>OY804258.1:89816883-92256883 GCA_963680825.1 Meiosimyza decipiens | reverse complement strand
TTACTCGGAGTTTTGTGTTAAGCGCAGGCGCGTGCTTTACTTCGGTACATTTCTTTTTAAGATTCTCACATATTAAAAATCACATGAAAAACATCGCTTAATGGCTCGATTTTGCCTTTTTGTGCTTATAATATAGGAAATTTTCGCATTACCATAGAATTGCAGAAGATTTAAGACCATTTTTTACGCAGAAGTCTGTATTGTTGTTTGCCTCTTTGTCAAAGTTTTGGCCGTAACTGAGCGAATTGAGTAAATATTACCGTCGCCCATAATTTTTGTTACTAAATTATGGGAGTTGCAACAAAGCGAGAGCATCGTTATTTTTATCCTTTTATCAATATGCGAATACAATAACTTGGTGAAAATCTTAACTGCTCAGATGCTGCCAGTGGTCAACTGGTAACGAATGTAAACGGTACATCATAACGATATGTAGCGCAAATGACGCATTTTGTACGTCTTCACCCTGTGACCTTAATAAACCCGTTAAGTTGGCGAAAAAAAAAAACACTAAAGGCTGTAATATTTACCAGAGTATGAAATTTTAAGTTTACCCGAAATGTCAACAAAAAGGCTTACAAGGATTAAATAACTGCATTGTTAACCACTTACATACAAACACGCACACATACATGTTTGAAATTAAAATCCAAAAATGTAGCAGATAATTAAGTTTTCATACTGAAAGTCTATAATAAATGATAATTTTGTATTTCGTAATAAAATTCTTCCAGTTGGCAGTATTCACAGCACAAAAGGTTTTCTACCTCAGCCATCGCGCATTACGAAAGCCGGCCGCATCAACCACTCACATCCCAAGGCACAGTTTTGTTTCATGGGATTACGCATAAAAAATTCAAATATTTCGTACAATGTTCATGGTTTTTGCACTAAAGGATACCCCGGAAGGATATCACAGCAATCTTTATATATTCTCTGCATTTACAGTATGACAATGGGGAAAGAAAACTTCAACACAATATGTTGGTACATATATTTATTAAAGTTTTTTTTTTTTTTTTGATATTTACTATGAGTTTTAGCGTGAAAGAATGAACTTGCCTGACTGTCCTTAACTTTATTTATGTACTCGTACATACATATGTGTGGATGTATATATGTATTTACGACAAGACTCTGATATTACTTGCAGACAATTTTTCTATATAATATTTCTTTTGCCAACTTGTACACTTGTAAAATATTTTGCCATTTTAGAAATTGGAATTTTATCTTGGTTTCGCCATTGATTGAACTTGCTGTGAGGAGAACCTTAGTACATATATGCTATACTAGAGGCCGTTACATAGATCGAAGTGGTCAAATAAATTTTTGTATAAAATTAAAAATTTAGTGAATCTTATAAGAAAGTTTTCAAAGTTTAATTGTTAAGCAAATAATACGAGTAAAATGACCTTTTTGAGACCGCCGCACAGTGGGAGTTTTGCGTTCTAAAATTATAGCGTCCAAGCTATCTCTATATATAAATAAAAATCAATTGCCGCACGTATGACGGAGCATCACTTGAGAACTTGTCGACCGAGTTCTTTTTAATTGTATTTTTAATTGTTAGGACAAGCTTTGTATGAAAGAAAATTTTTATTAAGGATGCATATTTAGGGTGGCCCTCATACAAAATCATTTTTTAAATCACATATTCTCGAAGATCGTTTTATCGATTCACATGGAATGGACACCAAGTAGCATTTATATTGGGAAACGCTTATTAAGTTATGTTACTTTTATTTAGAGTGAATATTTAAGGTGGTCCTCATACAAAAATATTTTTAAAATCTTATTTTCTTAAGGATCGCTTCATCAATTCGCATGAAATTAACATCACGTGGTCTTGATACTCAGAGGCTTTATAAATTTTATATAGGGTGGCCCTTATATAGAGATATTCTTAAAGATCGCTTCAGTGATTCAAATGGAATTAACAAAACGTTGGAAAACGATTTGGAAAATCCACGGGAAAGGTCTTAAATTTGGATAGTATTTTATATGACAAAATTATTATGTTAAATTTTTCCACAATAATTGAAGTGTTCTTATTTTCACTCAGCTATTGAAGGTTCTAAGCAATACTCTAGCTATTATATCCATATCGAATTCTTGCATTAATTGACAGAAAAACGACTCTCAGGTCGGCTAGTTAGAGATAAATATTCGAAATTTAGAATATATGAAGACAATACATATAACTCAAATTCAAGTAAATATTTATTTGAATTTACTTGGTGTATATGGATATAGTAGGGTGTAAATTAACAAATTATTTCAAACTAAAAAGCAAAATTAAGCCATTATTAAATTAAACGAATAATAACAAATCAAATAAAAACTGGTATTATTAGGGTGATGATTAAGAGCACAGGATGACATGAAATATTTGTTTTTCATTTTATAGGGTATAAGGTAACAAAAAATTTCCAAATGTACAGCATGAACCAACTTCCAACCAAGCAAAAACTTTTGGCAGCATTTCCCTTCGTATGTGTTTTTGAATCGTTGCTTTGGAGAATCAATATAAAGGGATATTTTATCATTGAAATCATGCTGTATTTTTGTTTTTTCTCCTTAACGATTCGCTGAAACTTAGATCATAAGCTAAGTGCAGCAATGCTGACATTTGGGTTTCCAGGAAATGTACTGAATCAATCGTGTCATGAACACGAAAATTTCTTTAATTAAAAATTGTTTTTTGAAAATTTTACTAAAAAAACAAAAAAGGCTACTGCAAAAAAAAAGGATTTCGGGTTCTTTACTCGCATATTAGTTTATTAAGGAAATAAAAAAAAGGTTAAGCCTCAAAAGGTGCAAAGTTAAATTCATTGTAAAATTGCTGCCAATTTCGTGTAGTGTTTGAGCAAACAAAATTTGAAAATTTTGTAATTTTTCAGACCATGTTATTTAAGGGAACTTAGTTTAAAATACGAGCCAACACTGTTTCCCAGGATATGGTGAAAAAGTTCACCACCGGTCGCGTGTAACACGTGGCTCTTGGAGCGAAAATGTCTCTTTACCAATCCCTAAACACAATGATATAACTTAGTCCACACGCTGGTTTCACCAATGCCTATAGCTCTGTCTGCCAATAATTTGCATGTACACATGTCAATTAAATAAATTCACTTTAAATTTTAAATTAGCAGTATATCCTTATGCCTTACTGCATTTCGGTGTTCTTTTTTCTTCTTCCACACGTATGCGTATGAAAGAAAATTCAACCTTAAACTCGAAATTTTCTATCACCTAAAGCAAAAAGAAAAAAAAAGTCCTTGGTTGTGTTTCTTTCTTTTTTAAGAAAGTAAAGCAAAAGTATGCAAAGAAAAGTATGGAAAACAAAACCTTAAGCAATTTCAAACTTTTCAAATTTGGCATTGTTGATGTGACTTGAAAATGAACTAAAAAGCAAAGAGACGAAAATGTGGGGGTTTTTCATGCCAAAATAAAGAACAAAAATCCAACAAAACGTCCGAAGGAAGTGTGTTTCATGGCCGCCAATCGGGTACTTTTATCGCTCCTAATAATTACAAGCGGCGGACGAAGAAATGCGACATTTTTATACGGATTTAAATTTTGCCACAGGATGCTATTTTTGCCTTTACCACATTCCAACTACGGAACTATTAAATATACAAAATTGTGCCTTTTAGGCGGCGGCGTTGATGATGATAGTAACGATTAGGCAGGGTGATGAGACGTTAAATGGAGTTTATTTTTTTAAGATTTTGTTACATTAAGAGACATGTGTCGCTTAAGGAACTTAATCCCGAAATTGACATGCTAAAAAATGTATAATCCCAGGATTTTTCCGGATTAAAACAAATTATCTATTTAAAACGCGAGGAATCTGTAAATTTTATAGAAGTTTTTGCTTTTTCTTAGCTCAGTGTCTTTAATCTTACCACAAATTTTATTTATAGTTTGGTCAGGTGCTGGACAAAGGCCTAATAGATGCTTTATATCTATAGTTGTGTTGGAGTTGCAAAGGGGATAATTAGGTACAGTGTTTTTATCAATACATATATGTAGTATTGGTTTTTTATTTTAGTATGTTCCAGTTTATTTCAATTTGGTCGAGTCTATTTAATTCATTTTGTGAAGTGTAGAGCAAACACTCAGAGTTGAATATAATTGGGTACGTTCCTAAAATAAAGGGAGACACAAAAATCTTTCTTTTTCTTATACACCCCAAGGTTCATCAGCACAAAAGTGTCAGTTTAGTTTTATGATAGGCGAATGATGCATAGAAAACGTGGATGACCTTTTTTGTTTGGACAACGTTATCACATCTGATGGCAGAATCCATTAAGTGGAAAGCACCTTAGATTTGTATTCTCTGAAAATCTTCGTTCCTCCTTAACGAAACTCAAAGTCTGTCAGTCGAATAAGAAACCTACTCCTTTTGTTCTGAGAGCATACTCCTACTCCTTTTGAATATGAGAGGGGGATCCTCAGCCTAACACAAAGCGCGGCCCGGTTAAGTCAACATTAAAGCTAACTAAAAGAAGAAATGTGAAGTTTATCAAAAAAATGTTGGAGAGCCTTGAATGGAATCGCCAATAATCATGATGGCAGAATTTAGTGGAGGAGCTATGCTGCGTGGAGAAATAATGATCACAATGATGATTGATAAGTGTCGGTGTACAAAAGAAAAAATCGAATGTTCAATAAAAGTATCGAAAAGTATCGAAGATTTTTAAAAATTCGATGAGTATCGAATAGTTTTTAGAGTGAGAAATGCATTTTATAAAAAAAAGACAGTACCAAATTAATGATACAATGACATTACTTAGGGAGGTACAATTTTTATCACCTGGAGTTGTTTTTTTTTTGTGTATCACTTTAACACAGTTGGAATTAAAAATCTTCTGAATTTTTGTCTACAAAAGAATGTATTTGAATTTTTCCATTTTTTTAAGCAAAAATTTGTTGTTTTTCTTACGTACATACGTAGGTGGAGGTGATGAAACTTTCAACTTCTCTTCTCTCTCGCACACCGTAGCAATGTCATTAGTAGTTTAGTTAGTTAGTGGTTCTTATGTAATGTGTTAGTCATGAACGGTTAGACTGATTCAATTTAAATTTCTGTCAGCTATAGTTTTCAACATGAATGGCCACTTTCAGTTTTAATTATGATTCCATATAAAGTTAATGGAGAAACTTAATTTTTATTCAAAATAATTTTAATAAAAATATTTTTTTTTAATTTAACGTTATTGTAATAAATCTGTTCTCACTTTGTCCAACCCTCCTATCAACATCAAAACTAATCGAATATTGTCCCTGTGGCTAAGAGCACGCCAGATCTACTAAATTTATCCAGCTTTCTGCTACACTCGTTGATTCGTTTGGTTGCACAATCCAAATATATTTATATGAGTGTAAGGCTTTCTGTCGCCCGCGGGCAACTGCGACAGAACTCGAATAGAGGTTGCGTGTTTGTATACTCGTTGTGTACGCTGCGTAAAACGATTCGGTATGACTCGATTACGTTCGGCTGCTATTTTGTGTACTTGGTATAAATAAACTATTAATATTTAAGGAAGTGTTTGCTGCTGTCGCACACATTGACATGCATCTGTATAGGTTTGGCCGTACGCTGATCTCCATAGTCATAATTCAATAAAATAATTATTGACTTTCTTTAATAATGAACTTTGAAATTTGTTTTCCTTTTAATATAAGTTTTTCTTTTGTTTTATATTTCACACTCTAATACACGTACACGCTCGCAGCGTATACAAGTTAATGCTCTTCTCACCACACGCACAACACACTGATGTGGCTTTAAGGATGCACGTACAAGTTTACATGCATAAAAGTTTTAACTTTGAAATCCTTCACTCGCAAGTTTCCCCTCGACGCACATCCCGTGAATGATGCTGGATTTACCGCGCAATATAAAGAGCATGTCATGAAAACGTCGTAAAACTAAATGAATTAATCAACAAAAGGTGGGTGGCTTAATTTCAGCACTGTTTTAAAGCAAAGAGGAATGTTCTACTAGTATTTACCTGCAGTAGTAGTACACATAATTTTATTGCTTAACTTAATAAAACTTGTGTGTTGCTTTGCTTATGTCTGAGGTGTAGAAAACAGGGCACTTATTAGACACTATGTACGTTTGTATGTATAAATGTAAACAGTTTTGGGTAATGGAATTATGTATATCCTTATTTCGGCTTTTAGGTGTTGAAATAACTAATAACTTTAACGTTTAAGGATCGAGACAGCAATTAATAGTCGATGTTGGATTTTTCGTAACACAACTTAATGATATGGTCGATATATAAAAACAAACTCTACTTGGAAGCTTTAGCCCCTAAAACTGGACTGAGGTCAGACAAAGAGAAAATAATGCGGCGTGATGTTTTAACTCATTGCTGTTTCGTTATTATTTAATCACAAAACAAGAAAAATATTAATAAAGGTCCCTAAGATGCAGTACCGAATAGTATCAAAAAAGTCCATAAAAGTCAAATGGTATCGAGTCGATAATTATCGAAAGAGTCGATCAAACTTGAATAGTATCAAAAAGCCGATCAAAGCAAAAATATATCGGAAATGACCGATAAACCATCCACAAAATATGAAAAAACGAATATATCGAATAAAAACGAAAGTTGCATTCGAGGTGAATCGACTTGTATCAGAAACCTTGAAATAATTTATGTCAACAAAGCGTCTCCATAAATCCCTCAAACGTACGTATCTCTACACAATACGCGTTGACTTCAGTTGAGGAACTTCCAACATTTTTCTTATACATTTTCGCACATTGATATGAATGAAAATTGAATCTGGGCGGCATCTGGTGAGCAATTTGACTTTAAATATTACTCTGGACCATACAATTTTCTAACTTCGTCGACGACAATTGTTGATGAACACTTAAGAATTGTAAAACAGAGTGCTGTTGGTTAATCAAAACCGTAGAAAAACCGTCTCCACCTTTGACTCAAACATTTTGAGGTTCATTATTGTTGACAGGATAAAAGTCGGTCAGACATTACGAACATGGATATCCTTATTATGACGCTGCCCAAACATGTGAAGTTATGCACTTATCGAACAGTTCGCATATCATGAAACTGTTGCCGTCACTGGTTGGGCGCATGGACATGGTTTTTTTCTGTTAATGTTGATTTTCAGACATATATAGGAGGCATATACCATTGGCATAAGCGTGTTCTGCCAGATTCTTGCTGAAAATTCATTGAATGCTGAGATTTGTAGGGTCTATAGCTTTGCTGCGAACATACTCCATTACTATGAGAAAAAAACTGGTAACAGCAGACAAACTTGATAAACACCTGACATGGATTGAAAGGATTCAAAAAATTTGCCGTTATATAAAATTCTAAATTTTAAATCTTCTTATTGAGGTTAATGATCTTGGATGCTGCACCTTGTCTGTGAAAATAAACTGTGCTTAAGTTAAGTGCAGCAAAGCCAGACAGTCATTTGCTGATTAGATTAAGAATAATGCAAAGATTATTAATTTGCTCAATACACGATCTGTTCGGGTGAAAATCTGCCTGTTGTTTTTCGCTGCCTTTTGTGAGGAAGATTTTCGTCAAGTATCTTGATGCTCCTTTATTCCTAGCATTGCGACAACTTCTCTATTTTTGGGATTATCACTAAAGTTCCCTAATTTGGATAAGAAGAGCATACTAAAGTTCAGGTGATTTTTTACATTTTTACAACAAAATAAATTGTGTCATCTACTTTGTTGCTTTTGCGAGATTTATGGCATTTGTTACCACCGTTAATGAAAACGGACAAAATTCCTGTCGCTGTGGAAAGGCATATAGCAAATCCCATTGGGTGGAAGTGAACGGCTGATGAATGGTCTCCGGAAAATATTATTTTCAACGGTCCAGCTGCTAATCTGTAGTAGTTCAGGGGTTTCCGTTTGGGCTTTTGATTGGCCAATTCTGTCTTGATTTGTTTCTGCCATTTTTCGAATTATTTCATAAGCCGCGAGAAGGTTCATTGTATATTTTTGAATGTACCTTTTGGAAGAAGCTTATATGTCTTTATCAAAAGCGTTATGTGTCTAGTCTCATGTTCACACTTTATCTCCTGCGCGTTTTAGAGCTCTTCCTTCTTTAACGATATTCTCAGTAGCGTTAAACTCAGTAGTAAAGCCAATTATGGTGTCACTAGATGTGAGAGAGTTATATCCAACCTAAATTTATCTAACCATTTTTCTTTTAACCTTTCAACAAAGGATTTTTACTAGTCTGATCGAAATAATATATTGAATGATCTACGTAATTCTCCATCATTAGAGTCCCTTACACCAAAATTGTATTTGCTTAAAATATTTGCCTCGTATCGTTCTGCCAATATAATATACCGAACTATTTTACTTAAAAATCAGAAAATTAAAGCTTTCAATCTGAAATAGAAATACTAATTAGAATATACGATTCCCGACTGGTAAAAATAGACGCGTCTGATCCGTAGGGGTCATTGATATGGTCAGCGTTAGAACTGTATGTTCACTTGGCGGAAGGTATGAAATGCACTAAAGGACACTTTTATCAAGAATCTTGGAAATCTAATGAAAATGAGTCTCCAAGAAGTTATAAAAAAATTTTCAAAATTTGTGATAAGTACGAAGGGAGCTTATTTTTACCCTTCTTTGTATATGCTGACGTAAGCGTCAGACAGCTGGTAGGTCAGACAGCTATCCCAATGCCAAGTAATCCGATGCATCATACAAATGATGAAACATTAGACGAGCGTCGTCACGATCAACCTGCTTATCATACTGACCTAGATACAACCAGCTGGTTGTCTAGGCAAATAGAAAAGCCCAGGTATCGCTTGATATGGACAGAGAATATATGCTAAGCTGTCATGCAATGCTACTAAAAATGATCGCAAATTGGAACAATAGAATCAAGAAATAGCTAACAACTTTTCTACAAAAATATCCACAAGTTACAATCCAGCAAGAACAACATAACACCAATAACATCGTAGAGCAGAGCGATAATATAACAATAAATTATGTCATTAAAAGAATGATACACCGCAACAACAACAGTACTTCTCCTAGGTCAGACTACCATAAAAATTCATATATTTTCTCGTATATTCAATACTAGAACACAGAGCAAAATGTAGAAATTAATGCAGAAATACTAACACATCGTTCCAACCAATCCATGTCCAAATAGTTGATATGATAACCAAAGTGAAAGATAATTTGAAACGTATATTGGCATATTTCGAAATTATAGAAATACAAATATTTAAAAAATGTGAGTTCAACTTCATGTAATTAACATAACTAATTTGAAATAATTCTATATGTATGTGTAAAGCAGCCTTCTCTGTGGCAGAATTCAACAACTTAAATGCAAATTAAATCATAGACAGACACCAACCAAAGCGTAAAATATAATGACAAATACGCCTTAAGAAGAAAAATCAAAGTCCTTGAGAGGCTCGCCAAGTACGACAAAGAAGAAAGGTCATAACCTCTTTTGAAAATGTCGTAAAAATCAAACTAAATACAATAGAAAAAGCAATAGATACATTACAACAAAAACTTTAACTATATTCATCTTGGCTCCGAAGATATAAAAAATAATTCAAATTAACAAGACAATGTCTTCTTCAATGGAAGTGAAACAAACAATAGAAATAGTACCACCAATAAACATACCACAAACAGAATAAATCAAAGCTGCAAAATGAAATACAAAATACAACAGTATTTCGCAGCAAGACAATTACATAATTGCATTACAAGAGTTAACAGAAATAATATATATATAAGAAACACATAACTGGAAATGTCCACGGTTTGATAATATATAAAATTTCTGGTACAAAACATCAGTGAAACCGCATTTGAAATTTACTATCGCCCATTAATCAGTAACACAATAAGTGACCGTGAAGATTTTGCTAACAAAAGAAAAAGCAATATGTAAAACACAATATACCCATAATCCAGCAAACTGTGGATCAATAGCATGTTTATATATTCTATACAAAATAATCAAATCAATCACATCCTTAATCAGAAATAACATCTTAACAAATGAACGAAGTACGGGAAAGGATTTTAGAAATTCAACAAAGAAAGGCATATACATGTTGAATTGACTATAAAAAATGCTTTTGACACAATACTTCATTCATGGCTTTTGCATGTACTACAAGTCGGCAAGAAGAACTTTTTGAGTGCAATAATACAAACCTAAAAATCTACAATTCATTTTAGTCCTAGAAAACAGCAAATAGAAATTAGAGGTCTGCATGAGTAACGACCATCAAGCCACTCGCCACGTTGCGAGTCCATCGAGCCCTTGCTCACAAAAACCACAAATCAAATCAAAACACAAAGCAGAAAAAATAAATCACATATAAAATGTTCCACAAGTTCAAGCACTCGAAGCTTCTGATGATGATCGTTTCCAGCGCACTATGGTTCTACATGTGTCTTAATTTACACTAAACACTGTCCCATATAGCTTCGACTTCTGTCACAAATACAAAAATAAATGCTTTATTGGAAACTCAACTACAAAAATTAATTAAAATAACTAAAGAACAAATGCCGGATATCAAGGAGTTTAGGATAGACAAATGCAAAACTCGACATATCGAACGCGGTCAATTGGAAAGAAAGCTTTCATAAAGAGAAGCATATAAATACTTACCTAGGTTACATACAAACTACAAAAATTTACCACACCACAAATTAAATTAATTAATTAAATTTCAAAAATATATTTAAACCAAAATAGACACAAGGACGGTACAAGCAAAAGACCGAGATTTGCACCAAAAATCCCGCAAAGAAAGCGTTTCTACCAAGGTTCAAGGGAGGCAGATGCCTAAGCTCCATCTGAGATACAGATTCCTTTTTTTTTGTTTAATGTGATCATCTGCCTTGATGGCTTAATATCACAATGTGATTTCACACACATGAGTTAATTTATATACGTGCCTAACCTAGGTACGACTGCATTTAATACAGTTACCAAGTAAAGCTATGTTTATGGACATAGCTTCACCCTTGGTTTGAGCCGAGACCTATCTAGGATTTCTTGCAGTTCTAAGAACAGCCACTTGGTTGAGAATGCAACTTCACATCGGGCAATTTACGTTAGTATATTACTCTTCCTACGAGTTAGGTTTCAACCATAGCCACCACGAATCCTTCCCATGCGATCTGCCCAATTGGGCTTCACGCACTGTTGGGCTAGGAGCGAAGTCCTAGGGGCTCCCAACAACCCGTGGTACCAGATTGGCTTGCACCTCTGGTCAAGTTTAGTAGTTTGAAAAAGGACTATACAAGGAAAGCCAATCTCAAGCCCAAGCCAAAGTACATAAAAGTAAATACAAGACTTGAACCCTACGCATTAGCGTAACCAAGCACAGTACAATTTCCTGTCTACTACCAGTTTAGGCTTACCATTACGCCCAAGGGCACTGGTAAGCCCCTCCATCTGAGATACAAGAAACCTTGTAACCTAATTCCAAGCAAACAAAATAGAATTCCTTTGAGAACTAGTATTAGCCAATAAGAATTATATGCCACTTGGCGACACATAATAAACATAAACTAACGATACTGGAGCAAATCAAGATTTTTATACAAATACAATTTCATGCTAAACACTCGCATATTGTACACGGTCAAAACATAGATAAACAAAGGTCATTAACGACCTGAAACATTGGAAAATTTTATAGCAATCTGGCAATTATTTAATGTTTGAAAATGTTATTTTTATGTACATATTAACTCAGGAACTGTTCATCAATTAAATTTGATATGAAATCAAGACAGTGGCATTGCCAAAGGGAGATTATGGGAGAGGGGGTACTAGACCGTACGATATTGGGTCGACTATTAATTAAATACAACATCAACGACATCAGAAGTTTTTTCCAAAAATTTTTAAAGTACCTACTGCTGAGCCTGTGCCGAAAGAAAATTTAAAGGTTTTTTATCTATTTCAATTTGGACACGACTGTCAAAAGTCAATATTCGCATTATTTTTTTCTGTATCGCTTTGAGCTAAAAAATCGGATCCTCCTTTTGCCGAAATCATGGCGTGCGTAGATATTTGTACGCACTTTGTCGAAAGCTCTATCTTATACAGAGGCGAATGAGTCTATCGATGCATTTCTTTCGAGCACATTCGGATTTAGACTTTAAGTGTGCCCACATGAAAGCTTTTTAGACGTAAATTCGCCAGTGATACGGTTTTATATAAATGCGATGTTGTTCTAAATGAAAAATATAAATAATTTTTCAAAATTTTATACAAAAAATTGTTGCAGACAAGTTTACAATGCTCTTGAACAATTTCGTTCCGACGTTTATAGTTTTGGGTTTTCACTTCAAAAAATCTATGTCAGCCCTGATCAGCATCGTTCATACATTTTCGTATTTAGCCCGTCTGTTGGACTTTACTTTACTCTGTATAAGATTAAAACTTACTCTTTCAAAAATGTTGTTCGTATGGGTAGTTAAAATTGATTCTGATCCTGCATTTTTACTGATTTAAATACAGTTTCAACACTTTACGGAACTTTATTCCACAGCGCTTAAGGATTAAGCTAGCTGCGATTTATTCGCCATCCGCTGCCAGCTATGTAAAGTTAGCAATGATAATTGTATGGGAAAGCAAAAAAAAATCGAAAACTTAGCGAGAAAAATTTTAGTTGCTATGTATACATAGGAAGTTGCTTAAGTATTGTATTGTACATTTTGAAATGAAAAGAAGAAAAGCTATTTCGCGGAGAACAGTTGTTTCAAATGTCACACGGCAAAATAATTTAAATTTGAAAAGTAGAAACAATAAAAACGAGTAGGAAACTTAGCAACTTGCTCGTTTTATTCGCACATAGCGAGCGAATTGGCGAATAAAACACAACACATCGAGGCTTGTACAGATTTAACTTTATTTTAAATAAATAAAACTCAGAAAAACATAAAACATGTGATTTATTAAGTCAATGTTAAACTTTTTTTTTGAGTGTAGCTTTTTTCTTTTCATTTTGATTTGAATGATTAACGGCATGAAGAAGTAAAATAAATTGGTTTAACTTCGCTTATGCGGGCATAATTTTGATGTGTTTTAATTTGCTTGAATCGCAGAATATTTTCATAAAAAAAAACTTTAGATTTCATTTAAAGTCCATCGACAAAGCAAAGCATAAAGCAAATTAGCCAACATTTAAATGATGATCATAAAAAACTGCTGTTAAAATTCCTGTATACAAAATGAATGGCTTCCTTTTTATTTTAGTCAGAGCCCAAAGCAAAGAAAACTAGTAAAGGTGTTATCTTCGGCCAGGCCGAAACTCACATACCCTACACTGCATTGAAAGTACTTTTTAAATAAATGTTAAAAAAATGTTGAAGAGGTTGAATAAGTCGAAAATAATGTAAATAGGTTCAAAAATGTGGAAAAGTGTTGGAAAAAATATCAAAAGAATATGGGAAATGTTGAAAAAATAGAATAGAAATGAAAAACACGAAATATGTCACGCCCACTTCTCCAATTCCGCTCACTTTTGATTCAATAAACAAACCAAATTTTAGCACAATAGCTTGTATAGTTTGCGATATGTGCCGTTAATATTCCTAAAATTTAGGGCGGTGACAGACCCACTGGTGCAATCTAGTCCGATTTTAATCCAGAAATAGCTTTTATAAACAAACTTATTGCACCAAATTACAGTATGATTGCTCATATATTTCGATAATTATGACACTTAAGGTATTTTAATTGTATGGGAGGTGCCACGCCCACTGTTGCTATTTCGCCAGCTTTTGATTCATATGTACCTAATACCCAGTAAACCACTTACATCAAATTTCAGATCTATTGCTCCAATAGTTTACTTAAAATAGCACTTACAACTTTATGTTAATAAGGAAGGTGCCACGCCCCTTGATGCAATCTTGTCAAGTTTCATTTAAATCCGAAGCTTATAGTAACCGACACCTCTACACAAAGTTTTATGAAGATTACTCTCATAGCACAATATCTAAAGCGTTAAACGCATTTCGCTTACATGGCAGATGCCACACCCACCGGCGAAATTGTGCCAAAATTTTGCAAGAAGACACCTTTTAGAAAGTTTCTCTTTTTATAACGTTTATAAATATTGTAGACTGTGCCACGCCCTTCAACGAAATTTTCCAGAATATTGACGAAACTTGTATTGATGACTACTTTCAGTGGTATCATTCCTAAAATTTATAGAAAAATCGCATGTGCCAATTTGGAGATATACGAAATCCAAATTTTCAATTGCTTAAAAGTGGCACGCCCACTTTTACAATTCCGCCCACTTTATGCGCAGCTCAAGATTTATAAGATCTGTATTCGTGTACCAAATTTCGTTAAAATTTAAGGCTGTGCCACACCCCTTTAAGATCCTGATCTTAATTTTGTTCTCATCTTCACCAAATCATCAAGTTTCATCAAAATCGCAGCATCTTTTTTCAAAATGGACTTAGGTTGTGCCATGCCCTTAAAAGAAATTTTTTGAGAATATTGCCGTAACTTGTATTGTTGACTACTTTCAGTGGTATCATCCCTAAAATTTTAGTGAAAATCGTATGTGCCAATTTGGAGTTATACGAAATCCAAATTTTTAATTATTGAATAATGCCACACCCACTTTTACAATTCCGCCCACTTTATGCGCAATTCAAGATTTATAAGATCTGTATTCAAATTTCATCACAATATCTTGCACAGTTTACGAGCAATGGCGTTATAAAAGTTAAAATTTAGTGCTGTGACACGCCCCTTTAAGAGCCTTTGCAAACTTAAAACTTAGCCTAATCTTAATTTTGTTCTCATCTTCACCAAATCATCAAGTTTCATCAAAATCGCAGCATCTTTTTTTCAAAATGGACTTAGGTATATTTACATAGAGTATGGGCGGAAGGCGTGGCCGTTAACCGATTTCGCCAATTTTAATAGGCTAGCAGCTCACAAAAAGGTTTGACCTGTGTGCCAAATTTCATTGAATTAGCTTCCTTAGTTTTCCCGTAAACTTGATTTCAACAGACAGACAGACAGACAGACGAACAGACGAACAGACAGACAGACAGACAGACAGACAGACAGACAGACAGACAGACGGACACAGCTATATCGGCTCAGGTGGTGACGCTGATCAAGAATATATATACTTTTCCATACCTGCCACTCCCCCTTCTATGCGTTACAAAAGGAATGACAAAGTGAATATACCCTCTGTGTAGGGTATAAAAATGGAATTACATAGTAAGGGCTTATGTTATGATTGGAGTCTGTAATAAGTTTTGATTTAAGAGTAAAATTTCATGTTTCTTTTAGTGCAATATACAAATAAGGCATTTTATTAATTTAGACGTGAAAGAATAAATCTCGCAAATGGTGGCAATTTGTTGCTTCGTAAATTTGCTTCCTTGCCAAAATATTTTACATGAATTTTTGAAAAATTTCAGATGAAATGGCACGGATTCCATTCATTTATAACAGGTTAAGCAAACACAGTGAAATCGATTAAATCTGATGAACGGGGTTGTTAGATCCACTATTGGAAAAAATAATGCGCTCGTCGAATATATAACAAAGCCATTATATCCCTTGCAGTATATATTAGGGCTTCAACCTGTTGCAAACACAGTTGTTGATACTTTTGCACCCAACAAAAAAAAAATTTCGAATATCACCCGATATTAAGCACCGTTGATGGCAACTGTGTCATCTTTTTCATTTTGAGGAAGTGTGTTCATATAGCAATGATTTTTTCATCGCTTCAAATAATGAACAAAGATACATTTTATCAACGGAATAATTTTATGTAAAGCCTTTTGTATTTCCATTGGAATGATAGCATCTTATGTAGGCCACTTGAACGGCTTAGAACTGAATACTCTACTGTGAAAAATTAAACTAAATCCTACCATCACCGTCTGCAGTCAGGTTGAAATGATTCATGTGAGACGCAAGTGTTGAAATATTACCTCCAAAGCAAGGACTTTGGCTAAGATTAAACCGTTCTGACGCAACACTGAACTAGCAGTAGTGAGCAAAGGCTGTAGGAAGCTCTGTAATTAAGCTAAGAAAACTACGCTTCAAACTGGAATGCCTGTTAAAGTTAGCCTTAAAAGCAAGATAAGAAAACTCACAAGGAATTCATGTGGGCTCTTTTGTAGTAAGGCTGAAGAAGTTTCAGGAGATTCTAAATTAAGAAATGTTCAGGCAGTTACTTAGTTCCACTATGACTGGCGCTCTGCTGAAGCACAAAGGAAGAATACAGCCAATAGTGATGAAACATTAGACATTGTTATGGATACCCAATTTCCGAGTGGTCTTAAGCTACTAAGGCACATGGCAAATGATCATGGGCCGTTTGTCGCTGTGTGCCAGGAAGATAACTCCATATCAAGCAAAACTTTGCTGACGGACGATATCGTTCTTTGGGTGGTATACAATTTTAAACCGTTCAAGTTGCCTGCCTAAGAGGTTATCATTTTATTGCAACCACAATACGCTTACATGCAATTATTCCATGGCTGAAATACATCTTTGGAAGCTGCAGGAATAACTTTTTTATGCCTTTTAGAAAGAGTCAGACCTAAGTAGTTTTATACTGAAGGCTGGGGAGCCCTCACATATATGTATCTCCGTAAGAACTGAGGGCCATCTGACTCTCATTAATTTTCCTGAAAGTTCTGAAAATACTTTGTATATGATTATCTCCTAAGGCAAAACTTCGACCTTCTATGATATCATATCAGGCACTACATGCATATTTTAAGGGGAGGCCGGTTGAAACAGCGCCGCGCTCCTTTGCTAGCAGCATAGTAAAAGCTCTCAGTCTAAAATATAAGGTACCTATGTTGAGATAGATGCTATAGTTAAAAGTTTACATAGCCTCCTGTAATTGAAGACCTCTGCTGCAGCATAAATGATATGTTCAGGAATTGGATTATGCGGTCAAGCCATAGGAAGTCAGTTCGGACTATGATTATAGGCATTGGAATAGCACAGGGAGTTGTGCTGTCACCTCATTTCTAACTGTTGGTGGTAAATAGCTATCAGAAATTATTGAAGTTGGAAGGTTTCAGAGCAGTTGCCTAAGCACATGAGCATGGTATTTGGGAAGCACTTTTCTACACTTAACACAGTGCAGAAATCATTCTAGTACGAAATTTTTCAGTAATGGGGGATAAATTGGGGACTCTACTTTCTCTCATAAGTTCCTTTTTATAGTGCCAGACTACTCCAGAGTATTTTAAGCGGAGGTTGTTGAAATAATATGGCAGTCAAAATGTATTAAGTGTACATAATGTCATTTCATCGAGAAATGCTTCTCTATAATCGTCTCTTGCGATCTGTAGGAGCAGTTATAGATAGCAAATGGGTTACTATTCAATAAGCTAGGTGACTTGATCAACACTAGGATGTATGCATATTCTCCTCTTTTTTTTGAACAGAATCAAAATGGGTGTAAGGGTAGCGGTTACCAAATTCGTACATTTTAAGCTGGAATTGCAAACACATGCCACTTATGTATGTGTAGTGCTACCAACTACACTAATTTCTACACTGATGGCTCCAAGCTAAATAACCAAGTGGGTTATGGTATTTACTCCAAGGAACTGAAGTTAAGAATTGCTGCGAGGTTACCAGATCATTGTAGCGTTTTTCAGGCGGAGGTTATATCAATAGAGAGAGTAGCATCCTGGCTAAGATGGAATGTTGTATCCAAAAAGGACATAAATATTTTCTCTGATAGTCAGACAGCTATCAAATCTCTAGAATCAGTCTTCCTAAACTTACTAGTGGCCCAACAATGTCGCTCGTCTCTAAATGAGATGGCTCAACATTTTAACATTCACCTCATCTGGGTGCCTGGGCTTAGGAACATTGACGGCAATTGCAAAGCGGATGAACTTGCTAGGCAGGGGACTACTGCACAAATTCCTCAGGGCAAGGAAGGTGTTGGGATGCCACTTGATAGACTCTATACTTGTAATATAACTAGGAACTGATTTCCCGCACTAGACATAGTGTCTCGTCAGTTGTTGCGGTTAAAACTGGCCTCTGCTTCATCGACAGACACGCGAAGAGATTGGGTGTTAGGTCTTTTGACTTCTGCATAAGATGTGGAGATCTGGAGGAGGAAAACATCAAACATTTTCTCTGCTCCTGCCCCGCACTTGCTAAAAAACGCCACAAAACACTTGTTTCCTTTTTATTTGACGACCTGGCTAACCTTGGACATTTTAGTATAGGTCAGTCAGACACCCTGTGATAACACAAATGATCACATTTGGTCTAAGTGAGTCGGTTTTTTATAACTGACTGCCACTCCTACCTAACCTAACCTACCAACTACACTGGATAATTTTGAGGCATACCAGATTGATATCAAGATATAAGGTGGAACATCGTTCTAGATTATGTACTGCACTTATATATTTCTAAAATACTTTTGAAAAAATTATCTTTTTACACTATAGGTACCTGCGAATAGGTTCGAATACTGAACTCAATGTCCCAGCACAAACAAGCCAGGAATATTTCTTCTCGGTATTGCTGGATCGTTTTCTCTGGAGGAGTGCGTGGTGGCGAAAGAAAAACAAATTGAAAGCAGGAGCTGCCCTCGTTTCAAATTTCCATTCTTAGTTCGATTTATCACATTACATGCCACATATCATAGAAAGGATCGGACTTGTTGCGGAAAGCTTCGAGCCAGAATAGGTACAACGGAAACTCTGACTCCAATGGAATACAATTTATAGCTCTCAATTTTCAATACAATATAATAAATGCGTTTTCAATGAAAAATTATATTGGATTTTGAAAAAATAGTTATGGAAGATGGGTTTTGCTCAGATAGAGTTACTTATGTACTTAATCGTAATTATTCCATGAATCATGTATTTTTCATAAAGAAAAGCTTATGCAAAGCAAAATATAGTTGAATATGTTTTAAGTTTAACATAATCTTTAAAAGACTCAAAACGAACTTGCTACTTTTAAGAAAATGTCGACCCCATTTGTCGTCATTGAGTGTGGGCTCTAAATTGTTTCTCCGTATAGGTTTACTGAAATAGAAACAAAGGTTTGCATATTTTCATGTACTTTAAACACAAAATTGAAACTTTAAATAGCTATGCATTTTGAAGTAAAATCGTAGATCAATTTCTCCAATGCCTTGATGTTGTGTCCTCAACTATGTGGGTGCAGGTTTTTCAATACTTATAATTTGGCAATTAATTTCATGTCAATAGAATGACTGAAACCAAAACAACAAGGTCAGATTTGAAATTGAAGTAAAACATTCCACCTGTCGTACCTGCCTACAACAACCAAAACACTTATGTTCACACACAACCTCACAAAGTGTTTGTGCCTGAGGCAGATGGGAAAAATGTGTAAATAATTTCAAAATGCACAAACACTCACCTAAATTGTTGTTAACATTGGCCTTCTCGACCTTTTATTTAATTTTAATATCTTCAACAACAAAACTGTTATTTTTAGTTTTAGGAAAAAACAAATTATTTTCTTGTTTTTAATGGTAAAACATAACAGACATGAGACTACTTCACATAGTCCAGAGAATGAGAAGAAGGGTGTTCGCGTGTCACGTGTTAGATGCTGTTGAAAATCGATATGGTATGAGGAACCAACATAAGATGGATTCTTCGGTCAACATATAATCTGCAATGCTCTTCAGCACTGATATTCCTCATGAATCACAAAGTTCCATGAGTTGTTGCTGAGATAGACATGCGAGGAGTCAGAAGCTCGTTCTTTTGACTTCTGTAAAAGTGCAACACATGTTGTGGAAAATTTATTTTGGAAAGTATTAAAAATTTTCTTTACCGCAGTCTTGCATTTGCTAGGAGACCACCTACAATACTTAGATCATTTTTCCTTAGCGAAGCATTGCAAGTGGCAAGTGGCAAGTGAAATCATCTCCCACTGCAACTAAAGATTTTTTCGTTACATCCGAGCGACTTTAAGAAGTTGGCCTTGGGACATTTTCCGCGTACAACGTAATGATAACCTAATATTTTGTCTTTCTTCCATTGTATGACTATCTCTCACAATTTTTCTCTTATGTTTTTACACAAATTTATCTTTCTGAGTTCGGGTTCATTTGAATTACACATTTTTGTTTAAGTTATGCTGGTAAGCAATTCGACATTGGAAATGGCGTAATCCACCAAATTTTCAGATTTTTAACGAAGTCACGTGAACATTTTCGAAGTGACGGAAGTGAAGTTTTCTTGCATGTCGGACTGCTTGGTAACGAGAAGGCTCATTGCACAACGCATTGTATCGGTTTTTGCCTCGTTGTACAACCAAATTTTGTGTTGGTCCAACGTTTGGATGAAAACCAAAATCATTTAATTTTTTGTGCGCGGAGTTAACGGTTGTACAATGAGTTGCCAAATTTGTAGTGAACTTAATGTAAGAGCATACGGTAAGTCGTCGTTTGTTGTTCGCGCATGAAATATATGAATTAAAAGTTTCGTATGAGAAAATGTTTCCTTTCCCAAATATATACCACTTTTTGCTGCATAATTATACCCAACACAAAGGTATATTTACTTTGTTATTCCGTTTTTAACGCATAGAAGGAGGTGCGGCAGGTATAGAAAAGTATTCTTGATCAGTGTCACCACCTGAGTCGATATAAATAGCTTTGTCTGTAAGTCTGTCTGTTGAAATTACGTTTACGGGAAAACTACGCAAGCTAATTCAGTGAAACACCAGGCAGGTCACACCTTCTAACAAGGTTGACTGACACGCCTACCGCCCATGCTCTATTTATATAAGGCCAAGCACATTTTAAAAAAACTTTCAACGATTTTGATGAAACTTGGTGACCTAGGTCACATGTGATCAAAATTGGATCGGGCTAGGTTTTAATTTTCAAAGCGCGTGGCATAGCGCTAAATTTTAACTTATATAACGCCATAACTTGTAAATCGAGCCAGATATTGAAATAAAATTTGTTACACGGATACAAATTATATAAATCTTAAATACTGCTAAAAGCGGGTAGAATTGGAAAAGTAGGCGTGTTACTTTTCAACAATTAAAAATGTTGATTCCGTGTAACTCGAAATTGGGACATACGATTTTCATAAAAACTTTAAAGACGATAACACTGTAAGCAGTCATCAATAAAAGCTACGTAATATACCAGAAAATTTCACTGAAAGGCGTGGCACAGCCCACAGAATTTACAAACGTTATAGTTAGAAAACTTTCAACGTAATCGTTATGAAACTTAATATGACAGATATACTTGCTAAAAAGTATCTTATTACAAAAATTTTGCATAATAGTACCGTTGGGCGTGGCTCCTCCCATATAATGCTAGCTAGCTAGTAATCTTCATAAAATTAGGTGTATAGATGTCAGTTACTATAATCTTTAAAACCAAAAGGATTTCGACGGGATTGGATCTGTGGGCGGGGCACCTCCCATATTAACATAAACTTATAAGCGCTATTTTAAGAGAACTATTGCAGCAATTGGTATGAAACTTGATGTAAGTGGCTAACTTGCTATAAGGTGTACCTGAATGAAAAACGGATGAAATAGCACCAGTAGGTATGGCACCTCCCATACAATTAAAATATTTCACGTGAATATCTATCGAAATATGTGAGTAATTATACTGAAATTTGGAGTATGAGGTTTGCATTTGCAATTCTATTTCTGGATCGAAATCGGACTGGATTGTATCAGTGGGTGAGTCACCGTCCAGATAAATAATAAAAGAACAATAACACATGGCACATTGTACAACAGATTGGATTGTGTGTAACTTGCTTAAGGTTAGCAGGAAACGCGGCAATCTTAAATCATCGTGGAAAATTTTTTATAGAATTGATAGCACTCGATATTGATCGTGCATGTTGAAACAGCTTTGTGGTGTCCGTATGCTTCATTAGGGAATAAATTAAACAAGTAGTGGGTTGGAAACTAATGAAGTCTAAAAAATATCCTTTAAATGAATCATTTAACATTTCGTCAAATTCGGAGCTACTAAGCTCATAAATCGTCATGTACCTTGTAGGTTTGATATGTTTTTACTCAAAATTAAATTCAGAATGAGAATATTAAAATTTTGTATCACCGTAAACAAGATATATATTGTACAGAAATTTCGAAAAACTGTTCAAGTCTCTGAGTTAATATTTGTACAGTTCTCTGTGCTTCAAAAACACTTATTTTCCTTGCGATTCTTGAAGGTCAAATGATATACGAGATACTTACAATTTTTTTTTATTATTATAAAAACAGTAGACTTGGCAGTGCTTTTCAGCGAATTGTTGTAAATTTTTGAAATCCAACAGTTCGAAAATATCCGAACAGTACGAATTTGGCGCATGTGAGTATCACGACCATTCTGATGATTAGAAATGACTGCAATCTGAATCATAAAAGTACGGATGGATTTCGAGGTCCCATCTTTAATAGGAATAACTACCTGTGGATTCAGTAAGGTCAATAATTTCTAATTCCTGCAAATCATTGAAATGGGTTCCAGACCGTATGGATATTCGCGATGGTGTGTAGCTCTCATCTAATTTATAGTCTGTATATAAATATATTTGGCTAATGTTTATTTTGTGCTGGAATTGAATGTTGACCATGTGTGGCAGTTGCCCGTCTGACTGCCAGTAGGTATCCATTATGTTGTCACGTAAACGCTCAACACCGAATCCAGGTGTGCAGGAGGACAAGCTCCAGACTGCTTGACCACCAACTTCTCTCACACTTCCCATGCGCTCCTGACTTAAAGGATCTTCGTCGCCGCCTGTCTTCGTTGAGGCTTCTTCTGCAACATTTACAGCCAGCTTGATGATTTAAAGACAGCCGAATTATTATATTAAGTCACGAAATGAATACTCTGAAACTCAAAAATTACAACATCTAATTTATGTTGGCATTTAAGGAACCATCATTATAACTATCTTATTCTCCAATAACAGCAAAAAAAATGTCATTACTATTCGCAATAAATAATATTTATCTACATAAATCCTTTCGATATCTTTAAAACGAGTGAAATAATATGGAAATTTCATATATTTGCCAGGGTTAATGTTTTAGCACCGGGATCCCGTTTGAGAAGCCCAAATACGGAATAGCAAAATTTTGGTAACAGGTAGAATATGTTCATAGTAATGCCAAGTGTAATTACCACTAGATACCACTAAGGCAGAACTCGTCGCTACGTCATGAAAATTTAATTCAGCATTACAATTTAGACAATAACAAAAATCTGGTCTGTTCAATCATGACTTTACCTCCATTCCCTCTATAACGAAATTGTACACGTACTAACCAGATCGCGAGAATATCTTAACATTAAGAAAATTTTTCTTTCTAAGTAATTAGCAAAGATAACATATCGTCCAAAGTTAACCTTTTCTAAGGGTTTGCCCATACAATTTCAGCGTTAATTTGCTTAGGCCTTCTTTATGTTTGCCAAAACTGAATTAACGATTTTTTTATGCTTGTCCAGATTTAATTAATAATAAAAAAAAAACCACCAAGTGTTTCGTTAATTGATTTTTTTTTTGTATTTTGCTCTTCCTCATCTTTATCTTAAACCATAAGCCGTTAGTCTGTTAATGAACTCAAAATATTCTGAAAATAGCACCAGAGTGGTTTTTGTCCTAATGGCCAACAGATTGTGTTTCAGGAAAGTAGTATTATTTAACAGATTAACAGAAGATTCATTTCACAATCTGTATTTTATGTTGTTCGCAATAAAAAGCTTACTGTTAATTTTCTCCAATAATTTAAAAAACAATTTATTGTTTCAGTTTTACACAAAGTACTTGGTAAAATAAAAACAATGTTAAATATTCAAACTTTTTCATGTTTGTGTAAATGGTATTGAAATGATTTGAAAAGATATTTGAATCTCCAAATATTCACTGAAAAAATGAGGTTTACACAAACAAATGGAGACCATACCTTAACAAAGGTGGTGTTCGTCGCGATCTTACGCGTTAACGTTTTTGGCAACCTCCTCAGTTGAGCTGCCAGCAGAGAAGAAAACGTAATATTAATTCATGCAAATCGACTGGGGCGTACTTTAAAAAAAAATCGTATTTTCCAAAGTTACAAGTATGTCGAAAACTTCCATTTAAAGACAAATACTCACATTCTTAGCATTGATTGAAGATCGGATTTAGAATTCTGAACCCTTGGGCCCCAATAATTTTTCATGTTTTTAAAATTTAAAATATAATAAAAACTTGCATGTAATTACTACATTTCCAATTCAATATACAAGCAATCTTAAGCATTTTCTAAGCTAGAAAAACTTTGCGACATTAAATCATGAAACTTTATCAAAAATGGACTTGATATGATACAGGGTGCGTTAAATTCTTACGACTTGCGACTTGTGACATATGCATGTCTGCAGTAAACAGTGTGTACGTTAGGTGACTTGACAAAATGGTAACTTTGAATAATGGTCGTAATTTTCAACGACAGCAGTGCGTTGAAAAATGATGGAAGAGGCATACAACATAAATAAGTCGATGTTACTGAAGATGCTTCCCAGAGTGAAAAATACTCGTATGTATCCAAAGTTGTTCCACAAAATGTTTATTTGGCGACGCAGGCATATAGCGGTGCATTTTATTTTTTTTGTTTATTATTGTAATGACTTATTTTTCACTTAGGAAAATGAGGTAAATGTACAAGCTACCAAGAAATTTATTCAAAAACTCAACGATGGATTCAATTATTGCGATAGCAAAATCTATATGTATCTGTTATAAACGCCCTGTCACCAGAAACTGCGGCGATATTATCAAAATAAGGAAGTTTCAAGAATATTTAAGAAAGCTAACCCTCCCACAAAAAAGTGGGTGAACAAAAATGGTTTTATCAAGAGGCTTATATTTACCCTGGATTCAATGGTTGGCCTTGTAGGCTGTGTTTGAAAAAATATTTTCTTTTTGTTTTGAGATCGGAACTACGCTAAAGTACAAATCTTTTAGTGAAAAATATGGAAAACCTATCAGCTAGGCTGATATCAATGAAAGTCCTGATGCACAGTTATCAAATTCATAACAAAAATTTGCGAAATGATGATTTCGTGTTACATTGGCATTTTGGTGGCAAAAAAAGCTTTGCGAAAACATAATTTTCTTAAGGATTTTGCACATAGCAATTCAGGTCAGATCATTCAGGTTCAATAAAGCTATGTGGTACTGCTTCAAAAGAAACAGCATCCATTTCAAAACCATTAACAGTTTTGAAAAGAGAAGTTCTGAGGTCTTCTATATGTATATATAAATTGACAAAAAAAAATTCAAAGTGTCTAATCTCAAGCAAATTGTCCGAAGATTGTATGGCTTACCATTCGGTTTTCTTTAGATGAAAGTCTACGGTAAAATTGAGCACCGATTACGCAATCCTTCGGACAAATAGTTTATTATTTGGCAAAAGCATTTTGAAATCCATGAAGGAGTTTTCAAAAACCAATATCACCAGCCAAAAATAAGAAAAACAATTTAAGATGCAGTTGTGTTTAACAGTCTAATCTGGGTTATCTAGATTAGTTTGTTGGGACGGATTCATGCCAGAAGTAGTATTATATAATATTTGATCAATCAATAACTCACGGTGGTTGCTTGAAAAAAAATATTGCAGAAAAATTCCTGCAAAGAAAAGAAAAATTATATGGGTCTGCAATAATTAAAACCTTCATATATTTTCAGCCATCCGTTGGGTTTTGCAATGGACTCGGTTGCCTAAAAAATCACTTCTTTTCTAAACCTAACCTGTTAATGAGGAAATGATTGTTGTTCTTATTATTTATCTGAAAAGTTTTTGATTTAATTATAAAATGTGCATCGCATTTGTATTTTTTAAGAGTTAGGTAATCCAGCTTTCGAAGACGTTGAAGAATTCTGCTATCTTGGTAGCATATTGACCCGGGACGGAGGCGCTGAAGCGGATGTTAGTTTGCGACACAAATGGAACAAAGTATGGTCCTCGCGAAATATAACAAGGCACACTAAGCTTAGAATATTTGCTGCGAGTATTGCTATATGGATGCGGGTCGTGGAAGGTCACGGAAACGATAGCTGAAGGTTGTAAGTGTTCATTAACAAATGCCTTAGGAGGATATGTCGCATTTTTTTGCCAATCACTATTTTGAACGATGAACTGATGACACTAACAACTAGCGATCCAATAAATACAGAAATTAAATTGACGAAAGTGGCGATGGATCGGCCGCACTCTACGGAAAGATAAGAAGGACACAGCTAAAATGGCCTTCAAATGGAACCCACAAGGCTCACGAGGTCGAAGATGTCCAAATAAAACATGGATTCGATCCACAACCGCTGAATCCCAAACCAAAGGAACGTGGCGAGAAATCAAAAGACTGACGCAGGATAGACGACGATGGAAGGAGTTCGTTTTTGCGCTATGCTCCGATTAGGAGCGACTATAATTTATATTAATAATGTCACTTATATGTAAATAAACATCAAGGAATAAAAAAAAAAATCAGCTTTCATAATGTGATAAAAGCAGTCTTTCAGAATCAATTGATGTTTTCGCTTATTTTAGTTCTACTCACCTTAATGTGTCTATGTTTCCAAAATCCATTCTGGAAGCATTTGCAATTTTGTTGTAATCGTGCTTTGCAGCTTCCAATTTTTTCCAGAAAAAAGTCTATTAATTTTTTTTCGTGAAGGTAATACTTCGTCAGTTGGTAAGCTTTTCGAGTAAAGCAATAATTGAGTGATTAAGAAAAACTAGATTTTCTTTATGTTTTTTTTTGCAAATAATTTTATTCCCTTTGTACTGAGATTGGCCTTCTATGTGATTCCTTTTGACAACTAAAACGTACAATAAGCCATCAGAAAATATTAATATTATGAGCTCTCCTTGTACCAGAATTTTTCTTTTATTAACCTGCAACTATTAAGCCTGTAAGAAACCAACAAAATAAATTGAGTCACCCTAATGTAACATTTGCATAAGTTCAACTATAATTTTTCTGCAAAGATTATATTAATGCACAAATTTTTCATAATCTTTACAAAATTTAATAATACTGTGTGCAAAATTTAAAGTTAAAATTCGGAGCGAATCGGTTAATGTGAATGCTGAACTCGAATTTGCCATCAGAATTAAGTCACAACAATTTTTTACGACTTTCTTTAATTCGAGTCTGAGGGGTTTGGTGTCTGAAGTAAAATCAAACATTTTTTCCATTTCTCCTCCAGGACCCCTCTCTAACCCCCTCTCATGGAGCATTTTCATAAAATTTTCTGGAAAAAATTATATACATACAAAAAAATAAAAAAATTTTTGACAGAATTTATAAATACATGTGAAAAAAAAACCTTAAAACTGCCACTCAGATGAATATTTTTGCCTAAGACCCTATGAAAAACCTCGCACTCGTTTGTCTCACTTGCGCAAAGACGCCAGTGCAGCAAGCTAACAAAGTTATGGGTTCAAAATAACCATATAATTATGGAGTGGGCAGCACAATCGCCCGACCTCATTCCAATTGAAAACTTATAGGTTAGTAATAAAATTCCGAGGAATAGCACCGAGTTGTGGGAAGTGTAACGTGCTACCTGGAACGCTATACCCAATGAGATGAGGTGTCAAAGATTGGTTATGCCACAAAGTACTAAAATCTATTTCATAAAACAAATGTGAATAGGATTTTACTTTTCTTACATTTTTTTAAAGTTTTTTGTTCAACCATATTATTACTGCTTCTTTTGTGAACATCATCATATTTAATTCAATTGGCAAAACTCAATTTAATATTCAAATAAATTTGAACTTTATTTTTAAAAGTAAAGAGCCAACAATGAGTTACAATCCTTGAAAAAAAATTTAATAAAATATGAAGTACTTAAAATAATAGCCGCGTTTTATTCGTTCTGGTTAAACTTAAAAATAAATACGACGCATAAGCTTAATCTTTTATAATTTTGCTACTGACCACTTGGAGGCATGACCTCTCATTTCTGAGAAAAACCACAACGACGAGTCCCCAAATCATCACATTGCCACCAGTATACTTTAAATTTGTTCTTAATCCTTTGAATCCATTGCCGTGCTTTCGTTTCATCACACTTTTGCTCTCCTTCCAAAAAAGTTGCATTTGGATTCAGCTGAAAACAAAACTTGCTTTCAGAAATCGAATCCTTTTCTTTGTGTTCTTTGGCAAGCTCCTAGCGAAGTTTGCGGTTCTTTCTTAGAAATGAAAGGTTTTTCGCATAGAAACTGTGGCTGTTCAATTTCTCTGAAAACTGCGTGGGTGCACCCTACCACCTGACAGCCAAAAAAAAAAGTTCATATTACACCATCGAATCCGAAGCATTTTTGCAAAGCAGTTTTGAAAAAAATTTTTGCTTTTGACCGAAGATAGAGGTCGCGCATTTAAATTTTTCGGCATTTACATTCCGATGATATCTCTGCGTGACAGGTACTTTGGGCGGCTACAACGGGTATTCTTTTCAATGGAATTTTTTTTGATTGTGTGAACTGTTGATTGACCCAAGTCCAATATTTTTAAAATTTCTCAACACAGGATTTTCTTTTTAAATTTAAGAACAAAACTTCCATTATCACTTAAAATTTCCTTTCGCGGAGTAGCTAATACCAATCAAATATCAAGTCCAAACCACAACTAAGTACATTAACCCAAGTATGACTCATATTATGGATATAAAAAATAAAAAAAAATATAGCTTACCGTTTTCTAAAAAAATTTAATCAATAGTTCAAGACATAAATGCGTAGTGTATGTCAATGGTATGTTTTTTTCTCAGATAACTTTTTAACTTTATATTGAAAAAATATATTTTCTCACTCATTATCATTAAAAAAACGTTTCAAACAAAACTGCATCATTTTTGTTTTCTATTATGTTTTCGGATTCTCGATCTAGCAGAGTGGGGGTGTATGTAGACTTTTGTCAATCACTGTAGGTTAACTTATTTTTCACAAATAAGAAAAATTGTACTCAATTTTTATATATGTATCCCATTGAATCTAATAAATAAAAATGTATTTCATTAACATCACCCTAAAGTTAATGCAGTCGTGTCCATGAAAATAGCAGTTCTATACATAAAAAAAAAAATGGGAAAAAGCATTCGTTCTGGCAAAACCAAAGTTTCATACAAATTGTGTGAACCAGCTCGATTACTAGCTCATTTGATTGAACTTTTTTGTCTTTGCTTAATTTGTATGCTACTGAGGAACAGATGTCGCATGTTGCAGGAAGATGTAGACTTAAACCTAAAATAATCAAATATACCGTCCCAGTGGGTGTACTATCAGCAAGAACGTGAAACGGAGAAAACATAATTTTAAAGTTATATACTCTGAAAATACATATGTGATTAAGGGAGTGTTAATATTTCTTTTCATTATTTTGCCACCCTGTAATTATCAACATGGCAATTGATCCAAAAGAAACAGAAAACTTTTTTTAGTTTTTTAAGGATGTCTGATGGCGGAATGTTATGCAACGTCACTTGCTAACGCTCACGACGCGCTCATGATGGTGATATAGTTTAGGCCAACGGTGGGCATGGAAATTTCGCTAGAGGGCTCAACAATAACATCAATACAAACGAAGCATTGACACTTTTAAAATCGGGTACATCTCATGAGGAACTTCTAACAAAAATTCAACGCCAGAGTCTTTCAGCGCCAATAATTGAAAATCAGATTGAAGGTCACATAGCTCTAACTGAAATCTTGGAGTTTGTTCTTCAATATCTATATCTTTTGGACTTGAATATATTTTCTTATAAAATCCTAAATTTCATTCAAATCACTGAAACGAATCTCAAATACTTCTCTCATCCGTTGCACGTACACAGAATATGGCGCAAAATTTAACGAAGAATAAAACCTAAAAACATCGCTGCCTTGTGCCAAAGCTTTTAAGCTACTGAGCCGACTTTGACAAACAAACGGCAGAGTGCAACTCCCTCCAAAATCTAGTATCGACCTGTTCGCATCAATTGATGCAATATCATTTTTGTTCTTTAAATGAGGCCTAAGCAAATGGATGGATATTTTTTAAAATCCGTTTTCGGCCTTTTTAACCCCTGGGGATACCTTTTCAGCTCTTCTTCTAGATGTGTCAAATTTTGATAGCATTAGACGAAAGATGGTGTCATACTAAAAAAACTTTGCCCAAAATTGATTTAGGATACTTGCACTCTGAACTGACTATGTGTTAACTTTGCTTGAATGTACAGACTCGGCTTCAGGCCGTGCGAAGCACCGTGCATCCAGCGGATGTGAGGCCCAAATAATAAAATAAATCGCTGTTGGATGACATCGACTGCGGAAATTGCATTGTTTCGTCAGCTCAAATTCTGCATACGAATTGACTGATGCAAAAAAAATATCATAAAGAGGCTTTCCATGGGAGCAATCTCTTCCCTCATTTGAGTAATATGTGCCACAATCCATCCGTTAGAAGTTTCTGTAGTCCCCTTTAATGGTAAGCTTTAGCTCTTTTAATAAATTTTCATGCGAAATCGATTTCATTTTTAGCAGCCATGGATTTACCTCATGTTGCAATTAACATTGTAGTAACATTTCCAAACGATGAATCTTCTTTCTTGTATTTAGTCCTAACTAATCTGTCAAAAGCAGCTAGAACCATATCAAACAAAAAAGCCTTACGTATATTTCCAAATTGTATACTCACAGCTAAAAGCGCGTCTTTTGTCTTTTTTTTTCTTCTGCTCGTTCTTGACAGCGATGGAGTCATTTTCACGGTTGCATTAATGTGAGTTTGACAAGATGTTTCTACCATGTTAATTGCACCATGGTTTTACCCAGTGATGTGTGTTTTCTTTTTTGTTTTAATTTGTTTTTTCAACGCATTCTAAAAGCTCATTTAGCGATTAAAGCTTTTAGCTTTTAATAAAGCTTCTTAAAAAGCTTTTTTTTTAAAGATTCGTTAATTTTGAAAAATAATGCAAGCACAGGATAGCGAGAGAAAAACCATTATTTTATATGCATAAGTTTATTCGCCTTGCTCTAAAAAAAGTGCTGAAGGTATTCGTCTAAACGCGAAGGTGGCTCGAAAACTGTGAGCGTATGAGGGCAAGCCATACGACTTGCTCATTTGCATTTTATCTGCTTCACGTATAATGAAAAATTTTGTTTTCTTTAGCTCTCAATTTTTATCAAACTAAACTGTTCTTATGTAATTTTTAGCTCTAAATATGAATATGTAATCAAAAAGTGTCGGTCAAATCTAGTTTCAGAGATAGAGCCGTCGGTAGTTGTCACTTTAGTTTTTGCAATAACCAATTTAAGTTAGGAACTCCTTGATTGATATTCAAATTATGGGTGTCGTATGAAAGATAGCTTAAGATGCTGCAATAGAAATAAAAAATCTTTTGAACTTAACCTATACTTTTGGAGTTATGATATTTTTGAGTATTTTTTTTTTTTTTTTGCAAAACCGTTATTATTTCAAAACAATGTGCTAATAACCCAGAACTTTTTAGAAGTCAATAATCATCGTTTGTTTTTAATTTTTGCACACTAACGCTATTTTTTACCGGAAAACAAAAAAAAAAATTTTCAAGAAATTCATTTGAAAACTTAACACACAGTGTAAATGGGCGGGTTTGTTTTAATTGGATTAAGAAAAAAAGGTGCTTCTAAGATTAATTGTGGTTGAAATATAATTGACTACTTATGATTTTGTCGAGTGAGGAAATATCATATAAAGATCATATAAAAAAAAGCCAAAATTCAGCAAACTGATTTTTTTTATTTCGGTTATATAGAAATACAAAACAAATCCAAAATTCACCAAGGTGGTTTTTTTTTTCGGAAAGAATATGAAAAATTTTTTTACACATGTTACATTATTTTACAGTAAAGTATTTCATTAAACATTATTACATTGAACTTGCAGTCATTCAGCAAAGACTAATATTATCATAAAATTTTTACTAATTGATCAATGCTTTTTTATTTAACAAACATGACAAAGATAACAAATGAAACAATTTAGCCTGGTAATTGGTGACATGTTTCGGCTATTACAATATATATACATTAGGGTGTGCCATTTTTGAGCAACTTTATTCTTTCAACTAAACAACAGGCTTAAAACTTTCAGAAAGGTGCAAAAAGAAGCCCCTGAAAATTTGAGCTCTTAATACTAACATTTAGAGGTGCCTGTTTTTAACTTTCCAGCTTCCATATAAATTACATGGAAAAAAAATAATTTTTTTTTCTTATTGTTGTAGCTTGGCATGAGAGCATTGTAGAAATGAACTGAAACATTATTTTAGCAGGAAATTGAACGGTCTACAAAAAAAAAAAAAAAATTTTTGTCTATAATTTTACTGAACCTAATGCATAATTACTTTTGTTTAACAGTTAATCAAATAATAAAATAATATAATATTTTTTTTTTTTTTTGTAGAGCCTACTAAAATAATCTTTCAGTTCATTTTTACAATGCTCTCATGTCAAGCTACAAAAATAAGAAAAAAAAAAATAATTTTTTATCCATGTAATTTATATGGAAGCTGGAAAGTTAAAAACAGGCACCTCTAAATGTTAGTATTAAGAGCTCAAATTTTCAGAGGCTTCTTTTTGCACCTTTCTGAAAGTTTTAAGCCTGTTGTTTAGTTGAAAGAATAAAGTTGCTCAAAAATGGCACACCCTAATATACATATTCATATAAATACATATATACAAAGTCTCATCAGATAAGTTTTTGGTTAATGTTGTACTTAGACTCGAATCCCTGACATTGCAATTTTATTTTTGACGGGCGTTCTTAGCGCTTGAGCTGTTGCGGACATGACCTTGAGGTATACAATGTGCGCTTATCTATTTTAATTCGCACACAATGTTCCATTTTTTGTTATCAATACACTTGTCACTTTCTCGCATGTTTGCATAGCCTTTAAGCCATTGGCTTAAAGTTATGCTACGATTTATTTTTCGAAATTGTGGCATTGCCAGCCATATATTTATTGAAATTGGCGTGTTCTCCTTATGTTTAAGAAAATTGGTTTTAGCGACTGAAGTATTTCAGCTTTCTTAACATGTTAAATAAGTTATAGATTATTTACACATTTTTGTAAATAAACTGTTTTTTACAAAAAAATCGGCCAAAACCACAGAAAAATCATCATAGCTCGAAATTTGTAGGTAACATCTTCAAGTTATATGAATCAATATGGTGACTCATGAAAATATATTTTTCATGACACCCACAGATTGAATATCAATCCAGGGCTTCTCAGCTTATATTGATTTCTACAAAAGCTTTATCTGCAACTTCTCATGGCTATATATCCTAGATCCGACCGACATTTTTTCTAAATTTATTTTGTTAATATGTATCTCTAAAAAGAAAATTCGGCAATTGAAACTTAAGTAAATCCGTTCCATTATTTCTTCGCAATCATATCCACTTTAATTTTGTCCTTTGGTGTGTAAAATCTGTGCGTAATCTGAAGCCGGATGAAAAAGTTGTGGCGTAACAGGCAAACGTACCACTCGGCTGTACTGACGGTAATTTGAAAAGTCGTTACGCCTAAGACTATTTTTGCAAGCTTTTGCAGTTAACATGTTTAAAGGAATACCCTTACTGTTATCTTCTGTTGCACTTGAAAAAAAAAAATCTGTAGTCACAATGGCGGTTTACGATCGGGTATGTTGTAGAGTAATAGGAAGTGATATCAAAGGAATTAACTATAAGTTTCCAGTTTTTTATAAAGTAGAAATGCGCCGAGAAAAGTACTTACTAAATACATCCTAAATAGCAGAAATTTGAGGTTTTTGCGGAAAATTAACGCTCTCTGCTTGCAATTGCCGAAGATATCGGAAGAAGTGCTAAAGTTGTATGGTCGTTTTTGAAATCTAAAGAAAATTGTGAAAAAAATAAAAAAAAGGAGAGGCATGCCAGGGCAACGTCAATCGCGGACAGAACAGCCATTCAGTGGAGTAGCGTGTACATTTGGTGCCCGGGGCGAAGAGGTAATTGCCGCCCCCTGCCTACCTAGATTTCTCAATTATTTTTGTAGCAAAAATTATATATACATACTAAAGAACACTTTTCACATTCCCAAAATCCTAGCAATAAGGGATACTATAAAAAAGGTTTATAAAATCAAAATCCATACTAAAAACAAAATACGTGGAACATTGCGGCGCCCTCTAAAGCCTTTGCGCCCGGAGCGGCCGCCTTTCCCCTAAGTACGCTTATGGAGCTTTTCTGAAATTAGCCTTCAACTCTACATGTTTTGCAGATGGCAAGGAAAAAAGGTTGTCGGAAAAACAATGACTCGAAATACTGTGCGAGGACTTTATGCTTCTGAATCAATTTACATTGGAGTGAGTCAAGAAGAAAGGACTAAAGACTCGTCACACTGGCGAGACCCTCTATGCCGCCGAAAGCATAGCTATTGAGAATTGGCCTATAGAAAGCACTTTGCGTCGTCGGTGCGTGCGATGTGTTGTGAAGTGATGAATTTTAAAACTGATAAAACAAATTTTTACTTATTTCTTTTTATTGGGAGATTATGTCCCAGCACATAACCTTATTGGGACATTATATCAGAGGATAAAGGTAAGGATTATGAAGAATTAATGTAAATTAAAAAGAAAGTTTGACGTGTTAGGATAAAAGAGGTACCGGGTTTGGATTCAGTGATAGCAAATCTTTAAGAAAAACGAAAATTGGTGCGAGTAGCATGAAGGTTTTTGTTCAAAAGAAGTTCAATAATAAGTTTTTGTAATTTTGATTTGAAAATATTTTCCATTTGAGACGTACTTTTCAAGCAGCTTCGTTAAAGCTGAAAAAATGCTAACTATGCTCGAGTTCTATCGTCCATATTTGATTGAGCATTGCTTAAATCGGAAAGCTTATAGTGGATTCATATTCAGAAATGAATAATCCTATAGAGCACTAAATTTCAGCTAGCTATATTTCGTTTGAAACTGGGAAATACATTTTGTCCCAGCACAATCAATTCAGTCTCACTGTGCAGCTCTGTTTCGACAACTGAATAACAGACCGGTGGCATTGTAGTCAGACAATCAGGAATTAATAAGGCACATTAAAAAAGTACTTGCTGTAGTTTATGCTACTTCTCAGTTCGCATTTATGAATGACTTTGTGGACTGCAAACGGACAATATCATAAAAACAAAAACAAATTTTAGAACTATATTCTGTCAAAATTATTTTTGGCCAGGGTAACCCCATATTACTTTCGCTTAACCAAAATTAGTTCAACTTTATTCTTAAGAAATGATTCACTGTTGAATTGTCATATATGATTTATTTGGGATTACTTTGAACTTAACTATTTGTGAATGTATGCTGGTAGTGAAAATATTCTTTTATATAGATAAGATAGATATGTGTATAGCGCCATCCTAATGATTAATGCGTACTTAACAATATTTACACTGACGAAAAACTACAACATGGACTTAGAATTAAATATTTTCATTATGTTACAATTGAACATTATTTCATCGAACTTACAGTCTTTAGCAAAGACCAACATTCTTGTAAATTCACAAATTGATCAATGCTTTTTATTCAACAAACATGGAAAAGACAACATATGGATAAATTTAACCATAAAATAATGTTCAATGGTAATAAATAATATCACTATGTGCAGTGAAATTCAAGGAATATCAATTCATACGACTTTAGCCAAAAATATTTCTTCTATTATATATCTGTATGGCGGTAAAATGAAAAAAAGTCATTTTCTACATATTTGTCTTCATATATACATATATTCAAGTGTTTTATATTTTTTCATAATTTTGAAAAAGTTCCCAGTCGTTTGCCTCGTATGTAAATTTTTTCAGAAAATTTGACTAAAATCTTGCATAGGAAATTAAAAGTGCTGCTGGACGGGTAGTGTACCTGGAAAAAATTGTTGTCCTTTGTCTGCCTCAGACTTTTCAAGCTTGAAATAAAAAAAAAGTATTTGTAACCGTGTCTATTATCGGTTAATTTACTGTTATTATTAAATCACCCTAAGTTGATATCAGTCGACGTTCCTTCAAAATTTCAGCCTTATTAGTAAGTAAGTATGTATGTATATAAATAAAATTGTTCCATTTCATGTTCAACATATGTACATATGTATCAATTAGAAATTGAGATTGAACGACTTCAATTTGAAGTGATATAGTTTCATATAAACATTTTACCCTTAGTGTTTCTTTTCTTCTTTTTATTGAAATTTGAAGAATTAGCTGGACCAAGCTGACATTGGAAGTGTTCGGCGAAGTCCAATAAAGTGAAACTGGTGCGAAATTTGGTCACAATAGCTTGTATATCCTGTTCGGTGGGTCGATTATGACGACCATAAAATGGACGTAATTTGCGAAACACATTTCTCATAGAGCTCGAACTTTGGTAATAAAATTAAATGATTTCTATTCACTGTGAAATGGCAAACTTTACTTAGCGTTTTTAGCGTTGACGTATGCTACGAATCACGCGTGAGGTGTCAACAAATTAACGCTTAGAAAAACAAATAGCAAAAAAATCACACATTTCTTAATTTTTAACATATAAAAACATGTTTTGATGAGTGAGCCAGAGGCGTACCGTGCATATTGGGAGCCCGGGTCAAAAAAATTATTTGTCGCCCCTACCGAAAAAAATTTTCGTGTTTTGTAGCAAAAATTTTGTTTACCTCACCAAAAAATTTAAACTTACTACATCGATTTAGTCATACAATAAAAAAAAACAAAAGTTCCTCATTTTTGATTTTCAAAAACATAGTAAATTGAGATATATTTCACGACTATTCGCCGCCCCCTCAAGCTTTGCGCCTGTGGAAGCCACCTCCTCGACCCCATCTAGGAACGCTACTGGAGTGAGCCTTTCTTTTTGATAAAATAAAAAAAATTAAATACTTAAGATTAAAATGGGTTTATTTGATACTATTTGTTCACAAAAAAAAAATTGAGTCAAGAATTTCCAATTTTAAATAAAAATTATGCAATTTTAAATTTAAACAAAAAATTTCAAATCAAAATTTAATCATTTTTAACATAACAACAATGACAATTTTTCAGTTTTCACTGGTAATTAATAACAAAAAATTTAAATTTTAGATTATAAAATTGGACTTTCCAATGTTTTCCCTGAGTGTATTTAATATAATAGGCTTTAATATAATTAAAAACATGGTGTTCTCACCGACAATTAGTTCATAAATTTATTCCGTTCTTGGACGTCGTGATTTTTATTCCGATAAATATTTTTTTTTTGTAAAATGTTTTGTCAGCAATTTACATATCAGCTAATACTAACTTTTGTTTGTTTCTTTCACATTCATGTCTATGCAAGTAAGTTTACTGCTTCAAAACATTTTTAACGTGGAATAGCTAAGCGACCTGGAGCGAACTCTAAGTATTTGAATTCGGAGGTTTCCTTGCAGAAGCATTTCATAATATGCACATATGTTTCATAACGTTCTATGTTGCGTAACTTAGTAACTGAAAACGAACTTATCGATAGCGTACTGTATTATTCGCTTTAAGCCAATCAGCAATGCTGGATATTATGCATTTAATATTTGGAGCCACTTCATCATTGCCATCTTCAGAATGTACGAAAGTAATTATATTTTCTGTTCTTATTTTAAGTCTCAGCTCAACCAAAGGAGTATGAAGACACCATAAATACAGCCAATTCTACGTGGAACATTTCCAGCTATCATGTCTCCTTACGTCTAAAGGAAAGCAAACAAACTGCCATAAATGCACAGATTTGCAGTGGGTCTCTGATATCGAAACGAATTGTGCTGACTTCCGCTCGTTGTTTGTGGAAGTTAGTTAAATCACTGCATGTTTTTCTCAGAAATAAATTTTGTTTTATCTTTTTCAGCAACCAGAAAAAAGTACTCTTCAAACCTTCCGAACTTTATGTGTCTCTAAGCGCATTGGATTTAAGTCAAAACAACAACAGTTTAATATTAAATGTTACAAATATTAACTATGGAAATAACACTTTTGATAGAAGAAATATTGCTATTTTATTCCTGAATCACGAAGTCTTCAACAATTCTGCACTGGCTTTATTCTCTACATTGCAATCAAATTTAAACTTAGCCGAACAAGCAGCTTGTACAATACAGGTTAGGAATAAAACTAAAATAGTAAGTCAATATGACCTGAAACGATAATATTATATAACCGCCAAAAACGATAGTTAAATGTGTAGTGTAACTTCCAAAGTATTTTAAATATCAAGATCTTTGAAGTATTGTAGAACTGAAACACACAATTGCATTCAGAAAAATTTGACCAATAGTCCAAGATACTAGTTAGTTACTATTCGATACATCAATTCAGGAAAACCATCTAATATTAGTGGAATTATAATTATGCCCCCCCCCCCCCCCCCCTTTGTTGAAATGACGCCACTACTTTCTCATCAAACAAAAATATGATAGAAATATGCTTTTATTTGTAATCAGAAATTGGTTTCCCTAAATAAGACGAGTAGTGGACGTCCATAAATTACGTACGGCTAATTTTTGAAAATTAGGAATGCCCTCCCCTCGATGAGACTTGGGCAGATCTGGCGAGATCCCTCCCTGGAGAGATTTACCCTATAATTTTTAAAGATATAATTAAATTTAGTTTATATGTATGTATGTTCATGTATTTTGCTTCCTGCCACTAATACTAACAGTGACGTATCCAGGATTTTATTTCGGGGGGGGTTTTGGATATGAGATTTATTCTACGTAGTGTACATTCTTTGCAAAATCGTTTATATACAATGGCCGTCAAAATATTTCGGGGGGGGGGGGGTTCTATCCCCTAGCATCCCCCCTAGATACGGCCCTGAATACTAATGTCTTCTACCCACTCAGTATGTAACGTTTCACAAAGAGTACGTACCGCATCAGAAATGTTTCATATGAAATATTGCAAATGAAACGTTACAAAAATCTTCCTTAACTGTTTCAAATTTACTGTTTCATATGAAATCATTCTGAACTGTTTCCAAAAGGTTTCAGATTCAACGTTTCCTGAACTTCCTTAGTGAAATCTTTCTAGCACGTTGTACAAAAATTCTATAACATGTAATCAACCTGAAGTGTTTCTGGAAGATTCAAGATAAAAGGTTTACTGATTTTTTTTAATGAAATTTAAATAATGTGTAATGATTCTCTGCTTGATGCTATGTTAATTATAGTTTATTGTTACTTATAAATTAACACCCCTATCATGAATATTTGAAGGAATAAAAATAAAATTGCATGTTAAGTATCAATGGAAGTGAGTGTGAGTGACGAAGGTAAAATGAAAAAATTACTTCATAGTCCCGATGTCGTAATAAAATGAAGGCGCAAAAGACGCAAAATGAATGAGATATCCAAAGACGTAATAAAAAATGTACAGAAACGTTTCAAATGAAATCATGCGGGGCACGTAGACATATTGTAGAAAGATTACTGAAATGGAAAAGAAAGATTTCTGAAATGTAACTGAGGCTTTTTAAGATTTCATGTGAATGATTTCTGAAAGGTTTACGAATTATATTATTTTTTTTTTCTGTGAAATAAGGAGATGGAAATAATAAAACGTTTAATTTCCACTTTAACGAGTTTAGGTAAATGTATAACGTTAAAATAGGCTGTAGCACCATCTTACCCAATTCTTCGCTCACTTCATGCGCACTCATGTGTATCCTCTATTATCATGATTGGACATCCATAGCTTTTGGTAGTATAGGAAGACAGTTATTTGATGTATGTATGTACATATTACACCCCCCTTTTGCAGATACACCAGATTGTCGTCAACTGCGTACAGCACAGCAGCTTATAAATACAAACGTCCCAGCAGGGATTGTTTTTGTGATACAAAACGCTATCTGTTGTTGACGTGAGATTTTCAAGGACCCTCCTTCCCCCATGGTGAGATTTCCAGACCGCTACCCTTATTTTGAACAACGTAATTAATGGACATTCCCTAAGGCAATCGAACTTTAGAAATATTGCAAAAGGTTCAATAAAATCTTGGAAAATATATTTTTCCTTTGCCCATGATAATATTTCATATTAAGTAGCTTTTACTTAATTCGTCAATATGTTTTTTTTCGACAAAATTCAGCAATTTGGGAAAATCCTCAACCATTTGAATACTAATTACAGTGAGACTCTGAAGATTTATCTTGACAAATCTTCGCAAATTAAAAAAGTATTACTGTTCTAAATAAAGTCTTAAATACTATATACATAATATCAAACTACTTACTAAGTAGCACGAAATTTTCTCAGAATTTCCCTAAAGATATTATCGCTTTTATCGAGATGTGGTTAAGTAGCAGTTCTCTCAACTAAGAAGTTTCTGACAAAAATTTTAATGCATTTAGAAAAGACAACCCAGTTCATTAATCGAAATTACCTGTACATCTAAGATTAAATACTCATGTTCCATTTAATAGTGAATTGCATAACTTATGTTTTAAAACTCTTTAACTTTGTTATTTTATTTGGCTTAGATTAATAACTACAAGATCCAAAATATTGATATTCCATGTGAAAGCATAACAAACTGCTCAGAAGAAAACAATAATGGAAAACTTTGTGCATTGTATGTAAAAAACCATAGCAAATCTTTATCGGTAGAATCTGGCGGGCCATTGGTATGTGGAAACAAACTTGTTGGTATCTTAATTGCTACCAGTAACGTACAACTTGGCTATCCAATTTTTTATGCAAACGTGACCAATCGCACTGGATGGATACGAAATGGTACTGAAGCTGATATCATTCATAGCTTCGTTGAATTTGGAGAAGTAATTGATGGCGGAGGAGATATTTTCGGAGGAGATGACGATGATGACAACCCGTATTATCCTTATTACCCACACGGAAATGGTGCTGTGGTATTATTGCCATCTGTTTTATTTTTAAACTTACTCTTTTTATTGTTTAGTGTATCACAATATATGTACAGATAAGAATCATATGCACTGTCTAAAATTGGAATTATAAACATATTTCATAAAAAGATCGATTGCACTGATTTTCAACAAATCGAGTTTTATGTCTACACCTCTTAAATGTCATATTTACTTTCTTAAATAAAAACAGCATAAGTCCATTTTTCAAATTTAACTTTACATTTATAAAATTACATTTTTCAAATTTAGTTTTTAAAGCCATTTTTAAAACCAGTTTTAGTTATACATATTTAATTCGTGATCACTGGTCAGTCGATTCGGTGTTGGCTGAAAGTTCAGAATCGAAAAAGGGTCACATGATTTCAAATTGAATAAAATAAAAATAGCTCATACCAAATATTACATTTCATTTATACAATGAAGTTTTTATTTTTGCACAATATAACTATTGATGCTAGCATCACTATAATTGTAAAGGATGCCCTAAAGTTAGATGAAGATCCACCAGGTAGTGAACCACCTGCCGCCGTTATTTGCGCTTTAATCCACGGTAAATAAAAGGCAACATCTGTGTACACACCCGGTAAAAGTGGACGCGCACAACCTTGGCCCCATGAAACAATGCCAGATAATACATTATTACAGACCAATGGGCCTCCTGAATCTCCACCGCAAGCATCTCGTTCACCTTCCATATATCCAGCACATATCATTCCATCAAGTATTTTACCTACGGTAAAGTTTGTTTCAGTCGTACAAATATCTTTCGAAATTATGGGGACGTCGAGCGACATAAGAAATTGAGATAGGTTGCCCTGAGTAAAATTAATATTTTAAAATTTATATTGAACATGCTGGTCAATACAAAAAATTTACATCTTCAGTTGCTCCCCATCCTGTAACATTACAAATAGTTCCATTAAGTAACGGCTGATGATTGAGGAGTATTGGTTGGACATAAGGATGATTTTCCGGAACGGTTCCACGCAAAAAGAGTAATGCAATATCAGTCTCATACGTTGAAAGATTAAATTTCGGTACATCGTAAACAATATGTGATATGCCATAGGACAAAGTATCACTATTATTTAAAAAACGATCCAGATTACCCATAACGACAATGAAATTATGAGAAGTTTCATATTCTATATCCCCAGAGTCTTTGCTGCATAAGAGAGATATTGGCTATAAATTTACTATCTTGCATTTAAGAGATATATAAAACAGGTTGAGGCATAAGCAACGCAATGTTTTGGATAACTTATAACTTTTCATTTGATTTTCTTATTTTCAATTTATATTAAAAATACGAGGAACTTCACATTTTGATAAGAGCCCTAAATTGCGTAACAAATTGGCTGAACATTATCAATCTCGATATACAATGTTATCCTATAGACTTGCATTCAAGTACTTACTTAACAAAACAGTGAGCGGCCGAAAGCACAACTGAATAAGATATTAGTGATCCACCGCATATGTGCCCGCTGCCAAAGTAATACGAGTCTAGAAGTTTACGTCTTATGGAAACCTGATGCTTTGTGACATTTCTTTCAGCTATGGTACCATTGATTATTTTAGGTCCTGTATTCAAACTACCGATCGTAGTAGAGGCACCAGCTGTAATAGAAAAATGTTAGGCTTAAGATTAAATAATTTCAATCAAATTCGTTGAGACCAACAGCTTATTAGAAATTTTGAAAGAATACAAAACACTATGGTTGCAGCCAGAAATCGCAAAGAAATCATTGTAGTCTTGAACCTCTTTCAACGACCGACACCAACAAATGCACGACTAAGTATGAAATTCTGGTAGCATTGAGTTTTCGATCGATATAATTCAAAATTTATTATAAATCAAATAAATATGTAATCCATTCACTGATAATAATCTAATAACCCTATAAAAAGTAGCTAATTTAGATCATAAAATTCACTTCCATGTCATATAATACTCGCTTATCATTGGGACAGTGTGCAGAAATTCAAAAAAATTTTATGGAGACGGGTTTTGCTTGAAGTCTTAAAATTATCGTCACTATTGTATTAAACAAACTATAATATATACCTACAGGCGGAGAGAGAGCTGAAGAAAAGTCGAGTGAATAAGATTACGGGATGGGATTTACAGGAAAGATAGTGATGCATTTTGGTGAAACTAACGAATCAGGGTTGTGTGGACCAAACCCGTCTCGATATCCGAAAATGCCCGAATTTAAGACAATTTAGATTTTTTAACTCAAAACTTTATAGTATTACACCTCAAAATATATCCCAAAGGATAGGACTCAAACAGGCCTAGACATAATATGCATTGTTGCATTGTTAATTGCTGTCCCAAACATGTTTTTCCACCAGTTTTTTAGGTCAATTTTGAGCTCTAAATGTGTTCCAAATGATAGAACTCGAAGAGCCTAAATAGAATATATAGCGTGGCCTTGCCGAATTCTATCCCGAACATGGGTTGACACTCATATAAAAAATACCCAAAAAACCTATGTTTAAGACAGTACTATATTAGACAAGGGAAGCTTATATATTCTTTTTAGACTCTTGGAGCTCTCTCGTTTGGCACACATTTCAAGCATCAATATATCTTCATTAAAAGTTTCCCAAACAACCGGTGGTTGTCGACAATGCAACACCATGCATTCTATTTAGACCTCTTCGATTTATATCATTAGACATACATTTCAAGCTGTAATATTAAAGATTTTTAATAAAAATAACTAAATTGGGCGAAATTCAAGGCGACCCTGGTTGGTTAGTTTCACCAAAATGTATTACTATCTTTCCTGTGTATATCTTATCCTGTAATCTTATGCACTCGACCTTTCTACAGCGAGCTCTTGAGCTAATAGTAAAAGCGCTTGCCTGTATAGTTCATATCGTTAACATTTTTTCCCAACTTTTAGATTAAGTACGGGAAATTTTTTTCTTGGCACTACATTGTTTCAAAGTACATATGGGATATTCTTTGTTAAGTGTAACACCCCACAATTTGTCTGATAAAAACGCCTAACCGTGCTGAAAACTTTCATTGGATCAGTTATGGACGCTCGGTACTCACCCCTACTTAACCAGGAGCGCGTGTGTTAAGCAGATATAAACATTGTAAGTCAGCTGATTTGTGTACATGACTTGGAGCCTCCAAGAAGTGCAATAAATACTGTGATCTCTGATTAGCTAATTTACAACGTGTAACGCGCTGAGCACACGGGGGATTGCCCATGTTACAATTACGAAGGTAGAATTATTTTCTCAAACTGGATGGATTAATATCCAACAATCTCTGCAGGACGAAGTCAAAAACCAGAAAAGTTCCATTAAAAATCAAGACAATGCTTATTGTTTTGACTTCACACTATTCCCAAAAATACAAAAGATGTTGAAAGGATGCCACTGATGCCATTCAATCTCCTTCCACACGTACCTTGGAAGCTTCAGTATCGGAATATAATTGCCTTACTGTGTATACTTGTGTGAGCCTCAGATTGTGGTCCAACCTCTCTCATCATTTCAACATTTTCAATTTTTTGCCTTTTTCTACATTTATCAACTGGTTCAATGTTTTTCAACCTCTTTTAACGTTTTCCACACTTTTTTGACTTTTCAACCTTTTTTCTTTTCAGCTTTTTTCAAACATTCCAACTTTTTAGATTTCTCCAATATTTTTTTCAATCTCATTCAACCTTTCAGATTTTTTCACACATTTTCTTGATCATAGGATCAAAACGAAAAACGGAACAATGGTCGGTCTTCTGGTACTTCAAAGTAATTTCACCAAAGTTCTCACATATACAAAAAATGGTACGGCCAAGCATTGGAGAAAAAGTTAATGAATTTTAAAACTTTACACAGAGAGCTATTTAAGTACACTAGTATCGCATGTACCCGAAATTTGACGGTACCTGCCACGTTTTAATATTGGAAGAATTTTGCATTTCTATGACGTCTTCGTCCATAGACCTAATCTTATTTAGTTCCAATTATCCCCTTACCTCATGTTATCTATAAAGCATTTGGTGATAATTTCACCTTACCACACATCACCTCATCTCCCAAAACCACAAAAGAAATATTATCAATATCTATTGGTACTACATAATTTCTATTACTTGGTCTATTTGCATTTTGATTTCGAAGCAAAAATGCTCCCTCGCCATCTGTTTCCCTTTAATCCGACCCGTCAGTGTTCTCCTTCGAGACATAACACAAAATATTTTCCGCTCGCATGATCATAAAAATGAACAAAATCACTCGTTCGTTTAAGCGTTTTGTATGGAGGAATCATGCACGTATGCTCCCTTTATTTTACCTGCCTCAACGGCACATATTACACATAATTTCATGTACATCTATGAAACAGTACGTTTCCAATGATATAAGTTTTATTTCCCTCTCTTTATAGTAAATACTAAAATAGTGTACCATAAGTTCCGATGTTCACGTATTAATATAGAGCGACCTCGGTCAACGCAACCCTCGATAAGTGCAGCTCCTCAATGTTCGCAACGAGTAAATTTCTTTCATTACAGACTCAGTAAGTGGAACATCTCAAAAAATTTTACCTCGCTAATTGCAAGTATAACATTTGAATATAATCTGTTGCATATATCCTGGGAAATCGAATAATGTCAAGAGTTTGTGAGCACCCCAAAATGGGAAAATGTTTATAGGAATGGTTTTCTAAGCAAATAAATTATGATTTTCTTTTGGTGGATTGACGTTGTTTTATATTTAATGTTTTTCTTGTGAAATATCTGTACCCTAAGATTACCTAAAATTTTTGACTCCATCATTGCAACTTCCGACGTTATTGAAACAGACATGGTTTTTACTTGTTGCGCTAACCGAGGCCGCACTGTATATAGATGTCAAATTCAATCTGGGTTCGCTTAGTCAAACCAGCCAGCATATGGTGTAGTGGAAAAAAATACGCTTTTAATAGAATTAAGACTTACGCGCACTTTTAGTGTTGACGCGGTGTAGGGTATTTAATTTTTGGCTAGGCCAAATATGACACCTTTACTAGTTCTCATTGTTGTGTTGAAGTTCTACTTGTTCATAAAGGGTCATTCAAAAATACATTGAATGGTCGTACTGCTTTTGGTCGTCAGCCTTAGTGAATTGAATCGAAAAACGTGAACTTCTGGAGCAGGTTAGTGAAAATATCACTGCCTTAGCTGAAAGTAAAACCATGCATATAGCCTTCCGAACTACTTTCTAATATACTTGCACGGTTAACAGTCTAAACATAAATTGCATAACTTAATAAATATTGTTGTCACAAAAGCATTCTAATTGTTAAAGTTAACTTTATTTTGAAACTTGCACGGTCGATTGGATATACAATGAATAAGAACATATTCATTTACTTTAAATAAGTTAACAAGCAAATGTGAATTTTTGAATATGTGTATATTTTGGGCTTTTAGGCCACGATATCTATTATGCTATCCATTTTCGGCTTCTTCAGGGGTATTTATTTGAAGATATAAACTTAAAATGCAGAAAAGTTTTTCAATTATAAATTATGAACATCACGAAATACGCAATTTTTACCAATATAGCCATTGATACCAGCAACCATAACATTGTAAACGATTCTCTCAAGAAAGTTGTAGCTCTACTAGGCAGGGATACACCAGCTTCTTCCATTCGAGCTTGCATCCATAGTGTATAAAAGTTGACATTCATATACACAACTGGTGAACGGGACTCCCACACCTAAGGTCCCATGAAAAAACGTCAGCTAACACTTTACCACAGACCAAAGGCCCGCCTGAATCTCCAGTGCAAGTATCCCGTCCACCCTTCAGATAGCCAGCGCACATCATATTACATCAAGTATATAATATTCATCATACAGAGTTTTACCAATACAAACATCCTTTGGAATAATGGGTACATCAACAGTCATAAGGACATCCCATAGTCCGCCCTATATGAGATAAAATCTTAAAGCTTATGCTTGCATGTGAAAATATGTGAAATGTGTACATGTGTGAATTGTCCTAATTCAAAATTAATAAATAAACTATAGTATATTTATATCTAGAATATCTAGAATTAGCTTTTATTTAAGTTTTATATGTATTTTATCGAGCTTTATGTTCAGAACTTTTAGTGCAAATACAACAAAAAAATTACAAGCGCAAAGTGCATTAATTGTTAGAGAATAACTCCAACAATTTTAAAGGAACAAAAAAGGGCAACCAGCTGCTTTTACTAGTTTCAATGACCACTACGTCATATCATCAGTAAGCTTTGTTAGCCGACGGCTCAAGAGTCTGCAAGCACACTATATTTTATTGCCCGCGTTGACCAGTTAAGAATTATAGCAAAAAACATAAACACTGCGCTAAAAACTCCACATTCTTTTCCCCTTCACATGCAATTGCTTCTACAAGACTTTTGATGTCGTTGAAAGCTTTTCTGGCGATACGAACGAAGTTTCAATAAAACTAGACTTTTTGAAATAAAAAACTCTAATAAGTTCTACCCCATCCAGTGACCTGACACATGGTGCCACCTGGTAAAGTTTTACCATTGAGATTGATTGGTTTCACGACAGTATGACTTGCTTGAATGGTTCCATGCAAAAAGGCTAAAGCGATATTAGCCTCATGTGTTGTATGGATTTTTCATGTTGAATTCCTTCCTCTTCAAACAACGTTTTTTTATATTATTTATAAGTACAGTACCGTTATTTAACCGAAAAATTCAAACCTTGTGTTCGTAAGCATTTTTAACTAACTTAAGACAGGTCTCGCCTTGATCGATAACTTCTGATTTTTGTTTGATGAAGTAAACCAACCAGAAATGGAAGAAATATTCTTTAAATAATAAGAAATAACTTGAGACTTTGATCGTTTTTTCTTGAATCGTGCATGATTTCATGAAACGATATTTACCTCAAATTTTGCAGTACTGATTCTTTTCATACACATTACTAAGGGATTTCAACATCGCTTTTTAGATACCACCATTTCTACGTCAGAAATTCGCTTGGCTTGATAGGACTGCTAGTTCCTTCAATCATCAGTCCTTGATCCAAAGCATGGCTCTGCAAATATATGTTGGCTCAGCTTAAGTAACATACATTACCTCAGTACGATAGCTCTTCTGAAATTTTTCTCAAGCAAAGCCTATTGGCAATCATTACTACCTTTGAAATTAAAGTTGACAATCTGAACTACGTCTATTGTTCATGTGGTTGCTTGTTCCAGAGCTGAGCAATGCTCACGTGAAAGAATCAATGAAAGATGGAGGAAGTAACTTGATGGAGTATGGCTGCTTCACTTGGTGGATTGTCGGGCCGTCGGCAAAAATTATAACGTCATTATGAAAGAAGATTATCTTTTTTTTTTGGAGCTGAATCTACCGGAACGGAAGTGCTTAGCTTGAGAACGAATTCACTTTTCAGCAGAAAAACGCCGCTAAAATTAATAATAATTGGCTCAATAGCCAAAAATTTCAAACGATGCAGTAGTCAGCACAATGCCCATATCTGAGTCCCATCAAAAATTGATGGTCTTTATTAAAAAAACGACTGACACAGTACGTTTATTCACCTACGAGCTTCGGTCTCAGGCTCTAACCAAGTGGGCCAATATCCAGTCATCTACGATTCAATTCTTGAAATGATAAGCGATACTACTGGCACCACCCATATTAAACAGTCATTAACACTTCACTTCATTCAAAATGGAATTGGAATAGATATATAATGCAGTTCGGTTGGTAAATTAGAGGGTATCTTTACATTAGACATTAAACAAATATTATGCAACGCTTAAGTTACATTAAATATTCGTACTTTTTCCGAAGCATAATGTAGCATACTTGCAGTTAAGAAGCATGGAAAACGTGCTTTCAAAATCCCGAAAGATCTCTCAATTACTGATCTTGTTTTTGAAAATTTATCATCATAAAATGATTCAGGTGAGGTTTCAAAAACATTTCGTTCTTCCAACGTGAAACAAATTGCCAACTTATGTTCGAATTGCGTCTATTTTTCGAATCGCATTACAGAGTAAGGCTCCAGCTCTCGTTGTTTCTTTCAAACACTGCATGCGTTTTGTCTCCACACGGCTTTAGCTGGCACACAATTCGCCACATTTGTTATTTGAGTCTTACCAACAGTGAATCCAATCAAATGTTGAACCTTTGCATCGCGCTTGCATCATTCGAACTTCGGCTGCTGTACTGACGCAGTTATTGAAATCTTCAATTGAAATTTGCAAGCTGCCCATTGATTCCATCATTTAACTATTCGATCTTCAAATCGAGCTCCATGTCCTTCGTCTTTTTACTTCAGCCTTATTGTCAAAAATAAAAGTTACAAACTGATTCGGCCAAGAAACTCGCTGAATTTTAGCATACAAACGAACTGCTGCAAATTTTGGGCCCAAAACCTTTTGATTTAAGTCCAGGATATTGCTCTTAGTGTTGATAAAAAAAACATAATTCGAATAACATGACAAATTTTTTGATTAAAAGTTTTAAACGCAATCACAAATTTTATTCACAAAATTTTGTGTGTCAATACAATAGTGATTTGTTTTTCAGAAACTAATGCAAAGTAGAAAACAGTAAAGTAGAATTACACAAATATTTCAACAATAAAAACTAAATATTTCTAATTTCTAGTGAAAAAAGAGGACACACGAAAGGAAATTTAATTTGTTATTTTGCCCATTCCAAAATGCCGAAAAAATGCAACCAAAATCTATGCAAAGTATCAAGTATAACGCATAAAACGAGTACTGCTACTGCATCCAAACTTTTTTATGCGTTTTGTAACTCAGCCAAAGTTTTCATTCACATGGACCTACCATAAACATGTTTGAAACGCGTATCTTGTTTTGTATAGGGTACAGGATTGAAATTTGAACTACTAATTTTTTTTAGAGTGGCAACTCTAGTGTCAACTCTAAAGGGTAACTGTTTGGTGTAGTTTATTTGTGGTTTCCTTTCGAGTATATGGACTTGGATAACATTTGGTTACAACAAGATGGCACGCGGTGTCACACAAGCCATTCAACTATCGACATTTTGCGTGGGAATTTTGATAATCGCGCTATTAGCCGTTTTCGTGATGTTCAGCTGCGATTTTACTCCGTGGGACTATCTCTGTGGACATTTGACAAAACAACCTCTTTCGATCAACGGGTTACGCTACAAACAGAAGTGTTACGCTAACCATCCGGCAACGATTGAGATCCTCTCCTTATAAATAAGAAAATAATAAATGTATGAGCTAAATTGATGGATTGATGGAAAATTTCATGCAAAGAATTCTCTTCAAAATAATCTTTTAAATTACATTCATGACCAAAAAAAAAAAGATTTGTTTTATTATAAAAACTTCATTGCCAAAATTTAAAAAAATTTAAAAAATAAAAAAAATTCAAAGCAACATGGGTGATTTCTGATCTAATCGATAAAAATGTTTCGATTTTTGACACCATCGGCAGCTAAAGCCGCCACTTGATTTGAAATGAATTCGGTCACTTGAAATTTTAAAATACCAAGAAAGCCAATTTAGCCCTTCTAGGTGGATTTTAAGTTCATGGCTACGAAAATGGAGTCACATGACCTTATAGAAGAGTCGCTAAATAGTGGCATGGATGATTCAAAACTAATTATTTTTATTTTTGTTGTTATTTATATTCCAGAAAAGTGTTAAGCGGTTCACTTACTAATCGGGCAAATTGATTAATCACGTAGTGCTCTTCTGGAAAAGTAATAAGTTGATCGCAACAAAAGTGGACAATATAAAAGACTTCCAAATGTTTGCTGGGGATGCTACAAATACAAAATTGCTTTCACATATGCCAAAAAGTACACAACAGTAATTGAGCACATACACGTTTGTAACCATATACATCACCCTTTAACATCTTCACCAAGTGGTGAAATAGCGTAGTGATATAGATACAAGAATTGACAAATATTGTAATACACCACACAACAATACGATGCACCATGACTATAGAAATGAGAGCAAAGTTGTCGAAATAAAGGACGATCTTCCGTCTCGGAAGCGTTGGAGTGGAACCCTCTGGCTAGCAGAAAGCGCGGTCGTCTTAAATGATCGTGGAAACGTTCGCTTAAGCAAGATATACGAAAGTCGGGGAAATGTTGAAGAGAATCGGAGCCATTCCTCAAGGTCCAATGCTAAATGAGGAGATACACATAAAGGACACAAGAAGAATACCTTAGATGTTACTTGTAGTCATTCAAATGCCAGCGTGGCTAAAAGCTTAGGTGTGTCAATTTTAAAGCAATCACTTGGTCTACCCGTAACCTTTTTTGCATAAAGACCTTGGCCTACATGCGCATAAGTTTCAGTTAACTCGATAATCGAAGCCACTTTCGTTATAAATTTAAAATGACACATTACAAACACCTTGATGACAGTACAAACAGATATAACAAATAATTTTATTAATATTGTTGCCACAAAGGCATTTCAAATTGTCACCGGTGATATGATTTAACAATCTACTTTATTTTGAAACTTGCACTTTCAATTGCATATCCAATGAATAAACAAAGCATATATTTAATTCAAATAATTTAACAAAGAAATGTGAACTTAATTCAACACTAATTACACAAATAATTTTTAAATAATAAAACTGATGACAGCAATGACAAGAGTGTAAGCGATCCTCTAAAGCTAGATGGAGCTCTACCAGGTAGCGATCCACCAGCTTCTTCTATTCGTGCTTGTATCCATGGTGCATAAAAGGCTACATCCGTGTATATGCCTGGGTAATGTGGCAGAGCGCAACCATAGCCCCATGAAACAATGCCAGTTAACACTTTACCACAGGCCAAAGGTCCGCCGGAATCTCCAGAGCAAGCATCCCGTTCACCCTCCGGATAGCCAGCGCACATCATACCATCGAGTATTTCGCTTTTATCAAGCTCAGTTTCACTGACACAAGCATCGTTGGGAATAATGGGTACATCGACAGTCATAAGGAAATCTGATAGGTAGCCCTATATGATTTTGAATGATTCATTATTTAAAAAATTTTGTTTTATTTTTGCATTATAAACAAATATACATACATATATTCAAAGCTATTCTAAGACAAAAATCGTCGAATAATTTACTAAAAATTATGAAAAAGCTCGAGAAAAGATAATAACGAAATTTCAATAATGGATGCATTGTGTTAAAAATATCTTAAAATATCGAAAAAGATTAAAAATGTATACATATTAGGGTGTGCCATTTTTGAGCAACTTTATTTTTTCAACTAAAAAACACGCTTAAAACTTTCAGAAAGTTGAAAAAAGAAGCCTCTAAAAATTTGAGCTCTTAATATTAACATTTAGAGGTGCCTGTTTCTAACTTTCCATTTTCCATATAAATTACATGGAAAAAAAATTATTTTTTTATTTATTTTTGTTGCTTGACATAAGAGCATTGTAAAAATGAAATGAAAGATTGTTTTAGTAGGAAATTGAACGCTAGTACATATATGATTTAAAATTATATTTAGCTATGTATAAAGTCAATATTAAAGCAAAAAGGAAGTTGCATTTTTTTTCTAACTGTGGGATTGGCTAAACAAAGTAAAAATATATGTTTTTAATATTTTTTTTTTCAAACTAAATTCAAATTCGATTTTGTATGCCATAGATTTTCGAGAAGGAATTTAGAGAGAACAAAATCATGAAAATCTTCTTGGACAAAAACAGCATTATATTTTATTCGAAATTTTCATTTTCATTTCTGAAAACGAAAAAATTGCCCAGTTGTCTCCAAAAAAAATATCTTTAGGATTGTTACGAATAATTCAAGATTATAGATGTTAAGGTTAAAATATGCAAAACTAAAATTTTTGATGCACTTAAGAGGTGTGTGTAAAACAGCATAAAATTTTCAGCACAGTGTTTTAAATTGTCCATTCTCACAATGTTAGCTTGTCGGGGAAGGCGGGGCAAAGCGGCACAAAGAGTACATTTATCCTTGCATTACAACGCTATCTAATGTCATTACAAAGAATTTGTGTTTGAGTAGTACTTATGTCAAGGCTATAGTGACATTTCGACCTTCCGTTCTCGAGAACCACGAGGTTCATCAAAATGAGTGCGGTCGATGTTAAAATCGAGGATTTTTGACTTAAGTAAATTCATTTCATACGAATCATTTAAAATAAGGCAAAGTATCCCGTAGTAGTCTACATTAGTGACAATGATTTGTTTTTGTTGATAAGTTTTTTTTTCACGTGTCTGTATGTTTACATAGGTCGTAGGGACAGAGTGGTAGGGGCAAGGCGGTATTGTTCATCACTTCATTCCGGCATTTCATTCAGTTTTCGAAGTTTGGAAAAACAGAACATTCATCACACACAAAAAACATTTTTTTTATTCTTAGAAAATTATTAAAACAAATGTATCATTATCTTTTTTTATGTATTGCACTTCGTATACCGCTTTACCGCACCCGAAGAGCAAAGCGTAGAAACGCACTTTTTCTTTGCATCGCAATAATAAACATCTCCTCTTGAGAAAACTATGAGCCTAATAACTCTAATAGATTCAATATAGATCAAACTAATGACCTACGTAATTAATTGTGCGAAAAAAAAATTTTTTTTTATGTGAAAACTTGGTTAACCGGCAACTTTGCCGCCTTACCCTATGATAAACGTATTTTCATGAGATTATTTTTTTCGAATATTAACACGAAATTTTTTAGTAATTACACATATGAAAGTATGTACATTAGGGTGATTCTTATTTGATTTTTTTTTGCGAAAAACAAATGCGATGCCCCTTCAATTTGTTCAAAATGGGATAAGAAAGTTTTAGGATTTTTTTGAAAATTTTATCTTTAACCCTTACTGAATCTATTTCAGTGTGAAATTTGGCCTCAGCCGCCACTTTTAGTTATTGACTCATATCGTGAAGCACATACGAATGCAAACAAAGCAACATTTATGTCAATGTTTTCAATTGAATAAATGCCTTATAACCCGATAGTTCTCAAAGTCTATAAGTTAAAAGATCTTACACATCATAGTTAATTAAAATAAATAAGTATGTAGCTTACAAAAAATAAACCAGTTTGTTCATTATTTTTATATATAATACGCTTAAAAAAGAAAAAACTAGCAACAAGTAACATATTAAATTTAAGAAAATTAATTGGGCTTTCATAATATCCTAATAAAATAACAAATTATTTACATAATTTTTACAGAAAATAACGGTTATTAAAAAAAAAAAACTGGTAAACATTTTTAAGAAACATCCATATCACAAAATATATGGGACTGATTTCAAACTTTATACACTAGTCTTATAGACCGTAAAATTACCTCCCATATGACATTAATATATTCTAAGTTATATTAATTTTTAGAAAATCTGTTACCGCAACTTTACATGGCTATGTCTCGGAAACTAGATCCTAGCGACATTCATTTTTAAAATATTCTTGTAAGAAAAACGAATTTAAAAAAATGACGGCTTAGGCCAAATTTAATATTAAACTAGTAAAGGTGTTATCTTCGGCCAGGCCGAAACTCACATACCCTACACTGCATTGAAAGTACTTTTTAAATAAATGTTAAAAAAATGTTGAAGAAGTTGAATAAGTCACAAAATATTGAAATGTGTTAGAAAAAACTGAAAATGTTGAAAAATATGAAAACCATTAAAGAAAGTTGAGAGAAATTGAATAAGTCGAAAAATACAAAAAATGCTGAAAAATTAATGAAAGAGTCGAAGAAAAAAGAAAATGTCGAACGAAATTGAATGGGAAAAGGTAAAAGGTTGAAAATGTCAAAAGATATGAGAAATGTTGAAAAAAATAGAATAGAAATGAAAAACACGAAATATGCCACGCTCACTTCTCCAATTCCGCCCATTTTTGTTTCAATAAATGATATTCGTGGTTGACACACACAAACCAAATTTTAGCACAATATCTTGTATAGTTTGCGATATGTGCCGTAATGATTCTTAAAATTTAGGGCGGTGACACACCCAATGGTACAATCCAGTCCGATTTTGATCTAAAAATAGCCTTCAATAAACAAACCTCTTACACCAAATTTCAGTATGATTGCTCATATATTTCGATAGTTATGTCACTTTAGGTATTTTAATTGTATGGGAGGTGCCACGCCCACTGTTGCTATTTCAAAAGCATTTGATTCATATGTACCTAATACCCAGTAAACCACTTACATCAAATTTCAGATCAATTGCTCCAATAGTTCACTTTAAATAACACTTATAACTTTATGTTAATGAGGGAGGTGCCACGCCTACTGATACAATCTTGTCAAGTTTCATTGAATTTCAAAGCTTATAGTAAACGACACTTCTACACAAAATTTTATGAAGATTACTCGCATAGCACACTATCTATAGCATTGAACGTATTTTGCTTGTATGGGAGGTGCCACACCCACCAGCACTATTGTGCCAAAATTTTGCAAGAAGACACCTTTTAGCGAGTATATCTGCATAAAAAATTTCTTAGCAATTGCGTTGTTAGTTCTCTTTTTATAACGTTTATAAATATTGTAGGCTGTGCCACGCCCTTCAACGAAATTTTCCGGAATATTGACGAAACTTGTATTGATGACTTCTTTCAGTGGTATCATCCCTAAAATTTTTATGAAAATCGTATGAGCCAATTTGGAGATAAGCCAAATCCAAATTTTCAATTGCTAAAAAGTGCCACGCCCACTTTTACAATTCCGGACACTTTATACACAATTCAAGATTTATAAGATCTGTATTCGTGTACCAAATTTCATCACAATATCTTGCACGGCTTGCGAGCTATGGCATTATAAAAGTTCAAATTTAGGGCTGTGCCACGCCTCTTAAAGAGGCCTTGCAAACTTTAAACCTAGTCTGATCTTAACTTTGTTCTCATCTTTACCAAATCATCAAGTTTCATCAAAATCGCAGCAACTTTTTTCAAAATGGACTTAGGTATATTTACATAGAGTATGGGCGGAAGGCGTGGCCGTGAACCGATATCGCCATTTTTTATATGCTAGCAGCTTGCAAAAAGGTTTGACCTGTGTGCCAAATTTCATTCAATTAACTTGCTTAGTTTTTGCGTAAACCTGATATCAACAGACAGACAGACAGACAGACAGACGGACATAGCTATATTGACTCAGGTGGTGACGCTGATCAAGAATATATATACTTTTCCATACCTGCCACGCCCCCTTCTATGCCTTACAAACGGAATGACAAAGTGAATATACCCTCTACCATTTTTTTTTTTTATTTCAAATCAATGTAGGAGGCGTCTCTTTTTTTCCCCCCAAAGAACCACCCCAATGTACATATATAATAGTTTGATATATTCCAATGGGAAATCTGGAAGCAACTTCCAAGGGAAGCACGTCGGAAGTGCTTCTTTCGAAGTGTTTAATTCAAAATTCTATTTAATTTAAGAAAAAAGTTTAAAGCGCTTCCACTGGGGTTTGAACCTAGGCATTCCGTGCTGTTCCATGAAGTTTAACAACATCAGCCAACCCTCTTATTGTATTTAGTCTTACTAAGGGTATATTAGATGAATTATCAAGCGGCATCAATAGAAATCAAAAATTCAAAATTTCATTTTGGCAGAAAAATATTGTAGTTTTAGTCTCAATCATATTAATAATAAAGGTTAGCTCAGCTGGTTAAGATGTGCACTCAGGACACTGGCATAACGCAGGAGGTCTTGGTTTAAATCTGATCGGAGACAAATAAATAGTTCAGTTTTTTTTTTCAATTTAAGCTCAATTTGCTTCTACTCAAGATCCAAGGAAGCGTATTTTTAATATGTTTCCAAAGATGTGCTTCCGCTTAGCATTCAAGGAAGCGCATTTCATGTGCATCCCCGCAATGACATCGTATGTTAACATATATAAACAGTGAGAAGTGCATTGAAAGCATCTCCCAGCTTCCGTTGAAACAAATCCAAAGAAACCGCTATGAATGGGCATCCGTTTCCCGTTGGGGTATGACAAAAAAAGTAGTTAGTGTTATTCGTATTAAGATAATTTAAAGTGTCACTAGACAAATCGCTCATACTCCAGTATGACCCATGTAAAAGACCTTCAAGTATTGGTCACAAATCAACATTAATTACTTTGTATGCGTGTACAATTTAGTTGTGTTTTAAAGTAAAGAAAATAATTTTAAATCACCAGTTTGAAGAAAATTAAATTTTCTAAATAAAAAGAGCTTAGAGGGAGGTGTGTCAGATCAATGGCTACGAAGACATTTGAATTTAACAGCGCTAGCTAATGATATTGTTTTTGCTTTTCATTATGAGTTTAAATCATTAAGTATGAGTCAATTCGAAGCGATGTCTCTATACCTCGATAACTACTGATCTTTAACGTTTAACTATGTATTTGCTTTAAGATAGCTAATAAAATTGTTTTCTTTCCGGTTCAACCGTTCGGCCAAAAAAAATAACTTTGAGAACAATTTGTCACTTTAATCAAAACTGACCTTGAGCGACCATAATCAAATTTGGAAGCTTTCTTCCTTGTGAGTGATTATTTTGATTAAATTTTTATGTAAATTTCAATGGAGCTAAGTTCAAACAAAAAACCCTTATAAGCATTTTACCTGTTCAGTGTTACCCCATCCAGTAACCTGACACATGGTGCCACCTGGTAAAGTTTTACGATTGATAAGTATTGGTTGCACGACAGGATGACTTGCTGGAACGGCTCTACGCAAAAAGAGTAAAGCGATATCAGTCTCATATGTTGAAAGGTTAAATTTCGGGACACCATAGATTATATGTGCGACATCGTAGGACAAAGTATTCTCATCATTTTCAAAACGATCCAGATTTCCCATTACAACGATGAAATCCAGAGCACTAAGGAATTCTCCCTCCACAGAATTATAACTGCAATGATGAGATGATAATACGAAACATTTTATTTCTAATGACTAACGAAATGTGTTAGCACATGTGGGACATTAATTGTCATGTTTAAGCTTGTTTTAATGGTTAATACCATTACCGCAGACAAAATCTTCCTTGCCAACTTCTGACCCAAAATTGAAGGCTGTGTAAGCAAACTACCGCAGGGGGATTTCTTATAGTCACACGTGACGGAACTAATGACTGATGAATATTCTTACCAAGAATAAATGCAGTATCTTTGCCACTGGCGACTGTTTAGTGAAATCCTCAACAGAAATTGCCTTGTAATACTAGAATCGTGGGCTTTACGAAACCCCAATGACCGAATTTATCTATTTAAAAGGCCCTGGATCGATTGCACTTGCCCCAAATTAGATATGATTATACTAACCAGAATCAATGAAAATAATATGAGACAACGACCTGCCACGGCATAAGACAACGACCCACGCGGATTGTCATAGTTAAAAAATCTTTCTTCAGGTCTTACTCTCATAATGCCATTTTGTAATATGTGCGTTTTGAAATAGGACTTAACGTTTCAGATAAGCAAATTGGTGGACCCAACATGAAAATTAATTAATTAAATTTCAATAAAATCGAATAATTAATTCCAAAAATATTGGCAAAATAATAATTATTCACACCACAGCACCCCATATGGATAAATTAACTAAATATCCCAGTGCCTATATTCTTCAATATACGAAGGATACAACACATCATTTATAAAGATCGGATCAGTAGTCTTATAGTTACTCAAATTGCCCTATTGCCCGCTGCATTAAATATGAGATATATACAAAATATATCCTTATGGCTTCATTTCAATGTCCTGATTTGTTTTCGAAAATTAGAATCATAAAGCCTCAACACAATGAGAGCTTACTTGGCATTATGTGCACAACATTTGATATTTCAATTTTCTTGTTTAGTTACAAACAAACCATCCGCCACCCAAATTGCGCCGTACGTCACCTTCCAGCTTATTTCCAAACTTTGAACAGTGGCGTCATGTAAGCAGAATGATTTTCTAGCCTTACTCATTACTCAATGACATTGAAATTATCTTTGCTGGTATTTCCCTAATCAAGCGCGTTTGCTTATTTAGATTTCGTCGAATTTATGGCTTGGCATAACTTTATCAATCACATTGATAAATGTTTTATTTTGTATTACTTACTTAACAAAACAGTGAGCAGCAGAAAGCACAACTGAACTTGTAATCAATGATCCACCACATATGTGGCCGACACCAAAAAAGAACGAGTCATTTAGTTTACGTCTTATGGAAACCTGATGTCTTGTAGCATTTCTTTCAGCTAATGTGCCGTTGATTATTCTAGGTCCTGCATTAAAACTACCCATCGTTTTGGGAGCACCAGCTATGAAAAATTAGATTATTTAAATTATATATGTTTGTGCAATCCGTTGATACTAACAACAACTCAGAATTTGTAAAATTATGCAGAGCGCTATTGATGCAGTTAAATTCCATGAAGAAACCATTGTACTTTTTAACTTATTTCCTATCAACCGACGCCACCAAACGCACGCACAATTATGAAATTCTGACAAAAGCGAATTTACTTAACATATAACTTAAAATAATCTAATCGCCTTTAACAAAAATCGAAGTATCTTTCAATCATAAAAGATACTGGTAACGTCATATAAGAGATTTGCTTATCAATGTAGAAATTCCCAAAAAAAAAAGAAAAAAAATTGTGGAAAAACTCTGTTTGATGTGATTTTGGATTTTTTCGCCAATAACAGCCGACTCTTGAAAAGACGAATTTAAGGTCTCATTATTTATCCGTTTTAATTTTTGTTTTTTAAATTGCAGTTTTTTCAAAAATACCCTAATCAAATGTAGTTTTCTCATAAAAAATTTAGTACAACATAGTAAACGGTCATTTGAAAATTCCCCAGGCTACCATAGGCAAAACACATTTTTTTGGCAAAATTCGATCTATTTATTCAACATAGTTTCCATTGAGGGTGGTACACCTAGTATAGCGATCTTCCAATTTTTCGATACCATTTTTGTAGTAAGATGCCGGTTTGTCCTCAAAATAGGCCTCAGTTTTCGCGATTATTCCCTTATTGTCGCTAAAACTCTTTCCCGCGAGCATCCTCTTGAGGTCTGAGAACAGAAAAAAGTCACTCGGGGCCAGATCTGCAGAGAACGGTGGATGGGGAAGCAATTCAAAGCCCAATTCCACCATTTTTTTGGCTGTTTTGATTGACTTGTGACATGGTGCATTGTCTTGATGAAACAGCATTTTTTCCTTCTTCAAATGGTGCCGTTTTTTTGCGATTTCTTCCTTCAAACGCTCCAATAACGATATGTAGTAGTCGCTGTTGATTGTTTTTCCCTTTTCTAAATAGTCGATGAACAAAATTCCATGCGCATCCCAAAATACAGACGCCATCACCTTGCCAGCTGAATGTTGCGTCTTTCCACGCTTTGGAGCCGGTTCACCGCGTGCTGTCCATTCAGCTGACTGTCGATTGGACTCCGGGGTGAAGTGATGGAGGGAGGTTGGTACTACTAGAAAATCATATGGATTTAATTCGAGTGGCGCCATCTATGGGTTAGCCTGGGGAATTTTCAAATGACCCGTTATCATCTACAAGTTCATTATACCGAGTTTTGCCCTGTTTCTTTTATCTTTATTAATACCAAAGGTACTGAAAATTCGTCCAATGTACCCAAGGTATTAATAATTTGTCGAATGAACTGCCGCATATTTTTCAAAACGCAAATGTTCTGAAGAAAGTACAAATGTACCGAAAATGTCTAGTGCACTTGCATTGTTGGGTAAAGTCGGAATATTTGGCACCCCCAGGTAATATGGCAATTTCAATATTTGCAGCTTTCGTATCATTCATATATTGACGAGAGACTTCGTACAAAGTAGCCCGTTTTGTCCTAGTTGCTATAGTTACTTGTGTACGGGCCTTTAAAAAAATTTTTTCAAGTGGAAAGTGCACAAATTTTTTTTCAATATATTTCGAAAGTTTATATAACGGTGAGTACGAACGAACGAAACAAAATTAAAAGTGATTTCGTTTTTGGGAGAATTCAAGCGCTTGTGAGGATGTTTATTGGTGTCGTGGTATTTTTATTCGGCATATGTAAAATAGGAGAAATGGCACTAAATCATTGAAACTGTTATGGTTCGGGTGCCATTTCTCCCTTAGCATATGATAAGACGTTAGGAGTAAAACTATGTTAATTAATAAATGGTATATTTTTGCTCAGCAGATGATTGGATCCAATGTGTTATGTGCAGCAATACTGACAACAAAAACATAAACCACTTAAAATGCCACATCACCCAAGGCATGATGCCATATCAACCTCAGTATCGAGTGACTTGGCGCTTTGTACACTGAGAAAAGAGTAGGGTTCCTTTAAATATACGTATTTGGTTGATAGATTTTTAAAATATTTGTTAATTATCAAAAAATTTTGGTAGTTATTACCATGTCCTTAATTGAAATTTAAATTGTTGCTTATTGTGCCAAACGTTCTATATTTGTTAATCCTATTTTTATTTGGTTTCACTTCTCATTAACACTTCACAACATATTCAAGTAAAAAACTGCTTAAGTATATTCTGCTTGGTACGCAATTTAGGTATTTATGATTATATAAATACAAACGACATCCTATATAAGGATGTAAAATCGTATTTGGTCATTGGTTCTTGGCACAAATCGATATTAATTAATATATACGTTTGCAAAAAGAAAGTATATTTTTAGTCAAATAAATGATTTAGTGATTATTAACAATCGAATGATATGATTGGTAATTATTACCAAATATATAATTGATTAAATAATATTATTCAATTCACTGTTATATGTGACATTTTAATATATATCAAATAATTAATTCGCCTATACCAAATATTCCATTTGTTAATTATCACCAAATTTTGGTATATGTAATTAAATTGTTTTCTCAGTGTAGCAATTTATAAACTAAAAAATAGGCATTAATTGACAAATTTTTAATTAACTTGAAATACTTTGTTTTGTTTCTTACAAACTAAAGAATTAACACATACTTAGTTCCTATAAAAATGTGTATTATTTGCTTTTTTATAGAAGTTAAAAAAAAGGGGGCCATATCTCCCGAGCTTACCCTATACCATATGCAACACTACATAATGTCGCAGTTTCGAATCTTCAATTCAATCAAGATTCATTTTAATTTGCTGAATGCCATGAGTATTCTAAAAGCGTTTCTCAACGTGAAAACTTATTAATGTAGATACAATCAGTTCCGTACAATTTTAAGCAAAAAACGTAAACGATTTTTAATCTTCGATTGTGCTAGTATAGTCCAGTCAGTAGAGACTTTTTCGTAACAAATTGGTGGAACATAGGCGATTTGGACATGTATTTTTAATGATGAAATCTTAATGAAAAATCCAAGTTTTTGACCGCGTAAAAAGTGTGCATTTTCGGTTACATTGTTTTAAACGCTTTGCCTTTGCTTTCAGGCTTGATTTCTGAAAAGCATTTGCAAATGTAATTCATTGCTTGTTCTTTTAGAAATTAAATTAAATGTATGATTTCTATGAGAGTTTTGTATGTCTCTTAAAAAATTATGTAGTTATTGAACAGATCTCAAGGAGTTAAAATTTGAAATAAAATACACGCCATACAAACAGCTGACATATAAACATATCACGGGTTCACTTCTTTAAGAAATGGACTGTGAGTTATTGAATTCAGCTAAACTCAACGAAGTTTTATGTTTTACAAATTTTCTAAAATTAAATCTTTTCTTAAGACAGAGATGAACATAAAAATCTGCTGCTGGAGCTAATTACAACAGCATTAGTTAGTTTTGACGAACATTTTTTAAAGAGTTGCTAATTGCAAGCAAGCAAAAGAAATAAAAAACAAAAAGCTGAAGGAGCGTGTGACTTGAAAGCAAAATCACACTAACAAAAAGCATGCAGCGATTGTAAACCGAAAGTGTTTACCTCGCGTAACTGAAAGAGTTTAACCAGTGGGCGCGTCTTGAAGATAAAAATTAAACAAAACAAAAAGTATGCGGTGGCGACAGCGATCCGAAATTGTTGAACTTAAATAAGTGTCTGGAAGATAAAAATAACACTAACAAAATGCATATGCGGAAAAGGCTCGAGAAGAGCTCAATATTTTCTCTTACTGTTATTAAAGCTCGAGAAGCTAAACAAGATCTGACGTAGCTAAAATCTCAGACTTTCAAAGAGTATGAAACTACATCTTAGTTCCAATTTTAATAACATATGTAAAAAAAATTAATAATGTTCCACCTTTTGCAACGCGAAGATCTCTACTGGCTGGACTTTGCTTACACAGATCAAAGTTAAATTCCTCAAATAATCTTAATTAACAATTAAAACAAATAAATTATCTTAATTTAACAATCAAAACCGCAAGCTTCCCACAAGGTTCGATTCTACGTTTTGCAAGACAAAAACATTTCTTCTTCATACTGACCGGACTATTTTCGGTTAGTTTATTGTTTATTTATAATTTGTGATACGAACTAAAGTGGTATATATTTTAATTATCATTTGCAATTTTTTATCTTTTAACAAACTTAAAAAGAAATAAAATGATTGAAATAAAACAAAAAAATAATAAATAATATTAAATAATCGATTCCTTTGCAGGTAAATTCCCTATTATACCCTCTATTAAAAATGAATTTGCTCTTTTTCAGTAAACATATTCGTTAATTTTTAGTTGAAAAGTTTTTTTAATCTGGTCGACAAGAAAATTACATACACCGTGACGGAGTTGGACTCCTCCTCAGCAAAAGGATCGCAAAATCATTAATGAATTGATAACCTACTTATCAATGAAAGAATAATGTGGTCTCACTTTTAAAGCAGAGATAGAAATGTGGCAATAATACAAAAATACATTTGCTCCAACTGAGGTCGTTGATATTACAACGAAAGAAACGTTTTATAGCTAAATATAAGATACGGATAACTCCACACATAAGTGGGAAGCGACAACAATATCGTAAAGCACGTAATGAGCACCAGAAATGAAAACGGCGAATTTTTAATGGAGTTCTGCAGTGTTGCAAATATTATGATTGAAGGGACATTGTTCCAGCATAATCTTGAGCATAAAAACACAATGGTTTCACCTGATTACTGAACTGATAACCAGATAGACCACTTCTGCATAAATAGACTAAGTATGGACAATTAGCCTCCTTGACATGAGAGTCAAGAGAATCACTGACATCGCCTCTAATCACTACCTCCTTTTAGTTTTTGTTCGGCGCACAACAGTTATCATTTAACGGACCCACGCAACAACCAAACAGTTCGCCCTGCATAAAGTCAAGGAGAGTTGTTTTTGGGAGAACTTTATCGACGAAGTGAAAAGGCTCAGCGACATTAACCCCCCGTGGCTTTTCTCTACGGAAGAGAAAACCCTGAATGAGCGACACTAGCTGGATTACCAAAGAAAATAGAAGAGCTGTGAAACGAGCGAGAGATAAAACGCGGATAAGAGAGCAGAGGCAAGTCACCACACAAGTTTCTAAAGTCCTTAGATAGGAAGTAAAAGCCTCTTGCATAAAAGGCAAACAAGACAGCCAAAGCTCAATAAGCCGTAGATATCAGAGATTCTCTAACGCTTTACTTAATAGCACGCAAGATGTCAGGCAACAAATTCCGACAGAATTGGCAATAAAAAACTCAAACAGGAGCCTATTATCTACTACAGATGACCAGTTCTTCCCGAGACCGCCAACCATTAACTCTCTTCCGTTATCATTTATACTTTACATCTCGCTGTAGGAAAACCACAACGACTGACTCACCTTCACTAACAGAGATTGGAATGATCATAAAATCCCTTAAAAACAACAAAGCAACGTGCGCAGATCGAATAGTTGCGGAAATGTTGGATGTTTCCCCAAAGCTCACTGCTGAATTTATGTAACCTATTCATGTCCAAATTTGGGAAGAAGAACGAACAGCTGAAGTCAAAAAAATAGAACCTCTTATCCGGAAACAACAGGCTGGTTTTCGCCCGAACAGATGATGTATTGATCAAATTTATACCCTTCGCATTATCTTGGAGCAGATAAATTTAATACCGAATCGCAAAGAACTTATTTCTATCTGATTTTTAAGATATTTTTACACCACGTAAGCTAAAAAATTGCTTTGGTTTTTGGCTTACGATATGTACTTTTTGAAAGGTGTATTTTAGTGAACTCAAATTTAATCAGAAAATATTAACTTTCATAATTGCAGCGTCACACATTAAGCAAAGAGTAAAGTACATGCTGCAGTGGGCTCACCAATAGAAAAAGTCGTACCTAAGAATGGGTTTTAATCGAGATCTGGTATTGTCATTTCTTCTTCAAAATATATTATATATAACCTTAATTACAAGGGCTTTCTCCATATATGTTGCATTTTGAAGGAAACCGGAACTAGACCTTTGGGTGAAATTCTAGATAAACTGTTTTTTTTTTTTTTTTTTGAATAAAATAAAACTTGAAGCATAATTTATAATTAGAAAATATTAATATTTCTTATTGTATTTGCTTTAACATTCCTTATGTAAATAAATTTTCTGTAAATAAAATAAGAGTAATTTCTCAAAAAATAGTTTCAATATTTATATTTTGTACCAGCTCCAGCACCTATCTCTGGATTTTAGAAGAACTCACTTTAAAATACCTTTAAAATGAGATACATGTAATTGGTGTTAAAAACCGGTATTAGACAGTGATTATATTTTTGAAACATTTGTACTTTGCTCAGTACATTTGCGTTGTGAAAAATATGCGACAGTACATTCGCCAACTTTCCGTACATTTGGCACAGTTTTGGTATATTTGGACTTTTTCTAATGATTACCATAATTTTTTTTTGCTAAATTTTACAAAATGTTTTGTAAATTTTAATAAATTTTTGGTGTTCATGACGAAAAAGTACATTCCAGGTCTCGATTCAGTACATTTCTACAAAAACAAATATTGGTATTGGATTTGCAAATTTCCTTGTACTGTATATAAATAGAATTCAATATATGCATGTATATTAGGGTAGGTCGAATTTTTTTTTACAATCGGCCGGGTCTTAAGATTGTAGATATTGTCATTCTGAATATCACTGTGTGGTTAAATTTTAAATATAGAGATCATAGAGGGAGCGCGAGTGTCCCAAAATTGCACTGTATTACTAAAACAGAACAACAAAACAATTTTAAATTAATTCTACCACCCTGATAAAGAGTGCAAAGTGGACCTACATATGGTCTATCGAAAGGGTATATATATGGTCATCCAAAATAAAAATGTGAGCCAGATCTATCGTATAGATATATATGTATTAGCGCTCCCTCTATGATTGCTTGAAGAATCTAAACAGTGATGTTCAGAATGACAATGTCTACGATTTTAAGAGCCAGCCGATTGAAAAAATAATTTTTGACCCACGCTAATGTACATGTCTCCATATCAAATTTCATCATCGATTCAAAAAAATTTTGTATCGAAATTTTTAAACTTGTTTTCAAGGTTGCGTTTTTTGTTCAGTGTACTAGAAAATTGAAATTGAAGTTTTCGTTGCATATTTTTAGGCATTTCTAAAATTTTTTTATATTTCAATGTTTGATATTATTTGTTTGTTATTATTTGTATTGTGGAAATACTTTTTAAAATATAAGGAAATGATTGGAATCAAACTATGATTTAAATATTGGCAGGCTAGTACTCACTCCATTTGGAAAGAAGAGGGTTTGATCTCTGTAGCATTTTCGCGCAATTCAAGGGGAGTAATGGGAACATGTTTGCTCCTAGCTCCATTAATTTTGCGCGTTGCATGCTTGTAAATTAGGAAATAGGGAAACATTATTAACCGATTTAATCTCATTTTAAATTATCATTAAAAAAAATTGCTAAAAATATATTAAACGATGATTTTAGTGGTTTTAATCATGGCAAGGAAACCTTGCTAGTAATTTTAATATTAGCTTCATAATTTTTGAAAAGATATTTATCATGAAATACTTATAAGTACTTCTTCTCTCTTAGTTCAAATGAAATTATTTCTCAATTTTTCTAGATTTTTAGTATACCAGGGTGTTTTATAAGATTCTTGCGGAACATACTTCCTGCATACATTATTTATTTGATATAAAAAGTGGTAAAACTATTGCAAGTATTTGAATTATGAAATGTTAAATGGAAATCCATAATATAAATTATATTGGTTATACTACCGAAATGATTAGATAAAATTGAGTCGCATATCTTTAAGTACGCATGTATGTTTCAACGAGTGTAACCTTTCTGATAAAATGCTTTAGAAATTTTCTTCGGCTATCAAATTAAACGTAATACCCGATAATCAAGGGAATTCCAAAAAATTTAAGCAAAATTAACTAAAATTGAACGCACTTTGTACGTAAAATCATTCGACATCGAATGATTGTGATTTATCAGTTAAACTTCCTGCGTTCTAATTATATGTTCATAACATACCTAAAGGTATGAACGTAAATAGCAATCAATTTTTGATTACTTATAGGGAAAATGAAGCAATAATGATTTGCAACGAAGTTTAAAAACAATAATAAAATCATAGATAGTATATTTGAAGTTTGTTTTTTTTTTTACGTTACTAAATATTTTGTCCGATAAGATGGCATGAGAGCTAACTCGTAATAAACGTCTTAACAGCTTAGGCCCTACATTTGGTATATAGCGTATACCGAGAAATCAAATGGTTCCAAATATTGCAACATTCTGGATCAGCTCTGAAAACATAGTTTGCATCAATTAAATTAAAAAAACTTCAGATTCCCTGTGTATATTCCAATCTGACTCTGTCTTTTTTATGGCTTTTGGGTCATTGAATCCGAATCTGGTAGTCATGAGCAAATAATTTTGAAATTGATTAAAATGTCAAAACAATCGATAGAAGGTCTAGACGCTGGTTACTACTCGCCGCGATTATGTGCTGCATCGAATTTTCGATTTTACAGAAGGTAAGCCACCTGCTGAGAGAAATTGGCAAATTATACTCTCGAAATCAAAACTAAGTATGTATGTAGTAATTATTCATCAAATATTTCAATGTCAAGGAATTATAATCTGGAAACCACTTTTTCAATTCCAGAGGATTCTAGAAGGAATGAATTATTTGTCAATTTCATTCTTGGAATCATACTTTGTAACTGAAAAGTTTAAGGTCTGTTTTAGGGAGTTGGAACAATGAAATGATTTTTCTGATTTCATCCAAAGAATTACAATAAAAATATAATTATTTATGATTCTATTCCAAAGCATCGTAATGAGGAGCTTAATTCTTTAAGGCATTGGAAAAACGAATTCAATGGACCATAAGCCCAAAAACGGTGACCATGTATCGTGATAATAGCGCTTGGCTCTTGAAATTCGGTACAGATGTTTTTAAATTAAATCGACAAAAATTTGTGAACATGATAAAATTAGATGCGGTTGAAACTTTTTCTTCAAAATGGGCATCAATTCCCTTTAATTTGATAATGGTGATTTCAAAATTGCTAAAAATTGTGCTTTTACAGTTTTGAAGTTATTAAATAAAACCAGTTTTGAAGGCTTATCCCTTCCGTTTCTGAAGAGCATTTGAATTTATGTCTCTTATCCCAAGAGGGATGCGAAGTCGAAAAATACGTCATGCATATGTCCATCGATTTAAGGGAACTCCCTTCCGAATTTGAGCACCTCTGATCTCACGGAAATTATTGTTAAGGATTGCAAAATTTGAATTTATGAAAATATTTTTTCTTTCCAATATTGCAATAGAAAAAAATTTGTTAAAAAAAGTTGTGAAAAGCTGCAGCTGGAACTTTGGATTTTAGTTAGACATACTTTCCCACATACTTAATATATAAAATGTGTTTGAATTCTGGGGATATCAAAATTTTTTTCTGTCAAAGTTTGCAAATTTGCCGCTTTTAATATTTTCAATTATAATTTTTCAAAAATGGCTACAATGCCAATGCGATAGAAAAAAAATTAACTGGTTTTTGTTAAGTGGATATAATGTGCTGTCTGTGAATATGCCATATTAGCGCATTTTGTTTCAAACAACTAAACTGGAGCGCTCTATACAACAGTTACTTGTGTAAAAAGTACCGTAGTACGTTTTTTGAGCTCACTGTGTCACTAAACCTGAAAAAGAAAATAGACCTTTTATAGTGTTTTGTTTCTTCCCTAAGCGTTATCCCCACGGTGTAGGGCATTGAGTTTTTGGCGAGGCCAAAGGTAGTACTCTTACTAACTATTTGTTAAAAACTTGAACCACACTACTGTTTTTATACTGAATCCAAAAATTTTAAAAGACAATTCTTGCTCCGTAAAGTAAACTTTTGCGATTTTTCTATCTTTATTCAATTGTATTATTTTAATCAAAAATGACCCACCAAGTTTTTTTTAAATATATAATTTCATTCATTAAGGTGATTAAAGTTGTATGAAAATTTGGTTGATATTTATTTTGAAAATTAATTTATGAATTTATTATTTCCATTCTACCCTTTGAGTTGATGTCGGGAACCACAGGGTTCCTCGGACTACATTGTTAGACTCACTAGTCTAAGTTACAATAAACGTCCAACAAAATGACAGTCATCAACATCGATTCAACTTCATTCAGGTCGGTTTGTACCGAAAATTTCATTTAATTGATAAATAGAAATCTTGCAAAAAAATTTATTTTTAATTCATAATAACAAAATAAAAAAAAAAACAAAAAAAAATTTGCAAAAATAATGCAAAAATAATAAAAAAATCATAATAAAATTGAAAACATTAATGTGATAAGATATGGCAGCACGCTTCGTTTGCTACTTTAACATATCATGACATCCTTCCAGGCCGCTAGCGCAACTTCCCCTCACGCAGGTTTAATGAAATAAACAAATAATAAAACTTTATCTCTACTTGGAGATTGAACAAACCCGAAGTTCTATAGATTATTGCCGATATTAATAATTTTAGGCACAATAACAAATTACGAAATATTTAGCACTTTTGTTGTATGATTTGGAAATCATTTACCTATGGACGCTTCTACAAAACGGTTCACGGGCGATTTTGTAGGAACGACCTTGTTGACATTTTTTTTTAAAAGTTAGTGTAATTAGTTTTAAAAAAGTTTTTATTGTTAATTATTGAAATCGTACAGCAGTTTATTCATAAATTTAAACAAGCAAGAATGCATCGAAACGAGAATTTTCGAAAAATTGCCAGAATTTTTATTTTGGCATTTTTATGCAGTGAAATGCATTCAAGTGAGTAATATTTTTTTAAGTGTATTAAAATCTATGCTGTAAAATTGTGTATTGAGTAGTAAGTTTGATGGTAATTCGATATAAGTTTCGGTCAGGCCAATATTTAATTTTGAAAACTATTCCATGAATTAATTAATATTTTTGCGAGTTATCCGAAATTCACTGAAGAAGATTTGGCTTAAGTACGAAACAAATGGTTTAAATTTTAAATTGCTTAAGAAACTAATTATTATTTCTAGCTAGACTGACACAAGCAAAATTATAGAGAGATCACCAAAAATACCGAAATTATTTCAAAATCGGTTGAAAATCTGATTAGTTAAAAATGTGATAGTGGACTCTTATTGAATTTCTAGACTGTTTCTTGCAATATTTGAATATAAAAAATTTGTCACAAATAAAGTTTGCTTGGCACTTAAGAACTTCTTAAGATATTTTTAGTCCAATACAGGATACTAGATATTACAAAATGTCAGTATTCAGATGTGTTCATACTTTTGAGTATCAATTTTTAATCTGACGATATTTTCACGCACATAGTTCAAGAAGCAGCATGCCGAAAAATCAAACAAAAAATTGTTTGTGTAGTTTTGAAAAAAACTTTATCCTAACAAAAAAAGTATATTTAACTTTAAGAAATTAAAAAAATAAGTATGCTATAACCTTCACTAGCACAAATATATTGTTTTAAAACAGAAATTATTAAAATCTGTTCAGCATATTTTGCGCCAAAGCGTTACAAAGCATTTCCATGTAAGCAATTTTATATAAATAGTATAGGTAGATAAATATGTGTTATTCTTCAAAATTTCATATTTTCCTAAATTCTGTCGGGAATTTCAATTTGAAAGCAGATACGAGATTCAAAAGATTGATTGTATTATAATATATAGAAAAACCAATAGAAAAAATTTATTATCGAAGATATTTTAAGAAAAATTTTTGTTATTAAAAATTTTATGTTTAAATAAATTTATTTAATATGTTTTTATAAAATAAGAGCATTTTTAACATAAATGGCTCTACGTTTTTTATCCTATTCCTCATAGTTTTTGTGATACTTTGTTTCAAAACATGATACCTCCTACCAAATTGGTGTTTGCAAGAAAGAAATGCCTGTTCGGCGCAATACACCCGACGAGGAAATGATTCCATCAGAAAAACAGTTTTTGGTACTTACTACCAAATATATATTTGACTCAATAATATTGCTCGAATATACCGCATGTTAACTGTGATACTTAGCATTAATTTCACCTTCATCAACTATTTAATTTGATTTCGTTGATTTACTGTTTTTTTTTAAGTTTTTGAACACCCACCTAAAGGCGATTTTTATGGTTTACAGACTTTCTAACACCATTTCCGGCTAAAAACTTGATTTCATATTAAAACCCAGCTGTTCATATCAATTTTTCAAATTTTTTGTAGGGCAATGTAATTTTTAAACGTTAATTTCATAAATTTCACCGATTGTTTCTTAAAAAAAAATATCAATGGATATAACCAGTTAGAACCACTTTTTACTCAATAGTAGGTATATCTTTTGCTTAGTAGTATACGTTAATCCAACTAATTGATATCAGCTATGAAAGTACTTATGAATAAAGTGGTTATTTTCCGATGACATGTGAAACATGGGCTGTATAAGCAAAATAATGTATATAGATAAAGTTTAGCAAAACAGTTATCTTTCGAGTTATCTCTATTAACAAAATAGTGATTTCCTAAGTAGATTATAAATAAATAAGAATATACATTAGAGTAATAAAGTTTATGCACAACTAACATTGCTGGCAACAATAAAACTTAAAAATTGGAGTTTATTAGATGATGTTAGAGCCATAATTTGGTGAAAATTTTAAATTATTAAGATGCAATAATTTTATGTATACTTGTAAGCATTTTGCACATAACTTAACTCTTAAAGAACTGACTTTTTTTTGAGTCGAAAAAATATATGTTGTAGATTCTGTGATTCTTGAAAACGTTTGCTCTACCATTTTTTTTAAAAGTGACAGACACGCGCCCTAAGTACAAATAACCTGGCTGGTCTCTAGAGGAACCACCAGGACCCCGAACTTCAAAATCAATTCTGTAAGACAAAATTTATTTTCATTTTATTTTTTATAATATATTGAAAGCATACAGAAACATGACATAAGACGTCAATCGGAGGCTTCTCTCCGACTCAAAATAGTATACATTAAACAGACCTGCGCAACATCCAAGATGTTCGCCCCATATAAACTTGAGGAAGCCTGTCTTCGGGAAAATTCCATTGACGAAGTGGAAAGGCTCATCGACACTAACTCTTCACGCTTAATCGAATTCAAAATGGCAAAATATAAAATCGTCATTTATAACAGCTAGTGAGTTCATACTTGGTCATCAACCGTTCAACTCTACCCTTAAGCGCTCTCCATATCCCTCTTCCTGCGAGAAGACCAAAACGACTGGCCTCGAGCCCGTCTTCATGACAGAGATAATAATGGCCATGATGGCTGTATTTGAGGTTGTCAAAACCCAATTTCCATTTAAATCAAAAGACGAAGGTGGAATTGCATTGAGTACGCGTTGCGGAAATCACAAATTGAGGTTTACCGGTACGCATTGGCGTGGAACCTTCAGAGCCGCAGAAAACTCGTCAGTCCTAGATCATCGTAGAAATTTTATCTAGAGCAAGAAATATGTGAGTCGGGGAAATGATAGATACAATTGAATGCACTCGCTACTGATCATGAACGTTGGAAGAGTTATGTGCAATAAAGGACACAGGAAGACATTCTTACTAAACAATGCAATAAAAAAGTAAAACTGTTTGAATTATAATGCCATAGTTATAAAAGACTTAGTACTCTGGGATTCTGTTAGTCCCTACAGGGACCAGTTGAGTTTTTACGAATATAATTTTTTCGGGTTCAGAATCACAAAATTTACTAACAAACTAATATTTTCAAAATACGTAATTTCACTCTAATGCCTTTTGACGAGGTGCCATCACTTAACTCAAAAAAAAAAACACGTGGCACATGAAGTAAACAAAATGCGAAAACCGAACTGATCTTCGGCGCTTCGAATTTTAAAGACTGTACGTTAAATACGTTAGACAATGTTAGAAGTGGCTGGTTCCTTGCGGTATCACGAGGAGTTTAAGGGTCAAGGTGGCTCCAGACTCTGGAATGGATAGTTTTTAAACCATTTCCAGAAAAATTTTGTTTTGTTCCAATCGATAGAAAAGGTCGAAAAAGGATTTTGTAAATTACTTGAGATGTTTCCGGAATATGAAAAGGACCATTTTTAACTCATTTTTGGAGAAATGTTCATCGCTCCTTTCATACAAAACTTTTTTTATTTTCCTACACTTAGTTTTGAGAAAATCACTTCGCAGGTAGAAAAATTAATGCCAATTGATAAATATTAACCAAAAGTCTTTATTAGGTCTTACTATAAAAATCATCAACGTTGCTAATATGCGTTTTTAAGAAAGAAACTACGCTCTGAAGAGTGGAGCAATAAAAGTAAACTAAAGCTATGCACATTTAACATGTTATAATAATTAATTGAATTAAAATTCCGATTCCGGTGCTATAATTTCATTTATTATTTGAAGGCACACATTTTTACCAATCAAATAACACTATGAACGCTAAAATCTAAGGATCGGATCTTGTGTTATATTCAAATCATTAAGGTTATATCCTTCATATAAATCTCAAGTTTTTTGTGTCTTCTCTTTGAGGTCGTCCAAAAAAAGTGAGCCTTAGGTACTTAATTGCTATGGCAATCTGAACCTTCCTGCTCATACTATATAAAGATGAAAAATTTTCAAAGCTGATGAAAATTTAACAAATACTCAAAAAGCTTCAAACTTCTTCAAACTATCAATTTTACCAAAAATTGCATTTTACACAAATTATATTAATTATTTTTAGTTTTAAATCCTGAAATTTTTCCATTGACACACATAGTACTGAACAGTAGCCTCAGTAAAATAATTATAATGTCAATAAAATATAGTTTTCAGAATTTTTTATTTTTACTTGTTGAGAAATACGGTGAAATATCTTTTGTCCTAGGGTAATTTTATATGAAAGTATTTTAGCGGATACCCTTCGAATTTAACTTATCTATTAGAGAAAGAAGAAAGTTTAAGAGAGAATGGCTTACATGCTCCGTTCTCAAGAAAAGGACTAAAACGACAGACCAGTAGCCAAGTTACCACCAACACCAAAGCATTCTGAACAAATTGCATATGATCAAGTTAAGGTGCGCTGTAGTGATTTCACGACACGTTAACAAGCTTTGCTACTGACAGATATGCAGAGTTAAACCTACTTGGTTTCATTTGTTTTGCATTAAGCCTCAGATGGCCAAGTTGACTGCATACACATTGACAACAGTAAATTATTCGATAAACAACCACATAATTTGAATTTGTTTATATTTTTATAGTTTGAAATCAATAACCGATACCAGAATGCTCATGGTCAGGGTCGAATTCATAGAACTGATTATTTTGATTAATATAAATTGAATAGAAGCAATGTAGCTATCAAAACGACTATTTTCATTAAGTTGCATGGATACAACTCTGTCCACCGGTTGCTTAGTAACTACTCACATTTCATAGAAAAAAGTTACTGCTAATAAGATTAAAATCATGCTGATGTATGAATATATGCGCTTATTGTCATATGGCAACAGTGGGTTTTAAATGAATTAAGCTTTGATAAGGAAAAACAAATTTTTATTTTTAATTATTTTTGACGTTTTCGAAATTTTTTGTTACCAACTATTAGCAGGGAACCATAATTATTAAAAATAAATTAAGTGAAAGAAATATTGTTATCAAGACAGTTGGTATCAAGATAATTTGTAATTTATTTTTGGGCAAATGTGCAATTATTGATGTAGGCAAGTTATTGAACCAAGCTATTCTCGTATATAAATCGACAAAAAATAAAATAAAATTTAACTACGTGATCAATAACAAAGTACTTTGTTTCTATTTGCAGTTTTAAAACAGCCAAATACTCATGAAGATTTTAGTTCCCGTATCAATCTCAATAGCAGCGATGCTGCGACATTGGAGAAAAGCAAACACCAGGTTTCAATTCGTTTGACCTTGAGTGATAAAAAATTTGGTGAGGGACATATCTGCAGTGGCGCAATTATAGCACCCGCTGTTGTACTGACTGCTGCGCGCTGTATCTATAAGTAAGTGCTTGAGCAGAGCCATACCCACTCAAGCTCTTATCTACGTTCTAATGTCATAGAATGTAGATTTATTGAGTTTTATTAGTTTATTATAATAATTTTTTGTAACTTCTTCTAGCTATCAACACAAGTCGAAGCGACACCCCTCGGAATTCAAAGTTGTTCTTGGCACATTGGATCGTTATCAATACACGGAGCACACTCTTGTGTATGGCGTGACGCACGCCTTTTATCCTCACTCGTATCAGCCAACCAAGTTACGTGATGATATCGCTTTGCTGTTACTTGATCGTGATATTCCTGAAAGCCATTTAGCGGTGCAACCAATTTCATTGATCACGCAATCTACGCGTGCTCAGTTAGACGGCACTGCCAATTGCGTTTTAACCGGCTGGGGAAAAGTAAAGCAGGTAAAATAGCTTACATATTTGACGTAATACAACTTCTTAATGTGAAATATCTTAAATTTTCTAGGGTCTAACATCAAATTTGCTGTTAACGGCGAATGTAACTAAGTTAACAAATGAAACTTGTGCCAAGACTTATGGTGAAATCATTTCAAGTGGCATGTTTTGCACTGACTTTTCTCAACCATCTATGGACATTTGCATGCAGGATGATATCGGTGCACCATTGATATTTGAGAATCAACTAATTGGTATTGCAACTGGTGCCAACGATTGTGTGGGCAATAAGCTTCCGGTAATTTATACTGATGTTGAGCACTACGCCAAATGGATAAAAGCCAATATTGGCACTGGCACTAATCAAAACAGCTCTATTTGGGGCACATTGGGATTTTTGATATTTACAGTTTTCACGTTGAAGGCTGCCAAGATTAGAAAATGGTGAAATGCTAAATATTAGTAGGACTGAAGACTTGTGTGTAAGCAATATCTATTAGGAGTATACGTTTAGGCTTAAGTTAAAAAAAATGTCAACAACTAAGGGGTTTGTTGATGGGGAGTACAAATGAATCTTATGTGATGTAAGTTCCTTATAATTTAAGACAAGCATTAGCATAAGTAGTAAATTTAATAATAACATAATTGTGATATAAAGGAAATGTTATCTGCAACTTAAAAAGACTAATATATACATTATATAAACATAAAAATCAAAGGCTTAACTCTACATTTTTAATCACTTCATCTTGAAAATATAATTGTTAAGGACTCTAGGTATACAAAATTTGTTTACAAAGAAAAGCAAATTTTATTCTAAAAAGGAGTACAAACATTAACATTTATATTTCAATTGCTTTGTAAAAGATAATCGAACATTTGTTATTAAGGTGCCTTATTACTTCATATATGGTAAATCTGCAGTTCTGAGTAAATCTGCATTTTTGACCACCAGGAATTAATAGTTGAGATTTCCAAATATCGAATGTGGAAGTAAAGTTCAGTTAATAAAGATTTTCGTGTTGCAAGACATGAAACTTCGGCGATTTTTGTAGATTATTTTTAGGTTGGAACCTAAGTATGTGGTTAAGGTCATCTGAGCCAAGCACTAATCAAATTGGCAAAGACAAAATACTCGATGGTATTTTTAAAATCATTTGATATTTTTTGTGATGTTAACCTGTCATTAAGGTGTCTGTGTCATTTTAAATTTTTTTACGAGAGTTTGGAATTTTTCTGGCTTCAATTCTTTATTGAACTGGAACTTATGAGCATGTATGAGCTTGAGGGTAGACCCTATGATTGTCTTGAAATGGACACACCAAGGATTGATCCACGCTCTCAATTGAGGCAGTTGAATGACCAAGAGTAACATCTTAGGTATTGTTCTAGTGTCTTTTACAACGTGAAAGATCAATGCATCCAATTCTCTCACACATTTCCCCGATTCACGTACATCTTGCTTTAGCGAACATTTCCACGATCATTTAAGACGAACGCGCTTTCTGTAAGCCAGAGGGTTTCACTCCAACGCTTCCGAGACGGAAGATCGTCCTTTATTTCGACCACTTTGCTCTCATTTCTATAGTCATGGTGCATCGTATTGTTGTGTGGTGTATTACAATATTTGTCAATTCTTGTTTTTATAGCACTGTGTTTGCTATTCCACCACGTGGTGATAAAGACGTTAAAAGGTGGTGTATATGGTTACGAACGTGCTGGGCTTCAAGTACTGTTGCATACTTTTTGGCATACGTGAAATCAACTTTATATTTGTAGCATTCCAAGCAAACATTTGGAAGATACGTAAATCGTCCACACTTATGGCAATCAACTTATAACTTTTCCAGAAGATTATTAAGCGATCAATTTCTTACGCGATTAATAAGTTTACCCCTTAACACTCTTCTATAAGTAAAATAAAAACAAAACTAAAAATGATTGAATTCGAATTATCCATGTCACAGTGTAGCGACTCTTGCAAGCCATAAACTTATTGGCCTCCTAGAAGAGCTAACTTGGCTTTTTAGGTATATTTAAAATTTAATATGACCGAATCCATTTCAAGTCAAGTTGCCGATAAAATATGTTTTTCACAGGAAATAAGAGCACATTTCCGATTTGAATAAAAAACGTTTCTAACGCATTTAAATTTTGGGTTTCAAAAATCGATAAGCCGGTGAACTTTTTTTTTAAAAAAGCGGCATTTCTATTCAATGCAAATATGATCAAAACACTTTTGACTAAGCACATTCGTTACAATATGTAATGTATACCATATACATACATTTGTATGTATATTGTGTGTCATCTAAGAAAAATAATTCTATTCCGTGGAAGAGATAAAAGTAGGTTTGAAGTAGTTTCGATGGTTTTTGAAAGGAAAACAAAACAATATTTTTATGAACTTTATTGAGAAACCTATATATTGAAATATTGATACATTTAAAATTGATATGTAAGAATATCGATACACATAAATAACGACAATATTTTGAATATTTCTCTTTTTACATTTTTAACGGCTACTCAACAATATTGAAAACATTAAACACAAGATTTTTAGCGTCGAATTTTCTCAATAAAAAAACGCATACCATTTTGGTACGTGACCTCGAGAAGGAATTCTCCTGCAAATAATAATACAGGTTCAAGATCAGAATCCACTCATTTAAAATTTATTTTTTTTTATATTAATTTTTTTTAAATTTTGTCTTAATGACTTGAAATTTTCATAATAAATCAAATCTTTAAGTGACAGACTGTTTTTGTTTTTCACCAATAAAATCCAAAATTTTTTACTCACTTAGTAGCATGTTCGGATAAATAATAAGGCCTGAATCAACTCTTCAGTAAACGGCGGTTGTTGGTGAGAAGTTCCGAGATCACTTCAAGCAAAGTCTTTTTCACAAAATTTTTGGTAAGAAAATCTTACGTTTGTCTTTTATAATTGAAATTAACTTCGATTTTTTTTAAATGCGATTAAATGACATCTACATTTGATTTTGCCAGAATTTCATAATAGACATCAGGTTTCCAAAAGATATAAAGAACCTGAGAAGAAGTTTTTTGGAAATGGCCACATATGTGGTGGAGCATTGATTACAAGGTCACTTGTGCTTAGTGCTGCTCACTGTTTTATTCTTACAACGTAAGTAATATAAAGTGTATTGACTAATAAGGTTAATTTAACAAAATAAAACATTAATTAATGTGATCGACGAAAACTAAATAACAAAACCCACTTGATTAGGGAAATACTACCAGTGATAATTTCAGCGTCGTTGAATATTGAGAATCGCGAGAAAATAATTATGATTACATGACTAAACTGAATCAAACGGCGACGGCACACAGTGGAATTTTGTGCCAAAAAAAGGAAAAAAAAATAAAGTGCTAGAGATTGAAAAACTTTTTAAGACAATCGTCAGAAAATACTAAGGGAATGAAAACAAAACTATAAAAAATTTATTTTTGTATTGAGCTTAGTAACACAGTGGGTTCGAACTTGAACCTTGTACATCAAAAATGTTCCATGAAATTTTCTATAAAAGCAATTGTTAGATAGTCCGCTCAACTTAACTTGTTTGAAGCAAAATGCAATAATGTAGCATATTGGCGGAAAGTACATTGTTTCCACTTTATAAAATTTTTTTTTTTTATCACCTTTATATGAATGTGCGGATTTTTCCAAAAATTAGAATGAAAAATGGAAAAGTGGACAATTTGCAAACTTTGACAGAAAATAAAATAAATAAATATCTCCGGATTTCTTATATTTTTTAATATACTTACAATGTGAGAAAATATGGTAAGTTAAAGTTCAAAGTTGCAGCTGCTTTTTTCTCAACCTTTTTTTTATGATTATTTTTCTACAACAACATTTGAATGAAAAAATGTCCACCTTGGAGTAAAAGATATAAAAACCAATGCTGTTCAAAAATATCAGATAAGCTTTTGAAACTGTTTTTCTCCAATTACTTGTAAACTATAAAAGATATCGCAATATTTGTAACAGTTTTGAAGTCAGCATTGCTAAGTTAATGGAAATTGATACCCATTTTGAATAAAAAGGTTTAACCACATCGCAACTTTGTATGTGAGGTTGACGTGTCCGTGTACCGATTTTTTAAATACTCACGTTTTTTTGTTTTAACCCAAAAAACGTCTGTGACGAATTCCAAAAGTCAAGCGCAATGATTACTGCCGTTTCATACAAATCCATCCACTGTACGGCAGCCGAAATTTGGATGGCCAGTTTGTGTCTAAACTTAAATTTTTAATAAAATTAAAATGGCAGATGATGCGTTTGCAAGGATGCACATGATGCCAAATAAGCTCAATGTGTTTAATAGATAGGGAGCCCGTGTCCTAAATTTCTTTATCATGTTTTTTTTTTAAGCTGAGGTTGAAAATCATAAACTTCTAAGTAATATAAATAATACGAACAATTTCTGCCATTATGTTGTCTCTGCGTTATTGATTGAGAGCCCTTTTAAATTGTAAAAAAAAGGTACCATAAGCAATTTTATCGCGTCTGCCTTTTATATTAAAAAATGCGTCTAAAATGCAGATTGAGATTATTATAAAGATTTTGTCATAAGAATCGATAGAAACAACTTTTGCCACTAAGTAATTGCCGCATTTAAAAATTGCAATATTACAAACACGTGAATCAAAAGTACTAAATCATTTTATCGCGTCTGTTTCTTTTACTTATGAACAACATAGTAATAGAAAAGGCAGACGATTTCAGCGCAGATTTATCCAAGGCAGACGTTGCACTTAAGATGCATATTATTATAAATTGACAAATTGAGTATGAGAGCGCGAGAGTAAAATTTGACTGTTCCCTTGTTTCTTTTCCATAAATATTCCATTGCATTGCCAGACAAAAACAAAATACAAAATACACACAAGCACATTGGGCCGTAGTTATAGTGACTATAGTCGCAAAAGTAAGAGCGCTCTTAGTTGAAACCTAGTTTTTACCTTAAATAGAACACACGGAGTGACCCCATAAAAAAAAAAAAGAAAAACTTACATTAAATTATGAGAAAATTTTTAACAGATTACCCTGCGTTATTGAAAAAAAAAAAACATTGTAGACGCAGTGAAGAAAAGGAATAATAAAAAACTGGAAGACGACAGGCAGCGTGGCAAAGGGGTTAGGACTGTGAACTCATGGCACACAGTGCGTGGGTTCGATACTCATCAGTCCAAATTCTTTTTTTCTAAAAGCACGTTTTAAATTTAAAAGCAGGATTAGGTGGTTTTAAATATTTAAAAGCAGGTTTAAGAGTGGTCTTTATTTTCTTTGATGTTGTAACGAACCTATGGCGGGGGTCCTGAATCGCCGGAGTCTAAAGGTTCGGTCACAAAAATTTGTAATTTTTTTTTTTTTTTTAAAACTTTAAACCAACGCTCAGGGGATGCCCCCTTTAAATGCAAAGCACCGTGATGGTTTGTAAGAAAAGGAAAAAGGTTAGAGGGAAGGATGATAGATGGAGTAATGTCGGTGTACATTTATCTTGAACCTGCAGATGTCAAAGGTATCGGGAAAGACAGTGTCAGGGAGATTATTCCACAACTTTATTGTGCGACCAAAGAACGAATTATCACGATAGTGCGATGTTCTATTGCGCACCGGTGTGACAGAAAAGGGATGAGCCTGATGAGACGCCCGAGTGTTACGAGAAAATACTTGAACTGAAGGAACCAGTTCACGTATTTCTCTAGAACACATCCCATTATAATATCTATAAAAAAGAGTTAAACACCCAACGTTTCGCCGGTGCTCAAGAGAATCAATAGTTGAGATGATGTTTTCATCTCCTATTAGCTTCAGCGCACGTCGTTGAACTCGATCTAGCAGCTCCAAAACAGTTTTTGGAGCCCCAGCCCAGATGTGCGAATTGTTCTCCAGCTTAGGTCTAATGTAGGTGAAATAGATAGTCCGAAGATCAGCAGGAGTGAAGTATTTCTTACACCGTTTTAAACAAACTAGACACTTGGCCGCTTCTTTCGACACATTGAACACATGATCTGTCCACCTCAGATCTGGTTGAATCAATATGCCCAGAACGTCGAGAGGTGCTGACCTCGTAATACCTACACCAGCCACATTAAGGGGTGGGGGCGAACAATCCATTCGTCTGTGAGACAACAGACAACATTGGGTCTTGCTAGCATTAAAATCGACCCGATTAGCAATCCCCCACTCGGAGATTGTATTTAGGTCATTTGTGAGTTTGTCATTCATATAACGCCTTTCCCTCTCAACCTCCAAAGAGCTTGGGCGCTTTTTGAAACAATATGAATAACAGATGTTGCTGTCATCCGCAAAGGAATGGATTGGGTTGATAGTCGATGACAGAAGGTCATCGATAAAAACAAGGAATAGAGTAGGGGATAGGACAGAACCCTGGGGGACTCCAGCATTAATGGAGTATTCATTAGTAGTAAAACCGTCTACCACAACACGGATAGAGCGGTCACTGCAGAAGCTCGTAATCCAACGAGCAAAGGAATTACCAACACCATAAGCGATTAGTTTTGATACGAGGGCGCGGTGCCACACTCGATCAAACGGCTTAGAAATATCTAGAGCAACAACCATACTTTCACTAAAAAGGTGAATACATTGGTTCCACCTTTCAGTGAGGAACGCCATCATGTTACCAGTAGAGCGTGCTCTACGGAAACCATATTGGCAATCGCTAAGCAATTTGCGAGGAATGAATAAAGTTTTATGTGATTTCAGAGTTTTATTTTTGATATAATTATGTTTCTAAAATCTACTTCTACTATACATTATCTACTTATATTTCTACTATATATATATAAATGAATTGGAATGCGTTAGTCTCGGAAAGCCTCGAGAATGGCTTGATCGATTTGAATAATTTTTTTCTTGATGTGTTTGTAATTGTTCAAAGGTTTAAAACAAAAAAAAAAAATGGAAAAATTTAAAAAAAAATCGGAAAATTGCAAAAACCGAAAATATATCAATTTCCACTTTATTTTATTTTTGATTTTAATATTTGCTTTGTTACTTATTTTGTTGATTGAACAAATTTCACATTTACTGTCAAAGCATGAGCTTGAAAAATTTTACTACACACTCTCTTATGCAATTTTTTTTTTTTGTACGGGAACAAATTTGCAAACATTGGAACATAAATTTCTGAAGATAAGTTCGACAGGTTCCAGTGACACTGAACCATTCCGTGTCGTTTTACAATATTCATTACAATGCCAAAGAGAGGGCAACCTGACATAGGACGAGCTACTTCACGTGCAAGCCGCACTAATGACCAGCGAGAACAAACGTCTTTTGACTATGACAATGCGTGTGGGTCGTTGTTTCCTTATTTTATATATTATATTATAATACTTTCATTTATTCTGGTTTCTCCAATCATGTTCAACTATTAGTAAAGTGGTAGAGACGTAACATTTTAAGTACAGAAATTCGGTTTTAGGAGCTTCGTACAGCTCATCATTCAAGTATTACAAGGCGATTATTGTTGTGGACTCAAATAAACAGCCGTCCATTGTGGCTGAGACGCTGAATAAGAAGCCGTTTATTCTGGGTCAGAATAGAAGCTTGTCATTAGTTTCGTCAATTGTCTCTACAGGATCCCCCTGCGGTTTGATTACACAGCCTCCAATTTTGTGTCAGAAGCTGGCAAGAAAGACTGTTCTATTGTACAGGTATTAACCATTAAAACAAGCTTATATAATTTATTATTTTTTTTTAATAAAAAGTAGTACAGATTACAATATGCATACACATTATTTTATTCATAAGAAGCGAAACGTTTATAATTATCATTTTTTCCTTACAGCGATTTTGGTCTTATATACCTTCCCACCCACAACTTTACGGTCGTAATGGGAATGTTGCAACGGCTTCAACAAACTGAGAATACTTTAATCTACGATGTCAAACAAATATTCATTGACAAACTGAAATTTAATAATGCCAGACAATGATGCTGATATCTCTGTAGTACTTTTAAGTGGAACCGTTCCAGCAAATCACCCTGTCATGAAACCAAGACTTATGAATCGTAAGACAATACCAGATGGCTCCATCTGTCAGGCCACTGGATGGGGTATAACTGAATCGGTAACATACTTATTAATAAGATTTTTTTTAATAACAAGTTTAGTTCCATTGCAACTTAAAGTATATGAAACTTTAAGTAAATTAATTCAAATTAATCCCTCCCAAGGAAGGTGGTTTCTAAATTTGCATGACGAGAGGTCGCTCAAGACCTATGAAACCTTTATGAAAGTCTATGGGAGCATCATCGTTTTTGCCTAAGGTTACAAATTGCTCTCAAAGTTATTTGTTTGATAACTAAGTAATCTAACTAACATGAATAAGTCGTTGCTTTGTATTGACTCATAATGCAGGGCAAAAACAATAGCAACTGCCAATAGGATAGAAAAATATTAGGAACTTTTGTTCGAATTTTTATCTTTAACTCTTACTATTTAAATGTGAAATTTGGCCTAAGTCGCCTCTTTTAGTTACAGACGCATATCGTAAGACACTACCGAATGCAAGCAAGGCCACACGTATGGAAATGTTATAAATAATAATCTCTTCAAGTAATATGTACGGAATAAAAAAGGCACCAGCTGGTTCATCATTTTTGTATATAATACGGTAGACAAAAACAAATTAGTGACATAAATATATTCAAAATCTATTCAGGCATTTCCAAATTATATCGATATTTCGGAAAGCTATATCCGCAACTTTTCTTGACTATGTCTCGGAAACTAGATCCGAGCGACAATTATTTTGGATGTATTCTTTTTTAAAATTAAATACCACGAATGGAAAAACAGTTTTCAAAAATGGCGGCTCAGATCAAATTTTACATTGAAATAGGGTCAGTATGGGTTAAAGATAAAAATTTTAAGAAATTTGTAAAATTTTCTTATGCTATTTCGAACCAATTGAAGGAGCGCGTCGCTATTTTTTCCCCCAAAGAACCACCCTAACGTATATAGGTATTAATTTTCACACGCACGTGTTAAGCCTAAGTCTTAAATTTTTAATCTCATACAGGGTGTTATGTCAGATGTCCTTATGACCGTCGATTTACCCTTTATTTCCAGGAATGTTTGTATGTATGAAACTTACTATCCAACATATGCTATACGCGATGGTATGGTGTGCGCTGGTTATATGAAGGGTGGAAAAGATGCTTGTAAAGGAGATTCAGGCGGACTTTTGGTCTGTGGTAAAGTGTTAGCTGGTGTTGTTTCATTCGGTGAATATTGCGGGACACCGCATTATCCAGGTGTGTACCAGGATGTAGCCTTTTATGCACCATGGCTACAAGCCAAAATAGAAGAAACTCGTGAACACGAACCTGGAAGAGCTCCAACTTGCTTTAGAGGATCGCTTACACTATTATCACTGTTGGCATCATTAGCTATATCATTAGATAATTATTTATGTATGTAATTAGTGTTGAATTACATTTACATTTGTTTGTCAACTTTCTTAAAATAAATATTTATGTTTATTATGCAGTTTCAAAATGAAGTAGACTATTTGATCAGCCTGAATTATGTGCTGCCGCTGCAACAATTGGAAATGCTTCGTGGCAACAATATCTAATATATAAAATTCTCGTGTCACGGTGTGCGTCATTCAACTCCTCCGAAACGGCACGACCGATTTTAGTGAATCTTAGCGTGCATATCGGCTAGGACTGAGAATCGGACCATATCTACATATTTTTCATCCCCCTAAATGTTAAGGGTGGTCAAAAAACTACAAAAAAACCGAAATGGTGAGATAGGTTAGTTTTACCCTCTAAGTGACAAACAGGATAGGGATAGGGATAGGGATAGGGATAGGGATAGGGATAGGGATAGGGATAGGGATAGGGATAGGGATAGGGATAGGGATAGGGATAGGGATAGGGATAGGGATAGGGATAGGGATAGGGATAGGGATAGGGATAGGGATAGGGATAGGGATAGGGATAGGGATAGGGATAGGGATAGGGATAGGGATAGGGATAGGGATAGGGATAGGGATAGGGATAGGGATAGGGATAGGGATAGGGATAGGGATAGGGATAGGGATAGGGATAGGGATAGGGATAGGGATAGGGATAGGGATAGGGATAGGGATAGGGATAGGGATAGGGATAGGGATAGGGATAGGGATAGGGATAGGGATAGGGATAGGGATAGGGATAGGGATAGGGATAGGGATAGGGATAGGGATAGGGATAGGGATAGGGATAGGGATAGGGATAGGGATAGGGATAGGGATAGGGATAGGGATAGGGATAGGGATAGGGATAGGGATAGGGATAGGGATAGGGATAGGGATAGGGATAGGGATAGGGATAGGGATAGGGATAGGGATAGGGATAGGGATAGGGATAGGGATAGGGATAGGGATAGGGATAGGGATAGGGATAGGGATAGGGATAGGGATAGGGATAGGGATAGGGATAGGGATAGGGATAGGGATAGGGATAGGGATAGGGATAGGGGCGGAGATGGAGATGGAGACAGATATGGAGATGGAGACAGATATGGAGATGGAGACAGATATGGAGATGGAGACAGATATGGAGCTGAAGATAGTGACATGAAGAACGAGGGCAGAACAACGTTTGCTGGGTCAGCTAGTTTACATATAAAATTATGTTATTTCTGTTTATGCTATTAACCGCACAACTATGTTAGAAAGTAGTAAGACTATATACAAGGTTTTAAGAATACGTTGAAATAAACGTCCTTACAAAATATTCAATTAACTATTGATGAGACTACGCCACCACATGCATGTATCCCCGCAGTTAAATAGAGAAAGAGGTCATCAAGTGTCATTTTGAATAAATAGCGAAAGTATAGCAATGTGCATGGTCTGTTAGCTTAAAATCTTGAGTTAACTGAACCATATAGTCATTTAGGCCAATATCTTTATGCTTTCTGTGATTGTTTTGAAAAGAAAACACTTGCGTTTTCAGCGTTTTCACATCACTAGCCACGTTAAAATATTTAAATTAAATTCACTTGAGCTGACGACCAAAAGCAGCACGAGTTTCACAAAGGTTTCTACGCTTCTGAGGGGCTTTTCACTATTTCAAACCTTCTCAATTTTAGTGTTTAAAAGTCATCTTAGTAGTGTGTGGAGTTCTTAGACATGAGTGAAGAGGTGTAGCAATGACGTCATAGGGTGTGCCACTGGCGCATGATATCGCCGGGTGGCCTCAATATCAGAGGTTCAAACCACATGCATACAATAGCGAAGATATTAGCCACCGCAAATTATAATAGTGAGGGCAAAAACCTTGACATGATCTTTTTTAGCGAAGGTACGTATCAGATTTTAGCCCGATCGAATTTTTATGAAAAACATTTCATTGTTATTGAATTGTTCAGAGTGATTCTTTAGTAAGAAATTATTCTTGTAATATGATGTGATTTTCCACTAGAAAATCATTGATGCAAACCTTAGTGACTTTCATTTTAGCACGTCCACAAAAATTGTATACATACGGCTAATCGGATGTCTATTGCAGCGGAGTTTACAGTCTTACTACTTATGATAGCGAGGAGCATTTTGGAACCGGTAAAACCATATTGCGTTCATGTGTTTTTAATTTGACTGTTTTTGCTTTACCGCAAGGTTACGCGTTTGGATGTTATTCATTTAGCTAAGACACAAGACTTTTGATTTAACAATAGACAGCGCCAAGATAATTTGCTTTTGTTTTCTTCTCAATTTTTTAACAGTAGTTGTGAGGCATGGGAAGTCAAGCTGGAGTGTCGAAGCTAGGGAGGCGAAGCTGTGGTGGCGAAATATTTTTTTTAAATTTTGCATTTAGTCGAACTTAACAATGCTGAGAAAATTAGTTTTTTAAAAAAAAATTTAAATGAAATATAGTAGACATCCAATATATCGTACTAATTAATGCACGAGTCAGTCGTAATATCGTAAAATTCGTTATATCGAATAGTTTTTTATTGAAGCAACGGGCTTTTATTTACTCATATTCACATCTACATATCTAGTCATAAAAGTTAAGTTAGATTTTGGAATGCTATATATACTTGCGATCAGCTTTACTGGTAAAAAAAAAGTTATTCCCGTTCAACAGATATTGTTGAATTAAACAGCGTTCGTTATTTGGAATACTTTTAACCGTTCGAAATTTAGAGACATCACTGAAAAAATTCTAATTTGAAAAACTGTTTGCTAAAATGGAAATTCGTTTTATCATTCTACGCTATATTGGAAGTATACTGTATAAAGTATTTTTTTCTACTTTGATTTTTTTAATTTGTTAGAGTTAGGGTGACCACGCTGCCCGTATGAGAGAAAAATTAAATTCATCATATCTTATCAACTATTTGTCGCAGATTGAATAAGACTTAGTACCTATGTAAATTAAAGATAGGAGTTTCAATAAGGAAAAACAATTTTTTTTATGTATAGTTCAGCAACAATTTGACGCAGAAAAATGAGGCTCGGTACATACATACATATGTAAATATAAGTATATTTAAAAGACAAGGACTATAGCTTAATTACATTCATTGCCCACCTGCCGGTAAGGGCAGAACAACGTGTCTACCAGGCATGCTAGGTTTTAATATGATGGACTTGATGGACTTAATATGGGACTTAATTTTTTATTTTTTTTGTAACGCAGTGTAGTCTGATAATTTTGCAAAAAAATAAATGCGCGTAAAATGTAACGAATTAACGAGACCGGTGCGAATACCACGATTGTTTCACAATATGTACAATGAGAAAACAATTTCTTTGAATATAAAAAATTTAACTTGATATAGAGCAACCAAATATGTATTTGAGTCAAACATACTTTATTTGAATCATTTAGCAGTAAAGGTTGGTTGAAGCATTATATGTTTGACTCAAACAAATATTTCATTGCACCATATCAAATATACATCACTAAGTCATCATAGAGAGATCAATCCAATTTAGAGTTCTATATGAAATGCTATAAGTCGAGTTTAGTTAAAAATAGTTGCAGCCAAAAACTTGATTTGCTGGGACATCATCGCAACGTATTTGATATCCTTTGATTCGGCTAGTGTTGATAAAAAAGGAAAAGGTGTTGATAATATAGGAAAATATTTTGCAAACAGTGAAACCGATTCAATGATAACCTGAAGGAATAACTTTATGTAAATGGAAATTTAGTGTGTATTTACGTATACACAATGAATATACTTCTCAAAAAATATATTCTAAAAAAGGATAGTTTGACAGCATTTCACGAAATTTATCGAATGTGTCTGTTCTAAGTTCTCTGCTTTTAGTGACGCCCACTTTTATTTCTTTGATATTCTTTGGAAGTATTTTTAGTATGACTGCATTCAAAATATCTACCGGATGCAATCTATAAGTGTGCATGTGGGTGGCATTCATTTTTTTCCTATCGTCACCCCTCATGTTTGCAGGGACTTTGTTGGACTTTTGCCATCGAGCTGTAAATCTTTTTTTTTCTTGTTTGCTTTTGATTGTATCCGTATATTGACTTATGCTTGGGAAGAACATAATCTATGAAAAATGATTAAGGTTGAAGTTGAAATGTTGAAAGTACTTGAATTTTGTACAATACTCAATTTATTAAAAATATAAAATTAAACTTGTTGATCTTTAGTTCTTCACTAAATATGCCAGGCCCATGCGCAGAAATCACCCAGGGGGGAGGTTAACTCGGATATTTAATTGCAGGTTATGTAGTTCGCAAAAAAAGAATTTTTGACTACAAAGCACACAAAAATACATATATACATAAGTGCTTATGTGTGTATAGTATATACATAAATATTATATACTTTTAAAGTCCATAAAACAAAAATATGTATAAACTATTTTTCACCAGTTCTTAGGCCTAAAAGGGTTTTTTTCTAGTACCAAATCATATATAATTTCTTTTTTTTTTTATTTCCTGTATGGGTTTTGTAGTCAAAGATCTTTTAAAGCCAACTACAACATGACAGAGGCAACAAATGGAACAATTTTCCTGATAATTGGTGACATATGTTTCGGCTATTAGTGCCACATATATACATATTCACATACATATATACATAGCCTCATCAGACCAGTTTTGGTTAATTTGTACATGAATTTGAACCCCGACCATTCCATGAATTATGTTTGGACAGCCGCTCTTAACACTTGAGCCATGAAGGGAGTTCTTCATCCGTGTACAAATTAACCAAAACTGGTCTGATGAGGCTATATATATATGTATGTGAATATGTATATATGTGGTAATAGCCGAAACATATGTCACCAATTACCAGGTTAAATTGTTCCATTTGTTGTCTGTGTCATGTCTGTTAAGAAAGCATTGACCGATTTGTGAAATTTCACAAAAAATATCGGTTTCTGCTAAGACTGTACAATTCAATCAAAATATTGTTCAGTTTTCCATTTATAATTTTGACTCATATAAAAATGGTCATATCTTATCACCAATAGATTGTTAAACCAGTTGCATTGTCAATATTTATAGGAAATTAAACGTTCTACAAAAATATTCAAGGTCAAAGATTGAAGTATTTTAAGGAAAATAATTTTTTTGTTTTGAATTTTGTAACTTACTAAAAACTAATTATTGTCAAATTAGTTTCAATTATTTCTATAGGAAATTGAACGCTCTACAAAAAAGGTCTGATGTCGTTAATCAATTGCTCTAACCATTTAGAAGATATTTGCAGTAGAATCCTAATGCCTATTGATTTTAATATTTATGGCACATACGATTTTCATTAAAATTTTAGGAATGATACCACTAAAAGTAGTCATCAATACCAGCTTCGTCAATATACTGAAAAATTTCGTTGACGGGCGTGGCACAGCCTACAGTATTTATAAACGATATAAAAAAAAACTAACAACGCAATTGCTATGAAATTTAATATGGCAAATATACTTGCTAAAAGGTGTCTTCTTGCAAAATTTTGGCACAATTGCGCTGGTGGGTGTGGCACCTCCCATACAAGCAAAATACGTTTAATGCTATAGATGGTGTGCTATAAGAGTAATCTTCATAAAATTTTGTGTAGAGGTGTCGGTTACTATAAGCTTCGGAATTAAATGAAACTTGACAAGATTGCATCACTGGGCGTGGCACCTCCCTCATTAACATAAAGTTGTAAGTGCTATTTTAAGTGAACTATTGGAGCAATTGATCTGAAATTTGATGCAAGTGGTTTACTGGATAATAGGTATATATGAATCAAAAGCTGGCGAAATAGCAATAGTGGGCGTAGCACTTCCCATACAATTAAAATACCTTAAGTGGCATAACTATCGAAGTATATGAGCAATCATAGTGAAATTTGGTGTAAGAAGTTTTATTATTAAAAGCTATTTCTGGATCAAAATCAGAGTGGATTGCACCAGTGGGTCTGTCACCGCACTAAATTTTAGGAATAATTACGGCACATATCGTAAACTATACAAGCTATTCTGCTAAAATTTGGTTTGTGCATGTCAATCACGAATATCATTTATTGAAGCAAAAGTGGGCGGAATTGGAGAAGTGGGCGTGACATATTTCGTGTTTTACATTTCTATTCCATTTTTTCAACATTTCCCTAATTTTTTCGACATTTTCAACCTTTTACCTTTTCCCATTCAATTTCATTCGACATTTTCTTCGACTCTTTTATTAATTTTTCCGCATTTTCATATTTTTCGACTTATTCAATTTCTTACAACTTTTTTCAATGGTTTTTATATATCTTCAGCATTTTCAGTTTTTTCCAACACTTTTCAACATTTTTGAACATTTTTACATTATTTTCTGTCTCAATAAAAAATCTAAATCTTATTCAACCTCTTCAACATTTTTTTAACATTTATTGAAAAAGTACTTTCAATGCAGTGTAGGTATGTGAGTTTCGGACTGGCCGAAGATATCATCTTTACTAGTTTAATTTATTTATGGCAATTTAAATATCATTTTAATGATATTTATCTATGACATGTCGAAACACCCTGTGTTTAAACCATTTACATGCGATACTGCCATTTCTCTTAATATTTATAGCTTTAAAAGTATAGATATAGATGTAGTCTGATTTATGCTTTCATACAAAAGATATGATATTTGCTATCGCATAAAATATAAAAAAAATAATGTAAAAACTAGAATCAAATTATAGTTTTAGAAATATAACATATTTACTGGAAGAAACATAAAAATTACACATGTGTAATGTACACATGTTACTTATGAAATCTCAAGCCTTAAAAGTAGGAAGTTCTCCCCAAAAGGACATTCTATTTTCTGGTATTAGATGGTGAAGTGATTTCAAAATGTTTTCTTTTTTGGTCTGTGGCTTGCCAGATTTTGTGGCGGCAAAATTTAAGTTTTCAAATTTTTGTGTGCAAAGATGTTGAATGTATTCAAATATACGACTATTTACCGTCGTATTCTTGATATTTTTGGGGTAAAATTCGCTTAGGAGATTTTTTATATGTTTGAACTAAAATATCGCTATTTGGCTTAGTTCTTTAGACGCGTAATTTCTTCGATGCCATAAGAATCACGAATATGAATTTTTTGGGATACGCTCATTTCACTTCTGAGTACAGTATAGGCCTTTAAATTATGCTACCTAAGTTTGCTGCGAACTGTTTCAACACATGCTACAATATTCAGTTCCTTCTTGAGCTCCGTTGCAGGCTAAAACGGCTCCTTTGTACTTTGTCGGACTAAGCGTTGGACGGGTAACGGCGACATAACGTGTTTTCGTTTACAAGTCTCAACCTTTGGTGAAAATTCTATTGCATAGCGGTCAATCTTGTTAAAACAGTTAACTTTTTCTTGCGCAGAGATCATGGATTTTTTCCTTATATGTAAAAAATAGCGGTAACATTTTTTTCGGTACTTCGTTTTGCGTTCAACATACAAATGGATAAAAAACTTAAAAAAAACACAAATTTTAAATAAGAAACATTTGCAATTTTCTTCACTTTTTTTAATCAAATTTCAACAAATGGAAAATTTGCAGCTCTGCTAGCAATATTAGAAGATTTTGTTTTTTGTTTTTGTGATTGAGGATGTTTCACGCATTCTAGAACTTGAGGTTACTTTGACACCTAATAATAAGAACATTTCAATTATTTTCAGGATAGGCGCGTACATTGGAACTAATTATATTTTTTAAGAAAACTTTGATGTAACATCGGTTAAGAAACTCTGATTAATTTTTTTTTAGTATTTTTGATATGGAATAATTTCAAAATTTTGTGAGGGTACATCGCATATATAAAATAAGCCTGAGGAAGTTACAGCAAGTGCTGCATTAAGTGAAAAACTGAACTTAAAAAAGACATTTACAAGATGTTTGAAAGCACAGCTTTTTGTGCATAACTTGTATTAAAAAAGAAAGAATAAAAAAAAATTAAAACAGATGAGTGCAAAACACTTACCGCGAGACATAATAAATTTGATGTTCATTAGGTTAGTTGAAAACGTCCAAGATTTCTGAAACAAAAAAATTTTAAAAAGTTTGAAAATTTCAAGAAAGGTTCAAAAGTTGATAAATAATGTTAAAATTGTCGAAAAAGTTGAAACAGCCAAATAAATTTAAAAATGCCGAAAAATTCGAAAAAGGTCAAAAGAAATCAAAAAAGTAAGAAATAGAAAGATTGGAAGGATGTCAAAATAAATGAAAAAAATATTTATATAACCCAAAAGATTAAAAATGCTATTAAGAAATTAGTTCAATACATCATAAAAGTTTAAAAAGATAAAAGAAGGATAAAAAGTTCGGAATAAGTCCAAAAAGGTTGAAAAACCTTTGCCAAAATATCTTAAAAATAATCTCCGAGTGGGGTCTTGCAAATCGGGTCAACTTTAATACAGACAAGACCCAATGTTGTTTATTGTATCACAGACGAGTGGATTATTCCCCTCCTCCCATCAACATGGCTAGGGTAGATATTTCGAAATCAACAACTTTTGTCATTCTGGGCATATCGATTCAATCGGATCTAAGAAGGACAGATCATGTGTTTGGTGTGTCGAAAGAAGCGGCTAAGTGTCCAGATTTTTTAAAACGGTGTAAGAAATACTTCACTGCTGTTGACGTTCGAACTGTCTATTTCACCTATATTATACCTAAACTGGACTACAACTCGCACTTATGGGCCGGGGCTCCAAAAACTACTTTGAAGCTGCTAGATAGAGTTCAGTGAGGTGCGATAAAATTAATAGGGGATGCGAATATTGCTTCCTCCATTGATTCTTTTGAATATCGTCATAATGTGGGTTGTTTAACCCTATTTTATAGGTATTTTATTGAGATGTGCTCTAGAGAAATTTACGAGCTGGTCCCCTCAGTTCGGGTACTCATTCGTAGCACTCGGGCGTTTCATCAAGCCCATCTCTTTTTCGTCAAGACGGTGCTTGATACTATATGAAATACGGCTTGGCCGTACTGTTAGGTTGTTCTTTTTTGACCGCTCTGCCATCATCGCTTCAAAAAAAAAAAAAAACAGACACAACTCTTCCCATCCGCCTTCCCACTCATCTACCTCTTTTTCTTACTAATCAACAAAATGCATTGTATTCATAGGGGTTATCCCCTCAGTGTTGGCTTAAGTTAAAAAAAAAAATTTTTTATTTCTTCACATTTTGCAATCTTTTATAATAATTTTATGAATTGTAAAAGAATACAGAGTAAGGGGAGGTGCTTAAATTCAGAAGGGAATTTTCTTCAAGTGAGAGGAATAGGTAAGTGGCACTTTTCGCCATTTCGTCCTGCTTGGAATAAAAGATATAAATTTGAACGCTTTTCAAAAACAAAAGATATAATCCTTCGAAAGAGTTTTTCTTTAATAACTTGTAAGCTATAAAAGATATCGCACGATTTTTAGCGTTTTTTAAAAAAAGCAAGGAAATGTTTCAACCACAACCCACCTTTGTATTTTTAAATTCACATTTTTTTCTTGTTTTGACCCAAAAACATCTGCACCGAATGCAAAGAATCTAGCGCTAGCATAATTATTTATGGCCGCCATTCCATGCAAACCCATTCACTGTACGGCCTAACAAACTTACACTTACACTTACAAAGCTGTTACAGTAATATCTTTGTCTTTTCAGTAGATAATATGCAAAAGTTTTGTTTTTGGTAGATAATGTGTAAAATTTGGTGCAAGGTGGGCGTGACCGAAAAAGATTTTTTGTTTTAAGCTCAGCACACAAAAATGTTTCTTCGTAGCAAGCAATTTCGAAATCGGTCCAATGCTAAGGAAAATATTGCGTTTTACATTTTTTTGTTTTATGGGAGGATTGACTTTTTTTTTAAGCTAACATTTTAGGGGATGACCCTTTGACACGTGGTACACACTACGAAAAGGAAGACACAAGAAGAAGCAACGTTTTATTTTATGAAAGTGATTTAAATTACTCTGGCGCAACGATAAGAATGAAAGTGATCTGAAGCAAGTGTTATGCCGATATGGTGCATTTTTTTACGATAGTTGAAATGCTACATGTGGTGCTGATTTGGTAAGACCTCGAAAAAACAACCAGAAAATTAAGAAAAGGAGCAGGAAATAATTGGAAAGAAAGGAAAATTAGGATATTTAGCATATAACACCGGGAACTTCTGGGTTGTAAGCGTAGCACTCAAGGCCGGCATAAACTCGTATACTAAGTTTTATTACTTTACGATGATTTTTTATAAATTTTAACATCTATTGTAATTCAGCGTTTACACAAAGAAATTATTTTCGAAAATTCTTCCTGCTTGTTGGCAAGAAGGGAGAAACGAAAAGGTTGAGTACAGAATTTTCCATACTCGAAAATTCTTTTTCGTTCGCTGATATTATGCTTTGACTTAGGATGTAAATCAGTGTGTGATGCACCAAGAGTTAAAGTTAAATGCTGTGACGATCAGTTTGAGGTGACACGCTGCACCCAGTGAAAACAACCCGCAAACAATAATGCGAAACATACAATTGTTTTTGCTAAACGGTTATTGTTTCCTTTTAACCATTTTCATAAGATTGTCAAAAAAAATCAAACAAAATCTATCATCGCTAAGTCATTAAAAATAAATTCCTCGTAGTTAAAATCACCCTTTGTATTAAAAAGAAGAAGGAAATAAAACCACAATGTTATTTGCCACATTTTAGCTCTTTTTTCAAGAATACAAATTCACTGCTCAACGCTCTTGTAAAGGTATGCATTGCAACATTTCTTTATTTCATATGATTTTTTTACCCCTACCTTTCTGCAGCGGAAATTTGAACTTTTTCATGAAGTTCGTACCGCAACATGTTGCATTGTGTTATTTTCATACGACGTTGGTCTAACCCCTTTCCAAAAGATAAAATCATTTTGTGACGGTTTTTTTAATAAAAAAAAACCTTATTTTCGGAGCCATGTGCAGGTGAGTCGTTAAACCCTTTAATGCAAATTTAGTTCAAGCTTAAAATACTTTTCGTCAAAAACACAATTTCAACATCGGAATTCTGGGCATCGAATTATCGAGCAAAATATTGATATGAAATATAGCGCACTCTATATGGGTCATTCCATCTATGATGGGCCTATCATTACCCTCATGTTTTTTAAATAGGCTGAAACTTTTTTCAGTGATTGGTCTATCATGTAAATAGAAGATATAAAAAAAATCGATAAAATTTTTTTGACCAGTATTATTGCTTAAAAAAAAGTTTCAAATTGTGTTAAAAAAAAACTCGCAATTAAAACAAAAAAATTTATTGATGAATATAAACAAACCAACAGAATCCAAATTAGCTTTTATATTATTTTTAGGTAGTTGTGTACTAGTAGATGACAAAAAAACTGCAAATCTGAATAAATGAAGGCCTGAACGGTTTCTATGTGGTAAAAGATAAAAAAATTGACCTTCCAATAAATGTGAAATACTGTACTTAAGGTACAGAGTTTACAACTAAACAAAAGTTATACTCGTATCCCTTAATGTATCAGACCGATTGATTCTTTTTTTCTATATAACGGCCTCACGCATAAGACGAAATATACGATAAAGGATTTCCCGTTCCTAAGACCCTAATGCCTGTTCTTCAACTGTAATCATCGCCTACATACAGAACAATAAGAGAGAAAGGTTTTTCGACCGCAAAAAATGTCAATGCTTCGAAAATAAAACCATTGATTGATAATCGTTACTGAATCTCTACCTATGTAGATGTAGCTTACGGTGAAAAGCTTACTCTGGGTTAGGTTAGGTAGGATTGGCAGTCAGTTACGAAAAACCGAACCACTTAGACCAAATGTGATCCATTGTGATACCACAGGGTATCTGACTATACCCTCTCGTTGAACCAACCAGATTTCGTAATGAAACTAAATAGCTGGCCTATACTAACATGTCTAAGGTCATCCAGGTCATCAAATAAAAACGTTCCACGTGTCTTGTGGCGTTTTTTAGCAAGTGCGGGACAGGAGCAGAGAAGGTGTTCAATAAGGTTGGTTGCGTTACGTTTACTCTCAGGTTGGTAAACTCTTTTTCTACTTTAAAATCATAGATATTGACGGTGCACATTTGTTTGATATTGTGTACAGCTTTTGGTTTTGTCTTCGAGGATCACTAGTCGCAGATGTTTCGCCATTCTTTCAATCTTAACATACTATATTGCTGGAAGATAGCAATGATATCTATATTATCTGAATATCTTAGTAGCTGGACAAATTTGTAAAAACTAGTGCCTTCTGGTGGAGATTTTTTAACAGCTCAGATCAATTATTTCCATACCGCACAGAGCACCGCGTATTTTGAAGCATATTCGTTTTGTCCTATACAAAATCCATGACAACTTGATAGATATCAATTTGAAAGTCGTTAGTTTTTTTTTTTGTTTAGTAATAATATTTGATGTGTAGTCGAAATTACCACATTGATACGATCTTATCAGTGTGGTGAAGAAGAGTTTCAGATGTTCACACAATACGATAAAGAGACTTTTATAGGGTGCATATAACAGGAATATGCCGCAATAAGATCACCCCTTTCGTAGTTGAGGCAGATGAAGCTGATGCTTCAGCCACCAGTCAAGCAATCATCTCTGAAAGTTTTGAATGATTTGATGCATACAACCTACTCCAAAACATAACTCCCTGCATTGAACAGTTCCGCTGATAATTCATCACATTGCTGCATCTTTAGTTTATTTGCAGCCAGACCCAACTGTTCTGGAGTAAGTGGACGATGTTTACCGTTGACTGCAGTTGATGTTATTTGTAGTTCTATCAAATTTTCTGTAAACTGCCAACTATGCAGCTGCTGAAACTGTTGTTAAAATGCATCTTTATTTTCTTGCGAACACATGACCAAAATAGTCCTGGATGATATTTTTTTTAGCTTTAGCTGATATATATATATATATATATAGATAATCTTTTTATCTCTACTGGCTATTTTATGCTCGTGGCATATCTTGTTTTTCTTTTTAGAGCTCGCGTACAGACCTCTTTATTTCCCAATTTTCAGATAATTTGTTTTTGCGATCATTTTCAAAATGTTTTAGAGGCGTTAATTTCTTTTACCTTATGGTTGCCATTTCAATGCTTGTCGGTAAAACTTTGTTTACAGCTCCGCAAAATTAATTTGAGGCGAAAGGTCCAATCAAATTGCTAACACTATGTCAGGGGCATTTTGAAATTGGTCTCATTTTTCCATTCAATGAGTATTCTCCATTGCAGTTGGGAAGTCTTTTCAAATTGAAATTTTTTTACATAAAACAACAAAAACTCTCGCTTTGGGGCTGATGGTCTTAAAATATTAAAAAAAAAATCATTTATTTAAATCATATAACACTGTGACTTAACTAGCTCTGTTTTGATTAATCATGTGGTCGCAGATATAGCCCCCGAAATCGCTGCTTTAATCCAGAGTACACAAGTAGCGATTTTCAGCAGTCGATTCGGTCTTTCATTATTTTCCCTCAATATTTGATTTTATTTTATTAACTTTACGTTACTCATAAAAATAAAAAAAAATTAAAATCATTCACGCAAAACAATCATCAAACTCGAGAACATCTTAACAGAAGCATAAATGTAAGTCGAAAACAACAGCAACGAAAACACACCCACTCACTCCTGTGTTTTGTGAGGCAGTCAGTCAATATGGTATCTGTCGATAATTATAGAGTTTATGGCAATCAAATACACAGAAACAACAGCACCACGTAGTCAACATATACTCATTAGTTTTCCAATACATGCATACATACTATACATACATTCGTGCTTACATAACAAACATAAAACATCTTCTAATACTTTTTTTTTTTTTTCAGAATAACAAAATCTTCTCATTTTGTGACCAGAATATATGTTGCTTTTATGGGAAAATCATGTGAATAGCTTTGCTTACCGCTGTTGTTTAATTATTGTCAATAGGTCAAAAGCTACTGAAATGGTTGGCAATAATTATGGTCATTTGTGTGGCTTAATTAATAAATTCGCGGTGTCATGTTTTCGTTGTGTCACTCGTGTGTATCTCAAGGTGTTAACTATAACAAGCAACATGTAAATCACCTGTTGACAATTATTTCGAGTATGGAAGCATCCATGAGATGGGACTTTATGTGGCGACAACAGTGTTATAGGGTGTTCAGTAGACCTGCTCAAAAATGCCTTATGTTCTGCAAAATTGCACTTTTTTAATTTTTTTTTATTTTCCCTCTGTACACTTAAGGAAAAAGTACCAAAACTAAAATATTTTCAGTATTTCTTAAGTCTATCGTGGTGAAAATTGAGTTTGAAGTTTGGGATGATCCTCTGAAATCCTACACAATTTTTTAAAAAAAAGCTTACACGTTTTGAAAGCAACACCTTCAGAGTGGGATAGCAAGAAATGCATAACTGACAGAGCCATCTAGTATAACAAACGTATATTTCATATAGAGCAATTAAATATTCAATTGAGTCAAACATAAAATGCTTCAACCAGCATTTAGCACTATTTGATCCAAATACAATATGTTTGACTCAAACAAATAGTTGATTGCTCTATATAAAAGACACGTTTAATATATTCCAACATATCGTTTTCGCAGTGTAGTAATCCCCACGCTTCCTCACAATCGTCACTTTGGGAAAACTCACGCGACTTAGAGCCTTTCTGCACCAATTCAAACATTTGCGCAATGCTGCTATAGAGTGGTAAGTATGACCACAAATTTTACTTTTCTAACCAGAAATTCAAAATTTTTCATTTAAAAATTAGCACAATCAATCATTTAGTTGACCGGAAAAGAGTCAAAAAATACAAAACTCGAAATGTAAACTTTAACAATGTAAGCGACAATGTAGACTACTTTTACCTTATCGAAAAAGTTGATTGAATTTTTATAATATCAGAAAATATATAAATAGTGGGATCACACATTCAGAAAAATTCCCATAGTTGCAAAATGTCAAATATAGCGTATGAAGTTGAAAAGTATCAGAAAAGTCAATGAAAGTTTAAAATGTCAATAAACTTTGAAGAATTTCGAAAAGGAATGAACATATTGATATCGCCCGACAAACGTCGAAACTATCGAAAGTAAGAAATCAAAAAATATCGGAGAGTATCAAAAAATCAATGAATAACGAAAAATGTCTTAAAGTATTGAAAGCATGTCAAAAGTTAAAAAAGTCAGAGACAATTGAAAGTTTAATGTGTCAAATTTGCCTAGTGATACATATATTATAATAATTATAAAAAGTTATTTTGGGTAACAGCACAGTTTTTAGATCTAACTAAGTTACATTGAATTCTAGAACTTTGAACTTAATATACAGTGGGTTCCATCTAGCGCTTGGAATTTGTATTACTGGTTTATTTGAGTGTGGCAACTCTAATGTCATTCGCATTGTGACAGAAAGTAAGTCTGTCACTTAACCTCTCTGGTTAAGGAAATGGGTCGTTTGAACAACGATGAGAAATAATAAAAATTCATTTGTAAAATGGTGAATCTTCTACCGAAACTGTAAGAAAATTACGTTCCAGGTTTGGCTGTGATTTAACTCCGTTGTGGAGAGCCGCAAGTGCAGCTGTCTTTTGGGTTCGTCGTATCGGCTACTGCAAGATCAGTCGAAGAAGCCATTTGAATAAAACAGGGTTCCATAACTAACCGGAAGAATTTTTGTTACGAATAAAAGAAGACACATTGAAAAAAAATTTTCAGTTTTTATTAATAGCAAAATCAAATTCCAAACTACACTCTTCGCTCACTTTTCGAGTTGATGAAAACCTTTTTTCGATTCTTATGCAGTCATATCTGTGAAGCAACACGCCGTATAAAAGATGTTATGATTGGAAAAATCTAGCAAATGAGCGCAACAACAAACTAAATTTTAAAGTTTTTTTGCTTTCATTTCCAAATTGGCCAACAGTACGAAAAAAACCAAGTTGCACTACAAGCAAAAGCAATTGCTACATTCGTCGAGACACAATGCGGCGCCGTCACTAATGCCTTTGTGTGTTGTGTTTGTTTTACTTTTGAACTCAAGTCAACGTTGTGCGTCGAAAGCGTTAAAATTCTGCGAACTATGTTTTGGTTGCTTGTGCGTCGAATAACGGTTCGGCCCATGAGGGCGGAAAGTTCCTGTACTTGCCCATCGCTGCTTTAAAGAATCACTACCTCTACGCATATATTGCATTGCAAACATCAAGATAAAAGTCGCAAAATATCGAAGAGCATCGACGATTATTTTAGAATTGAAAAAGAAAAGTATCGACAAAATCGATTACAGTTTTAAAAAAGTTCGATTCAAATTACTATTTCTAAATGTCCAAAGAAAAGCGATACTAGCGACATCTGAAATATTGTAAAAAAATTTTACTAGGCACTTCTAATACACTACGGCCTCGATTTGCGTCGGTTATTGGGACCGGAAGAAGTCGACCTGAAAAGTTTACTCGATAAATACTCTTATATCAGTTTGATTTACTAATGAAAATATGGGTAAATAATTTAACTCAAATCAAAATATAAACGACGTAACTTCGAAAATACAACGGAAATTTTCACGACGCAATTCGAAAAACCCATATTGGGACGATGCAAATCGAAGCCTTAGTGTACATGTACTCGCAAAATTTTCCAGCGTAATGTCAATAATTTATAATAATAGACCGGCATGAAATAGAAGCCTTCACCCAAAAGAGCTGTACAAAACCAAACATTTTTTATCCAAAAATTACAGAAATATTTACTCAAAAGTTTATGACTATAACCCATGAATATGGGTGAAATGAAACCGCTTATAGCAACTGTGTACTGTACATATCTTATTGTTAAGAAAAAGCATCTGCATTTTATTTTCTGTTTAACAAAGAAGTGAGTAAAATGTTGCTCATGAAATGTACGCAACATGCATACAAGAAAACCCAACATTTTGCTTTTTCACCACAGTATATGGGGAGTTTTTCATTTGAAAAGTACACAATTCATTTGCTCTCAAACCATTTCAGCACAAGAACATTGGAAAGCGGAAAATGGAAAATGTTGATAAAACATAAAAATGCGGCACTTAGTGGCAAACCACGTATCGCAACATGACAAGCGAAAGGCGGCAAATGAATGAAAGAAACAAAGATCAGGCATAAGAATTTTCCACCGATGAGAGCAGCACAAAGAGGAAGAGTCACATCCACAGGCGCGAGATTCGGTTGCTTGCGACCCACAAAGATGAAAATTGGAATACAACGTGTATTCGTCTTTCATTGTGCAATTTCGCGTCGTTTACGCTGGTTGTATCTCGCGTGCAAGAAAATGTATCTACAAGATACTATTTAATATTTGTTTTGAATTTTTTCAATAAAGTAATACCTTTTTTTAATTTCTTTTTTTTTGAGTGCGACCATAATGGGACGAAGAGTGTTCGGATTGAGAACGAAAGAGTGAGGGAAACGAAAAAAAAAACGTGTAGCGTTTAAAGTAGAAGCAAATATCTGTCAGATACATTTGTCGCAACTGCAGAAGTCGAGCAGAAGCGTGCGGATACGTGTGCGCACTATCGTTGTTTTTATTGCTATTACGGATGGCAATGTTGTTCTTGTTGTTTTTGTATTTGCGTACGCAATTTTCCGGCGTAGAAGTTTCGTCGTAAAGCCAAGAAAATATATCAGAGGAAAAAAGCCATTGAGGCGACGGATTCAGTCCGTTCATCTATGCGTCGCGTTTACGCTTAAAAATAGCTACAAAAATAAAAATAAAAAAAAAACTAAGAAAAATTGTCGGAAAAAACTTATACTTTTCGCTTCAGTAAAATTGTCGTCTTTTGCAACAGTTTTTTTTTGTTTTTCTCATTTTTAAGTTGAAATGTTGATGAGTTTGTGAAAAATTTTGATAAATAGTTAAAAAAATGGTAAATAATTGAAATACGTAAAAATTATGTGGAATTTGTGCCTTGTTTAAAAAAAAATCGTAGTCTAACAAAGTTATAATGCAAATAAAATATAAGAAAATATTAAAGTTTTAATTTCAAAATGAAACTTTGGAAATCAAAGAAACCCATCAGCTGTGTTCCTGGCAAATCAAATGCCGCCAAACATGAGGATAAACATGACACGAACGGTATCGCTTTAGCGCCAATGCTATCAGGTGCGTTATTCCAATGCATTCTTATTGTGAGAGCTTCATAAAAAAAAACCTTTTATATAATTTAAGTTACTCTTGCAATAGCACCGATATTTGGTGTTCAAAAATTAAAACTTATTTTAAAGTTGTTATATATCAAGATTATTTAAGTATTTTTATTCGTCCTTTGACTTGTTCTGTTTGTTTCTTTCTGAAGAAGATAATTAATTGCTAAATTGCAACCTTCCCGATTTAAAATATGAAAAATCTGAGTTTTATCTATTCTGGATGGAAACATCATTTATAAATCTTGTGAAACAATGCTTGGCTCAATTTGCAAAAGTATCAGAAAGTTTATTTTAGTTATAGAGTTGAGGTAGTCAGAAGACTATTTTTGAAATAAACTACATTAATGGCAAGCATTTCTTTTAAAACAATTAACTTTTTAGAGAATTTTTTAAGTATTCCAAGAAAAAGGCGTGGAATTTTAGCATACAGCACGAGCGAAATTTGATCGTAAGTAAAATATAATTATAAATCAAGACAAAAAAGGAAACGATTGAGTTGGATAAATCTCGGATATGGTTATTTAATACCGAATATACTTGAAAAAGTCGTTAAAAGCTAAAAATTTTCGGAAAGTATGGAGAATTCGGAATGTTCGAACCTAATCGAAAAACATCGAAATCATTAGAAACATCAAAAATTATTAGAAAAAATGGAAAAAGAATCGAATGGGACCGGAAAATTTACAAATTGAAGAAAATTTAATAGCACACAAAAAGTCGAACAATATGAAAGAACTCGAAAAAAATTCGAAAGTATCGAGAAAGTCTTTCAAAGGCAAGAAGTATCGAAAAAATTAAAATACATTCAAAAAAAAAATAATAGAAATACAGTCGATCCTAGGAAAACTAGGAAAATCAATTATCCGGGATCGATAAAAAAATGAAAATTGTTTTATCTCAATCAATTAACCGTGATTACCTCAATTATCCGGGATTGCAAAAACTATTTTTTGCAAGCAAGTTTTGTAACCAAACTTAAAATTTAAAATATGGGTAAAGTTCCGAACAAATTGATAAAAGCTTAAAATTATCGATTAATATCGAAAAGTATCGAAAAAGTCGGAATTTCCAAAACTATCAAATAGATAAGATGGCCCCTATGATAAAAGACAATTCATTTACCAAAATCGATTCAGAAGTATAGAAGCTATGACTTAACGAACTTGGAACTTCATTTCGATTATGGGGAGACGGATTCAAAGGGCCAGCCTTTTGCTACAATACTGATTGTGATTCTTATGTTAAAGGAAATAAAAGTTCATCAGGTCTTTCGTAACTTCCAGTGAAGTTAGCATTTAGCTTAAGGAATATTCTTGGTTTCATGAGACTTTCAATACTGTAGTCAAGTTCAATGAGAAAGTTTTCGCAATTGGTGTTTTACTAAAATACCGACACCGAAAAGCTTCGCATCATGGTAGATATTGCTGTAATGCGATGATTCAAGCCGAAAAGTTTCGTTACGAAAAAACATGTCCTTTCGAAAGATAGCTTTAACGACCAAACGACCAAATATTTGCTGACCCAGCTGTGAGTGCTTAAATGTTGGCAAGCATTTTCGCAAAATGTAGAATTCTGCCCTGAGTAAGTCTTGCACAATGTTGACCATGTACTTTGGAACAATGATATGAGTCCTTGCAAACCTCAAAACAAACATAGCCACAACACTGACCTCCAAACAAATCTTTTTCTTTGAAGATGATATTATTTTATCTAAATCTTGTTTTAAAAAGCTCGGTGCGGTTAAGTGGAAAAAGTTACGTCGGACTTTGAACTGCTTTGTCAACATATGTAAGCCACATTGATATTTTAATCTCCTAGAAGAATACAACTCTCGTTTAGGCGAAGTCTTGAAGATAGTCAAAGAAATGACATTCGAAGAACTTAAGCGCCGGCTTAGCAGCACCAGAAATAGAGATTTTTGCCATGTCAAAGAACTACTTGCTTGTTTATAATACAAGGTTTTTAGGATAGCCCATCTCAAGTCATAACGATTCAGGTTGATTATCGCGTTTTTGTCTTAACCACAATGATTGTTATCTGGACTCTGAGAAAATCTGATGAATTCATATACCATTGATAAAGCAAACCAAGTTTTTGTTCAGATATCACTTAAACTCAAACTCTTTTCCATACTGAGATATTAGACCGAAAAAATTTCACACGATATATTTAAGAAACAAAAATTATCGGCAAGGTCGACTAACACTTTGCCAAAATTGTATTTGAGTTTGAAAGAGTCGTTGTAGGCATAATTGTCTACATGATTTTCAGTACTGTCTGAAGGACTAAATAAGAAATTCTTTCATGTACTGATACTCAACTCAAATGCACTTTAATTTGTTGTTTGTTAAATGAAAACAATTTTTATTTTCCTCGATCATTTGACATCTGGCTCTGAAGTAATCCACTTAAATATTGCAATCACTTGGCTGTCAACTTAATATTGATCATATGAGTAACAAACCATATCTTACCATTGATTGTTTGAGAAAACTGTTCTTTTTTTCCTTGCTCGTATTTATTTACGTATATATGTATGTATGTTCATTTATATGTTTGTACTTTATGATCAATTTAATACGAGAACGATGATGTGTTTCGACTTCTGTGGAAGCACATAAAAGCAATTTTCCAATAACTCATCATAAATAGAAAATTGTAATTGAAACTCCTACACAACATATTCTCCCTATGAACGCTCCAGTATCTTATTCGTTTTTTCTTTGAACACTATTATCTGGCAAGTTAAATAAAAATTCCTCTCAGTTTTTGTCAATATTATATTTTTTCATGTGTAATTTTATTGAATGCGCCATTCACTGTGATCTCAAAACCTTCAGAATAAACTTAAATACATTTTCTCAAAGATATTAGTTATGTTAATCAAATTGATAATATGCAATACAATTTTTTTGATTTAAGCAGTTACCTCCCAGGAAAAAATGAAAATGAAACGAAAAGAACATAGTTTTTCTAAGATTTCAAAACATAAGTAGAAGGCTGAACCAATTTTAGTGACGTTGTCACAAAAAGCAGTCGATGTCAAAACTCATCAAATGACATTATCAATCAGTCAATCTGTTTGCGAGAAAATACATTTTAAGTAAATGCAATTTATTGAGAGATTTATGATGACGATATTCAAAAAAAAACGTAAATATATATGTCTATGTTTGTAAAGATCTTGGTGTAACAGGAGGTCAACTACAAAATTTATTGTTGATTTATGAAGAAAGTGCACCATTGCCTAGTTGCACCTATTTCTCACAAAAAGAAAAAGGTTGAAAGTTAAGGTCCCTATATAAAAATCAGACATGTAGCTACTAAGCTACTCGAATGCTCTAAATTAAATTCTACTTAAATTGCTAATAAAATTAGAAGCAGTGAAGCTTCAAGTGCCTTCAAATAGCGGGCGCTGTAAGTACACTGAGAAAACAATTTGTATTTGAATCAAATAGTGGTATATGTTGGTTGAATCATTTTATGTTTGACTCAATCAAGTGTTTAGTTTCACTTTATCAAATACAATTCGTTACAATCAAACAAATTGTTTTCTCAGTGTAGTAGCTAATACGTCACTTTCAGCTACAGAGCCGGTTTTCACAAATAAAGGTTAAATATGGTTAATAGATCAATGGACTATTTTTTCAGTGTCGCTGAAAGTGACTTTTGGATTTTAATGTTATTTTGTACGAGGCAGTTCTCTGGATGTTTTTCGTTCTCTTGGATATTTTTTCACTGAGTTTACTGTTTCAATTCTGTTCGTTACTACTGACTTTTGTGAACTTTTTTGTATGTAAGCCGATACTTTCCAATTCTTTGAAACTGTACCTAATATTTTGCGTTTTATCGAATCCTTGAATATTAATTTGGTACAATTTGATACCTTTTGACTTTTGCCGATTTTTTTGAATGATTTTCAATAATATCGATACTTTCTGACCTAAACATACTGTTTTAATGATATTTGATATTATTCGATACTTTGGGACTATTCGACTTTTGCAATGATTTTTGATGCTACTCAATCCATTGAACTTTTGTCGATAGCATACCATAGTTTTCGAGCTTTGGCAATTTTCCTGAGGTTTTACGATACAATTCGACAATTTTGTAACTTTTTCGACTTCTATTGAAATATTCGATAAGTTTTTTTATATTAATCGATAATTTTCGACTATTGCATAAATACGCTATGACATTTGTCGCCTTTTTCTGAATTTATGCAATAGGATATGCATAGGAGTATCTTGTTGATTGTTAGATACTGCCGAATAATGTTTCATCAAAATCGGATAATCATTACAAAGTTCATTACATAGAACCGTCTCACTGTGGGGTATTGGGTATGAAAACATGAGATTAATTCAAAATGTAAAAATTAAAATACACATGAGTTTTTGGTACCTGCTAAAAAAAAAGGTTCTGCATCACCAACTTAAAGAATTATTGAAAAAAATATTACTGATATTCCGCAATGCACTCTGATATTTGTCATTTTTTTGCTCTTTGACTGCGGACTAAACGTATTATTTTTTTTAAACAATTTGAAGCTGTTTTTTTTTATTTAACAATAAAAATTTGAAAAAAATGTTGATGGGGCCTTCTCGATCCGGGATATGAATAATTAAAAGTGGTTTTTTTTTTGTGAAAAAGTGTTCAGAAATATTTCAATTCAATTTTTCTTCGTAAGACCAAAAATAAGTGCATTTTGACTATATATACGAGTATACATAGACAAAAAGTTGTGAGGTGGGGTAAAAATGTTTCAATTTTAATAAAGCATGGACATATATGTAGCACTGTGTAAAAAAAATTGTAGCTTAAGTGCGCCCTTTTGGGAATTTCCATTTTTTTGTGGCGATCTAACAATAGATTAAATATATATGAAAGTGAAATAAAGTATGTGAAGAACTCTTAAACATAAATTTTTAAAGGGCCATCTTATTTGATTTTTCTGTTTTTTTTTGCGGATTTCAAAAGAAAATCACTTCAAAAACATCGTGTTACAATTTAATATGCAGATAGATCAGTCGATTTTTAGGGCCCCCCAAAAAAAGACTAAAAGAAGACTTTGGTTTTGGATATGCTGAATCTTATTGTGGCATATATTACGTAAGCTTTTGATACATAATTTTCAGGAGCCGGATTGCGAAAAAAGTTCATAATCTATAAGCCTTTGGCTTTTTCACAACCAAAAGGAAGGTTGTCAATTCTGTAAGATTTGTTGATGCTGAATTCAAGTACGATTGTAATGTCATTTTGACATAACTATCAGAGTAAATTTTTTGACACCTCACGCGTAATTTGTAACAAAGGTCAACGTCAAAAATGCTCAGTAAGGTTTGCCATTTCACCATAAATAGACTAACAAACGAACTGCGCTTGCAAATCATTGAAATTTATTATCAAAAAACAAACAGAATTGCCGAATTACGTCTGAAGAGCAGCCAGAGATAGTTCAAGAGCTGCCAATGCACTCTGAAAAATCCACTGTTTGATGTGGCTTGTACGTCGGCGGCATAATTGGACCGTATTTTTTCAAAAATAATGAAAATCGCAACATTACAGTCAATGAAGCAAAGTACCGTGCGATGATTTCCGATTTTTTTTTTTGCCCAAAATGAAAGAATTGAACTTGGTTGAAACGTGGTTTAAACAAGACGGTGCCACATGGCAGACAGCAAGCGATACCATGGACTTATTGAGAGGCGAGGTTGGTGAGCAATTCATGTCACATTTTGAAGCAGTACATTGGACGTCTTGTAGAGCTACGTGAAGTCTCTCGCGTACAGTGACGAGAAATTCACAATTGCAGCCCTGGAAGACAAAATTACAGCTGCCATTGGTTAGATACCGACCGAAATGCTGGAAAAAGTATGCAAAAATTGGAGCTTACGGGTGGATCAACTCAGGCGTAGCCGCGGGCAAAATTTGCATAAAGTAATCCATAAAAAGTAAATGAAAGGAATTGATGTTACGCTCCAAATAAATATTTTATTCACTATTGCAAATTTTCTGATATTTTGTCAATTTTCAAAAACCAAACGCTTAAAAAATCACCCGTTATTTCATTCAAGTGTTATAACCATGAATAAAGGTCCTTGTTCGAAAGATGGATATGATGTATTTAAAAATTTATCATTCTTTTTTAGCCCATCTCCAGAAATCATGTTTAAGGCTGTGCGTTTTATTGTATTGTTGAAATGATAAGAAAGCAAATAAAGTTAAATGAAAAACGAAACAACATCGACGCGGAACGTTCTCAAAGTGGTGTTTTTACGGGAAAGTTCCGTATTACAGAACACATGTGAGGCAAAATCCAATAATACTAAGATTACTATTTTTTTGCCATGATTTTGATAAAAAATTTTACAGTGGCATCTGAAGTGGGCGCAAGTTATTTCTTAAAATATTACGCTAAAACCATGTTTCTCCAAGAAAAAAAAATTCTATTTTTAGCTAAAAAGAATATAACTTTACGATTGCTTCTTAAGTTTTTACCAGGCGGGTGTCATATTTTTCGTAATGTCCCAACAGACAACTGAAAAATCCACTTAAAAATAAATGCAATTAGGATTCAACTTATTATGTCTATCATTTCTTTATATTTCTTGTACCCGATCTTCTCCCAAATTCCGTGCAGCCAAGGATGCCGTGACTGTCATGCTCACGGGTTCAATGATCATCAGGCATTTGCGTTAATTAACACGTGTCCAAAATGCTGACGACGATAATAATAATGATGTCGCTGCGACAGAAATAATATCAACAGCAGCACCAACAACAACTGAGAGAGAAAATCGGCTGTATCGTTGTTGTTGTTGCTGCTGCTGCAAATGTCGTCAACTTGCATATCATTCTGCAGTTGTTGCATCCGTGCGATGCAATGCAAATTAATCCTCACTGTTACTGCATTTGATACTTCGTGGATTAACAACTGAAATGTTCTTGTAGATATTTTTAATTTGGTATAGAGGTGCCCACTTTAATATCAAATGGAAATGTTGGAGTTTTCACATTTTAATGGAAGCGGATTTTGATAATTTTTGATTTTTATTTGGCCGGATTTTCTATTTATTTTGACTTTTTCTATTGTTGCGTCTTTGTTTTTGTTTAGTATTGTTCCGTTCATTGTTGTTGCTATTAGTATCGCATTTTTTGCATTTTCCACTAATGATACTCCTCCTTTTGCCGTTTCTACCCAATGGTTTTTTTATTTGACTCTTCATTTATCACACCCCAATCGCACATTTCAAACGCGTTCAAAACATCAACAACCTTTAGTTGCAGTTGTTGCACAATGGTGGAGAATTGCATCGCACAAGGCGAAATTATTGATAGGCCAAATAATATTAGTGGTATTTACACCAGCCTCGTTAGTTTGATATTTCGTTAGTTGGTAGTTCGGTAAGGTTTTTAACTGTAAAGACTCGATTCTTGTTGTATTTCGTTAACCTGGCAGTAAAAGCTGATTTTTTGTTTTTAATTTTTTATCTATGCACAACTTTTGTTTTTTTGTTTAGCAACGAACTAAAACGGAAAACAAAATCTGAACAGCTGATCGCTATCAGCTGTAACTATCAGACATGCCACCTAGTTTTTTTGCAACTCCTTAGTACGACAGTTCGATATCTTTACAAAAACAAAATGCACATGAAAATGTAACGACTAATGAATTAACGAGGTCGGTGTGAATACCGCTATTATGTTTGTTTATAAGTAAAAATGGAATATAAAGAAATTGTAATTTAAGTTACTACCTCAAAAGGAAGTATTTATAAGAGCAAATGCAAAGTGTGTTTTCGGTATCAATTCTATCTATTAATTACAAAAGATATTTCCAAGTGCATTGTTCCTTTGGCCAAAGTATGAATTTTCCTGTACCCGTAAAAGTACACTGAGAAACCGATTTGATTGAACATGGCAAGTTATGTTTAATATTGAGCACTAAAATATTTATTTGAATCAAATATATAACATTTCATCGATTGTATGCCCTAATTTGTTGCAAATAAAATATCTTTGACTCATTCAAATATTTGACTGCCCTATATCAAATATTTCTCTTATGTCTCCTTTATATGCTCAAGGATCATAGGGCCCGATTTATGTATTTTTTGTTCTAGCGAACGTTTCCACAAAGATTTAGAATGGCCTCAATTTCTGCTATACTGAGTGTTCGACTCCAACGCTTTCCGGCAGACTTCAGTTTGTGATTTCCGCAAAGTGTGCCCAATCTATTTTCGCTTTTGCTGATTGATTTCAATGGAAATCGGAACTCGATAGCATCTGGTTAGCAATTCGAAATCAAAGATGGCTCTAGGCCACCAATTTTTCAAAGTTCGGCGAAGACAATTGTTTGTGAACACTTGTAAAATGTATAGCATGGTATTGCTGTTTGCTAACCAGGTTTCACAGCCGCACCAAAGAGCTGGTTTCTCGTTTGATTAAAGGATTTTCAGCTTTGTTGTCGTTCATAAAATCGAGAACTGTCATTTTAGCTGTTTCATATTGAAAAAATCCTTTGCATGAAAACATTTCGAGCTGACAAGAAAACATTAGTATCCAAATACGGGACGTATGTCCCGTATATTTAAAAAAAAAAACAGGGACAGCACATTCGGGACGGATTGTCACTGTACCTTACGCATGACTTAGGGTAAGTAAAGTAAAGACAAGTGGCTTGCAATAGTTCTATGTACGCTCAAAGGCATGTTGCGATGTCAAATAATTAAATTGTTCAGCCTTAATGACTTAGAAGTCGTTCGGGCATTATTTGCCATATTGATCTACCAGTTTTTACAGATGAATGAATATTCCCTTCATGTATACAAACTCGTTTACTTCATTTAAAGCTTTAAGCTAAATAGCTAAGAAGGCAAATAGCTGTAGTAGCTAAACTCTATTACTATTGTATATAACCTTAAGAGCTTACGGCTAGTATGTTGAAGTACAGGATCGGCGATATTATATGATTTCACCGATATGCGTAATTTCGTTGTTTAGATCGTTAGCTAACGAATGTTAAGAGAGCAAATAGAACAGGTTAAGAATAAAGTTTGAAAAAATCTTGTTCTTTCTCGTAGTAACTTATGTGCATATTTATAATTCAAAACTAACAGGTCATTTGAAAATTCCCCAGGCTACCATAGCAAAACACATTTTTTTGGCAAAATTCGATCTATTTATTCAGCATAGTTTCCTTTGAGGAAACCGCCGTACACCGAGTATAGCGATCTTCCAATTTTTCGATACCATTTTTGTAGCAGAGCATTGCAGCCGGTTTGTTCTCAAAATAGGCCTCAGTTTCGGCGATTATTCCCTCATTGTCGCTAAATCTCTTTCCCGCGAGCATCCTCTTGATGTCTGAGAACAGGAAAAAGTCGCTCGGGGCCAGATCTGGAGAATACGGTGGGTGGGGAAGCCCAATTCGACCATTTTTGCGGCTGTTTTGATTGACTTGTGACATGGTGCATTGTCTTGATGAAACAGCACTTTTTTTTTTCTATGTTAATGTAAACTAAAACGATTGCTGCAAGCTTTGCACGGCATATCAAAACTTAGAAACAATATACGGGTCGATTATTAAACTGAAATCCACTGAAAAGTTGGAATTCGAATTTTAATGGCTTACAATCTTCTATTTTTGGAAGCTTCAAGTTCAATTACTTACGTCTTTTGAATTATGGACTGCCCGAGTATTTTGTAGCTGCATGGGTAAAGTAACGATGTTTGTCCCACTGTAAGTTATTGTTGCCAACAAAGTGACAACGAAAATGTTATGACATTCGAATAAAAAAACAAAAAAAAAATCAACTTACATGAACCATTTTGATATTCTCGTCATTATGTTTTGTTTATTCGCTAAGGCTGCTGATGTTGACGTTGCCGCTGTTGGTTTTGCATTCAGTGCCACTGATTTCTCTTATTCCCGTCCTTCATATGTGCTTTATTTGGATATTGCTCTTAACGTATGTGAAATGGTTCCCAAAGGATTTTTATTTGTTTGGTGTTTTAAATCTTAAATTATACTTTATCTGATTTTGTGGCTGATGTTGTTGATTTTGTGCTTGAGGGTGAAATACGAAACGGAATCTTTTTATTATGTGTGAAATTGGTGAGATTCACATTTTCACTGCTAACATTTTTAATTTGATATAAAGGGTTTTCTTTTAATTCAGAAGAATGTTGCATTCTAAGTGAAACAATACCCATAGGACTTGTATCTCTAACATGCGGCATTGATTCCAACAAAGTAATTCTTTAAGTATAGCTTTATAATTAAAAAAATGTGTCTTATACATATAAAAGTATGTATGCCCAAACAGATAGCGAGTCCAAGCTTCGGTCAGCATTGCCAAGTTCGTGCTTGGCTAATCAGCATTGAGCCCATGCTTGGGTCAGCAAAAGCTAAGTTATGTTTTGTTTACAAGTATTGCGCCCAAGGTGAGCTGATGTATGGTGTACAAAGCTGTGTATATTCAAATCTGGGCTAGCAACTAACTATGAGACCAGGGCAAGTTAGGTCAGAATTGAGTTAGCCATCATTGAACCATTTGTATGCAAATCTTTGGACAAATGCTCTGCTTGAGCTAGTATATGATGACGGTTGGCCCAGAGTAAAGCAGAATCGTATCGTGCAAAATAAGCGAAATAGTATGATACAAAATAAGTACAATAAATCTTACGAATAATTAATTTAATATAAAACTAGTAAAGGTGTTACCTTCGGCCAGGCGGAAAGTCACATACCCTACACTGCATTGAAAGAGCTTTTTAAATAGATGTTAAGAAAATGTTGAAGAGGTTCAATAAGTCGAAAATAATGTAAAAAGGTTCAAAAATGTTGAAAACTGTTGGAAAAAACTGAAAATGCTGAAGATATATAAGAACCATTGAAAAAAGTTGAAACAAATTGAATAAGTCGAGAAATATGAAAAATGCTGAAAAATTAATAAAAGATTGGAAAAAAATGTCGAATGAAATTGCATGGGAAAAGGTAAAAGGTTGAAAATGTCGAAAAATAAGGGAAATGTTGAAAAAAATAGAATAGAAATGTAAAACACGAAATATGTCACGCCCACTTCTCTAATTCCGCCCACTTTTGGTTCAATAAATGATAGTCGTGATTGACATGCACAAACCAAATTTTAGCACAATAGCTTGTATAGTTTGCGATATGTGACGTAATTATTCTTAAAATTTATGGCGGTGACACACCCACTGGTACAATACAGTCCGATTTTGATCCAAAAATAGCCTTCCATAAACAAACCTCTTACACCAAATATCAGTATGATTGCTCATTTATTTCGATAGTTATGCCACTTAAGGTATTTTAATTGTATGGGAGGTGCCACGCCCACTTTTGCTATTTCATAAGCTTTTGATTCATATGTGCCTAATACCCAGTAAACCACTTACATTCAGATCAATTGCACCAATAGTTCACTTAAAATAGCGCATACAACTTTATGTTAATGAGGGAGGTGCAACGCCTACTGATGCAATCTTGTCAAATTTCATTGAATTTCAAAGCTTATAGTAACCGGCACCTCTACACAAAATTTTATGAAGATTACTCTTATAGCACACCATCTATAGCATTAAACGTATTTTGCTTATATGGGAGGTGCCACACCCACCGGCACCATTGTACCAAAATTTTGCAAGAAGACACCTTTTAGCGAGTATATCTGCCATTTTAAATTCCATAGCGATTGCGTTGTTAGTTATCTTTTTATAACGTTTATAAATATTGTAGGCTGTGCCACGCCCTTCAACGAAATTTTCCAGAATATTAACGAAACTTGTATTGATGACTACTTTTAGTGGTATCATCCCTAAAATTTTTTTGAAAATTTTATGTGCCAATTTGGAGATATAAATACGAAATCCAAATTTTCAATTGCTAAAAAGTGACACGCCCACTTTTACAATTCTGCCCATTTGATGCGCAATTCAAGATTTATAAGATCTGCAGTCGTGTACCAAATTTGATCACAATATCTTGCACGGTTTACGAGCTATGGCGCTATGAAAGTTAAAATTTAGGGCTGTGCCCTTTAAGAGCCCTTGCAAACATTAAACCTAGCCTGATCCTAATTTTGTTCTTATCTTCACTATATCAGCAAGTTTCATCAAAATCGCAGCAACTTTTTTGCAAATTGGACTTGGGTATATTTACATAGAGTATGGGCGGAAGGCGTGGCCGTTAACCAATTTCGCCCATTTTTATATGCTACCAGCTTGCAAGAAGGTTTGACCTGTGTGCCAAATTTCATTCAATTAGCTTGCTCAGTTTTCGCGTAAACCTGATTTCAACAGACAGACAGACAGACAGACGGACATAGCTATATCGACTCAGGTGGTGACGCTGATTAAGAATATATACACTTTTCCATACCTGCCACGCCCCCTTCTATGCGTTACAAACGGAATGACAAAGTGAATATACCGTCCGTGTAGGATATAAAAACAATGAGTTATGATATTAATACAAAACAACTAGCCCAAGGTAATTAGGAGATGTCTACGAAAAAATTGTGAGCAAGCCGAATTTTCGCAAGAACCTTTTTTTTGGCTCCATAATTAACTTGTCAAAAGTTCAGATCGTTATCGCCTACGCTAAAAATTTTATTCAAAGTCAAGGCCACAAAAATCGGACGACATTTTGCCACCATTGATTACATAAGAACATAATCGTTGAAGGATCACTTTCTGCCATACCGAAAAGTGGGTTCCAGAACTAAGTTTATAAAAAGCCCCGGCTCAAGTTTGATATATCTGGCGGTATAACTTTGAAGGGAGAAAATTTGACGTTGATGTAAAATTCAGGATTTTTTAAGAAAAACGATGATTCCCATAGTTTTTGATCAAACTTAGTGGAGGATGTGACATATTCCAATACCTCACAGTGGCATATCTCGAGAACTATTGGTCCTGCGAAAATGACTCAGTGGATTCGATTAACATTACCTTCTGGGAGTGGCATATCTTTTATTATTGAAACGTTGTAGGTCATAAATTATCACCTAGTAGGGTTAATTTCTTACAATTCCTTGACTTTTTTTATGCAAAGAATTCAAACCAAGCCGACGTATAGGCACCAAGATACATCAAAAAAAAAATTTAAGTCAAATTTTTCTAATACATACAGGTATAAAAATGCCGTATCTCGCTAATATAAATTCTTTTATAGAAAAAATACCACATGATTTAATCAGTAGCGTCACTGCACCAAAACTTTGGGGGTGTAAATGGCGAGAATTATAATTCCACCAATATTAGATGGTTTTATTGAATTGATGTATTGAATAATAACTACTTAGTATCAGATCCTTGGCAGGGCCAAGGCCAAAGCATTACCGAATTGACGCCACTGGATTTACTTATTTTATGAAATCTTCAAAAAAATAAAAACTAAGAAAATCAGAGTAGTCACATAAAAATGCATTTCAAATCTGAACGAAGAAAGTCTTCCATCCTATTCTATGATATGGTTCTGAAAAGTACGAATTTCTTATTTGATGAAATTTAATCTGTTTGTTGGGGAACAAACCATAAACTGAACATTTTATAATTAGAGTTGAGAGAAGCAATGTTTTTTTTCGGTTTTTTGTTTTTTTTTTTTGTTAATTTGTCTTATAACAGATTTTCCTTTCATTCTCGTACAAAGCAAAATTAAAGAAACTCATAAATTTAAACTAATAAATGGCTCGAGCGTTTGAAAAATGAAGGCTTGCTACTGTGATCGTTATAGAATTGCGTGCTTCCATCTAAGCAATATCTGCGCATTAGATCTGCAGCATAGCCTTCGTCTTTTATTGTTGAACGCATAAATTTTGATTAAGATTGGTAATAGTCAAGTAGGAAATAGGAGCTTATACGTATAGTGGGGGAGTATTAAGAAGATATGTTTGATTTAGTCCAGTGAAATAAGATGATGCAAAGTGTGGTATAAGGCAAACACTGATATTTATTTCTAAGAATTTTAAATAAAATGTATGCGTAAGTTTCTATCACCAAATTCCATTTACTTATTACAGTACACTAAGTGTTATGAAAATGTTAAAGTTTTAATATTAGGGAAAAATTACGCTATAAATTTAACTTTGATCAACTTTAATTTAAAGTTGTGAGAATTGACGGGTCTCGCAAAAATTTAATACGCAATACGGCGTTAACAGTATCTTTTTATTAAAAATATATTTCTTCCACCGCACTTAGTGCTAACTGGTTAGACTAAACATTACCATATTGAAAATGGCATCATTTACTTGAATAACCTTCTGTGTAGCCTCTGTTTAAAATTCGCCCACTTTTGTGTCCAATGCTGGACTTAATTATTTCTAACATACATACTTGTGGAATTTGGTTTCATAGCTTCTTCGCATGAAGTTTTCAATTGTTTGCTGAGATGCCACGCCCACTTTTCGAAATTCGTCAAATTTTTGTCAATTAATATTAGTAGTTTTTGTGAGAAATTTTCGCAATTTTCGTCGGAATAGTGATTTTACTTCAATTACTGTGAAAAGATTAATTACACAAATTAGGGAGATTTAGTTATCGGTCATCCTTCAACAAGACGTTCAACACAAAACATCAGATCAGTTAGTGAGAGTGTTGTAGAGGGTCCAGAAATATTAACTCGGCATCGTGGTCGAGAACTGAGCGTTCCAAGAAGCTCTCTGCAGCCTACTCTCACGAAAGATTGGCTTCGTTATACTTACAAAGTTCAAATGACTCATGAACTGAAGCCTACTGACCACGGACAGCGATGTCAGTTATTTCAATGGATTATAGAACAACATGTGGATGGTAATATTTCTCTCAAAGTCATCTTCAACAATGAAGCTCATTCGTCAAAATTGCCGCATTTACAGTTTAGAAAATCCACGAGAAACAAAAGCACCCTAAAAGTGTCAATATTTGGTGCGGATTCAATGCTGGAATCATTCTGGCAATGTGATAATCCAGATTTTTGTGCCTTAATTGCAAGATGTGGATGTGGACGTGGAAGAATTCCATTACTGCATGAGTCGTTTTACTGGGCGTATAATTTATTGTTTTGGTGATCAGAAATGGCTGCGTTGAACTTTTTACTTTGGCGTTTTTTGTAGTCTAAGGCTTATGCAAACAAGTTAATGACCACCCACGCCTAAAAGATGCAAATTAAGCGCTATATCAATGAAATTCAGCCACATTTATGCAAAATGATCATGGAAAACTTCGACAAAAGAATGCGTATGTGCCAGCACAGCCGTGAAAGTTATATACCCGATATGCAATTCCATACAGAGCCCGATACTGCATAATTTATAAATCAAAAAAAAAATTTACAATTTCTAGTTGAAGAACTGTGATTTCTAACAAAATAACTTCTTGCGTGAATTTTGGGATATCCAAAACGCGATCTGATCGATTTTTTAAGAAATTAAGGCTTTTTAATATTAATAGTTTTTTCTTTATAACACAGAAATTTAATAGCAATATATTATTATTTTGAAATGAGGCGGTGTTGCTCTGTTTAGAAAAAAGTCAGAACAGAATATCCTTTATCTAAAAATTAATTTAAGAAGCAGTTAATTGAGCTAGAAGTATGGTGACAAGACTAAAATTAAGAGCACTTAATGAGCTATGTAGTAGTATATAAGTATAACTCGAAAACTCGATATTTCGATTTGCGGCCGATTTGTTTTGACGGTGCGATATGTACTTACAGCATTTCTTTTTGACTGTATGCATATCCAGCATAAGAATTTTAGCAATGTGGTAGATCGCTTAAGTTTTTGATTTTTTTTTAACAATTTATTGCACGCTTAGTTAAGAATTTAATTAAATTTTCGTTTTGTTTCCTACAAGATTCTTTGAATGAAACTGCTTTGTATGCATGTAGGAATTTTATTACTTCGGAATTACAATTAATATCGGGCATTTCACGTGAAGCGGACAATGACAAAAAAATGAGATTTTGAAATTTGTTCATATTCGGCTTTATTGTACTTCTAGAAGGTGTAAACACTTAATTTTTCTTTTATAAAAGGCTTATGGACTTCTAAAATTTGGAGTAATATGAAGAATGAATTCTTCGGAAGCAGTTATTCAAACTTAAAAATTTTTAAATAAAATATTAGATATTGTGGCTCCTATAGGAAATTTACTGCCATTTTCAATTATGAAATTAGATTTGGTATTTATTTTTTTTTTTTTCTTATGGAAAACGGGAAGTGAATTTTTCATATCAAAATTTAATCAATTTCGACATGTTTTATTTTTTTTTATTTTAGCTTTAAAATATAGCTTTTAATTACCGACATTATGCTAAAAGTTTTTTAATATGATCTACATTAGTTTACGATATATATACTTCGACAGAAGCTCATAACTCGACAATTAAGCCTCATACAAAAAAAAAATGAAGTGTATAAGTATAACTGAAAAGTACCGGCAAAGTTGACAAAAGTCTACATATATTATATGGCAAGGAAAAGGTCGATGAAAGTCTGTAATATTGTATAGTATTGAAAAGTATTGAAACATCACATCGAAAAGTATCAAAAATAGCCAAAGTCAAATAAATTATAATTGTTTTATAGAAACTGCAAAAAGAAAATTTCAAAACTCGCAGAAATTTACCTACTCCAAACCAGCCCAGATAACTCTTTGGAAACTGGTTCAAAAAAACAAGGGTCGTTTGTCTGCAGCGGCCTCTAATTATGTTGAGATTTTAATATCTATTCAATCATTTTATGCCCTAATGAACTTATGCATTAATTTGTCTTAGCAATTTTTATGATCTCTTGACTCCAATCACCTCAAGGGTTCACCATTTCATAAGAAGCTGCCTAAATATAGCTTAAGCTAAATGGATTAAATTGGTCCACCGGCTTTCCACCATTTGACAAAATACTTAAAAACTTTCGACCTCATGTCACTCACCGGCACTTGGAACCAGCAGCAACAACTCGATGCACTATTTTAATATTTTTAAGAATTAATTAATTCATGTATTTTATATTTATTTCACTTTAGCTCAATCACTTCACTCAGTTCGCTATAAAGAGTTTCCGACAACACTTGAAATTATCTGTATTGTTTACATTTTTAGAGTTAAAATTTAAATGAAACACCGTGCAATTTAATGCCAGCAACGACACTTCTACACTTCACCTTTGAAAATAAACGAAATTAAAAAACAGCTGTTTGTTGTTTATTATTGAAGTAGCTGTAAATTTTATTCACAATTGCGCTTTTAAGTGTGCTGCCAGATTGAAAAATGTATCAGTGAAAAGTGGGGTAAACACTTGCTTGATGAGTTGTAGATATTTTACTTATTATCACTTACAAAATGCACGAAAAGTAAAGTTTTCCTTAAAAAGACTTGAGATAAGCGTATAATCCGATAAAACATCAGAAATCACGGGTAGAAACGACTACTTCGATATGGCGGATTCAAAATGGCGGCCTTTGATTTGAGCCTTTTTTGAAAAGTCACGTGTACACGGCCGCCATTTTGAATTTTGAAATTCTGATAACGACCCCAAAAATCCCCGAGTAAGAGTTTTCAAACTGATTTGAGCATTTTTTAATTACTTTTTAAAAAGTTTTTCAATACAAACAATACTATGAAATTTTCAAGAATTTTCCTGTTTCCAACTAAAAATTATAAAGGAAATATGAGATATTATAATTTTGAAACTGTTGTAGTGAAAAGCTGTATTCTTAAGCTTTAATTTGAGCGGTGTAGGATGTCATTGAAATTATTATAATGTCATGACGAGTTAACTCGTCATTGCACACAGGAGGGTTAATTTTAAGTTTTTAAAGCCTCTTACGAGGGCGTTGTAAAGCCTTTTTATAACGTCATATTTCGCAAACCATGAGAGATATTATAATGAAATTTTGCAGATGGCTGCAGATGGTAAATAACTTAGTACGTATAATACCAAAAAAAAAAGTTATTGGAAATGAAGGCGTGGCACTTTAATTCAATTTTACTCGAACATATCACTTTCATAAAAATTTTAAAAGTGATACCACTCACAACAAATATCAATAAAAGCTCTGTCACAATACAAGCAAACTTTTTTAAAGGGCGTGGCACAGCCAACAATATTTATAAACATCATAATAAGATAAATAACAACACAATTGCTATGAAATTTAACTTAGTGGACTTACTTGCTATAAGTTTTTTCATAACCCAAAGATGTGGGCGTGGCACCTTCCATATAAGCAAAAAACGTTAAGAAATGCCAAGTTTCATTTGCACAGCTTTATATGATGCTTCTATTCCAGATTATAGAAAAATCTAATACTTCTAGTCACGCAAGAAGGGAAGGGAAGAAGGGAAGATTCAAATAGATAGTGAGTATAAAAACGCAAAAAAAAATTAGCATGTTGTGAAAGTTAGTATGAAAGAGTTATAGTAAATTGCATTACGTGCATATTCTTTGTTCTTGATTTCCCTTAAATGTATTGAGAATATGTAATCTTAAAAAAAAGGCATGTCAGTTGGCATATTTTTTAAAATTTTTAATTCTAAATAGTAATTATAAGGAAACAAATTCAAGATTTAATACCTGGAACAAACAGTCGGGCGAAAACGTTTAGTTCTATAGAGCTCTTGATAAAAATCGCTCTTGCGCAAAGAGTGACTGATAATATGTAGCAGGCTTGGAAATGAATAGTCATAACTTTGTTGGCAAGCAATTTGAGATTTCTTTTATATAAGAGTGCTCAAGTTTTTTTTTTCACAAGATCTTTCTATCAAATTTGGCTACGAGTTCCAAAACTGATTTTGCAATACAACGCCGATTCTTACTTTTTCTTAATTATGATTTACAAATTGTCTTTTTTGGAACAGCAATATTTACTTTCTTATCTTCTTTAGAGTAATTATTATTGACGATATTTGAAACCATTATGACTGCTATCATTTTTGTATTATTTGTCGGAAATGTTTACCACTGCTCATTATTACAATATCACATATAATTTGTAAGTAAAATTTTGAATGTGAGCTGATCTTTCCGCGAAATTAATGTAATGTCGCGAAATAGTTGTCATCGATGATGATTCAGATCTGGATGACGATTACGACGATAATGAAAGCGAATTGAATTTTAATTAAGCACAATTGAAATATATTTTCATGTTGATATATAGGGGAAGGCAATGTGGTATACCTAACGGGTTAGTCAAGTTATCACAAAAAAAAAAAAAAAACTGATTTCGCAAAACTAAGCAAGTAGGTTATTAGTTCGATCTACATTGAATCTATTATTTTTTCAAGACAATATGTTTATTATTGCGATGCAAAATAGAAGTACATTTCTAGCGCTTTGCTCCTTGGGTTGGGTAAAGCGGTATACGAAGCGCAATACATAAAAAATGGTAACTATACATTTGATTTAAAAATTTTCTAAGAATAAAAATCAGGTTTTTTGTCTGTGATGAATGGCCGTCGAAAAGTCGCAGGACTTTTCTGTTTTTCTAAACTCCTGAAAACTGGATAAAATAACGGAATTAAGTAATTAACAATACCGCTTGCCCCTACCACTCTGCCTCCATGACCTACGTAAGCACACAGGCGCGTGAAACAAAAACTTATCAACATAAACAAATCATTGTTGACAGAAATGAATGTCACTCACAGACACTACGACGTAATAGTTTGCCTTCTTTTTAAATGAACCGCATGAAATGAATTTACTTAAGTCGAAAATCCTCGATTTTTACATCGGCCGCACTCATTTTGATGAGCCTCGTGGTTCTCGACAACGGAAGTTCTAAATGTCGCTGTAACCTGGCAGTTACATGAGCACTACTCAAACACAAATTACATAAGATGGCGTTGTAATGCAAGGATAAATATGCCCTTTGTACTGCGTTGCCCCGCCTTCCACTACAAATGTATATTCGTTTCAATTATTTAATTAAAAAATTTAATTGCAATATTAATATAATTCTACTTTTACACTTTTTCGTATTATGATATCTCGCCAAATGTGTAAATTGTTCACATTATCCGGATTTCGGCTCAAAAAACGATATTAAGGTCATGTATACTTTATGAAAATTCCTGACAATAACTTATGCTCGTGAAGCTTCAGAATATGTGTGTCGGAAAAGGTTTCAATCTATACTTAATATGCATAACCAAACTCAACGAAATAGTGGTTGGTCTTAAAGTCTACTAAGGTAACTTTATTTCGGTACTGATTGGAGGCAATTTATATTTTCGATTTGTAATTAATTTTTCATATAAGTCAAAACTTTATTTTTAGTACTCGTCATATTCCGCTTAATGTGATAAAACTCTTATCGAAACAATAAAAATATTAAAACTCTTTCAAAATAGCGCAATCTGATGAAACAACGCGGCATATAGTACATAGCATACATATAACATCGGAACGTGCAGTTTGTACAATGTATTGGATTTGTAACGCATAATTTAGTTTGAGGGATTTTTTTTCGTTCTATTTGTTGTTGTTTTTCTTATTACATATGTAAATTGAATGCATCTCTCAACATTCCGTAAACAAATTGTTGGAAATCAATTGCGATGTGTGAGAATCAAAATTAAATTTCATAACGAATCGGAAAGTATAATGCACACTGGGGGTTAAAAAAAAGAACTCCCCTTTGAAATTTGACAAGGACCCTTTTTTAAAACACAGATAATAATTTACAAAATCAATTTAGGGAGAGCAAATTGGGGTCAAAATTTTTTTAAGGATTTTTGAGTCTATTAAAGTTACTAAGAAAGTCTTTTACAAGAGCATTTATTGGTATCTAAATAATTTTTTCCGCTACTAAAGCTTGATTTAGATATTTAAATTTTTTTCAGATCAAATTTAAACACTGATACCAAGATCTCTTAAGCTTTAAGTGTAATCGTTTTTGTGAAAATTATTTCAGAATATAAAGAAAAAAATGTGCACCGTGCTCTTTTTCAAGATTAGGATAAATAGAAAGAAGAGCACCTAAATCCATCCAATATTTTATTGCAGTCCAAACGAAGGAGTCCCCAAATGCTTCATTTGAAACATTCGTTTTCTTTTTCAAAAACGAGGATCTTATCTCTGCGTGGTATTGCACTGCGATTTATATTCATTTCATTATGATATTTCAATATTGTTTCGAAGTGAATAATTTTGAAACCAAAGTGAGCTTGCAACATCTTAAGCTTTAAGAGGTCAAATTCAGCTACAGTCTGCTGAAGACAGCCGTATTGCAAGAACTCTTGAACGTGTTATTATCCTATTCGGGTTACCATTTTGATGGGAAATATCCTCAGCGATTACGAGTCCGTGAGTTGTATTCTTTTGTTTATGTTACTGTTATCAGGTAAAGGTTATTAGTCCAGTATACCCAAGCTATGAAATTCTGAGGAATTTTGATTTAAAGGTGACTGGCATTCAAAGCCCAAAACCCATAACTGAACTTAGTTCTGGCGCCATCTGTTGCTCATAGTTAGTTTTTTTGAGTTTTAGAACGAAAGTGTAATTGATAAATTACAACTCTGAACTTCTCATGTCATATTTGAATTGAATGAATGAATGAAAAAAAACGCACTTTAACGTAACGTTCAAATCGCACAACGCAAACTTTATTTCTCATATTCTTTGTTTCGCTCTTTAAACACCAACCCGTACTATAGCAAGCAAAAACAAAAGAGAGGAAGAAACTGGCCACGTTCTGCTCTACGTACAAAAAACTTTATTTGCTTTGTTGTGGTTTTGACTCACGATTGCTATCCGAACCCGTACTATCCCTACCCGTATGTTGCTATCCGAGGATACCAAGGACCGGGGAACCATTTTTGGGTCAAAAACGCTTCTTTTCAGGGTCCGGAGCTTCCCTTAGTGATGTCGAAAATTTTGTTTGAGCTATCTTCTCTTAAAAAAAAATGTTTTCCGAAAATGGATCAAAACCGGGTACCATGGTTCGGGGACCTATTTTCGGGTCAAAAACAGTTCTTTGCTGGGTCGCGAGTCTCCTTTAGTGATGCCCAAAACTATTTTATGAGCTATTTTTCCTTTAAAAAAAAAATTTCCCTCATACGAATCTAATGACAGAAGCGATCACTACATTTGGTACGAGTTCAGATAGCAATCGCGAGTCAAAACCACAACAAAGCGAATAAAGATTTTTGTACGTAGAGCAGAACGTAACCATTCTGCTGCGCTCTCTCATGTCGCTTACTATGGTTTGTGTTAGTGTTTCAAGCAATGAGTGGAATAGGAATGCAGAGGGAAAATGTAAACGCTCATGGAACAGAACGAAATCGAACTATACGATAGAGTTTTTTTTCATTCTCTGAATGATTCTGTTCAAAAAATAATTAAGTATAAGAGCTAGGAACTATTTAAGGGAAAAACTCGATTTACATTGTTTGCAACTTGCAAAGTTTCAATAAAGTTTTTGCGTCGACTTAGTTCACGATCACGTTAAATTTCTTCACATAATTTTTTTTGTTTTTCTTTTGCTTCAAAGTTATAGTGCTGTCGGTCAATTTTTTGTTGTTCGTTTGCAGAAATTAATTTCAATTACATCTGATTGTCGGCTTTTCTGGTAGAGTTCTCGTTTTCATTTCCTGCAGTTGATGCCATTTAATTAATTTATCTTTCGATTCGCTTTTGTATGGCATCACTATTTCTGCACCCTTTCATTTAACTTTTCTGAAATTTTTTTATTTGAGTAGATTAAAGATATGAAAAGGTCTCGCATTTATGTATCAAGTAAGTGCTCACATTTTTGCACTTCATTCACTCTTTTACATTTTTGCAAAATATTTCATAAATCAATGGAAAAAGACGTAACCATATTGCCGTCTCCGCACAGTGAACATAAAACTACATGTAATAGGTATAAAAAGAGTAGGTAAAAAGTCGGCTCAACAATTCGAATCCAGCAATTTTACATTGTGAGTTACGATTTCAAAGCAGAAAATAGTTTTTGAAATTAAAGTTCGGCAGATAAATGAAAGCGTTTTCTGATTTTACTTACATATGTAAATGCGGAGTACATTTTGTTTAAAATCTGCAAAAATAAAAATTTTGATAGATAGATAGATAGATACTACTTTCAGCAAAGTTCGGACATAACAAAAATAAGTCAATACCAAAATCAGACTTAACGCTTACTGGTCCTCAATCTGGACGATATTCGCAACATTTCCAAAATACCAAGATTCTTGCATCTTTCATTTAAGTTCTATGTTTAAACATACAAATTAAAAACATAAAAAAAAAGTTTACTACAATGCCATATGACTAGTTATCCAGATATGGAGTATGAGAGTTAGAATATATATTCCATTGCTTGAGTTTATATTGGTAGAATGTGAAAATTTGGAGGTATGCACATGTGTTTGTATATATATTCAAATGTAACTCTGTATAGAGACGCAGACTGACTCCGGAATACATTGGACAAAGTACAAATATGTAAAAAAATACTGACCCAAAATTGCAAGTGACCGCAAACAGCCGCGCCATGATGTGTGAACTTAATGATGTATTGACTTTTTCAATTTTGTTTGAATTATATATTCAACATTTTAATTTTCTGTTGACTCTACCAACATTTTTAAAATTTTTAACACATTTTTAACTTTTGTCGACTTTATTAACTTTTATCAACACCTTCAACCCGTTTCAACTCTTTTTTTTTTTTTACTTATTCAACACAAGTCAACTCTTGTAATTTTATAAGCGCTTTGAACTTTTTTTTTTTGCTCGACTATTTCAAATTTATTCAACTTTTTTCGAGATCTTTAATTTTTTAAACTTATTTTAAATTTGTCTACTTTTTGGACACATGTTTTCGATTTTTCAACCTTTTACAAGTTTTTCCCACATTTTTCAAGTTCCTTTTCATTTTGAAGTTTTTTAACATTTATGGACTTTATCAATACTATTCGAATTTTCAACTTTATCAAAACTTTGATACACCGAATCCTGTTTTTACAAGGTCTTTTCTTACATGGTTTTGATTCAACACGGTCTAAAACAAAATGATTCTGTTTTTACACGATTTCCTTCGTTTTAGCACGATTGAAAAAAGCTATTTGATTGCAAACTTTGGAGAAAAATATTTTTACTAACCCTAATCTCTTTAGAAATTTAGTAAGGGAATTTCCCTTTTTAATAATATTTTCACAGCAGCTTAACCCTACCCTAACGACTAATGCTGCGGCGAATCTTATAGACTCGTCCTTGTTTACGGAATTTTATTAAATATTCTCTTCACGCTTCCCACCGTGTGCCACCGGAGCAAAGCGTCTGATTGATAAAGAGGAATTCAACAACAACACTACACACACACGCACAATGCAGGGCATTGCCAGGGTCTTCAATATGAATTCTTTAATTTTTCATATCGCGCTTTTACTCCTTTTGCGTCACCAAATCGTTCGTTTTTGTTCGTTAGCGCTCCTATTTGACTTTTTGACTCGTGACGCGTTTAAATGCGTCGACGTCAAAATTTACGTCTGCAATATGCAACGTAATAAATTATGGCAAATGCATTTAATATGGCAGTAGCATTACTCCCCAGTGGATGTACTTGAAAATGTAGATAGAAAAAATAATGTTGGGATATTATTCGCATGCATTTCCTACAGTAGCGTAGCTGGAAGGGGTCGCGAAATGGTATCGTAGTATTAAATATTATGCTTTTGATCAATAACCTTTTCTTTGCTATTTTTTGTAGTAATTTAAAGTTATTTTGTGGAAAAATAGTGTCAATTCATAAAAATTCCAAATTGCCGGGGTTTTTTGATGTAAAAAGTTTTTTAGTGGAATGAATTTTTATTTTTTCGTAAGACAACACACTTTGGCTTCTAACCCCGGGCGGCAAATGCTGCCGCTACGCCACTGATTTCTTATAACTACAACCAGGGGCGGATTTACCTAATAGGCAACATAGGCAGCTGCCTAGGGCGGCAAATTTTTAGGGGCGGCAAATTCCGACCGTTTGCACTGAGATTATGATGAATTGATTCATTTCAAAGCATATTGAAATTTTAAAATTTTTCAGAAGTAAAGATCTTGACGCAGTTTTTCCAAATGTCGACATTGCTTTCAGAATTTTTCTTTCCTTAGCTGTCACAAACTGCAGCGGTGAGAGATCGTTTTCTTGTTTGAAACGAGTTAAAAATTATTTTAGATCAACTATTGGATAAAATCGCTTGAATTCTTTGGCCTTGTTGACTATAGAAGCAGAAGTTTTGCGTCACATAGAGTGCGATGAAATAATAAATGACGTAAGAACATGTGACGCGAGCTACAAAAACATGTATAAACAACTGTAAATAAACATTGAAAACATTAGAATTAATTTCTCCTAATTAATCACTCTCACCTTTTTGAATTGTACATATCTTCCAAATGTACAAGTTCATGCATTTTCAAGGTCAATTCATTAATCAATAACAGAAGGCTGCTGTCTGAGGCGACAAAATCGCAACTGCCTAGGGCGGCAGATGACCTTAATCCGCCCCTGGCTACAAGTAAATGCTTTTCATATTTTTGCGGAACCACAGTTGAGTAAAATTAATTGATTTTTCTTGTCTGTGGTTTTGGGTGTTACTGCTTGTCATTGCGTTGAGAATGTTTTATTAAGTTCTGGCATCATACATATTGCATTTAAACGCTTACTGACCTTTAGCGTGCAAATAAAAGTATGTATGACGTTTTGTAACAAGTCCTGGCCTTGGGGTCGTTCAGTAGTAAAAACTACTGAAACTTCTTTTCAAATAATTTTGTTTTTGGGTTCTTTGAATGCAGCACTGAATTTTTTCTTAAATTACAAGCCAATATCAGTATTGATAATTGGTTGCGTAAATACAAGTAATCTCCATGATATAGAACTGTGTATCATATCCTTTCGGCATAAATATAGGTTAAACCATTCGTGGAAAGATATTTTCCACGTCATCGGCTAATTCCACTAGAAAGCCTGAGACAAACTACTTGTATTTCAGCATTCAGAATTAGGAGAATATTTGTTGTAGATAAAGGATTTTCAATATGGGTGATGAGATCTCAAATCGACAGTGTGGCCATATTAGAAATGTCAAAATCTTTTGTCAACGTCAGTAGTATTCAGTGAGGTTTGTTTGCCACAATAACATGACGTATTCAATTGTAATTAAACTAAGGTTTTGGATCATCGGACACTCCGTGAATTTACTAATTTTAACCTGAACAGCTCGAAAATACTGCTGATTTTGCCAAGAAAATGATTTCCTCTGATGAGGCGCATTTTAATCTCTATGCATCAGTACGTAAGCAGGTCAATCCACTAATTATTCACGAGGATCTGTTTGGTGTGGTCAGCAGTACCGGCCACTATTTTCTTCGAAAATGTACAAGAGGTTACCGTTACTGTCAATGGTACAGATAAAAAATATTACCTGCACAGAAGTTGTGATTTAACACTTGACTTCTGTTAAAGTCATTGGACTAAGCCAGTAGTGGGCATGGATATCTAGCAAAAAGCAACAAATTTTCCAAAATATAATTGGTATAATTGTCAATTTAGTGCCATATTTTCATTTTAATAAACGGTTATTACTAAATCTACGAAATGCCAGCAGAAGTGCTAAAGACCAACCGCAGGGCTCTATTTCTAATGGCATTGGTTTTTCTCCAAAAAAGACATTGTAAAAATTTGAGACATCAATTCTTATAAATGTCGGATAGTTTCATGATACCTTCAATGCTCAAATCGATAAGAAAACACAAGGAATTAGTGGCCTGGCATCAAATAATTAAAACTCTGTATCCTATCTCAACTAAGATTATAAAGCTACACTGGAAATTAAGCAACATGATCAGCAAAGATGCTAGAAAAACTTTTCGATCAGAGTTTTGATGGAATCCGCAGGAAGACATGTTGGGGATGACGCAGAACATTGTGGCAGAGAATGATAGAAAGCGATATGTGAAAAATTATAACGAACTGGTGCAGCGTAATACAACGGAGTAATAGTAGCTCACCGCATTAATTATAATTTATAATATTCGCCTCCATTTGAATTACTTAATAAGAGTTCTACTACTGCGACGAAAGAGAAATACTGAGACAGCGAGAGGTCCATACCTAAAATAAAAGATTCATAACTTCTGAGCTACTGAACTTATTTTTACAGTAGCTGTTGATCAGAGCTGGGTACACACATAATTCCATGCATTTGTAGGTGTGTGCTTTTCAAATAGAACTGAATTTTATATACATATATACATGATAAATTATTCTCTTTCTGTCGCAGTCGCGTGCGAGGTACGTTTTGCCCAGCTGCGCTTTTAATGGATCACAAAACAGATTATTGTGGGCACACGAAAGCTTTAAAAACCTACTAAAAGTTAAATTCTATAACTTTTATCTATTCCACTAAGTTTTGAAATTTTTTTTCGGATAGTTTTATCATATTTGCGTTTCAAAGTTTTTACTTTTCTTAGAGGTAACATTCCCTTGTATCCGCGACCCTATTTTTTTGGCCTTGCTTTAAACTCTTTCAAACGTTCTAGCACAAACTTTGGAAAAATTAGTTTCGATAGTTATCTCAGGTTAGCGTTTCAAAATAATATCTGGTATGGCAGTTACCACGAATACTTGTCCTATTCGTTCTGAGTTTTGTCCAGTGCTGTCTTGTATACTCCAAATATATCTCTACCGAATTTCAGAATATCGTAGCTTAGCATTTCAGAGATTTTGTTTGTGTGGGACGTACACGCTCTCTTATCAAAACCCACACACACATCTCAAAAGAGCCCGCATTTGTGTGGGTAGCAGAGGCGGACATTTATCTGATATTGTATTCCATACTTGCCAATATAAAATAAAATAATTATCAACATTAGATTTCGCCAATTTTATCTAACCTATATTTGTAAACAAACAAAATAGTATACCTTCGGGTTCAGATTTTATATTTGTCACATGAAAAATTATCGCACAAATTGAGAGCTTATTTGGACATATTTCGAGCTCTAACGCTTCTTGCATAGTTTTAAATTTGCCAATGGATTGACATGTGTCGATCTTTCACGAAAAAACGAGAAATATTGATCTCTCGAAAATTTCATGCCTTATTACATCCAAAACAAATTTAAGTGCGGTAGGGTGGATTTATCTTTCTTCACTTTCAAAAAATAATTGACTTAAATCAAGAGAAAATATTGATTAAGAATCAAAAACTTTTTTTATATATACCACACCCTTTCCATTTCGATGCAAATGTTAGGAAAAAATTAATGTGCTCTGCGTTCAAAAATATCTTGTGAAAACAATATTAAATTTTTGATTTATCGAAAAAGGCGAAAATAAATTTTTTCAATTAAAAAAAATGTCTAATAACCCTCTGAAATGCCTTAGGTCAAAAGGCAACACTCCCATTTTCTAGCTATGAGTGGTCTCAGATAACTTCATGATGTGAATAAGCGATTCTGTCTCCTCAAAAAGGCTCTAACTATGAACGAAATCTCAGCAGATCAATAAAGGACATTTTTGCTCTATTGAAGTTTTCAATAAGTCCACACATAAAACGGATTTTCGAATGGGAAACTTTATATAAGACCACACTTTTCTATGTATAATATGGAAAGCAGAATCTGTGTGACTTCGCTATGTTTATATACTACGAGCATTCCTTCAATTTGAGAGTTTCCCCCATCACATTATATAATTAAGAGATGATAGGACATAAAGTTGTGTGATCTATGATTAGTGTTTTTCTTTTATTTTTATATCACAGCAACCTAATAATAAAGTAAAAGACAAATGCATAAATTTTTATGCATTTATGCGGTTTTGTAGCTTTGGATATGGCGGCACAAATCGAAATTTTCTTTGAAGTTGGAATAAATTGAGTAAAAAATAAATAAAAAATTGAAATGTTTTCATTTTGCCTGAGGAGCCGCTATAAATTGGCGTAATTTATTAGATACGCCAGGAAGCAACAAATTGGCAGCATTTCTTGCAGTGAGCTGGAAAATGTATGAGATTCACAATTTCGTATCTAAAAATAAAATTAGACAGACTAGATGGATCAGACATTTTGAGGGATTCATTCAATTTGTTTATTCGGTTTCTATCAAATGAAATTCAATTTATATTTGTAAAAACGTCAGAATTTGACAGATGGTTTTGATGAACTCTATGAGTTAATTAAAACAGATATATAATTAATTTAAAAAATTGTTCAAAAATGTTAAATTAGTTTTGTTTTATGCTTGTGAATCATGATCCCTCCGAACCACTGTGTTCTGACAAATACAAATATTTTCTGACTCCTGCTTGAGGATGCATATATCGTGGGTTTGGTGGCGCAGCACGATAACTGATACTCACGAATTACATTTGGCAACCAACTCTGCTTCTATCTCAACAAAGATTAAGAAATAACAATGGCAATGGATAAGTCATACCATCAGAAAAGATGCTGACATAAGCAATGGAAGATCTAGAATTGTGCTACATGGAGTGGTAGTATAGTAAAAAAAAACTTGATAATGAGTCGATTTTAAAAATCGTAGCTTAAATTCAACAACGTAAGATAAAATTTTATCCCCGTGATTCCATAGTTGCTATGACATTGCTATTCCTATTTTCCATGCAGATGTAAATATATATGTAAGTAGCTAACTACATCAATAACATAAAAACAAGAGCCACTTCAGTACTTTCATGAATATATTTGTAAACTGGGTACGTGAAATTATAGATATCCGCAGAGACTTACAGGGCAACAAAAATCAACTTTTAATAACGATGCGGGAAGCAGTAGAGTTTCTTATATAATAAGTTTTTACGTTAACAGTTAAACAGATCTTTAAGCGCTTAAAAATATAGCAATTATGTCGAAGTTTTAAGGATATGAGCAACAGATCAGTGAGCTTATTCTAGAAGCCCTTTACTATATTTTAGAGAGCAACGAAAAGGTTTGCATAACATATAACATAAAGGTGGATATGTAACATATTTGGGTTTTACCTTATGGCACTAAATCAAACAATTCCATCCAATTTCAATTGCCGTCCTCGAAATAGTCTTTCCAAAGAAATCTCTTAATTGTTATTTCCAATTTGTATGTCAGATGCTTGATTTTTTTAAGCGGTCAGCTTAAGCTTGGAGAATTTTATGATTTAATTAAAATCGATTATAAATTGCTTTAATTACGATATTTTGAATTTTGAAAAATGTAAAATAGCGCACAATTCAGGTAATTTTTGGATTAAAAAAAAAAGTATTTGTGATCACTAAGCTCTTCGTTTTTTTGACAGAAAGTGATTTTAAAGTATTTTAGTTTTACCTAAATGTCACTGACATAAATTTTATTTTTTGAACCTTTGAAGTCCCCTAAAAGCGTTCTTAGAGTTACTTTATCATCAAAGTAAAATTAAACTTAGTAAGTAATGGGTCATAGTTTTGCCATATTTTTTTCAGTGCAAATTTTTTGACACCTCACGCATGATTCGTAACATGTGTCAACGCCAAAAATGCTCAGTAAGGTTTTCCATTTCACTATAAATAGACTAAAAAACGAACAGCGTTTGCAAATCATTGAAATTTATTATCATAATTCGTGCTCTGTAAGAAATGTGTTAAGTTTTGGCTCAATGTGTACGTCAACAAACAGAATTGCCGAATTTGGTCTGCAGAGCAGTTAGAGGCAGTTCAAAAACTGCAAATGCACCCAAAAACAGTGCGGTTTGTAGGCCGGCGACATCATTATACCGCAATTTTTCAAAAATAATGAAAATCACAACGTTACAGTCAATTGAGCAAGGTACCGTGCGAACAAATTGGACTTGGTTGACATGTGGTTTCAACAAGATGGTGCCACATGCCACACTGTACGCGATACCATGAACCTATTGAGAGGCGAGTTTGGTGAGCATTTAAACTCACGTTTTTGGCAGTACAATTGCCGCCAACATCATGAAATTTGATTCCACTAGACTATTTTTTGTGGTGCTACGTGAAGTCTCTCGTGTACAGGGACAAGCTAGCCACAATTGCAGCCCTGTAAGACAACATTACAGCTACTATGGGTGAGATACTGGCGGAAATGCTGAAAAAAATATGCCAAAATGGGAGCTTACGGATGAACCATCTTAGGCGTAGCCGCGGGCAACATTTACATGAAATAAACTTTAACAAGTAAATGAGAGCAATTGACGTATCGCGCCAAATAAATGTTTTGTTCACTATTTAAAATTTTCTGTTGTTTTTTCAATTTTCAAAAAGCAAACGATAAAAAACTCACCCGTTATATGTATTTTCATTACTGATAATGTATACATTAGGGTGTTAAGTTTGAAAATATTGAATTTATTTTTTGCTCAAACCTGTTAACGGCGCGGATAGAATATGTGATCGATTTCGTTAAAACTTTACAAAAAAATTGATATACTAAAACGTAGAAAAAATATGCCTTAGGTGACAAGATAAAGTATTTTAGGTGGTTATGTTATTTGTCAAACTGTTGCCACAGTTTTCGTGTCAATGAAAATGCGAACCAAAAAAAATGTTCCAAAGTTTTAGGTTATAGATCAAACCTGTGAACCCCGCAAAACAGTTTGTTTCCTATTACAATTCATATGGATTTTTTGAACATTGGTAGGGTCCATTTTTGGAAATCTTTATGTTTGCACTAATCGATACCAAGAGAAATCAATTGGATTTTTGACGTAATCAGGAGCAGACCTTCTTCACAATTCGAGTTTTTACATGTCCATAGACCGCTTTGGGTCCTAGAATGACCAGTTTTTTTTTTTGTTCAAATCGATGCATCGATTGAACACAAACCTTACAGAATCTGTATTCTTCTCAGTAACGTAAAAAAAACGTTTCAACTTACAGCACATTTGAAAAAAAAACTTTATTTAATGAAAGCAGTAGCTTAGATAGTTCATAGTGATGCGCTTTATATTTGTCAACGGAAGCAGCGTTTACAAATTGCTAGTAGAAACATTATAACATGCCCTCACAGAACGCAAGATAATTGTTCCGCGTCAGTCTCTTAACGTTAGAACTTGTTTCCATTTAGCCAAATATTTACATTTACGACTTTGGTTTTGTCTGTCATTGGGAATTATGGCAATTAAACAGATCACTTCTAAATATGCTCGCCTGTTAGGCATGGAAGCAGATAGACCTGCTGCCAACTCAATGAAGAAATAAAACGAACCTATCGTCATATGTTCTAATGTTTACAAAAGAAACTTATTTTGTTAACTCAAAATAAAATTTGTTGTTTGTTTCTGGAAAAAACATGCCATTTTTGGTTCATTAAGTTGGAAGAATTTTTTGCTTGGTGATTTATTCTCTCAGTTCTTTGCTACATTTAATTTCAAAATAGACATCACTTAAGTGTTCCCACAACGTTGCTGCTCGCTTATGTAGAGAAAACATGTTGTTTCTGTTGGTTGTTTTTATTTGTTTTTAAACAAAACTTGATGTTCATAGTTGACAGTTCGTTTCTGATTTTGCACAGACATTTCATATCTTCTAAACAAACACTTCAAAGGATTTGAATTCGAAAAAGAGTTTTGACATATTGATGTAGGAAAATTTCGTAGTGCGTTTTTTTTCGTAATTATAAAAGATATTTTGGCTTTTATTTGAAATCAATTGTAATAAATTCAAAATGTGCAATTTTCGAGACAAAGCCATAAAATTGTCATTGTCAAACACCTCTGGATTCTGGCGGAATATATATGAGAATTGATTTTTTTCTTTTGAAGTTAACTTCACACTATTAAGAGAATTCTGTACGGATCTACTCCTGGGCAAATAGCTTAGTTAGCTTAAATTTGGATTTTAAATTTCAAAACTTTGTTACATATTTTTTTTGAATTAATATGTAATATAATTTTTAACTATATATCTTTGAACAAAATGTACTTACAGACTACCAAAATACTATCTAACCCATTTTCTGCCTCTGTTCGAAAACTCGAACAGCAAATTTGATCATTTTCTTTGAATTGTTTTTCTATGTCGAGACATAAGAGAAGCTAAATAGTATGCAGTTAATTAAATTGGCTTTAATAAAAAAAAATTTTGGCCACGCCCCTTCTCCCTCGTGGGCTACAGCTAATGGTTGAAAAATACTTTATTGGCAGACCTATCTTTAGTAAGTTAAGTTATATAGGATTAAATATAATTCTTTTCTAAAGGTACACTATTACTATAGATAAAGGTCGAATATAGTCAAAAAATGAGTTTACACAAGATCTGATTCCACTAGGAAACATTGGCAGACTCGCAAAAGTGACGGTTTGAAAATTCGAACAATGACGGTTGATGAAAACACAACTCACAATAAAATTTGTGTGTGTAAACGATCATGTTAGATAATTTTTCACTCAGAAACAATTCTGATTTACTTCATGGGTTCGCAAAGTACGAAAGTGATTATATTGTAGTATTTTTTGACAAAAAAATGTTTTTTTATTTATTTATTGGCTTTGTGGACACCAGCGATAATATCATAATGCCATATTCCGTTACTATCGGTTGCTTGGATTGGCGGGAATTCTTCTCCTCCGTGCAGAGCCGTTGTCAAGATTTGGTGCATAGCCTCGTGCACTGTATATGTTTTATCGCATGCTAACGTATAAGACAAAAATATGGCCTCTGTAGTCATGTCATACATAAAACCTTTTGTTAGTTTGATATGGTCTTGATAAATTGTCTGTTGTCGTTGGCAAAACAAACGTTAAGTGACATTAATTTCAAGCTTCATTGGAGCTTACCCACTCTCATCGACTACTCGAAGACTACGAAATCGAGAAGGACAGTCCGGTCAAATGAACTTGCAACAATCCCACCGCCGGCGCTTACCTCCACGATAATGCCATCCATTTCTCCGAGTCACGGAAAATCAAAAAATAATTGTGCAGCTCGAAAGGAAAGCCGGACGTTGCAAAGTCCAGCAAATATGCAAAAAGTGTCAAGTACATTTACACATGAAAATACATCGCAGCCCATACCAACTGGAAGCGGAATAAATAAAATTGTAACCAAATCAAATAAGAGCATTATTAATAAATAACAATGACATATTCATTGTGTTTTTACTAAATTTATAAATGTCTTTGACCACTGCCTGGTGAAAATATACATAGTCAACATATAAGCTGAATTCTGCCTTACCGCCAATGTTCGACTTTTCGAACAGTCTCACCTGGCGAAACTAAGACAGGTAAAACATTTTGTGCAACGGTTTCGAGTTTTTTGGGTACTAGTTACTCCAGAAAGATTACATTTAATAATGAATTCGAACTTTCATTTAGCGCAGCAGAAAATGGGTTAAAATTTAAAATAAATATCGCTATAAAATACAGTAGTCAGTCTTGTTCTGATTCTGATTTAGTTCTAAAGTGGAATGTCAATGGCTCTTCTAAATTTAGTGAAAAAAAATATTGTTAATTTTTAAATCTGCAATGAAGTCACCGGAACTATAAGATATATTTTATAATATCATTGATCTTGTTCAAAGGAACTTGTTTTAATCTCAAACTTTGAACTGACTATGTATACAAAGCAAACATGAACTGATTTTCCTGTTTCTTAGAGAAATAAAAACAACAAAAAATTAAAAAATTTAATAGCGGAAACTGAAATAAATATTATTTTTGACCAGAAAATGACGTTCTTACGAGGAGAATCGATCATAAAACCTTACCTCCTACCGGAATTTATGGTTTCCGTTTGTTAACGTTTGAATGAGAATTGTCAGTAATTCAAAAATTTTTAAGTGAAATCTTCCACCTTCGAATGTGTACGTTCTAAATTTGGAGCATTTCTAATAAGGTAACCGCATGGCGCACATGCATATTCGCCATTAGCTGCACCGAAAGCATCGTCGCAACATCAAAGATCATCAGTCCGATTTAGTTTTGAGAACCGTAAAAAGAAAAATCGAAAATGTCGCTGTCGTAACGCATGACCAACGCAATAATTCACAGAAGATAAGCAAATCTCACATGTGGCGGCGGGTGGTTGAGGACAAACAAACTTGGATGCTCATAATGTGCGGACTGCACCAAATTGGAAGCCGACACTTCAAAGACACATCCAAGTGTTGGCGGCTACCTTTGGCACAACTCTGTTGTTAAAATATGACTGAATAAAAATGAGAAACGCGTGCTCGTGATGACAGTTGCAGAAATAAATCTTTCATTATTCGTTGCCATGTTTGAATTATGCTGGAATTGGCAACACTGTTAATGTATTTCGTTTAATCTGCTAAAAAACTTGATGTGAAATGCAATTTGGCAGTCAATATCGAAAGCAGGTCAACTAAATTAACTCAATATTGACTGTTTCAAATACATTTGGTAAAAAGTCTAAACATAAGTTTTGATAAAGACCAGATATGCACATTACTAGATATTATATATTATAAAAGTTTCCAAAAAAATGCGATGTTCATTCTCTTAAGTTATGATGTCTTAAAACTTTCCTATGGCAATTAATCCATATAAAACAAAATGATATTTATGCAAATGATGTATTTATTAATAAATGAAATTATTAATTAAATGCTGAAACTCTTTTGAATGGCCTTCAGAAAGCATTAAAATTAATCAATATAACCCAAAACATCTGCCATTGCACTGCTATTGCGTATTGCCAAATTCAAAATCAATTTGTAATTATGTCTGAAGCATTTCAAAAATGTTTTCAAAAACAAAAAAAAATAAAATTGTTCGTTCAGGAAATACAGGGTGACAGAGTTAGTGCTACAAAACTTTTAACGTCATTTCATTTTGTGAAAGTAAAACTTCGCTATTGTAAAGATCTTCATATTGAGGAATGTTATTTTTTCGGATGGTACATCGGATCCGAAACACTCCATAAAAGTAAATTTTACCAAATTGAATACGTGAAAATCAGCCAGTAGGTGGCATGGAGTGGAGCTTAAATAAAAATATAGATTTTACGTGCGCTTTTAATATAATGCAGTGTTGGATCAGTGATGGCAATTGAACTTTTTGCGAGTGTGCTGAGTTTAGAGTTGGAATGTTGTTTTTTAGGAAGTCAAGGATCCTGCAATAGATATAACTATTTAAAGTATTACAATATTTATATTACATTGGTTTTATGCTACGAATTTTAGTCAATATCAGCAATTTAAAAAAAAAATTTTAACATTATATTAGAAATATGCTCTCTAAATATACTACTGAAAATCAGTCCATTATATATTTAGTGTATTTCAAAGCGCGAATATACAACAAATGTTGTGTTGAGTAGTTTATTTTTAGTAAGAGCAAAGGTAACTCCCACTTGTTGTATTTACTATCGATTAATTGCAGACGGGAAAACTTTAAAAGAGATTATGTTTTAATATCTTCTGGTGGCATTTCCATATCTAAGGATCAGTCCATATATGGATAAAACTGATTTAGTCGAAAGTAACAATTAGTCTGAAATAAATTCAAGTGGTAATACTTCGAATGTATTGTTACCTGAAGAATTTTTATTAACCTACTTAGCACGAAAAGTGAAAATCACACTTTCCCTTATCGATACAAAGCTACAGAGAGAATACCCTATTCAAATGTTTGAACCCTAAAAAAAAAAAAATTAAAGCGCATGTGTTTCTGAGAAAGTATCATTTAGTATGAAAAAAAAATAAAATTTCGATAAGAGGCGGAAAGTTTCGATACATTATCGAAAAAGTCGAAATATGACAAATAACATCGAAAATGTTGGAAAATATCGAAAAACTCACAAAAGTTAAAAAATATCGAGTAACATGGATAATGTAGTCCAAAGTTGGAAGGTCGACAGTTGCTAAAATCACAGGAAATTCGGCAGTGTTGGAGAATATCGAAGCATATAGATAAACATTGAAAAAGGCTATAAAAATCGAATAATTGTCGAAGAATCTATAAAAATTGGAAATTTTCTATCTGATGGTAAGATGCATTGAACAACTAATATAGATAGGTTCAAAAAAACATCCAAGAAGTCGGAAAGATTAAATTTAATCTATTAACTCACAAAAAGTTAATTTATGCTGTAAAAATTTCGAAAAGTATTAAAAAAGTTGGACAGTATCGAAAAATTACGTAGGTGAGTACCTATGTATGTAGGTACGCAAAATCTCCTATTGATGATGCTTTCGGACCTATGCACATATTTTGTTTTTCAATGGATTAGTATATATGACTTTGGGGTATCTCAAATCTTCTATAACCTCTAGATAAAGCATTACATGAGGAAGTAAGTAATAATCAGAGCTATTTATATTATTAAAATCGCCAAAATTATTGAATGATAACTAAAAAGTGAGCATTGATCACTTGAAATGCATATAATAAATTTAAATACATTACTAATTGAGTGATTTAAAAAAAAATTTGAATTTTTTAAATAAATTAAATAAAAATTTTAAATACAGTAGATATAACGAGCAATTAATGCACGGGTCAGTTGTAATATCGCAAAATTCGTTATACGGAAGTGTTTTTTATTAAAGAAACTGGCTTTTATTAACGCATATATTATTTCGTATAAACTTTGAGTTAGATTTTGGAATGCTATATTAACTTGTGATCACCTTCACTGGTAAAAAAAGTTATTTCAGTTCAACAGTTATGATTGAATTCAACAATGTTCGTTTTTTGGAATAAAGAACATTTTTAGCGTTCTTTGTTTAGGGACATCAATGGAAAAATTCCAATTTCAAAAGCTGATCGTTTAAATGGAAGTTCGATATATCGTTAAACGTTATATTGGACGTCTACTATAAATATGATATAAATTGTTGAATATCAAAATGCAAACAACTGAATTCACACGAAAATTCTGAAAAATAGTTTTCAGGCGACGATATACGTTGTATGTATGTATGTGTATGTACATTTTTCTAGTTAGAAAATATGAAAATTAGAAGGAATTTGCTGGTCTTCGAATCAATTGTGTAAATTAACTTCGGACTTGTGAATAACTCTTTGCTAGAGCTGCTAAAAACGAATAAGAACTAAAAAAATTTTCCAACAGTTCGAATTTTTTGAGACATTTTGTTAATGGCAAGTAAATCCTTAATCCTCCGACAATATGATTCAAAGCTATCATGTAATACTACATCCAAAACTCTTCGATGAATTTTTTTATCTCTTTAGAATATGTAAATTTTCTTAAAATACTGACATGGTAGGAAAATTATATTGCCAGATATTGATTAAGCACTGAAAAGCCTAAGAAAAATATTATTTATTATTGATTTTAGATTGCAAAAGACTTAAAGCTTTACAACTCTTGACACTTTTGGGCTGAACTTTAGTTTGAGCAGCTCAAAATCCATAGGAGGAGTATTACTGACATATTGCTGTTACAGTGAAAATGTCCTATTTTATATATATTTCCCTAAACTGATTTTTCTAATGTATATAAAAGAGTATATTAACTCTAATTGCCATTACTCATTTACTAAAATTCGAATTGATAAGGAGAAGTGAGATGTCAGCCTTTGTTACTAACCTCCTCATATAGATTTCCCCGTTTAAAAAATATATGCATCAAAAACGTGTTAGAACTTTTTTATGAATATTACAGCAATTTCGGTCTAATAATAATAATTGTCTTCAATACCAATTATATGTACCTCATTCGTGAAGTATATTTCAGTACAACTTTATATCAGGCGACAGACAAAGTAATAAGATTTATTTCGTAAGCCACAAAAGCTAAAATGTATTTCTTAGGTCCCAATGACGTCAGTCGTTTGGCAAGATATTTTATAATATTTTAATAGCCAAGATATCGATTCTGCAAAAACCATTTTTTTATTACAATGTCTGTTCTTATGCTGTTATCAGGAAAACTTTCCGTTACACCATTACTGAAAAAAAAGAAAAAAAATCTACCTTTGGTGAAATTCAAGCGCGTAAATAGGAAATGGGCTCTGGAGTTCAAGAGCCACACCGAGAATGAAAATTTTCATTGAATTTTTATTAAATGTACAAAGAAAATGTCTTAAAGTATAGGAGTGACAAGAGAGGAAGTAAAATTACAAGTCTTTATACATATCACTGGTGAACTCAATGTTAAATTGTGAAGGTTAATTCAATTTTTTAGTTTCAAATAATTTTTAATTTCTATAAACAAAGTGAATTGTATACGCTTACAAAAGATATTTACATATGTACGTATTTTAGTAAATATGCTGTATATGTTGAAAATGTTCCAAAACCTAATGTAGCATGCAAGTACAACAACAACAGCAGTAACATTTAGTTAATTTTTTTTTTTGAGATCCGACCACCGGGTTGCGCAGTTCGCGCTTCATTTCAATTTCCGTTTTTCTTTTGATTTTTCTTTAACGTACGAATATCTTCATTTGGCAAATTTTGTTTACAACTTTAGAATGATGATTGTTTTTATTTTGCAACTGACAACATAACAAACATCTAGATAAGTTTAGGGCAACTGCGGGTATTGTGGTATAGGCGTTTAAAGCGGTACAGGAATATAACTCTGATTCTAATCAGTACACACGCAAGCCATCTATATCGAGGCATCGATTCATTTGGCTCGTAAATTTTTCTAGTTTTTTTGAAGAAAAACTTTATTTTTATTCAATTAATTCAAGCAAAATCGTGTTGGAAGTCATGAGCAGCTTAGATTGGCTAATCTTTAGTTAAATTAGCTAGAACTGGCTATATTTTTAATCGATTTCGATCTGAGACTTACAGAAATAAGATAGCAACTTAAAAGCGAAATTTCAGAAAAGTGTTAAAAACAGTTTGTAAGCAATGACTGAATATTCTTAATGAATTGTCACAACAGTTGAATACAAACCAGTTTCAATTGAAACATATTAAAAAAACGCCTTGGCTTAAAACTTTTTAACTGAAATGTAAAGAAAAACTTACACCCTTCCATTTGGATATATATGAAGCTCAAGTTCAAACACTAAATATGTTCCAACAAAGAAACTACTTGAGTGCGTTTTCAATTAAACTGCATCCACCGATCTAGCACCTTAAAGTCTTTTGCATAAAATGCGTGATATCACTTACCGCTTTTCTGTGATTTTTCACCAGGTGATATCGTGATCAATCAAACTGTTGACGCCTTTTAATTTTTTTTTTTTCATACGTAAAGACGTATTTCAAGAAACACATCTCGCAAATCAACAAGTGATTTGCAGCCGTGTTAAGAAAATGATTATTCACTCAGTAAACGACTGATTAGTTGAAACCCTGATAGAGAATTTAGTCACCGCCTGATTAATCCAAAAAATTTCAATGTAATAGTTCACATTTACTAAAAGTATATCGAAAAATGTGGCAACGCCATACAGAATGATATCATAATCATTAAAGAAAACTAAAAAAATAAAGGGATCCCTTACACTTTTTAAATGAAATTCTTGCCCTTTTGTTCTACCCTATAAGCTTTTTTAAACCAAATACGTGTCCTTTTGAAAAACCACACTCACAAAAGGTTAAAAATTATAAATACTTGCAGGAATAAAAAATATATGACATCAATTGCTTTTTTGAAGTACGTGAGATTGAAATTAGTTGAATTTTAGTATAATGCACTCGATTCCATCAAAAACACAAATCAACGGACCATGATCATGTGCCGTTCTGTACGCCCACTCCTCATTTATTTCTGGTGTCTTAAACGGGTGTACAATTTCTGATATAACACTTTACCCACTCATTCAACAGTCCTCAGACGTTGTCTAAGTATTTAGACGCTCGTTAAATGTCAAACAACGTTAGTTAGTTTTCATTAATCGGGTCTTTTGCTTAGTCAGCAGTTGAAACACTACTTAGCCATTTGCTAGTATGCGTTTATTAATACAGTCGTTAAAGTATAATTAAAATACGTTTGTCAAAGTTGAATGTCTGTATAAGGACAATTATCAATTGACAGAAATCTCAGTTTGAGTGCGAAACTAACAAAATTTCTACAGTGACCTCAACTGGAGTTTGGCCTAAAATTTCTTTATATTGAAACATTTTGTAGTCTCAAAGTTGGTCAAATCTCCAATTGAAAAAAGCTCTCAAAAATTGCATTATATCGAAAACATATGGATTATGAACTTAATTTGAAACATAGTTGAATGAAATCTTAAGCAAACTTTTTTATTTAGTGCAAAATATTTAATTATTTTGTTTATATTGCACATAGACGGAATTTTCATAGGATATATAAAAATCCACAAAGTTCTACAGCACATATCTACACAGAATAAACAAAAATATTTCTAAATGTGTTAATGGTACCACAACCGCCGATAAAAAAAAACCAGCAACAACAATTTGCAAAAATTTCACACTAAATAAAGTTAAAATAAAATGCTTGAGTTCTTTGTTTACATGAGAAAAGTAAACAAATCGGTTATAAAACCGAATACTTAGAATAATTTAGTAGCTAACTAATTTTTCAGAAAATGTAATTGAAAATAAAGAAATTGTGTATGGGCTTTCTCTGCAGTTATATGGTACGATTAAACCGTGTTTATAATTCATTAACCACGGCTTTACGTTTAGTTACACATTCAAGAAAATAAAATTTGCATCTTAAAATTAATATCCTTTAAATTCAGTTAAATTTCTATTTCATCTTAAATTTGGAATCGAAATTTTCAATTTCATAACAAATACATTTTTGAATCTCTAATTACTCTCACGTAATCAAAATTGAAATTGTATTACATATTTTTAATTTGATTCCAATGAATTATAATAAGGAAATGCATCTTTTGTGTTCAGAGAAATTGTATGAAGAGATTCAAAGTATTATTTCTTATAAAATATTTTTAAAAGTCTATTTATTTACTTTCCAAAAAGTTTTTTGGGTATTAGGTTAGGTAGGAGTGGCATTCAGTTACGAAAAATACCACAGGGTGTTTGATTATACACTCTCGTTGAACCAGCCAGAATTCGTTATGAAACTAAATAGCTGACCTATACTGGGTATTGATGCATTGAATTTATTTTTTGAATTTTTTAAAGAATTAAAAATATATAATTTGTTTTAGTAATTTTGATTTCTCCGGAGAAGAATGAGGAAACTTCAAGTTCTTTCTCTATTGGAAACAGGAAATAGCGAAGCAGAAATAGAAATTTGCTATATGCATAAGTTATAATCCTTTTGAAGTTTAAAACTTGTAGAACGGCTACGTTTTTGGCCTCCTCAGTTCAAAGTTGCCTATGCGATAAGCTGATGACGGCAAAAGTGCTGTTATCAATCTAGAAGAATCTTGTCACTTTTTTAAGTCTGATGTGTAATGAAGTAATAAGAGCTTCCTACTTTATTTTCTTAATAAAATACATAAAAGTCAATGTATTGATGCAAATCTTTATTTGGAATGATAGTTCGGTGCCAACAACTCAATGTTAAAATTATTTCGTTCAATTGTTGCCCACGACTAGTTCTTAAATGGTCCATCCTTTGGGGCCAATATTCCACAACTCTTTCGAGCAAGCCGAACGGTATTCCTTGAATACTAACTCTGCTTATAAACTAAAAAAAAAATTCTATCCTGTGGAATGAAATTTTTTCTCCAATTTATCCTGTTTTTCCTCGAAAAATTTATGGCATGGTTATGTATACCCTTGACTTCACTATTGCCTTTGATGGCATATGCAATCATAAATAGAGAGAGTTAATTTGGAACGCACTGAACACAAGAAATGTTTCTCTCAAACTCGTTATAATTTATTCAATTTTAAAATATGGACAATTTTTCAAAAGCCAAAATATTCCACAAAGTCTGCGACCGAAAAAAATGTACTTTAGGTCACAGACTTTTTCATTTATTGAAAATGACAGACTCTCATTACTTCTCTCCGGAGTCACGTCTATACTTTTCGTCATCTACTTAATGGGTTTAGTAAAAGTTGTAATATGTCATAATATATGATACGAGTAATAGCAGCGTTTAGCTACTACAGCTATTAGACTTCTTAGCTATTAAACTTGAAGCTTTAAGTCAAACAAAATTATTAAAAAATAAATTATGAAAAAATTATGCTCTTTATTATATTTTTAATTTTTTTCTTAGGTTTTTCGTACATACTCTCGCATGCCGCGTGAACATAGAAATATTTATACAATAATAATATTATTATTTATGTACATTACATATACGAGTATGTATAAGTTCACATCGTCCAAGGTTAGAACAAATCTCATCAATTTTTTCTGAGTTTTTCAGCGATCTCAGTGAGAGACCTACAAAATGTGAATTTTAATGAAGGTCAAAAAAAAATTTTGAAACTTCTTATTTCACCTTTGTTTATAAAGCAATATAAAACTTTATTTATAACGCGCGTTTCATTTTTTCTTTTTAGTTGATCGCGCCATGAGTCCGGCACAATCAGAAGACAGTGGCCTTGCACCAGAACGTGGTACCACATATGCTACCATCACATTGCCGCGGGATAGTGCGCTCAATATGGGCATCACATTTACAGGTAAAAATTCAAGTTAACTATTTCCAAGTTGTTGGCGCATGGATAAGAAAAAAAACAAAAGGACATGACTTTAACTACTCTATTTATTTTTTTTTTCCTATCTTGCAATTTCTTAATTTATGTTTTGGTCAAATTTTATATTTTTTAACCCGTGTGTCAATTTGACACAATTTTGAAATTCATTTCGACACAGCGCTCTCAGCTTTGCAGCAAATCGAAAACCAAAATGGCTCTATAGGTTTTTTCGGTAAAGTTTCATATTATGTTGTGCTCGATGCAAAAATATATGCACAGTGCTTCTAATATGGAAAGTTACAAAAGAGTCCCTCATGTGTCAAATTGACACATACTGGGAGGGTCGTCGAATTGACTAACATTTATGGTGTATGAAAGTATGGAGACTGTTGGAAGTGTGTTCATATTGTTGCTATGCGTGCATTTTATGGTTTATTAGTTCTGACCTGAGATAAATGTCGTGCCACTATGCTTCTGAAGCGTTGAAGAGGAATAAACCGATATCTGCGCTCTGATAACTCTAAAACGATCCATTGACTTCTCGAGATTTGTTGGCTCCTGTTCGGCTTATTTCGACAAGCGGTTCAACGCTTCAGAGCAAGCATGTGCCAGGCTAATTTCTATCAGTACAACGTTTGTTCATATGTAAGGCAAAATGAAATAATCCGAGACAAACGTGTGGTAGGAAGCAACTTACTGAAGAACTCAATGACTGGATTGTCACATGTGACAACTTTTTCACATTTCATTACTGGTTGTTTCATTACAGCAACGCCAAATGACAATTGTTGGAACGATTTGCAAAAATCCAGAGGAGCTTCCATTTTTATTGATCAACATAAGAAAACCACAATATCACTCTAAATTTGTATTTGATCATGAACTTCGCACTTTACTGGTATCCTACGTTCCAGAAAATGATGAGAAAAAGTTTCTGTAATTATCAATTTTTATAACAACAGAAATAGTCGGTACATGCATATATGCCAATTCAAATGTTCATTTTGTTCGATGTTTGTCCAAGTCATCGATTCATTTTGTGAGATCAATGTGAAAAAATTTTTTCCTAATTTTTGTTGCTGTTTCTAATTGATGTATTCTTGATCCGTAGTACATAATTTCAACGTTTTTTTAACGTTTTTTCTTCAAAAAAACTAAAATTTTTTCAATGTTTTACATGATATGTGTACATTTATGAAAAAATATAGATAAATGAATCAAGCAGGGTGAATTTTTTGATATGTTTGCACTATAAATAAATGAAACGAAATGATATTTGCTCATTAAAATCACTTGTCATGAGCTCGTGGTGTTCAAAAATTCATACACTTTTGTGTATGGAATTGAGGGATGGTTGAGGGTTAAGTTATCCTTTTCTCTAACAAATTAAAAATTTAGAATTGTTATATAACCAGAATAATATACAGTACATTCGTCGATAAGCCATGATAAAATTCTGGGAATATGATAACATCGAAAATTCTATGAAGATCCTCAGCCTTGAAAATACGCTGAAGACAAAACCTAAACAAACTTGTGCCCCAGCTCGTGTTGGTTAAATTTTCGTTGGGAGAATACAATTTGATTTATCTGAAAAATAAATTGATTTGTTGTTATCTTTTTCAGCAGATCGCACATGTGTATGTGTGTATTTTAATGACCCTTTAATATTATTTTACTTAAATTAAATTGAAAAAAAAAAAGAGTTTGAGTACTTTCTGAAACTTAAATTAAAGCTGCTATCCATCTCTGAAATTTGTTTTATTTTTCATTATTGTGATTGAAGTGATTTTCTTCATAATTTTGAAAAAAAAATTTGACATTTTAAAGTAATGCCACGCGCACATTTTCTCTTTACTACGCCGCATATTTCAATTACATTTTGAAAATTCGAAATCACATAAGAAAGAGTTTTCCACCCGCATCTGCCTGTCAGGGCTGTCTGTCATGTCGGCCATTGGTTCATCTGTTTGTTTGGTTTTTCCAAGTGTGCGTCAAGTCATTAGGGCCACATTTGCCATCGAACATTTCATTCACTGAATTTTTCCATTTAAAATACAAAAACACGAGGAAAAACAATTTCACATTTACGTGTTTTTTCATTTCGAAAATTGATTCTGTGAAATATTTGTGTTCTTCTCCCTAATACTTTTCAGAGTTTTTTCCTTTTTTTTTGTATTTGAAAGCTGCGTCTTGAAGAAAATCGATCAGTTGCTACTCGATCGATTTTCCCTCCCCCACCGTCTCATAATATTTACTGTACAGTTTCCGCATCAGTGAAATACCGCGTAAAAGTTTTCAAGAAAAAGATATTAAGGGGCAACAAAAACATTTACTCGCGTAGATATATTTTGACAGTTGACATTTGTCTTCAGTTAATATTTGTTTTCTTAATTAAATTTTTATTTTTACAATTTGATTTTTTTCGCTTGCATTTTCTTCATATTCCGCATGATTTCATTAATTTGCCACAAATTTTATCTAAAAATAAAATTAATTCGCTGTTGCTGTTTGTATAGTTTGGACAGTGTATTTGAATCGTATTTGAAAGCGACAACTAATAAAATTGTCTAATGAGGCGTGTGTTTAAAATAAGCATTCATAGAAATTGTTCACATAAATTAATTAATTTTGAAAGGACGCATGATGTATGGCTTAATAATTCTTAAAAATATTCACATTTTATCGTTAATGGGAACATGCCCAGTCAGACATTATAATCAGTTTTGATTTCATTCCAAAGAGCAAGATATTAAATATTTATATTTTGGCTTTTTAGTATTGATTTTTACACAAGAATTGCAAATCTGAAAACGTTCACTGAGAAAATAATGTACAACAATTTTGCTTTAAGATATTTGACTATGAGAGCAAATATCTAAGCATTGCATAACTATTCTATAGACCTTGAATCAGCATTTACTTTTAAAAAGAAATGAGTTCGCGCTGATACATGATATTTATCTAGGTCTTTCCGGTCTGTTTAATGAATGCTGAACGATTTGTTTTTATATCCTACACGGAGGGTATATTCACTTTGTCATTCCGTTTGTAACGCATAGAAGGGGGAGTGGCAGGTATGGAAAAGTATATATATTCTTGATCAGCGTCACCACCTGAGTCGATATAGATGTGTCTGTCTGTCTGTCTGTCTGTCTGTCTGTCTGTCTGTCTGTCTGTCTGTCTGTCTGTCTGTCTGTCTGTCTGTCTGTCTGTCTGTCTGTCTGTCTGTCTGTCTGTCTGTCTGTCTGTCTGTCTGTCTGTCTGTCTGTCTGTCTGTCTGTCTGTCTGTCTGTCTGTCTGTCTGTCTGTCTGTCTGTCTGTCTGTCTGTCTGTCTGTCTGTCTGTCTGTCTGTCTGTCTGTCTGTCTGTCTGTCTGTCTGTCTGTCTGTCTGTCTGTCTGTCTGTCTGTCTGTCTGTCTGTCTGTCTGTCTGTCTGTCTGTCTGTCTGTCTGTCTGTCTGTCTGTCTGTCTGTCTGTCTGTCTGTCTGTCTGTCTGTCTGTCTGTCTGTCTGTCTGTCTGTCTGTCTGTCTGTCTGTCTGTCTGTCTGTCTGTCTGTCTGTTGAAATCAAGTTTACGGAAAAACTAAGCAAGCCAATTCAATGAAATTTGGCACAAAGGTCACACCTTCTTGCAAGCTGCTAGCATATAAAAATGGGCGAAATTGGTTGACGGCCACGCCTTCCACCCAAACTCTATGTAAATATACCCAAGTCCATTTTGAAAAAAGTTGCTGCGATTTTGATGAAAATTGGTGATTTGGAGAAGATAAGAACAAAATTAAGATTAGGCTAGATTTTAAGTTTGCAAAGCTCGTAAACCGTGCAACATATTGTGATGAAATTTGGTACTCGAATATAGATGTTATGAATCTTGAATTGCGTATAAAGTGGGCGGAATTGTTAAAGTGGGCGTGGGACTTCTTAACAATTAATAATTTTGATTTCGTATAACTCCAAATTGGCACATCCGAATTTTATTAAAGTTTTAGGGGTGGTACCACTGAAAGTAGTCAACAATACAAGTTACGTCAATAGACTGAAAAATATCTTTTAAGGGCGTGGCACAGCCTACAGTATTAATAAACGTTATAAAAAGAGAACTAACAACGCAATCGTTATGAAATTTAATATGGCAGATATACTTGCTAAAAGGTGTCTTCTTGCAAAATTTTGGCACAATTGTGCCCGTGGGTGTTGCACCTCCCATATAAGCGAAATACGTTTAAAGCTATAGATAGTGTGCTATGAGAGTAAACTTCATAAAATTTTGTGTAGAAGTGTCGGTTACTATAAGCTTCGGAATTAAATGAAACTTGACAAGATTGCATCAGTGGGCGTGGCACCTCCCTCATTAACGTAAGTGCTATTTTAAGTGAAATATTGTAGCAATTGATCTGAAATTTGATGTAAGTGGTTTGCTGGGTAGTAGGTACATATGAATCAAAAGCTGATGAAATAGTTACAGTGGGCGTGGAACCTCCCATACAATTAAAATACCTTAAGTGGCATAACTGTCGAAATATATGAGCAATCATACTGAAATTTGGTGCAAGAGGTTTGTTTATAAAAAGATATTTCTGGATCAAAATCGGACTGGATTGCATCAGTGGGTGTGTCACCGCCCTTAATCTTAGGAATAATTACGGCACATATCACAAAATATACAAGCTATTGTGGTAAAATTTGGTTTGTTTATTGAACCAAAAGTGGGCAGAATTGGAGAGTGGGTGGCATATTTCGTGTTTTTCATTTTTATTCTATTTTTTTCAACATTTTTCATACTTTTTGACATTTTCAATCTTTTACCTTTCTCCTTCAATTTCATTCGACATTTTCTTTATTGTTTCGACTTTTTTATCAATTTTTCAGCATTTTTCAAGTATTTCGACTTATTAAATTTTTTTTAACTTTCTTTAATGCTTTTCATATAATAATGCAAAGGCACCTATATCTTTCCTTTACAGTTTAAACCAGATCCCTGAAGAACCGAATAGTTCTACGGTGGTTTGGTACAGAGGTTCACAAACAAATTTTTATTATTGCCAGCGTAATAAGGAATAACAACACCCCATAGAAAAACCACAAAAATGTAACAGATTTAATAAATAACTGTAGTAGCTGTCTCACGCCCTTACATATCCCATTTATTATGAAAGTGTCTTGTGCTCCGAGTTTTTCACCGGAATCTAGTTTTCTGTAGAGAAATATAAACAAAATGTCTTTCATCGATCTTATTTATAAAACAAAAACAACAATTTTTTCGAAAAAATACAATTTCGCAAGGATGCTGATTTTTTCAAAATGTATTTTTTGAAATTTGTTTTCATTATTTCTTCCGTGATTTTTTGACGCTGAATAAAAGAAATTGATGTGTCAAAAGCATCTAATTTAACCATTTTCACGCACTCGCAGCAAGACCAATAATTACACAGTTCAACAAAATTTGGTCAATTCTCAGACTAGTACACATAGTGTACTTATGTGGTTAAATTAAATTATCTTAATAATCATTGATCTGATAAGTTTGACTCTCAAGAACTTTTTTTAGAGAATTCAATCTTCTTTTTAAAAGATTTCGCTTCTGATTAGCCTATATATTTGATAATATTTGAATAAGAGCAATTGGTTTTTTCGTCATTTGAAAATACAATAAACTCTTTATGATAACATAGCCTTAAATCAGAAGATTAAGTACAGATTTTTTCATTATTAGCCTAAATTGGTTTTCGGTGATCTCTAAATACTCGAAATCTGAAATATTCATGAGAGTATGCTTATTGTTAGTTATATATAGAAACTGTCATTTCGAAAAAAAAAAACACCCTGCTTTCATTTCAAAATTGTTAATAACATATACTCTATTATATCTTAGTTAAAAATTCTAAGGTAGCACAGCTAAAACGAATCAACCAAAAACCTGATATTTACAAAGATTCTCAAAACGTTTAGCTTGATTACTTCGCCAAGTTGATCAAGTGATCAAATAGTGATACTAATTATGAGTTATTTTAAAATTAATAAACGAAATTTTTTTTCCAGAAATCCAATGATCTTAAAACTTTATCGGTTTGATAAGGGTGCATTCTGGTGCTGAAATATCAATTTTCTGGTATTAACTTCATTTCCAATACCGTTTCATAACAAAAATCACTATTGGCGCGAAAAAAGGGACTCTCGAGTGTGAAGTTACGAAAGACAAATATAAATTACTGAGATCGTCGTAGTAATTATATCTGCGTTATATCGTTTCCGCAAATACAGACCTTAGAAATGTATTGAAATTTCGCGCGATAGTTAGAATTTTATATGAAAATACAATTTATTTCAATATACATTGTGCAATTCATTTGAAATTTGTGCTTAAAAAAGTCATAATTTTTTAATGATTTTTATGATTTGGATGAACGAAAGCTGGTAATATCATGTGTCTCGTTTTGTCAAAATTTTTTAGTCTGCACAGCATATTCTAGATGTGTTAATTTGTATTTTAGTTGGATAGAATAGTAAGTTTCCTCGTATCAAATGTGAAATGCATCTTAAGCAAAAAAAAAAGTAAAAAAGACATTTTTAAATCTAGAGAATTCTCGCTGTATTTATTAAAATATTTTATTATTGTCAGAAAAATGTAAACGAAAATATAATTGTTCAATAAAAGAATCAATATTTAAAAAAATTACGGTACTTAAAAATATGGAAACAGTAATTGAAAACCGTACGTGATTAAAAAATACGTAATAGATTTCATTCTTCGTCAAAATCATCAAGATCAATGACATCCAATAATATATCGTCTGGATAATTATTTTTACGTTATATTATGTTCGTTAATTATTTTTTATTCCCGATTCATGAACGGAAGTAGATAAACAAAATTCTTTTGTTTAAAAATTTAGATGAGTGCTTAAGTTCGATTAATTAAAGTGACGTGCGTAACAATCGTGTGATTTACTGCACTGTCCAAAATTCACCAAGGACACTAGAAGGAATGTCATCTTAATGAACTTTTCGGAATTAAATATTTTTTGGAAAATAAGTTCAAGCCTTTTAAGTACATAGATTTGATTTCAGTAACTTGAAATGACTTTTTAATACCTTAGCTTGAATCATTCACGTGAATGAAATATTTGGATTCCCGTAACTTCTTCCACTTTAAGTGGTTTCCGACTTCAAAGAAGTTTATGGCAAATATATTCTGATGCCTCTTTTCATATGCAACCAATGCCATAATAACCATCGTGATGGTATTTTAGTTTTGGTCAAATCAATTGTCGCGATAAACGTCATTTAGTTGAAGTTTGATGGAATGGAATGGTGCTATTTCCTTTGCACCTCATAAGCCTACGGCTTTGCGCCACTTATAGCAATTTGTACTTGGCCGGTCTTCATCGGATGTCTTGATATCGTAACTGAAATCAGCATCTTATAGCAATCTCCATCATTAGCAGTTTTAATTTCGGCTTAAAGTAAATCACATGCATTGCATAGATCAACCTCAGGTTGTTTGAATTTGACTCCCAAAAACAGAAATAATTCTGTGAACTAAATATGTAACCAGGACCTTGTTTAAGCATAGGCTACAAAGGCTGCAGCATTAGGGCCCGTGCCACAAAATTGTTGACTTTTTGTTTGGTCAGCAATATTATAATTTATATAATCGTAAAAATAAAATCTTTGTGTGAGAAAAACTTTGATAAACTTTTTTTTTGTCTTTCTTCAATGTTCAAAAAAATATCTTTGCATCTTTTAGTCAAAAATCTCTCCCAGTTGGGTCCGCACCATATGCTTAAGCCAGGGCCTGCGTTTCCTAGACATGACACTCTCTGTGACACAAGAATTTAAAAATTCTTATTTTAAGTGATGTTGACAAAATGCAAACCGAAAAACCGCTTGTACACAGCTTTAAGATAGTTTAAAAAAAATTATTTTGGCCAAAGGTCTTATTTGCAAGTAAACTCTTTAAGAATGTTCAAAAAAATCTTGAAAATTTGAAATCTTGGTCTTAAGTCCCAGCACTTATCAAATGAAAAAAGTCACACATATTTTTGGTCAAAAAATTTCACTTTCCATTTTGACATGTTCTCTGATTCAAGGCCTACTTCTCAAGTAAATTGACCAAAACAGATGATTTTTATCAAGTTCAAGTAGGAACATGGGATCGAGCGTTTCATTTTATCAAGAAATTTGCATTGAATTTGTTCTGAGTGATCATTAAACTATAATAATTTCAAATTTAAGATATGCATTAAGTTCGAAAATAAGACTTGTCCAATGATTCTCAATGTAGCACCAGTGTGGGGCGTTAAAATTCGTTTCTATATAACTATGCAGTTTTTAGAATATGAATTTAAAGACAACCGAATCATTGCTGCTTGAATGCGTATAAATTTTCTTCAATTTCTTTAAGTGTTAGTACATCCCCAAAAATTCATTATTGAAGAATCTGCTTATTGGGAAATGTTTTTTTTTTATTTCTTCTTCGTTTTTTGTGCTCTAGCGTTAAGTCAAATGAAAAATTCGTCAGTTTCTGTTCATTCACAATTTGAGCTTTTCAGTTTTGAGATTTTTTATGGCTACGTGCCAACACGATACAAAAAAGAATATTAAAAAAAATAAATCAACCAAAATATTAAATAAATCATACAAATACATGATACCCTGTATAGAATTTGAAAGTAGTCCAAACTTGTCATTGTCGCGTAAGTTTATTACTTTTTGTTAAAAACAAAATCAACTATAACAACCAGTGGCGGACTAAGACGTTGTGGCGTCCGCGGCCAACTACTCGTATGGGGCCGTTTCCGAGAGATAATCGCATTTTTTCAGAAGCTGCATTTTCTACGGTATTTAAATAGATGAATGAGAACATATCTTAACTGCTGGCCAAAAAAACAAGGAATCCCTTTCTAATGAAAAACTCTACATATGAAAAATAAATGACAATACTTATTTTGAAAAATTGTTGATTACTTCGTGCTTGTCTTTGTAACAATTAAAGTCATTTTTAATTGTTATTTAGAGCAGCACCGAATTCATTTTCATTGGAAAATAGTAGTGGATGGGTTTGGAATATTGGGCATAGCACATTTTACTCCAAGGAAAACCTTGGAGAAAGTTATATAGGGTTATTTACATAGTGGATTGTAAAAAACTGCAGAGATATAATATATATTTTGGAAACTTAATTATGTGCTGATATGATATAGTATGTACCTGATGTACATACAGTAAAACATTGCATAAAACAAGTTAGAAATGTAATTTCATTGTATGAGTATCATTGCAAAGAAAAGTTCAATCGGGGCGAACTAAATATGATTTCAAAGCTTAAGGTTCAGTCATTATATCACAAAAGCCTTACATTCTAGAGCAGGGGTGCAGAAAGTGCGGCTCGCGGGCCGTATGTGGCCCCCAGAGATATATCTTACGGCTCGCAACTCACTAAATACCTTTTTCACACACACATACGATTGGAATTAATAGATCTGCACTCCTGTGAAATATTAAGACAATAATACAATGTTGATGGGAGGGAAAATGCCCAAACTTCATACGTATACAAAAAATCAGTAGATTTCGTTTTTTTTGGCCCGCCGTAAAATTGAACATTGATAATTTGGCTCCCCGCTAAAATAATTTGCGTGTCCCTGTCCTAGAGCAAGCTGTGCACAAATTTCTATTCCAAAAACAGAAATTTACTAAAAGAAGCAAGTAGTGACACCTCAGAGCACCTTTAGCCCATCTTTCTCACAAAGCCGTTGAAAGAATGTAGAGTAGAGTATGTATTAAATTTTTGCCTAGACAAAAGATAAAATTATTATAGTTCGCTAATCAAATCGAATATGGTGGAATCAACGGAGCTTCCGAAAGGTTTTTTGTTACGCAAAAGGCAATGCCATTTTTGTATCTTCTTTTCATCATAACGTTCTGACCACTTTGCTCTCGAAGCGTTCCGGCGTGGTGAAGTTTTCTGATTTAAAAATAAGGTTGCCTTCGACAATCCCCAGAAAGATCTTGCTGATTTATGCAACCCTAATCCGGCGCTGTTTTTAACAGCATGTACAAGCATTTGCCGGCAAAAATTTTATTTATTTTATATTTAAATAATTTCTGATTTCTGTTGTCTTCCTGATGACTAACTGCCATGTGGTTAAGTAAAATATTTTTTTGGTAATGGCTTCAAATGCCGTCTAGACAGATGACGGTCAGGAAGATGGAACACAACTCGTACATATAAATGGCGAAATTAAAATAAACAACATTTGATTAGAACAAACAAAAATATTTTGCATACGATACGATATGAAAAATTGAAATGTTTTTCAGTTTCTTATTTTGTTCGTCGTTTGGTTTATTTCGTATTTGTTCAGGCCAAATATGATTTATGGCACATCGTGAAGCTGCAAAAGAGTCAGCGAGACTTGAAACACCCACAATATGACATTAAAATGAGTATGTGTATATTAGGGTGATTCAAATTTTTTTTTTGTATTTTTTTAAAGGTGCTGTTGCTTAAAAAGTAAGCTTATGACATGAAGAAAAATTTCACGAAAATTCAGCTCTTTACCTCAATTTTGTAGGGTGGCGCCGAAACCTGTTAGTTTTTGATGTAAATTGTATGGAAAAAATAAATTTTATTAAAAAGACATGTAAATGAATATGTAATAAATGTTGTGAGGCTACGTCAGACCTCAGAACTGACCCATAATATAAGAATTCTGAAATATTTGAAAACATAATGTTTTTTGTCTACTTTCAAGGACATGTATAGGATTCAAATAAAGCTGTTTTGGTTATTTTCAACAAAAGCATTATTTAGTACATATTTAGTACCATTCTCGCCCTTTAAAATGAGCTTTCTAGTGGTGATATGTGATGTTTCCTTGAAAAGTTACAGCCATTTTAAAGTGACATGAATTTGATCCCCTACAACGGTTTGCAAACCAACATTATTTACCAACCGATTTCAAATTCATGTCACCTTTCAATGGCCGTAACTTTGCAAGGAAATATCACTGATCACCACTTGAAAGCTCATTTTGAAGGGCAAAGGTGGTACTAAATAATGCTTTTGTTAAAAATAAGCTGAACAACTTTATTTGAATCCTATATATTTCTTAATAAAATATATTTTTTTTTATACAATTTACATGTAAAATTAGCAGGCTTCGGCGCCACCCTATAAAATTGAGGTAAAGAGTTGAATTTTCGTGAAATTTTTCTCTGTGTCATAAGCTTACTTTTTAAGCAAAAGCATCTTACAAAAATCAACAATAAAATTTGAATCACCTTAATGTATATATTTTGTAATAAAAATAAATGCAAAGTGAACTGAAAAACTTAAATGAAGAATAAAAGAAGTACAGAAAGTGATATTGATCAAAAATAAAAGGTCATTCATAGAATCCCAAGCTCTGGAAAGCACTATAAAAGAAAAAAATATCCCACTTTACCAAAGATTAGATACTTTTTAAGTAGAAAAAAGAAGTACAAAGAAGGTACATTTTCCTATACCTTGAAGTAGGCGAACAATAGACCAAAAAGAAGTACGATTGGTCACGTTAGGTATGCACAATAATATTACCATAAGAGATCAGTACAAATTCATATAGATATTTCAATATGTTACACTACGAACTCAATAATTTTATACAAATGAAATGATTTTTAGAGATGAAACTTGAATTCTGCCAATGACTTGAAATTTTTAACAAAATTTGTGAATTAAATAACGGTGGACTTAGTACTTAGTAGTATATATTGGGATATCTCAATATTTTTTCCCTTCCTTTAGTATAATCTGACAATAATCTAAAAAAATTTTTAAGTACCTAGCACTTTAATTTTCTTTGGCCACGATCTTTCACTGTGCGGAGCAATTATAACTGATTATTTGTGGACTTTTTTTTTGAAGATATGGACAACAATAGACCTTTTGTGCGGGAAGTTTGAAAACCACGTTATTAGCCGTTTCGGTGATGTGCATAAGCCACCACACCGATTTAACTACGTTGGACTATCATTTGTAAAGAGCCTTTAAAGATAAGTGTTACGCCAACAATCCAACAACGATTGAGGTTCTTAATTACGAAATACGTGCATCCATCGGTGAAATATTGCTCCTTACAATCGAAAATGTACTAAGAAATTGATTTCATCGTTTGAGCTACTGCAAGGAAAGCCGTAGAAGTCATTTGAATGAAATATATTCTGTAATTAACCGCACACATTGAGAAATTGTTATTCGTATTTTAATTAAGGAAAAATTAAATTACAGATTATAAATGGTCCACCTAATATACATAAACGCTAGTAGTCATGCAACGGACACTTATTTAACATATTGGCATATTTTCATTTTTGTTATGAAATGCTTCCTCACAAAAGTCGTCAGGTCAAAATATTTCGGATAGAGTCAGAAACTCGTTAACAGACTATGTATACGTGCCTAGTAATTAGTGCATATAATCCGCAATCATATTTTTATAAGAATTGTGATAATTTGGCCCATTACATTCAAATAAAAACTCCAAGAAGTCACCAGCAATGTCTTAAAAATATTATTATCAAAACATTTTCATACACTGGTTCTATCATTTCTGTAAATATTTAACTGATCTCAACATGACGAGTATGGTGATGAAAAAAGTTACGATTTATCATGTCATGCCATATCTATTTATTTATTTGGTATAAAATATTCCTATCGAATTGATTACCATCAAACTGACACTTATTTATTCTTCTGCCACTCACTGCACAACGACAAGCTCTCTGAATCCATACAAACGCACTTGAATGCATAAACAATCAGTTAATGCAAAGAAATGCCCTTTAAAAATCCCTCAATTGAAATCTTTTCAGCTACAAAAATAAACATTTGCTCCGATCTTAATCAGATCGAAATTCATTTCCTTATTATCGTGTGTATTTTTATTATTTGTTTACTTTACCATTGCAGAACGCAACGACCTTTCGTATCCACCTGTTATCGGTTCCCTCAGTCCACTGGGTCATGCTGCAGATTTCTTAGCGCCTGGCGATCGCATTCACCAAATTGATGGCATCTCAACAATTGGGTTAACCAATCAACACATCATGAGCATGCTGTGCCATGGAGGAGGCGATGGCGGAGCAGCTGTTGTAGAAATCGAATATTCTCTGCCAGAGTACAGTGAGTATACAAAAGTATAAATAGATAATGAAAAAGCGAAAAAATGCAATAATTAATGCATATAAACACAAACAAAGAATGTTTATAAACATCCGAACAGTGCGAACAGCTGTTCGTAAACAATAGTAACATGGTGTGATAGTGTTGCCGGTTATCTTAAGTGTTGATAAAGAAATCAGTGCTTGAAATTAAATCACACTTTTAGCTAACGTGCCGCTTACACAGCGTCCCGTCGAACTTGTGTGAGAGTGTGGATTATCTGTTTCAACTTTGATTTGGTTACTCTGCATCCACAAATGACGAACCATTTCTGATGAATTTGGCCACATCATAGGTTACTATTGGCCCTTAAAAAAAATATCTATCACGTTTGCGTATGTGAGAATTTCCCAAGATATGTTCGAGGTCATTTGCAGTACTTGCTTAAAAAAATGCGCTCATGGTATTACTTATGATGCCGGACTCGGTTTCTTTGTTTAAAAATGTATTGGAAATGGGTACACTAATTTTCTGACTCTGACCTTCGAATTATGAAAGTTAACGAGTAAACTCATGTACCTGATGTACAATGAAACTTTATATGCAACATGTCCAATGTCAATTAATTATATCATGGTGAAGAAAATTCTAATCGGGGCACACTAAAAATTATACAAAACCGTAAATAATATCTCAAAAAACATTACGTTCTAGTGTTACTAAGAAGCCAAAAGAAGAATTGTTTAAGTTACGAATCTTTTCAAATCCCATATTTTTCAAACATGTATTGAATCGAGACTTGGATTGTACTTTTTAAAGGGCGAATGTACTTAATTGGTATGGACACTAAAATTTATAAAAAAAAAAATCGACTCGAAATTTTTTAGCACAATTCAGCAATGCGTATTAAAAAAAAAATTAAAAAGCATTCGATTTTTTTACGCATAAAAAACAAGAAAAGGAAATTCTTAAAAATAGTCCTAGTGTACCGAAAATTTACAGAAATTGTACCGAATGTACTAAAAGTTTGTCGTATGTATTGAGGCATATTTTTCACAACGCAAATGTAGTGAAAAAAGTGAAGCTATGATTCTAAGGAAAAGTCCGTAAGGGAAACGCAAAAGTTGAATTTCAAAAAGGAAGTTTACTACTTGATTTCTGTGTACTCAAAAATGTTTCAAAAGAATTTATGTTCTTGCTCCAAGTCCACGAAAGGGGGTCGTCGCTTTGGGTAGCATAGGCTTGGGGTGGCAAAATTATCATCGTTATTCATTGAGATTTGCAAAAAATATTAAATACATGGTCAGAAATTTTATTCAATTTTTATCGAATAAGCTTTTTGGATTTATTTTTATTAGTGATTTTATACTTTTCAATATTTAATAGAAAAGAAAATCCGAGTTAACTTTTTTTTTGGTTTTTTTTTATGATATCTGCAAGATATCATAAAATCTGGTCGGCAGATTTCTTTGCACCGGGCGGCAATTTTTCAAGGTACGCCAGGAAAACGGATTATATCAGCGATATTTTCCAAAAAAGTTTAAAGAACCACTGCTTCATCATTGGCAATATTTAACGTTTCTTCTTCATCTAGAAAGGTGATTACTAAGAACCCCTTGTAACTCTGAGCTTTCACTTTTGTGCCGACAACCTTGTGCAAGGCAGTTTCAACAAATTTTCCTTACTATTTATTGCAGGAATAAGGCATGTTCTTTTCTAGACTTCCATGCTGGTGGGATCATCTCCTTAAGAGTATCCCCAGCATCCTGTAACATTAATGAACAGATTTTGTTCGGTCTCGCTATCTAATGGGATTTGAGAAAATGTATAGCTCACGTATCCGCTATAATGCTCTTATCCATTAGATCTTGGTGCAAGCTGCTTTCCATGGAAGTGGGCATTCATAAGTAATTTCGTTGATTCATGTCCACTGGAGGAGGGACGAGTCACACCGAACCTCGACCTAAGTTGTCCTCCAAATGATTGTGTTAAGTAGGTCCCAGTAATCAGTTGTGTAGTGTGATGAGCACAAACAGAAAAGTGTCAATTCACTCGGAATTCTGAATTCACTTTTATGAAAAAAATTTAATTTTATTACAAGACTTTATGAAACGTTTTAATATGTGTGCTTGATGGGGAGCCCGTAAAGTGTTGCCACAACGTGCATTTCATCAGATTTCGCAAGCAGATCTGGATTACAGGGTTATTAACCAAATAGCTGAAAAAAATGGAGATGTAGTCTAACATGTACGAATTTTTACAAAAACACGGGTGGCAACAAATTATGACAAATTGCAGAAATGCTTTTCAACAGAATCGGACTGCTTGAATGTTTGCTGATTAATTTTACTGTCCTTTGTACTTTTGAAATATTTTAGTATAGCGTTCGAATGTATACAAATTACCATATTGTCATGGTACCGCAAGTCTTTTGTTTCCTTGCACTGTATACAAAAATAAGGATGTAATTTTTCATAAAAATTAAAAAATGAAATTAATTCAGCTGTAGAATTCAACATTGACATTAATTATTTGTTTATTTTTCTTTTGTTTTCATGACATCTTCACAAAACACTTTCACTCTTCGCCATCAATGCAACAATTTCTTTTGAATATCAACAACTCGATCGTACTTAACGCGATCACTCAACTCAACAGTTTCCCAAAATAGTCTCTGTGTTACAACAAAGTTGGCGCAAATCACTGTGGAACGCGAGAGCGGTTGTCTGGGTTTGACGTTACGCGGTGGCGGTGATTTCCCACTTATTGTAACACATGTGCGCCCCCATGGACCTGTCTACAAAACGGGACGCATTAAGCCCGGTGATCGTTTGTTGCGCGTCGATAATGTGAGTATTTGATGGAAAAATGTAAAAATGCGTCTTTCATTCCTTGGAATTTGATGAATTGCACCTGTTGCATGCGTATCTCGTGTATTTGTTTCATTCAACCCATCCATCATTCTGCATTTTCGTGTTTTTTTTAAAGAGTTTTACTTTCCTTCTTTCTTTCTTGTTCTTGTGATTTTGTTGTTGCGGTTTGTACGAACAAATGCAGGTCTCGCTGATTGGCAAAACACTTGCAGAAGCCCAACAAATAATCAAATGCGGTGGCCACATTTCGGGCTACACTAATCTCACCATTGAGTACGATGTTTCGGTTGTGCAAAGTGTTGAATTCTCAATGGGTCCCTTGCTGATTGAAATCGAGAGGCCGATGAATGACAAGTTGGGCCTGGTGCTGTGCAATTACTCATCATCGACATCTCCGGCAGCATCAACGTCGGCAACCAATGGTCAAACTAAATTGGATGAAGTCATTACGGCTGAAGTTTATATAGCGAGCATACTGCCGGCGAGCATTGCAGATAGGTAAGTGAATTCAATATTAATTATTTCATTTAGTAAATGTAAAATTATTAAATGAAATTAATTTTAAACTTACTAAGTAATAATCATTGTAAAAATTAAAAAAAAAACTGGATTATTTAGACAAATGGAAGAGGCCTTTAAGTCAAATGAGCGCATGGGAAAAAATGTTACCCATAGAGTTAGCAATGATGGTAATTGTAAAATCTTCACTGAGATATAGAAATTTATTTCTGCTCCACGATAATGCGAAGGATATTGATTTCATTAGGGCCCGTTCTGTGTGATACAAAAATCTGTCTGTTATTTCGGGATAAGTGGCTCTATTTGTCCGTTAACTCTGGTGTGAAGGACTTTGTCAAGACCGTGGATGGGATTCACAGTATCATGATGCCCAAGGGCAGTTAAGAACTCTTTTTCTCTCTATTTGATTTTAGTTTAGATCGCTTTTTTATAATTAATATATTATCTTAAGAAAAGGAAAAATAGCCCTTGAAACATCGGCTTGCAAAAATAAATTTTTGAAATTGTTTTTTGTTTTATTAATTTACGTTTCTTCAAAGAAAACTCGGAATGCTTCCAAATGGAAAACATACGGAAACGTTTTCATAAGTTTCTTTTGAAAGCTAAGCGAATCGCTTCCTCAAAGTTTCCTCAAAGTTCAAGAGAAGACTTAAGACAACGTTGTTTTCACCTTGCTCTTTCCGCAAGCTTATATGAATGCTTTTATAGAAATTATTCTTTCATTATATGACATTTCCTGGAAGGGTGATTTTAATCAAAAGTTAAAAATTCATCGGTTATACGTAGTTAGAAGAAATAATCAGGGGAAGAAATAAAAACTTCTGAACTAAATATCAACATTTTTGTATTAAAAGTTAAAGATTTTTTTTTTAGAATATTAACATACAGATAAAAATTATTAAGCAACAAAAACTTAGAAATCTCTGAATTTACAGTTAATCCGAGTGGAAAACTCAAAAAAATGGAAAATTAAAATTATGCCCATTATTAATCTGAATGAAAATAAATGTCGACCTTATTAATCAATCTCCGAGTATATTTTAAAGGGCTTGACGCGACCTTTCTTTTGATATGCTTATCGTAAGTTACGAACACGGGGTCTTTCCTAAATGATTTTTCGGTGTCGAAGAAATCTTTTATTTTTGAAGAGTATTTTTATAATTTTTTTATCATTTTCTATGTGGCTCTCAAAACTGAATCCGTGTCTGGAATTCATTTTTTCTTCAATCTTAGTTTTACGATTTATAGTGGAAACTCAGTAACCCAATCCACTATATTAGGTCCGCCATCTTCTATTTTGATAATCTGACCCAATAACGTATCCAGGATTTTATTTCGAGGGGGGGTTTTGGATATGAGATTTTTTCTACGTAGTGTATATTCTTTGCAAAATCGTTTCTATATAGTGTCCGTCAAAATATTTCGGGGGGTTCTATCCTCTAGCAACCCCCCCCCTAGATACGGCCCTGATCTGACCACAGGTTCGCATTTAGCGACCCCAAAAACCCCCATATACCAACTTTGGTGAAAGTCAGTTGATTTTTGAAAAACACTTCCACCATATTGGATGAACCATCTTGAATCGGATTCGTATTCAGTGACCCCCGTATACTATACCAAATTTGATGCAAATCGGTTGAATTTCAAAAATTCGGCACCATATTGGTTTTTGACTGTCATATTGAATTTTGTCAACCTATCACAGCAGAATTTTAGAGGCATCCATCAGTTAAAATTTGAGACAAGATATTGACCCGTCGGTTGCGAATTTTTATCTTTACAAGCTTTTTTTGCTTGACACTCGATTTTACTCCGGCTTCCGACCGCCATATTGGAGCCGACATATTGAAATGCGAAAACATCCGTTCTCATATAAAAGCTCTCGAACACACGAACATTTTGAGACCTTAAAATCGTTTTTCCGCAGCCCTCATTTTTGGGTAGACCTCTGTCCCGGTTGACCTGGAATGTTGTAATGTAATCAGGTGCTTAATAATATTCACATATTGGTGACAACTCCATAGGGTCGAACGTTTAAGAGTTATCGACATTGAAATTAGTACATCAAATGTGACTTTAAAGATACATTGATCAAAAACACTTATATTTCTCGCACATCCTTCAATACGTTACAAACTGAAGGAAAAAAGATTATACTTGTACCCACTGTGTAGGGTATAAAAACATAATATCTTTAAAAGGAAATTTCGGAAAGAAAAACAATTTTTATAAAATTTGATTTATTATAGATGTGGTGCGCTGTCAGTTGGCGATCAAGTACTCTCCATAGACGACACAATAATCGAGAATTCGACCTACAGTCCCGATGAAGTGATGACATTGCTCGATACGAGCACAGGACGTGGCTACACACAGATGCAAATTTTACCAGCGCATGCACTGGCGCGAAGAGGTGAGTCCAATTGTTGGAGGGAAGCTAAAAAGATCACTGAAATGATCTTGCTGTGATGTTGCTTGTGGTTGTTAGGACAGTGTTGTTTGTTGTTTGTTGCTTTTGTATAAATAAGCAACTTCACTCTTCGTTCGTGAGTGTTGATGCCATGGATCAAGTTGTTGTAAACAAACTGAAATTTGCATGTCTGCTGGCATGTTCAGATTTTTCATGATGTTCAATTTTCATTTTTTTTATCTCTTTGGAAAAAGTTTTTACAACCTAAATTTTTCATTATGCACATTGTTCGAAATGGAGAAAATTGTGAGCAGACAAAATTTTTAGTGCACAAAATGACTGCAAGGCCGCTAAGCCAAGACCGTTCATATTTTTCCAATTTTTCGCATTACGAGCACTGTGTTAAGGGTTCCCGTAGGCTGACTGACTGACTGACTCAACAAAATGAGTGACGCATTAAAAGACGTTGACAACACTAAATACTTTTTGAGTTGGCGTACTGGACAGACAACAGACAGACAGACAAGCAAAACGACATATCTCAGTTTTATGTGTGGCGCCTGTTGAGTAGACAGGCAACAAATAACTTGGAACCACAACAATCTTTTGCGTATTACAATAGCACTCACTACACATACTTGTGCATTTAAGCGCCAATAATATTTATTACAAAATGTGTTCCCGATGTTGAAAAATTTGTCCAATAATATTAAAGAAAACAAGCATTAATGTGAAGAAGTCTAAGATCTCAATTATGAGCTGTCCATGTAGACAACGAAAATGCCTTACCCCTAATAAGCAATATGACATCGAACAAATGGCGAAAGTATCTCGCAATATCGAAGGTCTACGCAACGCACAAAAACAAAGAATTTCAATTTGAAAGACTTCAAGTTTTTTGCATGGGGCATAACATAAATTTGAAGGAAAAAAAAAATACGACAAAAAAATATTTAGGTAAAGTGATAGGAAAATCTCCCTCACATGCCATATGTCATGCGCCCAAGGCGAGTAAAGACACTGAAAAGTCATGCTGATGAATATGTCTGTCCATGCGTTATGGCGGGAAAGTTGTGTCAATATCATTTTGTGACATTTGCCGATCATAAAACATAATAAAAATCCAACAACTGTAAGCTCATCAGCACAATCAAAAATCAACTTCATGACTATAAAATTTTACAGGGACCGGGGAACTCGTATGGGTGATTGAGATATGTCTAATAAAAGAAGCAGTAGCAGTGATTTGCTATTTTTATTGGGAAACATAAGATTTGATTTATTTATCATTTCTTTCTCTATCTCTTCTTGCTAAAGAAAATATGGTTAATGTGTTTGATTTCTATAGATAATAATTTTTTATACGATATTTTTAAGGAAATATGAACATATATGTCATAAGCATGGTGTAGAAATTTATTTATTTCTGTAACCAAATTCACAAACGAACAAAAAAAAATGTTTATTCATTTGATCAAGTCTTCAAATAAATTATTTTAATGAACAATCGCCCAAAATTACCAATAAGCTTCCGGCGATACATAAGTTTTTTTTGTAAATTGGATAGTTGCTCTGAATGAACATTCGTCCAAAATAAACATCAACTTTTGGGGGATTAGTAATTTCAATCTCTTAAAGCAAATAAGAATACGATGTACAAGTTTTTAATACTGACAATCATTTTTTGACAATTGCTCATTTTACTTAATTAGCATTCAGTATCAAAATTTCTAGAAAATTTTTTACCTAAGTTTAAATCGGATATCAACTATTGAATGCTATAGGAAAACTTTAAATCTAAAATTTGAGTCATTTTTACATTACCGTTTTTGACGGTTCTATTTTAAAAAATTTGCAATGTTAAAGTTGCTCTCCATACCTATAGGGCAAAAAATTATCATCTCAAGACTTTTCGGCTTTGAGCCGAATGAGCGATTATGGATATATCCAAAGTCTGCTAATGGAAATGGAAGATGTATTAGAAAAGACGAAATAATACCGGAAGAGAAACTAGTCTGAACGAATTTAGCCTTCTTACAACAAAATAGAATGGTATTTTATTAAGTATACCCTATTGCACAGTCGAACTACTTATCTCCATTTTCACTGAGGTGTAAAAAGTAGCTAAAGCTCAGTTTTATCCTGAAGAGCTGGGTAGTAATGAGAGTAGTGCTGATATCAAAATTGAATATAAGAAATCTTTAGATATCGAAAGATTTCAGACTTGTCAGTATTTGTTCGCAATACATTAAAACGGCTTTTAGACAAGAAGATTTTCCCAGAACATATGAACAAGATCCACATAGACACCTCTCTGCGAAGAAGTGCGTGAGATTGAAAAATCATTGTACTATAGGCAATACAAATTCTTAGACATAGAGGGATCACAGTCTATCTCAGTGGTAATTTCTGAGAGCAAAAATGGTCAAATATATGGGTATTGATATCGATTTCTGAGAACAAAAATGGTCAAATATATCGATATTTGATCTCGATTTCTCTTTCTGTGGTACAAAAACAACAGACAGTAACTCAAGTCATATCTTTTTGCTTTCTAACTGCAAAATTGTGTGGGCTTACAGAAAATTTGAACTCCGTCTTAATTTTCGAAAATTAAACTGAATTTATGGTGATGAAATTTTTGAAATACTGCTAAGGGAATTTGATTATCCACAAGACATGAGAAATGGTAACTAGCCAGGGACTAAAAGTCCATTATGTAAGTGCCAATTTTTAAACGTGTGCTTTCTATTATCTTCCTGAGACCTTTTCAATACGCAAAACCAGGTGTTTTGGATTTGAAAATTAATTCATCTTAATCTTCATTCTCTTCTCGAACCTGAGAAGATGAAGATTATCTGTGGTTAGAGCACTGATCTCAAGTGATGTCTTCCAATTGCTGGCACTTCAGAGGTGAAAAAATTTCCAAGCATAACCTTAAAAATTTTTTCAAGTTACTTAGTACTCAGACATAAGAAAACTTTCTCTTTTACCTAAATAAGATGTTGCTCGTCCAAAGGATGCATAACTTTCGGGCAGAATTGTCGATATTTTTCCAAAACAATGCATTGTTAAAATATTTTACTAACAGATTTAAATAAATACGCTGCATAGATAGTGAGAGGGCTTGGAGTAGCGAATTTGCCACCAAACACACTGACAATTTTAAAACGAAGTGTCTATTTAGGACAATGTATTGAAACTTGCTACGGAATAGCAGATAGATGGCATCGTTGATTTAAAAACTGTGCAAAGAATTTTTATAAACCTTGATATAATTCAGTTGAGTTGGTCACAATAATATATTTTGTATTAAGTATTTACATAATCCAAGTAAAAGCCCCTTGAATCATTATTAAGGTAATATGAGAACAAACCTCAAAGCCAGAAAAGAGAGGTGTGTAAAGACAGATAATACTCATTGGATGAAATGTTTATTTATTTGTGAACATAGTTTTTAGCTTGATATACATGGCCCAATATTTTCAGTCTATTTTAAGCCATCCTAGTAGTAAGTTTTCTGGAGTACCCAAAATAGGAGTTTTATTTGAAGAAAATGTTATTCCATGTAACCGTTACTTCATGATTAACATATTGTTACGAAATTTCCTGTCTCTTTTTAGGATAATTTCGATCTCTTACACTTTTCTGAGTTCGATCACTGGATTGTGTAGCAATTAAAAACACAAACTTTATTTAATTATAAAATGGTTTATTTAAATCAAAAGCGTTAGTTTTTAAACGGTACAATTGTTTATTTCCTTTAATTATCGATATTCAAACTCTAATATTGAACTGGCACTGTATAGACAATTATTTCACTTTAGCGCTTTGAAATCCACTGTATTACTCTATTGCTTAAGAACAACCTTTATTACTCTACTGCTTACGAACAACTGTGTCTCGACTGCTCAAATGACAACCTTTTATAGCAAATTCACTTCCTTCTTGAAAGTTCCACCACTATCCAGAATGTCATTTCCGGTACCTTCTATATGGCGCTTATCGAGTTCAAGAATCATCTAGCATACCGCAGCGACATTCAGTTTATTTGCTACTTCCTAGATGGCGCTTATCGAGTTCAAGAATTGTCTGACGTATTGCAGCGACATTCAGTTCATTATTTCTAGTACAGAAACCACATATGACTGCCACAGGGTGTTCGAGAACTGGCATACTGCAAATTTCGCTACAATATAAATGAAAATGGGCCAAGTCTGGCTATTTGTTGTGATTCGACATGAATTGAGCTGCGATCACAATGGGCTTAATGTATCATTCAGACGTGCTGAAAGTTTTCTTATACGTAAATATTCGTAAATTCGAAATTTGTGATAGTGAAAAATCAAAAAACATTCAAATGACCATGACCGATAAAGTCATTTATTTAAGTACATTTCATCAAAGGATTACGTTTGCTTTTAATTTTTTCATCAAATAATTAATAAATATTTTGGCAAATATACCAAACTTTAAGAGTTTTTCCATTAGCTATATACGGGCTTTAACATTCTTAAATTCAAATATCCTGGTTGGACTTTTTTTAACAGAAAGCGTAAAGTGCCTCGTCGCTTCAAAAGTGTGGTCTGTAACTCCGCCTTTAGATTATAGATAAAGACAAAAAATATTCTGCAAAAAAAAACTTTTCTAATGGGGTATAATTCACTTTATTTTTATAAACATCGAAAATTTCTCTAAAAAGTCTAAGTCATTGTTATTCCAAGACTCATTTAACTATTTAATCTCTTAGGCTTGCTGTCGCTATTACAAATTGCAACTAAAAAGGTGTTTTCCGCCGCGTAGTCATTACTTTTCCAAATGCAATACTATACAATTTATTAAGATTTTAAGTTTTTCATAAAAACAAAATACAATTTTTCTTCCTCTAATCCAATTGACATGACGACATTAAAATTAATTACATATCCAATATATGACGTGGTGCAACTTGAACGAGAAAAATCTTTTTTGGGGATTTGTATTGAAATGCTTATTGCACGAGCTCAGATTCAAAAGATAATTTTAAATTTCATTTGATTTCACATTTAAATGCCCATAAATTGCGCCACTCTATAAGGGATTTTCCATAGCTAGCACTTAATTACATCTTCCATCTTCAAAATCAAAAATATTTATTGTAATTTAAAAATAGAACACCATTTTTCATGCGTCTTCCCAATACCCTCAATGCCCTTAAATTGATAGCGCTTTTATATTTCCGTACATTTCAGGTCACGCAACGATCGGTAGCCCCAAATACGGATTCAGCACTTTGGAGTCACGCAAATCACGTCATCGGCAGCGTTTCGTGCGCAAGAGTTCGCTTCCCCTTGATAACAGCGGTGGTGCTAGTGGCAGTGGCAGCAGTGGAGGTAGCGCAGGTAGCAGTGCAACTGGTAACAGCAGCACTTCCACAGGTACTGGTGTCATCGGTATTTCTACAATGCAACAATCCAACAGCATGCGTCTTTGTCGGGCTGAGACATTTCCTGTATTGCTCGATTGCAGTCAGGGGTCAGGCCTTGTACTGGGTCCACAAGCACCATGTGGCCGTGCAGTGAGCATTGCACAGGTTATCTGCGATTCTGTCGCAGACCGTAGTGGCTGCATACAAAAGGGGGATCGCATAATCGCCATTAACAAAATGTACAATTTGGACGCGAACACAATGCGTCAGCTATTGGGTGACATGGGACCACGGCCGCATACGGTAGCTAACTGGTTGGAATTGGAAATAGAGTTCGATATGGCTGATACTGTTGTACCATCGAGTGGGGTCTTCAACGTGAAGCTTGTGAAGGCGGGTAAGACCGGTCTGGGTATCAGTGTAAATGGTTCCAGTCATGGGGGATTTGTGATTAATGACGTTAAGCCTGGTAGTCCTGCACATCGCACCGGTACACTGCGGCCAGGTGATATACTGCTAGCGGTAGATAGTCATCCGGTACAGCACTTTAATGTTGACGCTTTGCTGAAGGAGGGTAATAAAAATGATTTCACAACTTTGACTATTAAGCGCAACATGTTGCCAGATTTTCTATTTGATGCTCAACAAAAAGTTGCAAGTCCCATCTATAGCAATTGTCCACCTGCTATAGGAGAACATGATTTGTATAGCAGTGCTTTTGTAGCTTCCAAATACGCTGAGGTTAAATATAACGATTGTCTATCAATGAAATCGACAACGCCACAACCGGAATATTTTCGTGGTGTCAGTATGGATGAGCAGTCGGTGCAGATACGGCATAATCCGAACGTGGGTACATGGGGTCACGCTGCAAATATTGGTCGTTCGTTTGCTGCACAAAATACTCAGAGTTTGACAACAGAAGTACCGGATGAAGATTGTGCCTATAACGATTTTGGTTCTTATGACTTGGATAGATATGCGAGGTATTTGGTATTCATTACTTTTCATAATCAATGTGAACTTGACTTTTTGCTAATTTCAGCACTGATTGTACAACGTTGCCCCCACCTATGGAAAACAAGGTGTACGGTTCTGCAGCGAGTTCAAGCAGTAAAAGCAGTGGTAGCAGCTTGCATCAAATAATATTTACAGTGCGTTTGGAGCCTAAAGGAAGCTTACTTGGCATCACTTTAGCGGGAAGTGAGGACATAAGCAAATCAATCATAATCAGCGGCATTGTTGATAGTAAGTTTTCAAATACCACAGGATTCTACAGTCATATTTCTAAATACTTTGACACGTTTGAGGTAATCAAAGTTACTTTAGAGTAGCCACGGACTCGAAAGTTGCTGCGGCTTCGAAGCATACTTCTGTTAAGCAATAAGAATAATCATAGAGCATTGATAATTTATCTAAAAGTTTAAGTTTGTTTGTTGTGCCTTCCTTAGTTGACAATAAGTTCATATTAGTCTTATGATTTCTAATTAAAGTGGAGTTTAATATATAACATATGTTCAAGCTTTGAATTTGGCGATGACGCTGTTAAATACCTTATCATCTGCAAAAAGCTATGTAATAAGTCCAAATATATGGACATAGAAGAAACACGGAATGTAAAATGGTTGTACTTTCCAATTGCGGCAGAGCAAGTACATATAACTTAAAAGTTGTTCAGAGATTTAGGGAACCAGTTTCTATATTTTATGAACTAATATCTCGAAGTTCTTTCGCAGGCTTGAACAACATCCAGAATAACTGCTGAGAAATACTTTTAGTAATCAAAGGGTTTTTTTAAATACGGTGCCCTTGTTTAATAGTACTATAACCTATTCGAAGTCTATATTGATGGTATACGATAATTTTAGTAGACTAAGTACACAAAACTTTCAAAAGACTTGGATAAGATGCAGAGGAAACGGAATGATTTGTCAGTAGGGACTTAACATATAAATTTGTTCGGTTGTAGAATCATTGCAAATACAGATGTCGTTCATGCCTTAGTAAAGTCCCTCAGACTATTGATCGTGGAAAATTCCAATTTGTAGTAGGGATTAGTAAGAACATTTTTTTGATAAATCCACTGTGTTAGAATTTTGAATAGTTGTTTATTGAAAATCCGCTAAATTTGATTTTTGAATAATTCAGCAATCCACTGAAATTTTTGAATCTTCCGGATATCAAGAAACCGCTAAACCTGATTTTTGAACAATCCAAAAATCATACACCCATTGAAAGTACTTTTCTATTAAATTTTGTGAAACTCGGTAATCTGAAATGGTTGATTTGGCTTGCGGATTTTTTACCAATAGATAGATAGCTCGTGAACTTTTTTAGAAATTTTCTTGACTAAAGCTCAATGTTTATTTGATATTTCTTTCTTACTTTTAATTGATATCATCGCATAGAGAACCCGAAAAACTATTTTGTTTATTTAATCAAAAAATTATCAGGAGGCCGATCATAATTCCGTTTTTGGCTTTGAGATTAAAAAAGTCGAAAAAATATGGACATTTTTTCCAATAGTTTAATGAGGAAAATATTTTAAAAAGCTGAAAGAGATTAAAAACTGTAAAAAAGGCTGAAAAGGAACAAAATTATATGAAAAATATTGAAAAGAGTTAAAGAGGTTGAAAAGGTTGGAAAATTTTGAAAAAAATGGACAAGGCCGAAAAAAGTGGTTTTCGCCATTAAAAAAAAAGTCAAAAAATCTTGAAAAAGTCAATAAATTATGGAAAATGTTGAAAAAATTTGAATGAGGTTGATAGTTGAAAGAAGTTGAAAACTTGAAAAAAGTTTAAAAAAAGTCATGTTGAAGTGTTGAAAAATCTTGATAAATTAATTCTATTAAGTTGAGAGAGGTTGAAAAAGTCAAAAAGTAATTTTAAATATCACAAGAGGCGGCTTAGCTCCAATCGATGGAGGAAGATGTCAAATGAATTTTGAAATCTTTAGATTTGTTTATTTAAAAAAAAAAAAATAATTACACCAATTGATGAAGAAAATATAAAAAATGGGCTGTTCGACGCCGAATACATCTTCTCCGGCGCACACCATTTAAAACACAAGGAATACAAGGGAATGCCATTAGAGCTCTCTTTGACCTTCGTCTTAAAGGTCGGATAATTGTGACATCGTAATCTCGACCTTTTTTGCTCTATAAAGCCACAACAATTCAACTTTTATTGCCATTCTACTACCTTCCCAAATTTCGACGATTTTGACAAAAAAAAAAAACAAAAAAGATATACGTTTTATAAGCAAGCCGACCTGTTGGATTTTCTATAATTTTGTCATAAAATAACTATCTCAGTAGCTATTTTGTTTTTATCTTTTTACCGTATACTATGGAAATTTCCAATTTTGGTCGCCCACTTCTCATATAAAAACCACATTTTTTTTTTTTAAATTTAATTTTTATTGCACTATAACATTTTCAGGTGGCATTGCGCACAAAAATGGTCAAATCCAAGTTGGTGATCAACTGTTAGCAATCAATGATGATCCTGTACAAGGAATGCCACTTTCACATGCCACCAGTATTCTACAAAATCTAGACGATATTGTAGACTTAAAAATACTGCGAGCACATGATTTACCAAATCATTTTGGTCCAAATCTTGACACGACAAATATGCCACAGCCACAGGCGATATACGCAAAAGTGCAAAGGCGACCGCGCAGCCCATCATCCGTGACAGACGCGGCATCATGTAATGGGGCCGCTAATAGCAAGGATGCCAAACATCGTGTTTTTCATGTAACACTCTATAAGGATAAAGTATATGATGATTATGGATTTTCAGTATCGGATGGTCTTTATGAGCGCGGTGTCTTCATAAATCGTATACGTTCAGGTGGTCCGGCGGATATGTGCGGCATGTTGAAGCCTTTCGATCGGATAATGCAGGTAAATTTGAGCACATGAATTTATATATACGAGTAAAAAACACCTTTTCTTTTTTATAGGTCAACGACATGAAGACACAAGATTTTGATTGTTGCCTGACGGTGCCGTTAATTGCTGCAGCCGGTGACAAAATTGAGATGATAATACAACGTTCCGAATAGTTTCGGAACTTTTTTTTTTAAGAGTGCCTTAACGAGACAAATATTAGATTTTGCTTATACAACCAAAAATGTTAACCATATTTATTTACATTAAGTTACATATATTCAGTACTATGCCAAAAATACTTAGTAATACACAATTTTTATGATGTCTTTAATAAAATTAAGCGCATGGTTTTGTATCTCGAAGCGACTGATACGACGCTTTCACAATGGTCGTTTGTAACTTTTTCGAACTAACAATAAAATAAAAAAAAAATTTTAATAAAGGCCATCAGATTCAGATGCACAATTTAAGTAAAAAGCTGACGAATATCAGTCATTCATCGGATTCGAGATGCAGAATAATGAAAACAGGCCGCCTATAAAAACAAAACCAAAATATTTTTATAGTTCTAATACTGTTTTTAATTCTGAATGTTTTTTAAAAAAAGTTTTGTAAAATTTTCGATATTATCTATTAATGACAATAATTAACATATTTTTACAAAGAACACAACTAAGAGTATCTCTAACCAAATTTCAATATGCTAATTAAATTAGTATGTATGTACATAAAACGACTATATTTTATCATATATTTTCAGACATACATACATACAAGTGTATGTATTTGAATAAAGCATAGCAATTGTAAATATAAGAAAACTCACGTAAGACTTTTTTTCTAAATAAGAAACCCTTTTAAATTCAGCAAAATTGTAATTTTTTTACTTAAAACAAAAAACAACTAGTAAAGGAGTTACCTTCGGCCAGGCCGAAAGTCACATACCCTACACTGCATTGAAAGTGCTTTTTAAATAGATGTTTAAAAAATGTTGAAGAAGTTGAATAAGTCGAAAATAATCTAAGAAGGTTCAAAAATGTTGAAAAGTGTTGGAAAAAACTGAAAATGCTGAAAATATATAAAAACCATTGAAAAAAGTTGAAAGAAATTGAATAAGTCGAAAAATATGAAAAATGCTGAAAATTTAATAAAAGAGTCGAAGAAAATGTCGAATGACATGAATGGGAATAGGTAAAAGGTTGCAAATGTCGAAAAAATAATTGGAATGTTGAAAAAAATAGAATAGAAATGTAAAACACGAAATATGTCACGCCCAATTTTCCGATTCCGCCCACTTTTGGTTCAATAAATGATTGTCGTGATTGACATGCACAAACCAAATTTTAGCACAATAGCTTGTATAGTTTGCGATATGTGCCGTAATTATTCTTAAAATTTAGGGCGGTGACACACCCACTGGTACAATACAGTCCGATTTTGATCCAAAAATGGCCTTCCATAAACAAACCTCTTACACCAAATTTCAGTATGATTGCTCATATATTTCGATAGTTATGCCACTTAAGGTATTTTAATCGTATGAGAGGTGCCACGCCCACTGTTACTATTTCATCAGCTTTTGATTCATATGTACCTACTACCCAGCAAACCACTTACATCAAATTTCAGATCAATTGCTCCAATAGTTCACTTTAAATAACACTTATAACTTTATGTTAATGAAGGAGGTGCCACGCCCACTGATGCAATCTTGTCATGTTTCATTTGATTTCAAAGCTTATAGTAACCGACACATCCATATAGCATTAAACGTATTTTGTTCATATGGGAGGTGCCACACCCACCGCCAATATTGTGCCAAAATTTTGCAAGAAGACACCTTTTAGCGAGTATATCTGCCATTTTAAATTTCATAGCGATTGCGTTGTTAGTTCTCTTTTTATAACGTTTATAAATATTGTAGGCTGTGCCACGCCCTTCAACGAAATTTTCCAGAATATTAACGAAACTTGTATTGATGACTACTTTTAGTGGTATCATCCCTAAAATTTTTATGAAAATCGTATGTGCCAATTTGAAGTTATACGAAATCCAAATTTTCAATTGCTAAAAAGTACCACGCTCACTTTTACAATTCCGCCCACTTTATGCTTAATTCAAGATTTATAAGCTCTGCATTCGTGTACCAAATTTCATCACAATATCTTGCACGGTTTACGAGCTATGACGCTATGAAAGATAAAATTTAGGGCTTTGCCACGCCCCTTTAAGAGTCTTTGCAAACTTCAAACCTAGCCTAATCTTAATTTTGTTATTATCTTCATTAAATCACCAAGTTTCATCAAAATCGCATCAACTTTTTTCAAAATGGACTTGGGTATATTTACATAGAGTATGGGCGGAAGGCGTGGCCGTTAACCGAGTTCGCCCATTTTTATATGCTAGCAGCTTGCAAGAAGGTTTGACCTGTGGTCCAAAGTTCATTGAGTTATCTTGTTTAGTTTTCGCGTAAGCCTGATTTCAAAAGACAGACAGACAGACAGACGGACAGACAGACAGACAGACAGACAGACAGACAGACGGACATAGCTATATCGACTCAGGTGGTGACGCTGATCAAGAATATATGTACTTTTCCATACCTGCCACGCCCCCTTCTATGCGTTACAAACGGAATGACAAAGTGAATATACCCTCCGTGTAGGGTATAATAAAAAACGGTCAGCAAAGTTTACTCCAGGCATATTTCGCGGTAAATTTACTAAAAAAATGTCAAATTTTTGAACCCCACATACGGGGCTAAAATTAACAGCTGGCATTTTTGAAAATAAATAACTTTAAGATATTTGGATCTAAATTTTTTGCACACACTAACTAAAATATGTAACTATCGTATAGAAAGACATATTCGCAAAAATAATAGTTTCTCAAAAAGTGTTAAAAACAGAGCCACCCTTCTCTACTAAACTAAACAATTTGTAGAGAAGATCAGATATTCTTCAAGTCCTACATATACTTCAAATATAGCCACATACATATGTGATGGACAAATTCTGAGGTCAGATTCAAATTATGCGAAAAAAATTACTTCAAAAATGACTCCCAAAGTTGCTCAACGAGAAAATCTTGCAAGCCTGTGTAATTTTTCAGGTAAAAAAATTAACAAGTAGCCCAAACTTTGGCGCAAACGCGTTTTTCGCAAGCCATGAACCAACTTATCCCATACCAATTCCCTGGATAGTTTCTTATTTAAAATATGTTTGTAACACCAATGATTTTTTTAAAAAATCTTATCTTTTACAATTTTTTAACTAAAAGTTTTCCACGTCACAAGTATCTTACATCTACTAAAAGATGGCACACAAAAAAAATTTAATTTTCAAAATGGCAGATACGCAAAAATGAGGCATTTTGCATTAACGGTGTGCAAGATGATTTCTTCGAAAATGTGGAAAGCCCGAATTTTTAGTCTGCTACATAGACATTAGATTCTTCATTGGCTGACCAAAAACTTCAGAGTAAGATTTGTAGAATTAAATTGAATTTTTTTGTAATTTATATATTTTTGAAGTGCGTTCTTATAATATGGCTAAGACTGTAGAGCTTTCTAAGCTGGAAAAATTTTGATAAAGAAATTTTTACAAAATAATATGATAACATTGTTGCAAAATATTTTAAATTTGAATTTTCAATTAATTTCTGACATTATCTTTATTATATTGGAACCAATCTAGGGGATAGCGTTAATGTTACGTGAAAATGTAGATAAGTAGATAAATCTGACGTCTTATTGGTGAGTAGACAAATGCAATCTGAGCAAACGAGATCTTCCAAATGCTCGCTGAACGCCTGCTGAATGCTATGATTTGCAATCATCGAATGTGTTATTGTATAAACAAAAAAAAAATAAGTCGTCTATTTTATTTCTTTAATTCTCATTCAACTTCAAAATCTCAGCTTTGAATTCGTAAGCATTATTGGAAGAACATGCATTAGATGGCTCGAAAAATAGTTTTAAACATCACTGCAGGAGGCTCGGAACCCTGAAAAGAATCGTTTTGAACCGAAAATGGATAAAAAAACGGGCACCATGGCCCGGGGAACCATTTTCGGGTCAAAAACGGTTCTATCCAGGGTCCCGTAGCTCACGTAGTACCCTGTGAGTTAAAGTCTCATATAACATAGAACGGTATCAGTCATGTCTTCATAGTATCTAGGTATAAGAATGGTTCTTGTACCCTAAGTCCACTTGAAAACTTCCTAAAAGTCGCATTTGTATCAATAAATAGAAGAAAATTTAAAAAAATTATTGGAAACCAAAACAGAAATCACTCTCCCATTGCGGCGTGTACAATTGAAAGACCACTGCTAATTATCAATTTGCAAAACATTTTGCAAGCACTGAAATATAGTTTTGAACAGAACCATAGCAGCTACCTCACCGCTGCAATGCAACTTAGCAACAACTGCAATTCATTTTTAGCAACAACCACTGTACTCATACTTAAGGGTTTTTAATAACTTATTTTCTATAAATGAAACATTTCCTAAGAATTGGATGCACTTGTTGCATTTTTTGTGAGCAAATGAACAGATTTTTCATAAAACCACTTTTGAATTAACAACAAAAACAACTGTGCGCTTCACTCACACAGGCTGATTTGCCGACGGCACCGTTACATATGCAATTTTCATTTTCAAGTAAATTTATTGAAACATTTTATGGCTCAATGGCTCGAATCTTGTTAATGAACCGATATCACCACTTTTCATAATTTATTATTAATCTTTTATTAAAAAATTTAACGGAGCAAATAAAATGCGCACTATGGAAATTAAATGAAGACTGATGCACGGAAGTTGAAACAAATAGATAGTAAAATTTTGTAAAAAAAAGACGGTTTCTTATAAAAATTTGATGAATTATAAAAATTTGATGGATTTAGATGAATTGTGATATCTCAAAAACTACGGAATTGATTTTAAATTTTTAAAAAGTATATCATCGCATATAAAATTGCCTTTCCTATGATCTCCAAATTTTGAAAATTTAAGAGGAGAGTTTTAGAGTTTTGAAAAAAATTAAATTTTGCAGCTCTGATAGTAGCCCTAGAAAATTTTTTTTTACATAGGGATATTCTTGAAAATGAGTTAACTACCGGACATTAAGCGTTCCCGAAGAATTCTAGAACATGAGATTATTTTGAACATTTTTAATGCTTATATATGTAACTTACACAAAAAAATTTCAAAGGTAATCGAGTCGTTTCATACCCTCCATTTATAGAATGTAGTAAACCAGATTAAAATGCACCAGTGTACCAAATGAAAAGATATGTACCAGTTTTGTGGCAACCGTGAGCACAGCACAGGAAAAAACGCTGTGACAAACATACGTACGCATATTGAAAAGTAGATTTGTGCAGCCGGTCGAGGAAAGCACGGATGTTGGATGTTTGTCTTACATGAAAAATTAATGGCGAATTATCTCGATTCTGAGTTCAATTCAGACACGTATGGCACGTTTTCTGTGCCGTCTTCACAAGTGGACACAGTCGTGGAGCATTACTGTGCTGCGACTCAATACGCACGCCTCCTTTAAAAAACTTGGTTTTCAAAAACTGTCCAGAAATGAAATAAAAACTGTTTTTTTTATCATTGCATTACAATTTAGTGGTTGAAATTCTAAAAAAGGTAAAATTAATTTCAGAACCAAATTTCGTAATATGTAGTATGCAGGTTCTTGTAAAGTACTTCAAAAGTACTTAAAAACTTTGACTAAAAAACTTTAGATATAAGTTTTAGAATTTCTTTATATTTTCTTATAAGGTATCATCACAAGCTTAAACATATGTTGAGTTGGAACTAAAGATCCCTATTTATCTGATTCTCATATTTTGGATCCCATTTTTTCTTAAGATGATAAAAGTTGACAAAAGAATTCAGTTACGTTTTCGACATTTTTTTATGCTGAAATCAATTGGAATGATTTTTTCTTGAGATATATGACGTATGACTTCTTACTGTTGTATCCTGGACTATTAGGAAAAAACTCTGCCTACGAAATGGCGAGCAAAAGCTCTCTAACAAGTAAGTACTAATCATGAAAAATGCATAAGATTATAGGTAGTTCAATTGATAACCGTCTGCTAAATAATTTGTTGGTAAACAGAAAAACAACGAATTCGAGTCGTCCTACCGGATTGTATTATTATTTAACTTTTTCGAAAAATATGATGACTTTTTATACAATATCCTTTTAAGATAAAATTACCAAAGCGATTAAATTTACAGGAAAAGAGACCAACACTTAAGAAAATTTTAGAAGATCGAATAATTGATACTTAGTGCCATCAGATTTTGGCCTAAGCGTCAGCGTTTCAAGATAACGGTAAAGAGATCGATAATTGGCACGGTTACAAACATTCTTCGACGATTTTTTTATTTCAAGCCTAAGAAGTTTGGTATCTGAAGCTAAGCTGTTCCGCTTGAAAAGACAACATTTTTTTTATTTTTTCCAAACTATAGTAAAGAGCCGGACTATCACTATACGAGAAACATTTTGACATTTGCGCACACGTTTACTATTAATGCAGTGTAAGGTATTTAATTTCTGGTAATGCTACTCTCAGTTCCAGAGAAGAAAATATCATTCATTAATATACACAAAGCTCATTCTGTTCCAATTTTTCAAAAATAGGGATTATTAGCTTCGTAAGTAAACATAGTTTTCCCAGTGACCGTTAATTTGGACACAGAGCCAAACTTTCCATTGAAGTTGCCTTGTTAATAATATTCATGATACGTCGAATTATAGAAAGATTTTTTGAATGTTGGTAATAACATTAGTATATCAAGCAATCAAAATGTAGGAGCTATTTAAAGCTTTGAAGTCTCAGGAGTTATTTCATTTTTAATAGCTCGATTTTTTCAAAAAACAAACTTTTACGTACATGCTTTCTAGTAAGTTTACTTCTCATACTACACCAGCAATCAGTAACGATTTGGTAATATTAAAGCATTGCCATTAAATGGCTGATTTTAACAAAACAGTCAGGAATCTCGGTGCAAATTAAATACGGCTTCTGTTGAGGATCGCTTGGCGGGTTTTTCTGACTTGAATGATTTTGTCTGTCTATTGTCATAGATTTCTCTCCAGACTATTAGGTATTTTCTATCCAGCCATAGCTTAAAATATTTTTGTCCCTTAGTATGAATCTCGAGAAGAAAAATATGAAAATATGTTTTCTTTATAATAAACAATCTTTTTGTTAAACTTATCAAGACGACGAACTCAAAAAATTTTTTAACTATGAAGTAGACAGTTTCGTCGATAGTATGTTTGATTTTCTTGTTGGAATGCATTTTATTTCGAATACGATGAATCCCTTGCCAAATTCATTAACTTTGTTCTTTGCTTAGAAAAATCAATAATGAGAATTAAGTTGATCTCTTAATTAACGATCCTTATGGGTACATGTCAAATACAAAGTCCACCAAGAAGTCACATTGAAAAACAAAATTTTTAAACTATTTTTAAGTAAACAAAAATATGTTGATATTTCCTATTTTTAAATATCTTATTGCTGTCAGCATCTGTTGTTATACATATAATCCAGGGCTGCAACCACAATGCCTCCCACATTTAGGGGCTTTCATTAAAGGAAAGTTTCAATTTTAAGAGATTAACTAGCAATTAAAATATTTGCATATTTCTCAAATATATACCATCACACTATCATTTTTTATTCAACCATGTTTTTCTTATGTAATTTTAAATCTAAAGATCGAATACTTAATGAAAAGTTTTTTTTGAATATACTTTCGGAGCAAGAGTCGTGTGTAAAGTCAAAACGTTGCGATAGATTGAAAGAAAACTTTTAAATCAGCAGCAAACGCCGAAAAAAGTTTGGGGAAGTTTAACAAACCCCTTTTCTTCGGAAATAGAATTTTCAAGGAGAAATTTTCAACGACGCTGTTCCAAAGAATATTGCTCAAACTATAAAGATTTATATATTAAATTACTAATGTTACAATTGAAGAAGTTTTGCTGATTCAAATTTGGTACATATGTATTTGTAAAAATAAACTTTTTGTGGCAGAGGGCTGCCATCAATAGTTGACCCAAGTGCTCCGTGCCTTCACAAACCTACGTGCAGCCCTGGTACAATCACTTAAGACCGAAATCAACAATTTTCTAAGTTAAGCTTTGGACCCGAAATATTTTTACACAAACAAAAGCTGTTTGTGTAAAAACAACATCGTAACTTGTCAATAAGTCTATCTATTTGAAGTTCAGGCCCCCAAAATGTTTACTTAAACTTAATGATGTAAATGGAAACAAACCTGCAATTTTCGAAAAACGTGTATTAATACGTATGTACACCGGCTGCCTCAACTGATAAGAGATTTTTACTCGTGATCCTCTTTGGCTGACGTCAATAGACAATATAAAAGAAAAATACAAACAAATTACCATAACAAAAATATATTTCAAAAAGGTTAATACTAGGCCAAAATAAATAGCTTGCGAAAAAAATACAAAAAAACTACAAGTAAACAGATCAGACAAAGTCTCCAACTGCGGCGTGGACTTTGGACTTCTAAGATACTACGATCATTTTTAAGGCCGACTTTAATAAGAGCTCTGGCATAGTTGATAAGAAGAATTTGTGAGCAAAATTCTACACTATGAATTTAAAAAGTCATGTTTATGTTTTCCATATCTCGAACATATACTGTTCTTATGTTTAAAATAGAACTAATGAGGGAGGGCTAGCTTTAATTAATCATAAAAATTAGACCTACTATATGTGCACTGCTGACACCACAATTCGCAATATTGATAACGTACAAGGCTCTTCCGTACTTAAGAAAAGAAACTTTTTTTCCACATGAATTGTATAAAGAAACAACAGTTTTAGAAGCATTTCTTCAAACCCGATTAAAACGCCATATCTTGGCACCTAAGGCATACTCTTTTTACATATTAATAAGTCGGTTTTTTCGTAAAATTTTAATACCGGGTTGAGCTGGGAAACTCAAATTTTGGGACAATATTCTTAAATCCATAAATAATAAACATCCCAATATCCTTACATACATACAATTAATATATTTTTGACTTATAGAAAAAATCTGATGGTCGCAATTTTTTCAACTCTAAAAAATATGATGAACTTTTAGTAATTCGCATATGGGTGTGTCTATGGATTTTGGACTACATAGCGTTTTTTTTCGAACGAGCACATTATGTTCAATTCGCTCGTCATCGCAGAGAAGAGTCTAGAAAATATTTTTAAAAAAACGCTTTCGCGTGGTGAAAAATCAGTGTTAAGTTCTGGACGTTTCTCATCACAATTCTTTTAAATAAAATTTGTACAACTATTCGACAACACCTTGATGAATTTAAGAAATGCGTAATACCAATCAATTGAACAAAACAAACAATTTTTTGTTGCATACGTAAAATTCGATGAACTTTTTTTTGGTTTTAATATTAAATTATTGATTATTAAAATGATAAAAAGTTAAATTTGTGATGGAAAAATTTAATAAAAATTATAAATAAATTATTCATTGGTGAACATCACTTCTAAGATTTTTTGTAAACACAGCGTCCGACCAATTCGACAGCTGATCGGGAGCTAAAAATAAGCGTCCGGGAAGAGTTGTTAATATAAAAACTGGAATTGCCTGCTCCAAGTAGAGCAAAACTTAACTTAATGCAGGTCGAACGGGTAGATTTGCTTAAGAATATAGGCAAGTACCATATATGGTACGCTATGCATTTAGGGGTTAATACTTGCGTTGTATGAGTAGCCTGTTTCCTGTTTGCATGTTCCCATACTTAAATTTTTGTTTGTCACTCAATATCTTTTCTTTTGCTTCTCTTTATTTCTATTTCCATCCGTATCTCTACAACTAACATAATCAAAGCGCCGCAGGTTTTGTACTGACGGCACTCGTATCATTTGATTTTCTTCTTCGAAAATTTTTATAAGAACATTTAAGATTTGGCCTCTATGGGCAGTGTCACTCCCACTGTAACGCCCACTCATGCAATCACGTTGAATTTCATTTTAAAAGCCTATACTTACCGATATCTTCACACCGAACTTTTTTAAGGTCATTCTCAAGTACACAAAATACGAGCACAACATTAATTTAAATCGTTTTTTACTTGTAAGGGAACTGCCATTTTATGACACATTAAGCTGCCAAATAAAATTTCATAGCTTTATTTATATTTTATAATTTTTTAAGTTCTCTTATGACGTTTAGAAATATTACAGGTAGTGCCGCGTTCTTTAACGTATTATGGCAGCATAGTGATCTTATAAAGGGTGTTCTTTTTAGAGGTATAGAGCTTCGAATTGAAATAAAACACAAGAAAAGCGTTTTAATGTCCATCAATTTGGCTTTATTGGAAGGATAATTTTATGCCATTAATGTTTAAATATGATTTTGGTCATGTGGCCGCCGCGGCTGGCTCGAATAAAGCCAATTCTACAGGTCCAATATTGAACCACTTTTTCGAGCATATGGGGCCGTATGTCGGCAATAACGCCACGAATGTTGGCTTCCAAGTCCCCTAACGTTTCTGGTTTGTTGGCGTAGACGAGCGACTTCACATATCCCCAAAGAAAATAATCCAATGGTGTCAAATCACACGATCTTGGTGGCCAATTGACAGGTCCATTCCGCGAAATTATGCGCTCATCGAATGTTTCCTTCAATAAATCGATTGTGACGTGCGCTGTGTGGCATGTAGCGCCGTCTTGTTGGAACCACAACTCATCCACATTCATGCCATCCAATTCGGGAACAAAATAGTCGGTTATCATGGCTCTATACCGGTCTCCATTAACGGTAACTGACTCTCCAGCATTATTTCGGAAGAAGTATGGCCCAATGACTCCACCAGCCCATAGAGCACACCAAACAGTCAGTTTTTGTGGATGTAATGGCGTCTCAAGGGTCTCATATGGATTCTCTTCACTCCAAATGCGGCAATTTTGCTTGTTGACGTAGCCATTCAACCAAAAATGAGCCTCATCACTGAACAAAATTTTGCGATGAAAATCAGCATCGAGATCAATCTCATTTTCGGCCCATACACCAAAATCACGACGCATTGCATGGTCTCGCGGCTTTAATTCTTGCACAAGCTGGATCTTGTAAGGTCGCAAGCCAAGATCTTTGCGCAAAATCTTCCATAAAGATGATGGACAAAGCTCCAATTGCTGTGCACGGTGGCGAATCGATTCATTCGGGTCCTCTTCAACATTTTGCTCTACAGCGGCAATTGTTTCTTCGGTGCGCACTGTTCGACGTCTCTGCGGATGCGTATTATCACATAGAGTAAACGTAGTGCGAAAACGATCCATGGTTAACCGAATTAATTGCTCTGATGGACGATTATGTCGACCATAAAATGGACGGAGCTTGCGGTAAACTACGCGAACTGAACCATTATTTTCGAAATAAATTTGCACGATTTGCAAGCGTTGTTCTTTTGTCAACCTGTTCATGATGAAATGGCAAACCAAACTGAACATAAATGACATTAGAGTTGCCAGATTTCACCATAAAATGCCAGTTTTATCTCTATTCGAAAAACAAACCTCTAAAAAAAACACCCTTTATTAGTAAATGCTCTGAGGGTATCATCTTCAAAACTTTTATTAAAATTGTAATAGCCGTTTTTGAGCAATATTGTATCTACAGCTTAATATCGAAATCAAAAATTTCCTAAGTCAAAGTTTGAACAAATATTGTTTTTACACAAATTTTCTTGTTACTTGTAAACAAGTCTATCTTGTTGAAGTTCAAGCCCCCTAGGTTTGTACTTAATGATGTAAGTTGAATCGAATGTAATACGAGTTGCCGACTGCCTCAACTGATAGATAACAGGTTTTTACTCATTTTCCTTTTCCATTGACGTCAATAGACAATTTCAAAAAAACACAAACAAGTTACCAACAAAAATATATATTTCGAAGAGGTTAATCACAGGGCAAAATAAAAAAATTGCAAAAAAACTACACCAACTGCGGAGTGGACTTTGGACATCCAAGATGCTACGATCATTTGAAAGGCCGAAATTAGTGAGAGTGTTGGCATGTTTGATAAGAAAGACTTTGTGGGAAAAATTTTACACTACGAAATTTAAAATGTTATGTTTTCTATTTCAGAAAGCTTATTGATTTTCTGTTTAAAATAGAACTAATGAGGTAGTGCTTAATAACTATAATTAGCGCTCAAGGTTCATACCGAAATTTTTTTTTTTTCATTTTTAAACTTACCAAAAATTTTGACCGTTGAATTTTCTTATTTCCATTTGCCAATATTTGCTATCTGGCAACACCAAAATTATTGCTCACGTGGTGACGTATAAGAACTAGAAAGATAAAAGAAAAAGTCAATTTAATCCAAAAAAGAATGGTTTAGAAAAATTTAAGAAATAAACACAAAAAACACTATTTTTATTTTTGGATATAAATCTTGAAAGTGCGATCTCTTGCACGTTTTTGAATTGTTAAGCTTCTTCAGTACCGACCCCAGTCAAAATTTGTGCAAGTTTTTGATATTTGACTGCATGCTTCCAGTGATCGGTCACAAAATGTTTTCAATCTCGTAAAAATATATGTATGTTGATGGTATTTTTGGAAAGCAAGTAGGAGAAGCAAAAATATGTAAATTATAGTACGGGAGATAGCAACATCGCCAAAACCAGAATTCCCGAAAGGCTATTTTTTGATATACTCTCTCTTTCATTATCCCGGTAGGCATGGGAACAGTCTGGCTTGCAGGAGTTTACCTGTACGCACAACATTAATGCAGGTGGAAATGTTATATCTTAAATCATTTTAGAAACAATTTTTTTCTTTTTGATTGGCTTTTATTAATTTTTCGCAACACAAAACCAATTATCAGGTATTGCCAGACAATTTGTGCTTTGGTAACACCGTGAACTATTTTGTAATTTTTTTCGATAACATAATAACGCTAGAAATGGTTCGAAATATCACTTGAAAAGGAGATCTTTGTATTATTTTTTGTTCCTGGGAATAACACATTGGCACGTGGTGTGTCAATGAGGTCGTTGTATAAAGTAACATGCTATTCTTACTCGTTGAGTACAATGCGAAACAATGAGAATAATAGAGGTTGAAGCAAGTTTTATACCTTTGAACTTCATAGTACTTTCAAAATTTAAGTTTTGTTCAAGCAACGCACTTTCATTCCAAAATTGGAAAGTTAAACTTAGTAATAATTTGAATATGATACGAAACACCTTCAGAAAATTAACGAGAGGATGAAAAGAATGAAAATTCGTTTATTTATCAGTCCTTCACCGATACGAGAACGATACGATAACTCAAAATTATCTCGTTCTCGTACTAGAAATTTTTAATCTGTATCGTTATCGCCTCGTTTTCGTCTCGTTATCGCTGAAAGTTCTCAGTTATTCTCGTTCACATTTTTGCTATGACCCATTAGCTAACCTTGTTTACATTTAGCTATTTGTTTAGCAAGAAAAATTTTCATTTTCCTTTCAGGTTTCACAACTGAAGCTGCAATAGATGCCAAGATATAGCGTTTTCAATAGTTTTTTTTATAAAGGTGCCACGCCAGTTTGTCTAATCTCGTTCAGATTTTGTGAGGTATTTAACAAAGAAAATGTACATCCTAGCGCCGGATTGCAAAAGGCCTGCTACCATAGTTGCCAATATATTGCGTTTTAAGTGTTTTTGTATCATAGAAGTTCTGGCTGAATTTCGTTCTCGGCTGTCGTTCTCGTTTCCCTGCTCACCACCTCCAAAGGCCGCCTAAGCATCTTGGTAATAGAAACATTTTGACTTGACGCCCCTGTTTACTCCGTACCTCCCTCCCTCGACTTTTAATTGTTCACTTCTTCTTTTCATTTTTTCAGCAGCCGGGAACGGCTTTTTGTCCTAACCCAAAAAAAAAGTTTAAGTCTAAGGAAGATAGGTAACAATAGTGAGAAATTTTTGTTGAAAGATTCGAGTTACCGGTAACTCGCGTTACAAAAAGTATTCACAATTAATCTAGACTAGTAAAATCAAGCGGAGGAAGTTTTTACCGTTATTCGTTACAAACTAAAACACACACAGAGAATCTGAGTATATGTATGATTAAGACAACAAACACCTACTAAACTTTAAAAGTAGCTACCGTTTCACAAGACAAGGCTTCTTCTTCCCTTCTTTCTTCATTTTTACGCACTCTACTTCTCAAAATGAGTGTTGCAATGCATTATTGATTACATGATTTTATATAATATTAGGTGCATAAAATTGACTCATCAACTTATAACAAGAAACACAGAAAATTAAAGACTCAAAAATGCGATTTATCTTATAACGAAAGCACTCGTGGGCACAGCAAATGGAACAGGAAATAATGACAAATTCTAATGACAAATCTTAGATTTGACACTTGGTGGTAATGCTTTAAATACTACATATTAATTTGGATATATGTAGTTGAAGATTGAAACGATGATGACATAGCCTTGTACCGTGTCCACATTTACATGGAAATACCCATAAAAATCTTGTAAGAGACTTTTTCTTTTAAATTTCTTTAGTTTAAATTGGGAAAAAACTTAAAAGTTTAGGTATTTTCAATATTTTTGTCCTAAAATTGTTAAAAACACCGCAACAGTCCTCATTGAAACGACCATATTAATATTTAGGGACTCAATGTCAAAAGTTATTTCTATTGGCGGTATACAATTTTAGCTGAGACAAAATTTGTATACATACCAGACAACTTTTCTAGACTTCAGTTTTCACATATAAAGAGTTCAGTTCACTTGCAATTAGCCATTTTCATGATATTTTGTTCTTTTTGCGTTTACAAATCATTAAATTGTTTCAGTATTTGATTTTCTGTACGAAAAAAGTCCAGTGTACCTTGAAACATCTTCAGTGATTACATTTTCAAATGAAAATTTTTTATTAAAGTGCTGAGGCATGCAACTGCATATCTGATGTTTATCAGCTCTTGTTGAGTTTTTACACTTTCTAAAAACTTGAACTTAAAATTTTATGTAGTTTCCGATGCATTATTTTATTTTTAACCTTATCGTTTGATCACCTTTAACTGAGGTGACTTCCTCTTTTAATTATTTTCATTTAATTCTTTAACACACGTGCATGTTGTTCAATTTCCTATAGATCAAAATTTTGTCTTTCACAAATTAACTGAAAACCCATATAAAGTTCGGTTATTCTCTACACAAGAAAAAATTTGTTGCGATTGCTGGTTGTTCCCAAATATTAAAGGCAGGTAGTTTGTTATCGATATATAATAGATATTATTTGGAGTCCCCATAACTACAGTATGCGTAGACTAACAACACGTGCATGTGTCCAAGTTTGCGTTGATCTACCTTTTGTAATTGTATATAAGCCTTGTAAGTGATATCATCTGAGAGTCATTAAAATAATAGCGGCACTTGAGACTAAATTTTAGATTAAATTTAAGAACTAAACAAATTTGAGAAATACACTTGGCATGAATTGCTCGCTAGGTTTTGTTTACGGTGTTAGGGTGATATTGAAGTTGCAGTACTATATCGATAAATAGTGTTGAATTCTAACTATAATTTAACTGATAATTAGATTTTCAGATGTATCAATCATGCGTTTATCTGCTCTTTAAAACAAGCGAGGATGCTTATATGGAAAATGCCTTAGATTTAATAACGTTTCAAGTTCGTTTCAGGTCAAGAAATAGGGGATTGAAATTTCCTACCTTTATATTGTACCTCTATTTATAAAGTATGATGAAAAAGGAGGAAAATTCCATTTTGCCTCAGCACGGAAAGTGCACGGTGCGTCACTGTCTGTGGCCGATATCAGAAGATTGACAATGTACCCAACATCCCAAAATAGAAAATAGGCAATAAAGTAAACTAATGAATCATTTCGTCTTCCTCCTTCCTTCCCGGCGAGTTTTCTCTAGCTTTTAGGTCAATGCATCTGGCATCAGTAATCACGAAACGACGGCTTGGCCTGTCTTTCTTTCTTGAATATAGTGTCTGTTAGTTTCAGGTACACTTAGCTGGAAATTTGTTTTCTAGTCCCTCAATATATTCAAACCAATGGCGGTGCAAGAATTTGTGCTTTTCATAAATCTCTCTGTTGAATGCAATGCAATACTCTCCTCTCAAAAGATCATAAACGATGTTTAGTAACTAAGCTGATTTTCAGCATTACTGAGATAACATTAAAGAATAGCGGTTATTTCCAAAAGATGTTGATAACATCAATTTTGATTCATCTCATGAACAACATGATTACCGAATTTCACTATCATAATTTTTTTTCAATATGAATAATATTCAGCCACATCTTCCGTAGCGCCTAGCTCGTAAGCCAATATCTTTGAGGAAACAACTTTAAAGATGAATCTCTGTTCGGATACCCCGTACAAAAACTTACAGGAATAAAAAGAGATTGCAAACATTGTCAATATAAGATTGCAGCCGAATTCTTTTAGGCTTGTGCTCTCATGGAAAACTGCATTTCGAATGGAGAATTTACCACGAAAATAGAATGGGGAAAAATTGGACTTAGGTTTCGTATTTGACTTCAGATCATAAGTTTTTATTTTTGAGAAGTTAAACTCTTTTGATGTTAACGTTATTTTTTTTTTACAGTGTAGTGACAATCAGTTCATGCTATTTATAAAACTGGTATGTGGTAGTACGTACTAGCAAGCTTATCTTTCAAAAAGTAAAAAAATTATATACTCTAGGTAAAATCAAGTACAGAAAATGCTTTGCCAAGGGTAGTTTTGATCCCCACATAGCAATAGAGCCTGTACATGGATTGCGTCCTTCAGAATATGGTGACTAGTATTACTTAAGTAAATCAATTTTTTAATGGCAACCACATTACCTTCAGGCCCAATCTATGCAATTTGGTACAAGAAAATCATTGATCATTTGGCTGTTACTTACTTCAGTGAACTCATGGCGAAAGAAGTAAAGTCCGATATTCAATATAATTTTTACGTTCCAAACATTATAGGTACTGATTTCAATATTGCAACTTGATTTTTTTTTAATGTTCTCAATATTTTCGATAAGTTTCCATTTAAGCTATTGAAGTTCCGCCGAGTATTATTCTAAAAATGATATTGCAAGTTGATGAAAAGTTTTTGACGTGTAAATTATCTAATGGCAGGTTTGAAAATCAAATCCATACTGGAGTAGACTGTCCTGAGTGTAACGCTAATAACTAGTGTCACAGAGGTTATAACATAAATACTATGCATACGTACGTTTTGGGGGGACACTGTAGAAAAATTTTATTTAAATAAAAACTATTGGAGTATGTGGAGTGTATTGAAGAAGAATTAGAATTTTTAGGGTTGAATCAACATGAAAAATGGTGCAATTATGATAAAAAATAAATGTTATACGAAACATTCATATAATAAATAAAATGAAATACATAGCCCTCCTCCACCAACTTGATTGTAAGCCTCCATGTATTACATACCCTTCATAATATTTGTTTTATAGTTTACATATTGTGATGTATATGCTTCAAAAATTTCGAATTATTCAGGCCTGTTCTGATGCCGAATTGATTCGGAAGTGGTATTGAAGTGGGAAGTTGAAGCTCTTCTAATGGTCGGAGTTTGTTATTTTTATTTTTCTTGTTTCGAACTTCAATCTTGGAGCTGCCATGGTTCCGATAATTTGACAGACTTTCCTTTTTTTTTTTTTGATTCTGAAATAAACTAAATAAATTCCGATTCCGAAGCAAATTTAGAAAAGAATTAGAATAGGCCTGATTCAGCGGTTTTCGAAATTCTTAACATTTTATGAACAATTAATTTAAAAACTTTGAAAACTATTTTTTCTATAATCTTTCAAACGGTTAATTACAGTTCAATTCATATTCTTAAATAGCCAAAGTTTCATTCAGTTTCGGTTTATTTGCGCAAGAGCATGAATCTTTTGTTGATAAAGTTACCTAAAGTTTAATTTTTCAATAACTTTATTAAGCAAAAAAAAAATGTGTGTCGAAAGTTTGCTTTGCTAACCTAGAATCGAATTTTCAAAATTTCGACCATAATCAGGATACATATTTTATATATATATATGGAAATCACACGTCTGACCTTTTTTCAAAATTTTTTTTTAATTTTACAACATTTTTTTACCATCTAAATTTTTTCGAGTTTTTTAACGTTTTTCGACTATTTGAACCATTTTTAAAATTTTTCGATGCTTTTCTACTCATCTAATCTTTTTTCAACATGCTCCGATTTATAAGACATTTTCCCAAATTTCATCATTTATCGACTCAAACATTTTTTGAATTTTCCTCCTTCAAAATTTTCCAATATTCTCAACAATCTTCGAAATTTTTAGCACTTTTGGACTTTTCATGATATCTCACCGTGAATGCAGGCGTTAAGGATATTATTTAAATTGGATAATATATTTTACACAAAACCACTACAGCTTCGTTTTATGCGCCATCAGCTGTTAGTAATTAATATCTCGCAATTATAATTATATGGGAAGCAAAAACAAAATCGCAAACTTAACGAGTAAAATTATTGTTGCGCCCGAAGGCCGCCTACTTACCCTAACATACTAAAATTTTCCTAGGCTGGACTAGTTCATACCAAAACGCTTCGGATGAACTAGTTCACCCTAACAGTAACATATACAAAGCAAGGTGCTTAAATGTCAGGGCCACCGGGAATACCTTCTTTTCAACTTGGCAAACCCGTTTCGATCAAATAAAAAGTTTTGTTATAAATAAATTTGGTGGCCATAAAGTACCGCAAAAATTAAAAAAATCAAATTTAATTTCTTGCATTTGTTACATTAGCTGGCGGACTTGTCAGCACTTCAACGCACCCCCAAATACTAATGCTTGATCGGATCCTGTGTACCTTAAAGCTATGTATTTATCAAATCTAATATCAGACTTAAGTAATATTTCATGAGTTCTAAAAATAAGTCTTCAGCTGTTTCAAAGCTATTTTTTCAGTGTTAAAGTGCTTACGCAAATCATACAACCATGCATCTGCAAAGAGAAGATCAAAATAGCTCTCTAAGTCGCGCGCTCTAATCAAGATCGACACTTCACACTTCACACTTGTCACAATTCATTGCATTCGTTCGTCGACGTCGTCACTTGTTTTGATTTTTTAAGTTGGGCTCATGTGCTCGCGGATTTAAAGCGATGACGAACGAATTAATGGTCAAGAAAGATCAACACGAGCGAATAAAATAGCTCGCATCGAGCAAACCGATTTTAGTCTTGAGACGATTTTCAACAGAAAAGGTCTGAAATAATAAATAAAAGCAAAAATCGCAAGCAAAATAAAATTAAAAATACAAGAAAGTGGCAAAATTATTATAACAGAATTAAAAGAAAATCAAATAACACTACAACAGATAAGATAAAAAAAAATTATTTTAACTTAATTGAATTATAAAAAAAAGTATTGCAAACTAAAAACCATTTAATAATTTGTGAGCGATAAGCCCACAAGTGTCCCGAGAAACAAAGGAATTTGAAGTGTGCGAGTGCTGCGAAAGTGTTGAATTGCAATACGGGAACCGCTTCACAATAAGCGCAACAAAAACAATTGATAGATCCAGAACATAGCAACATGTATGTTGCGAATTCAACTGGCGGCTTGATGCTGCAGACGATGCTCTATTTGGCAAATCAGACCAGTAGAGCAGCTGTAAATACGTTGGTCGATTTACCTCCAGCAGAAAAAAGTGGTAAGTTTTTGTGCTGAGATCGGTGTTGACTGAATGAATGAATTTCTGCTTTGAGCTTAGCATTTTACTAAAAAGTCTGTGGCCACAAAGCAACAGACCGTGAGCGATCAATTGCTGAGATTTATTTGTGCTCAGAGTTTGATTAACTGTCAATGTTACTCTACAGCAATTTTTAATTCAATTTGCCATTAAATGTTGTCGAAATAACGCATTTTGGCATTATTTTGCGGTTTCAACGTGTAATGGATTCTTTCGTTATTTGAAACCTGTATTGCACAGTCACTGGTTTACTAAGATAATCGCCGAAAAATTGCACAAGTATATATGAGATTAATATTGTTATTGAGGCTAAAATATGAATAAATATGGTGCTCCATTCTACAAGACAGCAATAAATCAGTGCAGCTATTTTTGAATCGAAATTTTGTAAGATCCTAAATAACTATATTAGGTAGATCAGTTTCTGATATCTGTTCTAAACAGCAATTTGTCGGAAAAAATACTGACTTGACAACAGTTAAATATAATATCAAGTGCAAATCTACCAAATCATCGACACAGTTGTTTAATTGAAACTTCTTTGATCAGAACTTTACAAAATGTGTATGGTGAGCAAGCAAAATTTCAAAGGTATTTGACCTAGGTACATGAGGTATTGTTGACATTACGTAGTCATTATTCATGCTGTAGAACAATTTTCATAAAATTTAGTTTTAATAAAACAAAACATATATTTTCTGAAAGGTAATTGATTAACTTTCCCAAAAAATATTTTTACATACCTATTACTTATGTCACATTTTTTCCTCAACTGCACTCGAATTTTCGAATTTTTCTTGCAAAAATTCTAAGACTATTAACATATTCTCAAGCTAATTTATGTAATTTTGATTGTTGTTTAATATAAAAGAATATGTTTTATAAAATTTTGATGCGCTAAATTCGAATCTGGCTTCCAATTTACTATATTATGTTTGGTTTTTGTGATATACACATGGAAATGTGTGAAAACTCCAAATATCTAGTGCATTTAAAAAAAAACAGTTGTAAAAAGTTCGGCATAGATGATCTGCAGAAAATTACCTCTCCAAAATTTAATTTAATTTAATTTAATTTTCGTGTTTAATTCTGTTATAATCAGACCTGAAAGGTCGTTTTGATATGTGGGCAAGCCTCTCGAAAATGAGGAACTGGCAACGAGTACCTGTTTTATCATTTTTAAATTAGTCGTCTGAAAGTTGCAAACTTATCCAAATCAAAGTTCTAAGCATTGGACGGTAATGTTGCATTTAATAATCCACTTCTGAAATGAGTTTTACAAAACCTCAACAGACAATAAACTGAAAAATAAATATGGTCCAACTCCAACACAAATATATTGCGGTATTTTATTATTTATTTCCTACTACTACATACTTAGAAGGGTGGGGCCTAAAAAATATTCTAGAATTAAAATATTTTAATCCTTGGATCGTTGTTTTGTACTGTGTCAATTCGTTTTGATTTTATTCGCCATGAAAAATGCTTATCTCCATTACAATTGCAGATATGGCTGTATTATTTACTTTAGTAGATATATAATTTAAAATGTTAAGTTTTGAAGTGTGTATCTAACAAGAGAACCGATTTTCATTAAACTTCTTTTTTTTCTATCCAGATATTAATGAAGTCAAGTGCTATGGTGTCTATGGCTGCTTTCCAATAAATGGACCATGGACAACAGTGACACGTCAAATTAATGTACATCCACAAAAACCCTCTGAAATCGAACCACATTATACATTATATACAACACGGGCCTTTGATAATCCCATGTTTATAGATCTTAATGACCCGGAGAGTGTTCAAGATATGGGCATCAATCCAAATGGAAAACTATTTGTATTGGCTCATGGATATTTAGAGTCAGGAGTAATGCCATGGGTAAGTTTTAAAATGAAAAAAAAAAAAAATTAATTAATGTTAATAATTTTGAAAATGAATTATCATTTCAGATGATGGAAATGGGAAAAACTCTGCTTAATAAAGAACCTGAAGGTGAGGCTGCTGTTGTACTCATCGATTGGGGTGGTGGTTCAAGTCCACCATACGTACAGGCTGCTGCCAATATACGATTGGTGGGAGCAATAACAGCACATTTGATACACATGATCTATGTAAGTCTTAGATATATATTTACCTTTTTAAGTATATAGAGTTCTATAATATTTGATTTATTTGCATATCATTAGGAGGAACTTCAAATGCCTGACCTACGCAATGTGCATTTAATTGGTCATTCCCTGGGTGCACATCTCGCAGGCTATGCTGGCTATCATTTGCAACGAGATTTTGGTGTAAAAGTGGCACGTATTACTGGCTTAGATCCCGCAGCTCCACTTTTTTCTGAAACAGATGCCATTGTTCGCCTTGATCGTTCAGATGCCCATTATGTTGATATAATACATACCGATTCAAATCCGCTAATGAAAGGCGGATTAGGTATTTACCAGCGCGTTGGTCATGTTGATTTCTATCCGAATGGTGGTTTCGATAATCCTGGCTGTGATATTCGTTTACAGGAGTATATGAAAAATCGGAAAAGCACTACTTTATTGGAAACAATGCAGCAGTTTCTGGGTTGCAATCATATTCGCAGCTATCAATATTTCATAGAGAGCATTGTAACAAAGTGTCCATTCATGGGCATAACATGCGATTCATATGAGGTGAGCTTGGAATATTTGATGTTGATATTTTTAATGTAACTAATTTGATTTCTTCATTTCATTTACAGAGCTTTAAGGAAGGAAAATGTTCTCAATGTGGTGTTGATGGTCAATACTGTATGCGTTTGGGTTACCACAGTTTGGCAGATTACAAAAAATTAAGAGAGGCACATGCAATCTATGAACAGAAGCCACCTGTACTTTACCTGATGACAGGCGAACGAAAACCATTCTGCCGTAAGTTTTTTAAAAAAAATTTAATTAATTTGAAAAAATTTCTTCCATGTCATATTAGTTACTTATCTTTTCTTCTTATTATAATTTTCAGGCGCTCATTACAAACTGACTGTGCGCGTTTCCGGTCACGATGAAAGCACACTACATGGAGGCGAAATTGGTACTCTATCTGTGCGTCTCCATGCGTACAATAAGAAGACCACAGAACGCATAAAGTTCTCGCAAACGCCAATGTACTTCGAACCCGGATTCGAGTATAGTTCACTAGTACCAGGCAAAGACTTGCGAGAACCTGTGTACGCCACTGTTTTTTGGGAGTATCAAACAAATCTGTTAAATCCCCTCACATGGCGAATTCTTTCTTCACCACGCATCTTTCTCGACTACGTACTGGTGGAATCTTTGGAGAATGATATTCACCTTAAATTGTGCCCACTCAATGAGAGTCCTATAATTTCGGGAAATGAAAATGTATTGCAAACAAAATATTGCAAGGACTAAAAGTTTGTACACCAACCAAGTTTTTGATTTAGACTAAAAAATTAATTGTGATTCTGTTTGCGCCCACCATTAAAAAAAGTATCCCTACTTTTAGCACAAGTAGCAGGACAATCGACTTCTTCATTGGGAACAGTTTTATACTGTTCTCTACAATGCATTCGTAAATTTAAATCAATGCAACTAAATTATTTGACACATACATCGTACATTCTCATTGTAAATAATTCATTTAATTTATTTTATATTTTAGTTTCTTAGTTTTAAGATAATAGTGAAATAAAAAACTTGGTAATATAATAACCATATTTTTCAATTAAATAAGAAAACAGTATGTAAATCCACTCGCAAGTAAATATGTTGGAAATGCTTAAAAGCCAGTTTCTTTGGTAAAAAATTCTTCGTTATAACGAACTTTTCGATATTACGACGGACCGGTGCATTAATTAGTTCGTTATATTGCACGTCGATTGTACTAAAACTTTGTCGAATGTGACATGGAAAAAACTTGGAAATCATACTCTGTTTGTTATATTAAGACCATTGTTGGAGAAAAAAAAATCGGAAAGGATGTTATTGTATCTCCTCGACAACATTGGTCTTAATATAAGTTTCAACTTGTGGCTCTTTGTCAAGTGCGAGAGCGAATTTTTTTCGGCACACATAACCATTCCCATCACGATTCTGATGACTGACACTTATCTCGATTATAAGCCATATTTAAGCTATCAATCACACAAAAAAAATATAAATCGGCTTTAAATGACCATAACTAACTCCCGGACTGTTTACCGTAGGCCGCGTAGGAGGCCGTTCATATCAGGTAAAAGCCGTTAATTTCAGCTGAAATTAATTTTTAACAAGCGAAATAAAAAAAAGGTTAAACATTTTATAGCTAAAAATTATGTACTTCCTTGTACAAATTATTTAATATTGATGACCAAAAAAAAATATTAATCAACCTTTCCCGAAAAAAAACTTCCATTTAACAAATGTTTTTGGCCTTTTGGAAGCCCATACTTCGTCACTTTCAACTTGGCAACCCTTTATTAAGCACATGCTTTGTGTGGCCTTGTGTGAACTAACCATTAACAGAGAATATAAACGCGAATGGTGCGTTTGGTATGGGCTGTAATAATCATTCAATAAACCACTTTGAAACCGCGTTTTCCTGTCAAATTTTAATACGACAAATTAATAGAGTCTTTATTGAAGTGAAACTACTTTAGCCGCGGTGTGATTTGAAATTCGATGAAACGGAAACGGATGAAACTAAAAACGACATTTATGGGATTTAGTCTGGGAGAGAATCAGACAGAATATAAGTTGTTCAAAAGCGCGCCGTATTTTCCAACCCTCCTTAAATAGTTTTTTTTTCTAATATTATCAAACTATCCCATGCACAAACTATTTAGCGCTTAATAAATTCTCATAAGCCCATGCGTATGCATCGAAATTGTTCATCTTTATTGTTTTCATTTCGCTTGATGCAAAGAATTATGTATGTTAGCGCTCAAACTAGTTTTAGGCCAAACAAGTTAGGCCTAAAAATAAGCAATGAAATTTTAATGCAAATGCACTGTGGCTGTAGCAAAGTAAGACAATAAAACTTGTCAATTTCATTGTATGCTTGGCAATTGGTAGGTAAGGGTAACTTGGTGGCCTTTGGCCGCGGCTCAGGTTTTACATCCTCCAATACGTCTAACGCCCGCATCGCGGCGACCTTCAGCCTCGGTTCAGTCTATAATATTGTAGCGAAATTTGCAGTATGCCAGCTCTCGAACACCCTCTGGCAGTCATATGTGGTTTCTGTACTAGAAATAATGAACTGAATGGCGCTGCAATATGTCAGACAATTCTTGAACTCGATAAGCGCCATCTAGAAGGTAACGAATAAACTGAATGTCGCTGCGGTATGCTAGATGATTCTTGAACTCGATAAGCGCCATCTAGAAGGTAACGAATAAACTGAATGTCGCTGCGGTATGCTAGATAATTCTTGAACAATTATCAAAACCGATAAGCGCCATCTAGATGGTACCGGAAATGACATTCTGGATAGTGGTGGAACTTTCAAGAAGGAAGTGAATTTGCTATAAAAGGTTGCCATTTGAGCAGTCGAGACACAGTTGTTCGTAAGCAGTAGAGTAATAAAGGTTGTTCTTAAGCAATAGAGTAATACAGTGGATTTCAAAGCGCTAAAGTGAAATAATTGTCTATACAGTGCCAGTTCAATATTAGAGTTTGAATATCGATAATTAAAGGAAATAAACAATTGTACCGTTTAAAAACTAACGCTTTTGATTTAAATAAACCATTTTATAATTAAATAAAGTTTGTGTTTTTAATTGCTACACAATCCAGTGATCGAACTCAGAAAAGTGTAAGAGATCGAAATTATCATAAAAAGAGACAGGAAATTTCGTAACAATATGTCTAACACCAACTTCGCTATCCACAGTGCTTCTGCATTAAAAATAGATTGCATACTTTTAGGCACACGATTCAACTATTTTGGCCTAGGAAAGACTAGTTTATACTAAATACTAGTATGACCGGTAATATGAATAATTTCTCGCTTGCTGGCACAAAAACATAGAAAGAAAGAACAAAGTAAATGATTTTGTTATCTTGCGATTGTCTGCAAAGGATTCAAAAAGAAAGAAAAACAATGGCAAGGGTTTAAGTACCAACGAGAAATAAACAAAATTCAATGGAAGAACAAAAAAAAAACATGTGTGCAGTTCACATGCGGTAGAAGTGAAACTTCAATTACCATAATATAACGGATGATTTTTTAAGTGTTTGGTTTTTGAAAATTGAAAAAAGAACATAAATTTTGCAATAGTGAAGATTGCTTCATGTAACTTTTGCCAGCGGATACGCCTGAGGTGGTTCATCCGTAAGCTCCGATTTTGGCATACTCTTTGCAGTATTTCAGCCGGTTTCTCACTAATGGCAGTTTTAATGTTGTCTTCCGGGGCAGCAATTGTGACTGGCTTGGCCCTATTCACAAAAATATTCTCGTAGCTCCACAAAAAATAGTCTAATAGCTCCGAAACGTGAAATCAATTGCTCACCAAACTCGCCACTCAATAGGTTCATGGTATCGCGTACCGTGTGGCATGTGGCACTATCTTGTTGAAATCACATGTCAACTAAGTCCAATTCTTTTATTTTGTGCAAAAAAAAGGTCGGTTATCATCGCACGGTACTTTGCTCCATTGACTGGAACGTTGAAATTTTCATTATTTTGAAAAAATTATGTCGCCAGCCAACAAACCGCACCAAACAGTGTATTTTCCAGGGTGCATTGGCAGCTCTTGAACTGCTTCTGGCTGCTCTTCAGGCCAAATTCGGCAATTCCGTTTTTTGACGTACCCATTGAGCCAAAAATGAGCTTCGTCGCTAAAAGAAATTTCTTCAAATTTCACAATTCTCACGGAGCACGAACTTTGAGTATAAAATTCAATGATTTGCAAGCATTGTTCGTTTGTTAGTCTATCAGGCCCGTGCGTAGAAATCATCCAAGGGGGGGTTTCAACTCGGATATTTCATGTTAGGCCATAAAGTTCGTAAAAAAAGTATTTTTGATTACAAAGCAAGGAATTATATTTTTATATAAATAATTCTTTGCGTAAAGCTTCCCATGCCGAAAAGTAAAACTTTATGCCCTTTGGGATATTTTATAAATAAAAGTCCTTACTTTAGATATTAATTTTTTGCGACAGATGGCGCGTATGAAAATATAATATTTTATTCGAGCCATCAACCATTTAGAAACTTTCCTTCTATTCATTTGAGCTTTTGGATATCCTTCGCAAAATGGCGACAGCGTAATGAAATAAATAAATTGCAATTGATTTTGGTCATAAAATAATTTCATAGTAAATGCAAGTTATAGTGAACATTGCACGAATCTTCCTGTGCATTGATTTAAGAAACAGAGACAATTGAATGCTACAATAACTCACCCATATTCAACGAAATTTCGTTTGTGCTGCGTCGCGTCACATGGCGATTTACACTATAATTGCTTTGGCAAACACTTATTTTCGAATTCACTTTACTACACACATTCTTTTCTATTTATTTAACACTTTAATTGCTTATTATTCAAGAAACCGACGGGAGTACGTATTTATTGCGACTGATTTAAATAGGAACCGAATCACTTTTGGTAAGTGAGTTGCCAACGTTTTAAGAAAATTTGATTTTTTTGGAAGTGTATTTTTCATTTCCACAAAGTTTTTTAGTGTAAACCCATACAATGGACGGCATCGAACAAATATTCATAAAACTAAATTTCTACAACATTTCCATTGTTTTTATTTATTAGTACTCATAAACATCAGAGCTTGGCAAAACGAAAATAAGAATACAAGTATGGGGCGCCTGACTTAGTGTTTGTATTAAATACATTATTTATTTGAGGAGAGACAGTAGTTTTAATTAATTGTAATATACAGCAGTGACACCATTTTGAGTACATTTGTACTTTTTTCAGTAGGTACATTTGCGTTGTGAAAAAAATGCGTCAGTACATTCGACACATTTTTAGTACATTGATTTATGTATTTTTTTTATAATTTTTTTAGTGAACTTAAGAAAATCGTATGACCTCTATGAAAACAAAAAAAAAGTAAATTTACCCTCTAAAAAGTACATTCCCAGACTTGATTCAATATATTTTCACGAAACCAAAAAGATAAAATCATATAATGTCAAATCAAACGATTTCAGTAGCTAATTTTAGTCTATATATCTTGACATTAAATGTTCTGAAGTTTTAAATGGCAGCAGCTGAGTTGTTTCACACGCAATTTGACTGGTTGCACCCTAATGCTGGAACCGAATGACCCTTAATCCAAATCAACTAAATTCGGCCAAAATAAAAACATAAGTTTTCATCGCAAACCTTTTACTGTAACCGCATTTTAAGGCAAGTACGGCCCAATCGGCCCAGTTTAAGAATCCTGGTGAATGAATGTTTACCAATTTCAGGTATATCTGATAGTTGGATGAAAAATTTGCGGCTTACATCATGCACTGTGCACATTATTGTCAGTTTGGATGACGGTGTAAGACCGGCGGGAATGTGATTTGTGTGACATACCCGCGTACAAAATTGGTACTTGAAATCGAAGAAAAACAAAATTACTTAACTCTTTAAACAAAGACTCTTTCAACAAAGCTTCAAATGATATACAAAACAGAGTTCATGAATTAAAAAAACTACAAAGCCTCATAGAACATGAAATTAAGAACTATATAAAACAAAAAAATAATTTTCAATTGAAATCTAAAAAATAAAGCAGAAAACCAGCTAAAAATTAAGTACCCGAGGGTTGTTAGCAAGCGTGTGACGGGAGCGCAGGCTGCTGCGTCACTGCAATCACGCCATTATCCACTCCCGCATTCCTTTAACTCCAGCTACTTAGGCAACAGGGAGGGCATATCTACCCGGTCATACTCTCACCGGGTTAAGAAGGCCACATGGTATAATGACATACTATTTGTATTCATATTGAAATGAAGGTACTATGTTTTATTGTAAGCCTAGCCAAAAGTATTTTTATTTCTCTATTATTTTTAAACAATGGCAACCCACAACCAGTAAGTGATTCTTTTATGGCAGTTCACATGATCCATTGTGCTATACGACATGGTTTGACAGTTCACGTTGTTTAAATTTCAAGATTTTTACATTTTTCTGCAAGTGCGTTTAACTGTACAATTTGAGTGAATGCTGGTGGCTGTCCCACCAAGTGCAAATTTTCTATTTTAAATAAAATTTCATGCAGTAAAAACTTCGGTGTGGTGCACTGCGAACAAAAAGATTTTGTTTTCTTGGAGCGGATAGGGCTCCCGGAGAAAATAATAAAGCACTATCTAAAGTTGAAATACATTGTTTCGAAGATGTAGCCACGGATATAGCTTTCGAAAAATCATTATAAGGTGAGAGCTCTTCAATCGGTATCTTATGACAGATAATTTAATTGGCTATTATTTTGGTCTACACGAGTTTCGAAACTTCTTCATAGTTTTTGAGATATTAGAAATTTTCTAAATTTCTGATGAATTATTTTAACAAAGCCATTTTATTATGAAAAATTTATTTCATGATCTGTCCCAAAATACTGTAAATGTAAGCTATTTTGCTTCTAATTGATGTACTATTTGTTGTTAGTTTTTTTTTGTTAATTCAATTTTTTTAGAAATCTAATAAGGAAACTTAAGAAATTCTCCTGAAATTATGAAATTTGTCACAGACAGACAACAACAACAGCAATTTCATGATTCAGAACTTAAAAATTTTTCTGCAAACTATGTTTGACACCATGCTGCATCATGTGAACGCAAGGCGATATTGACTGTCACGCAAGTTGTCAAGTCATGATGTACAACACGAAGGATCCTGTGAACTGCCCATTTCGCATTAATATCAGTCGTAATAAAAACGGACTTCCGCCGGTTGATTTTTTATTGAAAATCTTAATAAGAGTTAATTAATTAATGAAACAAGTGAAATGTGGTGAAGTGAATTCGAAAAAGTGTTAGCCAAAACAATAATAGTGCATATCGCCACTTTTGGAGTGCCCTTAACGAATTTTCTGGGAAACGGGTGAGTTATTGTAGCTATCAGTTGTCTCTATTTCTTAAACCAATTTGCAGGAAGATTTGTGCAATGTTCTTCAATATTATTCTCTGACCAAGTCTGCATTTTCATCGCGAGTTCGCAAAGAATAAATCAAAGCTCAAATCAATAGAAGCAAAGAAATAAATATAAAGAACGATAAACTCAGCTTGGAACGTACTAGCAAGATTTTTTGTTTCGACTTCTTCTTTGCAACATTGCCAATCTGTTGGTTTGGTAGAAGTCAAAACAAAATATGAAAATCTTTCATAAAAATTAATTTTCTCAACTTCAGCTTTAAAGTTTAAAGAATAGTCGCAAAAAAATAGCATTCGTCAGACCGTTGGTCATCTCTTCGCAAAATTGGAGCGCGTTGAAATACGTGCAAAACTGGAAATCTTGTTCCTTACATTTAATTCTTTGGAAAAGCTTTAGGGCTTTGAGTTAGCTGGGACACAAACACAAGCTATCTCAATTAGATGGCGCTATCAGCTACAAGATTTATTTTCCAGTCAATTTTAAACTGTGGTTGTTAATTTTCTGTTATTTTTGAAAGCAAATTACACACCATCATATTATGGTGGTATGCACATCAAACAAACCCAGTAGGCAAGGGCAGGAGCTTGCAGGCCTTACCTGGTAAGATTAAGGCCTTACCACCTCCTTTCAAGCTTACTTTCTTTTTTATATGAAACGTCCCGATAAGTAAGGCCTCATTTAGCAGGCCTGATAGAAGTACTTTTCGAGCAGGTCTTCCTACATCGCTTGCGTCAAGAGCCCTTCTAAGAGCGCTTACCGTAGAAGGAGTCATAGAAGTACTTTGAAAAAATTAAATCTTAATACGTCGTTAAATGTTTTTTTTATCTGCGTCAACCTCCCTTACGTTCATATTTTAAATGTTTATTTTTTGTGACGATTTCTTAATTTATAATTTCACATTGAATACACAACACTCTACCACTTTAACATAACATAAAACAGAAGACCAACCTAGCAACATGCACACCGTTCCTTACTGCTAACCATGTATCAACTTTTGATGTCGTATAAGTACAATGCAATGACAAAAAAGTAATGTCGAATCATAAAACATTGAAATACATGAAATAAAAAAATACATGAAGTCCTTCTTTTTTGCCTTCTATTATGAGGCCTTATAGCACTGCTGCTGTGGGAAGGCCTTATAGCACTGCTGCTATGGGAAGGCCTTATAGCAGCACATAATAGCACTTTATGAGTATACACTCAATGGAGTGTAACTATTCTGCTAATTAAAAATGCACTACTTATAAAAAGGAAAAGGCCTGCTAGCACTACTGCGACGGTAAGAGGCCTTCTCAAAACAAAATTTTCATACAAACTAAAACATGTATAGTGTGCTCTTTTTTTTTTATTATGATTTTTGTTTTTATTTACAATCTGTCAATATAAACAATAAGTAAATTTTATAAGTAGTGAAATTTTAATTAGCAGAATAGTTACACTCCATTGGGTGTATACTCATGAAATGCTATTATGCCTTACCACTGGGTTTGGTAATATATTACACAAGCAAACGTTTTAAATAATGAAAATAAAATATGAATGTATATATTAGGGTTGTTTCATATTTGTTAACATCCGCGAATGCGGATGCGGATTCTTGAAGTTTCACATCCGGGGATGGGTATGCGGATTCTTTATGGTTCACATCCGCGAATGCGGATTCTTGAAGGTTCACATCCGCGGATGGGTATGCGGATGTGGATTTTAAGATTTTTTACAATTTTATAACAAATTGTTATACATGAACTATATTATATGGGTGCAGAAATTGAATAAAAGAAGTAAATTTTAAAAAATTTATTAAATATATTTTATTTAGCAAGAAAAGTTGAAAATTCGCGCATTAAACTTTTTCGGGGTCAAGCTTATTACGTAAAGGTTCGTAAATTAAACCCGCACCACAATAAAAATCGGTGTGCTATTGGTGATAGCAGTTTTGATTCTTTTCGATGAACGCTCTACCATTTTAGAGGATTTGCATTTAAATGGGCCCTTTTTTAATCCGGTAAGCATTCAATTCCTTTTTGAGTATAATTTCAGCACTACCATTTTCTAGTCTTTCTTCACTCTCAACTCCACTTGATGAATCTAACATCATAGCCAGCCAGCTCGCTTTTTAAGCATGTGTATTTGACATATTCGTACTAGATGTCCCTTGCCCTAGTTGTTCTACATCATTTTCTGAGGAATCTGTCATTCTCATTCCTCAAAAATAGCTTTGAAAAATTCGTTCCTTATTCAAATAAATAGTCAATAGCGGACTAGTAGGGCAAGTAAAAATAAAACCAAAAATATTGAACATCAACAATTTATGCATTTTCTTCTGAGTGAAGCAAATTAAGAAAGGTAATAGAGAAATGGCTTGCTTTACTTGAGCACAAATGTTGTAAGCTACGAGGGCCGTTTGATAATTCCGTGAAAAATTAAACAAGAAATGATTTTTACGGCAAAAAAACGATTTAATTCTCAACATAGTCTCCTTTTAGTTCGATACATTACGTCCAACGTTCCTCCAATTTGTAGATCCCACCCGAAAAATATGTTTTCGGTGGGTCCTCAAAATAAGCTTCTGTATCGGTGATACAGGATACACATCCATGGATTCTCTTTTTACATATATCCTCTTTGCTTGTGGTTTAATTTCGTTTTGATTTGATTCGTGATTTGTGGCTTGATGTTCGTTTCAAGCGCATTCACGCAGACCTCTTATACGTACATATGTATGTATGCTATATATACTTACATATATACTCGTAGTTTTGATTTCTCTATTTTAACACATTGCCGATTAAGATTTATTAAAAACTATAAAATAAGATAGTTATTAACATAAATTTTATTTTTTGTATACGAATACATATTCCAAGACTTTCAGATAGGATTTGTAAGAAGATGTGCATCAGATAGTTGATAAAAATGCATTGATCCTATGACATTCATCAACATTTTTTTTTTGTTCAAAGAAATCTAACGCTATGGTTACTAATGTTTTTCCAATAAAAATGATTTAATAAAATTTCATTCATTTCATTTTGTTTTGTTGTACCTAAAATTTCTTATACTTACCATCTTCAATTATTTCTATCAAAAAGGTCCCTGCTTTGACCGAAAACACTAGCAAAATTAGATTTCTTATATTCAATAAAAACGCTGATCACTTGATCACGATATTTTAACTCTGAAAACTCTGTTCTTGTTCTATTTCATTAGCCTGGAACAACTGTTTTTGTGTTTTTTATTTGATTTCTTTATGGCACCGAACTAAAACGGAAACCAACATCTGAACAGGTAATCGCTATGTTACCAACTAACAGAAAACTATCTGGTATGCCTCCTAGTTACTTTGTTACTCGTCAGTCCCACAGTTCGATAATTATAATTTAAAAAAACCATAATGCACATTAAAAAGTAAGGAATAAGAACTAATGGAATGTATTTTTTGGGCACATAGAATCGTTTTTTCAAAAGCTCGATGAAATAGCATCTATGTAAACTGACCCTGGCGTGGAAAATCTTATACACACGTCCCAGCCTAGCAACAGAGGTTGTTGATTAAAAACTAAGGATATTTTTAGCTCATCAGATAAATCGCGGTGGCAGGAATAAAAACAAATTTTTAGATTGAAAAAATCTTTCTTCTGCATTTGTCTGAAAAGAAAGAAGGGCACAAAATTAGATTTCAAGTAAAGTCGACCTTGATCTGCATTTAATACTGTAAAACTTTAAGTGCATTTCACTTTATAAATTTGAGTAAAAAGGGACAGTTGCTTAACCGCCAAGAAAATCAAAATCTTGTATGGCAATTTCGGGTCAACGGAAGTAGAACTTTTAAGATACAACTTTGGATCAACCATTACTCAAAATTCTTATTAAAATCAAAAGCAAACTAATAAAATGATATAATTAACATCGTAAAACATTCAGGAGTAATTTATTTATTTATTAGCAAATATTTAAAATTCAAAAATATATGTATAGTATATACATATGCAAATGCATGTGTGTATGTATATAAAGAACAGTAATGTACATAAAATGGTATAAATTTTATTAATAATTTAATCAGTTTAATTTTAATAACATATGAATAAATTTTTAATTTAAAAATGTTGGGGTTGTTAAAACAATAACACTTCAAATAAAACTTTTAAATACTTAATATATAACGCAGATTTTGTGATACATTACTTTCAGACAGTCTGAATAAATTCATTATTGCACCAAATAATCAAAACTCTACCTAAAAAATACATCAATTTTTTTATATAATAAAATATTTAGAGAGCAAACAAATTTGATTTGTATCACCTTAATTTACTGCTCGTATACTTTTTGTGCTTGAATATTTTATAATAATTAAATTGCTTTAATTTTTTTTTTTTAATATCCATTACTTTTTTCTTTGCAATAAAACAGATTTAATCTGAGTTTTATGCAACTTTCATCACCATGTTATTGTATTGGATTATAAGTATATATGTGTGTGTGCGTGTGTGTGTGTATGAGCAATGTCAATAAAAGTTAATTCAGTGGTTAATCCTTGCATACATTAAGCGTCACGAGTGACAGAATTTATCTTAAATCTCCCATAATTTACATTTTTTTCAGCTTTGAATTTAAATATTTTTATGCTAAAATGCTCAAATTACAAATTACACAAAGCAACAGGATTTTATTTTGCATTATTTGGTGATATGCCCTTCCATTTTTTTCCCAATGTGAGTTCTACAATAAATTTAACTATTAATGTTGAAATAAAATTAGCTTAAAATTTTTATGAAAAAATGTTAGACAATACCAATGAACATCAAAAACTAAAACATAGTCTCCTTAGCTTTTTAAAAAACCCCTACTTTGGACACTGGAAATGGAAAAATAACTAGTAAGGGCATATGTAGCCTAATTACTCTACACAGCATTAACTGCAGGTGGGCGTGGAAGTTGTATTGTCGTCCATATTTAAGTAAATCAAATAGATATACGTTTCATTAAAACTATGCATAATTTGGCAATAACTCCAATTACTATGACAAAAATATGTTTGGAAAAGAAATAAGCGGTTATTTTATGCACATAATTCGACCTAAAACCTTAAAGTGGCAAAATTTTAAGCAATGTTGGCGTATAGCATAATATGTGACAAAGAAAGTTAACAGAGAACTACGGTCCGAAAATAAGTTTTCGAGAAAAACTTTTTTGAAGTTAAGAATTGGATTTTAATGCGACTGAACGTTTTTATGGCTTGAAACCCCTTGCTCGGAAGTTTTTGGGTTCGCTTATTACGAATCTGGTATCAGATTTTTAAAATTCAAAATGGCGGATCCAATATGGCAGACAAGTTTTTCGCAAATTTAACGGATTCGCTTGAAACTTGTTACTCAGGGGTTTTTGGGGTCGCTGATTATGAATTTAAAGTCAGATTTTTAAAATTCAAAATGGCGGGTCCAATATGGTGGACGAGGTTGTTAAAAATTGTTAAAATCACTGTGATCCTAATTTGACATTTTGTTTTTACTATGTTTAGAAGATGAGTTTAAAAAGGTGAATGAACTGTATTTCTGTGAAAATGAGGACAACAGGGATGAGGGTCTTAGCGTTGTCAGTGATACAGTGTCACATTTAATTTTTATTGTACGTTTTTTTGTCAATGTGTTCATGTTTGAAGTGAATTTGTGAAAAAACTAATGCAGAATCAATAACAAAGTGAAAATCGACTTTTTCGACCCGTAGGTCTCTTTCTACTTTCCCTGTCACATATATAAAATTAAAGAAAAAACAAAAAGGTTTTGTTTGGACATCAATATCATAGCGACTCGTTTTCGTATTGGGGTTAGTAATAGCTCACTTGGAAGGTTATTAATAATACTTTAAGCCATTACTACGCTCTTAAATACTTTGTTAGCAAAACTATAACTCGAAGACCGGTTAATGCTTTTAAGATAGGATTTAAAATTTAGCTGGCATAGCCTATTTAAAATTGGCTACGATAAATATAATGTATTTTTTTATACAAATATTTGGGGTTCGGGTTGCACATGTTTATGTTAATATTTTCTCTGAAATTTTTATGAGTTTCATCGGCGACCAATATCCACAAAAAGGGGAAACATGAACTATTTTTCATCAAGGAAGAGCAAAAAAGAAGAAAATTGAAGAGATCTTAAGCTACAGCAATTCTAACATATATGAAACAAATTCATTGTTACCGAGTGTAATATATTGTTTTTCGTTTATTTTGCTCACTATTCGAAAGAAAACAGCAGTTTTATCGCTTGATCTGTACTTAAATTTGGCAGAAATTCACACATGCTTTGTACACACACACACACACGCGCGCGCTATCTCTGTTTAACGATCTTTTACCATTGTCGTTCCATTTCTTTTGTATTTTATACATAACATTGTATTGGTGTATGAGTCCTTTTTTTTTTTGTCATTTACAATTTCTCAAATGCATTTGCATTTGTTAGCATCTCTCGTGTCAGACGCCAGACTTGCTTGGCAGCCTGCTCCAACGAACTCGGCGACTTTCCTTTAAACATGTCGAGTGTCGGAAGGAAATAATGTGGACAGCGTCGATATTGTAAACATGAGATTAATTGCAAAAAGATCCCATTGATACGATCAGCAATGCAGCCTTCGTCCCATTCAAAATCGCGCGGATGCTTTTCACACTCGTAGAGCAAAAGATTCTTCAAATGATAGGCTGTTATGGGATTGCCTGGTAGATCTAGGTGCCGATCACGCAGTGTCTTTAAAATGCTAAGACAACGCCGACGACAGCCACCTTTAAGGAGAACGATCATGTGGCGGCATTATTTTTATTACGTTTTTTGTTTCACTTACCTTGCAACAATCGATTTTCAGCTTCGAAGAAACTTAAGACCCAAGCATCACCCTCCATGCTGGCTGCATTGTTATTTTTATTTTGCATGACAATGCTCTCTTTGGAGAGCAAATCAAATCCTTCTGTTTTCACCTCGGCTACAATGTTCGGATGTGGCCATGGTATATGTGGTAATGGCCAATGTGCTGCTGATCTAGGCCAAATGCCCGAACATTTGAATGCAGGCGTTATTTGCACTACGAAACGATCGCGTACACGCAGCTTTACTTCGGTTGAATCACCGATCATCTTGACCATATCACGATAAATGCTCTTCTCACAGGCCTGTGATACGAGTGTTTGAAAGCGTGCACGTATTTTTCGTGATGAAAGGTATCCCGATGCGGTTATAAATTCCACCCATAGGGACATAGAACGTTTTCGTCCATCACTAAGTTTGAGTACTGCACAGCCTGGCAGAGAACCATCATCGACGAAGTTAAAAACGCCCATTTGATTGAGATATAAAACAATTTCAAATTCATTAGGTGAGACAACTTCGACGCCTTCAAATCTGAAAAAAAAAAATTAAATTTAAAGTAATAGTGGAAAATTGTTACGCTAGAGATTGTACTGTCTGAGCATTTTATTTTCTTTCTTGGTTAGGAGTTTACTTTTAATTTTTTATGGATATCCTTATGTGTATATACTGCACATACTTGATATCTGCACAACTCAATGCTTGCTACACAAAAACCTGTTACACTACGTACTCTGTACTTGCGACATCTGGAAAATTTAAACTCAATGGTTGCGACTTAATAGAGTGCATTACAATTCTAACATGATATAATATTTAGATGCTATGTTTTTGTCTATATTAGAGAAATACTCGGCACTTGCGACTACCTCAAAAGTTGCACCGAGCCCAGTTTTCATGCGTACAAGAATAGAGTTACTACTGTACTTGCAATGGAATAAGCTGGGTATGGCCGATCAAAAATTCAACGCGTTTAGAGTTCCAAATCATAAAAAAATTGATTTGATTACATATGTATGCATGTATGTAGAGGGTGTTTTTTTTAGAGGTTTGTTTTTCGAATAGAGATAAAACTGGCATTTTATGGTCAAATCTGGCAATTCTAATGTCATTTATGTTTAGTTTGGTTTGCCATTTTATCATGAACAGGTTGACAAAAGAACAACGCTTGCAAATCGTGCAAATTTATTTCGAAAATAATGGTTCAGTTCGCGAAGCTTACCGCAAGCTCCGTCCATTTTATGGTCGACATAATCGTCCATCAGAGCAATTAATTCGGTTAACCATGGATCGTTTTCGCACTACGTTTACTCTATGTGATAATACGCATAATTTCGCGGAATGGACCTGTCAATTGGCCACCAAGATCGTGTAATTTGACACCAATGGATTATTTTCTTTGGGGATATGTGAAGTCGCTCGTCTACGCCAACAAACCAGAAACGTTAGGGGACTTGGAAGCCAACATTCGTGGCGTTATTGCCGACATACGGCCCCATATGCTCGAAAAAGTGGTTCAAAATTGGACCTGCAGAATTGGCTTTATTCGAGCCAGCCGCGGCGGCCACATGCCCGAAATCATATTTAAACATTAATGGCATAAAATTATCCTTTCAATAAAGCCAAATTGATGGACATTAAAACGATTTTCTTGTGTTTTATTTCAATTCGAAGCTCTATACCTCTAAAAAAAACACCCTTTATATAACAATGTAGTGAAAGCTAGTCATCATGTCGCAGTGACCTCTAGTGGACAAAAATTATGCCCTCGTATATTAAAAGCTTTAAGATTTTTAGAATAATTTTACTTGACTGTTGTCTTCAATTTTTCTCCAAAATATCAAGTTTCCGCTTTCCAGACTGAGTTGGGGTAAAGTTTGAGGCCCCAAAGGTAATAATGCTTCTCTTTTTCGTGTCATATCATTTGCCATCCAGATGGGTATGGTTTGGCACCCCATTTTTATTAATTTTTTTTTTTGACAGCTATATTGGGACCAACCCCTAACAAATTTTAAGTTGAACTTAAAAAGATAAGTGTTAACTTATTTATTATCATAAATCTCATCGCTAATGCTTACAAACATTGCTACAGGCTTGTGTCCAATTCCGGTGAGTTTGTGGAAGTATATTACCGATTGTATATGTCTGGGAATGAAACTTTATAGTTGAGCGTGAAGCTACTTGTAGTTTAAGTGTAGGCGTAAGGTACGAAATGATAGATCTGGTAATAAAAGAATATTCCCAAGTGCCTGTTTATGGCTGAATCGTTACTTTTTATTCGACGATGTGTATTTTGTTACATATTGTAGCGAAATTTGCAGTATGCCAGTTCTCGAACACCCTCTGGCAGCCATATGTGGTTTCTGTACTAGAAATAATGAACTGAATGTCGCTGCAATATGTCAGACAATTCTTGAACTCGATAAGCGCCATCTAGGAAGTACCGGAAATGACATTCTGAATAGTGGTGGAACTTTCAAGAAGGAAGTGAATTTGCTATAAAAGGTTGCCATTTGAGCAGTCGAGACACAGTTGTTCGTAAGCAGTAGAGTAATAAAGGTTGTTCTTAAGCAATAGAGTAATACAGTGGATTTCAAAGCGCTAAAGTGAAATAATTGTCTATATAGTGCCTGTTTAATATTAGAGTTTGAATATCGATAATTAAAGGAAATAAACAATTGTCGTTTAAAAACAAACGCCTTTGATTTGAATAAACCATTTTATAATTAAATAAAGTTTGTGTTTTTAATTGCTACACAATCCAGTGATCGAACTCAGAAAAGTGTAAGAGATCGAAATTATCCTAAAAAGAGACAGGAAATTTCGTAACAATATGAAGGTCTGGCAACACCGAATATTGGTTTTGAGAGGAGGCTTAACGTGTTTTCCAGTTTCACCCGCTTTTCTTTTCTAATTGTTTTTTTGGGAAATATTCTGAAACTCAATCGTAAAACTAAAAGTTTCTGAGAAAACAGTTTTTCGCATATTTTTAGTGCAAAGCGGTAATCTTACTTAAAATGCATTTTTTTAAATTATATTTTCCAAATTTTTTTATCAAGCGCTACGTGAGTTCGATCCCACTTATCTCAAAAGCTAAACATGAAATGAAAACATGAATTTTAGATTTGAGTTGAGCGTAACGTGGAGTTAAATTATTTTGAGCTTATCTCTCGTTTGCTGCAAAACCGTCATAACTCAAAAAACCTTAAGTTGGAGAAGAACGCATTTAAAGTTTTCAATAAATAACTCTTTATAAGCAACTTCAAAACAGTATGTCTTCATAAACTCTTCTCACAAGGCAAGTTTTTTAGACACCTTTCAGATTTTACACAAAAAACTTTTGCTTAAAACGTCTGAAGCAGGTCCCATATAAGAACATTTCTTAAAGCACATTTGTGAAAGAAATTTCTGCAAAAACTATGATTCTTAAATGATTTTTTCCAAGTTTAAATGAAAACTTCAAATGAGCTGTAGCTCAGCAAGTCTGAAATGTCGAATTTTAGCATGCGAATCACTTTGCGATTCCTTGGTATGACCCATGTCCTCAGAAGCATCATATTTTTTACCAAATGACCAGAGCTATCAATTAGAAAGAAAAAGAGCTACAGTGGCAACAATGATTGCAATATCTTTTCCTGATTTGAATTGTCTCCCTTTTGCAGAAGGCACATGCCATTTACAAAATTTATTTCTACATAGAATCTCGAAGATATGCTGGTTAATAGAAAGTTCATCAAGATGGCAAACCTGTCAATTTCTTCAGTTAGTGCATGCTCACTTAAGAATAGGTAAACATGGAAAGAAGAAAAATGTAAAGAAAGTAAAAGCGAAAAAGTCAGAAATTAGAGATTTCAAATGTTGGATGTCCCATTGAGTTGAAGTAAATTTGGAGTCGACTAAATTCCGCAGATTGAACAAAATCTGAACGTCTTCAATTGCGATCGAAGGAAAAAGATGTTAAATTATTAATGAGTGATGCTTAGGATTGCTTATGTCGGAAAAATATTTTTATGTCAAGCATTTGTTTCGTGAATCGGCGAAACGATTTCCAATTGAGATTAAGATTCCAATTACGCGTATACGGTCTAGTCATGAGTGAAGCAGAGATATTACCATTCTTCTGTGATATATTCGGCTGTCTTAAATTCGGTTAAAATCGAAAAAATTATTTTGAGCTGTTACCACATTTAGGACACATATCAATTCAAAAAGTTTTCTTTAATATTCCATATATGAGTTCAACATTCTCGTGAAGAAGCTGAACTAATACTTTTTGAGGAACGAGACATATGTACTATATGTCATTTTTGTTTGTTCTTTTAAGCCTGACGAGGAGCAAAATTAGGTTCAGATAAACCAAAGAAGGTGTAGTTTGAATAAACTTGACGGATAAGATTATAGATAGTTGCTTCAAATAGATTTTGTTGAAAAACGCTATGTCTATAGACAGACCACTTACCAATCTGAGTCCATTATTATGACAGTTACATCCTTCAGTATTAAGAAAATTTAATTTGAAATCGGATTTAACATTGAATTTAGACATTTTGGAAATGGCACAACTAGCTTAATGTAGTGCAGAATATGATTCCTTGGTGGCAAAAGAACCGGAAACTGGGAATAGCTCTGGAAGACTACCAGAACCTCAACTGCAAATATGGGAAAGTTAGTATTGTGTTGGATTAAAGGATATACCATTCCAATGCTGATCTTAGAAGTACGTTCAAAAAGCTGCAATGTTGAACATCAGCACCGAATTCAACAACCAGTTACGTGCTTATGCTGAAAAATGTTTTCCAAGCTGTCATACAGACCGATACTACCCCAAATAATATGAGAAACATGACAATGATTATTCGGCGGAGGTACGCTTATGAAACTAAACGTTTTGAAGCAATGCCTTGCAGTAAATTTTAATGATTTTTCAGCAGTTCCTGAAACAAATAATATTTAAATTTCATTGGCAATTGACGGATCAATTAATTATGTCCAACAACCGCTGAGATGTATTCTCCACCCTTGAATGAAGCAACCACATAGGATATAATGAAACAGAGTACCTAGGTTTATTCAGTGCTGTTTACACAGAGAAAACGATTTGATTAAATATAACAAATTATATTTCATACAAAGCAATTAAATATTTGATTGAAGAATATGACCAAACTTTGAAGGAGGTTTCGAAGTGCTTATGGTGGATAAATGTATCTAGAAAATATAAAAATGAAAATTCTTCGGCCCAGTCCAGATTAAATCGGTTGAAATATTTTTTCTTCCACTAACAAGAAAGAAACCATTAAACAGAAACCTCTTGCTTAATTCATAAAATACTTTTTTTTGTTAAATACTCGGAATTGCATTTTAAGCTTAAGTGTCATAATTCAACCACAAATAGCAAGGCATTCTAGTAGCTTCATTTTGACAAATAATTAACAAACAATTTGTTCTTTTCCATTAAACTGTCAGAAGTGTTGCATCTTATCATTCTCCCAGCGAAGTCACTTGTTCACTTCAAAATTGTAATTAGTAACCATCTCAAAAACTCAAAAAGAGGAAGAAGCTCAAAATGGTTTTAACCACATGTGCCTTCATTTTGTTAATGTCATCGTAAAAAGCTCATTCAATTCGAAGTGTAGTAAGTCAGGCTCATTGCATGATCTATGCACCAATCCTTTTTAATTGTTGTTGTTGTTGTTGTTGTTGGTTTATCTTGCTTGCAGCTGAAGAAGTTCTGGATCAACGTCATTTGCTCCACTTAGTATAATTAGTGTAGGCTTCTTTACATGCATTTTTAGTATCCGTTGGTGTTAGTAAGCTGAACAGTAGCTTAGTTTATGTAGTTAAACGTCAGTTAAATGGTTAAAATGACAACGATTGACGATACGCATGTGGTATTTGTCGTTATAGATTGTATCTGTCAATGGTGTAAGTGAATTGTTGTTGTTAACAATTTGCTAATACATATTTTTATTTGCCCAGGATAAATATATATGATCTGGTATTATGCTCCATAAATTTGATTTTATTTTGTGAAATTTTCAGGAATTATATTATTTATTAGCTCACATTAATTTGATAGTTAAATTGGCTAACAGTTTTTTTTCATTTCGCTTTTAAGAGCGAAAAAAGTTATTTTACGTGATATTTGCTGAAAAATGCGTTAGCCATTTCTGTTTGTGACATTGTAAAGTAGTAATCGTCCTTAGCAAATCTTTCCTTTGATCTTTTCAGGAAAGCTCTTATCCAATATACAGTCTATTGAAATAAAAACTAAATAACTCAATGCAAAGGCCTTAACTAAGTATAGTTGTAAGAATTAATATTAATCTAACTTTAATGTGTGATATCTCTGGGAAGAAGTATCCTGGTTAAAAAAAAAAAAAATCACTTCTGATGTTTAATAGCTTCTTGATGGAATTTATATTTATTTTTTCCGAACTCAGTGACCCAAAATTAATTCGAGATCAATATCCTTGTAAGTTGGTATAATTGTGAAAGACTCAATCCATATGGATTAAAATTGCATTTTCATTAGTCTTCTCAGATTGTATTCAATTAATTTTTTTACATTAATATTGATAAAAATACATCTAATACGAAATTGCAATGAAAAACTATTTTTTTCACGCATTAAAGCAAGACAATGTTAGGTTAAGTTTGGGTGACGGCAGCGTAGCCTAATATGGACCACAGGAGTTCATGGTGTTACCACAAACTCTCTGCTTCGGTCTTAATAGTAAATTCTTGTTTTAATTGTGGTGTTCGTTCAATATGAAGGTTGTTAGAGCGAAAATTTTGATTTCAATTACATATATAAGTACATAGGTGCACTTTTGTTACTGTCTTCAAGTACTAGAAAAATGGCTGGCCGAAGGATTTTAATCTGTTTCAGCCGCAGAGTCAGTTTCATGACAATTTCTGAACCAGATAATTTTCTAGCACCAAGTAAGAACACGTGTTTAGAACTTAATATTTTGGATTAAGGCAAAACTCTTAGCTAAAACGTGGAATAAATTTCTTGACAAAGTTGAAAACTAATAAAAAAAAAGCATTTCGCAATAGCTCTATTACAAAAGATTAAGAAGTAATGCATACAGCAGTTTTTCTAAAAATAAAATTAAAAGATGCCTACACAAAAAAAAATAAGATAATGGCATGTTGTTTGAACAAGAGATGTAAAAAAAAATTAAGATTTTTGGGACTTAAAGTAAAGTTGTTTTTCAATACTCTCCCAAAGCAATATTTATGAACACATTTTACTAATTGTTTTGTTCCCTTATTTTCAATATATTATATTATATATCATAGGCGATTAACAAAATCAAAATCGATGAGCACCGTCTATGTGTGCAGATTCGAAATAGAGCTTTAAAAATTATAATAGGTCAAATTAGTTACAGGTAAATTAGAAATTAATATAAGCAGTGCTTTCAGTGAAAGGTAGATGAAGATAAAGGACATATTCAATTATTCTATATAACGTGAATTGAATCCACGGAAAGCAGAGGCTGAAAGACTTTAAAAACTTATTTTTGGGTTTAAAAGATCCGGAAGTGTTTTCTTCTGCTTGCATTGCATTTTTATCAGATGTTTTTGCTACTACCGCAGAAACAGATCAGGGTGAGATCATTTCAAAACCCATCCACTACTGAGGAAAACATTCCAAAATGCATTGGGGACATCATTGGAAAAGCCAGTTTTTTTGACGTAGCAAAGTTTTTATTAAAATCTTTCTGCTCTCGACATATTAATTGAGATGCGTTGGAAAAATATATCCCATAATGCAACTATGTGGAAGTAATACTACCTTAAATCTTTTCTTGAGCTGTCATGGGTAGCTTGATGCAAACAATTTTAGTTATAACGTTCCCTGGGCTTTCAAAAGAACCTTTAGCAGTATTTTCACATACGGGTCATTCCATCTTTAATGGGCCTAAAAATACCCTCATGTTCTTTATATAGGCTGAAACTTTTTTCAGTGATTGGTCTGTCATGTAGAAGATATGAAAAAATTCGATAAAATTTTTTTGACCAATATTATTGCTTAAAAAAAAAAGTTTTAAATTGTGTTCAAAAAAGCTTGTAAGTAAAACGAAAAAATTCATTGATGAATATAAACAAACCAACAGAATCCAAATTAGCTTTTATAATATTTTTAGGTAGTTGTGTACTAGTAGATGACAAAAAAATTGCAAATCTGAATAAAAGAAGGCCTGAACGGTTTCTATGTGGTAAAAGATAAAAAAATTGACTTTCCAAGAAAACATCAATTTCTTAAATACTCCATCATCGATTTCAGCTTTTTCAGGCACAAAATTATCAGAACATATTGAAGTACCATCTCTGAAAATTTTATCCATGTTTTTTCACCCTATTTGATTTTACTAACATTTAAAGTTAAGATTTATGATTTGCAATGCAAATTGAAACATTGAGAATGAGACCGAGACAATAAAATTTGAACTGATTTCAGCTTTTTAGGCTCAAGATTTTCAGAACATACAGGAGTACCATCTCTAAAAATTTCAATCACATTTTTTTATCGAATTTTTTTATATCTTCTACATGACAGACCAATCACTGAAAAAAGTTTCAGTCTATTTAAAAAACATGAGGGAATGACCCATACGTATCTTTCATTTTGAAGCTTTCCGTATTTTTCTAGAGGGATGTATTAATATATATGAGGACATGTGAATATGAAATGAATGCAATAGTAAATTAAATTCTTGTAATTGAAAATAAAGCAATTTTGTAGTAGTTAAAAAATAGATGAAAAGTAGGGCAATTGACCCAACCGAATATCATTGCAATGTTAAAAAAGTTTTCTTGGTTCAAGACAAATAATCAGAATTTCAAATTGGTTGAAGTTAAAAGAAAAAGTTAACGTAAGATAACATAAATAAAATTTTATTCCCTTGAAGTCTTCTCGAATTATTTATAAAATGCAGTAGTTTTGTGAAAGTTGGGGAATACATTTTTAAATATCCAGGTAATATGTTCCCTTCACTCCTCCAATATTTGTAAGAAACGTTTCGTTGTTAAGTTACTATCAGCCCACTCCAAGTAGGGGCGTTTGTTTTTACGTCAATATACATAATTTAGCTTAGTCTGATAATCCTTGACAATTTCTGAGTTGTTAATTTTTGTCTTCAAAAACTTTAAGCATAACTTGGTTGTAAGGTAATCTAAGTCTGTGCTAAGTAGCATAGCAAATACTTTTGGGCGCCAAATGCCGTATGTACTGTATCTTTCTTAGAGAAATTAAATAGGAAAGACTTTTCTTTTGTGCTCATCAAACTGAATACGGCGGGTTCAAAGGTTTAAAGAAATTTGAAAATGGTTTCTTACCAAATTGCTTATAAGTGAAGTGACGGCAAAATCACATTTTTGCACACGGTCGATCGGGTGGCTTGACACAGTACTGCTTTTACCAATAAAAAATATTTGAAGTCAGATCTTTTAGGGCAATTAAATAGGGTGATTAAAAACTTTAGTTGGCCTGTAATTAATTATTTATTAAACTTGGCTACCAATCAATAAGTTTGTGGCCAATTAAATATTTGATCGTCGGTCTGCATATTTAAAATATATTTAATAATATAAATAATATATAAAAAAAAATTAATAACTTTTGCATGTTTTGCGATGAGGAAAATTAAAAAAAAATTAATTTTTTGTGCGACCGATATCAAATGAGAGATTATTTTCTACTTAGTTATATGGGGAATTATCGGCAACGATTTAATTGACATCAGTTTTACAATTCCGTTTCAAAAAAAACATTGACCAGCTGTTTAATTGCTTGCATGCGGTAACCCGCAATTGGCCTACAAATATGGCTTTTAATAATACTGCCGAAAATTGAGTGCATTCGAGACTTTGGACGTGCAAGAATGATGACCCTCAAATATATTTGGAGCATTTTTAAAGTAGCGAGTTGACAATTCTAAAGTGCCCATTTTAATTTTATGCTACTTTTCTTACAAACCACAGCTGATAGCTTTATCGCTAATGTTCATCCAACTCCTATAATTTGCGTTCAAAAACTACTATTTATAAAACTTAAAATACTGAAAATATAATCAGAGGAAAATAAGGCATAGGTGTAAGGGCGATAAGCCAATATTTGCCCATTGGTATCGTCAATAAATTTACCATTTTTAAATAAATTGTTTGTTCTGTGAACAAAATAATATGAGATTCAATGGTCTAATTTTAGGACTTTATTATATTTTGAACAGCCACAATTTCAAAGCTCCATTTTTTAAGGTTTGGCTTTAAATACATCAAATTCTATAAATTTTCACAGTCAAATTCATATGATATTTATTTTAGGCATTTTCATTACATTTGTACATTTCGAGTTGGCTTATAGTTCTGAAACATAATCGAAACTCAAAGTTCAATTAATTTAATTTCCGTTTAAAGGTTTATGTATAACCTGAGCATGGTGGCTTAATCTTAAATCTAAAGGTTAAAAAGAAATTGACTCACCTGCCATTGCATTCGACCAGGCTTGAAATAAATCGCGGTTCTTGTAGCTCCACTTCCTTTAGAATGTCCTGCACGATTTTGCAAATTTCTCTAATTGCGGTAGCGGTCTTAAACATCCGCGCCTGAACACGTTCAGCACAAAAACGATTCATTTGATAAATCATACGCGTTTGAGCGGCCATCATATCCGGTGGAACCAACATAGCGACGGCTTAGCAAGATGAACTAAATTCTAAACACTTTATTCACAATGAAATAAACAAAAACTTAAGGACGAATTTTAGTAGGCAAAATTAAACCGAAAACGAAGATACACTGCCGGGCGGAACTTTTTTATCTTATTGAGTTTTTTTTTTACAACTGTGATACATGCGATTTTTGGATATTTGAGTTCAATATCTTTCTCGCGTTATCTTTATTTACTGACGCTGAAACGTATAGAGGAATAAGCGAACTAGCAAATGAACGGATGGATTTGATTGCGTTCAAGCTGCAATCCCATGGATACGCGTAGTAAATCTCAATTTACAGCCTCGCACATAAAAATTAAATCGCTAGTGCTAAGTATACACTGAGTAGTTGCGATTAAACGCGGCAACGCTGTGTATTTGCTGTATCTGTGTCAAGTATCTGCAGCATGCACATAAAGCAAAGCAACAACAATAAAAACACTTTAATTTGTATCTACGAGCACGAGTACTGGATGCGAATGTGCTTGTATATCGCAGCAAATCAAATTTGTATCTGACGCTGCTGCAGATTGCGGAAAAAAAACATGAAAAAAGTACATCAAAATCATGAATGAATGTCGGCGTGTCTACCAGCTGCCGCCGTAACGCACACCCACATCTCATTTGACGCCGAATTCCGTCACTCGTTCACGTGTGTATCTTTGGGATTGCCAAATTTAAACATTAAGTGAAGAAGAAAAAAACAATCGATTGACTCTTGCGTTGTATTTTTAGAGATACAATCCGTCTTTAAACTGCAGCTTCATTCAGTTCCGGTGTGGATTTTTTTAACAACACCACATCGTTTCGCCTTCTGTGTATCGGTTGCATGCAAAAAGAATCTGTGTGCGTGTGTGTACGAATCTGATTTATCTTTTTTCTTAGTGTTTGTGTATACGTTAGCTTCAACATTTCTGTTGTATTAGTGATATATTGTGACTTTGTATTTGTACTAAAATTTCAATGTGTTGTTAACGGGCGTCTTTATGTTGCTTACTTGCGTGTGTGCGTGCGCTTGTATTGCGTCTCATTCAAACTCCGCCTACTTTTTGGTCTCAATGAGTACCAAGTTGTTGTTGCTATTGTTATTTAGCAGCCATCGCGTTTTATCGCCGAAACTCATTTGTTCTGCGCAGATACTGACTCTTGTCGTCGTATCTCTAGGTTATTTATGTTTCACGAAAATGTAATTTTATTTTTCCTTCCCCATATCTATAAAATGTTTGTACCTTGCCATAATTCAAACTGGGGATATTCGCTGGAGCTGAAAAAGTTTTCTGTTTCAGTTGGCATAAACATGTCATTCTAAAAAATGTTTAAGTTCTTCCATTCTGACTTTTGCTGTAACATGAGTTGCCATTACTCTTATAATATTTCTTTATGGAAATTGTGATATTTTATTATGAAATGTTTTCAGTCCGCATTCGGGATGATACTGGTTGTCTGTTCAATTTTATCTTAAGTTTTAATTGATTTGTGCAGAGATATACGAAAAATATGAAATTTATATAATCAAAGAACATTTTGACATAAAATGTAGCTAAATGTGTTAACTGTCTCTCACAATAAGGTACGATTCCTAAAGTTTGTGAATACTCAATCAAGTCCTCTATTTTCTAAAAAATTTGACTAACTAAATAAGTAGGATCGTAACCTAAAATAAATAAGATTTCATTTGCTTCAATCCCGAGCGAATTCTTCCTAAGCAGAGAAAACGATTTTTGTATATATATCAAGATTTGGTTATAATTGGCAAATTATATATATGATGCAAGCTAAATAAATATTTGATACAAGTTAACATCGCATATTCCACCGAATTGAATAATGATATTGGATTAATCATATACTTGGTAACGATAACCTATTTTTTTTTGTATAATTATGGTAGGTCACTCATATATTTATATAGCTTGGTTGAAACAAATATTTCTTTGTTGCAATAATTCACTTGTTAATAATCACCAAATCATTCATTTGGCTGAAGAAATATTGCTTAGTCGCCAACGTATACATTTATTAATTTCGACTTAGGTATAAACCGATGAGCAAAAAGGAAACATTCTCGTTTCTCAGTATAGTCTTATAGACCAAGGGAACTCATATCAGTGATCTCTTAGTTCTCGAAACAAGATCTACAAGGACTAACTGTCTTTTTTTTTTCTAGAAACCAACAAAAGTGAATTGAAGATTCTTCCGATTGAAGCGTTAAGTTTCATTCGCTTGATGTGTCAGAGCCATACAAATTGAGGAATTTCCTCCTTTTGTACAACATCCACAGCACTCCTATATTTCTCGGTTAAGTCTTCATCTTGATACTCCATGATACTCCATACATACAGGACTAAAAGTGCGACGCACTACAGAATGTCGCTTCAGTGTCGCGGTCTTGAATTAAAATTTTGATTTCCATTTGGTTTGGGATAGTCGTTCAGCACTAATAGTTTTGAAAACTGACTTAAGACGTTTTTCATCAGTATTCGTAGTGGACAAACAAAGTACTCGATAATTCCATAGAAGATCCGTAGATCCTGAACAATTGTTTTATAGCATTGCTTTAAGCAGTACCGACTCTTTCCGATTTTTGTCATGCCACTTTATATCACTTGGCTCCATGGCTCTCTTGGTATTCCGCTGCATCTGTCTCCCTATACTGAAAAAAAAGTATTCTTCTTTCCATTAATTGTCTTTGGTTGATAGATTCTCAAAATATTTATTAACTATCAACAATTTTTTTATTAATATTACTGTGTCTTAAATTGAAAATTAAATTGTTGTTGTTTAGGCCAGTAAACATAATATTTGTTTCAGTCGATTCAAGAGACTTGGTTGGTTGAATATGTTTATAGTACATATATTTGATATTTGATTTCATTTTCCAGCACATTTATGTAAAACAATACTTAAGTATGTACGTATCTTCTGCTTGGTATGCGACTTAGGCACTTACGATTTTGTGAGTTGGTTCTTAACACAAATATATAATAATTTGTTAGCTATTACCAAATCTCAATACATACAAATATATCGATATCTCTGTGCACGAGTTCATCATGTCGTCTATCCATTGTCAGTGGCTTACATAATATCTGTAGGGATAGTAGTATGAATTATAGGCTTCTAAGCGATTACTTCTTGAAAAAAGTAAGGTACTTCCTTAAGAATTTTATTTAATAAGATCTCAAGTCATTCGCCAGAAAGTCGAAAAGAGGAAGTTTCGAAAGGTAAGAAAGACTCTTATTACTTCGACTAGAAATTATTTTCTAAGTTTATGCTCAATTCAGATTAAGTTAAGTTTAATTAAGATCAGTGTAATTTAGCTAAGGATTTTTAGATTTTTTTTTGTTATTTTATCACAGGTTGGGGTAACTAATGGTTTCGAAATGAGGGTGAATAGTTGTGCCATTAAGGCGCGATTAACTCTCCTGGCGCTTTATTAAGTTTAAGTTGTTGGATAGCATGTGTTATCCCTATAAGAAAATGAGACGGGGTAGAAATAGACCACATGTTTCTGGAAGTGTTGGCTAGGGATTTTGTGAAATTTTTCGATGCAACATTTTCTGTTCAATTTTCATTGCATACCACGTGTTTTCCATACCCTGTTCGCATATTTGCAGAAGCAAGAAGCCGTCATGGCTCTATAGCGCTCAGCTGTCGCGCTATCGAAGTTTGGCGGTAACTTGCATGAGTTTACTGATGCTCAATTGTGTGACCAGTTGTTTGATGTTTAAGTATTCTATTGGAAATCGTAGCGTTCGACCAAATGGCTGCTCATGGGCTGACCACTTCTGTGACTTTCTTGTATTGAGCTAGTCCCGTCAAGGCTTGAGCCTAAGCACCACCATTGATATATCAATTTGAAGTTATTTACGATAAGTTGAAAATGATATTGTCATTAGTTTTTAAATTCAAAATGAATTTGAAGTTGTTTGCGTTAAAAAACATACAGAAAAATTTTTATTTTTAGTATTTTCAATTTTAAAATTTGCACATTTAAATTAAAAATAAAGTTTTCAAGCTTACAATGCCTAAATCAGAGTATCTTCGGAGAGGGTGATGACTTTTGCACAATCTTATATTAAATGTTAAAAAAAAATATTATTTAAAAAAAAAAACTCCCAGTCGTCACCATTTTCGATATAAATATCGTCAAAAGTATCAGTAAAATATAATCACCAAATCGTGATAAATCGTGCATGCCCATCACGAAAGTTTACTTCTCGCTAGAAAGTCATATTTAATGGTCGCTATTGACAAAACTTTGACATTTTAATAATTAGTGTTAAGTAAATTTTAAATGTTGCAAATCAAACCGATTAGAGAAACTTAAATTTATGTTCATTTCTTTATTTCAAATGCGAAAACAACACGTTTTAGCTGACACTTTTGATGCCATCAAAAATAAAAATTCACAAAAAATGACCAACTTAAAAGAAACGAACAACAAATTTAAATAGCAAAACGGACACCAGATAAATAAAAACACGTTAAAATGCAAATGAAAAAAAAAACTTGCAAAATGAAACAAATGACAAGATTAATAATTATTATTAATTTTAATACCAGTGCCATGAGACCAAGTAAACAGCACTACGAAGGCGTGAAAAACGAACTTATGAAAAAAGGCTGGGCATTGAGACGTCTGAGGCCAGCAATGAGTTAAGAAGCGCGCGCATGTTGGGTTGACAAAAAAGAAAAAACATGAAAGGAAACGCTTATCTAAATGCGAAAATCTTTCATATTTAATGAAATTTTTTCAATTTATACCAAAGTCATTCCACGAGTGGCTTACTCGGAACAATGTATCAAACTAAAACCAAACTGAATTAAGACTTGGAGAGCCTTATTTTATTCCGATAAGTTCATTTTGGTCAAAAAAGTACCAGAAATTCAGTTCAGATTGACAAAATTCTCCGTTGATGTTGAAGTGGTAAATGCACCAAAAACTTCAATTTTTTTTACAAATTATCAACTTAACTGTAATACATGCATTTTATTTTACATTAAAAGAAACTATACTCTTAAATTGGGTTTCATTTCACCTACAAGTCTGTAATAAAAATACGCACAGTCTATTTAATTCTAAAAATAAATTTTCACTCCAGAAATAATATACAATTGGACACGAAAATGCATAGAGTCATACTTCAGGACTCAATATAAAAGTTTTATTTAATTTTTGCTACCCCTTTTAAAGAAAATTTCTTAGATTAAGTTCCAAGATGCACTCAGAAAATAATTTTGGTTAATGCAACCAAATCTCAGGTTAAAATTTTCTAACCTGATGGCCCTTGTTGTTAACCTGATTCTCAGGTTAGCTACAGAAATTTCTCAAAAACGAAACCGAATGTTTTTTTTCGCTTTTTTTCTATTATTCCTTTTCTTACTGCTTATTAATTGGAACATCATTTTTGTTACATTTTAAAAATATCATGGAGAAATAAATCTTTTTATATTGTCTTCGACGAGATTCGAACCTATGTCTCCTACGTTATGCCACTGTTGAGAGATGCGCACATCTTAACGAACTGAGCTACTCTTACTATTATATTGGCTGGAACTAAAATTATATGAGCATATCGCATGCAACAACACGGAATATCCAGGTTCGAACCCCACTGAATGCAAGAAAAAATGTTTTTTTTAAATTAAATTGAGTTCCATAGAACAATTTATGAGGTTAATGTGTTACCTGACGCTTTTTAGGCATTTTTGCCTGAGTGTGGTGTTTAAGGCCACAAATGGTATGCTTTCGTTTCCTACTCATTTGAAAGTAGTTTGCAATTGTTTTTTCTTAGTGTGTATTAAATTTTTCGAAAACGAAGTTCTTTAAAATGATAGCTGTTTCGATGTTCGTGGATCACGCAAAATCTACGTGATCAATTTCGGATATTCAATTATTATTATATTAGATTATCAAGATTTTCATATTGAATACTAGTGGTGCCCACGGCTTCGCACGCGCACGGCCCGTTCTATTTTTCATAATGAAATTTCTGCCTTAACCAGAGTATCGTAACGTTCAAATCGCACAACGTAAACTTCTTCAAACACCAACCCGTACTATAGTAGGCAGAAATAAAAGTGAATGGTAACGTTCTGTCCTACGTACAAAAATCTTTATTCGCTTTTTGTTTATTTTGACTCGCGATTGTTACCTGAACTCGTACAAAATGTAGTGAACGTTTTTGTCTTTTGGAAGTCAAAAACGGTACCATGGTCCGAGGATCCATTTGCGGATCAAAAATGGTTCTTTTCAAGGTCCCGAGCCTCCCTTTTTGAGGTATCTTTCGCTTGAAAAAAATGTTTTTCCCTCATACGAATCTAATGACAAAAACGATCACTACATTTGGTACGAGTTCAGATAGCAAACGCGTGTCAAAACCACAACAAAGCGAATAAAGTTTTTTGTACGAAGAGCAGAACGTTACCATCCTGTTGCACTCGCTCATGTCACTTGCAATGGTTTGTGTTAGTGTTTCAATCAAAGAGTGAAATACGTGATGCGAAGGGAAGAAGTTAACGCTCATAGAACAGAACGAAATCGAACCATACGATAGAGCTTTTTTTCTTTCTCTGCTCTTAACATATCATTCTAAATTTTCTCTTCAAAAGTACTAAAAAAAAAATTCAGAGAAAGAGTTTGTCCTCTGAACTTTTAAGCCAAATATAAACGGTAAAAATGAGAAGAAAAAAAAACAACAATAACAACACAGACTTCAAGAAGTAACATTTTGTGAGGTTTTGCAAATATTTAATTCTAAATAAAAGAGTATTTAATTTAAAAAAATAAAAAAAAACTATGCAATATCCTTTTTTAGCACAAATATGTTATTTTAAAAAAGTAATTAATAAAATCGGTTCAGTATAATTTGTGCCAAAGCGTTACAAATCATTATCATTAGAGCAATTTTATGTAAATAGCATTGATTGTGAAAAACAATAACCCTCAAATTAGATATGCCCACAAAAATCTGCTTCGGGAGCTAGTTACAACAACATCATTTTGGGCTAAAAATCTCAATAATATACATATATATTTTATTGATTGTTGATGAAATTCTACTGATTACACTACTCGACAAATTTACAAAAACCTTCTCCATAATGGATGGCGATAACATTTTATTCAGTAAATGCACTGTTGAGCGCACAAAATCATTGTTTTTTTAACAAATTTCAAGGACTTTTTTACCCTTTTTCCGATCATAACAGTCATATCACCATTTTAAAAAAATTTGTTTTACAAGCATTTACGTGAACTTAGTGCTCTCGACAGTACATTTTTTTTTAATTTTGATATTTTCTGTAATCTTTTTTTATTACATGCACTTTTCATAATTTGGACAGATTTATTTGTTTCGAAATATTTGGCCTCTTAAAAATTCAAGTCTTGTGATGGACTCTCGCGGTGAATTGCCCACATGATAAAGATATCTTTAACCATATGAGTGACTTTTTTTTAAATAAAAAATGGCGGCATTGAAACAAATAAATTTTCATTTAATGAGTTGACAGTTGGCCATTTTGGTTTCTGAATGTTCAGTACTAGCTGTAGCTTTGTGTTTTTAATTATTTTCTATGATTAATTGTGATAGCAGTGGTATGTGACATTTTATTTTGTTTGCTAACATATTTCTGGCAACGCATTACGCAACGTCAGCTCGCGCTTGACACTTAACTTCCAAGGTAAGCCCTAAATTTTCTATATACCTTTATGATTTATATCTATTATGGAGCAAATTTGGGCATTATAAAATACTATAAGCGAGTTATTGCCTTATAAATTGCTTATCATGTTTAAGTTTTCGAAGATTGGGTACATGTCTTATAAGGAAAAACGCTCTTCAAAAAAACTAAGAAAAGTTTTGATTACAGGAATACGATACCCTTGCATCTCCTCCTATTGCCTTTTATTCCAGAAAATGAAAATTTCCAGCAAATGCTAATACTTTCAGTCTTCTTATAAGTTCTGCATTTGTTATCATTCCTCTACTTCTCAATACGAATATAGAAACAGAGAAAAGACGATTGACGACACAATTTTGTATCTTTTTGATCTTTTGAAAATTTGAATATAATTTATGTGCGATCCACCAGGTTAATCTATGCGAACGTATATGCGTGTGTACTCGTGTCTGCGAGTTGTCAGTTTGAATTTTGGTATTTTATTTATGAACAACAAACAGTCAGTTTGTTTGAGCCAACATAAGACCCAGCGAAAATTCCACACTTATCAGTTTCTTTTAATCAGAATAAAATAAATGTTGTGAGGACTTTTTAAACGTTTCCTATTTATTTAAAATTTTAAATGAGGGTTCTGCTGAATTTATTTCTTAAAGCATTTGAACAACAAAAGTGTACAAATTCAACATGGCATAACATTGCGAGAATATTTTATAATGAGCCATAGCAGTCTTCACAAAAATATAAAAATTATTGTGGTTTAAATATTGAATAAGTCATCAATATATTGCCAATACGTTCGTAGTTGCTGTCACTTGCACTTGAATGATTGACAAGTTTCGGCTCCTTGCTTTCATTTGCTTAAAGTTTGCCCCTCTGGTTAACAACAGCTAACAAATGCATTATAATCAGCCGACCAACACCTGTCATTTGTATCATTTCGGTACAGCTAAACTGTCACTTGTCACTTTGAGAATATTTTATTCGATTTTTTAAGGAGCACGTGCACAAAAGGCGCAAGATAATAGAGCTCGGACTCCTTCAATCCGAAGTTTATCTGCGTTCCTTCTTATCGTCAACAAAGCAGATCCTGATCAGGGAGCACAGCAGTTCAATTTATAGCACATGGGTATTAAAAAAGTATACCTGCGCCTCGGGCGCATCGCTTGGCTGGGCGGCACAATGGTAGGGTTGGGTTTTTATGAAAGTCGAAAGTAAGAGCCTTTTGTATTTTTTTAGTTAGTGAAAATAGTAAATTGCAATGTGTAGTGTGGGTGGAGATTTTCTAATTTAAAGTTTGTGAAAAATATGTTAATCATTTTCTCATGGTTTTTGAAACTCGTAAGTGAAGACCTTCGTTTTTTTTCTTTTTGGTAAAGCAAATAACATTTTAGCATAAATGCCAAAAAAACACGAAATTTTCTTTCTGTATGGGACGGCAAATAACTTCTTCACCCCGGGCGCCTGATGTGCACGGTACGCCACTGATAAGATCCAACTTAAGTCACGTTTAATAGAAATTTCCGTTCGCGTTGCTTATCGAAATCATGCAGAAAAAATGGCCCAACTTCGACAATAATAAAGGCTTGTCTTGAAAAACACAAACTTTTGGGTCTAAATTCTGCAATAGATGGCAATCTGGGTCGGTTTAAGATCTCTATTTCTCTTATTACGACAATGTTATATTCTGCTTCAAATATAGAGGAACATTTTTTCCTCATCAAACAAACAACATCAAACATGAAAATCTCTTCCCAAAACTGCGGAAAATATTTTTTTTTATAATTAGATTGTCCTAAAAAATGTTTCTACACAGGATCTAAAAATCGGACAAGTATATCATATTGCTTAAAGATACTTTTTGTAAAATGTTTTTGTTTTCCATGATTGGGAGCAAGATTTTTTTGGTTAAATTTTTTTTGCTAAATCGAACTTCGTACTGATTTCTTGTATGGTCGTTAAAGATCAACATTCTATCGAGATATTGAAGATTCTTGTGTAGATTCTCTGAATATTCCGTCTGATTTTTTGACTTTAGATGGACTTGAGTATTCCTTAGAAGAGTTCCTGCTAAACTTGGCATTGCTTTCTATGTGTTTCCCAGTACTGTTTTTTTAAAAGTTTTTTTTTTTTTTTTTTTTTTTTTTTTTTATGAACAATATATATAAATTAAACTTATTCAATATTCATAATTTTGTTAGGATAATGCAACTAGCTTGCTTTAGCTAACGAGCATTTTATTTCTAGTTCGTGTTATTAGTAAAAGGAAAGTTTGGGCTTATTGCAAGCCGCCACTGGTTGGTGTAAGAAAGATCACAAGGTCTTTTTCTTTGAAGTCGTCTGTCTTGACTGCCGCTTAGAAAAAGTTTGGAAACTTCTTCGTTTACATGCTGGCTGAGGCGCAAAACGTGATCTTTGGCGTAGCTGTGTATTTCATTGGCTACTGTCTTTATGCCAAGATCTCGATGAAGATCAGTGTTTCGGATGTACCAAGGTGCATTGACAATCATCCTCAGTACTTTATTTTGGAAACGTTGTATTACATTTATGTGGTTTTGACTAGCGCAGCCCCAAAGCTGTATACCATATGTCTAAACTGGTTTGTTGACTTGGTTGTACAAAAGAATTTTGTTTTTTGTTGACAGAACAGATTTTCTTCCGATGAGCCAATACATTTTGGACAGCTTTAGATCAAGCTCTGCTTTTTTTTTCTTGATGTGCTCTTTCCACTTTAGTTTGACATCGAGCGTCATTCCCAGGTATTTGGCTGTGTTTGAATGTGGTTCTACGATGTGATCGATATATACATTTTTTCGTGGGATATTGGAGTTCGCAAAATCCACATGTATTGACTTGGAGTTATTTAGTTTGATTCCCCATTGCTTTGTCCAATTACAAACTTTGTCAATAGCAGATTGTAGGACTTGGGTTAATTTTTCGACAGTGTTGCTAAAAGCCAAAAGGGCAGTATCGTCAGCGAATGTTGCTGTGCAATAATTTTCATCAGTTGGTAGATCATATGTGTATAGTAAATATAAAATGGGTCTAAGAATACTACCTTGGGGTACACCCGCTTGGATTATTTGTATATTCGAATAAACATCATTTTGTTTTATCCGGAAATATCGTTGATTTAGATACGATTCTAAGAAATCGCAGAATGAACTCGGTAGTTGGCATCTTAGTTTGTAAAGGAGACCAGAGTGCCAAACCTAGGAAGACAGCAGAACATATTTGTCTTCTTTCCAGTGCGTTTTCTATTCCCTTGGTTATCCGGTGGACCTGATCCATGGTTGAATGGTGATCTTGAAAGCCAAATTGGTGCGATGGGATAAATTTTTTTCTTTCAATGATTGGTTTTAACCTTTTCAAGAAAATTTTCTCCAACAATTTAGATAAAGTAGGAAGGAGTGAAATTGGTCTATACGACGTTACTTCGTTTGGCAGTTTCCCAGGATTGAGAATCATTATAACATCGGATACTTTCCATAGGCTTGGGATATATCGGAAATGAAAACAAGCATTGAAAATGTTGGTTAGTCGGATAACAGCTGTGTGTGGTAGTTGTTTGAGGATCTCTGCAGTGAGAAGCTTTTTTTATCGGAAGCTGTTGAATTTCATTTTCCACCTCATCCGGATAAGTTGGGGGTATTTCTTCATCATATTTTATCTGATTACTGGGAAGATTGGGGATACTGGATTGGTTGGCAGTAAATATATCAATCAAGTGCTCGGAAAATAATTGAGCTATTTGTGTGTTACTTTTTGCCCATTTTCCATTTTAAGAGGTGGTGACTGTGATATAGGCCGCTTTAAATTTTTTGTTGATTTCCAGAGTGAGTAATCAGTAGATTTATCGCTTGTGAGGTCTGTGAGGTATTTATTGAATGTTTCATTTTGTATCTGTTGAATTTCTTGATTAAGCTCCTTCGTTAATCGATTAAGGCATTTTAAAAGTTGTCATTATTTCTGTTGGTGGTATTTATTGAATCGATCTATCTTGAAACCTTCCTAAGATAACTTAGGTCTTTATTCCGATTGCGAATAAATTTTCTTCCAATGAATTTCTTTGGCACAAGGCTGTGTACATGCCAATTCCAAAGGAAGTAACATGAGTCTCTAGTTTATCGAACGCACATATGTAACTACGAGATGAGTTCCTAAGATTAGATCCAACTATCTCATCCATTGTACGCCAGTTAGTATTACTGACATTTCTTAAGGGTAGAAGAATCTCTACGAATATTCTGAGATAGAATGGCTAAGATAGTCTTCAGATTCGAGCAGACAAGGACAGCCAAACTTTTTTTACAATATAAGCTGTAAGCAGATTGCTTGGATTAGCAAACAAGAAAACTCTTGCACAGTCGTGAAGAAGATCAAAGGCATTGGTAAGAAAAATCACACTAAAATAAGTACAATTAATTGTGTATTTCATTGAGGCATCTTAACCTCTTAGCACAAATTTCTAGGTGTTCGAGATTGATTTAATAAGAGTGTTGCTAAAAAAAGAAATCTATGCAGCACTTCAAAATGACATTCATTCGATTTTCATAACCACTTTATCCAATTATGACAACAGACAAATCAGCGACAACTTAGCCCAGCCCAAAATGCATTGCGTTGCGTAGTTATGTGATCTGTTTGCTAATTATGGCGTAGGTCTCCATTAAGATCCTTGTTTCAAACAGCCTGACTGGTTGCCAGAAGCAATCACGATTTTATGCACGGATCCGTCATGTGGCCGTCTTAAACTTTCATGTGATTTTTGAGTTGTCTTTTTTTCTTTAAAAAGCAATGCGTGAGATCCAACGATATGCTCGAGCAAATACGATGAAGACAGTACGTACTTCATATTGAGTTTTTCTTCCAATGCACGCAATTTTCTCTGCACGATCGCCCGTAGAAGCGACGTCCTCATCCTCTTCAAGATCATCGCCGTCGCCATCATCACCATCACCAACAGTAGCTGGGCATTGGCAAGAGACATGTGTTCCGTACTGATCTGATTGGAATATTAATTGGGTGCAAAATGCAGAATAAGACGAGTACGAGTAGTACGCATGCGCACATCGATGAAGATTGTTGTGAGTGATCGTGATGAATGTGAGGTGAATCAAGCGCCGCCATGTGCGCAGAACTTTTTTTTTTGTTGCGATGACAATAAAACGAATATTGGAAGTTGTGTGTAAACACGTAATGGGTTAATAAAATCATTAATATTTTTTGCAACAATAACAACTGCAATATAAGCGAATATCTATGTGTTTGTCATCAATGCCTTGAAGGTTCCTTTTTAGGATTTGCTGATGTCATAAAAAAATTACATATGTTTTGCTTGTTCAATCAAAGCAATTAGCGATGATCGCATCACTTCAAAGGGATAATATTTTTCAGCAATAAATCTGGGAACTTCTAAAAAGGAGGTTGAAGTCTCTTTGATATAAGAACATTGAAATTGATTTGTGAACAATTTTCTAACATTGGGTGTAGAATTTGGGAAGTCTGAGGTTAAAACTAAACTTAGCTTAAAATTAAAGTTTTGTGATTCAAAACAAAAGAGGCTGAACCGTGAGGGTTTCGATTTTGTATGATTTTTTGTATGTGGATTGAATTTGATAAATCATAAATTTTTTCGACATACATAAATAAGCTGAGCTGCAACTTTTTAAAGTTGATGGAATATAAATGAATTATTTTTAAAATTTTCTTGTTCCGCCGAGAGAACGAGAGTTTTAGAAAAACCCATTTTTTGAAAATTGTTCTCTCGACTCAACGGACTTTTACAGTTTGAGCTACATAAATCCAAAACATTACTTTACTAATAGTGTCCATCCTCGTGAACCCAAAGCCAGTTCCCCACCTCTGCACATTATCCAAATACAGATGTGAGAACAAAAGTCGTTCAAGCACAAACTGAATTGATATTTATTATGTTACTCGTGCCATTGAAGATTTTTCTTTAATTTAAAAAAAAATAATTATGTATTAATAATATCAAAATTATTATCTACATACATATGTATATATTTACTTACGAAACATTAAATTGGGCACTTATTAGTTTGCATAGGAGAAATCACTGAATGAGATATGAAGCTATAAAATATATTTTATAAATGGACTAAATCAGCGGTGGGAATGGAAATTTATCAAAAGGGCGCAACAACAAAATCAAGCAACCAAAAACGAAATTTTAAAGTTTTTTTGCTTTCATCTCAAATTGCACTACAAACAAAAACAATTGTTACATATGTCGAGACACAATGCGGCACCGTCGATAATGCCTTTGTGTGTTGTTTTTGTTTTCATTTGAACTCACGTCAACGCTATGCGTCGATAGCGTTGAAATTGTGCGAATTGCTTTTTGGTTGCTTGTGCGTCGAATAACGGTTCGGCCCATGAGGGCGGAAAGTGCCACTACGTGTCCATCGCTGGACTAAATGAAACAATTACATATGAGAGATTTATTGTAATGATGTTAAATGGTACGACAACACTTAAAACACAGCTGTTGTGAAGACTGGGCCAACTGCTGATTTCTCTCCGCTCAGTGTCAAGTGGTTGACGTGATTCCATACATAACCAGTAGCGAAATAAAAATGTTGGCCTGATAATGCGCTCATTATGTGAAGAGATGCAAAGTTATCAACTATCAAGTAGAATCTGTGATATAGCAATGCGTGATTTGAGTGTTTTCTTAAAACGTTAACGTGCTATTGCGTAAAATTCTACTACTCTGAATATCTTCTAATTTATTTTGATATTTTAAATTCAGCCATTGAAAACAAATCGAAGCAAAAACAAACTACTTTTTAGTAGACCTACATATGTGCTGTCATTTTTGATTATTCTTAATATTCTTCGGAGTTGTTGTTTAAAAATTGAGAATGAGAGCGAGAGAGTAAAATTTGAATATTCCGCTGTTTCTCTTTCATAAATATTCATGTTATGGAAAAAACATGAGCAAAACGCACACACAGGTTCACATAAGCTTGCCACTCAACGGTTTGTAATGTTTGCATGCTTGTTTCTATTTGCGCAATTAATTATTTTTTTTTAAATCGAAGACTCTGGCTTATGGCGACTAGTTGACGGTACGTTTCGATGAAATTCGTTGGCTCCATCGTAGGGTGGCACAACGTTTACTTAGCTGCACTAGCTGCGGCATCAAAACACTTGATGGTCAACATGAAATGCATGTACCTAGAAAAGAAGACAGATCTGTGCATATGTACACAAGAACGGGAGTAACCGCGAGTGAGGTATATAAACTCAAAATACTAGAACTCGCCCACTTGTTGAAATTCAACCATTTTAGTGACAACAGTTCAGTACCATTATACCTGATTAAATGTCACCGCTCCCAAAAATAAAAATAATATAATCATTATGTCCCTTCTCTATATCTATCTCTAACTCTTCCTAAGGGTTCAATCTATCTCCGCACAAAATTACACAAAAATGGTACATAAGCTTTGTTGTAAAAACATATTTTTCTGGCTAGGATGTGGCACCGTCCAATTAAAAGCAAATATATTTCATCAGGGATCAATCTATCTTTATATCAAATTTCATCAAATCAGTTCATTGTGTTTGCAGTGAAAACAAATTTTCCTGTTAGGGACGTGGCACCACCCACTATTATAAGGAAATATTTATTCAGGAATCAATCTATCTTCATATCAAATTTCATCAAAATTAGTGTAACGGCTCAGCTGTGACAGGATTTTTCCCATTAACGGTGGTACCAAGTTTACTTAAAGAACACAGTTCTATATACCATTTTTAAAGGTTCAATCTATCTCTATAATGAATTTCATCAAAATTGGTCCATTAGCGTAGACGTGAAAACGTATTTTTCTATGAGAGGCATAGCGCCGCCTACTATATGTCCGAAGAATCAATCCATCCCAAGAAAAGAAAAAAAAAATGCGATTATGTTTTGTTTAGGCAGTTAAAAAAGGAGTGGAATGAAACTTCTACGTTTTCTGAAACCACGTCTTTTAAATTTTGTTTCCACCAAGTTAGCAGTCGGCTACATGTGTATAAATTCTTGTTGCCGAGAAAAATACGTTACACATTACAACAAAGGATTTCTGGTCACAGATATTTTGATAGATAGATCGCTTGGCTAGAGTACCCCCACTCCCATTTATTCTTTACAAAAATTTCGTTTGTGTAGATAAACTCTTCGAATAACTTGGTAGCAAAATATAAATTCCAAGCAAAAAAATAAAATAAATTTAAATTCAGAAAAATAAAGAAGGACTTCGAACTTGTAGTGTAGCATTTCGATATTGATAACGATCCAAAATTTCTTTTTAAAATAGTATTATAGTCTTAAACTTAGTTTTTTTTTACGAAAATAAAAACCTTAACATTTAATTTATTTTTGCACACAATTAGCCTGCCTGCTAAGTGTTTGTTGCCTCTTATTGAAATTCGTAGTTTTCATTTATAAGTCTTCCTTTTATGATAATCGTTTTCCCCACCAACTGGCGTGGCGCTTAATTTTTGGCATAAAACGCTGCTCTCCTCATTACAGCAATTTTTACTTTTACTGGCATTTTCCATGTTATCGAAACTGAACCACGTCTTGTGTGGGCTCTTTGGCACCATCACCATCACGGTAACAAGGTGTAATTACGACCTCTTATCCTGTCATCGCCCAGTTCCTTGATTACAGTCTTTTGTCAAAAAAGTAAATATTAATTTAATTTTGTTTTTATTTCCCTCTTGTGTACGCTCTAACTCGTCCAGTGCGCCTTTTATTTCGTAAGTTCAAAGCGGAGCTCGTTTCTGGTGCATGGCAGGGTGCAGCAAGAGGATGCACACAATTTGTCTGCAGTGGAGTTACTATGGTTAGCGCCCTGAGCCATTCTTTTGCATGATAAACGATGTTAAAAGAGCGTCTTACTGATATATTTAAGTAACAGCCATAATTACAGGTTGGGCTGGACAATGATGACGATGTGGCTGATGGAAATCGGGCTTGAAAGTTCAAACGATTTACAACTTGCCATAATGACGCTGCTTCAAATGTGAATTGAAATCAAATTGTTGAACGCCTGATGGTTTCGTACTTACGTAGACAACAATTGAAATTGGTATGAGATTCCGATTTTTATAATCCTAAGCACAGAAGTGTCCTAACTGAATAGAAAATTGAAGAAATATTGAAATTTTTGGAAGTGAATGGTTGTTCACAGCTCAATTTGAATGCTGTAACCTGAGGATAAGATTCAGAGGTGTCAAAAAGTCATTTCATATTTTGGTCAGATTCTGTGTTTTGAATCTATAGAACTCCTTTGTTGGCTTTTATATGGCTCTTAAGTGCGAATATTTTAAGCCCTTATATTTTATTCACGGCTCCCCCAGGCATAAGTCACTGGGGGACAGAAGCCTTGTAAAACAGCTAAAAGTTTTGTCTTTTTTTGTGGACAAAATTCCATTTGACATTTTTTTTGCTCATATAAAAAGGATTTTACCTCCAATTAACAGACTTCTCCTGCAACTAAAGGTTCTTGCCAAATTTTCCATTCCTATGCGGCCTATGGTTTTCGTGTACAACTAACGGCCTGGCCGCGTTAAAAGCAGCCACTTGGCAGCCCTCGTCACTGACAAAGATTTCACAGAATGATTTTCCATGAAAACTTTTTCTCCATTAAAGCCGTTCGGAGCTGATATCAAACCTACAAGTTTCTAAAAAAAAATTGTATATCTTATTTTGATCCAATTGTGATCTTGTATTTTGCTTCAGTAAATGAAAAATATCCTCTGCTTAGAGGTAGCCGCTTATGAGACATACATAGCTTTAAAATATTAAGAGAGTTATACGACGTATTTACATATAACACTGGCCTGCAGCATTTTCGTTGCGGTAAAATCATGTGTATTGGGCATCCTAGCAGAAAAAAAGGTTTCACAGCTTATTTTACATGCTTTTTAATGACTTTTTATATTTACAAATTCTGTATAGGGGCTCATAAGAGTCATATGGTCTTTCCTTTATCTTTCAGGAGACTCGGTAAAGTATTTATCTGAGGTGTTTAAAAGAAACCTTCTAGACACTTAAAAAAGATTTTCGTTTCAAAGTTATTAGAGACTTAATGCAAACTGTCAAACTTTGTTATGCTTAATTTTATTTTTTTTATCAAATTTAATTTTGACTTAGGATTTGAACGTCGATCTCGAACACATGTCCCAGGAATTCAAAGTCCTTTCTCAAATTTGTTACGATAAAGCGCCATAAAACTATAAAAAATGGACAATATGTGCCCAGTCTCGTGTGTCTCTATTTACTGTATGTAATAGAATGCTTATGGAAACATGAGTTGGCATATCTAACAAGTGACTTTTTTGTCTACATTACGACACACGACACATGCGGTCTCAAGTCTTCTTAAGCATTTTATTATATACAATATAAAGACACACACGAGAGATGAGGTGACATGACTGTGACCTAGTCACAGAAGTCACTTGAAAGACATGCCGTCTCATGTTCTTATAAAAATTTTATTATGTACACACGAGTCCACTTAATGTCTTTGCGAACAGCCTTTTATGAGCTTCAAAAATGCATATTGAAGACATTTTTACAACTCCGATTATCATGATTTAAATTTTGTTCTAGCAAGATATTATAAAACTAAATTTCGCTGCAAAGGCAAATCATCTTATTAACTATGATACAAAGCTATTTTAAAAACATCTTTGTTTTGTAAGCTATATTTTTATCTTTAAAACTTCTTGCTACTAAGGCAGTGATGGTATTTTCGGTACATTTCTGTGGCGTCAATTCTGTAGAGCTAGGGAGGGCATTGGCCCCCCAAGGATCTGATACTAGTTATTTTTCAATACATTAATTCAATAAACCCATCTAATGGTGGTGGAATTATAATTCTCACCCTAAATTTTGGTGAAGTGACACCACTGGTACATATGTGCTTTTTTCAGAACATTTACGTTGTGCAAAATATGTTCCAGTACATTCGGCGAGTTTTTAGTTTAAATGGATTGTTTCCTTGTATTTTTCCTAAATTTAGGAAATTTTAACCATGTTTTATTCTATTTGGATAAATCGGAAAATGCGTGGTGAATACGGTTGTCGGAAATCACATCGAAAAAACAATTTATGACAACTTAAAAACTGTCTTCCTGAAATATTGTAATTTCAACTTCCCTACTTATTAAAGAACGCCAGGAATAATTCAGGATGAAGATGAGGCTTTGTTTCCTGCTCCACGTATTTAGTGTCTCTCTTTTTATCTTGAAGGCAGATTCGGAATAAGGTAGGTCTAAGGAGTTCAAAGTAGTACCATAATGTTTGTGCGGAAACTGAATATGAGGCCTTTATTTTTTTTTTGTCAGACCGTCAACACAAAACCTTACGGAGGTCCCCTTTAACAAGGCCTTTTGCAATGTGATGATTTTTCTGATTTTCAATAGCTAAACGTCTTTAAGAAAGTGATAAATTCCATATATTGCTATTTTCTTTTTGGTCACCAATATAATTTTTTAGAAGAAAATGGGGCACATTGTCAGTCCTTAGCCCCGGAGACGGTCTTAATCAGCCATTGCCTGAACGAGCTGGTTTCGATTTTTCCTTTTCCACATTACGTTGTGAGTGTAACTTCCACTTGACACAAAAAATCGAAGGTCCGCTTTATGGACTTTTTTCCCTTCTTCAAACATCTAATTCAATTTTGCAGTGAATCAAAATGAAATGCTAAGCACTCCCTCTTTCAAATTATAAATCCCGATATTTATTTGATTTAATTTTCTTTTTGCAACACTTAATTTTTTTTTTAACCATTTAGAAGTTAGAGAAAAACCGTTGCTCATTTTCGATCACGAATCTGCTGGCACAGCTTAAGTTGATCTTTTGCTCACCACAGACAGGTTGCTCAAGATACATTTGGCCGAACTAATTTGAACCTTACATTGATTAAATATATACATAATTATGTGTGATAATGGTTAGTTATACCAACAAACAAATTAAGATGTTCAAAAAACTCTTGGCTAAAATGTGCTTAATTTTCAAGAAGCTTCAAAATAAAGCTGCTTGGGCAATGAATACTGTGACGTACATAAAGGGTGTTTTTTTAGAGGTTTGTTTTTCGAATAGAGATAATTTTATGGTCAAATCTGGCAACTCTAATGTCATTTATGTTCAGTTTGGTTTGCCATTTCATCATGAACAGGTTGACAAAAGAACAACGCTTGCAAATCGTGCAAATTTATTTCGAAAATAATGGTTCAGTTCGCGAAGTTTACCGCAAGCTCCGTCCATTTTATGGTCGACATAATCGTCCATCAGAGCAATTAATTCGGTTAACCATGGATCGTTTTCGCACTACGTTTACTCTATGTGATAATACGCATCCGCAGAGACGTCGAACAGTGCGCACCGAAGAAACAATTGCCGCTGTAGAGCAAAATGTTGAAGAGGACCCGAATGAATCGATTCGCCACCGTGCACAGCAATTGGAGCTTTGTCCATCAACTTTATGGAAGATTTTGCGCAAAGATCTTGGCTTGCGACCTTACAAGATCCAGCTTGTGTGTGGGCCGAAAATGAGATTGATCTCGATGCTGATTTTCATCGCAAAATTTTGTTCAGTGATGAGGCTCATTTTTGGTTGAATGGCTACGTCAACAAGCAAAATTGCCGCATTTGGAGTGAAGAGAATCCACATGAGACCCTTGAGACGCCATTACATCCACAAAAACTGACTGTTTGGTGTGCTCTATGGGCTGGTGGAGTCATTGGGCCATACTTCTTCCGAAATAATGCTGGAGAGTCAGTTACCGTTAATGGAGACCGGTATAGAGCCATGATAACCGACTATTTTGTTCCCGAATTGGATGGCATGAATGTGGATGAGTTGTGGTTCCAATAAGACGGCTCTACATGCCACACAGCGCACGTCACAATCGATTTATTGAAGGAAACATTCGATGAGCGCATAATTTCGCGGAATGGACCTGTCAATTGGCCACCAAGATCGTGTGATTTGACACTGTAGAATTGGCTTTATTCGAGCCAGCCGCGGCGGCCACATGCCCGAAATCATATTTAAACATTAATGGCATAAAATTATCCTTCCAATAAAGCCAAATTGATGGACATTAAAACGATTTTCTTGTGTTTTATTTCAATTCAAAGCTCTATACCTCTAAAAAAAACACCCTTTACATATATACATGCGCAAGACCGTAAGTTGAGAAATTTGACATTTGTAAATGAATTCAAAAATTGTCAACCTATCGGTTTCTTTCTTGGAATTTTCGAAAAAGTTTTAATTCTCAGAATTAATCCAAAGTCTGCCGAATAATCCGTTGCATTGTGAAGTACGATCAGAACAAACACGCACACACATATAACATACACACAATCAAGAGTGAACATTTTGAATAACAAACCGTCATCTTCAATTAACATGGAAAATCGCTTTTACCAAGTTCAATTCTATTTAGGATGTGTCCAGAGTGAAAAGGTCGGGCTGCGTTGATGAGATTTATACTGAAAAACTTAGAAGAATACTAAAATCTAAATACTCTACGCTGCATTAACTGCAGAGTTATATATAGTAGACTAACATCACATCCTGTTTCCTGTGGTAAGTACACCTTACGATAATTTTAAAATTTTTTTTATCCTTGCCTTGTGGGTGTGAGGCGGTCTAATGGCTGTTTCTTTCTAAATTATTTTTCATATCACTTATTTCAATTCAGTGTACATAATTAATGGTCATATGTAAACTTAGATTATTTTATTGTTGCTTTTGGAATTCGTTAAGTTCTATTCTCATTCAGCGATTTTATATTTTTGAAAATTCTAGACCTCATTAGGCCTAAAAAAAATATTTTTTTTTACAGTTTCCTATCTCCGCATAATTAAATAAAAGACAAATATGGAAAAAGAAATGCCACACTTTACGAAAATAGCTATGAAAAAAATCATTCAGTCACACCAAACTACAGCGTTACATACGGTTACGTCACGTTTAGAGGAGTACACATTTACTTACCATACCAAAGACTCTGTATATACATTAGATTGAAGTAAAAACTCTGTTTTTTCGAAACTATTTTTGATATTCAGAAAAGATTGCAATTAAATGAACTCTTTAAGACTAGCAATAAAAAATATTGAAATCCAATGCCCACCAACCCATTTTACATTTTCTAGAAACATAAGCACACAATTTTCGAATAGTTCAATGAATTGAAAAGATGAAATAATATAGAAGATTTTTGATTGAGACCAAAATTTACATGTGCAGAAGAGTATGTCCACATACAAATAATAATTTCACCAGTTTGGAAAATACAACGACTCCTGTTCTAGAGTGGCAGCTGCCTCATCTTCCTTATCAGGATATCTCCTTGAACATACATCACTAGCTCACAGCTTCATCTATTTACAATCTTCGGCTTGACAATTTATGATTATTAGTTTAATTAAGAAAATCCATTTTTTCTTTTTGCATCCTATAAAAAGATTAAAGCTCTCCAAAGTTTTTGTTTCAAGAATGTTTTGAACGAAATATAATATTTATATTTATTTTTGCTACCCTTTATCTTTCAATTATTTATATGGATCATTCCATCTATAATGGGCCTATCATTACCCTCATGTTTTTTAAATAGGCTGAAACTTTTTTCAGTGATTGGTCTGTCATGTAGAAGATATAAAAAAATTCGATATAATTTTTTTGACCAATATTATTGCTTAAAAAAAAAGTTTTTAAATTGTGTTCAAAAAAGCTCGTAAGAAAAACGAAAAAATTCATTGATGAATATAAACAAAGCAACACAATTCATATCAGCTTTTAAATTATTTTTAGGTAGTTGTGTACTAGTAGATGACAAAAAAATTGCAAAACTGAATAAATGAAGGCCTGAACGGTTTCTATGTGGTAAAAGATAAAAAAATTTCCCAAATACTCCATCATCGACTTCAGTCTCTTTAGGCTCAAAATTTTCGAAACATATAGGAGTACCATCTCTGAAAATTTTATCCATGTTTTTTCACCAGATTTGATTTTACAAGCATTTAAATATATGGTGAACACAATTTAAAACTTTTTCTTAAGCAATAATATTGGTCAAAAAAATTTTATCGAATTTTTTCATATCTTCTACATGACAGACCAATCACTGAAAAAAGTTTTAGCCTATTTAAAAAACATGAGGGTAATGATAGGCCCATTGTAGATGGATTGACCCATATAGTATTATGTATTTTACAAATATTAAAATTTTCTTATCTAACTGCATTCGGAGGAAGGTGATATTGTAAATATTATTTTTGATTTAAATCCACAAAAATTAAGGTCGAAAATAGTAAAAATAAAATTTTTTTTCGTTTTTTCTTAACACAAACAACTTTTAATTCATTTTAAATTTGAAAAGTACTTACAAATTCTCTTTTTTATTTTATATTTAACTCATTTGAATCAAATATGAAATCACTTTAAATCAATGTGGATTCTTTTTGAACACAAATCAGAAAAGCTTCTATTCATTTTAAACTTTTTCGGCTTTGGCGCTGAGTCATAACGGTTTATGGTTGAACCTAACATGGAGTCATTGATTGATTTGAGTGTACAAAATAATGTTATTTGTGGTATATATTTGCTGACTTCATTAGGATCTTTCAGTCAGATCGTTGACCCACCATTAGCAAATTTTCAATAGTATACGAAATAGCCATTTTCAACCTTTATCTATCGATATCTTTTTCAAAAAGAGAGCTACAAGACACTCTTTGGAACGTCGCTCCTTGAACTTTTTCTGTTTAGAAAAATATTAAGTGTTTCCATTTGGATTTTGTTAAGAATAATCCAAAATATTTCTGTCACCATTTTTTTTTTTGCTTGATTATTTCAGTATTTTTGGATTATTATTTGCTTATGCAATCAGAAAAAAATTTCGCTTGCGAGTATGAACTTTAAAGAAACTTTTATTTTTAGTCAAAAAAAAAAATTTAAATTTCTTATGTTTAAAAATTTTTTATAAAAGTTCTACAATTTTTGATCAGATTTAACTTTCATCATCTTAAAATAATGGGTCCATGTTGGCCTTACTTGTTACTAATTCTATTTGATACACCAAAAAGGGGAAGCAATATTACACTGCCACTCCCACTTCTCAATTTGTCTTTCATTTAACACACTTACTGGCTTATACATATAACTCTGGTCACATCCTAAGTCAAAATAAAAATTCAGCTTGCCATTGTAGCGACAAGTCAACCAACCTGCTTGCTTAAAACAATAGGGCTACCAACTGAAAACAATCGGTGGTAAATCAATCACAACAAGCCCTATGTCAAAAACAAACAAAAAAAAAATCATTCGCTTTGGGAATCTTCTTTTATGGTACGAATATAAATAAACCAAGACAAAAGAAAAAGAAAGATGTCGTTCGTTCATGAATAATGCCCACATAAAAGGAACTTAAAAAGCACCGCAAAATACACGGATTGACTTGATAATTTTTGAGGCACAATTTTGAAATGCAAGACCAAGGTCTTGGACAGTTGCACGAGGGGAGAGCTTAGGCAGTCAACTAACCAACAATCAATAATTAACGTGACTTCAGTAGATTGATTAGAATTTAGGTTCTTATATTTCGAGGGCTCTAGATTCGCATTCATACATATAGATACCTAAATATGTATATTTACGTGATTTTAATTATAATTTCTTATTTCGTTTCTTCAATTGAGCTATTCAGAACTTTCAATAATTCCCAATCATTCAATGCGTGCATTCAAATTTACAAATGCATTTTGTGGTTCTCAAGAATTGGAGCAAATTATTAAGCGAAGTTTGAATACAAAATAGAAACAATTAAGGTTTATTTATTGAGTCAAGTTTTACTACAAAAACGGTCTGGCATATATTTTAATTTAAGGTGAATTGTATTATTTTGAAATAGTTGTTTTTTTTGTGGGTTCGAATCTGTGACAACTTTGAATAAGTTTTCCACTATTCTGGAAATACCTTCCTTAGCCATTTTATGAACAGATTCGCTTTAGTACCTTTTTTTTGCTTAACTAATGTCCGAAGCAAAGGTTTTGAGATGTAGGAATTGAAAAATTTCGATAGCAAAACAATCATCAAGTTTTGTTCTTCCAGGCAAAAATTTTATTTCCATACATTAATTCTTATTTAATATTTCTGTCGAAATATTTCCATCGCGAAAATTTAAAATTTTTTATATTGACGACTGAAAAAAAACTATCAAGTTTTTCCCCAAAAAAAAAAAAACAACAAAAAAAATTTAGCTCTTTAACACTTTGAGGAAAGATTTCGAATTTGAGAAGGGCGGGAAATAATTCTTTTCAATGTGACAGCACTGCTCCTGCTAATGCTCTGATATCTTTTATTCAGAGGCTTCAATTTCAACATGCGTGGTCCTCTCTAATGACTTCACCTTGTATTATTACTGAAAACAACAACAAATAAACAAAAACACTTTAACTTGCCATAAAACGGTTTGTTGTGTTTGCGTGCTTGTTTTTATTTGTGCAAATAGTTTTTTAAAGCAATATTAAAACTTTAATAAATTGATGTTCAATCGGAATATCGCGATAATTTTATTGGAGATTGAGCCCTAGCGTCTACAGAATAAAACTAAACAGATTTGATCAACATTGATCAATTAGCTTTTGCGTCATTTGTAGACATCGATGAACATAGTCACTGTCATATTACTTATATAGATTTTTCTAATATTTCCCATCAACTCCCTTTTTCGCTCTAAGCTAAAATTTCTTTTTTTTTGCTCTGTGGTAGTGGTGCATAAAAATTTTACGCTAAATAAATGTTACATTATTTTTTAACTTTGCATTTGAACCATTTTTGTTCAGAGCGTGTCAAAGACGGGTTAGCAAAAATTTGTTGCAACTCCAAATCTACTAAACTGATTTGAAGTTAAACATTTTAGCCAATGGCATGCCCAAACAAAAACTGACACACTTTTCTTCAACTGAATTTCAATAAACGTACACAGAAAAAAAATCAACTAGGATCTGCTTTATTCAACTAGGAGACGTAATGTTTTGGTGCCAAGGTGAAATCTAGTTCATGTAACCACAAATATGATTGAAAATAAAAAAACGAATCTAGTTAGTCCAAAGCTTTACGAGGGCAGATTGATAATGATGCTGTTTTCAACAGATGGCAACACTGGGCATCATATGGTAATTTTTTTCCCCGAGTGTAATCTGTCAATAGGCTTCATGTAAATTTTTGGCGCGATATCCATATAAGTCGGATAACTTTTAACTTTTCTTGTAAAATGGATAAAACCGATTTTCGCTCATTGATTAAACATTATTTCTTGCGTGGAAAAACCGCGAAGGAAACAAAGGAAAAGCTTGATAAATATTATGGCTCATCTGCTCCAGCGAATTCAACCGTAATTTATTGGTTTGCTGAATTTAAACGTGGTCGTACGAGCATTGAAACAATGCCATCATCAGGAAGACCAAATGAGGTGACTACTGAAGAAATGATCAACAAAATCCATGATATTGTTTTGAATGACCGTCGAGTGAAGTTGAGAGAGATTGTCGACATTGTAAACATTTCATATGAACTTGTATTCAACATCTTACATGAACATTTGCATATGGAGAAGCTATCAGCCAGATGGGTGCCGCGATTACTCACAAATAGTCAAAAACGAAATCGTGTGACATCAACAATTGCAATGGCTAAATTCCATGAATTACGTTACGAATTGTTGCCGCATCCACCTTACAGTCCATATTTAGCACCGACTGACTTTTTCCTATTTCCAAACTTAAAAAAATGGTTTGCGGGAAAGAGATTCACATCAAATGATGTGAACGAAACAATCTCATATTTTGAGGAGTTCGACAAAACGTACTATTTGGATGGCAGCAAAAAGTTAGAATATCGTTTGACCAAGTGTATCGAGCTAAAAGGGGACTATGTTGAAAAACAAAACGAAATTTAAAAAATAAAATGTGTTTTCATTGTTAAACAGGATCATTATCAATTCGGCCTCGTATATGGTTAAACTCCATTGAGGCTTTTTAGTAATATTAACCAGGAATCTATTTAAATTGAATACTATAGGAAATTGTAAAAAAACTACTGGCCGTTTGTTTCTAGGACCCATCGATCGATTGAATGAATCCGTTGTCCAGATCTGACCAACTTAACTTTCCACCTATAAAATAAGCTCTTTTTTATATGAAATTATTTACTTTTCTTCCTTGGACAATCGAAATCCCGGGTAAATCGTTTTATTGGCTGTCTGTCTCTAAGTCCATCATCAGATAGATAGACGGACATCCACTTTTTTTGACACCCAATTTAATTTCCCATAAGAGTCGGCCTAGAATTTCTTTATCAGCAGCCGGTGCGCAATGCGCCACATACAGGTACCAGGGAGCCAGCCTGGCAAAATTCACAGATCTTTATTATACAGCTACATTTGATTTCGTATATATACAGTTCTATATCCAAATAAGTAACAACGAATCATAAAATATTTTTTAGATTTCATTGATAAGTGCGCATTACACTGAAAGCAATAATTTATTACTAAGCCGTAAGATATGCAACATTTTCATCACAAGGAAATCTTAAAAATGTTTTATGATTCGCTATTACTTTTTTTTGCTTTCAAAATTGTATACTTACGACAACAAATTTAGATAAATTTCTATAAAAAATTTCAATGTTTACCAGCGTTGTAAATATTTCCTGTTAAATTTATGAATTTCCTTATTAAAAATATTGAAACACAAAACATCACCTAAGAATAAATTTACCAAGCCGTCTGTTTACAAAAATCATGTTTCTTTTCCTTCAGTGTACTATGTCAAAATTCTTATCAAATTAAAAAATCAAATCAAAACAAAAGCGCACGTTTACCATAACATTATCATAACATTATAGTTAGTGACTATAAATTTATAGTTCGATTGTAAATTCGTTGATAGAGGTTGGAAAGCCATAAAAATGGCCAAAAATGGGAACACTTTTTTTTTGTGACTGCTTTATAAATTTGTGACAACAACAATGAAACCCCGATAGATCGATTACTTTGCTCAAACATTTTACCAATATTATAAGTGGCAGTTAGTGGGTATGACATTGAACATTGTTTTCGGGAGGTTTTATGAGTTATGGTCAGAAATCTTAGTTTTCAGATTTTAATATAACTTAAAAAAGACTTTTCTCTACCAAAAAAAAAATTAGCCCCAATAACAAAGTAGGAAAAAAATGGCTACAGTGATAAATTTAATATTTTTTGAAAGGACATTTGGGCCGATCAATTATCAAATGCAATGTTGGTATATCTAAGTCATGCGAAATTTTTATTGATGGACTTAAATTTTTGAGATTTGCAGAGCAAATTGAAGGCCATGAATTATTATTATACACTGAAATTAACATTAATTAGTTAGAGAAAGTGTTAATTTTTTTAGATTTTTGCATGGAAATCGCAAAATTTTGAGTGCATCTAACAAAAAAACTTTGAGTATTCGATATTAAGTATAATAAGAATTAGAGTAACTTTTAGGAGTGATATATTTTGTCTCTACCAACCAAAATTTTTTGTACAGTTTAATTTATGAAATATATGTCTAATTTTGACACTCTAAATATGACACCATTACCAACATATCTTTGTCAGAAAGGAAAAACAACTTATGATTACACTTAGCTGTTCTTTCATTTTTTGTCACAGATAGGAATACTTCTCACGGAGACTGCCTCATACTTCCTCTTGTTAGCATTTAGAGTGCTGTTTATATTTTTGTATAAAAAATATTTTATTTGTTAATCTCTTTGTTTATAAAATAATATTTCGTAATTTTTGTTTATTTGTCATAGCGTGTTTTCACTGTAAATTGATTATGCAAAATAACACTACATTTTTCCTAAGTATAATGTCTCCCTAGTCCATTAACACATTTTTTGATAAAAATTTCCAAATTATTCGGATATGTTTCTCAAGCGTCATAACTTAAATCCATAGCAACAGCTTAGCTTATCTTAACAAATAAACCATCAAATCGCCGTTCAACCAATTTTGCATAATTTATCTTATAGTTTACCATAAAACAAAGATAACTTTTTTGAATACTTTGCTTTAATCTTATGAAAGCTAAATTCATCTGATAATTATTCAAGATTACAATAAACCAGTTTCACAAAGTAAGATTACTAAAAACTGATAAATATTGCATTAATTCACTTCGATATAGTGAATCTTAAACTGCTACCTTGGACTAATCAACATTCTTCTGAGCACTAGACATTTTTTAGATTTGATCACAAGTGCTGGCCGGATCTGTTTCCAAATAGCTGCTGCATGAGAGCAATTGCGAAGAGTAGAACTTGTGCTTCAGAAGTTTTAGATTGCTGAAGAAACTGCGGTATTTGCCAGAAAATATATAGATATGCCAGAAGCTTTGTGTTAGCACCAAGGTTCCAACGCAAATTAGTCATATTTTGTAATTTACTCGTAAAATAGTATAGTTCGTTGGAAGTAACTCGATTTTTTTTACTCAAATCAATAATACAACGTATTTTACTGAGAAGCTTAAGTCTTTTTTCAGGATACTCTGCTATATAAGTACAATATTATCTTGTAGAAAACTTTAAAATTTTTATTATGACCTGCTTTTCCGCTCTCCGATAAAGTCTTTGTCAAGTTACAGCAGCAAATATCAGAGTAAAAACACACCAGATAGAAGACATCAAATTCGAAAAAAATCAGGCAGTTAAAAGCAAAAACCGATATATATTTACTATTTACTACAGTCGACCATTAAATATCCACCTTGTTGTTTAGTTTTGGAACGCTCTTTTTTTGTTTCTGCAATTCGGTTGTGGAATATCCTCCCATCTGAATTGCAACTGAAAAGATCATCAACACAATTTCAGAAAAGACTTTTTGAACATATTTGTAACTTAGTTTAATTAAGCCATCAACTTTTAAATTTGATTCTTAATTATTAAAAATATTATTACATATTATAGATTAAATTTCTTCTCTTTAATATTGTAAAGTACAGGTAGTCCCCGACTTACGACCGTTCGACTTACGACTATTCGCACTTACGACCAATTTTTATTCAATTTTTTTCATAGAAAATGCTTAAAATAGTTTCGGGGAGTCCCTAAAATATGTATATGAAAAAAAATTTAAAAAAAAATAGTAGTATGTACAAGGATTCGATTTATTTCAGTACAAATAATACGTTTGTTTAAGTGAATAATTTTATATCATCCCAAAAATGGCTGGAACTAGTAGTACAGTATGTATGTAATATTTTTCTTTAGTTATTTTTTATGAAACTCGACTTACGGCTTAATCGACTTACGACCGATGACTAGGAACCTATCTCGGTCGTAAGTCGGGGACTACCTGTATTGTTATTTTGTTAAATGCTTTTATGCTTAGTATAAGATATATGATCTTGTAGCATTCTGTAAAAAATAATTGAAACACAAATACAAATACAAAATACACCTTCACTCGTTCACTATATGCACCCCTTAAAAAAAAACTATACCAACTTGCCTGACTCACTTAATGAAAATAGCAGAGGTTATAAAATCTCTCAAAAACGACATTGCATATGACGCAGATTGTACAGTTTCCAAAATGTTGAGACCTTCTGCGGAGTTCATGTACCCTATCTTTTCCAAATTTGAAGTAGAGGACTTAACGCTTTACAAGAACAAGAAGAGTATCATAATATTGTCAATCCTTGGCAAGGTTTTGAATGAAATCCTCCTCACTAAAGACAGCCACAAAATGAAACCACTAATCTGAACATAATAGAGGTTTTCGCCCAAACAGATCGTGTGTTGCTCAAATTAATACCCTTCACATTATCGTGTCGTGCAGAAAATAAACGAGGAGCAGAATTAGTTGCATTTAAACCATTATCGACTGAGTTTGCAAGTTGAAAAGAAGGAAAATCTGGCCTTCCCAAAAAAATTTCCTCAAAATAAAATGGTGAAAAAAAAATTTTTTTTGTCAAAAAAAATAAATTTTTTTTGGGAAATATTTAATGTCTTTTTTTTGTTTGATAAAAACAAATTCGTTTTTTTCATAAATATTTCGATTCTTACAAAGCCCCTGGCTTTGACATGCAATTTCAGGCAGTAGAAATCGAAAATCCACTTTTGGAAACACTTGAAGAAAACTTACTTTATCTTTAATTAATGGAAATTGTAACGAATACAGAAACATTTTCATACAAAATTTTCTTTATGTCGCGTTCTAAAGTATAGAATAAAACCTTTTTTTTTCGAAAAACTTATCGGCTTTATTATTTGAGTTGGCCTCCTTCCCCCCCCCCTTGAAAAATTTCATTGTGACGCTCCTGGGTTAGGGGCCATGAGAAAGGGTCATAATAGCCGTATTTTTAGTTCTTAAAGCCCATAAATCCAAGTTTAAGTTATGGTTGTCACTTTCTTTTTGTTGTCATCTACTATAGAAAAAAATTATTTTTACTTCTAGACCTTAAGACCTTTATTTGCGACCAGATTAAGTGAAAAAGATCTTAGCAAAATATGACAACTTTGACAATGGTGCCCAAAATCGACGTCTTACTCATAATACTTAAATTAAACTTTATATTGTTAGCATTTTTTTGTTCTTCAAAATGAGATATCACACAGTGAAAATGGTTGACCAGATTCAGAGATGTTAGAGATTAAATTCGGCTGCTTTCGTAAAAATAGCGTTTTGCTCCAAATTTTGATCCATCAATACTCCGACTCCAACTACCTAGGGAGCTGAAATAATGCTGTGGGGATATCTTTCAAGGTTCTTTAACATGTTATGTATGTTACATATTGTTAATTCCTATGTAATATCATTAAAAAACAGATCGTAAATATGGATTTAAAAAAAAACGTCTTAGGATTTTTTCCTTTTGACGTATATCGACCATAAATAACATCCCAAATGATTCACGATTCAAGTTTTTGTAGTAACTCAACTTGTCATTTAAACTTGGTTTAAGCCAACCATGATGAATTATCAACAAAGAATCTTAAATTCACTGTGATGTTCTGAAACTTTTGAATTGGTGCAATTAGATTGAATTACAAACAATCGGCCCATTAGTGGTTTCAATTTTGATGACAACCGCCAGTCTGCTTTAAGCATTTTAATGTCAACTATTATTTCCTCAGCTCAATCCCATTGTTGTTGACTTCGGCAAAAGTACGATATATTATTTTAAAGCTTTTTAACGATCATTTATTTGAAGTTAACCTGACGGAACCGTATCAAAATTAAAGAAAGCGCTTTAATAAAATGAAAAAAAGTTTACTACAATGCTTAAACTCACCTAAAACTTAAAGTGACCAATATTATTAATATTTGTTGTTGTATTTAAATAATTTACATAATCTATATTTCAATAATCAGCTCTTCGAAATAAATCCAAAACATGTTCTGCCCCAAGAAAACGTGATCGAATTTATAAATAGATTTGAGTCGGGCAATTAATCAGTCCCAGCCGGTACGTTCGCAAGTCAAAAGCACAAATAATTACGAGAAATAAAAGAATTAACTCAAAATGAGCAATTTATAAATTTCATTTATAACTTTATTACCTTTGTTAACAGACAAAAATTGCTTGTTAATTGCAATTTATATGCGGAATATGTTCGGATTGCTAATGTTTTTCGTTTGGTTTTGTTTTGATTCCTGACGTTTTTAAGGTAATAAATTTTTGATAGTAAAAAAAGTTCAAAACTCATTTTAACGGTTTAGGTTGGTAATTTATTTTCCAATTTATTTTTATTTTAATATTTTAAGTGTTTCGCTCATTTATTTCTAACATACAGTAATAATTCTTGGCATACAAACATTAAGCTTAGTTTCACAATTTTTCTTAAGAGATAAATAACGCAAACTATTAATTCTTTAAAAACTAGTAGTGTTCTTTTCTTATTTTTTCAATATGCAATTTAAGTCCTATTTTAAAGTTTTTTTATTTGAAAACAGAATAAATAAAACGTATACTTTTTCAAAGCACCTCAATTAGAGAGTATAAAGTTTAAATTAATTTTTGGATTTAATTTTTTTATCATATTTTTGTACAAAATACTTTTGTGCTAAAGTTTTTTTTTTTCATTGAAAAACGTTTCTTTTCGTTGTGTGACAAATAAATGTATTTAACAAATTTAAAAAAAAACTTAATTTTTTTCATTACTTAAGGAAACATAATTAGCTAATAATAAATAGTCAAACATAAGTTTTGTTTTCTTTTGATGCTCCTAAAAATAATATAAAATTTAAAGAAAAACTTAAAAATATTCACTGGTAAACAACATAACACATAATTCTCAAACATTCGAAGTTAAAACTATAAAAAAGAGATGTACATAATACGGATTCATGCGTACAGTGTGGTGCAAAATATAGACTCAATTACATGGCATCGGTTATGTAAGCCGAATGATAATGTCCCCTGCAGCAAATTTAAATTCTGACAAAAAAAAAAAACATCAGTATGCAAATAAATAAGACACGCATACTCTGAAGCAAAAACTAACAACCAAATGATGTATTTTGAACATGTATCCCATATCAAAGATAGACTTCAGTAGAGTAATTTGTGCCTGGATAACATGGTCATCAACTAAATTCTACATAGAGCCCTTAGTGATCGTAATATTGAAAAATATACTATATTGTGTAAAAAGTATCCGGAAATGAAAGACAACAGCAAGATATGAAGCTTTTTTAATAAGGGAAAGTAAGTTAGGCCCTATGAAAATAAGCCAAGAACTTCAGCAAGACTTTGCACACGCTGGAGTTATTGTACATGACTGCACCGTACGAAATCAACTTATGGAAGGTGGAAGAAAAACTGACAGACCTAAAAATAAAAACACTTATTGACTGCTCCCATGATGTAAAAACGATATGAATGGGCAAAAATATATGAGACTGGACTGCTGAAGATTAGAGAAAAGTGCTGTCCTCAGATGACAGCTATTTTTTGGTAAAAGGACAGTGATCTCGTTTCGTTAGAAAAGTTGACAACGAAAAACTTACGACGGCCCATATTGACCAAATAGTTAAACATCCGTTTAAGAAGATGTTCTGGGGCTGCTTTTCTTATAAAGGTAACGAATCCTTTGTGCCGATCGACGGCATGATGAAATCGAAAAAGTATTAAAACTTGCTAGAACAATGATTGGAAGCTGAGCTACGAAAAGTTGATGTCAACGGTCAAGCAGTTTTTCAACAAGATTCGGCTCCATTTCACGTTTCGATCATGATGAAATAAAGGGTGATCCAATAAGAGCTTCATATTTGCTGTTGTAAGGCCCATAAATGAGCTAGGCCTTCAGACCAAGATCACGTTTCAAGATACGTCGCAATGATCCATAAGAGATGGCCAAAACATGAGATCGGCGACAAATCGATTTTTCACAGTTATCGCAAACACTCGCTGCTACTGCAGAAATATTCTCAATATTACTGGCTGTATGCACTCTAGTTGAATGATTAATGTCTAATAGTGTAAAATTGGTTCGAAATTCGGTGATGGTGTTACGAATAGTGCGCTCAGTTGGACGCTCATAACGACCAAAATGATATTAAAGAACTCTATAACATTCTCTATCTAATGACTGATTTTGGTAGTAAGTTTCCACAGTTAATAAACGTTGTTCAGGAGTAAGTCTATTCATGATTGAGTCGTATTAAACACTGAACACAAACGTCATATGGAAAAGCCATTTGACACATGACAGCTGTTAAAACAACCCAGTTGGAAAAGGGACCTCGTATTGGATCAACCTTTATTTCAAGGACAAGAAGGTCCCATACCTTGAATGGCCAAGAAACTCACTGCATCTTAATCCAATTGAAAATCTTTGGGATATTGTAAAGGCAAGACTTCGTAAAAGAAACTGCACAACAAAAACAAAAATGATTGAGGCTGTAATCCAGTTATGGCATCGAGACCAGCAAGTATCAGAAGTGTGTACAAAACTGGTGGATTCTATGCAAAAACGTGTTAAGGAAGTTATGAAAGCCACGGTGTGACATATTTCTTATTAAAACAATTTAATTGTATTCATTTCTCTTTTTTCTGCGTCTATATCCAATAAATGTTGTTATTTGCAAATTACCGCTTGTGATCACATTAATTCGAACAATATACTGTAGCTTGCATTTGGCTTTAGTTTGCTTTACAAAGATTAAAGTACTGATCAAATGATATATGTTTATAGTACTGACATTGTATGTATAATTTGGATTTGCTAAATACTAAATGTACTGCATAAGATAATTAAATATTTCCTAACATTTCGACAACTATTTAGTTTCGTATTAAAGTTAGGACCTTTCAAACGAGGTGTGTGTGGTTGATGTTGAAAATATAACATTTGTTTGTTAGTTAACGCCTTCAGAGTATTATGTGATTTTTAGATAAATTCTAATGGTATTGTCGTCTCTTTTTAAGGAAACACACGATGTAATATAAAGATTTTTCTTGAAGGAGACTCTCAAGGGACACCATTGAAATGGATATGATTGTTGAGGGTGTAGCAAAAAATTTTTTAACTATGATTTGAACACTGTGTAGGTGTATGCTATATAAAAAAAAACAAGCTACATTTTCTCAACAGTTTCCTCTGACGAACAATACCCTTGCGAAATTGCAAATCTAACCGATACTTTGGACTTAAGTCCATTTCCACACAATTTTTAAATAATTTTTCACCACATTGTAGTTAGCACTTAAATGCAATGATTAAATAATTTACATCAACTCCTCTACTTAACGCTAAGCACCAACACATAAGAATTACAACTCTTCTAAGCAACGCACATTTGTTAGCATTATTCGCGTCAGACGCCAAACTTGTTTTGCTGCATTTTCTAGCGCACCCGGTGATTTACCCTTAAAGAGATCCATATTGGGTAGAAAATAGTGCGGGCACCGCCGACACTGCAGACATGAAATCAGTTGTAGGAATATACCATTAATACGATCGGCAATACAATTTTCTTCCCATTCCATTTCACGCGGATGTTTCTCGCACTCGTAGAGCAGCAGCGTTTTCAGGTGATACGAAGTAACTGGGTTCCCAGGCAGATCCAAATGACGATCACGTAGTGTCTTTAAAATGCTAAGGCAACGTCGGCGACTGGCACCTGAAAATGAAAACAATAATAGATTATTAACCTTTTAAGCTATCGGGAATAAATTGTTATTGTATATTGCTATACTACGAAATACATTTTCAGAGTTTCGTAAAAATGAGCATCAGCTAATGTAAAAATTCAATGTGCGTATTAAAAGTCGACAATGTGACTTAACTAAAATGTGGATTACTTTAACTGTTTTAGTCGGACCTTATTTCACATTTATTTCACATGTTTTTAATAACATATTTGTATGAAATCAGTAATGACTTTTAAGAGTCCTGTTGACTTATATAAGTATGTATGTTTCAAAATATGCAAAAAAACTTCATGTAAAAACTTTTTCAAATTTACTTACATGAATATTGATCATTGGTAGCTGACTGTAAGTTCATTGTTATCATCTGTGGAAATTTGACAACTCAACCTCTTTCGATCTACGGTAATAATTCAATATAGCGCAAGCCTTGCGTTGATGCAGAGAGCTTATGTTGTATTGAATTATTACCGTAGATCGAAAGAGGTTGTTTTGTCAAATGTCCACAGATATATATATTGTAATTAAAAATTCAACAAATACAAGTTTTTTATTAACTGTTAAAGTGCATACAAAAAGCCTCATGAATCGAAAACACGAAAGTGTTACTTCGTTCGTATCGTCAGAAAAGCTTTTTATGGAGCGCACGCCAGAAATCTGTTATATCAAAAGAGTTACAAAAACAAATGCATACAAGAAAAAAATTTATATTTTTGGCTCAATATGTTTATGTCCTGCTATGGTTCTTAAGTGCTCAATGCAAAAACTAGAACAATATGCTTGGAAATTCTTAAACGTCGGCTAACAAAGCTTACTAATGATACAATGTAGCAGTGGCTGAAACTAGTAAAAGTTACCCAAGTTTGTCTCTCATGCATAGTGCTTCACTGAGAACCGATAAATATCGTTATAGCTCTCGTTATCGACGAGCTAGACGATATCAAAAAAATGATTTCTCGTACGACCGAGGACGAGAGAAGGGTCTGGCCGATACCTCATTCTCGACGGTAATGTTATGTTTATCGTACTATATAAATATACTACCTATGATAGCAGGCATTTTGAAATTCGGCGCTAAGATGTATATGGATCATGTTATGTACCTCACGAAATCTGAACGAGATGAGACAAACGGGCGTGGCACCTTTATAAAACAAAATTACTTAAAACGCCATATTTTGGCATCTATCCCAGCTACAGTTGTGAAACCTGATACGTAAATGAAAATTGTTTGTGCTAAGCAACTCGCTAAATGTAAACAGGCTTAGCTACTGGGTCATAGCTCCTCCGATTCAACCAAAACCCTTACGTTGCTATTTTTGGAACTTATGAGAAGTTGTGAAATTTTGTATATTGACCCAATTGTCTGCAGTAAAGACTGCGTAAAATGTAGACGTGGTTGCACAACGAACAGTGCGTGGGCAAGCCGCTGGTTCAGCTAGTTTTATATATATATAAAATGTGAACGAGAATAACCGAGAAATATCGGCGATAGACGAGAACGAGATGAGAAGGATACAGAACAAAAATTTCTCGTATGAGAACGAACACGAGACGATAAGCTTGGCGCCACTATGAGGACGATGCGATAGTTTTTGAATTTTCGTATCTTTCTCGTATCGGTGAAAAGTACTGAACAGGAGACTCAGCAAATAGATATGGGAAAACTTTTTATTAAAAACTTTTGCTAAAATAAACCCAATTTTTAATAAATTTCGTTTTCAACTTTTATTTTTGCGATTTATTAATTAAAGACTTTACGTACATACATATGACATTAAACTGCTGAAGTAAATGTTACAATACTGGGTGCAACATTTAGTTATTAAAATTAACGTGAGGACAAAAGTGGGCAGTTTGGAACAAGCAAAGTTTAAAAACGATGTATTCGAGGAGCAAATAAAAAGGTGGATGCGTTTATGTAAAGCACAGCAGAGCATCTCATCGCGTCCCTACCACAAATATATAAGACTTTGAGGCACGCTTTTGTTGTTAATGCAGTGAAGGGTGTATTATTTTAGAGCAGACAGTTTTGCTAGTTTTTTTTTCCATCACACTGAACATGGCGAGATCAAAGATGACTCCTAAAAGATTTGGTGTGTATGATGTAAAAAATTGTGACCCTGTTTTGCTCACATCAGCATGGCATAATGAAAGAGGTCCCGAAAAGAATTTTCTGATGACTTTATTTTTTGCTCATCACACTGAACGCAGTGGAATCATCGGGGCCCCAAATTGATTTTGTGATATAGAAACTCATTACTTTTTTCATTATAACATTGAACGTGGTGGGCTTAGAAGGGATTCAAGTGGCGTTTCGTGATCTATCGAAAAGAATATGGTTGAACTATAAGTACTACCAATAGAATTTTCATGTAATTTTTTAACCCTTCACTAGTTAAATATTGCGAGAGCTATATATATATTGATATAGATCAATTTTCGACATATCTTCGTCGATCAATCAACATATAAATTTTTTTCAAAATGTAAGAATATAATATTATGGCTTTTCATTGAATTTTATAACTATTAATCTAAAATGGTAAGGTGTAATTTTGTAAAATATTTAATTGCACCAATTGATGGAAATAGATCGCAAATTGACTTTAGCATTCAGCAAAGTCGCAGACTGCCCGAAAGTGGTGTTGTGCTAGCATTTATGTAAAAATTGGGAAAAGAGTAGAAACGTGCTTCGGAAGTCACGTGAGGGTTCCCGATCCCTAAGATATTAGCTTGACTTCATTTATTTAAAAAATTTGTTGCTTTATTCAATGGGAATACTATAGAAACGGATTTTGGAATGAAAAATAGGAGGCCTCGCGCCGGAATTGATCAAAGATCAAGTCATGTCACTTAGCAAATACCTCGGGAGACTGTTATTTCAACCAGAGCTCTAAGTGAATACGTGATGTGCATAAATGTTACAGTTTCGCACGCTCTTTCCTGAACGTGAGTTTGAAAAAAGTACAAACATGAACTACACGTGTATTTCTTAATGCTCGTGTACACGTGAAATTGCCTAAGTTACATTATTTAATTTTTCGGAGAAAAATAAAATATCGATGTAATTCAAAGTATGTTATGAGGAGAGAGAGAGAGAGAGAGTTGTTCTTTCGCACCCCATAAATTTAAAAATAAAATTTACTATCAATGTAATTTTGCCTTGGCTCTAATATCATCAAATCCCGCTTGGTCCTAGTTTGCAAGACATAGGTTTGTGAAATAAACGGAAAATGTAATTTGACCGTGTGTAGGTTGCCTGGACATAGCGACTTTATTGGCAACGGAAAAGCAGATGAGCTTGCTAGGAAAGCCTCTAAAATTGACATAATTTCTGAACTTAATATTATGAAACCACTAGCCTTTATAAGGGCCAAAGTTGATTCAAAATGTACAAATTGGGCAAACATGCCTCAAGACTAAAGCTTTCTGACGTAGGGGATATTTGTAGAAGCTGTAAATATCCTGATGTCGAATAGTCTGTCTTTCATTATCTTTGTGACCAATCGGCGTTATAAAGTATTCGGATTCCACTTCTTCGGCTCTCTTGAAGACATCGCTCAAAAGTGTCCAAAATCCATTTTGAAGTTTATAAAAATTTCGAAATGGTTTGCATAGGTTGAAAACAAAGTTATAAACAGGGTATACAATGGGCCCAGCTGCGGCCTAAGTTATGATGACAATTTTTAACTTCCGTGCGAACCTAACCTAACCTAACTTTGCCTCAAATATCTCGAAACACCGTGATTTGCGTTCAGGGCCGGACTAAAGCGAAGGCCAAGCAGGCCAAATGTCGTTTGTACTACAATCGTATTTTTGTACTACCCTTTAGCCAACCAACTGAACTACCCAACCCTCAATTTGTACTACCCATCATAAAACTTATACAACTAAACCGACAATTTGTACCACCCAACCCGCAACTTGTACTACCCTACCGTTCAATTACAATGGCTGAAATGAAAAACTGAAATATTTTAATCTTGAAATGTTAAAATTATCGCTCATTGTATTCGTTTATTGCATTAAGTTGACATTAAGCGCTCAAAAATTTATAATTAAAAAGTTGTATGTCACTCGCTGCATAATGCCTCCTAATTTGGAGTCACTAGTGAAAAACTTATATTTTTGCTCATAGCTAAGCGGAAAAGTGAATGTATAGAATTTCTGGAATATTTTGAAGATAGTAATCACAAAATTTTAAAAGTACGTAACCTGTAAAATGATTTTGTATCATTTGATAGGTAAAATTAATTTTTTTATTCTATGAGATATCATCAACACGATGGGTATCAATGGAAAAAGTGTGTTGAGGAATTTTGGAGCAATGGAGCCCATTGCAACAGTTCTTCATGAATTTCAATGAGACAATAATGCCGAGCATTTAAATTTTTTTCGAAAAGACAGCACTAGCTGGAGGAGAATCAAAAAACAATTTGAACGAACAACCAATCACTTCACGGAAGTAATCTTTTGAAATGGATTTCTGGAGCTATTGCATCACTTGACGACAGATTTCATCAATTGAAAAGTCAAACTGATAATTTCAGCAATTTTATATGATATCCAACCATTATAACTCTGTGATCAACTTCACCTCGACAAAAACTGCCGCAATCAACAGAAGATTCTTACACATGGAGAAGGGTGTGACATCAATCTACAAGAAATGCATACAAAAAAAGACACATCCGCATATTATGAATTCCTTTTCTTAAGTAATGAACTTAAAGTAACTTTAAGAGTTAGATTATATGAAATCATATCAAACAATTCTTTGCTAAATAAAAAATTTTACAAATTTTTAATTTGAAATTTTGGTATCGGGGTATACTATGCATCAAAACATCTCTTTGATAACGAATATTCCCAATTTTTAAGACAATTCCGATTTATAACATGCACTTATAGAACTGAATTATTATAAGCTATTAAAAAACTCAAGATTATAATGCGATGAAATTAAAATTAACAAGAAACATTAATAATAAAACCACAGAAATGTTGTCTTCCAACGGTCGCTAATTATAAACAACATCAATGAACTTTTTGCAAAATAAATAAATATTTGAAACAATGTTATTTGCTTTCGATACAAATTATTTTTAGCAAACAAATGCAAAAAAAAAAGAATTCACTTAGCACAGTACAAAACATTCCGTGGCGCAACGGTAGCTCATCTGACTCCAGATCGGTAGGTTGCGTGTTCAAATCATGTCGGGGTCAAGCCGTATTTTGTTTTCTTTTAAATTTCCTTTTATAACTTTAGTTTTGTCAATTTTTTATCTTATTTTTTAAATGAGCATTCTCTATATCGACATAAGTATGCCGCTGTCTTATCTGGTTAACTGGAATTAACTTGTCATTTTACTTGACCAGCAAGTACGCGTGTTGTTTATCTCGGAATTTATTTTAATAGCAAATCAATTTTTTGTTTTTAATCTCTGATTGATTTATAATTTTTATGAAATTTCAAAAATTGCTTATGAAATTTCTAAAATAAATATGCCGTTGGAGTGGATACTGGGGGCTTCAACCCCCCGCTCACTGCCTCCCACGAAATGTGGTATCAAAAATAAGATTTGAATAGTTCCTTACTAATTGTAATGAAAGTTTGGAGTACTTGGGTAGTGCAAAATTTTATTGTCCAAATTTTTTATTTCACGGTAGGTACATGGCGCAAATTGGTCTTTGTATTGCATCTCAAAGCTCAGTCGTCGAATTTCGTTACGAATTAGCTGATTCTTTGAGCGAAGTTCTGTATGAATAAGGCCATGAAAGAGGTAAATTTGCAGCTGATTTTGAATTGCATTATGTGTATCTGTTATTCTGTTTCTTGATAACGCTTATGCTGCATAATGATCCAATATATTGTTCCACGTTAAAAATTACTTTAGGGAAAATTAAGGTTTTTGTAAAATACAAGTATTAAGTAAGCCAAGTTTTCTAAGAAAACGGCATGTTTACTAAAAAAAATAATATTTTACTGCAAAATAATTTTACTTACTTTACTTCGTTACGGGTATTTTGCATGGAGTTTTTCGGACATAATAAATAGGAAATAATGATGTTATTCCAAATTTTTTATTATACTGAGCACATGCTTTAAAAAAAATCTTGACTTTTATACTACTAAACAAATTTTGACAACTGAATGCTAACATTTAATTTGTTTTTTAAAGGATTAATTCTGTGACTTCAAAAATTATTCTCGTTCCAATATCCCTCGACTGAACAATTGAATTTAAATGGAATTTGGTTCCAGGGTGCTATTTTTGATTTTATTCCATAATATTCGATACAATACGATTCTTATCAACTTTTTCGATATTTCTCAACTTGTTAGAAGTTTTTTTATATCATTCGATATTTTGATTTCTTATCGATACTCTTAGATTTTTTTCGATAATTTCCGATGTGTCCAGATTTATTTCGATTTAATTCGATATTCATCGACTTTCTTGATGTTTTTCAAAACGCTTCGATACATTCCAACATATGCAGTTTTTTCGATAATTACCCTAGTAACATCAGGGGAAGTTATGAAGACAAGAATCCAGCTTACAAGCTTTGTATCAAAATTAATAAGATACTTCGCCTTTGTAATGAAATAAAGTTTTAAAATATCTTTCTAGAACAAGATATATAATCTTGATAATAGTAATAATAATCATGTCTTTAAGTCTTATTACTATAGCCATGTAAGACTCATATTTTCAGAGACACATTAGATAGAGCACATTATTCCCCATTTGTAGCCGCTTTACCAAAAAAATATGAGAAAGATATCATCCGCCTTTGACATATATGATAGGTAGCCTAGTAAGTAACTCGCAGGCCTAAGAAGTTGGAGCATGACTTTATAAATTTGTAAATTAAATTTGGTAATATAATAAAATCAAATATACAATTGCATATTAAATAATTTCATAAAAAGATATATTAAATATAATAAAGTTCTTCAGGACACGCGGAATACTTTTTTGTGTTTTCAGGTGTCTTTTAAAAGCTCAGAAAGATACTTTACCGAGTCTCTTGAAGAATAATAAAGATGGGAAATTGTCTCTAAAACCTATTAATTGCTACTAGGGCAATTTTTCGATACTTTATAACATTTTCAAAAACTTCTATACCGTCAATCACATTGACATTTATTGACTTTTTCAATACACTTCGATTCTTTTAGATTCTTTTCCATCGACTTTTTCAATTCTATACCATATTTTTCGATACTAAATGTCTTAAAGCATCAATCATACTATTAAAATGGTCGATGAAAGTCGAAAACAACGAAAAAATGGAATAGTATCGAATAATTTCGAGTTCTATCGAAAAAATCGATGAGTATCAAAAAATGCCAAAAAAAGTTGAAAAATGTTGAAGAATTTCGAAAAAAACCGATAATTTTCAATAAGTTTTGTGCCGTATTAAAAAGGATGAAAAATGTTGGTAAGTATTGAAAAAGTCGAATCAATCGAAAAATTGTAAATTTTGCACTATTATGACTAAAAGACCGTATGCCAAAAGCCTGACAATGTGTCGTCCGTGGCGACGAACGAAAATAATTTTTATAATAGAGATTAAACTGCATTTCGCTGTCCCCCAAACCTATGTGCACAGGGCGACGGCCCATTCGCTCCCACTAGTTACGCACTAGTATTCAAAATAACTCAACACTTATATCAGGGTTTGCTGTTATACATATTAAAGCCATTAGTTTTCATGGAACCGATAACTACTTCTTGAGTACTTTAAGAACATTGCAAATCTTAGAATTTTTCATCCGACCAGTGTCGGATAACTCGATAACGGAAACGCTCCGAAGATTTTATTAAAAATCAATTTCATTTAGTTGATTATTTATAAGTACATGGTTGTCTATATGTATTTAGAATTAAAGAAATAGAAAAATTTTAAGCCTTAATTTTAATATGGCTGCCTGTCAGGGAGCAGATATTTGGGACACGTAAAGAGGTTTTTTTTTTGTATGATCTGAATTAAAGTCTGAAAGTTACTTGTAATAAATAATGATAAGTCGATGAAAACAAATAAGAGCTTAGTTCTGCGATGGGCAAAAGAGGAAAAATGAGCCAATTTTAGCTCTTTACAAAAAAAAACACTCCTATGTACTAAATAATTTCTTTGTACAATAGAAATAACGCTCATGATATATTTTTTCAAACCTCAATTTGAAGACAGTAGTGATCGTATGACAATTAATTTATAATTACCGACATCAAGACAGATAACACAATTAAATGCACACTTGTACATAGCTTTTTGAAAACTGACACATTTTTATGTTCAAGTGCTGATAAATTTATAACATAAACAAAAATAGATATTGATAAGTTGCTTTATTTTTATCAAATTATCAAAAATGCGATCTCTCATTATTTTCGAAATGAATCTCAGACGACAAGTAAACAAGAAAAGCTATAAATAATTTCTAAGCTGCGAGGCTGACTGCTTTTATCTAATCTGAAACATTTGAAATGCATATCTATGAGTGTACAATTGGGCTTGGATACTCAAGTGATACTTGGATGGATAATTTATTTATAGATGGAACGTGACACATTTTAAATCGGTTGTCAGAAAAGAAACAGGTTCTTGTTATTACGAGAGAACCACGGCAACCCACTAACGATTATTTTCATATTTATTATAAATGGCTTATAACACATTTTACCTTTCTAGTCGTTGGCAATAATTGATTGCCAAGTTAATATGTACTAGCAATCATGATAGTTCATAGCTACTTATCGGACTGTACATAATTATTTTTTGTTTACCATACGCATTAAATCAACTTAACTTAACTTAACTAATGTTACTAATCACAGTACACTTCTAATCAAGTATTTAATGTCCAAAATAATAAATTTTAACTTTGATCGACAGCAGTGGAAATCTGTTTAAAATCTCAAGTGTTGTTACTCGTACATCGAGGTCTTATCGCATTGGGTTTAAAAATAAAAATGTATAAACGTACACTGATTGTTTTAAACCAGAATTCGGGGCACGTCATCAAGTGTATTAACTTGATATCGCTTAATTTATAAGTCATTATATCAATCGGCATTAACGTTTTTAATAAATCAGTTGTATTTAGACGTGTCAGTGATTAAATTCAATTAATATTAATTTCAAACCCACAACTATGTTCAATATTTGTTTCTATTTTATAATGATAGCGTCTTAGAAGATAATATATGATATTTAGGGAAAAAAAAGTTAAGTAAAACTAACCCCGATACGGCAAAGCTACATGGTTCAAAATTTAAGTATAATTTTTTAACTTTTTTTCATTCTTTCCAAAAAAGTTGAAATTTTTGACTTATATAGGTTGAAAACGTTATACATAAGGCATTCTCAACTTCATCCGTTGAAAATTAAGATTTTGTCGGTTGACAATGCAAATAAAAACTGAATCTTTCGTCCGAAATAGTTGAAAAAGTTGCACAGAAAGTTGAAAAAGCATTGCTTTAGTTCTCCACCCATATTATGATTCACTTTTTCTTGGATAAAACTTTTTCTGGGTTACTCATTTTACTGCCCGTTTCTAAGAACCCATCGCTTGACATAACTTTCGTCCAAATCGGACCAACTTTAGTATCCATATATATAGGACGCACAGGCGCTAAATGACCACCCTGGCAACATTCACACAGATCTTTACTATGTCTCTACGTTTGATGTCGTATATGGGTCATTTCTACCTCGATTTTACATTCAAAACTTAGATTTCTCAAAATCAATTTTTTTTCGATACTTTTTTTAAAAATGTTCCATACGTGCTTTTGGAAAAAGTTTTTCCGGACTTATTTTCGAAAATACGATTTTTTGAAAATCACAAAATTTAAAAATATATGAATTTTCGGACGTTTGTATTTCAAAATGTACACTAGAGTGTGCCATTCTTGAGCAACTCTATTCTTTCAACTAAAAAACAGGCTTAAAACTTTCAGAAAGGTGAAAATGGAAGCCTCTAAAAATTTGAGCTCTTAATATTAACATTTAGAGGTGGCTGTTTCTAACTTTCCATTTTCCATATAAATTACATGGGAAAAAAATAATTTTTTTTTTATTTTTGTAGCTTGACACGAGATCATTGTAAAAATAAAATGAAAGATTATTTTAGTAGGAAATTGAACGCTCAACAAAAAAAATAAATATCAGTATTGATTTCAATTATTACAGGATGAAAAATTACACTTAAAAGTTGAGAACTTTAAAAAAAAAATCAAAAATATTGTTTTCAACCGAAAAATTTTGAGAGCGCTAGAAAAACTAGACCTAAAGTTTGAACCGTGTAGTTCGCTTGCATGCCCAAAGATACTTTGATTTAAGCTCAAAGTTGGACACTCTTGTGTGGGAAAAATGTCGTCTGTAACTCCTGTTTTGAATTGTTAAAAATTTTGTTTCATTTTGGCGCAGATTCAACAAACGCTTTAAAAAGCTGCTTTTGTTAATGGTTTTTTTTTTACTAGATTTCGACCACTGGTTCAAATTCAACCATTAGAGAAACAATACAACACAGTTCAGTACCATGTTACAGAGTAAATGTCATCACACCCGAAAATAATGTCATGGTATCCTGTTGTCTTATCCCAACCCCTTCTCTATCCATTACTTAGTGTTCAATCTAGCTTCACACCATCAAAATCGGTCCATTAGCTTGGCTGTGAAAGCATTTTTTCCTCCAAAGGCGTGGCACCATCTACTTTCATCAAGTTTCAATCTATTACCGTACCAATCTTCATAAAAATCGATACAGCAGCTCAGCGTTTTTTCCCATTAGTGTTGTTATTACGCCAACTAAAAGATTACAGAGTCTTTAGTACCCTTTCTTAGAGCTCAATCTATCTCCACACCAAATTTCATCAAAATTGGTCTATTAATTTAGCCGTGGAAACATATCTTCCTGTTTGAGGCGTGGCATCGCCTACAATTGAAAAAAAATTACATTCTGCGCATTCCTACTTCACAGTCTTTCCAACAAAAAAAAATCAAACTATTATGTTATGTTATGGCAGTTAAAAAGGGATAAAACCGTTTTGCCACATCCTATTTATAATGGGTGATTTTTTGAGCGGTTAGTTTTTGAAAATAGAAAAAAAGATCAGAAAACTTGCTAAGTGAATAACATATTTATTTGGAGCGATACATTAATTCCTCCCGTTTACGTTCAAAGATTATTTTATGTATATGTTGCCCGTGACTACGCCTGGGGTGGTTCATGCTTTCATCATTTCTCACAGAGTGCGAATTTTGATACTAAAATTCAATAATTTGCAAGCGCTGTTCGTTTGTTAGTCTATTCATGGTCTATTTTTGGTGAAATTGCAAACCTTACTGAGCATTTTTGGTGCTAACGCATATTACGAATCAGGCGTAAAATGTCGAAAAATTTACACTGAAAAAACATATATCAAAAAATTCACTCGTTATATTTATTAAGAAGTACACAACATAATGCTTTTTGAGTTTCCTTAAAAAATTGTTCTTTTTACGCTAACGATAAATTCTTAATTAATCTTCACAAAATACGTTAATGTAGCTCATAAAAATATGCTTTCTTTATTTTACCTGCCTTAACGGCACATATTTCATATTGTTTTTGTGCACATCTTTGAAACAGTACCTTTCCAGTGATATAAGTTTCATTCCCCTCTCGTTACCAGCATAATATATACTAAAAAAGTGTACCATAAGTTTCGATGATAACGTATTAATATATTTGGGTATGATTTCCGGGACGGTATATTAATTTCAGAATGTGACAGTTTTATATAGCCCTTTTTTTATGAAAATATGAAATAATAAAATTTGTTTGCTATTTAATTTTCTTTTTATTTACAGGCAGAGCAAGGTCTATGCTACAAGTGCTCAAGTGATTAACCCACATTCAGTTTGAAGGTAAGCCGTTCATATATCTTTGCGAATCTGCTAGGCGCCATCCCTCTTGGGCCAGATTGTCTTATAAAATAAAAACATTATGATTAAATCATTATTGAAATTGCCTTGAGAAAATTTTCTCTTATAATTCTGGTGGAGTTCCTTTAAAAATTTTATTTCTCATTGCTCACAAAATTGCTAATGTGGGCTTTGCATTTTTGGCAACTATTCACGATGGTCAAAATGTCACAGTTTTATTTTTCAAATAAGAACTCCGAAAGAAGGCGACATTTTGTTGGAAAATCTTATAAGAAAAAAAAATTTCTACTGAAGTAAAATTTATTTTTGAAATATTTCCTTTTTTTTCGGTATCACTCTATTTTTGAAAATGTCAACAGCACCCTAATCGAGCATTTGATTCTGCTAGTTCTTTGTAGTTTTTGTTATAGCTTAACTATCCAGTTCAGTTAAGTTCCTTGCACTTGTTGTTGTAATTTAATTAGCCCGATTGAACCACTTTATTTGTATTAGTGTTGTTGTCTCACAATACTCTACTCGTATTATGTCTTACACAAAGGGTACATGCATTTCATACCATTTGTAACGCATAGAAAGGGGCGTGGTAAGTACTGAAAAGTATAATATGGGACATAAAACACTACAGGTAAGGGGTTCAAACTTGAGATGCCCGATATTGCTGATTTTTTTTATATTATATATCACAACTTGATGATGACCTATAAATATTCGGTCATGTGTCAAAGTATAGTGGCGCTAAAATTATGAATGAATAAATAATGAAAAAATTATTAATTTTTAAAATATTTCTTATCTCTCTATAAACCAACACTACCAAAGAAACATTAAATGTCTGATAAAAAAAATTTTACAAACTTTTGTTTCTAATAGGTAAGATAAATGATATTTTGAAATAGTCTTGGAAATTGTCCAAACTCAAATGTTATCCACATATGGCTCAAAATTAATGAAACGAACCACTTTTGACACGACTAGTTGGAATTTTCAAAGCAATGCGTTTAATACTACAGGCAATAAGTAAATAAGTCCTAGAAAAGTTTTTGTAAATAACAATTATTATGATTGCCGAAAGCAATTTTAATTTTAAACGCATTTTTTTTTTTTTTGGAAAATAATGTCTCGCAATAAAAATCTTTTCTATAATTTGGTATGATAAATAATTGTTAATTTGTAATAATTGTTGCTATATAATTGCACTGCAGCCGCTCAGAAAAACTGATGACATTTGATCATCAGTTGAGTCCCGGAAGTAGTTGTCATCTGAGGCAGAATACATCTGCGCACTTATGATATCGATCCCACGTCAAAAAGACGTTGACGACCTTAGAAAAATCGAATTTGTTTATAGCAAATTGCTTAAAAAAAATTGTTTCATGGTGTATTATTTTTTTTCTAAAAATTCATAATGTTCTTTGGAATTATTGTATCATACCGAATCGTCGAAAACACTTTTTTTTTCGAGACATGATTTTCCAAAAAAAAAAAAAATAGTTCATCTAAAACTTACATTGCTTACAACAATAATAATAATCGTTATTTATAAAAACTTTCCTGGGACTTGGTGTTTTTTTTAGAGGTATAGAGCTTCGAATTGAAATAAAACACAATAAAATCGTTTTAATGTCCATCAATTTGGCTTTATTGGAAGGATAATTTTATGCCATTAATGTTTAAATATGATTTCGGGCATGTGGCCGCCGCGGCTGGCTCGAATAAAGCCAATTCTACAGGTCCAATTTTGAACCACTTTTTCGAGCATATGGGGCCGTATGTCGGCAATAACGCCACGAATGTTGGCTTCCAAGTCCCCTAACGTTTCTGGTTTGTTGGCGTAGACGAGCGACTTCACATATCCCCAAAGAAAATAATCCAATGGTGTCAAATCACACGATCTTGGTGGCCAATTGACAGGTCCATTCCGCGAAATTATGCGCTCATCGAATGTTTCCTTCAATAAATCGATTGTGACGTGCGCTGTGTGGCATGTAGCGCCGTCTTGTTGGAACCACAACTCATCCACATTCATGCCATCCAATTCGGGAACAAAATAGTCGGTTATCATGGCTCTATACCGGTCTCCATTAACGGTAACTGACTCTCCAGCATTATTTCGGAAGAAGTATGGCCCAATGACTCCACCAGCCCATAGAGCACACCAAACTGTCAGTTTTTGTGGATGTAATGGCGTCTCAAGGGTCTCATGTGGATTCTCTTCACTCCAAATGCGGCAATTTTGCTTGTTGACGTAGCCATTCAACCAAAAATGAGCCTCATCACTGAACAACATTTTGCGATGAAAATCAGCATCGAGATCAATCTCATTTTCGGCCCATACACCAAAATCACGACGCATTGCATGGTCTCGCGGCTTTAATTCTTGCACAAGCTGGATCTTGTAAGGTCGCAAGCCAAGATCTTTGCGCAAAATCTTCCATAAAGTTGATGGACAAAGCTCCAATTGCTGTGCACGGTGGCGAATCGATTCATTCGGGTCCTCTTCAACATTTTGCTCTACAGCGGCAATTGTTTCTTCGGTGCGCACTGTTCGACGTCTCTGCGGATGCGTATTATCACATAGAGTAAACGTAGTGCGAAAACGATCCATGGTTAACCGAATTAATTGCTCTGATGGACGATTATGTCGACCATAAAATGGACGGAGCTTGCGGTAAACTTCGCGAACTGAACCATTATTTTCGAAATAAATTTGCACGATTTGCAAGCGTTGTTCTTTTGTCAACCTGTTTATGATGAAATGGCAAACCAAACTGAACATAAATGACATTAGAGTTGCCAGATTTGACCATAAAATGTCAGTTTTATCTCTATTCAAAAAACAAACCTCTAAAAAAAACACTCTGTACTTATTACCTGTAGAATTTAAAATAATGCATGGCAATGAAAATTCCAAGTGGTCGGGTCAAAGGTGTTCCGTTTCACTAATTTTGAGCCATATGTATATCAATTATATTGTTGAAAGTTTTAGTTTCTTATTTAACAATTCAAGAAATTATGTGTGAAAGCATTTTAATTCACCAAATTTGAAAACGGACTACATTTTTTGCTATCGTAAAAAGAAAAGGTGGTTCGAACAAGTTTAACTAAAGTTCTATAAAGGTGTCATATTTTTTCCTTTTAATCATAGTTGTTGTCAAACATAAAATGCTTTTTTATTGCCTATGATTTATACATTCTTTATCGAAATAAAGAAAAAAATATAATGTTTGTCCAAAATGTAACTGATTTTTGAACGTTTGAAGAAAAAATTTATCATTCGGGGAAGGAAAATTCAAATCAGTTCCACATCTTTGAAAAGAGTTGCTATGGTAACCTTTCTTACCAGAATGATTTTAATTGGCTGAGATACAGTGAATTGAATTAAAAATTTCGCGAAGTTTGCATTCGAAACTTGGCTGCTAACTGATAAGATCAAACACCGAACACAAGTTTTTATAAGCCGCTGCTACATATTATATATACAGTACGGCCGCGGTAGTTGCAATGATGTAGTCAAAAAATCTTATCCGGGTGTAGATATTTATTAAGAAATAATCATTTTCCCATCTTGGGGTATTCACAAACTCTCAACAATATTCGCTTTCCAGCTTCGGTATTGCTAATTAGCTTTCTCAGCGCAACTTTTTTATGACTAAATCGGCATATTTTCGACTTATGTACATAATACGAGTATTCAAACTACACCAAGTGAGCACCAAGCCTATAATGGAAGAAATCTATAATACTTGTTGCAAACATCGAGAAGTTGCATTTATCAAAGGTTAGGCCAAAGATCGTATCCAGTGACGCCATTTTGGCGATTTGGTTTTAGAACATCATCTGCCATCAAACTTTGGAAATGCTCCTGGCTCTTAATTTGAAGTTCCAAAATTTCCGGCGTTTTATGCACTGAGGAAAAGATTTGCTTGAATATAACATGTGTAGGCATTTACATGTGATGTAGAGCAATCAAATATTTATTTAAGTCAAACATATTATGTTTCGATCAAACACTGATAGATGTTGAATGAAGCATTTTATGTTTGACTCATTCAAATACATAAAGTTTAAACAATTCGTTTTCTCAGTGCAGCGGATTTTTTTTTCACTAAAATGGTTTATGAGCTAAAACTAAAGAGGGGGGTTGAGGGAGCCATAATAGGCTAAATGATGCCAAATGCGTTTTATTGAGTGTTGCATCTAATTTATTGGACAGCACAGGATGGAAGTGCGCGCAAGAACCGAACATTTACTCTATTCTTGTGGGGTTATTTTTCTTTTGGTTTCCATTCTATTCCATTCATTACAGCAAGGAATGGAATAGACATGGTAGCTTACCCTCATAATATGTTAATCCTAGCAAAACTGAGCCCACTCAGTTCTAACGAAATCAAAACATACATGTCTTTTATCTACCAAAATTGTAGAGCATCTGTCTTAAGTTTTCTGCTGAAACTTAATTCTTTTTTGTAATTATTAATTAAAAATTGAACAAAAAAAGGTCCCTGCACTTTTTTGTTCATGTAAAATGACATTTGAAATGAGTTGGAGGATCAAAACCAAATCCTTTAAAACGCCCGTTGATAATGATCAAAATACCAAAGGCTTATTCAGGAATTAAAAATCATTCACAAAATCTAAATTTTTTCTACTGCGCTTCGTAAAAATTGTTGAAATACCGGTACGAAAGACGCACCCAGTACGCTTTTGTTACGCATGTTATCACAGTGGCAATAAAAAAAAGGTCCTCCTTGAGTTCGATTCCCAAAAAAAAAAAAAAACATGCAGAGTTCCACAAAACATCTTGGCATGTTGGGGATCCTGTTGAGCTCAGGGTTCAGGCCATATAACTCGCTCTATCCATGAACTTTGAAAGGTTAGCTTGCATAGGTTTTACTGGCATCACTTAAGTAAACACCACAAGCAGATCTACAGATAACTTTGTATGAAACGCCGCTTGATTTGCACAACAATACTTTGCAGCAAAAGTGGCTCTGAGCTTAGGAAAAATCAAGCTATGGAAACTGAATACTTTAAAATATGCGTCTATCCTGGTAGAATATTGTCGCACAGTCTATTGGTTGCGACTTACTTTATATGTTACTCTTTTGAAATAATTCTACCACTTCAATCCCTTGTAGAAACCATTTGACATCTAACACTGTCAAAGATGAACTTGAAATACAAACAAACACGATGTAAGAGAATCTATCCGATTGCTGTAGTGTTTTCTCAAGCGAGCATCGGCCTTCCTCCCAAGGTATTGAGATCCTCAGATTACTACAATATGTAAGAAGCAACTGAGCTATGTTTAATACTACACTGTGAAACTATGCTGGGTTCCTGGAAACTAAATCGCTGAACAGAATGAGTGGTTACACGAGCTCGTTTGGAAATCCATTTACAGCTCTCTGACCGTAATTGTCAACTCTAATTACAACCATAAAATCCTCACTCCAATTGTGCTACATCCCGTACATTACTACGGCAATTCATATCAACAGCTATATTACCAAATATCTGTCCGTTTACTAATAAGAATCATTAAATTATATTCTCTGGCAATGTTCAGGACTTCAAGAACTTCTTCTCAGGGTGGCTTACAACGCTAACGATTTGCCGGGTACTCAGCACACAATTACCTGGCAGGCTCTGGATGCACTTGCTAACAAACAGCCTTCTGAACATAACGTAAGTGAGGGCGTCAAAAGAAAGATCAAATGGATTTTCTTTTTAACATAAAGCAGAAGCTACTAAAAGTTAAGTAAACCAAAAAGATTTGAAGAAAAATTTCTAAAGATTAGTTCCTGTTTTATTCCTGTTGCATAAAGAAGTCAGATGTTGGAGAAAACAAGACGATACAATATCATCTCATTTGCAAGTATTTCGCAGTTTACAATTTTTTCATCGAAAAATTACAAAAACTTAGTCACAAAACCAGTTATTAATTATTTTGATTATAAAAATCAAAACAACCGAGTGATTCATTATGAGAGTAAACAACACATCACCGTCGGTAAAACAAATGTCGCACATTCCTTTGCCTTACACTATGCACAATATTCCAACTTTCTCTTTTCGATTCAACACCTGTCCTCACCTTGTAATAATCGATTTTCGGCATCCGTAAAGCTAAGCACCCAGGCATCGCCTTCCATTGCTGAGTTTTTCCCCTGCAATGCGATGCATTCCTTTGACAGCATATCAAATCCTTCAGTCTTAACCTCTGCAACAATGTTTGGATGGGGCCAAGGTATACCCGGCAATGGCCAATGTGAGGCTGAGCGCGGCCAAAGACCGGCGCACTTAAAGGCTGGTGTGATTTGCACAATAATCCGTTCACGAATACGCAACTTCACTTCAGTTGTATCGGCAATCATTTTAACGATATCGCGGTAAGCGCATTTGTCACACGCCTGCGCCACGAGCGTTTGAAAGCGGGAACGAATTTTTCGCGCAGACAAATAACCTGACGCGGTTATAAACTCAACCCATAAGGACATAGAACGTTTACGACCATCACTTAGTTTGAGCACCGCACAACCGGGTAACGTACCGTCGTCCACAAAGTTAAGGACGCCCATTTGATTGAGGTAGATAATGATCTCGAACTCTGATGGGGAGATAACTTCAAGACCCTCAAAGCGGCCATTGTAATCATTTAGCGAGGAGATGAAACGCGGTTCCTGCACCTCCACCTCTTTAAGGACGTCCTGCACAATGCGACAGACTTCTTGGATCTGCTTGTGAATTTGAGCTTTGCGAACCTGCACACGATCAGCGCAGTATTTGTTCATCTGGTAAACCATTTTTGATTGCGCGGCGATCATGTCCGACGGCACCAACATATTCGAGTATGTTAAGAAAGCAAAAGCTATTCGTAGTGGATTTCGAAGGGTTTGTTTGAATTTTTCTTTTTTTTTTTCTGTTACTTTGAGTGCACTAAAGGAACTGAGTCAAGTGGTATCTTTTTTTTGTGAGAAATATTACTTTTATTTAATTATCTTAATGGATTTTGCTTATGCATCGGTATTATTCTCTTGACTCTTTAGGAATTTTGCATCATATGAGCATTTTCACATATTTTAAAAGCGTTTTCATTTATTAGATCAATATTTTTAACCGATATTTTCGAATAATTTTTTGGTTCTCTATATTTGAAGTTTAAATCCAGATCGAACACTACGCGCCGCGCAACAAACTTGTGGACTCTCTCGCCGGCAAGTCGAAAACGTTGACTGATTTCGTTAACAAAACTCATTGCAAGAAAAGTTTCATTCCGTTTAACTTCGTATTCTTCGTAGATGTGATAATACACTCTGCTATGTTCACTCCCCGGACGAGCTCAATAAGTCGACCGCGCTGTTTAAGAAAGTGCGACAGAGTACACGGCATATTTAGCTTGCCGGTTTGTATCTATGTGAGGTTCATTGATTTTATTGCGTGCGTGTGCACAAAGATACATTTTTGTGTTGGTATTCAGATATTTGTACATGTAACCGCAATGGCTGGTCGTGTAAAATTGTAGCTGCCTTAAATGTATCTAATCGCTTGTGTGAAAATACCTAAGTATATTTCAAGTGTTTATGTACTTAGCGCCAGAGAGATGGCGCTTAAGATTTTTGTTGCCATGAAATTGTGTTTTTGTTTTGATAATCGCAAATGTTGCCAGTAAGAAACTTTAATCTAAGAAGTTTTCTTTTTAAGTTTTCTCGTTTTAGTAATTTGAAGCCATATAAGCCAGAAAGGGTAGTATATATTTCGAATAGCAGTCCCGCCATTACTTTTCTCACCAAGAACTATTGTTCCGCCCCCTGCATATTTTTCGGTTACAAATTAAATCGAGACAGACCTCTATTTTTGTAAATGTTATGCGAATAACATACATTTAATGCTAAAAAAATCAAGATCCATTAAATTTAATACAATCTGGAAGTTACTGATCTAAAGCAAATTTTAATATATATTACATGCACTATTTCGCGGCCCTTCAAGCCTTTTCGCCCGTGGTAACGACTATCTCGACACCCTTAGCTACACACCTGATGCTAAGTAATTATTTATTTTGGGCAGATTGAAATCAGCTTACAATTTAATTAATCCAAGCAGCGAGTTGACGTTTACTTTATTTTAAATGAACTATTTCGGGATTCCGCAGGACTCTATCCTATCTGCGACCTTCTTCCTTGTTTTTATCAATGATTTTCTCTCACCTTTCTATCAAAAATCGACTCTTTTCGGATGACAGCAACACTTGTCAGTCGAAAAACAGAAACTCTCAATCTCTGTGGAGGTTGGCACAAAAAGGTCTGAATGAGATTTACTAATCGGTTAAATTTTAATGTGATAGCTTCTAACCAATTTCCATTAAGCAAAATATTTTAAAAATGTATGGCAACGAGGTCCTAACTCATATTTTTGATATTTTACAGGAGGAGGAAAAACTTTAAAACCTCAAATATAGAAATTCAATGTGATCCCCAAAATTTCTGGTGAGTCAGTTGGAAGGCACAAATGTCATTTCCATCAACGATTTTTTGACGTTTGAACATTTGCGCCAAAAATTGCCATTTCCCAAATATAGCAAAAACAGTAAATCTTACATCAAAGTTTTGTGTACCATTATTATAGACCCTGTGATTATCGTTAATATGACTTTATAATTCTTGAAAGCGACACAACCATTACAGTTTTATAGCCATAAATGTAAACATAAATAGGTCACTTCCGCTCTTTTCCATATACATGTACCCATTTTTGTGGGCGACCAGGAAGGGGATTGCGCTTTTCAGCTTTGATATTTATCTAACTAACAATACCAATATCGATAAAATATTGATTTGGAAATTAAAAATTGATTTAGGGCCTTCCAATCCCAGACCAACGGAATGTTTATATATTTTTCAGCATGGCAACGCTGCACTTATTTTCTCGTTTACATTTTACTCACATTGAAAGAGAAGTCCACACTTTTTTTCGTAGTGACTTTTGAAACTCCGCCCATTCGCTGCACAATGGCATTTAATCAGTAGCACACACAATATAAGTGCAATTCACATAGATAAGCACTAACACAATTAAAAAACTCCAAAATAAAAACAAATAAAAGTGATACTCCTTAAACCGCACAGTAGCAGCAACACTTTCGCACACCACAATTCGAAAACAACAAAATAAACATCACCAACAGCAACAACATTACAGTAAAAACAACAACTATATCATATTTATATAGGATGGTTTTGTTTACACAAGAGAGTGTGTTGCTTGTCCACCCCTTTTTACGACTGTTCTTGTTGTTGTTTTTTTTTTTTCATATACTCGCGCACCCTCTTTGTGGCAAAAGGAAGTGTTTGTCTGTAAAATGAAAATGCCGAATGTTCATACATACATACATACATACATATATCCATATTCATGTGCATAACAACGCACTTTCAACCATTTTTTGGTGTTTTGAATGTTAAGGGTTGCCATCTTAACAGAGGCGTCAACCGAGAGCCTGGTTAATTTAATTAACCAGTCAACTGGATTTCCTTCTGTTCCAGATTTTAACTTGACGCCAAACAACCAATTCCTCTGTTGCTATTTTTGTCTCTGTGTATTATTTAAAGTGGTCCAAAGAATTAAAGTGGATTTTTTTATTTCCTTGGAGCGAATTTGGTGAACGCTAAATACCTATAAGCAAAAAATGTTATCAAGTGATTGCTACAAGATCAGCGCCGTGTCAAAAATTTAATTGAAGAACATTTTGGAATAAATTTATACGCAGGGACACAAAAAAGTTGAGGGTCAGAATAGTTAGGAAGGTTCGCTAGTTTTCTAAACAAATATATCATGTTTTTGGATTTCGCTATGGAACCATCCTCACCAAACTTGACCATGTAGTGAAGATCCTTCCACTCCTTCTACTTCTCTTCTGTTTTTGTAACTCTTTGATTTTCTTGATTTGGGAAACGATAGACCTTTTTGGGTTTAGTTACACCATTAAAAGACATGATAAAGTCTATTAAGAGGTCTCCTTTGATTAACAGCTAACTAGGGGGGAGAAGGACCGAGGGTGTGGTCGCCCCGGGCGCAAGATTTGGGAGGGGGCCGAAAAGTTGTCGTGAAAAATATGATATTTTGCTAAGACTTTTGAAAGTAAAAAATGAGGGCCTATGATTTTTTTAGTGAATGAAAATAAATCGATTTGATGTTAAGGTCAAAATTTTCAAGCTTTAAGTGAAATTTATCTTATTATGCTGGAGTTTTTCAAGGTCAAAATTAAAGACCTTTGCTTTTGTTGAGGTAAACGAAATTTTATTTAAAAAGCACGAACATTTCTTTCTGTGGGGGCGGCAATTAAGTTTTCCCCGGGAGCCTGATGCCCACGGTACGCCTCTGCTACATACTGCGTATGTATTTATTTTATGAATCACCAGTGGTGGAGATACCACTATTGGTGCATCGGGCTCAAACCACAAATTTTCCGCCCCGTATCTGGAAAAGTTTTTGAAATTTTCATGAAACAAATAAAAATGTACTAAAAACAGATCAGTGGATTTCGTTCACTTCTTTTTATTTCACTAAATGAACACTGAGGCCATTTTGCAGCATCCAAGCGAATGCTCACTTCCACTCTCCTGGCTCTACTACTGTGAATGACATTTTTCTGTGGTCATCCCTGTAAGTTAAAGGCATTTTTGGGAAAGATCCCTTGAAATTTTATTTATTATCCATATAATTTTTGTGTATACATATGGCAAATTTTTTTTCAGTTATTAGGTGCTCATTCTTTTAGAATTACAGCCCCTGCCCGCCGTACTCCCCCTACTCCAAAAAATAAGTGAAATGATAAGTCTAGATGCGTCCCTCATTGCAAAGTATTAAACTGTTGGCATGGTCATGAATAACACTTTACCAGTTCAAATTAATTATTATATGTACTCATCATTTACTCTGCAAAATTGAAAAGGAAGCAATATAATGGCAGCTTGGACGAGGCTCATTATAGGCTGTTCTACATAGTAATTATTTTAAAATAAATAAAAAGTATTATTAAATATTATTATTGACAGCAATGCTCCAGAGACTGACAACAAACCCATGGGTTCGAAAATATCTAAATGTTTTGTCGCTAATAATCTTGCAGTGCACGTATTTTTTGAAAATATATGGTAAAATGTTCCTCTTAGTTTTAGGACCTCCAGGCCCGTGCCCACCATATAGGCAAGAGGGGGCTTTGCCTTCTACGCGTCTCATTTGGTTATATATTTTAGAGAGAAAAATAAAAAAGCATGGTATTGGAATTGCATTTGCCCCCTTCACGCAAAGGTACGGCACTGAGGGCTTCGGCCTTGGTAGTTTTCACCTTCCTGTGTGCTCCATAGTGCCACGCAATATTTTCATACTATTAAAAAGTTTATAAAGAGCGTTTTAAGTTTTTACTTACATTTCTAAAAATATTTGTCAACATTAATTTTTTTGGAAATCTTAATACCTTAAACTTTTTGTTATATTTATTTATAAGTGATGGTAACCATAGTCGTTATTTGCAGGAAATCCTCACTATAAATTATTTAGCAGCAAACCAACTGTTTAATGTTCGCCGCGTATGAATGCGTAATGTAAGAAGAGTTTGCTGCTTAAGGTATATAAGGATTGGTTTTGCTGTTTTTTTTTTAGAAATGGTTGCTTAGTATATTTATGGTATTGTGACTCCCTTTATTCTGAAATGGGTTTTCAAAGTGATTAATGAGATTTTCTCATGCACGATGGAGAACATTTTGTTTTGCATATTGTTAAAAAACAAACTGTAAGAACGTGAAAAATAATTTTAGATCTTTTGGAGTGTACCAAAAAAAAACCTATACTTCTAGGCATTCGCAGTTGGATAGTGAACATCTAGTGTAAATGTATCTCATCAGCATTTACAACTGTATTATCTGCCAATACCACTACAGCTTCATCCTCTTGACCACATGGGTCTACATTCTAAGCATTTAAAATAATGTTTCAGAAACCAGTTTTGGTTTTTAAATACACAAATGAAGCTAATTTCTTGAGGACCTATGCTCGGATTACTCATTTCTTATCCTTTAAATGCGCCCTTAAATCTGTTCTAATTTAATGGAAATTTCTACTTTTTTTTTGGTAAAATTATCAAAACCTTGACTCTTCCAGTGCTCGGTACAGTCTTTGGTGGTGACCAAAATCCATGTTTTATATTTGGCCATTGGATTGAAATTTACTTATTTTTTTTTAATTACCTTTGCCAATTGTTTGAATGTAATCGGAATCAAGTAATTTTGAATCAAGGAATCAAGTAGTTTTGATTCTTTCAAACCAATCTGAAAATGTACATTTCATTTTTCATGGAATTATATTACTCGTACCGATTTCAAACTATTAGCTCCCTGAGATCGAACTAGAAATATTTAAATTTCTTGAATGTAATCGAATGATTTATTTTTTCTTTGAATTGAAAGTCTTAGCTTCTAGCCCCTTTTCGATGGAATTATATTAAAAATATATAGCTCAATTACACAACCGAAAGTTTACGAATTCTTTTTGTCATTTAATTGAAAATTCGATTCCAAAAACGGGATTTCTAATTGGTTAAGTATCGCACCCTACTCTGCCTTGTGTTAGAGACAACAATGTACGTAAACGGATGTTATATATCATCATATAAATAATCCACCACAAATTATAAAAAATGAAGACATCAAAAAAGTAAGAAATTAAAACAACAATAAATTTCTAAATTGTACATCGTCTGATAAGCATTGACAACCTCAACAACAATAATGTCCACTGTGATGGCTTAAACTTTTCACATTAAAATCACCTTTTATGTTCCGCCCATGCTTGTGATATAGGCACCAACTAGCCAAATCACATGTTAACTTGACTCTAAAGGTGAAAATAATTCAAATTGAAATAAAAGCCATACATTAAGATAAGCTAAATTACCACTTAAAGGAACAATGCCAATAGAAGACAGGCCAGAGCTACGAGTACCTTGAGGAATATAGACATCTAGCGATGATGAAGCGTCATCAATATTAAGTTATGCCAAGAAAGTTGAGGAAAGAAAATGTGTGTGGAAATATGTCAAGATAATATGGTAGTCTGAATGAACCCTTTTTATTTCTGTTTCTGTTTTTTTTTTTTTTGTTTTGTAATGAAAATGTAAAACTTTATCTTAAAACACGCTCTTAATTTTGACCCGTTGCATATTAAGTATGAGGAACATTTTTAACATCTACCGAAATGTTACAATACTGAGCTCATTATAGTTAATTGGCGTATAAGAGCTTCAAGGTTTCAGCAGACATTAGTCAAGCAAAAGATAAGCAATAAATTTGCATATTAGGGTTATTGAACATCTGGTTATGTATTTCTTAAACGAATATTAAGGAGCCTTTAAGATATTTAATTAAAAATTTATGCGAATGATACTCGTCATTTTGAAAAATATTACAAATGTACAGAGAGTCGCCATTCTCAATAACAGAAAACAATAATAAATAAATTTATGCCATGGGCAATTGCTTGGCGTCAGCTATGAGATAGAAAAATGTCAACAACAGCTGTACATTGACACTTTGTCACAACAGGTGAACAGGTATTTTGACATTTTTCTTACCTGAGTGCAGTCATGTTCATACATACTGCAGTTTAAATAATACATTTTTTAAGTACTAAGTAATGTGACGAATGTTTAAAAAAAGCAGATCAATGGGCAATGGTTATTTATTTCTTTCGATATTTAAGTAGAAATACAGAAATAAATTGCTACACTAGACGAAAATGCTCTAACCTGTGTCAATTTCCATGTTAACCTGACAATTATTCAATACAATTCTAAATAATTAAAAAAAAAAACTTTAATTCCGCAACACTAGGGATTGAACCTGGAGATTCCGTGTTGTTACATGCGCAGTTTAACGACATCAGCCAGGACTATTGATATTATGTATTTTTGCTAGCTTTATATTATTGAAATATCAAGTGGCAGCTATGATTTAATTATATAGATTGGAGTATATTGTCAAAATTTGAAAATGCAACCCTGGAAGAGCATAGAAGAATTTTTCGCGAATTGTCAATGACATAATTAAAACAAACAAAAAAAAAAAGTTGCTGTTAACTTTGATTTTAAGTTTTTCTTCTTAACCAAATTATCACGTATTGTTTTGCTCGATTTTGACGATTCGCAAAGAAGGAAATAATAGAGAAAAAGGTATCAGCTCCAACCCTGGTACTTAAATCATGGTGACAAAGAAATATATATAATTCTTTGCATAAAACTCAATTTTTCATTTCGACAGAAAAGTCCTATAACTTTGGCTCCATAGAAAATAGAAATAAGAGTTGGCTGAGTTGGTTAAGATGCGCAACTCTGAAATAGTGACGATACTTGGGATCAAATCTTATCGGCGACTGTTAAAACATTTAAGTTTTAAAAAACCAATTTAGAATAAATAAAGATCCAATTCATACAAAGATATGATAAAAAATGCAAAAAATATATACTTTAAATTTTTTGAAAATTTTCTGAATGGAGAAGATTTCCTCAAACAGCACATGATATTAGATATATATGTTTTGAGTTTGGGCATAAGTTTGTTAAAACCTAGCAAGTTTTGTATTGGTTTTTAGTTTAAAATGTTCGCCTGAAAACCAATTGTTTTACTTGTATGGGTATAAGAACACAGGTCTACAAAAAACCGGATTTAATTGTACCCAGAGATCACAATTATCATTGTTAAACATATGATGAATTCAGTGGCGTCACTTCACTTCATTATAATTACACCATTATTAGATGGTTTTATTGAATTGATGTATTGAATAATAACTAGTATCAGATCCTTGGGGAGTCCTCTCCTGCCCTACGGAATGGACGCCACTGGATAAACTTCGGCAAAGAGTTGCCCTATTGAATGGATATGATATCCTAAAATTTTTTTTCTATTCCTTCAAAAACAGGCAAAAGTAGAACTGATGACAGTTTGAGATTTTTGGTTGATACTCTCTGTTTCGTGTAGATAATTTGTTTTCGAACCAACTGTAAAAATATGAGTCCATGTGCTTTCGGCATATTTTTTAATGACATTTCGAATTAGCTCAAGAGCCCCCAGTAGAAAGTCGAGTGCATTCGATTACAGGATGGAATGTACAGGAAAGATAGTTAAGCATATTGGTGAAACCAATCAGGGTTGCCTTGCCAAAGCCCATCCCAAAACCCGAATTTTGTTGTTTCAATTATAATAATAAACAGCTTAAAATGTATGACAAATGACTTCTTGCCGATTCAGGTCCCAAACATGGGCTGGCGTCCATTTTTAGGGCCAATTTTTCCTAAATGTGTGGAAGCTCTTGTGTCGGACATGTTTCGACAAGGCAACCCTATATGTCCTGTTTAGGCTAAAAATTATAAAAAAAAACTTGCTGATATTTTCAGAAAGCTTATATATAAAATCCACATGCTTTTGTTTCGCGCCAAACAGAAGCATTTGTTTACTTCACTAATTAAATCATTCTAAAAACTTCATGTGGGACATACTCAGACAACACCATACATGGCCAAATAACTTCATTCAGCGCATTGTAGGACACTATCAAAATGCTACGATCTATCAGGCGCAAAGCCGACAACTTTTTGTAGAATCGCCGCCTGCTACTTGCAGAGCCTGGAACTTAATTGAACAGCGTCAAGAAAAACGTAGGGAAAAAATTAAAATCCATTGCAAGTCCAATCGACCGCAGCTTTAGATTGCAATCGATGGCACGAACTGAACAACAGCCGCTTAGAGACAAAAAACTACAGCGGCAGCCACTGGACGAAGTCATTCAGTTTAAAATTGAAAATTTTCGAAATTCACAAAAAACTCTAAACATGGAGGTCTAAGGGATTAAGTTAATAAGTCATAAAAAAAGGAAAAAAACTAATTAAAAAGGGCAAAAACAACTCTTTATTTTTATAAATGAAAATATTGAACAATTTTTTCTTGAATTTCAATTCGTTAGTAAGAGTAGCACCTGCCAGACATATGTCAAAGCATAAAGGCTCAAATTATCTGTGTGTATTCTCACTACTGTAGCTAAGAAAGTTCGCGGAATACTAATCTTAAATGACGGTGGCTTTGCAGATATCAGGCCATAAAGGTGCGCAAAAGATACGTTAAAGTATCAAGGCTGAGATTGAAATATTGTAATCAAACAACAATTTTATGACAGTTTTTTAAAAGCCAGAAACATCCAAAGGGTCTAACACTCCGCCAGATATAATAAGTAAGATAGAGAAAAATGCTATAATGTTAAAAAACAGTGTAATTGGTTTTGAACTTCAAACCATTTCTCAAGATCAATTCGATTTAAACTGCAAGTAAGAGTTCACGAGAAATTGGCATGGAGAAATTAAAAGTATAGTTCTGAATGACTTTTATTATGTCTGGCAGAGTATTAGACCGTTGGGATATGTTTGGCTTTTTGAATACTGGCATGAATTTCCAATTCCAGGTGACTGAAATTTGGAATAGACGTTCTCAATTCCATGGCAAAAATAAAATGATTCCCTTATCGCTGTTCCGATCGATTTTTCAAAGCGTTATATAATCAAATTCTTTTTAATGGAATGCAAATTTTTCAATTTCAAACTTAGGTGAATTCTGTATTAGAATTGATAATTGAATCGTTCCTTTTATCATGGAACTAAAAAGTTTGTGTTCAAACTTTACTTAGTACGAGAAAATAAATTAAATAATTAAAAAACATAAATTGCTCATACTTATTTAATAAAAAACGAAATATTCAAAAATTGATTTTTTTCTATCAATAAAAATTAAGGTATTATTAATGTACACTTTCAAAGTCTTCCAAAATCTCAACCGAACCCAAGTTGCCATCGACAGAACAAGAAAAATCAATTAAGATTAATATGGATTACCATCGTCGATCATTTTCCAATTGACTTCACTGCAGTATCGCGTACGTAATCCTGTTGCACAGAGATCTTAGTTCATAGACGATTTACCGCTTAGCGGATCAAGTGCTTATTGCTGCATATCGGACGTGTCCTCAACGTACGCACATGTGTACACACGTTTGAAGAGCAGAAGCAGAAAGTTTGGCGACAGTAAGACCAAGCGTACACAAGACGCACGAGAGAGTACGATCACCTGCAAATAAAAAGATCGATCATTCGGTGGAGTCACTGTCGATATACGAGTACCTTATTATTCTTCTTAATGGGACACTATGCGGCATCGCTGTGTTGGTAGCAGCTACAGTACAGCAACATTCGACCTTAAAGCATCTTGTCAACAACAGGGCAGAAGATGTATTGCGGTGCAATGCAGTGCCAAATGTCAGCAACAGACAACGACAATGGGAATGCACACGACGATTCAGTAACTAAATATCAGACAGAGGTGCCAGGAAAATCAATTTTTAATTGAAATACGCTGGTATAGATGAACTCCATCTAGAAATGTCAATACCCAGGGCTCATCAACCGTAAGTCTAAGGAACTATAGCTCCCCCATGGCCATTAATTGAAAAATACAGAATTCACAAAACTTCTTCACTTTTTCTAAATGCAGCCCCCCTCTCATGTTGACCACAGATACGTGACTATGGCTAATCAGAGCAGAGATAATATGGATATATGGCAAAATATATAAATATCAATTGTAACAAATATAAAATTAAAACAAAAAAATAAAAAATAATAATAAAAACAAAAATTAAATCACCATAATCCGGCAAAAAAACATCCATCTGTCAACAGTAAAATTCATTGTTGCTGATAAATTTTCGGAGTAGTTGTTGGTAGATGCGGAACAGATGACAAAGACGGGATGATCAAGTGAAGAAGTTGCATCAGTCGTGCGAGTGCGAAGTGCATTTACCTGATGCTGATGGTTCAAAACGACGGACTTTAGTGGCGCCTGTGTCCCGTGGTGCGTTGTCTGCTAATGGAATGCACCAGCACCAACAGTCTTTCGATCATTCAGAAGAATAAGAAAACTTTGTTGGCAGCAACAACAACATTAGAGAGATAAAAACTTGGGCAAAGGTATTTAATCGCAAAACGCAACATGCGGTTGAATCTGTAACAAACATGTGAAATTATGCAGCGTCGAGCTTGCAAAAAGCACCATCAACAGCAGCAGCATGGCATGGTAATGAGCCAGGAATGGTTACAGTGTTGTATACGTAGCAAACTAACCCAGCTTGGGATAATATTTAAAGCTTAAGTTACTGAAGAAGATGCTGTATATTCTGGTGAACATGTGGTCGAATTATTTGTGTGACGAAGAACTTGAGTAACCATCATCATTTTGCGTTTCATTCATTTATTATGGTCATTAAGCCATGTTTCCTTAAAGTGGTTAGATTCCCAAAGCAGTTTAATGCGGTTTGAATCGATTGCAAGAACCTTTATGGCATGAGTTCAAATTCTTTAAAAATCTTTCTGCCATGCACTATTGAGACTACGCGTGTGTAGGTATAGGACAATAGCTGACAAACTACTTTGAGATGACACTTGATAAAAGCTCAATGTTTTAAATGTAGGTTTTCTTCTTCACAGGTTATATGTTTAGTAGCTACCGATTATTTCACAAAGCATGTTCCCATAATTACAATGTTTCAAAATTCTCAGAGAGTTAAAATTGGCAACTTCAACGTCTATTTTGAAAAATTGACCGACGCCATTAAGTGAAATTGTTCCCGAAATTGTTTAAAATCAATTTTGCAGTTACTTTGAAATTAAGATCTCAATTGTTTGAAATAAAGTTTTCGCAAGTGTAAAGATGGAAAACACTGTTGGTCAATGAATGATGATGAGTTTAGATGGAATGTCTATAATCAGTTGGGTGGTTGATTACCCATGGAATTATGGTATACATGTTACCAGTCAAACTAGTTTTTAGGATAAACTAGTTCTTCGTTGGCCAAAATACAGGGTGTTTTTTTTAGAGGTTTGTTTTTCGAATAGAGATACAACTGGCATTTTATGGTCAAATCTGGCAACTCTAATGTCATTTATGTTCAGTTTGGTTTGCCATTTCATGAACAGGTTGACAAAAGAACAACGCTTGCAAATCGTGCAAATTTATTTCGAAAATAATGGTTCAGTTCGCGAAGTTTACCGCAAGCTCCGTCCATTTTATGGTCGACATAATCGTCCATCAGAGCAATTAATTCGGTTAACCATGGATCGTTTTCGCACTACGTTTACTCTATGTGATAATACGCATCCGCAGAGACGTCGAACAGTGCGCACCGAAGAAACAATTGCCGCTGTAGAGCAAAATGTTGAAGAGGACCCGAATGAATCGATTCGACACCGTGCACAGCAATTGGAGCTTTGTCCATCAACTTTATGGAAGATTTTGCGCAAAGATCTTGGCTTGCGACCTTACAAGATCCAGCTTGTGCAAGAATTAAAGCCGCGAGACCATGCAATGCATCGTGATTTTGGTGTATGGGCCGAAAATGAGATTGATCTCGATTCTGATTTTCATCGCAAAATTTTGTTTAGTGATGAGGCTCATTTTTGGTTGAATGGCTACGTCAACAAGGAAAATTGCCGCATTTGGAGTGAAGAGAATCCACATGAGACCCTTGAGACGCCATTACATCCACAAAAACTGACTGTTTGGTGTGCTCTATGGGCTGGTGGAGTCATTGGGCCATACTTCTTCCGAAATAATGCTGGAGAGTCAGTTACCGTTAATGGAGACCGGTATAGAGCCATGATAACCGACTATTTTGTTCCCGAATTGGATGGCATGAATGCGGATGAGTTGTGGTTCCAACAAGACGGCGCTACATGCCACACAGCGCACGTCACAATCGATTTATTGAATTAAACATTCGATGAGCGCATAATTTCGCGGAATGGACCTGTCAATTGGCCACCAAGATCGTGTGATTTGACACCATTGGATTATTTTCTTTGGGGATATGTGAAGTCGCTCGTCTACGCCAACAAACCAGAAACGTTAGGGGACTTGGAAGCCAACATTCGTGGCGTTATTGCCGACATACGGCCCCATATGCTCGAAAAAGTGGTTCAAAATTGGACCTGTAGAATTGGCTTTATTCGAGCCAGCCGCGGCGGCCACATGCCCGAAATCATATTTAAACATTAATGGCATAAAATTATCCTTCCAAGAAAGCCAAATTGATGGACATTAAAACGATTTTCTTGTGTTTTATTTCAATTCGAAGCTCTATACCTCTAAAAAAAACACCCTTTAGTTCATACGAAGCGTTATAGGATAAACCAGTTTAGCCTAGGATAAACTAAGGTAATAATTTACTTGAGTGTCATCACTCCCGATTTTCTTGAAATTAAAGTGCGTTAGGGTAAGTGTTCTGAGCTTTCATCCTCCATATGTCCAATCCCGACTTCGCAATAGCTTTTAGAAGCAGTTCACTATACTTAAACCCACACGGGCTTCGCTAACACACCGGTGATGGATACGCTACATTGAAAAAAGGGGTGCTGGACATATGGGAGGATATAAATCCAGAGTTGCGGTCTAAGCCCGTACACTCATCCTAACTTACTAAAATTGGTTCATCCGAATCTTGGACAGAATGACTGTTCTCTTGGAAAAGCTTCCAATCGAATTGACTGAACTTATAGTATAGCTGTGTAATCCATTGTTGATAAGATTAGCTTTTGGAAATTTATGATCGAGCAAGCGTGCAAAAGTGATTTACATATTGTTGATTTCAGAAACCGTGATTTGATTAAGCCCAAGCTTTTAAGCCCGCTTCACAGTGATCAAAAAGGTGTCTCCTTACAGCGCCCAAAATGGATACAAAAAATAAGCCGATTGGTATTACCTGTGACCGGTTTTTATTATGAAATCGACTCGACAATGCTGAATACGAAGTTTTTGTGAACCATTGCCTTGGCGTCATACTTCGTATCTTCTGCCCAATCATCACTTCCAACGAAGAAGTATGGTGTGAACCAGAGCAATTTAAAGATGCGAATGGAAGATAAAACTTCACAGCGCATTAGCATATAGTCCGCAGCGGAACAGCACCGGATTGAGGTAAGGCTAGGAGGTACTATTTCCCCGGCCGTCAGGTCAAGGGTGACCCATTATGCGGAATGGGAAATGAGGGCCTTTTTTTGAGCACACTGTCAATAAACATACATTACAAAAGCTAACTGGGTGCCTCTGTAGCACCGCTGATTACTAAATAGTATTTATTTTATAATTCTCCAATTTTTCAATTGTGTCATTAATATAATTTTTTGCATGAGTAGGGCCTGATATCAGTCTTTAGCCCCGGAAATCTCAACGTCTTAAGCTGGCGCTGTGGAAAGAGCCGCTGGATAATATAAATTTTAGCAAAAATAAATAGGTATATGGACAAGCCAAGTTAATGAATTAACTTACAAGATGACCTGCAACAAACTCAAACCAAGTAGGGCAATCAAGAACAAATTTGGGATGCTACTAATTTATACAGTTGACCGGCTTATAAGTTGGAGAAAAGGCTTTTTGGCGACATACAACCATCTACATTGACGCGTTACCATTCGCTATAAATCATTTTCACATGGAATACTCTAGCGTCAAGTCTCATGCCCATCTTCATCAACGGAAATGACATAGGCCATTACATTCCTTAAAAACAACAAAGCAGAGAACTCTGATCGCTTAGATGCCAAAATGTGGAAAGCCTTCTCGGAATTCCATCTGCTAAAATTAGCAAGATATAAGAGACATTTAACCGGAAACAGCAGGCAGGTTTTCACCCAAACAGATCGTATATGAAACGTGGAGCAGAAACATGAGCGAGAGACCTCGCTATGTTTATCCTTCACCGACTATACACCGATATGGATAGCATAGGCCGCAATTACATCAGAGGTCCATACGAAGACATCAATTTTAGAGTCATAAATAGTTGAGAAACTTTGAAGTGGTTGTGAGTATATGTCGGGTCTGCGCCAATGTTAACTCCAGTCACCAATTTTGTTTTTCCTAGTAATGGATGATAGCATGGCAGAACTCTGAACTACCCTGGCTATCAAGCAGTCCAACATGAAAACTAAACCTTAGATCTAATTTGGAAGAGGTAGGTCTAAAAGCGATATGAACAAAACAAAAAGCACGTCTAGCACGGACCCGACGAAAGGGAGGCTAAAAAATTAGATATTGGGCCCTTATAAAAATATACTTATATGGACCCTACATAATATTTAAGTTGTGAGTGATTGAATAAGCAAAACAAAAGTCATCACTTCTGATATGCCGTAGATAAAGGATTTATGTTTAAAAAGAACGGGAATCGCATAAAGCGAATGGTGCCAACACGGGCCACTAAAGATGTTGTTACGCCGCTAGATAGTGGATCAATAAGCAGATCGATGCTGCAATCAACAAAGCAAATTACATACTTTACTCCTGTTAACGACAACGCTGTAAAAGTTTTCAAGATCCCTAGAATAAGAAATTCGTGAATCAAAGAGGTGTTGGAAGGAATTTCAGGTTGTCGCTAATGATTAAAGAGTTTTGTGAAGGCCCTACGTTCCGTGAGGTAAAAAGGACAAAAATAAAAATTATTCTAAAACCTTATGCCCACTGTAGAAGGCGACCAAACATAAGACCTAACACTAATTTTTTAGTTATTTTCTATCATATACTTAATCAAAGTGCTGGTGTTTAAGTTTTGAATAACGTTGTCATGACACTTTTGTGAGAATCCCTTAGTGGTTTGCAACTAGAAATTTTACAGTAATGCTACATTTATTGCCTGTTACAAATTTTGTTCATTGACATTTTAAGCAAGGATATTTTAAAATATTTAATCAAAATCCTGCGTGAGCTAAAAATATTCTTGATAAAAGTAGCCATTAATTTACGTTTAATTAATTTATGAGAATCTCTACTTTCGCACGACCAAACTACGCAGTGAAGTTACACAAATTTGGGCCAAAAATATGCCTTCAGCCACATGAAGTCTACGTCTGGTCTGATATGAATTCAATGGTTCAATATTTGACTTATCAGTTTAATGGTTGTTAATTAGATTTCATTGCCTTTATTCAGAAGTTGGAAAATGTGGAAGTTCTAATACAACAGCTGCTCGCGTTCGAATACAAACAAATTATGCGGTATGTTAATGTTGTCCTAATGTGCTTAGGGTAGATTTAATTGATTGAAGGTAGGAGCAGCAACATTGCAGTTGGAGCGTAAAGATGCTTATCGCTTAATGGCTGTCATAGCCATAGCAACAGTAGGCTATTGCGCTGTTCAAATATTTGACTTTAAATTTGATTTATTGCTTCGAGCAGGTTTTTGAGAAAGAATAATGATGAGCGCAGGCATCTGCCACTAGTTAATGAGTCACTGCTTGGCCAATTATCTTGCAAACCCTTTAGGTCATCTCACAAAATGTAGTGTGTCACAGTGTAAAACACATTCAGACGTTCCAAATCCAATTAAAATTCATACAAAAAGTCTTAAATCTCTTAATGACACGTGCGCACGTCATGGGCTAAACTGTCAAATCAAATATCAATCACTACGAAATGAGCTTCGTTAGCTTTCCAGAAAAAAAGAATAAATATTTTGCCATAATTATGCGCAATCAATCAATCAAACTTTTTAAACGAAGTGTTGTGATTACTTAATGTGTTTGACTTAAGGTCTTACCCGAAATAAACTGTAAAATAGCCAACCTTTACGATCTGTACGACCACTTAATTGAAACTAAACATGATTTATGCCAATAAACAGTTTGACCCCGGGGAGGAACGTGAGCCAACAAAAGCGACAAATCAACAAATAATTATAAAAAACATAAATAAAGAGAAAACAAGAAAAATATTAATAACAAAGGGAATGCAAACAAAACAAATAAAACTAAAATGACATATTGACCAACAGGCGCCACTCGCCATGCTTGTCAATAACCTCGGGACAACCCGTAGGTTAGAAATGTTAGGAGAAATTTTTTTCAAAAAATAACATGAGATGCGTAAAATGAATATATAAAAAAAAATACCGAGACTAAACGAACTTGTTAGCAATGATACAAAAGAAAGATGTAAACTAATACGATTTTAAGATAAGTCAGTGTAGAATAGGAGAGAAGACTGCACGATTATCTCGACAACTGCAGTTAAGAATGTCTGACATTATTTTAAGGTATAAATTAATAGTATTGATGATCGTTGGTGTTACGATAGCGAAGGGTCATTCCAAAAAACAAAAAAAAAAACTGAATATATTTATAGCTACAACTCTCATGTACTCTCAACGTTAAGTTTATTCTTAGTCCAAAAGCCAGTTTCATTCAGCTGCCAAAATATTATAACAGGTGGGGTGGAGTGATGTGGTCGTTCAGCAGGTCTTTCAACACACAAAAGTAAATGCAGTTGTTCAGAGTGTTGCTGAGGGTACAGAAACATCAATTCTCAGGAAATATTTGCATTGTCATACTTACAAAGTTCAATTGACTCAAGAACTGAAGCCTACTGAACACGGATAGTGATGAGAGTTCGTTGAATGGATTATGGCACAACAACAAGTGGATGTTAACTTTTCGCATAAGATCATCTTCAACGGTGAGGCTAATTTTCATCTTAATGGCTTCGTTAATTGTCAAAATTATCGCATTTAGGGCTTAGAAAATCCACGAGTGAGAAACAAATGATTCAACATTGTGTCGCTGTTTGGTGCGGGCTTTGAGCTGGAGGCATCATCGGTCCATTCTCTTCGAAAATAAGGTCAGTAGTCAATAATAGTCAATTGAGCTCACTGTTGCGATATAATAATCCAGTGTTTTGTGGCTCAATTGCAAGATATGGATTCGGACGACATGCGGTTTCAACAAGACGGTGCCATATGCCATAAAGCCCGATAAACAATTCAATTACTGCATGAGTCATTTTCTGGTTGTACATATAGTTTTCCATTTTGCTGAATATTATTGGCTGGCCAAAGAAATGCGATTTAAAGGAGTAGGACTTTCTTTCTTCAGAATTTTCGATATGAAGACTTATGCTAACAAATCCACGTTAATGAAATTCAACCATATTTATGTAAAACTATCATGGAAAGTTTTGACAAAAGAGTACAAATGAGCCACTAAAACCGTGCATGCCATTCACGACTTTTGCTTGATATACTTCATCTGTGAATTTTGGGACAACTTTTAATTGATCCTAATACCATTAGCAAATACCGATATTCATATAAATTTTCAAATCGGAATTAGTTTTTTTTTAACAAACATGACAATACAAATGTGGTCAAGAGACAGTAGCAAGAACCCCTTTTTCCACTACCTTTGTTATTGGAAGTGTTACTATCCTACAAAAATAATTTAGTTTCTATAATTATTTGGGATCAATCTAATCTGGCAACTGATAATGTTTTTTCTATTACAACATTGCATATTCATATAAATATATACTAAGCCTCATTGGACCCGTTTCAGTTCATTTGTATAGGGCTTTGAGCCTAATTAGAACAGCCACTCCATCACTTCAGCTGTTGGGTTCTTGATATTCAGCTGCACTAAATGCGCTTTTTCTCCATTCAGTACAAAGCGCCATCTGTCATTTATTTATCATTTGTTGCTATGATTTTTTTTTAAATATCGAAGTTGCCAATTAAAATATGAAATTGGACGAGCTCTCCTGATTGTTAAAATTTTTATTTGATTCTATTCACTGATGCCTGTACTTTGTAATATGGTTTTCAGCAAATACAAATTAATAAAGTAATTTGAAATATTTAAGTATATTGGACTTATAGAATGGACAAGCCATTTGACACATGACAGCTGTCAAAACAGCCCAGTTGCAACCTCGTATTGGATCACCCTTATCTATTTGAACAATTTTAAAAATTACTTAATTGTTTGAGTGAGTAAGAAAATAATTTTTTTAACATTTATCCAATTGTTAAATAAAAAATGTCAGTGATAAGTTCGTAAAATTTTGCGAAGTTGAAAAATTAAAACTAAGAATTTATAACTATATTCGCCGAACTCTGGTCATTTCGTCGAGTTTTATAAATAGTTTGCACATTCTCATACTTTTTCGATTTGATGCAGATTGCATTTTAATTATAATGTACAACCACGAGCCTGCTTTACTAAATTTGAACCAACATTTAGCAGAACAAACAACGCAATATACATCAGCACCTCGGGGTCTAACAGGTCCACAAATAACTGCACGAGAATGAAGTTGACTTGAGACAACGATAAAAATCATAAAATCAATTTAACATTTGCAAATAGCTGCCAGGCGTGAAAAACCGTGTGCTCAAAAGAGAGTAGCAAGAACCCCTTTTTCTCTCCCTTTGGAAGTGGCAGTGTTACCATCTTATAAAAATATAGCTTATATATTGATCTTTGTTTAGATAAACATCGTAATTGACGAAGTTTTAATGTTGTGCCAGTTCGTTCCGATTTTGACATATCACTTTTTATCATTCCTAGAGGTCCTAGATCTTCCTTTACATTTATTTCCACGAGCGCTGAACAACTAGCTTCCCCTACGACTTTTCTGATCTTGTGGCTTATCCTTCCATTGGCAGTGCCTCTTCACAATCTCAGTTAAGATTCTGAAAAACAATATTAAAAAATAAATGCCTTATATATGTGATTGGTCAAAGGTAGGGATAAGTTCTGCTATTCTTAATAAGCTCTTGGATATTCCATCAAACTCATCCCATATATGTATGTCGCAAATGTGCTCGATAAAAATTCAATCTCTCGTGAAAGTTCTTTGTATTAATTCAGTATCAAGTTGTGGAACAATTTTCTTACCATGAACTTTCCTGACCGCTGTGACATCAATATATTTAAGACAAATATTTTCCGAAACCACGGTTCTTATTTCCATCTCTCTAAAGATTCTGTTTTTCTTACAAATCTACTCAAACTTTATGGGGGTTATCTCCTGTAAGTTTGTCTAAAAAGACTTAAACAAGATGATCCCAAGGCTGAAGTTGCCACAAAACAAGTGAAATCCTTTATGCTTCTTGTTCAATTTATCCCTCTCTCTAGGTCATTTTATAAACGACTGGAAAATTGCGTTTATTAATCCCGTGTATAAAAATGGTAATAAAAACAGTATAGCTAACTACAGGCCCATTTCAAAGCTTTCTACAGTTTCGAAATTATTTGAAAGCATTGTTAAGGATAAAGTATTCTTTTCCGTTAAAAATTTTATAAGTCCAATGCAACATGGTTTTTTTCCTGGTCGCTCTACTGTAACAAATCTGGCGGTCTTTTCGGATTTTTGTATCATTGCTTTTTCAAAAGGCTTACAGGTTGATACGATTTATACCGACTTTTCAAAGGCTTTTGATAAAATACCTCATGCGATTTTAATTGCTAAGCTATCAAAGCTTGGATTCCATTCTACATTTTTAAAATGGATTAGCACATATTTAGAGGTTAGAATAAACTTTGTAGTAATTGATGGGGTAAAATCTAAACCTTTTGTTGCTACCTCTGGCGTTCCACAAGGTAGTATTTTAGGTCCCCTTCTTTTCATCATTTTTATTAATGACATCAGTACCTGTTTTGAAAATGCAAGTTTTCTTCTCTATGCTGATGACTTGAAACTTTTCTATACTATTCAAAGCCCTGTAGATATGTTGGCCCTTCAGAATGATATAAATAATCTGTTCGTCTGGTGTTCAAAAAATCATTTACCTTTAAATATTTCCAAATGCTTCCATATTTCGTTTTCCAAATCTTCAATATTATATACATCATCTTATCATGTGAATAATACTACTCTGAAATCAGTTACTGAAGCATTAGATCTTGGCATTCTATTCGATTCCAAATTTACATTTGTATGCCATCTCGACTATATAATTCCAAAATGTTATTCTATGCTTTCTTTTGTCCGACGAAATAGTTATGAATTCGATGATCCATTCACGCGTAAAATTTTATATACTTCTTTTGTCCGATCTAAACTAGAATATGCTTCGGTGATTTGGTTTCCTGCTTACTTTGTGCACTCAAATAGACTAGAGAGAGTTCAAAAACGGTTTATCAAATTTGCTCTTAGTTCTATTAACTTTGAGGAACCTATCCCCTCATATAGTTCTCGCTGCTTATTAATACAGCTTAAGTCACTGCATTCAAGAAGAATTATCGCCACTTTAATGTTTTTATATGATATAATAGTCGGTCAAATTGATTGCACTTGCTTACTGGAACTAGTAAAATTTAAAGTACCCAGTAGAAATCTACGCCACTGCAATTTGTTCGCTGTTCCTATTTGTAGGACAAATTATTCTTTGAATTCTCCTTTAACTAGAGCTTTTATTGAATTCAATAACCTTAGTGTGACTTATGCTATTGATTTTTCAATGTCAAGAAATATTTTTAAAAGATATTTAATTGATTTATATTCATAATATTATATAGTTTCCTATGTTATTGTTTTATGGAAATCTATCGTTAAGTTTCTGTTAAGTATCTGTAGTCTTTAAGAACTTGTTTTCATAGACTGAAATTTTTGAAATAAACGAAATAAACGAAATAAACGAAATCTGGCCGAAATGAGATACTGAGCGCTCCCTACAACTGATACCCCGCACTAGACATGGTGTCTCGTCAATTGTTGTAGTCATAGTTGGCCACTACTTCATAGCAGACATACAAAAAAAATGGTGTTCGGTCTTTTGACTTCTGTAAAAGTTGTGGGGATGTAGTGGAGTAGATAAACATAAAACATTTTCTTTGCTTTTGTCCCGCACTTGCTAGAAAATGACACATTTGGTTTGCTTTTATATGATGATCTAGATGACCTTAGAGATTTAAGTATGGGTCAGCTACGTTACTTTATTACGAAGTCATGTCTGATCAATAAAAGGGAATAGTTAACTACCCTGTGGTATCACGGTTCTTAAACTGATTGCCACTCCTATTTTGAAAACATTAAACAGTGTAGTTTATTTCAGCTTAACGCGGCACCATACGTTCCTACCATAGACCATTCACAAAGTCCACAAATCATAACGAATAGCGGCTTCAAAATTATCAAAAAAGTCTTACATAAATTTGTACAGGCCATTACTCTAAGGGTTCCCTGCATATGTATAAGGAAAATATAAGCGTTTTAAGTCCTAGACAGCCAAGATTAAGATTTCTGCACCCATAAAAATTTGGTAAGGTGACAGAATTTAGAACATAACATTTAACAGGACAAAAAGGACTATATAAAAACCTTATTTTGAATGTTTTAGCTTGAACTCTACTTAGTCTCCTCCGCTGGTGCAAAACGGGAACAATAAATCAGTCATGATGTCAATTTGCGTAGCCAGGGAAAAATACATATCAACTATACTCTTAGAAAATGGTCCGACGGTTAGCAGTAACCGCTATACAGAAACTTATTTATCAGAAGTCTCCTAATGCAAATTACTTAATTGACTTTTACCCTTACCTTACCTTATGCTTCTGTTGAATATAAATAGAGTAGTCAGTTAGAAAGTATTCTGGAAGAAGTAGATATTTTTGTAAGATTAGATTTAGTGCTTTTTAGAAAAAGGGACTGTGCGAAGTAGAGAAAAATCATTTGATTAAAGCGAAATAGCTGTTTCAATGGCAGTGTTGACCGATGGCTCCAAGCCATTAGCTTATAGGAATCTGATTATTGGGCTTTGAGCACAGTAAGAGATTCTGAATTTAAATTTTTCTCATGTGATCAAGGACTGACGATCACAAGGTTTGAAGTAAAATACTGTATTCAAAAAATTAATCACGATGGTTAGACTCTTACCACGCGGCGCTGTGTGAGTCCCACAGATCAACGTTGCAGGTGAATAAACTGCGCACAAACTGTCCGCCCTTCATAAAACTTCACTTCATCTCGTTTGTAATTATTAAATGTGGCTATTTGTTCAGAACAAAAGAGAAGAGAATAAAAGAGAATCAGCGTGTCCGACAATTGTACTCGCGTATTCAACGAGCCCTCAGTCCATGTGCAGTAGACTGTCCATTGTTTTCGAAATATCTTAGTGAGCTTCTTGCGACACATTGAAATAACTAAGTGGTATTTACTCTAAGGAACTGCAGATAAGAATTGCTGCGAGGCTATCAAACTATTTTAGTGATTTTCAGGCAGAGGTTATACCGATAAAAGAAGTAGCATCCTGGCTGAGGATGAATGTTCTGTCCAAAAAGGATATAAACATTTATTCAGACATTCAGGGCGCTATCAGATCTCTAAAATCAATCTTCCTAAGCTCACTAGTAGCCCAGCAATGCCGCTAGTCTCTAAATGAGATGGCTCAGCATGCTAACATTCACCTCTAATGGGTGCCTGGGCATAGGAACATTGACGGCAATTGCAAAGCTGATGAACTTGCTAGGCAGGGAACTACTACACAAATTCCTTAGGATAAGGAGGGTGTTGGAATCCCACTTGCTACCTGCAAGTTACTGTTTAAAGAAGAAATGGTAAAAAAATCTAACAAAAGGTGGCCTCAAGGGTCTACTTGCAATATAAATACTTATATCTGGCCGAAATGAAATGCTAAGCGTTAGTCAGAACTGATTTCCCGCACTAGACTTAGTGTCTCGTCAGTTGTTGCAGTCATAACTGGCCGCTGCCTCATCGGCAGACAAGCGCAGAGATTAGGTGTTAGGTCTTTTGACTTCTTTAGAAGTTTTGGAGATGTGAAAGAGGAAGAAAACATTAAACATTTTCTCTGCTCCTGCCCCGCACTTGCTAAAAAACGCCACAAAACACTTGTTTCCTTTTTATTTGACGACCTGGCTAACCTTGGACATTTTAGTATAGGTCAGCTATTTAGTTTTATTACGAAATCTAGTTGGTTCAACGAGAGGATATAGTCAGACACCCTGTGGTATAACAGTGGATCACATTTGGATTAAGTGAGTCGGTCTCGTAACTGACTGCCACTCCTACCTTACCTAACCTAACCTTCTCGCGAAACTAAAATGTTTTGTATAACACAAAATAAAATTATTCTTCCCTTGAATCCTTTTTTATAAATATTTTTTTTACCTAAAAATAGAGAAGAAAATGCTCATTTATGTCCCTTAAAATAATTTTCAGATTCAAGAAAAACGTGTTACATAATTTCTTTAATAAAAATATTTTATGCCCAAAACTTTATTTTTTTCACAAAACATTGATCTAACGATCGCTTTGACTAGGGAAATTTGTAAACGGACAGTCTAATGTTCAACCACAAACGCATATTGAAAATAAGTTGCCATCGTCCTCCGCATGTTGCGGTTGATTTATTTATTAGGCGTGCGCAGGGGGCGTGCACTGATTGTTGATCGACGCTGGGTTTCAATGCTGCTCCAGAGTGAAGACATGCGCGGACCACCCCTTTAATGGACGCCTAATTACAGCGTTTATAACAAGAGGCGATTATAAACAAACCCGCTGCAGCCCCAGCAAAATAAAAGACCAAACACAAAGTTACTGTACTGGTCGCGTCGTCTGGCAATGCTGTATTCCGTCACAAATTCGCCGGAGGGGCACAACAATCCACAGAGTTAGCGCTGATTTTATTCCAAATCGTTTGCATTGCAAATTTATGGGAACTCATCGCTTATGCAATGAGTCCTCTTGCATGTCGTTGGTGGGTTTGAGTTTTATAGTGTGTCGATGCTGGTCGTATGCATCACACGTTCCGAAGCGATTGACTTCCTTGCCGTTGACTTTGCTAAATATTGATTTTAATCGAAATTGCTATAAATTGCTTGTTTTCTTTGCGATCAAAATGCAATTTATAACACTTTTGAAATATGGGATACATAAAATTTTTAAAAAAAATTTTAAACATTAAGATGAACCTTTTGATTTGCGCTAAAAAAGTTGATTAATTTAAGTTGCATATTTACTTAACTCAAATTAAGCCAAGATGCACTGTCATCAATAATTTGCCAAGCCGCCACCAGCGTTGGTGTCAATTTTGGAATTTTGGCTGTATGGAGTTTATAGCGTACGTGTGTCATGAACGTTAAAAATATACTAAGGATATTTTCAAAAATCATTTAAAAATAGAAAGGGTTGTGTTCCTAGGCTGAAACTAATACAAGGTAGCTAATTTATCAATAGTCTACATATCAAAAAATAAAGGATATCAAAGAGGATTAATACTAGCCGTGTTTTATTCGCTTTGGTTAAACCAAAATTTCATGCAAACGCGTGAACCAGCTTAATTTCTAGTTCAATTGATTGTACTTTTTTTGGGTATGCTAAATTTGAAGGATAGATGTCGCACATTTCAAGTAGCTGTTGACACAAACCGAAAATAATCAAATGTGTATGGCAGCTTTGCTTGAATTTTGCAGAACCGATTTTAGGTCACGCGAGGCCCTATACTTGCAGTAGGTGCTGGGCCCAAATATTGAAATAAAGTCACTTGATAAAACAACAGTCATTGATCGCTGCTTTGGCTCTGCTTTAATTTTTCCATTTTAATACAACGTCAAATAGTTTTGTCTTCACTTTCTATCGTCGATTTTTTTATGTTCGAAAATCGAAAGAAAAAACTGGTATGACGACTTACGACTCTTTTAAAACAGTTCAAAAGCGATTGATAGAAATGTTTCAAAAAAAAAAAAAATATGTATGTACTTGCGTGTGAGGTCCCTCACCGCGATAGGCCCAGTTCTACCATAAACGTCTGCCGGCCATTAAGCCGGCTCTGATTTTAAAACAGAAGCTTAGTCAAATACTGTCATGCCTCTTAGTGGTCGACACCAGAAATATAAAATGTTAAACTTATGCGTTTTATTCTTTTTTAGGTTTAACCAAAGCGAATAAATCACAGCTATTGCGATGAAGAGTATAATAAAGCTTATTGCTATCCTTGATGTCTTTGTAAATCTTTTTTGATGTCCTGGTTGTCCTGGTATATTTGTATGAATTTTTGAAAATTTTTTCACTAGACAAAACTTTGATATTTTTTTTAAGATTTATTCTAAGTTATACTCATGGAAAATTGGAGCCAAATCAGAGATGGTTGTGTCCGAATAATAATCGATCTTGTTAAAAAAACTTTAGAGTATCTCACTTTGAGTATTTTATTTCCCCGTTTTATTGTGCCTGCAAGTTAAAAAATATTAAACTTACATGGCGTCATATACATATGTTATTTCGATCTCATCTTTTATCCTTAAATCATCTTCTGATGAGCTTCCCAAGCCATTGGGATGTTTCTTTTACATTTCCATTGAAAACGCATGTTCTCTTGACTTGTGGAATAAATGCTATATCATATCCTTACAAAACATAGGATCGAAATGAAAAATCACCAATTAAATTTCTTAATTTAGTGCCATTTCTAAATTTTAAAAAGAACTTGTTTTCATGTTCAATCAGTTAACACTTCTTACACTTAAACCCGGATTTTTACTTGCGAAATTTCCCGAAAAACAAATCTGCCGGAATTAATTTTGCACATTTTACCGAGTTCAAATATAAACACCAAACCGATGCTTTTTAACTTATTTGGCAAAAGCATTTGATGTGTGATTCACATATTGCATTTTTTATTAGCAGCTGGTATTATAAGAATTTTCTACACAGCTTTAACTTTAGCGCTCACCACGTTATTCTGAAAAACTAACCTAATGCACTCTTCACCACTATATAATCTGATGAGCTCGTGGTTACTTTAGGCGTTCCCTTGGGATACCATCTTTTGCTCTTTTCTTTTCCTTTTAGTGCTACAAATAAAGAATTAAATTTTTCTCTTTGCTCCATATAAAATGGGGTTTCCTTATATAACGGAAGCAGAAATTTTGGTAAAAAAAAACACACATAACTGAAGCTCCTTTTTGGAAAATGGCTCGTAAAGTAAAATGGATATCACGCCAGAAAAAGTAATTCATTTTTGGCCATATTTTTAAAATTTACAAATCTTTATATTTTATGCTGAGGATGACTCAAATAGAGTCGAAATGCATTCGAATATAAATTTAAAATTTAAATAATTTGATTTATTTTTTATAACAAAGCACGGTCATTTAAGGCGGTTAAAGATTTAAATTTGATAAAGAATTTTTAAATTGCAGAAGATCTTTGAAAAGAGTTTTACGATATCAAGTTTCAGCGCTATTAATAAGCGAACTTTATAACACTCTTTTGGAATGTATGTAACAACAAAAATAATTGATGTTGTATCGTGCATGCGATTATTAGACGACTCTTCAACAATATTCTATGATTCCATCTTATAACCTATGAATTTACAATTCTCCTAGGAGAGCTAAATTGGGTTTAAAAGTTTTTTCGAAACTTCATATAAATAACTATTAATTATGTACCAAGGGCGCTATAACGTTCTTAAAGCGGGTGTGGAATTTGTTGAGTCCCAGCGTGTGTAAAAATTATGCAATTTGTATGTTGACAATTGATAATCTTACAGAATTATGATAATGAAAAAGTAATGTAGGATATCTGCATTAAAGTGCTCACTGATTGTTATGTACATAAGAAAACGTTTATTTCGTCAGAATTACATCTTTTGATAGGGCAAACACATTTGTACTGAACACTGAATTCATCTAACATTCTCTCAATGTCTCTCCTATCAGCGAACTCGTAGTACAGGGTGTTTTTTTTAGAGGTTTGTTTTTCAAATAGAGATAAAACTAGCATTTTATGGTCAAATCTGGCAACTCTAATGTCATTTATGTTCAGTTTGGTTTGCCATTTCATCATGAATAGGTTGACAAAAGAACAACGCTTGCAAATCGTGCAAATTTATTTCGAAAATAATGGTTCAGTTCGCGAAGTTTACCGCAAGCTCCGTCCATTTTATGGTCGACATAATCGTTCATCAGAGCAATTAATTCGGTTAACCATGGATCGTTTTCGCACTACGTTTACTCTATGTGATAATACGCATCCGCAGAGACGTCGAACAGTGCGCACCGAAGAAACAATTGCCGCTGTAGAGCAAAATGTTGAAGAGGACCCGAATGAATCGATTCGCCACCGTGCACAGCAATTGGAGCTTTGTCCATCAACTTTATGGAAGATTTTGCGCAAAGATCTTGGCTTGCGACCTTACAAGATCCAGCTTGTGCAAGAATTAAAGCCGCGAGACCATGCAATGCGTCGTGATTTTGGTGTATGGGCCGAAAATGAGATTGATCTCGATGCTGATTTTCATCGCAAAATGTTGTTCAGTGATGTGGCTCATTTTTGGTTGAATGGCTTATTTTCTTTGGGGATATGTGAAGTCGCTCGTCTACGCCAACAAACCAGAAACGTTAGGGGACTTGGAAGCCAACATTCGTGGCGTTATTGCCGACATACGGCCCCATATGCTCGAAAAAGTGGTTCAAAATTGGACCTGTAGAATTGGCTTTATTCGAGCCAATCATATTTAAACATTAATGGCATAAAATTATCCTTCCAAAAAAGCCAAATTGATGGACATTAAAACGATTTTCTTGTGTTTTATTTCAATTCGAAGCTCTATACCTCTAAAAAAAAGCCCTTTATATTGAGAAAAAGTTAAAATTTATTTAAAAACTTAGATTGACAACAACAACATGGATTAAATGTTTTTAATTTGAAAAAAAAGCATTAGAAAACAAAAACAAAATTTAACATAACGACGAAGGAAAAAAAAATTCTCAAAAGAGTAGCATAATTGAGTATAATTCCAAAAACAACATAACTCAGCGAAATCTCCGATTAGCAACAGGCCTGCTGTCATCGTGGGAGTTCGATGTGAGTACAACTCATTATGTTTTCTTGCTATGAATTATTAGTTTTATTTTGATTATAACTATTCACCTAAAAACACTCTCTTGGCAAAATTGAAATAATGAAGAAGTGCATAAAAGAGTTATTTTTTTATAATTTTGTTGGCGTTGCCAAATATCATATAGTACATATACTTATGAAGTGAATTCAAACATTTTAAATTTACTTATTTATCATTAACCTTAAAAATACGTACTTAACATTTTTGTAGACTTAATTATTATTGAGTAAGTTTTTTTTGAGAGTAAAAACTTTATTTTTTTTACGTAAAATCTAAGAGTAAATTAAAGTCTGCACGTATTTTTTTTTGAGAAAAATATTTATGAATTTTCCTTGTCGTAGTAAAATAACGAAATTTTGTGAAAAGGAAAAATGTTAACAAATTGTATCTGAGCGTTTGAAATATAATATATTTCAGATTAATTGTTACCATTATTTCAACTACGTATATTCTTTTCCAAAAGAAAAAAACAAATAAAGAGTAATAAAGGTCTTTTGTAACGAACAAATGGAAAACTAAATAACTTTTTCATTAACCATGAAATGTGAAACAGGTGTTTAGGACAAACATAGAGGTCTAACAAAACAATGTTTAATTTATTGTTAGCAGGATGGGCGGGTTCAGACCGAAGGACATACAACAACTTTTGTACCTTCGCAGCGGTTACTCAGATGTCCCATTGACCTCCAAACTTCGATTCTATAGATTTTATAAAATTTATTTTTTTTTTGCTAATTCATATTTGATGATCGGTTTTTTTTTACGAATTGCATGAAATATTCGGTTTAAATTTACATCTAGCTCTGCATACAATTTTTATTCATGTAGTTTTCCGTCCGTAACCGAACGCCAACCCCCACCCCAACTACTGAGCTACGACCGACGAGAACTAGATATGCAGAACCGGTTAGTAGGCTGCGGGTCTCGTTGAGGCAGGATCGCTACACTTCGTTGATGAAAACTTACTTTTGAGTGCATGTCAACTTACCAGTTAAAAAATAAACATCATAGCTTTTGGTTTGATAACTGGCTATAGTATTTTAATTGTTAAAAAATTCGCATAGAGACGTTGCCATATACGGCCTCGGCTGATTGGTTTTTTTTCTAAAAACTCTAGCAATATGATTGCCTTATGCAATGTTTCATTATCGTGGTACAAAATCCAGCAGCTATCCTCGCTTGCCTAAGTCTTCGAAGACATTTTGGTATAAATGGTCCTCGATCCCACAAATCTGCCTTATTATCTCGCTCTTTAGATTTGCAATTGTAGCAAGCTTATTGGCATGAGAACGAAGTCCAAAGGTGTAAAATCTCACGATCTCGGCAGCCTATTATGTTGGCCACCGTACTACAGTACGCACTTGATTTATGTGCACAAACTATTATTTTATTGATCGCATAAGAGGCAATTTAAAAAATTCTTATTTCAAGTAAGTTTTGATGTTTCACTATTTATTTTTTCTGTAAAAAAAATCTTTTTAATACAAAATATATTATTAAAACAATAACTAACTGTATTTCAGATTATATTTTCTCACGAAAACAAAAAAAAAACAAAAAAAAATTATAAAGAAGCTTTTAGTAGAATCTTCTATTGAACTCTATTTTAAAAAATTACTTTTTTGACTCAATAGACATTACAATATATTTTCACAGTGAATATAAGTATTATGTCAAGGTCTGGCCTATCATTAAACTTATCTTGTTGCTATATAAATAGAAAATTGTTCGCAAAATTCAAAATTCGTGCTCCTTAGAAGTTGGTGCATACATTGAATTGTTTCATTTAATCTCTTTTTCTTTTCACTCACTCATTACTTAGCCATAATAACATCCTCTTAGCCCACATCTCATGTCACTATTCATCACAAATCTCATTTAGGGTATATTTTTATTTTCAAATGAATGCATTACCAGTAGATACCCGCTGGGAGTTAAAATAAGCGCAAAAAACTACTACCACTTGAAAGGGTAGCAAAGGAGAAGCAATGGAATACGAAATATTGACCACGTCTGCGTTTGCACTCTAAAAGCCACAGCAAAACAAACAACTGGCGGCAGGATCAAGCAAAAAACACCACAATAAGATCATTGTATCAAAAATGTAAATTCAATTCGATTGCGCGCATGATCGGACGCAACGTAGTAACCGTGGTGCACGATCCGATTCTCTGTGGCAGCGGCGGCAGCAGTGCCTTTTGCGTTTGTAAATGTTGCTGGAGCAAAAGAGGCGCATGAAAAGTTAGTGAAGCGAAAGTAAATTGAATTCAGGACAAGGAAAATATCACTTCGATTAATTCAAACAAAGTCCATTTAAAGGGATCAACGTCAACAGCCGCTGGCAGTCGGGAATCCAAGAAGGAAGGCAGGCGCATAAAGCAAATAAAGTTCGCATCAATTGGTTCCTTCATTGGAGATGCGAGGCGGCTGGGTGCAAACGAAGTGAGCGGCGGCACTGTAACGCAGGCAATTGAAAACAGCGCCAGCAATGGAACGCCTTTTGCAATGTCAGACCAAAAGACTTTATACTGATAAGTGAACTAAATGGAGGCGGCTTATTTTAAGTTGTTTTTTTTTCAAATTCTTCCAAGTATCTGTTTGACTGGCAGTAGATTTATTTTTGTATCTCTTTGATTGCATGAAACTCTGTGATTGTGGTTTAATTTATGTATTCGTCTATGTTGGTATGGAAACTTATGGATATTTAATTTGTTGTTAATAGGTTTTTTTTTCTCTGTGAAACAGTTTATTGATTATGGCTGAGTTATGAGTTTAACTAGTCATAGACTTAAAAAGGAACTGTTGTGCCTTGTAGTGCTTAGCAGTTGTAATAAGTTGTCTTAATCTGTGATGGAACTAAGACTTTTCGCGAAGGTATTTCAAACATAGTCAGATTTTTTTTTTTTTTTGAAGATCGAGCGTGTTTTTTTCTCAACTTCACTTTGATTCAATCTACATAAATGAAATAATTCTTTAAGTCTATTGGTTTTCAATTAAGTAACTAAAAAGCATTAAATATCATGGGAAACTTTAAGTCATTAGCGGCACTTGAATTTCTTATTTTCTTCAAAAATTATTTTTCTTGAGAATAGTGAACAGTCTATGTATGAGTACACACACACACACATCTAAAAGAACATATTTCGAAAAACGCTCTCAATAAAAGCCATAAAAAATCTATTTCTTGAATTTCATTTCGAACAAAAGTTCGCTGCTTAAGTTTTTCGTTTGTTTCGCTCTTCAATTTGTGTCCTCAACAAAGCGAAGTATCGCAAATGTCATTCGTTTATTCCTCAAACAATTTTATGCAACTGCTTAATCTTTATATAAAATTCTCACTTTGAATGAATTTCAAGAACACGCATCACGTTGGAAAGCTCTTTAGCCTCATTTGTTATCCTCAACAGGTGTTATCATCCATTGTAGTGGACGCTAACGCGTACACACGCATAAAACTAAATTATGGCATTAAACGCATTTCCTTAATGCAATTTTAACTCGCTGAATGCACGAAATATTGGCCATTAAATTGATAAACAAAAGCAGTAACCAAGAGCGAGAGCGTGCAATTCACTCCGGCACGAACGAACGTTTAAGAACAGACGCTGATGGCACATTAATGGCGTGTAAATGACCCACAAAATGGAGCGATTTCAAAGCGAAATTGCATTCAACATCGGCACAATAAGCAAAAAAAAAAGAAAGAAAGAAACAACACGAAAAACTTTTGCAAATTTAGCTGCTAAAGATAAGCAGACCATTAACATGAATTTGCTATTATTGGCGACCAGAGGAGTTGATGATGGTGTTGGTGTTGGTCTCACAAGTTGTTGATCGTTGTGTGATCTCACATCGAAGGTGCTGAAAAAAATTAACAATTGCATTTGGGTCGATACTTTACAAAAGTTGCATTGCAAAGTAGAATGTGCTTACCAAACTTGAACAATTAAGAAAAATCATAAACCATTTGGATGTTAACTCACAGATTAGAGTGTACAAATATATATATATATATATATATATATGTAAAGTTGTTTAATCCGACAAAATATAACTTGTTCAATTTTTGCTGAATTTTGTTTTCGCATAACTTTGCATGCAGCCATAAGTAAATGATGGGTTGCTAACTGCTTAACAATCATTAATTTTTAAGATATCATATTTCATGTCAGAAGCACATGCACATGCGCTGTGCTCTCTGCAACTTCAGCAAGATATGGTGTTGGTCAATACTTCTCCCCTGTTAACTTGGAAATTGCTTTCTCGCATGCAATGAAATAAAATGCAATAACAACAATTTTTGTGACTTTAAAGTGTTTGCTAATGGTCTTAAGTGTAACTGTTGATAACCCAATGCTAAAGGCTGCAATCATTTGTTTACTTAATTTTTATGAGCTCAATTTATGGGGTTGGAAGTACTATGTGTGTACCTTTCCATTAACTTGACTTTTTATTGAGAGAATCGAGCAGAAGTTGACTTAATCGTGCGATGGGCTGCAATTTGTGCCACAAACTTATCTACTATGCTTGAAAGTGTAGCGTCGTAAAGAACGATATATTTTGATTGAAGATGCTCTAAATCAAAAAATATAAGATCATAATTTTATGCTCTGGAATATATTGTAGCGAAAATCTCACCATTAAGGTGCTCTAATTTCCAGAAAAATTTTAAAAATTTTAGTTTGGAAATTTTCACACATTAACTTTTAAATATCTTTAGTGTTGTATAAGTGGGAGAATTGGCTTCCGGACAAGAACATCTTCGTTCAGACTTAAAATTGTATTTTGCGTTCCCACAGAGAAAATATTGAATATGAGTGAGTTTCTGCCATAGATTGATATGGATAGCAATCTGATTTATAGTAATCTTGCAGCAGGTGCTCCCTCCAAATTTTTTCACTACGTAACAAGAATATAAAATAATTCTGAAAATGAAATTTTGGCTCAGTAGGCTCAGAAGTATCTGAAATTGACTTACTTACTTTCAAAGTTGCTTCACTACTGCCAAATGGCTAAAAAGAAATTATTTTTAGCATTGCTATCGATGGAGTTTTTATCCGAGTACTTATTGAAAGTAAGTTCATTTGTCAATCGATATCGAATATGGGACATTCATGTGAGGCGGACAAGAAAAAAAATGCGACATTCTGAAATTCGTTCACATTCGGCTCATTTGTGCTTCTAGAAGCTGTGGCTTAGTTGCCAAGTTATAGACTCCTAAAGACTTGAAGTAAATGAAAAACGGATTTTTCGGAAGCAGTTGTAAATATTTTTAGCTATATTTTAAAATTAAAATAAAAAATATAAAATGGTCGAAATTTTTGAAATTCTAATTTGAAATGTTTACTTACGGTTTTCTAATAGAAAAAAAATTTCAAAACTTAAATCTAAAAACTGCTGCCAAGAAATCCGTTCATCGCATTACTTCAATTTTTAGACGTCCATAGCTTGACAAATAAGATTCATAAGTGCGAATGAACCTTTTAGAAGTTGAATTTGGCCGAATATGAACAAATGACAATGAGTGGTTCGCCCAAGCAAATATTTCATTTTATTATTCATGACTCCGGATCAGGACAAAGGAAACTTGATCTTCAGGGTGAATTTCTAAAATATAAAACATAAATTTGCCATATTTACTTGATGTAAAAATTTAATTTTCGTTATGTTTGAGTTAATATCCCCGATGTAGTTTAAACCTCCTGTGCGCAATGACAAGTTAACTCGTCATAACGAAAGTGGTCGAAAATGCGCCATGACGAGTTAACTCGTCATGACCTTTTCTTTAATAACTTTTGATATAACAATTTTAATGACATCCTACACCGCGCAAATTAAAGCTTAATAATACAGCTTTTCACTACAACAGTTCAAAATTGTAATATCTCATATTTCCTTTATAATTTTTAGTTGGAAACAGGAAAATTCTTGAAAATTTCATATTATTGTTTGTATTGAAAAACTTTTTAAAAAGTAATTAAAAAATGCTCAAATCAGTTTGAAAACTCTTACTCGGGGGTACGGTACGGCCAGGCCGAAACTCACATACTCTACACTGCATTAAAAGAACTTTTTAAATAAATGTCAAAAAAATGTTGAGGAGGTTTAATAAGTCGAAAATAATGTAAAAAGGTTTAAAAATGTTGAAAAGTGTTGGAAAAACTGAAAATGTCAAAAGAATATATGAAATGTTGAAAAAATTAGAATAGAAATAAAAACACGAAATATGTCACGCCCACTTCTCCAATTCCGCCCACTTTTGTTTCAATAAATGATATTCGTGATTGACACGCACAAACCAAATTTTAACATAATAGCTTGCGATATGTGCCGTAATTATTCTTAAAATTTAGGGCGGTGACACACCCACTGGTACAATCCACTCAAATTTTGATCCAAAAGTAGCCTTCCATAAACAAACCTCTTACACCAAATTTCAGTATGATTGCTTATATATTTCAATAGTTATGCCACTTAAGGTATTTTAATTATATGGGAGGTGCCACGCCCACTGTTGGTATTTCATAAGCTTTTGATTCATATGTACCTACCTACCCAGTAAACCACTTACTTCAAATTTCCGATCAATTGCACCAATAGTTCACTTAAAATAGCACTTACAACTTTATGTTAGTGAGGGAGGTGCCACGCCCACTGATGCAATCTTGTCAAGTTTCATTGTATTTCAAAGCTTATAATAACCGACACCTTTACACAAAATTTCATGAAGATTACTCTCACAGCACACTATCTATAGCATTAAACGTAGTTTGTTTGTATGGGAGGTGCCACACCCACCGGCACTATTGTACCAAGAAGCAAGAAGACACCTTTTAGCGAGTATATCTGCCATATTAAATTTCAAAGCGATTGCGTTGTTAGTAATCATTTTATAACGTTTATAAATGTTGTAGGCTGTGCCACGCCCTTCAACAAAATTTTCCTGAATATTGAATAAACTTGTATTGACGACTGCTTTCAGTGGTATCATCCCTGAAATTTTTATGAAAATCATATGTGCGAATTTGGAGTTATACGAAATCCAAATTTTCAAATACTAAAAAGTGCCACGCCCACTTTTACAATCCCGCCCACTTTATGCGCAATTCAAGATTTATAAGATCTGTATTCGTGTACCAAATTTCATCACAATATCTTGCACGGTTTACGAGCTATGGCGTTATAAAAGTTAAAAATTAGGGCTATGCCACGCCCTTTCAAGAGTCTCTGCAAACTTCAAACCTAGCCTAATCTTAATTTTGTTCTCATCTTCACCAAATCACCAAGTTTCATCAAAACCGCAGCAACTTTTTTTCAAAATGGACTTGGGTATATTTACATAGAATATGGCCGGAAGGCGTGGCCGTTAACCGATTTCGCCAATTTTTATATGCTAGCAGCTTGCAAGAAGGATTGACCTGTGTGCTAAATTTCATTGAGTTAGCTTGCTTAGTTTTGTCGTAAACCTGATTTCAACAGACACACACACAGACAGACAGACAGACAGACGGACATAGCTATATCGACTCAGGTGGTGACGGCTGATCAAGAATATATATACTTTTCCATACCTGCCACGCCCCCTTCTATGCGTTACAAACGGAATGACAAAGTAAATATACCCTCTGTGTAGGGTATAAAAATACAAGCCAACTTAAAGCTAAGAATGTGGAAAGAGCTAGTTTCCAACCTAATTTTGAGTTGACCTTTGTCAAGCTAATGTTACAGGCTTAACATTTTGTTTTTTTAAATCGGGCTCCGACGGCTCATTTCCATTTTGGTTAGCTTTCATTTAAAAAAATGTTCATTTCCGACTAGATTTGCGCTCTCTAGCGATTTTGAAACCAAGAGGTTAAAGGTTTTTGAACCGAATAAAAATTATAGTAGTATTAAATATCTTTCAAATGAGATATTATCATAGCAATCTTTGCATTGAACTTTCATTTTTTGCCACATTTTGATCTCTTTTGTGACTGTAAAACTGATCTGGTACTATATTATGGCTTTCTGTTCATTATTATCCATAGGCACGCCTCCAAAACTGAAAATACACGTGTTAATATCACTTAAATTGAACTCTAGCGGCAATATTGTTCTTTTCCACACGAAATATCTCATTTGGTTTTCTTTTGCATGAAAATATGATATTGTAAGTATGTATGGTAGATCGGTTAGTTTTATTGTTGAAGACAAAATTATGTTAACAGTGTAAAAGTTCGTGCCATTTTTTAAGTTTCGATTTTTTATAAATCAATGAAATAGTTTTTCATACGTAGTTGCCTACTTTTCATAGATAATATGTTTTTCTGCTAATTTTCACTTCAAATTGTAAAAAGGTATTGGTGCAGTATTTTGGAGGGACTACAATTGGCTTGAATTCCATACGCAGCTTAATGTACGAATAAAAGATTTTCTCGTAAGATATTTTTACTTACGAGTATTTTGAATATCCGGATAGTGATTGCGCAACTGGTGAAAAGTACGTGGAATTTTCAAACTGATTTAAGTTCAGGTTTGCGAAGCACAAGATTCTCGATAGCATGGACCCAAACTCGACTAATTAAGCCACGTTCTATACTGGACATACCAGTCCGCTGTTCGTTTGTCTCTGTCACATAAACTATGCAACATTATGCAAATACATTTGCTGATCTTCAGATATTGTGAGAACGTAAAAGTGACGCTGATATCATGTCAACATCAGTTGGACATTGTCGATATGTTCGGTTGTTCATGCTCTTTAAAATGTTGCAGTTACAATACGATTGTGTTCTACTCGTTGATGATGCTTTTCAGAGTTTGTGATGATCGTTCCTGATTCAAACGATCGATGAAAGCGCAATAAAATCTGATAAAAAATTGTGTGGCTTTGACGTTTGTAATCGTAGATGCAACATGATCGTTTTTAATTTGCTTATCGCATCAAGTAATCGTTAGAAGTAGCTTTATGGATGTAAGTCTGCATTTTAAGGCGATAAGCAATCAATTTAATAAGCAGCTTTGGCGTAGAAGTGTTGTTAAACTTTTTGATATAATGTCATATGTATTGGATTATTGTGTAGCTGTGAATATTTTATTCGGTTTAAGGAAACTAGTTATTTCTATTTCAACAAGCCTTATTGAAATAAAACAGGTGAGTGCATACAGTAACGGTGAAATTAAAGAATATAATGGTTGCCATGACATTGAAAAGTCGATGAATTTTATTGCAATTCGATAGAAGAGACGGTAAATGATAAAAAAATATCAAATATTATTAAAAAAGTACCAAAAAGTCAATACTTTACAACATCTCCCCATTACACGGATAACATGCTGCAGCGATGAATTTAAGATTGCCGTACTTCTTGAAACTCTGGGGTTCCATTGCAATTGTTGTCATTGGACTTGAGCTTGTGACTTGCGCAAGGTTTGTCCGATCTAATGATATTCTTGCGAACTTATTTGGATTGAGATCGAATCTTTGTTGGCATCTGATGAGCAAATCGGCAGATGCAATTCTTAGTAGCACTTAGAAATTGTGTCATGGCGCTTCCTAAATAATCGTAAGTTATCCAACACGTCAATGACAATTTTTCTTAGACACGGATATGCTAATGGGCTCATTAAAATCTATTTCGAAACTAACCTTTTCCATAATAAATATGACGCCCAAAAGTTTTGTTTGCATGTTAGACTGGATCTTGCAAATAAGTTATAAATTATAAATTTTGTTTAAAAGGAGTAGGCAATATCGTTAGAAAAATATATCATAAAAGTGAATAAGTCAACCAAAAACTGTATATACATATTGTCGTCATTCTGAATATCGACCCCTGATCTCGATTAAAAAGATATCAAAGTGAAATACGCAGTCTTTTTTACTTCAAGTTTTATTCCATAGCTATTGTAATAGATAAGCCCTTTATTTTGAAAGTGGTATTAGTCTCTCTTAAACAACTTAAATTCAACTGTACAAAACTTGTTTAATATTTTCTTCTTGATGATGAGCGCTTTATTTCAAAATATAGGGCTCATATGTACATTTGGAACTTAATTTATTTTACTAAATTTTCGAAGAATGGTGTGTATATTTATCATTTTTACAGAAGTTATAGCCAGAAGCATTTCAAAAACAATTATGAAATCTTCGTGAAAATTCAATTTAAAAAATACTTTTGTATGAGGGCCACCCAGAGTATGCACAATTAATATAATTTTTACGACCTAAGCCACGTGGTGCATCGATTAAGTGGTCATCGAGATAAACATAACATAAAATTTGATTGTATGAGGGTCACCCTAAATATGCCGGCTAAATTAAAGATTCTTGCCGTAGCTATTCCTCTTAATATAAAAGACACGTGCTGTAAATTCCATGTAAATAGATTGACCGGTCTTTGTGAAAATGCTATTTTAAAAATATTTTTGTAAGAGGTCCACCCTTAATATGCACCCTACATAAAAGTTTTATAGCATCAATTCATCAACTAATCAAAAATGACATAGAAAAAAATTAGTAAAATTGGAGACCTCAAAATCCAACTTTACTCGTTTTGGCATTAGGGGGGAGCTATCGGAGGCTGAGCCCTCTCAATCGTAAATAATACCAATGTCAAATAACCATGTAAAGAGTAAACTTTATGTCCCATATAAAATGAAATTTAACAAAAATAAGTTTTTAAATGGCAATAGCAGGGTTCTCAGATCGGGGACTTTTTACGCAATTTTGGAGAAAAGGAAAGTGTAGGGAAAAAATTTGTTTTGAGGGAATTTCGGGGAGAAAAAATATGTTAGTCTAAACAGCTTGGGCATTAATAACATCTCTTATGATTGCTATCATAATCTTAATCCGAGAACTGGTATATTTTCAAATTCAAATGGATGTTCGATGTAACCTGGCGTCATTTTGAAGCGGTAAGAAAGGCGGCAATTATTAAAGTAACGTCTGAAAAGTGATCAAAATGTTCTCAAAATATATTTGACATAATATCTTACATATGATTTTTTTTACATGCTACTCTTCAATCAATCTTAAGAATGTATCTGCTTTCAGATCGAATATACCAACATTACTCTAAAAAATGTGTTTTCTATTATGTTGCTTAAAGTTATGTTGGAAATTTCGATATGAAAGCAGATAGACTTAATCCATTCCCCCAGTTTTCGAGATATTTCATTTTAAAAAGGTCAAAAAAGTGTTTCAAGAATAACCGATATATATAAATACAGTATGCACTCGTATTTATATATAAATTGAATATTGAAAACAAATCTATAATATGCAAAAACATAAACAAACTATACTCAGTTATGTTAAACCAAAACATAAAACAACTGTTTATAAAATAAATATTTATAAAAAATTTTCATTTTATATATACATATAAATTTATTAATTATTTTTTTTTTGGGGCAAATGGTTCGAAATTGCTTAACTTTGGAAAAAAAGTTAATTTTCGCCAAAATAAATTAATTCTTGTGAACAGTTTTTTGGGAAAATTCTTCGGAATTTGGGGACAAAAATTTTTGTTGTGGAATTTTTCAAGTTCTTATCTGGGAACCCTGGACAATAGCCTCAGCAAAAACAATCACAGATTAATAATTGCGAAAATAGCTACGATATTTTTGGCGATTAAGCTAAATTTCAAAATTATATTTCAATATCTAAAGTTAAAAATTAAAATCATTGAGCATTATTCCACTGCAGAAAAGACTCTACGTCAATCATAATTCTCACTGAAGGCTGTCATTGGTGAAAGGCAATGCCAAAAACTGCGCCATCGAATAGGGAGTAAGGAGACTCTTCAAAATTTTAATGTGGAGGACTGCAGGAGCAAACGCAACTTTTACGCATTTAAATTTAAATAGAACACGCACGTCGAGACAACCTAAATACACAGTGAATGTATTTAAAAGAGGACCCCAAATAAAGAGCCAAATATACAGACACCACTTTTATTTAAGACCCCCTAATGTTAATCAAAGCACTAATACATTAAAACCTTAACAAAAAAACAACATTGAAAACAGAAGAATTAAAGCAAGAGCAAAAAAGTTGATTGAGTTGACTTGGTCTCAATGTGATACACCCTAAGTGTTAAACAATGTATCTTCTGAAATAGATATCTTTAAATTAAAAGCGATTTTGAAAAGCTTACAATTCATAAACGGCAATCCTATTTCTGGAGGAGAGCAGTAAATTAATTTGTTACGTTGTGTTCGGAGAGCGAGTCGGATTGTTTGATCTATATATGTTGCGATCCTTTCTAAAAATATTACGAAACATGTAACCCAGTAAGGTCTATAATGGCGGTTACTAGCATAACTATGGTGAAAATGATTTTGGGAGCAAAATAGGGTACATGAAAAATTAATAATAAATTTTTATGGTTATCCACAGATCAATTCTAAAAAAATATTGAGTGACCTTGGAACTCTGCGCAATAGCATTATATTTTTTCTTTAATCTTCACAGAACTGCAACAAAGCTTAGAGTCAAAAAATTTTAAGATAGACAGGTCCAAATTGTTGAAACATAAAATATTTATGCTCTTCATCCAAACATTCACATAAGACCCCTACAATCCATCTCAATGATCGTAGGGTAGTAATGTAAGCTGCTGACTTAATTTTTCAATAAACACTGCAACAAATTTGATCCAAGTAACCACCGGAGGCCATCTATACAGTTACGAACAAGAAAAACCAAAACCTGAAAATGAAACTGAGCTGAGGCACAAGAAACGCAGAGTGCACACAAAAAACACATGAAATGATTATAAAAAAGAGTAGCTGTCGTCTACGTAGTTAAAATTTTAGCATGCAAGGGCCACACTCACATGGGGCTACCTCGTTCTGACTGCATCACATGATCGTTCGTTGCTCCTACTTCATTTCAGCCACACACAACAAATCCTAATTATAGGCGCAGAAAACTTGAAGCTGTCGAAATTGAAGACATTTGCGACTGCGACTGTGACTGGCTGCCATGAGAGAGCCCGTGCGTGCGCCTCTGCGTTGGTTGTGAAAACATTCAATTAGCTCAAGTAAATAAGCTCAACTTTAACGCTGATGGATGGTTGGGTTAACGTAAATCGCAACCGATATGAACTCAGCTCCTCAGCGTAATTGACTGACAGTCGTTGTGATGGATAGAAGGTTCTTCTTGTTTTAGATAGATAACTGAGAGTGGGTATGAACGGCACAGCATGATGTTGGGTTTTAAAAGGTCAAAAGACAACCTTTAGAAATAATGACGCAATGCATCGGTGATATTTTCTATTGATCAAATTGAACATGCTGGGGTTAATGAACGTATAAGTTAGTATAAGTTATTAGCAACCCACTAAAGAATTTTATGGGGACATCATCGAAAACCGTTTAGCTATATGTCACAGACAGGGGTTACCAAGTCTTACTGAAGCAATTCCCGGCCATTTCAAAACGAAAATATTTTACCTAAAATGGTTTTTTGGTCAGCAATATTCAAAAACTAATTTGTAAAATGGTAACAAGTTTTGTGCTAAAAATTATTAGCCCAGTTTTTATTTTGCTTCACTACCATCAGAAGAGGAAAGGGCGTTTTTTAAAAATTTATGTCAATTTGTTGAAATATTTGTGAAATTAAGGTAGAGGAAATTCTCTTATGAGATTTTTGATTTGTTTGAACTAAGTACCGGCTTCTGGCGCTGTTCATTAGATGCGTGTTTTATTAAGTTATCCGATACCATAAGAATCACGAATATGAATTTTTTTTTGATATACACCCTTTCCGCTTCTGAGAGCAATATAGCCTGCCAAGATTTCGACATGTGAGAGTACAAGATTTTTTCTGTTCAAAGCGGGATTTCAATTTTCATTAAAGAAGATATCAGCTTGAAATGTGCGCCATATGATAGAGGTCGAAGAGCCTAAATAGAATGTATAGGGTTGCTTTGTCGAATACTGTCACAAACATGGGTTGCCACTCATAGAAGAAAAATTGGCCCTAAAAACGGGTCGCAACCCATATTTAAGACAGGATTTGACAATGGAACTTTTTATATTCTTGTTAGACTCTTCAAGCTCTATCGTTTGGCACACAATTCAAGCATTAATATATATTAATAAATCCAAAAAACCGGTGGTGACCCATATTTGGAACAGGTTTTTACAATGCAACCTCTCACATTATACTAAGGCCTCTTCAAATTCTATCATTTGGCATACATTTCGAGCTGTAATATTATACAGTTTTAATGAAAACAACAACATTGGCGGAGTTCAGATATTTTCGGGCATCGGTACGGGCTTTGGCAAGGCAACCCTGGTTGGTTAGTTTCATCAAAATGCATTGCTATCTTTCCCGTATATCTTATCTGTAATCTTATACACTTGACTTTTCTACAGCTGGATCTTGGGCTAAATATATCGTGTGAACAGGAGTGATTCTATCTATTCTAATGCCCAGTGAGAACCAATAAAAAAATATCAAAGTCACTTGACAAATACTTAGAGCTCAGTTTTGATAAATACAATTCATTAAAAATTGTTCAATTTGTAGTCATCTTGAGAAGCAGAATGAAGCAACTAGAAGATTTTCTGATTACCTAGCGCTCACAGGACTTTTAGACCGGATTGAATATACCCTTCTAATAATCGCACGCTTATAAATTAACGTTTTCAAACAATTTTATATAATCAAGAGCATGTTAAATACTTCATCAGTTGCTTTTTATTTATTTTCCTTCTATAATTTATTATAGAAAAATGTTACTCAATTAACATAAAACATTAACGAAATAAACATAAATCAAGTTTAATTTCTAGAGGCTAAACAGCAGCTCTTTTTCACTAAACAACAACACAGTGCAGCCTCCTTCGTCGCCTTTGGATGACTACTGTTGATTCACACGATCTGCAGTCTAGAATTAAAGACCCTACGAAATTGTTGGCACCATTGTTTCATCGATCAAGCAACAGTTAATTAATTACACCAATTATGTACCAATTCAAATGGCCAGCCTTTTAAGGCAACCTTCCAAGGCTGGACGGTACGTGAATGTCTCTCTACTTTATAGACGCTGGTAACGTGTTAGCAAAGTCTATCGTAGAGTTAATTTATTACCGATTTTTCAAGCTCAAACACTTGCACATAAAACAAATAAAAAATTTATCCCCGTTTATTTGAATTATTTTAAAATTTAACCAACTACCAATTAAGCCAGTGCCTAAAAATCAAAGAAGAAACAGAAAACCACATGGGTAATGCAAATAAATACCTGGAAATGCCGTGATAGAGCCACAAGAGATTGCTAAAAGACACGACAAAATATGCAAACGATGCAGCGACATGTTGCGGAATACCATGATGCTCGAGAGCGCGTATAATGTTTCGCATTAATTAACACATAACAACAGGTTAAAAATCAAAACACCATATAAGGCATTTAGACCACTATCGAGAAAAAAACGTACCCATGTTTATTTAAAAATTAAAGTTGCTTCTTAGGTCCAGTTTTTCAGTGCAAGTTTAAGCTAAGTTCACTTTAACGTCGTTTAACTTCAGTGAGGGTGTAGGTAGGTACTTGAAAAAAAGCAACCAGAATCATACTGGATTTTATACTGAGGTTAAAAGTCTTAAATTTGACTTTAGAACTGCCCTCGAAAATTGGCGCTAAGTATTATGCAGGTTGTAAATATAATTCCATATGTAGAAAAAATAACTACGTTAGTACAATTTTTAATCTGATACTCCAGAAATCTAGATAGAAATAAGGTTTCTACAGCGGCTTTTCTTGGACTGCGAGCTGATGATCCTGCTTTGAAGAGCCTCCTCCATACAGTCATATTCGCCATATTTCATTGGATCTCGTCTTACGGCGAAGTTTTTCATTTTTCACCTCTTCTTTATGGATTTTCTATATATTTGGTGGAGTTGAATATCATTTTTGTTGAGCACGATATAATATTTTCAATATTTTTATAAAATTTCCCTTCTTTCCTCAACTTTAAAAGACCTTCGGGAAAATATATTCAAGTTTCAGAATAATTTTTCAGCACCGAGAGCTTTTTGAATGCTTGATGGTAGGACAGAATCATCAGTGACGGACTTAGGCCTGCTGCCGCCCTAGGCCCCGTTCGTTGTGCCGCCCTTTTTTAAAAATAAATTTCAATAATTTTGATCAAATGTTTTTATTTAAAAATATCTTTATTTATGGAAATAAAATTTTTTAATATAGCTAATAAACATTACAAATAAATAAGTTATAAACTTCAGACCGATAAATAATAAATATTTTTTTTAATATTAATCAATTTGAAAATTTATTTTTCCTGGCTTTGGTCCGTAGCAAGAACGTCGATCATATCGCACTAACTAATTTCTTGGACTAGTTGAGCTTCAATGGACAGTAATGCAAGAGCATTGAGTCTATCTTGGCCCATGCTTGCACGTAAATGGGATTTTACCCTTTTTAGAGTAGAAAAAGTTATTTTTCCTGAACAATTCGTAGCCGGAATACTCAAAAAAATACTGAGAGCAATGTCCACATTAGGATAAACGTCTCGAAGACTCCGTGAATGCAATACATTGCATATTTTTTGTGCCGAGCGTACATCTTCTGTATTTGCTAAGGAATCTTCGAGTTGACAATGTAAATAAATACATTCATTGCCTAACGTCTCTGCCAAATCGTCAGGATATTGCTGACTAGTTGAATGGCCAGGTTTTTCAATTCATTTATATCTATTTCAGATATCAAAAAAATTTAAATTTGTGTAGAGCTTTTCATATGCACTTTTACGCCTGGCCAATTGCACACTCAGAGTGTCTAGAATAGGATAATAAACATTAGTCCGAAAATTTTCTTGTCCAGAAAAAGGTGTTCTTTCATTTACCTGTGAATCATCTGGCTGAATTTTTCTGGTTTTTTTGGGCCGAGTATCATAACGATAATAATCGTGAACTCTGGGTAGCGCTTTGGTTTTTTCTTCATATTCAGAAAATTGTCAATCTCTCATGTCTTGAAGGAATAGAGCCAGAAAACTATAGATGTGAACAACGGATGATAAATCAGCTTGAGAGTCTTGAAACTTTTTACTAGCAGCATTAAAACGATTTAAAATTTCGTTCTAAACAATGACTAGGATTGCTGTTTCTAAATGCTGCAGTTTCCGCTGCAATCCTGTAGCTTAAGATCGCGCAACCGGTTTCTTGTCTCTGTTTTTGGAAATAAATTCCAGTGCATCAATTATTGCAGACCACTCTTTTTCTAATGCGTAACATGTATCATGTCGAACAGACCAACGAGTTTGAGAAAGACTCTTAACTCTTAAATTTGTACGTTGCACCAAGATCTCCCAACGATGTGTGATATAGTAAAAAAATTGTATAGTTCTTGTAAAGTAGAAAAGAAGTCGACTGCTTCTCTTACTGATTCCACTGCACATGATCCTACCCAATTTAAAGAATGGGCGGCATAACGAACGTAATTCGTGTCTGAACGCCTGAATATATGCCTGACATATTGCTTGCATCATCATAAGATTGACCACGACACTTCATTAACCATTATTTTCTAGAGATTTTAACAAAGCATCTTCAATATCTTTAGCCTTATGGCCGATATTTGGTAGAAATTCTAGAAACCTTTCAACAATTTCACCGTTGTCACGTACATATCTGATAATTATAGTAAGCTGATCGACATGTGCAATATCAGGCAGGAATGAATATCGAAATGATATTCAATACATGGAAATCTACGGTAATTTTATTTCACACTAAAAACAAATTGAGAAGTTATTCAGATTTAATAGTTTCAAAACGCTTCATACACGTGAGATTAATCTCACTAAAGAAACAGAAGGTAAAGAACATTACTCGATAAACGCTATAATTAATCTGTTAAAAAACTAACATCTTACCCATATAAATTAGGAACTAAATTAATTAATTGAATTATAATATATTCTATAGAAAATTTTTTATAAAAACTAATCTGAACCAATTTTTAAAATTTTGTATCTATTACCCTTAAGGTTGAGCATTTTAAGAAAAAAATTGAACCTTTTGAATTCAACATAAAGATTTAAAGAGCAGCTAAAAACTAAATTTATATTTGGAACTGTGTGCGCAACAGCAGGGCGGAATTATCTTTGGCAATTACATAGCCGAACAACACGATGTACGAAGAACTGTGGAGTTCAACCTTTGAAGAGAACAAGATGACGTGTGCTACCACTTACCACACATTAACAGATAACTCACAGATGAACAGATGTAAAACTCGACTAAAGGAACTCTTCCTGAAGATAATCCCTGGCGAAAATAAATTAGCACATAGACAAGCTGCAGAAATGATTGACGAAATCTTGTAAGCAGGTACTCTTTCCCAATATAGAAGTCACCTTTTATACGCTGACCACAGGAGTGCGATGAACTATTTTTTTTGCTTTTGCAGCAGGTGCTACACAACTCGCTCAAATATCCCTACATATCAAATTTTGTTCCATTTACACTGGCGCTGTGCTCGATGCAATGAATAAAATCTATTACATCTATGATAAATACCAAGTTACGTCAATGTTGGATACGCAACTTCGATTCATTTAAATTTTCACTACTAAATCATTGGGAATCCAAGCATTCGATTTTTGTATTCAGCCTTAAAAAGCATTTCAAACTGATGCGTGATCAATGTTTAAATCCTTTTGAATGTCATGACTGGTCTCATATTGACTTAAACTGCACTTAAAAAGTTGCCTATAGTCAAAGACCTTAAGCATTTACTAAATTCTTATTCAATGTATGATTAAAGCAGCATGAAGCTGTATCATGTGTGGGAATAAATTAAATCAAATACACACAGACATGCTTGGTCTTGAACAACAACAACAGCAACATCGTACAACTAATGAATTGTAAAATGAAACAAAAACTTGAAACATTTTTAATAATACATGTTTAACTCATTAAAAACTGCTGGCGACGCAAGCGCTCAACGTGGTCCAAAGCAACGGGGTGGACCATGTATAGATCGTCAACGCAACAACAGCAACAGCAACAGCAACAGCAACAATAGCAGTTGTTGGCAACGCAGGTGCGATTTTTGCAAAATTTGCTTGTGAATGTAAATGACTCAGTATTTTTGCGATTCCAAAGCTGAGTTGCCAACCAAAGAGTTTGCTACCAAAGAGTGCCATTGAATTTGAGCTGTTTGGTAAAAGTTCACTTCGTAGAATTTAATTAACAAGTCCTTGGAAAAATAAATTTTTATGTACAATCAAGTTTGGCCAAGTTTGATGAAATAAATTTTAATGTTGCGAGTACGACCTAGATACTGGCACGGAGAAACATATTACATATCTTCATATTGGTTCGTTGTTGGAAAGTATGGAAATGGGCTATGTAAGTAAGAATTAGAAAAAGTTTTAAAAATTAGCATTAGCAAGAAGTCAAAAAATGAAGTTAAAGCTTTGACCAACTTATTTCTTAACATGTACTAAGTTCATATCGTATTCTTAAAAGCACGGAGAATTTCATCATAAATAAAGTTCCAATACTTGGCAATCGCTTAAAAAATGTCCATGATTTTTAAAATTTTCGTAAAAAATGTGTCCGAGAAAACAAATAAAAAATATAATTTTTCTATTTGACAAGCCTGTGGGAAAACTTTAATGATAAACACACATCGAAAAACTGAAGAGTGACATTTATTGAAACCTTGAAGAGCACATAATAAGGAAAGTGTTGAACATTGTCAAATTTGAAAACTATGATGAACAACACTCGCATTAAAAAATTAAAATAAACCTTTATTTCAGGAAGATTATACGATCCCAATTAAAAGATTGTGAGTATCGTCGCTCTTGGGTAGAAAGGCCATAACGCTTTTTTTTTGAAATTTCATAGCAGGAGAAAATGCTTTAAAACCTCAAATAAAGAAGTTTTTTAAATGCGATTCCGAAAATTTTTAGTGGATCAGTTAGGAGAGGTTATGACGTAAAATTTGATGGCAAGAAGTTGCCGAAATAATTTTTCCATGAATGAGTTTTTGACACTTGAACATTTGCACCAAAAATTGGCATATTTGCCATAAAATAAAAACGGCAGAACTTACATCAATTTTTGAATACCATAAATATAGCCCTGTGATTATATATAATATGATGTCATCATTTTTGAAATCAATAAAGTCAATACAGAATTATGGACATATATGTAAACATGGATCGGCCCCTTCCATTCTTTTCCTTATATACTCGTTTGACAAAAATGTCAAATTGCAGAAAAAATGAGCTAGGGCCTCTCTACCCGAGAGCGACGATATGTAGCAAAAAAATAATGCTATGATGAAACGTGTCCGGGCTCATAAATTGAACATAGCGTATAAAAAATCTATCATGAAGTACGAGTATAGGGTCGATTAAATGGAAAGCATAGTAAGTCTGTGAAAGATGCAATGAATATGAAATATTCTTACTGGATAACTAAATTAAATCGAGCTGAAGCCAACCTCACGATCAATACATACACTGAGAAAACAATATGTTTGAATATAACAAACGCATATTTCATATAGAGCAATTAAATATTTGATTGAGTCAAACATAAAATGCTTCAACCAACACTTACCACTATTTGATCCAAATACAATATGTTTGGCTCAAATTAATATTTAATTGCTCTATATAAAATATGCGTTTGTTATATTCAAACATATTGTTTTCTTAGTGTAGGATGTTTCACTTCGAGAAAGTATTGGTTTTACTAAGGGAAGGTATTGATACTATTTGTCTCAGGCTGAAAGAAGTTAGATATCTAATCAATAAATAAAATAATAAATAAAATAATGAATTCAATATTGACACTAAACGATATGAAAAGGCTAATATAAATAGTTGGCTTCCTTGGTGTCCTTGACATCTAATTTAATGTATAGACTTAGTTTATGAAAAATTTATGATTTATTTTCTTTCAGTGATGTTAAAATGGATATCCGAAAATATTTTCGTGAAATTTAATTTAATTTTAGTTTTAAGGCCTAATATTCTTTTCTTAAACTTCGCCAATTTTGAGCCCAAACGGTGTTCATGTTAAATATTTTTTTAAATGTCTCAAAAAATTTTAAATTATTGGAGCTAAACTTCAGGGTTGTTTTAGTTTTTGAAACATTTTATCTGAATTTTTTGAACAGCCAATTTGTAGAAGTATGCACCCGTTTATTGTTTTACAAGCGTCGATAAACAGTGAGTTGGCAACTCTTGCTAGTAAATTGTCACCGCCAAACAACAACACGTTTCTCTGTTTTACTTTTAATGTCTTTTGGTTATTTATAAGCATGGCTAATTGGATATAACAGCGGCAGCAAATAAAAATCTGATCATAGCACCCACGCTGTGCATCGTTATAAAAATTATTTACTGCTGTCTTTAGCAAATTAAAATTTAAGACCCAAATAAGAATTACACTTTTAATTATTGAATTTTTTGTGAGAAATCTCTGATACTTGAACTTGCATTGTGGCGCCAAAAAATTTATTTTATTTTGTCGCACTAAATGTATTTGATAAATGAAACAGAAATATTGAAAAGCTAAAATGAATCATGTCATTTGAGTAATTTGCACGAGTTACTCGAAACAGTTGACTAAAATTAGCTTAGTATTTTCCGCAAAAATGTACACAAGGTCACTAAATTAAGGAATCACCAATTATTTTGTTTTTACAGGGTAAATATTTTGACACCTCACGCCTGATTCGTAACGAACAGCGCTTGCAAATCATTTAATTTTACTATCAAAATTCGTGCTCTGTGAGAAATGTGAAGATCCCTCTTTTTATCGAAAAATTTTCTTCTTTTGGCGCAATTGGTACGTCAAAAAACGGAATTGCCGAATTTAGTTTGAAGAGCAGCCACAGGCAGTTCAAGAGCTGCCAATGCACCCTGAAAATTGCACAGTTTGGTGCGGTTTGTAGGCCGGCGGCATCATTGGACCGTACTTCTTGAAAAATAATTAAAATCTCAACGTTACAGTCAATGGAGCAAGGTACCGCGCAATGTTTTTTGTACAAAATGATAAATAATTGGACTTGGTTGGCACGTGCCACACGGCATGCGATATCATGGGCCTATTGAGGGGCGAGTTTGGTGAGCAATCAATCTCACGTTTTGGAGCAATCCATTGATTTGACCCCATAAGACATTTTTTGTGGGGCTACGTGAAGTCTCTCGTGTACAGGGACAAGCCAGCCAAAATTGCAGCCAAGTAATGTTGCCATTGGTGAGATACCGGCCGAAATGCTCGAAAAAGTATGCCAAAATTAGAGCTTACGGACGAATCACTTCAGGCGTAGCCGCGGGCAACATTTACATAAAATAGTCTTTAAAAAGTCAATGAATGGAATTTATAAATCATTCAATTTAAATATTTCATTCATTATTGTAAATTTTCTATTCTCTTTTTAATTTTCAAAAACCAAACGCTTAAAAAATCACCCACTCTATATAAATCAACTGTCTATCAAGCAGTAATCATTTTCAATAAGACACGTTTAAGAATCCTCGATAAATTTGCAAATATATTGCAAAAATATCACTCCTATATAATACAAGACTTGCGATAAACGGCACAGCAGCTGCACATAACACAGATCTTAATTTCCCTTTGCAAAAAAATGATCTTAAAAAAGTTACCATATATAGACGCCAATCATATCTCTCTCTGAGATTCAATTGAATATCTCATTACAAATGAAATTTTTGTTTTCTTAGTTAGTTTTTTTTTTGCATTGGCGTGTAAGACACCATATGTTTCTTTTATGCTGCTGCCATTAAAGTGGAATTAGGCTCGTACTTAGCTGAATTGTGAAAAACTGCCAAAATAAACCTCATGTATTTCGTTTGCCTCTTAAAAAGGTCAAAAGAGACCGCCTTTTTTGTTCGCATCTGAACTGCTGCTGTTTCTTATTTCACAGAGCCCTTATTTTCTATTGCATTGTGCTTTTGTTGCTATTGTTTTGTTAACAACAGCAACAACAATAGCAATTGTTGCTATCAGTCCTGTTAATCAATTTAACTTCAGCATCGTTGACTCCATTCAGAGATGGTGGTGGTGGTAGTAGTGCGACCAACGTAATGCAAGGGTCTGCGCATGTGAAAAGAACAAATTTCGCCAACAGTAACAAAGGTAGTCCTTTTAGCTGTTATTACAACGTGTTAAGAGTATCCTTGTTACTTTTTACTCGTCATCTTTCTGAAATTTATTTTGTCGACGTATTCGCAAGTCCGGAATTGAATTTTAACAAAAGTGAAGTGCATTAACACACCCCTGCTTCAATTGCGTTCCTTTGCTAAGCAGTCGTTTTAAAATCCTCTTTAGAAGCAGCAGGCTGTGTTAGTACTCAGCTTACAATATTTTGAGATTTTCTACGATGAGCGGTTTCATGTTTCCATCAAAATGTTGTCAAATTGGTTGAAAAGTATGATTTGACACGTGATTATTGCAAATTTGACATAACATTGGGTCTTAATTGTCGACTACATGTTTTTATTCTGTTTTGTTACTTGCATTCGAATTAGTGGCCATATACTCGAATTTACATACAGATATGGTATATATATAATTTTAACATAAATTTAACATATCTTTTGAAAAATCAAAGTTTATGGGTAAAAGTTGTAAGTAAAATTTGTTCTGTTGTGCTTTCAAAAAAATTTTTAATAAATTCATAGCTTTATTTAAAATGATGTGCCACATGATACCTATTGCAACTGTTATTTTCCCAGGGCTGTGAAGTGGCCTTATGTAAGCCCCGTGACTCGGTTCAGTAGAGCCTCAAAAGTGCTTTGAGCTATTTGCTTATCTTTGACAACAAAACTAACAGCGGCCAGATTTATCTCATCATTGCGACAGTGGCGTAGTATGAACATTTGACGCCAGGGGCGAGGAAATTTTTGCTAAGCAAAAACAGAAAAAAGACATCACTTTTTACATCATAAAAACCCTAGCAAATTGAAATATTTTTTAATTGAAAATAAATTCCAAGCCTCTTTTTCAATAAAATGAGTTCAAATTTATTAAAAAAAAGGTCGAATGAACTTTTAATTAAACTTGGAAGTTATTGATCAAAAGCAAATTTTATTTGAATTGTGCGAGGGTACCATTTTGCCACTCCCAAGCATCTGTGCCCGGGGCAACCGCCCTTTTCTCCCCCTTGACACGCTACTACGTTGCGAGAAATCTTTAACCTAAAGTAAGTAAGAAATCAAAATCCGCAATTGTGCTCAATTTTTACCATAAAAAATTCTAATTAAGAAGGATGGGAGCAAACGCAAATGAATATTTGATATGGATCGATGAAATATTTGTATGAGTCAAACATATTATATTTGGATCAAATAGTGTTAAGTGTTGGTTGAAGCATTTAATATTTGACTCAATCAAATATTTTGTTGCTCTATGGCAAATCGTTTCCTCAGTGTAGGGGAGTAATAAAATACAAGAAGCACTTCAATCATCGGGATTTTTCACCTTCTGTCATCATAATGTAACCTGCCAGTATGGTTATTCATGTAAGAGGAAAACTGCCGATAAATGAATTATACATAAAAATAATTTTGAGAGCTTTCAGCGTACAAAAAACCGTTTTCATAATATGAAATTCAAATCTCTGAAAATTGGTTTTTTGAAAAGAACTCGCTCCATATTGGTCATGCACATTGCCATATTTTGATGAAAAAAAGTATGTGCTAAATAATCATACAAAAAAAACACCTTTTCCGCCAAAGTCATCATGTCATGCAATCTCAAAATTGTCTAGCAAATCGAGATTTTTTCTTAAAAACTTATTTTTTATTTTTGACCTTGAAAATTATGAAATCAGATTGTCGGAAGAGAACACTATTCATACCTATATGTATAGTGATGGAGTAATAAAACGTAAGATTTTTTTGAATAGAATATTTTAATAAATGATTTTGGATGGCCGTAGTAAAAAAATAATTAGGATTTTAGTTGTGTACAATTAGATAATCCACAATTTGTGTTTGACAAAAGATATTTCCGACCAACAAATACGGAGATGCTTTCAAAGGACCGATTCTTATATTTTCGATATAATGAAAATTGTTCGTTTCACTTTAAAAACTCTAAATAATATTTTTATTTAAAACAGAAGAATTTATAGGACCGATAGGAATAGATATTTTAAGTAAGAGATTTTTGTCCATCGACTTCAATATTATGAAAATAAAAATTTCTAAGAGTTTGCGCCTACACTCAAGATATAATCGCTTTGTAAATTAATGAGCACAGTTTATTTAAAATGATTAAATCTAGATAACAATTAAACAATCAAATAGAAACATTAAATTGAGTTTTGAAGTTGAAAATATTAAATTTTCAAAACAAATATATTCAAATTTACAATTTGATATTGCAAGTGTTGAAATTAACACAGAATTATTAACAAAGATTTAGCGAAGTGTATATTGCGCTTGTGATAATCAATTACCGATTGCCATCCTTTAATCGAAACTTTTTTTATATTTTCCATAGGACTTTGATTAAATGCGAAACCATTTTAAAACAAAGTTGATAACTTTTGATTTCTAGATCAAAGACAAAACAAAATCATAGCTCTTTCGCTAAATCACTAACTCTTATGGTTGAATGAAACAGAAAATATTTAGTTATTTCCTTAAGTGTAAAATACCTCTTCTATAATTTTCGTTCGAAATGAATCATTATACGATCAATAAAAAACGTAATGTATATTCATTAGAAACTGATTTTGAAGAAAATGCTTGAAAGACAACATTTGATATTCGATTATAGAAAGCAAGGTGTAATCTGACACCTCTTTCGAGAAGCTTCATTTTGATGACAGACTTACAAAAAAAAAATTACGACTTGGATCGCTGGTACCAAGCTCTTTCGGCCAAATTATCACTGGCACCATTAATCTCCTACTATAGTCGGTTACTTATGTGTGCATTTCCACAGAATTTGTCATTTTAGACGGCCACGTTTTCGACTTTTTTTTAGAGCACACCCTTCAACCATGGTTTTCTTGAAGTCAAGACTATCTTGAATTAACATTCAAGGTGAAACAATTAAAATGCAAATAGTTAAAATCACATTTAACCCATTACGTCCTAGCGGTCGATTTTTCGACCAGTAACTTTGGTATTTTTTCCAGGTGAGCCAGAAAGTGGTATCGCTTAAGTGTTTGGCTCGATGTTTCGACCTCTGGGCACATTATTTGTCACTTTCGAAATGGAACGTAGTGATGATAGAAATCTTGCAGCCGGAACTCAAACAATAATTTCGTTTGGACATTGATCCATTTTACTCATAGGTTACCATATGTTATTCCTAGAATTCATTTGCATTTGAACGTGTGCTATGGCCATCCCTGTTATATAAGGAATGTCTCTATAAAAGTTTCAAGCAATCTAAGGAAAAGATTATTGTTAATAAAATACTTTTTCAATAACTTATCGTTTGCGAAGTTGATATCTTATGTAAGAGAAAAAGTGAATTGAGACGACTCCTTTTTAAGGAGTCAAATGTGTCAAGTGATTTGAAGCATAGAAGGGTTAATGCTTAATCTTGAATTTCAGTTCCGACGATAGTCTCATCGAACGGAAAATAAAATACAAGATTGGGTTTTTACTTATATTAAACTGTATTACTTTCAGTGCTTTATATTGGAGTATCTGGCTGGATCTTCAGTATACTATACAGAAGAACAATTTCATGAATTGTAAATGGAAAAGTGCTAAGCGGATCACTCAGGCATGGCAACGACAATTGATGCATACTTCATCAGATAATTTTAGGCAAATTGGTATGTGTACATCACATGCATATGCTGGAAGACAATGTGAGCTCATGACCACGATAATTATTGCTATACAAAGGACTAACTTTCTGCCTTCGTAACGCTAAAATGGTGCGTGTCAAAGAAGCATAGTTTTAGTAAAGAAACTCCAGGTGAACCAAAAACTTAGTGTGGGGTGAGCCTTATTCAGTTTAATTTGCACGAAACAATTACGATGAAAGCCTAGTTATTAATTTCAATCTGTTTTATGAAAGAGTTTTAAGATAACTCTGAAATTTGACAACTTTAACCCATGATTATTCCAAAAATGGAGCGTTACACAAAAGGACAACACGTTGTCATTGTGAAAACCCATTACAAAAATGGGGAAAGTTACGCTGGGACCGCTCACAAAATTCGCGGAATTTTCGGTCGATGGTCGATAAACAAATGCATCCACAATGAGCAACTGTCTGATGCAGATTTCGGTCAGGCGGAGTGATTGTGCCTTACTTTTGTGAAATAACGCCGGAATTGTAGTGATTTTGAACAAAATTCGTTATAGGGACATGATAACAGAGTTCTTGTGGCCCCAACTGAACGACATGTGGTTCCAGCAGGACGGCGACACCTGCCATGCCGCGCATGAAACAATCAATTTATCCATACGATTTCCAGACCAAATTATATCACGAAATTCTGATGTCAACTGGCCACTAAGATCATGCGACTTAACGCCATGCGATTTATTTTTTTGGGGTTTTGTGAAATATCGGGCTTATGTGAATATACCAGAAATAATTCCTGAGCTCAAGGCCGAGATGCAACGCGTCATCGGTGAGATAAAACCACATCTTTGTGAAAAATTTCACAAAAAGAGCCATGGCCTGTCAGAGCCGCGGTGGCCATTTGCCGGATATTTTATTTCTAACTTAATCGGAACATGTTTACAGAATATATATACTTATTATAAAATACAGGCTCATCAAAAAAGGAACAGATGTGCATATGCATAGTTTCAAGCTATGAGGTACACTCTACATACCTTTGTTGGTCGACAGTCGAACTATAGCTTGCATGACAGTGGAATATAAAATATTCGGTGCATTTTATGTTGCTATAAAAATCAAACATAAAAAAACGCATAGAATGGAATGAAATTAAAAGTGTTATGCGATGTGACAATAAATTCAAGATCATTAAATTTTATAGGTTTGCCTGGGTTAAGGTTAAAATGTTTTGTTTCTTTTACTTAATGATGCATATTGATTTTGTCATAAAAATGAATTGTTTTTGTTCTTTTGAATATCGTGCGGAATCTACTATACTGGCAATTTAAGTTGTCTCATATCAACCATAAAAATTGCCAATTGTAGGGAACTTAACAATAATTATTTGCCACTTTAATTTACAATTGCAATTGCGAACTGCAACAACGAGCTGACATTTTTCAACACCATATTATAGGATAAGAAGGCTGCGCAGAAACAGGGCAAACAGCAGATGATGGTCTCTCTTCCTACATACAATATATTCGAGCAACATTAAGATTCGACGAGAATTTACGAGTCTGTCTTTCAACATTAAAATGAATATGCGGAATATTACAGTGGAAAGAAAAGAAACATCAAGTCGATCAATTTTGTTTTCTGAAAATTGTTCAACAGTGTTATGAAATATCAATGGATAGTAATTTTTAGACCCGGGTTGTCCAAAAGCTGTTGCCAACTTTAGACCCATAATGAGCATCACAATCCATTCAAATCTTCTCGAACGAATATACTCTTATTTTTGGAAGACTGATGTGGATGACGATTTTGAAAAGATAACCGGATCTTATGTGAAATTTTTAAACGCATAAATGACAAGCAACTGACTTTCAACCTCTTTAATTAGCATCTAGTGAATATTTACATCAGACGCAGAGCCAACCTCTTTTTGACACTAAATAAAATGTTTCATACTTGGACTAATTTTACCATGAAATGAAAACCTTTCATTTGTCGGGCTCAAAATAAAATCGAGAGAAAAACATTGGAATTCACTGCAATTGGTTTGTTCACAAATTGCTAAAATAATTACGCGCGCATTTACAAATTGCTCACTCGAATGCACGTTGTCACAATGACGATCGCAGCGACATCTTTGCAGTTGGAAGCAGATTGGTGCGCAAATGTGATGAATGTGTCGCTGTGCATTGATGAACGCGAGATGTCAACGAAATTGACTCGGCAATTCATTTTTTGCTTCTATAAAATTCGTTGAAGCAGGAATTTCTGCAATTGGCGAAGACGTCAAATGGTCTGTGCTGGCAGCCAACGAGCAACAAAAAAGTGGTACGAAAATAAAAAAAAAAGTCCAAAGGAAGTGCAGAAAAACTTCAATTCCAAAAATAGTGCTCCATTGAAATTTCAATGCGAATTAAAATTGTTGCACATAAAATGAAATGTGAAAAATTTTTTTATTTTAATTTTTGAATTTTTGACTTCAGTACACGAGGGATAGAGAAAAAATGTTATATCTGGTATTTGTTCAAAACTTGGACTTAGTTTCTGTTTGAATGTTTGAAGGATACATTTATTTCTACTTAGAGTCCTCAATTGTTTGCTTTTTTATGCCTTGCATTAACACACCAAGAATTCTTGTGCAATTAAAGAACGATCTTAAAGATCATCTATCATGTTTGTATGACTTTTGTTACATATCACAAATTAGGGTCTTATATCTTATAACAACTTATTGATCATATCTTCGTGAACAAAATTTTTTAGGTTAGTCAAAAATCGATAGATCAGATTACAAGCATGATCAATATTCTTTAAGTCGATTTATTATCAATAACTAAACGAAAAATTGTAGCAGGTCAATAGGTCATAACTTTGAGCAAAGATGACCTTAATAGTTATTTGAGGAAAACATTTCGTGATGCTACATAGTCTCAAATATAAGCCAAAATCGCGTCTTTTCCACCGTAAGGTTAGGATATCTCAAAAACCGGATTCAGATTCATCGCACCAAAACCCTTCGGAAACGCTATAGTTCGTTCGTGGCATAAAAAAAACACCTTTTGTTATACTTATTTTATTGAAAGGTTATGATCAGTGGTGCTCACTGCCACAACGAACGATAAGCATGTGTTGATAGTTCTGTATATGTGTACACTTTTTACGCTCGTTCACGCATTTTTGCACCCTTTAAGTGCCTTCTCATTCTCATTTTTACGCTTTTTGAGCGCCTGCTCGTTCTCTGCGGGGACCGGCTATGATCCTTCCGTTACCAACGATACCTGAATAAAATTATAGCTATGTCCATCGATGTCCGTGCATCACGCTAAAGCTACTACGTCGATTTTGATCCAATTTGCTTAGTTTTATTCCTTAGACGCTTGATCTCAATCTGCAATAAGACTTTTTACGATACCTTATTAAATATCAAGTTGTTAAAGTTTTAAAATAACGTAGAAAGAATTAATTGCGCGAATAGAAACAAGCATGCAAACACAACAAACTGTTTTATGGCAAGTTAATAAAAAAATAAAAATAAATTGTGGATGAGAGAGACCAGTGGCGTCACTACACCAAATCCTTGTGGGGAGCGGGCGAGAATTATAATTCCACCACTATTAGATGGTTTTATTGAAATAATTACTAGTATTAGATCCTTCGGTGGGGGGGGGAATTCCTTCCCCAGCCCTACCGAATTGACGCCACTGCCTATGACTTATCCTTAATGGTTTTTTCTAAGGATTTGGATATGTGTTGAAAAAATCAAAGCACACAATTACTAAAGAGAATCAATGCTGTACAAAAGTAAAAATAATTGCGAACATGCATTTAATATGGATTTAGGATTCAAAATTTAAATCTGAGCAACCTTAGAACAGGTCACCCGTACAAAGTCGCGAGAGCAGCTTTTATATACTGCTTATATTTATGTAGATATGACGTTGAAACATTGACGTTAAACATGGAAATGATACCCACGAGCACCATTGCAAACTTTCGTCTTCTTGATTAAATTTTCAATAACATTTTGTCATTAGTTCTACACGTAGTCCACGAATAACCGCTAACTTCTTTAACATTTTTATTACGGTTTTACTTTAATGGGCGAAAAAATGTTATCAATGTATTGATTCCATGGGTAAAATTCTAGTTATATTCATATTATAATGTCGTTGACATGTTAGGGAAGTGGAAATTGATGTGAAAAAAATATCATCACTTTTGATTCCTCGGACAAAGAACTTACATATCAAGAACACATTTAAAAATCTTATATTAAAAACATATGAAATATTTTTACAAATTTAATTATTAACATGTTTCACCAAAATAATCACAAATTTTATTTTAGATAATCCGTAATGTTTCGATCCCGAGTAACGTGAAGAGTCTCGTTCTTCAGTTCCTAATCGTTTTGAAGTCGTTGGCAAGCATCTTCTGCTTAGCATAGCTCTACAGAAAAAGTTAACAGGTATGTAAGTTATAATTTGATAAACTTTTTAACCATGTCGCGAGATGGTGCACAAGAGTGCACAACTCAAAGTTTGTTTAGCTCTTCCAGCTCTAACAACAATAACAAAAAATATCGAGCTTTTTCTGTTATGCGAACTAAATCATTTCGGTTCGCAATCAGCGTGTGCTTTTTTTTGTGTTATTTTGTCTTCAAAGCGCGCCAGCTCTCTCAGTTCTTTCCGTTACGAGAGGTAAACAATTTCTGTGATTTTGCTTTCAAATCACTTGCTCCTTCAGGTTTTGTTTTGGTTTTTCTGTTGTTTGCATGCTAGCCGCAACTAATTAAAAATATTTCGTCAACGCTACTTTTTTAGCAAAATCTTTTTGAGTTTCTACCCAAACCGCGAACCAGTTTTAAACAGCTCTCGAGATTTTTGTATGCATCTCTGGGTTAGAATATACTCTACGAAAAGACTAAAATTATGTTTACGCTCGTGGCTTATAGTTCGCAAGAAGGTAAAGGAAAAGGTTAGCTTTATGTAGAACTCTTGCAGAATATCAACGTTGACGTCTTCACTTGCCTTTTTAAACTAACATTCAGTTAGCCAGTGGCGTAACAAATCCTTTGTCAAATCCCTAATCATACAATATTTTCTAAAAATGTGATATAGTTTTTGAATTTTATTTTTAAGATATAAGCTCAATTTTTTCATTACATCCATTTCTTAGGGAAACATGTTATGACATATTTTTTATTCGCTTTGCTTTGATTATATGCCTATTATATGAGATTGTTGGCGACTCATGAACCCCAGGATATTCTGTAAAAATAAAAAATATATTGCCAAATCATAGAGACAAAAAATATTTCCGTTCCTATCGTTCCTATGTATATACCTCTAACGATATAACAGCACCGAAGAACAAGATATACGCTGTAATAGTGAATATACCGCTAAAGTAATTTTTCTTTTAAATAAATAAATCAACATTGAACTACCAAGTTATAAATATTTATGTACACATATCTTTAATTAGAGTTAATCAATATGAATTATCACTTGCTTACACTACGAGCTCTTAACACTAACACTAATTTGATCACGCATACTTTGCTGACCTCATTAGTCGGACTCCAATGAACACAGCTAAACGTAGCATAATTGATTGCATGCAATTCATCAAAGCACCACGCTAGCGACTTAAGCTACACCAAGTAATCTGTCAAAAATTACATCAATACAGGTAGTCTGTCATTGGCACAAAAGCGGACGCAGGCGTTACATTTGACTTTGCAGCATGGTAGCGAGCAGTGGTCAATGCTGAATTTCCGACCGCAACAACAGCGACGGCTTAAGCCTCATTTATCAACACTTTATGCCGAGCGGATCAAGTGCTCACTTTTGTATGCGCTAGCAAGATCACTTTTCAACATGATAATGGCATTAATTTTTAGGCAACGCCTTTGGCACAACCAATTTCTCAAAGTGTTATGGACATAAGTCAATAATGCGTAGCAAATCCAGGAGAAGCATCAAAGAAGCACAGTTATTTTATTCTGTCCTTTTCCGAGATAATAAAACCATCACCACAACAAGATCGTTTGTTTACTTTACTTTTGTGAAAACGACCTTTTTTATGGTTGGTGTTACCTAATGAGTTGTTTTTGTTGTTGGGATTATTCGTGCATTTGGGTTATTTATGCAGTCAAGGACCCAATTGTGTGTTCTGTGTGAACGACTCTGTACGACTGACCCCTGTGGTGAAAACAAACTTAAATTTTATTGTTTTTCTTGTTGTGGGTTCAAAATGCACTGCGGGCGCTTCTCAATTGTCTGCCGTCTTGATCATCGTGGAGAGATCTTTGTTTTTAATGATTTCTTATCAATTAATAACGCAAATAAATATCTAGAAACGGCTATTAAAACTGTTAAATATAATAAAATGCAATTCGTGTGGGAATCAAGTGGTATACACTTGAACTCAGATTTTCATTGATGGCATTTCCCATCATAAGAAAGAAATTAAAATTTTTATCGTATTTAAGAAAAGAAAACAATTTTAAGGAATCTTTGCACAAAATGCCAATGCTAAAGAAAAGAGATATTGGCAAGACTTCCTTCAGCAATTCTCTAACAATTTGCATCAAAGAGTTTTGTTCACTTCAAAAAGTAGTTGCGAAACTTTTCATCCTATCCGTCGATATACCCCTCTGAAAAATTTCTTTTGCCGACAAACTATTGATTCGATCGGTGTGCAGCTCTTACTATATTTTATCTATATATAAAGAGGTAAAATTTGTATTTTAGTATGTAGAGGGTAATCTCTGGAACTACTGCTCCGATTCTAAAAATTCTTCTACCAATAGAAAGCTAAACTATACCTGTGTAACAAAGGCTTTATTTTATTTCGATAAAAATATGGGCCCTGGCACGTGCCATGCAACAAAAATACTTCCAATTCTATACCTTCGTACCAATGGTTGTTAGAGTCTTAGTGTCTTAAAAGTTAGTGATAGAATGTAAGTAAATGATCTCTGCCAAGCACCTCGGAAAATATGGACGGAATTAGATAAGGGGGCGTAGCACTTTCCATGCAACAACAACACTTAAAATTCTTGGCTCTTATGATAGTAATAATTTTGAAATTTAGTGCTAGAATGTTTATGGGCTAAGTTAACCAAGTCATGAAATATGATCGCGATTAGGTAATGGGGCGTGGCACTTTGCATACAACAAAATCTTCTAAAATGATATATCTCTGTATTTATGATAGCTAGATTCAAATGGTCCATGTCAAGACCTTGCAAATATGGACGGGATTAGACAAGGGGCGTGGCACTTTCAATGCAACAAATACGCATACAGCGCAATGTTTTGAAATTTGGTGTTATGATATTTATAGGATGTGTTGGAAATGTATTGAACTATATGTCACGAAATATAGACGGAAATAGGCAACGGGCCTTAAACGCCATATCTTCGCTACTTTGATAGCAAGTGCCTTAAAATTTCGTGATAGCATGTATATGGTCTTTGCTAAGCAACTCACGAAATTTATACGGGACTAGAATACGGGTCGTGGCACCTTCGATGCGATAAAAGCAATTAAAACGCTATATCTGGTAACATATGATAGCAAAATTTTTAAAATTTGGATCAAAAATGTATACTGTCTACTCTAAGGACCTCATGAAATGTGTTCGCGATAAGATAACGGGGCGTGGAACCTTCCTTACAACAAAAACACTTTAAACACTATACCTTGGCATCTATGACAGCTATAGTTGTGAAACTTGATACATGGAGGTACATTGATTGTGCCAAGCTACTCGCAAAATGTGAAATGCACTGTGTATTGGGAGGCGGCACCTCCCACACAAGAAAAAACACTTAAATTGGCATTCTTCTTGACACTATTTTTAAAATTTTTAATAGAAAATTAAAGAGATAATTTTTTTAAAAAAAGCCCTACTATTTTGCATGTCTTGTGATGGCTAGCCTCTACAGCATTTCAAGTCGTTATTTTTTTAGTCTGCTTCCCAAAAGACATAAGATTTGGATACTTCAAAAGTATTAGTCGCTAAAAATGCACATCATGACTGAAAATTAACCTTCAGAGCCCAATATATTTTTCCGTAGAGGTTGACCGTACCGTAATAATGATGGTGTTATATGATTTTTCGGACTTTATTTCGATTTGTGAAATACTAATTTTAGATTTGTTGACATATCCGAAAATGAAACTCTTCAATAAACAATGGTGCTGTGGAAAATCATATGTGATTTTGCAAGTACAAAAATCACAAGTGCCTGCCTCCTTATAAACACATTGATGTATTTTCATAAAATAGATTCTATATTTGAAAATTAAAAACAATAAAAATCAAAGTTTCTTAAGCGCAGGTGCAGGCAAAGCCGACATCAAGTATCTCGAAACCTTCAATTTTCTGAACCCTTTTCTCTCCGCTTCTTCTGCAATCATCCGATGCCTGACAAAGGCTGGTTATATTATTTTTTATGTCATGAAATGTTGAACGCAATTCTCTTGAATGAAATCGAAAACCACTGTAGGAAGCTTGTGATGCGTAAAAATACCGCGAAACACGATTATATCAAAAATTCCATCCAGACGAAGAGGTCCACTTAAACACTGCTTCTAAATGATACCTTCCTTGGCAAAAAGAGCAAGACAAAAAGATAACGCAGTTGAATTTAATAAACAAAGAAAGAATGAGAATCAAGAAGGTCTTATGCGATTAATGCACAGAAACCAAAAACAACGTTAAAAATGTAAACAAAAAATAAGCGTTAACATGGTAACAATGGTGTCCCGTCGTGGCATTGAAATATGGTTCGAATAAATTTTTATGACAATGTCGTATGATGGCTGGAAACAACAACAGCAAAAACGAAAAAAAGAGAGACGAACAAGGTGAAGGAGTGTTTGTTTGTCTCATGGTTTTCTTAATTTTATGTTATGGGCTCTTTTTAATGAGGCTTAAATTATTGGCACGCGAGGGCTTAAGTGTGGAAACAAAAGTTTTGGTTCTGTTGATATCACTTAGGTTAATTAAAACTACCAAAGAAAATGCAATTATTGGCTACGTTCAGTGTTAGATGAAGACTTATGCATGGCAAGTACTCCACAAAAAATAGAAAAATTATAAACATTTATTGGTTAAATTTTCCAAAAATCCTTAAGCTTGGAACCACTATAAAGAAAGTTGTAAAGATTTTCGTATTATTCGGTACGTTTTCAACGGTACTGTTGCGGTTTTGTTTCGGGTATAAAGTCTTATATTGTTTTTGTCTTTGCGGAAATGAAAGCTAATGGCGTATAAAGAGTGGTTGAAGCATCTAATTTTGCGAGTAATAGAAAATTTTTAAATATATAATTCATTGGATGATCCTATTTTGACTAAAATTTCAAATTTTTAAGTTGTTGAAATTTTGTAAGAATTTCATAAATTTTAATGGTTTCTTTTTTTATACCTTACAAAAAGGGGTGATTCACTCAGAGGTATTTTTTAAGTAGGGATCTTATGACAGAGCTATCATGTTATTTTTATTCAGTATTGCTTGATACTATAGAAATACTAAGCTCGACACAGCGTCTACAAATTATTCAGCTGTATGACGAATTCGCTATACCATTGAAAAATTTCATAAATGGATATACCACATCGACTTAGTGAAAAATAATAAAGGGTGATCCAATACAACGTCCCTTTTCGAACTGGGTTGTTTTGATAGCTGTCATGTGTCAAATGTCTATGCTTGTCCATATGACGTTTGTGTTCAGTATTCAATACGACTCAATCATGAATAGACTTACTCCTGAACAACGTTTCTTAATTCTGGAAACTTAATACCAAAATCAGTCATCAGTTAGAGAAGTTCTTCAACATCATTTTAAGCGTCCAACACCATCACCAAATTTCGAATCAATTCTACACTATTGGACATTCATCATTCAACCCGAGTGCAGACAGCCCGTAATTTTGAGAATATTTCTGCAGTAGAAGAGAGTGTTTGTGAAAACCGTGAACAATCGATTCATCGCCGATCTCAGGCTTTGGGCATCTCTTATGAATCATTGTGGAGTATTTTGAGGCGTGATCTTGGTCTGAACGCCTATAAAATGCAGCTCGTACAAGCCGATTGATATTGGTTTATGTTTTAATTTCGGTTTATGGGCCTTACAACAACTTCAAATTGATCCATTATTTTATCGAAAAATTGTGCTTAGCGACGAAGCTCATTTCTGGTTGAACGGCTACGTTAACAAGCAAAATTGCCGTATTTGGGCCGATGAACAACCAGAAGCAATCCAAGAGCTTCCAATGTATTCTGATAAATGTACTGTTTGGTGTGGTTTGTGGGCAGGAAGTATCATTGGACAGTATTTCTTCAAAAATGGGGATGGAGCCCGTGTTACGGTCAATGGTGCTCGCTGCAGACCAATGATCAATGAATAGTGTTGCCAAAAATTTAGGTATGCAACAACTTGGAGTATTTTATGTAAGGATCTTAGTATAAAAGCATACAAAATTCAGCTTGTAAAAGAATTGAAGGAAATAATTTCGAAACGTTACCATTTCAAAATTTGTGTTCTTGAAAAGCTTCAAAATGATCCACTATTTTTGAACAAAATTTTGTTCAGCGATGATAGTCCATTTCTGATTTTAATGGCTATGCTAATAAGCAAAATTTCCGTATTTGGGCTGAAAAGTAAACTGATGAGGTTCAAGAGCTACCATTGCATCCAGACAAAGCAACGATTTGATGTGACTTATGGGCTGGTGGAATCATTCTTCAAAAACTATGAACGTAACTGCGGATGCCACCAGTTTCGCGCCATGATAACGGGCTATTTGCTGTCTAAAATTGAAGCCCGTGTTCTCGAACACATTTGATTCCAACAAGACGGCGCTACTTGGCTTACAGCCGGTGAGAACAATTCTGTGAACAGTTAATTTTACATTTCGGGCTGGTGATCGGCCGCCTAGATCATGTAATATCACATGGCTTGACTTTTCCTTTGACACTGCGCCAATTCCAAAGTCTTCATGGGTAAGCTAGACATGATTGAGTATTTTGGAAGGCAACATTACTTGCGTCATTCGCCAAATAACACTCTAAATACTCGAACGCGTCACAGAAAATTGGAATTTCAGAATAGGCCATGTAAGCCACAGTTATGGCCAACATTTCAAAGAGATTATCTCTAAAAAATAAATTTTCAGAATGGTTCTTTTGTATCATAATAAAGAAACATTGACTATTTGTATATATAGCACTTTGTATGTGCATTTCTCAAGTGAACTTAAAATTTAACCCAAAGACATTGTAGTCAATGTCAAACAAGTGATGTCTTGTTGCGATTATAAGCGATACCCGTAAGTGAAATTATCCATTTCAGCTTTTGTGTATAAATAAAATAATGACATCAAATTGCGAAATGTTCACTTGTCGCATCAAAATCGACAATATTTTTCCGATTACAACATGTCGCAAAATGCCAGGGGTGCAATAAAGCGGTACAACGAAGAAAAAAAAAAGTTACTTCGGTTATATGGTTATGTATTTGGTATTGATCTTATTTACCTTATTACTTAGCTAGACCTAGCACATTAGAAGGCACGCTGTAAAATTAAAATATCACGAACATGTTGGTGCTCGTAAAATAAATGAAATAAATTTGCCAACATAGGCTTTTATGATCTTTGCCTTAATGAACTCAATACTCAGACGCTTCATCTCCAAGCAAGGCCTTTACCTATTCAACTCTTCAACTTTTCGAAAAATTTTCCTGATGATAATGTCAGAAGATATCTGCATTATTTAGTTCCGTTCTGTATACGTGGCATTCTCATTATTCAGAACATGTAAGTTCACATCCCCAGAATCAATTCGGCTATCGTGATCGCCCCTTAAGGATATTTCTTCTTGCTCAGCACAGAAGAGAATTGTTTCTATTATCGGTCTTATAGATGCTCTGTTTTCTTCAAACTCATTAGCTTTAGATATTGGATTCCTGACAATATTCGATTGTTTTCCTAACAATATTTCATGGAACAACCTTCTTTCACATTTTTCCAATTTCTATAGCAGGTTCGTTTCGTTTCGTTTCATTTTGTGATGTTTTCTTGTTGAGAATTAGCAAGGAAAAATAAACTTCAATCCAAGTTGTCCTATGTTGTTAATTAGCATCTGTTAGAGACATTTGGATGGGAGGTGAGGAGAGTTCCAGCCCTACGACTGCTATGGCTGGCTACGGATTTGCCAGGCATTGATCTGACTTTATGCCAACTAATGTTGCCACCCATTCTATTTGTAAGCTTTTTTGTATACAGACGGTAAAATCTTTTGACATTCAAGCTCAGGGCACAAATGGCAAAAGCCCAATAGCAGCTTGGAGTAGGCTCCAACATAAGCTCCAAGAAGAATATGTAACTGCTGCTTTAAATAAAAACACTTGCGCTTTTATGAAAATTATGTTTTTGCTTAGACTCAAAGTTTATGTTCAGAAATGCTTTTTAAATTTTTGAGGAAGGAGTTTTTTGAGTCTTAGTTTGTAGAACACTCAATGGTGATTGCGATTTTTTTATACAAAATTATAATTTAACTACTTTTTTTATAAGAAAATATTAAGATTGTTATTTGGAAGCAATTTTATGATTAATTATAAACTTGTTTTGAAGTAATCGGTTTCTTATATTACTCAGGATTCTTCGGCACAACAGAATACGCAATATTTCACCCACAAAAGAAAAAAGAAAAAAGGAAAAACATTAAGTACCAATGCACTTAACAAATTACAGATGTGAAAATTTCATTAACACTGCTTCACTTCCCACCAGAAAGAAGTGTTATGCCGCGCAGTTACAATTCGATACCCCCAACAAACCCTTGAGCAGGGCACAGACACATTCCACAAATTAGAAAATGATTAATGGACTCAACCAGTCGCATCCTCAATACCAAAAAAAGAACAACAGCACCACAAGTAGTACTTGTGTACTACACAGAATCCAGTCTACTCTCCATCCATTTCTTAATCGGAAACATCGGCACACTTCAGCAAAAATGATACTCTGGAGGATTTCACAGTTGCTGGTGGAAAAATCACTCTTCCGTTCATTTGTTTTTGCTACTGTGTGTAATTTCATAATATGACAGCAGGACCTTCGGATCAACAATTGCTCGCCTGAGTCATTATGAATTTGGGGGTGTGTTTGTTGCTATTGTTGGTGTTTTTCTGCTGTCTATTCGGAGAAAACAAAAACAAAAACACAAAGAAGTGAACATAACCAGACGTACTTCCGTCGAGGGTCGGTTTTATGACTGTTGTTGTTCTTTTCTCAATTTATGCATCAAATTACGATTTAAAATCCTTCAAGCCGGCTGACAAATGGATTTTAATGTCAAGTAGATGGGAGTAGAAAAAGGGTACGCAATTGAATTTTGCAATTTCACAGCAGGACTTTGGTTTTGGGGGAAACGAAAGGATGTGCTTGGTGTTAGAAGAGGGTTCGTTTAAAAAGAGGTCGTCACTTAGTTATCTCTGATTTGTAATCTTTGATTGTTTATTTAACTACTGATTTCATGGCGAATTTTGACACACAACAGGATATTTTAAGTTTCCGGTTATTATGTGCGTTAAATAAAGAATGCGCTATATTTAAAAATGTTTGCTCTTCACATTTTTATCAACTGTCATATGGAAGCGCAGAAGGCTGCAACTTGTCGGTGTCTTGTCTTTGGTTGCAATTAAGATTTTGTTGTGATATTATTATTCAAAATCACTTTTTTGAAATTTTCGTGGACAAATTTAGGAATAATTATTCCTGATTCATATCGAAATCAATTTTAAGCCACTGAGGGTTTTTTTTTTTTGCGAACTCTTGTATAATCTCATGATTAATATATCGAACTTGATAGTTTTTCTTTTCAAAAACAACTGTCGCTTATTAGGGATAAGACGATAACATTTAATACTAAAGTTTTCCAAGAGAACTCATGCTTGTTTGCAATGTTTGTGTCTAAGATATTTCTCTAATTGAGTTGTCTTTTTTTAATCGAAATCAAAATGTTTCAACCATCCCATCAAAACTCATTTAAGTGTGATGGCACTCATTTCATTAAGGGTTGCACACCACCATTTACTATCGTGTTTCCCCCTTGTTGCACCTCAAATAAATACTTAACAATCCATTACATTTATTTTATTTCAAATATTCGCATTCGATGCGCTAGAAATCATATCCATGCCACATAGTATCTACCAGAAAGAATTGGTATGCTTAGAACTTGATTTATGATTTTCAACTACGTATTGTGCATTGAAAGGGAGAAAATCTGAGGTATAAGAATCTTGTAGCCTATGACAGAGAAATGTGAAGTATGTTTATGAGCGGATTAAGTTGGTTTACGAATTCCATTTGGATTTAATGAGGCCGAAGATAAATTTTTCAGTCCGAGATAACGTAACAGTGACGCGTTGTATAAAATTTGAAAGACGAAACAAAAATAAAATTTCATTAAAACGTTAAATTTTTATGTAGATTAAACTCCTGCATGAGTAGACTTGGAAACTTAGAATCCTAAAAAAATATTTATTGTCATGGACTGCATTTCCCGAAATTCAAGAATATGTACACGTATATCTTGAATACATTTTAGAGTTATAAGCCGTGTAACAATTTCACAATTTTATATTTCAAGTACTTGGTGTAATCAATCTCATTCCTATGAATACGACTACATAGTATATGCTGACTTAAAACAATAAGTTTATAACCGGAATACATCTAATAAATTAATAATGATTTAAAAAAATCATTCGCAAAAGTTATAATGAGTACAGCAAGTGCTTGAAAGGATGATAGTGAATTCGTCATATTTAGTTATAACTTCTAATTTAGATTCAAAAAATATATATATACTCTTATATGACGCACATATCAGTCAATAAGTAATAAGATTTTTTTTATGATTTCGCGTTTCCGAGACTTACCCCTTCGAAGTTCTTAGCAAGAGAGGGCTTGAAGTGAACAAAATAAATGTTACTGCGATTCGGTTATGAAACTTTATGCTCGGTCTTCATGTACACAAATTTTGAATTAAACGCTTTTCACAAGCCATAATTTTTTAAGATACCTTAAATAACTTTCAGAAGTGTTTTACAAACCAAACTTATTTAAAATCCGTATGTACATATGACAAGAAAAACCAGTTATCAGTAAATTTCCTATTGGATCAAACCAATTCAACAAGAAGTCCAAAATTAACTAAATACATGTAAAGCAAAACCTGAGCAAACAGTTTTGTAATTGAATCTTTGAACAATATGAAATAAGTGGAATCATATCTAATCTGGCATAGTCGCAAACCAGAAAATTTCCCAAATAAAAATTATAAGCTTTGCCAAAGGAAAACTACAAATAAGACACTTATGATATACATACTCTCATATCTCATTTCAAAGGGAACTGTATTTTTTTTCTCAGTAATAAATGAGATAGTCATATAGCGAAAGCTTTTAAAATACATACATAAAAGTATAGGCCTTCTTTTTTATGATTACAATTGTTGTTGGAAAACGTTGGCTATCCTTGAGCCACCATCTCGTTTGAGATATCTTTCAAAGTGTTTTGTTCTATTAAAGTTTTACTGACATGGATTTTGCCACTTTGGCGCTACACATCGACTAAGTCATCAAAGTAAAAAAAAAATTCATATATATTTCTAACGACGCGTACACATATACATATATGTTTGTACATATATAAGGGCTTTTTTTCAAAGTTTTGTGGATGGATTTTATAATATTTTTTTTTTCATATGTTAGCTTGATGTTTAAAAATAATTATTCCAAAATTTGAGCTTACTAGCTCAAACCTGTAAACGGAGCGTACAGAGTTTCTGTCCGATTTCGTTGATATTTTAAGAAAAAGTGGGTTTCTAAAACGTTGAAAAAATCTACCTTAGGTGCCAAGAAATAGCGTTTTAAGTATTTTTTTGTATGGGAGAGGACACGCCTTGTTGTCAAACCACGACCTAATTTTTTGTGTGGCTGAAAATACCGACAAATCGACACCCAATCGAGTTTCATAAACCTATATTATAGAATCGGGCTAAATTTTTTTTTTTTTCAAGATACTATCGGTGTGATCCGATTAAAAATTAGCGTGAAAATATCAAATCGTGAAACTTTTGTCTCATTATATTTCGATCTATATTATATTTTAATTGCTAATAAATCATTTTCGATAAATTTAGGAATCTTTGCAAACTTTTGTACTCAACGCCCTCTGGCATGCAAATTTACAAATGCATACAAACTCAATACGCCATATAACACTAGAAAGGTGAGCTCAATACCTTTCCAATAAGGCTAAAATTATGTACTATAGATCTACAACCTTTCAAAAAAAAAAATCAAAAATTATTTTTAAGTAATCTTACCTCTAACTTTTCATTCCCCGTCGGGCTGAATTTTTTTGCTCCACACAATCCGACTTGGTCTTATATAATATAATACAAGACTATCATGTGAAGTCAAGAAATAGAAAATTTTGCTTGTGTTTACCCACGTGCATATTCTGATACTCCCGCACTTACAAGTGAAGGTACTAAATTCCACTTAGCATGTACTGTCACATGTTTAATTGCAAATCAAATGTGTTTTTAATTCAAAAAATTAAAAGCAATGTTTCGCTTTTCCACAGCTCTCTCTCATTTGATGTCTCATATATCGTCCATTAAATGCGCACCATATTTAGAACATCTCTTTGACATTTGCCCTTTAAACGTCAACACTCTGGCGCAGCTACTAGCGCTTTTATAAAACTGTCACATAATTTATGTTTCAATTTCAATTTTGGTTTAAATTTCAAAATAGATGCATTTTCATTTGGCTGAGTGTTGAATGTCTTCAATTAGTTGCTCTAACAACGCCGACAATCTCCCCAGTCTCAACATACAGCATGTTGCCACTTTGTCAAAACCAAGTGCGGCTGTTTACCCCTGGGAGAAGTTGCAACAGTTTTTGTTTCAATTCCGTATTTCTCATAAACAAATTGTCTGTCTGTCTGCAGATCCATTACTGGGTAATGTATAAATTTTATTTATTTTTATTTAAATTTCGTTCAGCTGTTTTAGAATTTTAAATTTTGTTGTATTAAGAAAAACTGACATTTGCAATTATTGGTCTCGAGAACCTGTTCTCATCATTTTCGAATTTGATATTTCAAATTAATCAAGTGACATCAAAATGTAGAGTAAAGTAAAAAAACTTTAACTTAAAATTTTATACTCATAAGTTTTTTAAAGTTCTAAAATCCAGTAAGTCTCTGTTTTAAGGTGCACTTAAAAGGTTAAAGCCTAATAGTTACTTATAAAAGTATAGCTAATTGAAGGAAAAATTAAAATATCACACATGGCACATTATTTTTCAAATCGAAAAAAAGTCAACTCTATGTAGACTTGCTTGAAATTTACGGATATTACTACATTCAATCCTAAAGGACCCATATTTTTTTTTATTTCCCTGAAAAAACCCAATTATCAAAGCTATGGTCATTTGAACTTTGTCCTTTAAAATTATAAAAAAAAAATTCTGAATGGACTTTTTTTCAAGCTGTCGATGTTTCCTTAACCCTCTGATGCATACCACCGCCTTTTGACGGAGTATAGCTGTATATGTAAAGCTACCACATCTAATTTTTTTTTGTAGTGTTAACCCATTACGACCATTTGTCAAAGTTTCAATTATTTTTGGTGCATATCGTGCGACTTTTCATGCTTCGTTTGACAGTTATGTCAATTCAAAGTGAAAATTCATTAAAAAAAAGAAACTAATTATTTTCGCGATACCTAATTTTTCGATTAGTAAAAAATAGTAGTATTTCTTGTTTGATCGAGTCCATAATTTATCTAGTAGGTAGCTTAGTGCATTATCTAGTCAATAGTGTATGAACTTACGTGATGAGAAATTATTAGGTTCATATGGGATCCATTTTCTGGCAGCCGTCAATAGGCGGGCTTATGCAGTGGGACGTTTTTTTTTCGTCGTACTTTATAATTAGTTTTATGTTTTGATCAGCCCTATTTTTTTCTGCTATTTCTACTATTTGCATTTGCTATCTCCTTGTAATAACAATTGAATAATTTTGAACCGAAAAATATTTTTGAAATAATTTTTTTATCACACAAAGAGGTCGATGCATTAATGAACTCAATTTTAAGTTATGACAATGATAACGCACTGTCAAATTTTTTTATTTAAGCTGCACAGAGAGCTAGCAGGCGCTCAAACAGCGTGCACGTATACAGAATCATCAACTTATGCTTGTCGTTGCTTGTGGAAGAGGGCACCACTGGTTATGTTCCTGTATCGAACAGTAACAAAACGTCGAAGTATATCAAAATTATCGAAAAACATCGAAAAAATAGATAATAGTAAGCAAATACACTGAAAGACCAATAAAAACGGAAAGGTATGGAGAGTATCGAACTTCAACACACCGATCGATAAACAAAGAAAATGTCTAAAAGTATCGAACCTGGAATAAACTTTGTACCGGGTGGGAGTTTTCGAAAACCGACCGAGCAAACTTAAAAAATTATTATTCCTTAGAGTTTAAAAGAGTGTCAGATTAAAACAACAGTAACAGCTATTGATTTCTTGGTAAGAAGTTTTTTCAAAAAAAAAAAAAGTTGAAACTCATGCAACCACCCCGTGTGAAGACGGGGAGAGACACTGAACTGGACGAATACATTTTCCATCCCTTTGATGTTCCTAATACCAGCCAGTCACTTTCAATTTCCCAAAATGTAATAGCTCCTTTCATACAACAGCTTCTTTAGCATCACGTGTCTCCTTAATCCTTGTAACTAATTTTTTTCATACGCTTAAGAGCTTTCTGCTGCAACCCTGAATGTTAAATAAAGAAATTTAATTTCAAGCGTCAATGCACAAGCTCTCTAAACAACTTCTTCCCTATAGATAGGTAAATCTGAAACAGCGCGGTGTAGAGTTTCGTTTCAGCTCGGTAATTTATTGATTTTTTGCTTTTGGGGAGCAAACCATTTCGATGTTGCCTTTCTACAACGCATTTATCGACCCAAATGTCAAAAAGCGTTCTCATCAGATACGCTGTAGGTCTACTTTTCAGCGTTAAGTCTCTTGTCTTTGAGTCAAATTTTAATTCCATGGATTTAACATGCGTTCGTTGTAAGATTTATAGTTGAAAATTTATTTGTGATAATTATAATTGGCACACGCTTGACAAAATTTATGACTGCATACTACTTAAAAGCATGAGTTGATATTGAGAGATAAAAGGCGGTTTCACATGTAAGTTTTTGCTCAACGTCCAATTTCGTAAGTGGATTTGAACGATTTTTTTAAAGGCTCAATGATATCCTGATGACCAAAAACAAAAAAATGTTAAATTAAAAATGATTTTTTCCAAACGTTTTTTTTTTCCTACCAAGACAAACCCTCAAGGAGATACCCCTATAAATGTCAGAAAAAGGAAAACCCGAATCTGAACCATTATTGAAAAATGTAGAGCTCTTTAACCCTTAAGAGCTGAAAATTACATGCTTGCCTATGGCCAGTTTATCCTTAGCTCTTCAAAAGTCATTTATTATGTTACGTATAGTTTACAATATTGAATTCAAATCAGGCCCTAAGTTCTTAAGGCACGTTAACATTTTGGGATATTTCATCCTGAAGCTATTAAAAAAAAATTAAAAAATTCCCTTTTTGGTATAAAGATATAACTGAAATACATTTACCTCCTGACGTTATGAAGTTATTCTGCTACCCAGCTTAGACTGAACACACCCAATTCTATTATTTAGTCATGTCTTAGTTACAACAAGTTTATTGTTGAAGAGCATAATAAGAAATTTTCTATAATTTATGGATTACACAAAAACCTAGAACATCACAACAAAAAACAGCTAAAGTTACGAGTAGTCAATCTACTTTCATCCATTCCTAAACGGAATCATCAGTGACCTTTCAGCTGATTAGTAAGAATTTCTACGTTTGATATGATTCCATTTTTGCACTAATTTATTGTGAGCCCAAAACCTTTAAGCCTTGGATTTGAAATTAGCTTAAATAAAATACGCCAGTCTTTACATATTTCATCCCAATTACTTTGAAATACATATTAAATAAGATACATTTCTTTGGTGGCAAAAATACCGCTTACGCTGGACTCTTTTGGCAGAAAATCTTTCAAGATATGAGTTCAAGTTTTACTTTTTCCAATGGAACCTCTCGAAGCAATGAACTTTAGTGCTCCGTACTCACAACATTTATTGGACAGTTTTCTAGCATGTGGTCTCAATGGTTTTGCAAGTATGAGGTGTGCCACGCAAGTTCCAATCCAGTTTTGTACAGTGCTTAGCCAAACCATTCTAAGTTTTTGAACTTTGATTGCAGAAGTTACCACAAATACCTCTGTCAATATAGCGTCTTAAAATTTTTATTCGCATAGGAGGTACCACACGCTCTTGTTGAAATTCGGTAAATTTTACTACCTTAACCATTTGAAGTACATGTGTGAAGTTTGGTGGGCCTAACTTTGATGTAATTTAATAGACTGACTGGCATGGATATGTCGATTTAAGGGGTGACGCTGATCAAAAGTATTAAAACTTTTATGTAACTGCCACGCTCCCTTTAATACGTTAAAATCGAGAGTATAAAGTGAACATATCCTGTGTGCAGATTATAAAAATCTAAGGTAAAGGGAAGACACATTTGGTATTGTTCTGGTGAACTGCAAGAATATATTTGGTATATTTATTTATTACTGGACAAGTGTCCAGTTGGACCAGTATTCTTGCTAGAACTATTTCTTGCATGTTTGCCGAGGCATGGTTGCGTATTCCTATTGCTATCGTACTTTGCAGTATAGAAGGCATGCTTGCCACTATGTCTTCCACGGTTAAGCACAAGAGGAATGGGGTAGAATTGTGGTAGGTTAGGTTCCTCAACGTCCCAATAGGATACTTACCAGTAAGTATGTGTATGAAGAGTTGTTTTCTCTTACCGGCTGAAGTGCTGTCAATGGAACAATGTTGGAACCAGTTTTCTGAGTAGTCTACTTTATACAAAAAATATTTATGTGGTCGTGCTCTAAGGCAAATAAACCAACATTTCTTCACAATGCCAAACTTTCAAAGAACTTTTTTGGAATGATGTATAGACCACCCCTCATTACCCATTGTCACCAGCAGCAGAAACAAAAGGATATTTATACATCCAATTAGCATATCATTTTACAAGGACCATTCATTAAAAAACCATAAGTCCAATAGGTAAAAGTTTTAAGCAAAGAACCTGTCAAACTACTTTGACAAATCCTTTGTTCTATGTTCAGGAGAATAAAAACACCCGCACTTTTTTGCCTCAGGAAATGTAAAAAAAAAGGATCACATAAATGTCACACACTCGAAGGCATAAAGAAATCGCTGACGACTATACAAAGCAATAAAATGTCAACTGAGGCATTTTGCATGAAAATAATTTTAAATTCAAAGTGCTCTGCTGCTCTGTGAAGACTTCAAACACGCGCTAAAAAGTGCTCGCAATCCAAGCCAAAAAAAATATGATGCCATAATGCCCATCATTCCCCATATGCGTGACTTTTGCTTGTAAGAAATACTTGCGGTTTTTACATTTTGATTATCAAAAAAAAGTGACATAAATACGCCCTTCAGACCGAGGATAATTGAAAACATAAACATTGCAGTTGCGCATTATCCTCGAGGCAGTTAGTGGTTTGAGGGTGTCCACAGCGACGGTATTTGAGGCACAATTTGTCAACGAAAGAGAAAACGTGCCATATCTCGCCTCAAGTAGCAACAGTCATCATTGTCGTAAATTTAGAATAGATATTTACTCTTACAATGTCCTTTTTATACCGTGCGGCTGTGCTGCTGGTCGATCGTCTGGTATTAACAGCGATGGCGACACGTGCACACGAAGCAGGAAAATATTGATATCGGAGTGAGTTGGTGCGTGTTTCTGCATCACCTGATGATTCACAAAACTCAATTATTTAAGTTCTTGATGTTAAAGGCAAAGGAGGCTGAGAAAAACAGCACTCGTATGGGATGGTTGTTTTAAATGGGGAAGACAAGAGCATTGTTCAGCAACCGTGAAATATGATATGTCTTTTGTTCATCGGGTAAAAGCAAATTTTGTTTTTATTTTTTTCATTTGCAATGTTTTTTTGAACCTTCATAGTACATATGTTCGTGATCAAGGATAATTTGTTATCTCAATCCATGTTAGCGTAAAGAGCCTTGTACATTCTTCCTTTGTATTATTTGCTATTTATTTTTATAATATTCAACATAATGGATTTTTTCATTGCCACAATTTTTCTTTTTCTTTGAATATATCTACACACACATTCATCTGGCATCTTCAGTAAAAGCAAAGAATTAAGAAAACATATGCGCGCTATGTTATTCAGAAAATTTTCCGTACTTTTATTACTACCTTTAGATCTCAAATTATAAGCGGTCGAATTATCTTAGCTAAAATCAAATACATATGATTTCATAACAAACATATTTTTTAGTGACGTTTAGGAAAGTAGTAAAACTCCCTGACGATGATAATACAAAGGCACTATCTTTTAAATAGGTATTCAGCTCACTTCCCATACTTACTTTTATATCTCTCAAAATCTTCGGGGCTTTAATGAGAAAATTATTTAATTAAAATCTTTCGCAAGAATACAAATCTCTAAAGGATCCCCTCTCCCCAATCTCGAATATCCTTGGCCAAAAAGTTAATTTTTTGTTGAAAGATTCTAAAAAGTAATAGCTTATACAAAACTACTTGGCTCAATTTCAGTTACTCCATACCAGCATACGACTGGAATTGATCCAAGTCCATTCAGTTCATCGAGTTCTTCTAATTCAATCTTTGTCGACCGTTGTATAGTCTTCGAAAAGTATTTATGTAAAATTTCAAAAATTCATTCAATAATTACCCACATACATCAGTTGGACTTAAGCTGTTCGATTCATTGCCTTTTATGAAGAGGTTCGTCTTCCATACACTTCCGACGCTCGATGGCTCAGACAATATTCACTCGTTCATTAGTGCTTACAATTCGGACGATTAGGCTACCTTGGCTTGCCACTATTAATAAATACGGCAATCTTTAGATTCCTGCGTAAAGAGTATTGTCCTAAAGTACTCGTATACATATGATATTGACATCATTGCCATCCCTCAATGATTTCTCTCCGAACCTTTGTGGAGATTGAAAGTATTGAGAAAATTGAAAGTTGTCCAACAACAAGCACCTTTCGTATGAGATAAAATGATACAAACGGTAGTTATAATTTCAGGATAATCAAGAAGTTTTACTACACTAATTTCATAAAAATAATTTTAGTGAAGATTTTACATAATTTTAAGCAGCTAAATAAAATACTAATTTTTCAGTTCTGCATAAAGTCGAAAGCTGGATGAAGAGCCAAATTGCGGAGTAAAAAGTTATATAGCTCAACTTTAATAATGTTGGTTGCATTTTCATGTACATGAAAAATGAATAGAAGACAGCACTTCAGTTAAGAAATTTTGCATCGAGAGAAAAAAGTGAGACTGAACCTTCGTTCTTGAAAAGCTGGCAAGCGCATGCGTAGGCTAGTAAGCTCGAAAGCCACTATGTGGCATGGAACATTTTTTATACGTATAGCTAGTAGAACTATTGACTATGTCTATCTGCATCGATACCTTTATCAAGCCTAAGTCCAATGAAACTGCGTTGCACTATCTTGTAAATGCATACTATAGAATGATAATTCAACTTCAAGGAATTCACTTAAGTTGCATTTTTTGTTAATAAGAAAACGCTTAATGGCATCTATCAGACGGCTATTATAATAGAATTCTTTTAGGATTATACTATAAGGAAGTAGACACGTTTGTAAAGGTACGCCTCAAAGTGGCATGCTCCCACCTCTTCTTTGAAACATTGTTTACTACACTTCTTTTTTCGTAAAATTTCGAACGAGTTAAAACTGCTTGCTTCTGGAAAAGTTTTCTCAACCTCAGGAAGCTTACTACAAGAAGCTATGAAGTGATAGTAGCGACGAATCGGGCAAGCGATATCAATGTGAATCAATAATGGCATTTGGGTTTTGTAGAAATGTACTGAATCGAGATTTGGAATGTATTTTTTAGGGGGGGGATGTACTTTTTTTGTCATGCACACCAAAATTTTCTTAAAAAAAAGTTTTTTTAGCGCATATATCAGCAATGTTTACTAGAAAAAGTTTTGAACAAAAAATAAAATGTCATTCGATGCTTCAACGCAATTTTTACCAAAATTTACTGAGATTAACCATAATTTCCAAAAAAACTTGCCAAAAAGACCGGTAATTATTAGAAATAGTCAAAATATACTGAAAATGCGCCAAATGTACTCAAAATTCATTCATTTTACCGAATGTACTTCGAATGAATGAATTTGTCGGATGTAGTGACACATATTTTTCACAACGCAAATGTACTGAAAAAAGTGCAAATGTAACGAAAATGGCATCACCGATGTGAATCCGTCTTAAGCTTTATTTGCAAATGTCAATGAACTGAGAGTGGTGTTCCATGTTGATTTTTCACATTCTCCACCAAAAAATATACCTATGCGTTAGTAATGGATTTCATACTTGCAATACATTGATGGCCTCCATGAAATTTTGAAGGAACGACAATCTTATCTAACATCATAATGCGTTTGTTGACAATGCTCACCGTTTTTTGACGTTTGTAATACACCGTATTCGGTTGGTAGATATTCCATTGTATTTGGTATCCATTTCAAATGCAGCAACATACTGAAAGAGTTAAATTTGACGCGTAGGTAATTGATATTATTCTGAAGAGAATTTGTTAGGTTAGGTAAATTAACATAAACATAGGTTTATTTGTATATATTTATTCCAAGTGATTCTCAAGAAACATATATGTATCCAAACTTCCGATGGTTACATTTCTTTAAACACTGCCGAAGGGACTTAACCATTCTGGACTTAAAAATTTAATTTTCCGCGCGGGCACAGATTTAGATTATTAAAAAATACTGCAGCTAATAAACCACTGTCCCATGCTTCTTCAGGAATCATAGTAACCAAGAAAGAAGTGCGATAAAATTACAACTTTGAAATATGTTTTTGTAGATGATGCCAGGCACATTTTCTCTTATTTTCATCATTGTACTTTTTCGCGCTGTTTATTTGTTTGTTTTAAATTAACCTTAATTGGGTTAGCTAAAAAATGCCCACTGAAATACGAATTAAAAAAATCATATGCAATAACTATAAATTACTGAGGGTAATAAAAATAATTCTTCACCCAAAAGGAGGTAACTGGAAACTATCAAAACTCACAGTTGACCAAGATAATGCTCCAGTCGCGATATGTCCTTCGTTGGTAAAAGTTGCTGAGCAATTTATTATGACAATCGCTAAAATAAATAAATGAAGTCAAAGCTACATATATGAGCGTATACATAAACTATGGAAAAACTTTGGAGACAACGAAATCGGAGAAGAAATACCCAACTAAAGACAGTGCAAAAAAACTGAAAATAAATTAAACAACCACCAGACTATGGAGATGGCTATCAAACATCTGCTGCTTCCAAGTTTGTTGTTGCAGTTTATATTACCAAAATCCAGCTGTGACTTTAATGCAGAGTGTAAGGAAATGCATACCGAAATTAAGATCCAAATCGAGATATCATCTGAAACAGAAATTCCATGCGAGTTAAAAGATCGTTGAGTATCAATGTTGGTCAAAAGCCTTAATATTGACAATCTAAAAGAGCAAGGGATGCAGTTGTCCTCTTGTTATGCGATCACATGATCACTTGATTCAGGTCATAACACATGCGTTTTTAAGTTAATTTCGTTGATATCTACAATGAAATCTTATTTTAGAAGGAAAAAAAAAAACATGAAAATCGACCATCAGTGGAAAATGTCAACTTGTGATTTTGACCCTTTTTGTTTTTTTTCTTTAACAATTTTTCAAGTGAAAAATGTTAATTCAAATGATTCGTGAACATTTGTTTTAAGCCAATTTCTTATCCAAATTTCAAGGCTTCTACTGTTTCATTGTTGTTTTGTTTACATTTTGTCTTATCTGGATATTGATATTTTAAGCATTTCATCACGGATATTTTTTTGTTTGCTCAGTGTGGCGATTGTTTTGAGGTGAGTCCCAATTTTAGACTCATAAATATTTGTTGCTTTCATTTGAAGCTGTCTTTAATGATCATGTTGACAGTTTCAATGTTTTATTTTTAGAAGGTTGTAAATTTCCAGGAAATTTTGCCCTGGGAAACCTTTTTCATGTTTGGATGTCACGTTTGACAAAGAACCAGTGAATTAATATTAATTGTATCATTCAATTTTGACTTAAGGTACGTAATAAATTGTTAAGTTCATTAATCCAAAAGCTCAATCACATTCTTGATAATCTAAGGGTCGCACAAGAGGTAGACACCGAAATGTGGCAAAGTCCTTAAAAAAAATGTTTCTAAAATCTTTAATTTTTTTCACTAAAAATAGTCCTGAAATCATAAAAATATTAAAACGCTTTTCAAGCTAGCACATATCGATAGATAAGAGTCATTTAAGTGGCATTTAAATTATTTAAAACGGGTTATTTATATATTTTCTCAAATGTACTTTTGTTATACCAACTAAACTATGAAGTTTTATCTGTTTTCCATATTAAATTTTCATAGTTGCATCTATAGTATTTTATCGAAAATTGGGAAGTTTCGTGACCATAAAGGTATAATGGATTAGATATAAAGAGTACTTGCCGCTTAACAGTTCAGTCTGTTGTTTGATCACATTTATGTAATTAAATAGCTTTTATTGTAAAGTATTTCAAAATACTTTTGGTTTGGCAGTTATTGCTTAAAGCACTCTTGGTGAGGTACCACGTCCACTTGCCAATAGTCGCCCATTTTTTTTTTCAGTACCTGATTAAGCTATTTCCAGTTTTTCTGCAGTAAATACTATTCTTTTTGTCGCTCTCGACACTATTTTCATTTAGAATCTTTTAAGACTTACGCAAAATGGGCTACAACCAGGTATACAAAGTCGTACAGAGTAATTCCCGACCTTTTTAAAAAAAAAAATGTTTTTACTTAAAATGGTGGGAGCTAAACTTTTTTGCGATGAAGCAATGGAAAAATATTTAGAGCAAAAAAAAAAAAATCTAGCTTAGAATATGTTTCTTTGCTCGATTTATGAAATTCGGCTTTTTACATGATTTTGTGATTTTATTAGATAGTAGCTATAGATATTAGCTGTAGTAGCTAAACTTTATCACTATATTTGAAGATGAGAGGTTTCTCACAGCAAAAATATGTGTGGACTATTCAATAGCATCCAATTCCATTGCGTTTTTGTGAGTTTATATGATTAATCGAGCTATGTTATTGGTACTATATAGTCACAAGCAAAATTGAGATCGCCAAGGTCTACTTGATTTAGTATTAAGGTATGTTTCACTGTGTATGGTCTAAGCATGTCTGGGGGCCTACTCAATTCGAAAGGCAATACTGTTCGAAAGCCAAAATCGAATCGAACGCAAATTCGTATTCGTGGTCGTTAAAAAAGACTAAGTAAGTGTTAAAAAAATCCTCCGATTAGCGGCTCTTTCCGAAATTTTTCAATTTCTACAAGGCCCTCGGCTTTGACAGACCATTAACGGTTTGTCCGCTTAAAAAGCGGAAGCGCTGATCTCAATCAATTTACGAATGGTAAAGCTGGGGGTTTTTACATTCTCGTCCACAAAATGAGCATTGGGTTGCCTCCCAAACCATTCTTCGTTTCCCATTATTGCGGTTCAAAGAGCATCGATTCCATGAGCTCACTGATCAATATGTGATTTATGACTAAATTCGAAAACAGGTGGACAGAACTGTTACTTGAGGTGTAACTCTGATCAGTCGTTTCTTTATTGATGATATGACGAGGGTTGAATCGATGACTCGACGACAACAGAAAATGTTTCTAATCTATTGATTTATTCTTTAGCTGGGACCAAATTTCACATTTTCAGCATGTATTTACCCAATCTACATATTATTAAACGAATATCGACCTTAAGTGTGCTCTTAACATGTCGTCTCGGGCCTTCTGTCCAATACTCTTAACCCGGCCCTGAATTCATACTTAACTCATAATAGTGCGTAAGTGCAATTTTCTTTTAAAACAATTATCAGTACTAAGGTAGCTGCCGATTGCAATTCAAACTAATTGTTCTGCGCTTTTTCGTCGGCACCTTTCTTAATTCATTTCAAAACTAATTAGCTGTCACATTAACATGAGCCCTCATTTTTATTAAGTGTCTTTTCTTGTAGTGCATCCATGAAAATGTGGGCTATTAATCCTTCCCTGACGTAAAACAACTGTTGCCTGCCTAGACTAAAAATGACGACGACGACGACGAGGTACCATTCACACAAATGTCAAAATGAAGATGTTGTCATAAAACATCAACAACTCAAAATATCAGCGATGCACAGATCCTCAAAAGAGGCGGCAGCAGGCAAACGCGTGGGCAATTAATTTCTTAAAAGCCTCGGAGGATAGAACAGTGAGATGGTAGACAACCCGTTGGCTTTTACATATAAACTTTGCGGAAAATCACTCTTGGAAAATAAAAATCAAATCAAAATTACATAATTTTCCATGGGACATGAACGACAATTCGTCAACTTGACATTTTCAAAGGGTGCCACGTTTAATTAGTTAACGCGACGTGAGACGCCGTCAAAATTGGAACAATATGGTCCATGAAAATTGGAGTGGGTAAACGCTGCAGCTTTATAAAGGACTTAACCGACAAATCGCATAATTATGATTGAGCACATTCCACTCCAGAGTCTGTTATGCCTAACAAAATTTATGATTTACCTCAGATCAGGGCTAAAAATAAATCAAGTCGAGTTGACTTCATCGGCAGCTGTAAGGGAGTTGGAATACTTAATTGAATTCAAATGCTGCAGTGAGTTTATGTACCTTCGTGGTCTCTTCATCAGTGGCGTAGTTTTTGTATAATTTTCAGGTCGTATGCTTACAGTACGAGTTGTTGTTGGTATTAGCGTAGCAAAGTAAAAAAAAGCATTAAATTTCGTAGTGATATTGTTGGCAAATTTTATTTTATGGGATGGTCCATTGGCTTCTCTCTAAGTTCCTATAAAATAAACACCGCTGAATATTTTTCAATGCTTTATTGAAAAGAGTAAGAGTACATTGGCACTGCGAATTTCGATCTGCTAATGGGAAATGTTTGGATGCCAGGTTTTTAGCGCTCACGGATACCTGGACTCAAAATTTCTTTATCACATAAAATTTTTAAGAAAATAGGAGTTGAAACGCACAAATAAAGACGTTTTTGACCATTTTTGAATTACCGTGAGCATTGAACCCGGAATCCTAGAACCTGGCAAAGTATCCCAAATTGAAGCTTGTCATTTTCACTTTCAACTGCAATAAAACTTAATTGCATAGACCTTGAAGCCCTGTGCGCCTTTGAGCGTGGTATTATCATCCCATATTTTGTGTGGAAATTTTTCCGTTGTCAGTCATGAACTTCAATTTTGTCGAATCCAAAGACACTTTGAACATTTTGTTACAAGATAAAATACGCACCCTTTAAAAACCGCCCTTATGTGGATTATGTACCCTTTCCTTTTTTTCGATGGTTACAAAATTTGAAGAGTTCCTAGCTGGATCGGCGTACACTAAAATTGTGATCCTCAAAATTAGTAAACGAAAGATCATTCTGAGGATTGTGTTGTGCGAAGAGGATTCTGTTTCCCAGGGCTTCAAAAGAAATGTTTGATTGAGAAACATCAATTCCATCACCATCATAAAATTAGATTTCCTAATTCATTTTGAGTATAAAATGGTATGAAAGGGGGATCTATCTGGAAGAGTTCAGTACATGGGAGGGCGGCGGGCCGAGATTGCGGTAGTTCTCGACGCAATGCTTGTGAGGTGGCAAAATGGTCGTGAAAATGATCTCATTGCAATGAAAATAAATCGGAAATTGTTAAAGTTTAAGTGAAATGTATCTATATTTTGCTAGAGTCAAAAGTGAGGACCTTTTTTTTTGGTAAGGAAACAGGAAAATTTCTTTGGGTAGGGGTGGCAAATAAGTTTTAGCCCCGGTGTTCGCCTCTGTATGAGTTAATAAGATAGAGCCAGTACAATAAAATTAGCGAGTTGAAATGATTTGAATAGCACAGCTTGACTCGACTAAGATTTGAAACTCTTCTTTTCTGGAATAATTTGAATACGACCCCGTTCCTTAGCTAGCTCGGCTACAGAATGTTGATGTTCGAACAAATTGTAAAGTTAATGTGAATTCGGGAAATTGATGAAAATAAAAATTTAAATGCGTCATAGTATTTTAATTTTTATTAATTTTGCATAAGAATAAGATTTTACTATTATTTTCCTAACTATAAAATTAATAGGACCATTATTGATCGCTTATTGGATATTTTTTTCGAATTAAATTCCTTTAAGGCATGAAATCGATGTGTCTTATCCTCATATAGAAATTTAATTTTTAACAATTTTTTCGGAATTGGCAACAGATACCTTTATTTTTTTATATATTCTGCTGTGAGATCAAATGATCCGATAAGAAACCGAAAACTGGCGTGACCGCTTGGGACCGGAAATCTACCGATCTTCAGACATTTTTTGTTAGATAATTTTATTTTTTAATTTGCAGAATTAATATTTTAGTAAAAAAAGTGGCTTGTGGCAAATCTCAAAACAGCGTACTTAATCAAATGTAATCGTACATAAGGCTTTGGCGGATGAAATCAATTGGTTTTCTAGAACTTTTTCACCAATATTTTTTCAACTTGAGGTGCCATCTAATGAATTTACTTCTTAGCTTTGAGGCAAACATTTACACAAAGCTTCACGCTTGAAAGAATTTTGCTGAACTAAAACATTTTATTCATTGAATTAGTATTAGCTTACTACAACTTCCTAATGAGGTTCAAATTTCTGATTTATTGACAAAATTTTAATATAGGTAATTGCGAGTCATTGTAAATATGATCTTGTATAAAAGTTTTACATTTCATAAGGCAAGGTCATCATCAGGTATATTGCAGTAAAGTATACTAATTTTGGAGATGTGATCAAAACTTGTTTTTGCTTCAAAATTTCTAAATGGTTTAAATTGTTTAAAGTGATTTTTATAATGTCAAACAAATGAAATAGAATCTCGTTAATTTAATCAACTTAACTGTTTCAAATTGTTGAAGTTAAAGTTTTTAATATTGGAGATGATCTTGTTTTCTAACGTGCCTTCTAAACTCGGCAATCTCCGTCATATTATTTTATTTGGTGAGGAAAAAACTAAAAACTTACGTTTGAAATCATCCCTACGCTAAGTCCAACCCTCAGCCACTTGCATAATAAATAAACGGCACCTATGCACAATAGATTGCGTTAGTCTTGTAATATGCCTTGACTGTTCCTTCCTAACTACACCCATGGCATGACTCTAATTTAAGCATCTGTCTAGGTGACAATCGTCGCTGCATTGTCACAAGCGGATGAAAGTTTTTTCTCCGTCTGCCTTGTTTCCTCCTTGGTGCCGCTCAATTTTCTTTGCTGTTCGAGCGTGGAAAACTAATTTTCATAATTTTTCTGATTGACTTTACAAGTAGAGTCTCTTAATTTAACCATGTGTTTTTGATAATGATGGCTTAATTAAGAGCGCGTGCGCCAACAGTCGTCTTATTTTTGCTCTTCACAACTAAACATTGCAATGCGTTGGAGCTTCTTTGATTTTTTTTCGTAAAGAGTCACCGCATCCTCTTCCATTCGATTAAGTATTTTACGAACGGCATTCAACTGCGACAACAATTTCATGGATATCCAAAATTAGACAACATCAGTGGCGACAATGTGAGTTGATTTTTTATTGAATTTTTTTCGGTATATCCCTCGCTTCATATTCCATGCAACAATGTATTTAAAATAAAAAAATAAAAATATGATTAGTCCAGTGTCTGTAGGGTTTTTTTTGGATAATATTGGATTTTATTTTAGAGTGTCATGGATTCGAATTAAAATATCACACAAAGATATTACTCAAATGACCTGAATTTTGGCTTTATACATTAGATAGTCTTATGTCATTTAGTATTAGACTTTTCCAACTACTGCACCATACCGGTAGTAGCGTACCTAGGGGGCGGCAAAATGGTCCTCGTAATACGAAATTAAAATTTTGGTTTTAGCAGAACTCCGATATCTAGTTGCAATGTGTAGGTGAAATATATATATAAAGTGGGTGTTTTTTACAAAATTTTTGCATATTAAAAAAAAAACAATATTTTTTTCAGAAGAGGGTGAAAATTACCTGTTGCCCCGGCCACTCGGATTCGGAGTCAGAATTTTTTGATCACGTCAGACTTTCAAGATATCTAGATATAAAAATCCTAAAACTTGAAATTTTTTTTTAACTTATGGGTATGGTACGGAACGGTATCACATCTTTCCATTTCAAGAGTTTTCCTATTTTTTTGTTTTTAGTTTTTGCGTTATTCATAGTCTTGGTCAAAGTTTCACCTTATATCATTTATCGGTAAGTGTTTATATTATACTCGTAGCAGTTCCCTTTGCAATGGGGCAAGATAGGGATATAGCTTTTCAAAAAAATACTATAAGTTGGGAACCCCTAAGTGGATTTTCAAAACATGAATTTCAGATCAAAGATAATTTACTGAGATGTAATAGATATATGAAAAATATGAGATATGAAAATTTGTTATTGACTTAAAGTCTTATTAGCATATTGAGGAAATTTAATTTCAACCCCTTTAAAACATGTAATATTTGTGCCAATTTTCTTTATACTTACCCCTTTTTTAACGAAAAACAAAAAAAAAGTAATGTTGTCTTAGTCCAACGTGACGTTCTCCCATTCTGAACAATTAAATAATGCTGTTTCAGAGTGCGGCTATCCCGGAGGCAAAGAAAGTAGCAATTTTTGGTATATCTGCCCTGCAACAGTGATGGCATTTGGGTGTTATGGAAATATATTGAATCAGGACGTGGAGTTTACATGTGACTAAAAACTGGTTGAGCTGTTATCTTGGCCTCGCCAAAAATTAAATGCCCTAAGCCACGTCAACAGTAAAAGTGCGCGTAATGCCTTGAACAGAATACCGACGGGGTCGGGAAATCCGCAAAGATCACTCGCTGTCAAAAAAAAGGCCCGTCGGAAAATCGTTTGAGTTAACACAATTTCGTATAAAAAAGAAAGTACATTTGAAAGGAGGTGGCAAGGCCTTATACTTGCCAAGGCCTGCTAGAAGCACTGCTAGATCCTGTCCTTGCCTACTGGGTAAATAGCTCCCTGTATGGCGTTTTAAAGGTAATCTATGGGTGGTGCCACGCCGTCTAATTGGAACTCTCCAACTTTTGGTCTGATGCTTAGCCGTACCGTTTTTTGTACTCGTGTAATTGGATTCAATATTTTAGAGCCCCAGATGACCGACCATTTTTCAGTTTTTCGTTTTGATTCTATGATTAAGAAAATAGGTGAAAAATTTTGAAAAATATTAAATCAATATTAAAAAGTTGAAAAAAATTAAAAAGGTTGGAAAAACTGAGAGATGATAGAAAATTTTAAAACTGTTGAAAAAGGCTCAAAAAAAAAAATGAAAAAGTTGAAATACGCGACGCCTACATTTTTCAAATCCGCTTGGTTTTGGTTCAGTAAATTATGTTCGTAATCGGCATCCACATACCTAATTTTATTACAATATCTTGTATAGTTTGCGATATATGGCATAGATTTATATCTTTTCATAAACACCGTTCTTACATCATGTATGGTAAGTGCCACGCCCATTATTTCGCCTGCTTTTGATTCAGATATAATGGTTCACATTAAATACGCTCTTACAACTTTATGTTAATGTGGCAGGTGCCACGCCAACTTATGCAATCCTGTCGAATTCCATATTATTTTAAGGCTTATAATAACTGACATACATTCACCAAATTTTATGAAGTTTTACTCTCAGCACACTATCTAAACTATTAAACGTTTTTTGCTTGTATAGGTTGTGCCACGCCCACAGTGTCAAATTTTTGTGATAAGCAAGTATATCATCCATATTAAATTTCAAAACGATTTCGCTTTTAGTCCCTTTATTATAACGTTTGTAAATATTGTGGGCTCTGCCACGCCCTTCAACGAGTTTTGTCAGAATTTTGACTTACTTTGTATTGATTAAGATTTTTATGAAAGTAAGTAGGTGAAAATTTCGGGTTATACATAATCGAAATGTTCAATGGTTGAACAGTGCCATGCCTACTTTTCGACATTCGCCCACTTTTGGCACAATTCAAGATTTACATGATCTGAATCGGTTTGCCAAATTTCATTGAAATATCTTGAATAGTTTACGAGATATGGCGTTATTAAAGTTAAGATTTAGGGCTGTTTCACATGTGCACCAAATCACCAAGTTTCATCAAAGTCGCTGCAATTTTTTTCGAAATAGGTTTGGCCATATATACATACAGTATGGGCGGTATGCGTATCCATGAACCGATTCCGTCCATTTTCAATCCCAAGAAGTTTGATTTAGAGTGTGACCTTTGTGGATATGTTCTAAGCTTTCTAGTTTTCTATGCTCTCTTAAATTTATTCAAATCGATGCAGTAGTTTTGGAGATATTCAAATTTAAATAAATATTTAAAAAAAATTCATTCATTCCCGCTGATGCTCCACTGTGAAAGAAACAATCAAAAGCGCTGCTATTCACAATAACTTTATTTATGGAACTGCAGTTTCATATGGAAAATTTTACAAAACACCAGGCAAACAGAAACAGCAGCAGGGATTAGTTGTTTAATTTATGCTTAAATTTGAATAACTTGGGACCTAATGGACCGATTTCAATGAAAAAAACGTCATTTTATTGTAAATTAGTTGAGGAAGAGAACAAAAAACTCAAAACTTCTGGAATCTGCCACTAGATGGCACTTAACGCTATTTTAATATTTGTCTGGCGTTTTCTATAGAACAGAAGATGTTATTTGGATGAAAGACTCAATTTTATATTGTAAATGACTTGAAGTAGAAAATAGAAGAATCTAGAAGATATTCCAGCAGCCACTGATTGGCGATTATAGTTCAGTTTTAATAGTTTCTAATAGTTGTCTGTATGACGAAATCTCCAATTTTAATAGGGATTTCGACATTTAATGGTAAATGAGTCAAGCGTTTAGAGGACACTGCCTGAGTCGAAATCTATAAATTAAAGATATTAATGTGCTCGAACTGGAAGACATGCGCTTCGATTTTGACAAATGTAGCGCGAACTTTTTCAGAGACCTACGTATCTCACATAGTAACTGTACAATGTACATCAATCGAACTTTTGCGCTTCATTCCTCAGAATCCAAGGAAGTTGCAAACATGCATTTCATTTACAATTGTAAGTCCCAGCACAGTTTGATGAACTCTTTTTTCCTAAGCCAACCCTGATCTGCTCGCCGAATAAAACAACACAATGTAAATACATTTTAAATATTGTCTAATTTTTAGCAATTCTTTATTTAGTAATAAATATGTACATTCCAACTGATTTATTTTGTTTTTAATTTATATTTAGTTTTTTAATATTTATTTGAAATGTCGCATTCTCTTTTTTGTAAATCTAAGCCTTCAAAATGATAAACAAAATTGGTTCTGTTTACAATGTAAGACCAATTTATTTCAATTTGTATATTAAGAATAAGAACGGCTCTTTTGGACAATATTTTAATTTAATGTAAATAAAACAAATACATTAATTTACCCGAGCTTTCGTTGGTTATTTTTCAACTTCTTTAGGGTTGTTTATCTAAATTTGGATTTATTTATAAATATCAACTTAAAGTGATTTTTCGCACTTAACTTACATAAATTTATGACAACAAATAATTAATTTAGCTAAAATGAAGACAACCTGTGCTGTAACTACACTTTATCTATCAAAGTCAGTGCTGTTTGAATGTTATATGTTTGTTTTTCGCTATTTTTATGTTGTCCGGTTTTTTGAATTTTAAATGCTAATGTTTTGTATTAATGTTTATAGTAAATTCGGGAAAGCGGCAATTAAAATAATTAATTGTTATCATAAAATGTATGTAAGTTAAGTGCGAAAAATCATGTTAAGTTGATATTTATAAATAAATCCAAATTTAGATAAACAACCCTTAAGAAGTTGGAAAATAACCAACGAAAGGTCGGGTAAATTAATGTATTTGTTTTATTTACATTAAATTAAAATATTGACCAAAAGAGCCGTTCTTATTCTTAACATAAAAATTGGTTCTGTATGGTGCTTGAAATAGTCCAGGAACTCTTGTAGTGACATTTCAACTTGTACCTCGAATCGATAATATTCTTTGCCGTAGTTCATAACGCGATCCTAATCAACTTCAGAGCCGTCATCACTATTGGCAGCAGCAGCGGCAGCGTTTTCGTTAACTTCAAATTTTACGTCAGAACGTGATTTGAATTCGGGTTCCTGAAAAAAAGAGAAAAACATCGTTTAATTGAATGGAAAAACTGCAAATATAAACGTTTTTTTTTTTTTTGCGACCATATAAGCATGGAGCTAGTCTTCACATTACAACTAAAGAAGGTCTAATATCGATAGGTGGTATCCTCATATTTAAAAAAAAGACATCATAAACTATGAATTATCTATTGGAAACGCTGTGCTCTTTAAATACTTATAGAGAAACTTTCGCAAAAGTAATGAAGAAGTCCACTCCATTTTGGAATAAAAGTCGATTGGATGTAGCTTTTTAATTTCTTTATAAAATGGATTTTCTTTTTGAAGGTGTCCACTTCTTGTGCTATTGCCAACAGTGGCGTCAATTCGGTAGGGCTGAAGTTCACAGGTTTTGGTGAAGTGACGCCACTGATTGCCTATTGTCTATTTCTGCACATAAAACGATGTTGTGAAAATGCCAGTGAGCAGAAGCTGAAAGAAATCTAATTATTTACTAATGCTTTGAATTTTCATCAAGAATATCATAAAGATCGAATGATCTTCAAAGAACATGATTTTATTCAAATACCTGGAGGTGCTCCACAAAGGTCAGTAATTAATTGAACCAATTTTGTGTCTAATTCATTTGTGCCTATTTGCCTAATAGTCCAGGAGACAGCGTTGTCTTTTCCAATGTCATTTTCTCCCGCTTAATATTTGTTTTTCAATTGACAGTTGAAGTAAGGTTGATAATGGAAATAAGCTTCAGACGCCAGAATCGTGGTGGGTCTGGTTGTGAGAGGCCGACGAAAAACGTCTTGGATATAAGGCCACATGTAGAAAAATATATTAAGACCGGTGTTGTAAAGCAGATGAAAACACATCGATTTCACGTTCAAGCGATCGATTAGGCTTTTTTCCATATGTTCGTAAGATTGCATACACTGTAAATAGTTAGCGACTCTTTTGACTAATTCCATACAGTTCTTAGGATGAACCAACCTGCAAAGAATACGTGTCACAATTTCATAACTATCTTAAGTGTAGTTCACAAGTTACAGTGATTTGATGACGCTATTTTTGTAACTTTCAAAACAATGGAAAAATCTGAATTTCTAAATTTAATAAAACAACAATGGTAAAATTGCACGAATTGTACTTTGAGTTCCCATTCTCTGGATCTGGCTCCCAGCGACTACTACTTGTTTGCAAACCTGAAAACAATACTCCAGGAAAAGTGATTTGGCTACATAGTAAAAGTGATTGCCAAAACTGATGCCTATTTTGAGGAAGAAATATCGTTCTACAAAAAAAAAGGCTACAAAATGTTGGAGAAGCGTTGGAATGAATGTATCACTCTTGAACGGAATACGTTGATGAATAAAGTTAAGTTTTGTATAAAAATTGTTGTTAATTAGCCATCCTACGAACTTATTAAGTGATGTGTTATTTCAAACCTTAATGGCAACCATCAAACAGTGCAATAGTAGCAGGAGTAAATTATTTATTTTATCTATTTACCTTTAAATTTATTTATTATTTAGCATTCAAATTTTGTTATATCAATTCTAATCAAATCTTGATTTGTTATAGAACGAATGGTTGCTCATAAAATATGTTGTTTTACGAAGAAAATCAGATGTCACGCATTCCTTCAATTTGATTGAAAACATTTTTTTCGAAGCTATGCTCACTTCAATTTAAGGTGTCATAAATTTTTAAAAAAGCTCCATTTCCATCCTATCCAAAATAATCCATTTTTCTCGTGATTCTAATAGAACTTCTTATTATCTCTCAGAATCTTTAAGAAATTTTGAATATTGGAGGAGCTACATATGACGTTTTTATTCTCACAAGCCCCACTTTTTATATATGTATTAATAAAGAAATGATATTTGTTTCACGAGGAGCAAACGAAATTTGGGGTCAGGAGACTTTTTTTCAAACTTGAAATTTGAACTTTTTTTTTTCAACATTAACAAGCAATCTACGGTACTATTTTCATAGTAAATAACAAAGCCACTGTTTGCCGGCCCAATTTTCAGTTCAACTTAACAGCGCGAATGCTTCGTTCTTGTGTGTACACTATGCTTCCTAAACTTTTTTGTTACAGATGTCGATTTGCAGTGAGTTTCAAACTGCTCGCAGTAATGTACGGATAAACAGCATTACATTTGAAGTAAACTATTATACTAAGATTTAAAAATACTAAATTAACTCTCAATTACATCAAACAAATTCAGTTTTTTTAAGTTATTAATGCATTTTATTGGTTTTAAATTTAAAATCTATAAATTCTATTAAATATTTCTTTTATGTTTTTTGTTATATAATTTTTAATATTTTTTGTTTTATAATTCAATTTTATAACTTCAACCAAGTTTATAACTTAATACACTGAGCAAATAGCAACGTTAAAACCTGCTTAACTTTCAAAGTCATCATGTGTTTCTTTGAGATCTTGAAAAAATCTTTTTTTTTTTGTTCCACCTCATTTGAAAGATCTTTCTTAGTACTTCAACTTTTAACAAGAGGTGGACCTTGGCTATAAGTTGGAAGCAAAAAGGGCCACAGGACGTAATATGAATGCATTAAAGGCTTGGGTACCCCTGCTTTAAACGTTTAATTTTAACCCAGTATGCAAGTGCAGGAGCTAGCAGTGCTTCTAGGAGGCCTTCTCTTTGGTAAGTATAACGTCTTGCCACCTCCATTCAAACTTACTTTCTTTCTATTTTATATGAAATGTCCCGATAAAACAGGCCTTCTTTCTTAAGCAGGCCTTCTAAGACCGCTTGCCATAGCAGGGGTCACAGGAGTACTTGGAAAAAATTAAGTTTTATTTAATATGTATATGTCGTGAGACTCGGGGGTCGCTAATGGTTTTTTTTTTCACACGCATCACCCTCACATGCGTCGAATAAGAATTTGCGTTGATGATATTCTTGTGACAACGGTTTCTTAATTTATAATTTGAATACACAACCCTGTCTACCACCTTAACATAACATGAAACAAGAAGACAAGCCTAGCCTACTTTTGATGTCGTATATGAACAAAGATGACAAAAAATTAATGTCGAACCAAAAAACATTGCAATATATGAAATAAAAAAAATACATAAAAAGCATTAAAGTAAATGGAGTCCTTCTTCTTTGTCTTCTAATGTCAGGCCTGATAGCATGTCTGCTGTAGGAAGGCATAATAGCATTTCATGAGTATGCATTGGTTCATTTCCTAAATGATATCGTTGATAGAAAATAATATGTTGGCGTCAAAGTCTCATTATTGAGTCCAGTTAACAACGCAACATGACACAACAGCCAAACCTATGACTTGACAAATGTGCTAGAAAATGGGACTTGAAACATTTTTTTTTTTAAATGGTGCATGTAGGTTTTAACATTGCCAGAGCTCTTGGGCTACAAAGGGCTCTGCAAAAATAAAATATTTAAGCGAATAGAAAATTAATTAACAAAAGCAATAAGAAAATAAACGCCAGTATTAAAGCTGACTGCAAAATATCGAGGCGATAAAACTACAGTACCAAATAATTTTGAATAGTTGGTACGCACATTGACACTGGGAAATTGTCCAGTTCAACCTGCAGGCCTCTGAAAGAGTTCAAAAATATTGTTTTTATTTACTCCCTCGGCATGTATGCATCAACTCGAAAAATCGATTCAGTACGAGTTACGCCGTTTTAGAATTTCTCTCTCATATTTGGTGTTTAAATATCAGTAAATATGTCTATAGTAAAAACAGCCAATGGAATACCATTGTGTTAAAGAGAATGTTGAGAAATTTCAAAACGGCGTAACTTTGTTTGATCTTTTTATACAGATAACTTTAGGGCAAGAAGTTGATGTGTTTTTCTCCTTTCCTCTTTTTTTCCTTTGAGTCAAACTTTTCGAGGTAATAGGCGAAACCTATTTTTGAACCTCTTTAAGTGGACACTGGACAATTTTTAGTCCGGCGCAAAACGATTGCTCACATTATGGTTTTATGTACCAACAGTTTGAAAACATTTTGTGCTGTAGTTTTATCGGTTCTAAATTTTGCGGTCAGTATTTGAACTATACGTTTGGCGTATGAAATCGCTTATATATCTTTGAAATTATTTCTTTTGTGTTTGCCAAAAAAATAAATTAGATACTTAAGTTATTAAAGTTAACATTGATTAACATTTTGCTAATGATTTGCATATATTTCTAGTCTCAGCTATTAGAAATATTTTAAACAAAAAAGTACTATCTTAAGCAATTTCAATTAAAAAACTAATTCATTTGCAGCAAATACTAATAATATGACTATGCTGATTGCAGATCAAATTTAACAAAACTAATTTTGGAGTATAATTAAACTTAGTTCACAAGCTGTTAAAATATACATTTTTAATTTATATGTTAAAATTTTATTTTTTACTTTAAAAACTTTTATGTTTTTAGTTATATTTAAATTTTATGTTGCTTGGACATGGACATATTTTGAATTAATTGTTGTTATGAATAAAATATAACAAAAATTAGATATGATTGAAAGTTTAATTAAAGTGAACTTCTTAAAGCAAAATAGCACGGATTCGACTTGAAAAAATACAACAAAACTGGTTAAGGTTCGTTGAGGAGAACTACCAAGTGATTACTTTTTCGTAGTGATTGGTATTATTCATAGCCTCATTTAAGTCAATCGTTGCAAGAAGTTCGAAAAAAAAATAAATAATTCAATAGATATAAAGTTGAAAATATGCTGAAAGTTCTCTGAATGTACTGAAAATCAATTCAAACTTATCGTGATTTTGAAGACGCGATTGTACTAAAGAAAGAACATTTGTGTTGAAAATGTTATCACTGCTCATAATCCGAGAACTGCACAGAACTTTCAAAAATGCTGTATTCGTCCTTGTGTTAAATTTTACTAAGCACTCTTCAAACGTCAATAATCGTTTAAAAACAAGTATCATTGTTCAATTAATATATTAGAGACCTTCATACGTAGTATTGTTTTGACGTAACAGTGTTGTCACGACTTGCGAGCACACTTTTGCAATTTCGTAGCAACGCTGTGCAATCGAAAGGCATACAAACTTCAAATCATCATAGTTTATTCAAACCTTATCGCACGAAGATTTTCGTCATCGAAATTGATGTTTTTACTTCTCCATAAATTTAAGTATATAAAAACTGTAAAAATTATCGATTTTGTTTGAATTCAAAGAACCATATTGAATCTGAGCGTTCTGTACTCCAGAAATGATTTTGTGTTCGGCAATCAAAAAACCTTTTTAATACCAAGTTCCAACTATTTCAATCTCTTTTTCAAAGAAAACATGAATATTTCTTAGCAGTCATGCTATTTTTGCAGTCACTGGTGACTTGACTTTTTTTTTACATCAAACATTTTTACAAGAACTGGCTTGGCCAGGTCGAAACAAATTTTAGCAATTGGCTACAATAGTAAACATACATTTCCGAGCCGTTTCATAAACGACTTATTAGTTAAATAATAAATATTTGATTCAATAACTTTAAAACAAAACAAAAAGCAACTAATTTTTCAAGAGTCCTGTTTTTTCTACTATTTTTCAATTTATATAGACTTTTATTTAAATTCAATTCAAAGACTGGGAAGTTTATATGTGACTTATTACGCATTAAATATATTATAAAGTTTAGGTTAAATTGTTAATTTTTTTTATATACGATATAATTTAAAAGCATTTTAAATATTATTTGTAAATATTTATGTTACTATTTCAAATGGTGTATTCATATGTAGTTTAAAATTTCATATTTCCTTTGTATTATCAATCTTATTTTGTGAGTCATCATAAATTAATTTTTAAATATTGCTTGCTTTATAACGAAACCAAATATTTTTAGCGCAATTCGAAACTTAAATTGAAATTCAAGAATTGATTTTAATTATTTTGTATTATGATGTTATTATATTGTATTTTTATTAGCTTTTAGAATATTTTAGAATGGATAAAATGCAGCTATGCTGGAAGTACTAGTAAAATTTAGTATCACAGTATTTTTTATAAGATCAAATTTTTGTCTGTATTTACTTTTATTTTTTCAATAACATTTTTAATAAACACGTTTCTTGTATAATTTTTTCTTATAAAATGTTTTATGTACGTATGTATTTTAACAGGGTATACGATTAAATGTATGCATGTATGTTTATGTAGATTATGTAAATGTTCGTATGTGTTTGAGTATTTTTATTTTTGTTTTTTTTTTTTTTGTTATTAAAAAATGATTTCATTGTCATCTACTAATTCTAAATATTCCTACGATTCGTTCATTTAATAGTCAAATGTTTACTTCTAATTTATATTTACTATGTATTAGTGCAAATTATACAATCAGTCTTATTACGAATAAAAATTCCTTCGGAAATTTGTATATTGAGTTTCAGAAGAAGTTTCGAAGGCATTTTTCTTCATTATAAGAAAGAGAATAAATAAAACACAGTTCTGTTTAAAGTTCGATGATTTTGTTTAAGAAGCATACAAAACATTAAAGGTGTGGCCCAAATAAAAATAGAAAGCAATAATTATAGCAAATTCGGACACATGGACCGCAATTTTTTCAAGTGCGGTGGAACAATATACATAGCTCATTTGGTTCCAGTAAATTTGCATAATTTAAATAATGCTTTTTGAAAATGTCGTCAGCTACCCAATTGTAACTTCAAAAAAGAAAAACCACAAAATAAACACATCAGATTAAAACAATATCAAAGAAATAAATGTTAAAATTACAAAGATTTACTAAAACCATACTCTCCAGATAATTTGATGAGAATAAACTACACTAATGGAAATCAGAAAGCTGCATAAAAAGACTTAGGTACAGCTGACGTCCAATATAACGAATTATATAGTGTAAGGCTCATTCGTTAAATTGAAATATTCACTATATTATAACGAAGGTTTTGAACTTTTTATTCTTAATTAAATATAAATATAACATTTAACTTAAGTTATTTTTTATTAAGAAAAAAAGTTTTGAACTTTATGTTCTTGATGAAATATAAATAAAATATTCCAATTATTTCTTACTAAGAAAAATAAATAAAAATAAATAAAGGCTTCAAAAACCTTTTGAATGCATTGAAAGTCGATATAAATAGTAGTTAATATATTGAACGATTGACAATCATTTTATCAAAAAGTAAATACTTATATCAAATTATGTCAATTTAGAAAAAAACTACAATTCGTGCAAAACAACAAAAAATTGTAAAATTGTCGTATTTTAGAATTTTTTGGCGGAACGCACGAAAAGTTGTATATTAAGTCATATATTTGAAATTGGGCTGGCCCTCCCAAAAACCTTCAATTTTGGGAATAATCGCCACTGACGAAACTTAGGAAATAACGAACACCCTAATATGCATACTTGTACATTGATGATATAGCGCTCCGGAAAATTCTTGCAGTTAAATAAATAAAATTGTTGAGCTTATTGGGATAAGCACATGCCCATGATTGAAGCCGACGAATCTGAACTACAGTAAAACTCACCCGCAGCGAGTAGTAGAAGCTATTACTGCACACGGACGAATAACTGCATTACTGCGCTGTGAGCAGAGTTATCACTTTCGCAGATTTCATCAAATAGCTAGCTTTTCCGATTTCAAATGATAGTTTACAAATTCGCAAATTGTATTACCGGTTCCAACGAATACGTAATATATATTCGATTCTGTCTACCGGTTTCAATGATAAGCATGATAATGCATTTGTCAAATAAAAACCAGATGAATGTTATATTTTGTTTGCAAATGTAGAAGCGATTTGCAAACGCATAACAGATCATCATTTCTTGTTAAGTTTTATTTTTGCAAAGGTTTTCCGTATTTTCAGTCAATTCATCATCATATGTTTGATCTTACGCAAAATCTTTCGGAAATCGCACATGAATTCATTCGCTTATGCGCTGCAAAAGTGCTAAAACGCATTTTTTCCACCGAAGTGATTATTGTGTTCAATTGGGATGATGATAAAATATGATGATTTTGAAAATAAAATAAATGAAAAGTGAAACTTAAAACTAAAAAAAAAAATACAAAAAACAGCAATGTCAGTAATTGATGTATGCCTATAACTATATTGTTGTATTTGTGTATGATTTTAAAATTGTATATTGATTTTAGCTTTAAAAAAAATTTTGTTGTATTAGTATTAATTTTAAGTAAGTTTTAGTAAATATCTTGAGTTAAATAATTTTCTATATATTATTTGTTTTTACTTTTTATGTAATTTGAATCGAATTAAAATTGAAATATGTATATATATAAGTATAGACTAAAACGCCATAATACTTGCTTTACTTAGTTCCAGCAAACTAGCTACATTCTATTCTAGAAATATTCTAAAGCATTTTTGATAATTTTTTGAATTATTAATAAATTTAAAGAGTAAAAGTTTCTTTTCAACAATAACTTTGATAATATTAATGCAGTTTTTGTATTCATGATGGAATTGCAATTTTTCATAAGCATCAATATCATCACTTTCTAAAATGTCTTTTGTGTTAATATCTCTTAAGTCCTCTGATATTTTGAATGGTGTGAAATTTTGCAAAACAATTTCATTTATAATATAATATAATATATTCTTTTTGATAACAAATAATTGTAAGAACATTAACATTATTATAATTAATGTCACTACTACAGCTACGCCATTGTCGCAATTGATTACATTTAGCATAAGTAAACAATTGAAGTAGTTTTGAATTGAATTAAATTTTGTACATTTTTCCAATGTACCGTGTAGTTCAAATTTGTCACTTCTAATAAAAATGTTGTTTTCATAGCCGTTATTATTGTTGTTGTTAATTTGAAGAAAATTTGATATATAACAGTTTTTTAAAATTTTAATTACGAAACTTTGCAAATTGCGTTCAACTACTAAAGCTAATTTATATATTTGAATAATATAAGATTTTTTCTGAAAGACTAAACTTTTAGCTAAATACTTTTTGCGTAGAGTAATGCAATTTCTTAAATATTTAAGATTTGTATCTTGGATCAAAGAAGTTAATAACTTTTGAAGCAGTTGGAAAGCTATTTTTGCGATTTCACTCAAGTTCTTTACTAATCTACTTAGACTAATAATTATAATAATGCTTATGCTGTTGTTGTCAGTAATTTGTTTGTTATTTTTTATTTTGTTGTTGCTGCTGCTGCTGCTGTTGCTGTTTTTATTGTAATTGTATTGCTGCATTTGAAGTAGTCATTCTGGAAGCGCAAATTCATCCTGTTCTATTGGTTTCTTTAGCCAGTTACCAAGATCTTCACGACGAAAAGCGGCAACAAGTTCACGTTTGGCAATCTAAAATCATTCAAACGCTTTTAATTAAATGTATCTGATATTTAATACATTAATTATTTTACTTACCTGATAATCCTTGACTCTTGCTTTCGTTTCTCCATAGTCAGTAGTTAGTTTTCTTGTCTGGATACCAGGCAAGTTTTTCAACAAATAGCCATACTTCATGAAGTACATTTGTTTTGTTATTCGAGATATTTGATTATTGACTGTTTTGCCAGTTAGTGAATTAACGACCTCAACCTCAGTATCGCCAATGGTCCAATTAATACCAAAATTTGGCGCTTTGGCCTGATTACGTGGTTCGGCAGAAGTGACTAGTGCCAGGCGTGGCTTATTCAAATGATAAGGCGGCGGAAGACCTTGTATGGATTTTTCAATACGTCCACAGACGGCGCGATACATGTGCTCTGGATGCAATAGACTTCCAAGCACAATGGAATGCAAATAAATCGGCTCAATGATCGATGCCAGCAAGGAGCCTTGTATGCCGACAATATTCCAACGTGCAATTTTATCCGAGCAGGACATGGTGAGTAGCCGTTGACCCTATTTAATGATAAAAAATTTGGTTTAAAATTAAAATATTAAATTTTCTTCTCATATATACATAAGCCAAAATAAGAGTTAAAAATGCTGATGATTTCAATTGATAAAATAGACTTAAGCTGCTTATTTGAAATGGGATTAAGTCATAGCTTAACTGGTTCGCAAATAACGAACAATGCTTCGAAAGCAAAAAGTGCCGTGAAAAGTTCTCTAAACTATACCGGAATAGCGGTATCGATATAAACTTCAAATTGAAATAAACACAACAGAATTATGGTGAGAAAAAAGCTGACCATAGTTCGGTTTTTGAAAAAAAGTTGAATGAGGTTAAATAAATCGAAGAAACACGGCAAATATTTAAAAAGTTGAAAGATATTGAAAAAATCGAATAAGTTGAAATCTTGTGGAAAGCGTGAGGAAAGCCGAAAAATATGTAAAATGTTGAAAAACGTTGAAAGTTAAAAAAGTATGGACAATGTTAAAAAATTCGAAACATTATGGAAAAGTCTATATAAAAAGAAACGGTTAAGAAAAGTTGAAAAATGTTTGAAACAGGTGTAAAAGGCTAAACAAATCAAACAACATGGAATGGTAGAAAAATTTTGAAATAGTTGAGCGGTCGAAAAAAGTTGAATAAGATTGAAAAAGTTGAAAAAAATTGAAAGAGGTTGAAAAAGTCCACTGCCGTTTTTGAATTATATTTATTCAAAATTTTCAATAATTGAAAAGTGACACGCCCACTTTTTCAATTACGCCCAATTTTAGCAGAATTGAAGATACCAAATATCTTGAATGGTTTGCGAGACATGGCGATATAAAAATTAAAGTTTAGGGCTGTGCCACGACCCCGTTAGAGTCTTTAAAAACTTAAAGCCTACCTCAATTTTAATTTTGTTCATATACATATGCACCAAATCCCCAAGTCATCGCTGCAGCCGTTTTCGAAATAAAGTTCAGCCATATATATATTTGTATACGAGGACATACATACATACAATTATAGCTCGTTTAAGTATAGTAAAATAGATTTGTGCCGATATATTAAGCGATCGGAAAAAGATTAAAGAACTTATTCAATATTCAAGAATACACACAAATGGTGAAATTTCATATAAAGAGGAAGTCTATGATAATAAAAATTACGATATCCATGAAGAAGCAAAATAGTATCACACCAATATATCCCAGCAATAAAAAATGCCTTCTTACAGTTGACAATTTCAGAAACAAGTCATATTGGCTCGACGTCATAGAAAAAAAAATATTTTTCTGAATATTTTGATCAATTGTAAGCAGTTTTTGCTCAGTGCGGTTTTTGCTGGAAATTGATAGTTTAGGAGAAAAAAGCGACAGAAGGTGAAATTTGGCGCATTTGGTTACTAGTCAACCAATTCTTGTTCAAACTCTACCACCATAAAATGTTCTGATCTTATAGGAAAAAAAAAACATCACCTTTACCTTAAAATTATTTAAAAAATAAAAAAAATCGGGGGCGACAAAGTGGTCCTGGTGAAATTCAAATTTTATTTTGGCATAGCTACCAAATTTTAGTCAATTTTATGAACATTTTTTTAGTATTTATTATGAAAATTTTGTGATAAAATTTACGAAAGATGAATAATCATTTTACTAACATATCAATAATAATCACATATTTGATGAAATTGGATGCCTTAGTCGATGGTGTCTAATTTTTTTCTTAAAAGTTTTAAAGAACTACTGATTTAGAATCATACAGTTTTTGAAATGAAACGTATATAGTGGTGCAACATGAATAAATTAGTTAGCAGCGATAAACGTTCATGTAAAATTTTACAATTGAATACAATGCATTTTATTTAACAAACTTTGATAACAAAGGAAAAAGCAGCAACTCAAGTTTTGTAAAACCATTGTAAATCATTGTAAGTACGCGAAAAGTTTTACATGTAAGTTGATCGCTGCTAACTGCCTATAACTTCAATTATCATTTAACTATTATTATTAAAAAACAAAAAAAAAACATCTAAAATGAATACGAAATAATATTTATTAGATATCATGGGAAAAGAATGACAGGACATTACTATGCTCTATGATAAGATCGACTGATCGATGCAATCAAGGCCAAACGACCTGTTTAGACTTAAGTAAAAGCAATAGCTAAAATCGGACACTTTAGCTTCAAATTGATAATCCATCACCTAAGCTCTAGTTTGCTACTAGTGTTTCCTAACTGTACGTTAATTGGATGGAATGGTTTCCAGCATTATAGTTTTGATAGCGCAACTCAACAATTTTCGGGATATTGCTTAAGATCACAACCAAACCAATCTTGGATGCAATTATTTGTATGTGGGGGTAAAACCTCAGTAAGGTTACGTTCCACCCAACCCACAGCTTTGTATTTAAGTCCCCAAATTTTTTCAGTCTTGAAACGGTTTTTTTTGTTAACTTTTATACAAATTTTTTCATTGCATTTGCCCAAACTTATGGATTTTAGGTAGTATAGAGCCTATTCTAATCTATCACATTCTAATCACATGCTCGGTAGAGTTGCGTAATATATTAGTGGTGTTCAGTGTATTTTAAGTGCACTACAGCACAATATACAACGATGTTACACTCACAATAACAAAATTTATTGGCTACCCATTGTGCCAAACGAATCCGTTTCGGAACTTATATGAAGTTCGTTCCAAGTTCTAGATGGATCTGTTGGAGCATAAAAAACGAATCAGTTTTATTTAAAAAAACGAGTCCGTAACGAACCTGTTTTAGTTAAAAAAAACGAGTCCGTAAAGAATCCGTGTATGAAGTCCGTTTCGAGTTCAGACGGATCCGTAACGGGTCCGAAACGGATCCGCATCCGTTTTTGTGCACATTGGATACCTGAAATTCTGCTCTCACGTCACAACTGTACACAAACAAAGAGGTCTTGTGGAGGTAAAGTGTAACTCAGCATGAAAATCGGGATGGGTTTACTAGAGCATTAGTTATGTAATAAGTGTCCCAATGTGTTGATTAACTTTTGCAATATTGAGAGCTAAACTGTAATGAAATTGTTATCGACACAAGGCCTGTAGAAGTGCCGCCAGTGCATATTTAAAGCTTTCTTTGCAAAGAATGTTACTTGGGAATTTATTATTTTCGTTGGTTGATTATACGTGTAAAATTAAATAGTAAAAAGCACGTTCGTTATATCAGAAAATACTTGAATTGTGGAAATAGTGGAGATAGTTAAAGATACAGTGTACCCTCGGTTAACGAACACCTCGCATAACGAACATTTCGCATAACGAACACATTTTTTTGGGAAAAAAAGTTTCGCTTAACGAACGAATTTTCGCATAACGACCAACGAATCTACATTCACAATACACATTATAGTGCTCTCTGTGTTTAGCTTTTGTTTCATAATTGTGAATTTTGTTTTATTTTTGTGCATAATTGCATCAGCTGTGTTCGTAAAATTAACAAGACGTGTTGAAACATACAAATGTTCTATTTTTAATTTTGTTTTATAAAAATAGCAAAATAACATACGAAATGCCTTCAAAAAAAGATTCGGAGAAAGAGAAAAATAGATCAGATCAGATTGTCTCCTACCGTCCAATACATATTCAGTTCCTTACAAAATTTTATACGTTTCATTTAACTTTCTTTCAATAAAAGCTGAACTTAAAATATTTTGCTGTATTTTTCCAGTTCTTTAAAAGTTTTGATGCATTTTATGTTATTTTTTTTTTTCAATAAAAGTTCAAATTGAAAGTTATTTTTTTCGGTCTGGAACGCATTATTTTATTTTACATTGGTTTATATGGGAATAATGGTTTCGCTTAACGAACATTTCGCATAACGAACATGATGCTGGAACCAATTGTGTACGTTAACCGAGAGTCCACTGTACTTGCTACTGATGGTGCAGGTTAGAAGAGTTTTGTGGAGACCCATTGCACCGTAGAACAAGTCATATTATCCAAAATGAAATGTTTGCTTTAAACAGTTACCTTTAATAGAAATTTATTTTTAAAAGAATATCAGATGTTTAGAAATTCGATATTAGAGCTGGTTCTACTAAGGTACCAAATTTTCAGAGTTCGGCGAAGATAATTGTTAGTAAACACTTGGAAATTGTGTAGCAAAATGCCTTTTGTTTACCAGGTTTCACAGCCGTATAAAGGAACTGGTTTCACGTTCGACTCAAAGATTTTAAACTTCGTTAGATAAAAACGAAGACTGCCAGACGTTACGAAACTGAGCGAGTTTACTTTTCGCTTTATTGATTCTGGCGTGTATATACTTATTGGGACCGCCATCAGGTGTTATTACGCTACACAAGTAAGCAAGAATGCCCCTTTCACGAAGCTATTACTTCCAATGATTGGACAGATAGACATATGTACTTTTTGCTTAATTTATGTTGATTTTGAGATCTACTTTTTTCTTAAAAAAAAAGTTAAACTTTAATCACTCTGAAAACCTCTTAATAATGATAAACATGTTTAATAGAAAAATCAGCGAATTGCTGAGTGCTTATGGATCGCTTATGAGCACTTGAACAGGGTGAAATCTCCGTAAAATGACTCAAAGCTAATCTATTTATACTATATATATATATAAAGCTCAATTTGTGTATGCTCGTTGCTAATGTACTCCTAAATCGTTGAACCGATCACCGAAAGATTTAGTACGTGTGTTTCTTATGGTTTGTGGAAGGTTAGTAGCATACTTTGGTTTCGATATAATGGGCGATGCCACGTCGCCCCCCCCATAAAAAAAATAAGATAATGAATAAAACTTGGTACACATATAAAAGGTAGAGGCAAAAGTAAGATTCAATGAAAAATGGATGGTGACACGCGTCCATATGAGAAAAAATCGAATTTTTTATGCCTCAGCGACTATTTGATGTAAATGGATAAGATTTGGTACATATGTTACTTATAGTTTGTCAAAGGTTAGTAGCATAGTTTGGTTTCGAAAAAAAAAATAGGCAATGCCACGACCTCTCACATAAGAGAAGAATTAAGTTCATCATATCTCATCAACTATTCGATACAGATGAATGAAAGTTGGTACATATACACAAAAAAATACAAAAACAGGATTCAATGAAAAAATGGACGGTACCACGACTAGAATATGAGAAAAAATCAATTATTTTATATCTCAGTAACTATTTGAGGCAGATCAAAAAGGTGTTGTACATAAATCTTCTATAGTTTGTGAAAGATAAGCTTAGTTTAGTTTGGAAAAAGTGGGCAATGCCACGTCCTCCCATATAAAAGAAGAATTAAATTCATCATATCTCACAAGCTATTTGACGCATATAAAAGAAATGCAAAAGGAAGATTCAATGAAAAAATGCGTAGTACCACGCCTCCAAAATGAGAATATATAAAATTTTTTTTTATCTCTGCAACTTAGTATTTGACGCAGATGAATGAGACTCGGTACATGTATATAAAGGGTGTTTTTTTTAGAGGTTTGTTTTTCGAATAGAGATAAAACTGGCATTTTATGGTCAAATTTGGCAACTCTAATGTCATTTATGTTCAGTTTGGTTTGCCATTTCATCATGAACAGGTTGACAAAAGAACAACTCTTGCAAATCGTGCAAATTTATTTCGAAAATAATGGTTCAGTTCGCGAAGTTTACCGCAAGCTCCGTCCATTTTATGGTCGACATAATCGTTCATCAGAGCAATTAATTCGGTTAACCATGGATCGTTTTCGCACTACGTTTACTCTATGTGATAATACGCATCCGCAGAGACGTCGAACAGTGCGCACCGAAGAAACAATTGCCGCTGTAGAGCAAAATGTTGAAGAGGACCCGAATGAATCGATTCGCCACCGTGCACAGCAATTGGAGCTTTGTCCATCAACTTTATGGAAGATTTTTCGCAAAGATCTTGGCTTCCGACCTTACAAGATCCAGCTTGTGCAAGAATTAAAGCCGCGAGACCATGCAATGCGTCGTGATTTTGGTGTATGGGCCGAAAATGAGATTGATCTCGATGCTGATTTTCATCGCAAAATTTTGTTCAGTGATGAGGCTCATTTTTGGTTGAATGGCTACGTCAACAAGCAAAATTCCCGCATTTGGAGTGAAGAGAATCCACATGAGACCCTTGAGACGCCATTACATCCACAAAAACTGACTGTTTGGTGTGCTCTATGGGCTGGTGGAGTCATTGGGCCATACTTCTTCCGAAATAATGCTGGAGAGTCAGTTACCGTTAATGGAGACCGGTATAGAGTCATGATAACCGACTATTTTGTTCCCGAATTGGATGGCATGAATGTGGATGAGTTGTGGTTCCAACAAGACGGCGCTACATGCCACACAGCGCACGTCACAATCGATTTATTGAAGGAAACATTCGATGAGCGCATAATTTCGCGGAATGGACCTGTCAATTGGCCACCAAGATCGTGTGATTTGACACCATTGGATTATTTTCTTTGGGGATATGTGAAGTCGCTCGTCTACGCCAACAAACCAGAAACGTTAGGGGACTTGGAAGCCAACATTCGTGGCGTTATTGCCGACATACGACCCCATATGCTCGAAAAAGTGGTTCAAAATTGGACCTGTAGAATTGGCTTTATTCGAGCCAGCCGCGGCGGCCACATGCCCGAAATCATATTTAAACATTAATGGCATAAAATTATCCTTCCAATAAAGCCAAATTGATGGACATTTAAACGATTTTCTTGTGTTTTATTTCAATTCGAAGCTCTATCCCTCTAAAAAAAACACCCTTTAGAATACAAGGACTACAACCAAATCAAACTCATTTAAAGGTGCTAATTCCACGCATTCCAATAATTCCCACCAAATCAATTGTGCATTTATGCACCAAATAGAAAAACCAAAAACTTTGTTTATCCACATTAAGATAAAATATCCGAGTTTTGCTAGTTATAAATAAAAGACACCGTCCTTTTCTATCTGTGAATTATTTACAATAAGAAAATGTTCACCGTTTTGTTACACGATTTTGGTACGAAAAATTTTTTTAGTAGCAGCCCTTGAAAATACCTTCTACAACAATAAAAATTACAGCATTACAGATTTGTTTTTTATGTTAATTTCTCAATCGAAATCACAATATCAAAAATCACAACATCGGAAATCATCAAGCACTAACGACTGACTTAAGCTTTTAGCACATTATTTTGCTTACTCACCTGCAGGACTCCATCCCAAGTTTGAATGCCATCACTGCTCTTAACGGGTATGGTACCCTCACCGGATTCAATTTTCGTGCGAAGTTGTCCACGCGCCTTTCTGCACGTTTATCATTAAATCAATTTATTTTTTTTTTTCAATAAAAAAAATAAAGACGTGATCGATGGCAGTGATCAGAAACGAGATCAGAGACAGTTTTAATTTTCAAATGTTTTTAGTAGAAATAATTCAGAGGAACGAATAAGAGAACGCAGGTTTTGGCCGACCCGGGAGTTATCAACGTAAAAGAGATTCATAAATAAAATAAAAGATTTTTTGTGTTGTTAAAGAAAAAAAGCAAGAAAATAAATTAACAAAAAATTAAAAAAAAACCAAATGGGGAGAAAAGAAAGAGAAGAAAAGTCCATGTTTAAATGGAATTGTTGTTTTTTCAAGTTATTTTAGTATTCATTTAAAAAAGTTAATTATTTTAAACAAATAAGATAACATTATTTGAAATTATGGTACCAAAATCTTGGCAATCTGGCAACACTCTTGAGTACTTCTTCTTTTTGTAAAAGTACAACAAGAGTGTTGCCATGAATAAAATTGCCGGCACCTGTTAGAAGTTTTAATTTTAAGCAACAAACAAAAGTTTTTTAATATTTGAAATAATAGAAAACGGTACTTTTAGTGGGCGTAGTTGGTTTCAATAGAGATGTAGTAAGATAATTTTCCTAAAAATTTAAATTTATTTCAGATATTGCTAATAAGATAATAGGCTGTGAGGAAAATCGTAAGAGCATTTTTCTCGAATTGAAACGTAAGTGATGCCTAAAACCAAAGGATTTATTTTTCAATAGGGACCGTTGCTCTTAGACTGGTCAGCCTTTGAGAGTTTTAAATCTAAGCCAGTTTCCATGGCAAATTCAAATTCGACCCTCAGAACTTTTTCTCAGAACACAGTAATTTTTATGATAAATTACTGATGATTTGAGTGAATTGAAACCAAAAAACAGAAAATATTAAAAATTTCCGCTCGGTTTTTTGAGAATTATATCAAATGCAAACTCAAATGCGACAGAGATGTCCACAAAAAAAATACACCATCTTGTTCCTTACACTCAGAAAAACTAAAGCGATGGAAAATATCATTTGAAAATCCACTTATTAATGGAATATATGTATGTGTGAATGTGCCAGTAATGTATAACAATTATACTTTGCAATGATTTTTCTGAGCTTACTGTTCAGTACACCACCAAAAAAATTACACAAAACGAGGAGCAATACAACAAAAAAAAACGGCAAAAGCTAGTCATACCAGTTTCTTTGATTGCTGAACGGAATCATCCCTTTGAGACGATGCAGTGTCATTTGAAAATTAATTTAGTTATATGATTTAAGAATAAGTATTTATGTATGTGTTCAGATTATCTCTGTTTATGGAATAAAAAAAATAATTGGACTTAGGCACTTTTAATATTTATCGAGCAATTTACACATCGATTCCACTCATTTTGTGTTTGGTAACTCTCTGATATAAAATGTACAACCATTTGAATGATTCACTCACGTTTCAATTCATTGAAAATAGTTGTAGTTCGCATGAAATTGAATAGTTTGCGAAACGGAGTAAAAGTCGACATACTATATAACAATAATCTATTTGTAATTAGAAAACAAAATTATTTATCTTTTTGGTGATTGGCGCTTACAAAAATTTGTTTTTGTCCCAGTTAAACACAGGGCGTTAACTTCAAATACTTTAAGTAGTTGGTTCTAAATAATATCAGCCTATATTGTCGCCACTAAAAATGTAATTTTCTATTATTTTTCAATACAAAACAATTTTTTTTTTCTTTTTTCAAAATTTAAAAAACATAAATTACTCTAAATTGTTTTTTTTTTTTTCTAACTAGCTTTACATTCGTTTACCAACCTATTTGGATGTTTGTCAACACCAGTGTCATTTTCGTGAGGACTAAAAATCCGTGCATCACCACAAGGCGCTGTATTGATGTACAAATGGAAATGAACACCGGATTTTAGTTTGTACGGGTATTGCCCATTGTCTTGATTCCTCACGAAAATCGACTGATTTGCTGTTGCTAAAATAAAAGTTAATTTCATTTATAAATATAAAAGATTAATTCGTTAACAAATCAATTAAATTCATATATTCAAGTTCATTTTTTGTACATACTATTTTTTTGTTTTTTTTTTTTTTTTGTAATTTTAAAAAGTAAAAGAAAAAATTATTTGAGAAATTTTGTGTGATTAGTAAAAATGAAAAACAAAAAAAGTTGAAAAATAATAAATTTATGAAGCAAGTAATCCTTTAAAGCTACCAGTCGTTGAAGTAGTGCATTAACTAGTGGGAACTATTCTGGTAAAAAAGGTTGAATATTTCTATGCATGATGGATGTTAAGGCTATCAAGTAATGCTAAATTAAGAATTTAATCAAGATTCAATGCTAAAAGAGATGAATTTTGTAATTATTTAATAAAGAGGTTATGTAAGAAAAGAGATCAAAACTACAAAAAAATGTAAGCATGCCTTTAGAAATCTGTATTTGTCAAGCACCAAATACATATGTCCATGTAGGGTTGGTTCTTTTTCCCATAACTTAAATTTATTTAAGTCCTCTTTGAACAAGATAAAAAACATGGGGCCAAATTTATGAGTTATTTTACAAAATAAATACACGGATGCATTAAGCGATCTACATGAGATATCGCACATATTCTACTATAGAAGCACAACTCAAAACTTTGAAATTTTCAGAAAACGCAAAAGCTCGTGAACTATTTTTCAGAAATAAAGTGTGGATTACGGCACAACTGAAAATAGAACACTTTTGCATATTGCAGCCTAATATTTATTGCAAAATGAAGGGAGACATAACTCTTTTTTGACAGCACAGTATAGCAAAAAAATTAACTTATCTCTTTTGTGCTGGTGTATATGTGTATGATGAACAGTTTTATTAAATAAACAGATAAATGACAAAGTTGGAGTTGTGCCTTTTTAGTAGAATATGTGCGATGTGTTGATTTAAAAAAATTAAAAGCATCTAATACAAAATCAAAAAAATTTATTATTATTTTATTTATAAATTATGAAACAATAACAATTACTCAATCTTAACCCCTATAAAGTGATATGGGAATGGATTGATAGACGTGTCCGACATTGATTACGGGAACTCCGTTCCACAAGATACAATACAAAAATTAATTTCAAGAATGCCTCGTGAAGTTTAAAAATTATGAGAATATAGAGGTCAGTTTTTTATCGAAGCAATATACATATAAAATAACCTATCAAATAAAAAATTTAGTTTTTAAATATTTTTCGAAATGTATTTTTTAAATTTCAATACATTATTATAATTCTTTTGACGAAACTATTACCGGTCTTAAACTTTTGCTCTGCTACTGACCAAACTAGTTATCGTTAAGCATAAAGATATGCAATGAAGTCTTAATGCCAAAACACAGTGGTTAGTGAAGACTAAGACCGTAGCAAAGTAGGCCAATAAACCTTAACAATTTCATTTTAGTCTTGGCAAGTGGTAATTACTTAAGTGAGAGTCAGTGGGCGACCTTCGGCCGCTGCTCAGGACCTACATCCTCCAATATGTAGTTACTTAAGTGAGAGTCAGTGGAGCAAAAAAATCGAGTATTACGAATATTATTATTTTTTGTACTTCCCGTCACTGAAGATATTTTTGAATATCACGGGCACACAAATATCATATTCAGTTGAAAGAAATATAGAAGTTTTGAAAAATGGTTGTTAACAAAACATCACATTATCTTGAAATTTTTCCATAACGTTATAATTCTGAAATAACCCTGCTGAAAAGGTATATATGAAGTCATCTCACACCTAAAAGAAGTTGGGTACCTAATTTCAAATATTGTGGAAATGATGTATGTATATCATTTATTTTTTTTTTGTTTTATTTTCTATTTTTGTAAAATTTAATTTTTTATAATTTCATACAAAAAAAAAAGAGATCTCAGGTATTGCCGGATTTTTTCTAGAGATGATTTTTGACGCAAGTGACAATATTTCTAGCTAATAAATTTTGTAAGTGTCATAAAAAAATGTAAGACCATTCAAAAAAGAACCACCCTAATGAACATAGAAAACCTTTAGGAATAATTTATGAACAAAATAAAAAGAGGCAAAGGGTAACGTGATTTGGAAAAACATAAATTGAAATCAAAATCAGCGAAAAAGCGAATCTCGGACAATGATATAAAAAATTACTTCATTAAAATTTGCATCGTCTAAAGTCCATTCACTTGTATGAAAATACACTCTTCAGCTGTAATTTTGTTTTTGCACAAAGAAAAGAAAATTACGTAGATTATGCTAAGTAGTACATTCTAATTTTTTTCTCATAGATCTTTTTTAATAGCAAAATTATTTTGTCCTCAAGGACAACAAAAGATCTATTTAGAAAAATACGTATGAAATATTCATCAAATGCTTTTGTCCGAAGAGAATTCCTTTGAGCTCTAACGCCTCTGGTACATAATTCATGATACATATTGGATTCTTACAAAAAAATTGTATTGTTCAAAATATATTTCAAATAATGTACCTAATGTATCAAAGAAATGTTAATATCATTTTCTTAAGCTGAATGAATTTTTTGTTAAAAAATAATTTTTAGTGTATTTAAGGTGCCAAGCCTTTGAAAACAATTTAGTGTAGAACAACCGCGTCAAACATTGAAGGTCAGGCGTGGGCAGAGACAACAAACATAAAATCAGCCCTAGAAAGTGCTGGATTGACTTTTTTGAAATACATTTACATTACTTATTAAATAACAGAACAACATAACTTATTAAAAACAAACGAAAGAGAAACAAAGGTCAAAGGCTTCGAAAAAAATGAGCTCGCGGCTAATGCTTGATTTAAATTTCTTAAAAACTTGAATTAAAATTGAAATAAAAATTGCTTTAAAAGTATCTAAATGTAAATTTTATCCACTTAATTGTTAAAGATTAAAATTAACATTTATATAAAGTGTGTATTAACTTTGTGAACGGTTTGTTGATTCTCCAATATTTTTTTATTTATAAATCAATTTATTTGTAAAGAATATGAGGCAAATATTTGAACTATGTCACCATAAGCATTTAATTATGTAAATTACATTTCTGGGCACGTAATCGAAACGTACGCTCAATGATTTTGCTTTATATGCTATCCAATGATTACACTGGTCTGCAACGTTTTCCTCCTTTAAATAAATCATACTTTACTTAACTAAATCGAAGGCACTGAACACTATATTCAAATCAAAATTTATCATCAGCATTTGCATATATTCAAAGTATATGGGGCTGTATATGTCGAAATTGTCGATTTTGGTCAACTTCGTATTTTATTTTGAGAACACAAATTTTTAAATGGTTAAAATGTTTAACTTTTTCTCTCTTAAAAAAACATTTTGAATTATATCGTACCTATTTTTTTATTCGATGTATCGTTAATTTAAATTTTGCAGCTATTCTGACGTTTCGGAACTTATGCAAACCTGCATAATAGATTTTAGTTTACGATACTTCAAAGAAACAAAAATTTATTGAGATAACTCAAAGTGGGTTGTGAAGGGAAAATACATTAAATACACGAAGTTGACCAAAATCAACAATTTCGAGACATACAACTCCATGTATTTTGAAAGTTAGGGCTGATGCGGAAATTTGCTATAAATATTCATGTACAGCGACCTCATATATGTAAGATAACATAAAATTTGTTTGAAGTTCACAAAAAGCAGACTTTTGCAGACCAGTGTTATTTGTATGGAAAACGTTTAATGTGCATTTTGGCCGTTAGCCGATAGAAATTTTTTGCCCAAATGGCAGAAGAATTGAATAGTAAGCAAACACAAATTTTTCATTGATAAACAGCATCTCCAGATTTTGCATCTACAAATTCCAGTAATGCGCAAAATTTTCCATTAGAATTCATTGATTTAGCAAAAATTGCGTAAGAATTGTATTCGGAAAAGTTTTATACAAACTAAAAATACTTATTATATAATTAGACTATATTTAATTTCAACATTTGATTTTTATTTGGTATTAAAAAACTAAACTTTCAGTTTCGATATAAGCCAGGAGTATTTTGTTTCACTGTCACAGAACTAAAATATGTTTTAAATTAAAAATGTGTTTACTTCAACAAAACAAGAACTGCAGGCAAAAAAAATAAACTTTTTTAAATAAAACTTTTTATACCAAAGTCATTATAATATGTAAAAGAAACGATTCACTTTATATACTACTGAAATTAAAATTTGTGGTATAGAGAGTCCTTCTACCATCACCGGAGCAAACAGAAAAAAACATTTACAACAATACTTATAGGTAAAAATATAAGTAAAAAATGAACACATCAAAAGCTGATTTGGAAGCAATATAACTTACCCTGACTGCACTGTAGCTCCAGTTGAGCGTATAAATATTTTACAAGACAACGACGTGAGACGATTTCAGCATGCGAATCGTTGAGCACAGCACCATTCACGCTCATGTGTTCTCCGCTAACACATTTTGTGCCAGTGGAGACCGATATGACCTAGAAACGAAATAAAAGCAGACCAAATGAATAAATAAATGATGTGTAAGAAAGAAAACTTAAGCATGTGAGAAATCTAACATACACGCATGCACCACATTCAAAAATCTGATATTTGCATAATAGCAAATTTCAGATTCACCAACACAAACTAGTTAGGGTGGTATACATGGCCCCACCAAAAAATTAATTACCCTACACTGCACTAACAGTGACAATGCAACCATTCCTTGTATATGTTGGTGTGAATGGTTGCCTTAACTCTAGTAGTAGAAGATTTTATTTGGCATGTGCGTGAATCGAATTTGCCCATTTTCAATCTAATGAGTTTTGATTGAAGATGTAGCCTGCTTAATTCCATCAAAATATCTCGTTCGGCTTTTCCGTAAGCGTGATTTCCAGAGACAGACAAACCGATGCCATTCACCGTGTTGACCAATTTTTGTCCTGCACTTGATTGTGTGTAATTTCTCTCTCAGCATATCGTTTAGGTGCCACGCCTACTTGTCAAAACGTACTCACTTAATGACTGTACTACTTCAAACCATTAGGTACTTGTATTTGTGTGAACTTAAGTTGAATTACCTTAAATAACTGTTAGTTTTTGATTGTAGGAAGGTGCCACTTTCTTTTGCCGAAATTCATCCAATTTTTTCCCAGAGCTGATCTGAATCATTTTTAGTATTCGCTTGAAATATGTTTGCACCAACTTAAAGAAATCTTCTCAATATTGTTTTCAAAATTTTATTTTGTACGGGAGATGCCACGATTTCTTGTCGATATTTGTAAAATTTTTGTGCAGAGCTTATCTGAAACATTTCTGTTATTAGTCTGAAATTTGGTTGCATTACATTCTATAAATCTCTCTCTCATAGGCGTGCCCGAGAAACGATATTGCCCATTATCAATTGATGATATAGCATGTGTGCCGAATTTCCTCAAATTATACCGATTGGTTTTCCCGTAATCGTGAGTTCCACAGACAGACAAACGGACATGGCTCGACTGAGATGATGACGCTTATCAAGAATATACATATACATTTATCTATAACTGCCATACCTTCTACCATTCGTTACAAACGAAATGATAAAATTAATATGCCCAGTGTGTAGAATACGAATATGTCTTTCACAAACACTCAATGTCTTTAAATTCTGCAAACTTTGGGAACGTTGCTTATTGCTACACGCTAATCAGTTTTTCTTTTTCTTTTAAAAAATGAGTTAACTTACTTTGGCTTCGTTGAAATTCATATTATCTGTCATAACAATGCCGGCTAAAACTTTGCGACGTGAATACGATTCTTGACCCTTGATAACTTCCATGAATTTTTCCAACACAAAACGTCCAATAGTGTCCGCATGTATTTGAGGCAACTCCATGGATGAAGTTTTATCATCGATCGGCAACTGTACATTCTTTTGCGGATGCATCATTGGGCTATATGAAATATTACAAAGTGAAGCTAATGCAGCTTTAGCAGCTGCATTTTTGGCCAATTTTTTAGAAGGACCTGAGAAAAAGAAACATACATTAAAAATATTAATTAATAGCAATTTGGTTCAAAGCTAACATGTATGTGCACTGATTCCCGGAAACATTAGTAAAAAATTGTAAAACTACCTATCGGTTTTCCTAACAGGTAATTTCGAGTTCTGTTCAATCGGTTTTTATGTATTATGTATGGTGTTAAAGCTAATACAATTTCCTATTATTATTGTGTGTAACAATCGGCTTGACTCTTTAGGCGTATATCAAACAATTTATCGAAATAAGCTAGAGCTTTCACTGTACTAAGCTATATAAATAATATAATATTTTTCTATCCAATGCATGTTAGCTTAGGTTATCGTGGTGGATTGGAAGCCTAGTGATACCACATATCTGAAGATTAAATCAGTTATTATTATTTGTTTGGATTATGGTAAAAGTATTTGTCTGCTTGGCGAAATCGTAAATCCTGTGGAATTTTAGTTTTGCAACGTCGTGCATCGAGTATAGGACAGTATGTTCAAGTGTTCTGAGCCTTGTCCCAGCGAGTGCAGGGCAGTCGCAGAGTAAGTGCTACAGCGTCTCTTCCGTAATTGGTTCTTTGCAGTTCTTGCATATACAATTTTCGAGCAATCTGATTTTACGTGCACGATGACCTATAAGGCAGTGTTCAGTTGTTACACCTGTCAAGAGACGGCAGTTGTCCCTGGATACAGATAGTCAGAATTCTGTATTGGTCCTATTAACATTAGACCAAAATATTTTTGTTATTAAGTTAGTGCCTAGCTGTACCCATCGTGTGTTAGCTTTTGTTGAGATACAGATGTCCATTTTTAAATGCTGCGATACTTATAGGCATTGTATCCAGAATCACACTTAGTTTCACCTGTTCGTTTTAAAATAAAATGAGAAACCGACCTAAGCCTTTCAATTTGTTCACTTAAATTCTTGCCACCAAATTCATAATTTTTTTTAAATTTTCCCAAAAAAATTGTTTGTTTTATGACCAATTACACCTAAGGTACATAGCCGATTTAGGACAACAGGAATTTATACTTCTTTTAGTCTGATGCACAATTAATAAAAACGAATTGAGTAGAACAAACATTTTTTTAAGTCAGTAAATTTTTTTTTAAACATTAATATTAACATACTCACCAGTGCCATCAAATTTACTATTGTTCACAGTCACCGTCATTTTAAAGCGACAGTTGTTTTGTGCACCATCAATTGTTGAACAATCGAAATGTACATCATTGAAAAGCTCATAGAGCAGCATTACAGGACCCTTGTCGGGGACCTTCTTTTGACCATCCACAGTAATGACACCTTTGTTTCCATCTGGTTAAAAAATAAAATTGTGTTAGTATTGAATGCTTTGGAGGAAGTGCAATAAAGTAGAGACATTTTTTTAACGCTGAAATGGGAGTAGCTTAAATAGAAAAAAAAAAAACATTAAGGGAAGAAAACTGAAGTTGTAAGTAAAATCAAAAATTGGGTTACATACATTGTACTGCACTCTCAAAATTAAAAGTGATGAACTCAAACAATTTCAAAACAATAAGAGGTTACCTGCTTGAGTTGTGAGCTTGCCTTAGCGTTTGTACAAGTAGATACATCCTTTAAATGCGTTTTTACAACCAAAAACATATGGATACAAAAACTATCATATTAAAATAAATTAAATTGCTTTTATGTACATTTTTTCTAGGACCTGAATCGGGAAAACATAGAATATACAGACATGAATTATTTGATAACATAAAAATCATAATATTTTATGCTATACAAACTTGTAGCTTTTATCTCACAAAAATAGTTTTGACACAAGGAAAACGATGTAGGGGAAAGCGGAGCAAAGTGGTATACCTAACCAAGTTTTTAAAAAAAAAAATTTTCAAACAATTAAACATGTAGGTCAATAGTTCGATTTATATTGAATCTATTAGGGTTATTAGGGTCATTATTTTCGCAAGAAAATATATTTATTATTGCGATGCAGAAAAAAGTACGCTTCTACCGCTTTGCCCCTCGGGTAGGGTAAAGCAGTAAGCGAAGTGCAATACATAAAAAAAGATAATACATTTGTTTTAATAACTTTCTAAGGATAAAAATCATGTTTCTTGTGTGTGATGAATGGCCGTCCAAAAGTAGCAGGACTTTTGTGAATTTTCAAACTTCTGAAAACTGGATAAAATCACGGAACCAAGTGATGAACAATATCACTTTGTCCCTACTACTCTGCATCCATGACCTATGTAAACACACAGACGCGTGAAACAAAAACTTATCAACACAAACAAATCATTGTCAACAGAAATGAATATCACTAATATATACTAAGACGTGCTACTTCGGATTTTTTTAAATGATTCGTGTGAAATGCATGTTCTGAAGTCGAAATTCCTCGAACAATACATCGACCGAAGTCATTTTGATCGTCGTGGTTCTCGAAAACAGAAGGTCGAAGTGTCACTAAAACCTGGTAGTTACATGAGCACTACTCAAACAGAAAATCCTTACAATTACATTAGATGGTGTTGTAATTCAAAGATAAATATTTTCTTTGTACTGTTTTGCCCCGTATACCATTTTGCTCCGCCTTCCCCTAATTGTATATATCACTATTGAAAATGATTTCGACAAAAAAAATTTCCGTCTCAGTCTAATGCATAACTGTAGTAAAGGGTGTTTTTTTTAGAGGTATAGAGCTTCGAATTGAAATAAAACACAAGAAAATCGTTTTAATGTCCATCAATTTGGCTTTATTGGAAGGATAATTTTATGCCATTAATGTTTAAATATGATTTCGGGCATGTGGCCGCCGCGGCTGGCTCGAATAAAGCCAATTCTACAGGTCCAATTTTGAACCACTTCTTCGAGCATATGGGGCCGTATGTCGGCAATAACGCCACGAATGTTGGCTTCCAAGTCCCCTAACGTTTCTGGTTTGTTGGCGTAGACGAGCGACTTCACATATCCCCAAAGGAAATAAGCCATTCAACCAAAAATGAGCCTCATCACTGAACAAAATTTTGCGATGAAAATCAGCATCGAGATCAATCTCATTTTCGGCCCATACACCAAAATCACGACGCATTGCATGGTCTCGCGGCTTTAATTCTTGCACAAGCTGGATCTTGTAAGGTCGCAAGCCAAGATCTTTGCGCAAAATCTTCCATAAAGTTGATGGACAAAGCTCCAATTGCTGTGCACGGTGGCGAATCGATTCATTCGGGTCCTCTTCAACATTTTGCTCTACAGCGGCAATTGTTTCTTCGGTGCGCACTGTTCGACGTCTCTGCGGATGCGTATTATCACATAGAGTAAACGTAGTGCGAAAACGATCCATGGTTAACCGAATTAATTGCTCTGATGGACGATTATGTCGACCATAAAATGGACGGAGCTTGCGGTAAACTTCGCGAACTGAACCATTATTTTCGAAATAAATTTGCACGATTTGCAAGCGTTGTTCTTTTGTCAACCTGTTCATGATGAAATGGCAAACCAAACTGAACATAAATGACATTAGAGTTGCCAGATTGGACCATAAAATGCCAGTTTTATCTCTATTCGAAAAACAAACCTCTAAAAAAAACACCCTGTACAAGAATATCCCCGATGTTAAATTTTACAGGACAATTTTAAATTTTACTGAAAGCTAGCGGCCTGAAGTTTTTATTATAAGTACGAGGGCGGATCAATAAGTCATCCCTCGTAGTTACATGAAATCTAACACTGCTCTCGTCAAGTACCGTCTGGTAATAGAGACTACTGTCAAATTTTGAGATACTTCGTCATTGACTTGACGTTTAACAGGTGTTCAAAGCCTACAACCTCTTGGATTGGAAATGGATAAAAGTGGATTTCGAGTGCTAATAAAACATTTTTTGGAAAAGAAACCTTCACTTAAACCAACGATAAGCTTGACAAGTACTATGGAGACTCTGCACCAATGGTAAAATATTGATGTAAAGAGTTTCGTTGTGGTCGCACAACCACTAGTGTCTCTGACCGTTTGAGGTCAATACACCCGAAAATGTCAAAAAAATTATCGATATGGTGCCGATCGGAAGTGAAAGTGCGTGAGATTGTTGATGCCATAGGTATTTCATATGGCACTGCGGTTTCGATATTAAATTATCAGTAGGATTTTAGAAGCTTTCGACAAGATGGGTGCTGCATTGCTTTCAATTGACCATAAACTCAATCGTGAGGCAACTGTAGTCTCAATGACAAAATTATATGAATTGGGTTACGAATTGGTACTTCGTCCACCATATTCTCGGGATTTAGCACCCAATGAATATTTTCGTTTCAAACCTAAAAAATCGACTCGGTGAAAAGAGATTTAGCTCCAACGATGAATTTACTACTCAAACAAATGCATATTTTGATGACTTCGAGAAATCCTTTTATCTTGGAAGGAACAAAAAAATTGGAGAAACGTTGAACTAAGTGTATTGAGCTAAAAGTAGACTACATATGCTGAAAAATAAAAATTTTTTATCCTAAGAAAACTGTGTTTCATTCAAAAAGGCACGGACTTTTGATACATCCTCGTTGATATAAAATAGGAAAAAATGTGCTTCACCGTTTTCTACCAAAATTCAGCAATTATTAAGGCATAAATTGCGTTGTAGACGTTTGTCAATGGATTTGTTGTTTTTTTTTTTTTTTTTTTTTGTTTCTTTTTATATTTATATTGAAGAAAATATATATTTTGTACATTATCGTTAAAAAAAAGTTTCAATCCAAAATTGCATCATTCCTTTTTTCCACAATGTTTGCGGATTCGAGAACTGGCAAAAAGTGGGGGTGTATGTAGACTTTTTTCGGTCACTGTATGTACATATATAAACTATTTTGATAAAATATCACGATTTTTTTTTTAAAGCATTCTGAATTATTCATGAAGTGGCGGCAAGAAAAATAAACTCATCCATCAAACTACAAGTTTTTAAAATTTAAATAGACAACAGAGATAAATCGCATGTGTTTTCATAGGAACGACCACGTAGAGATAAACAGAAGAGAGTTCCTTAAGGGAATGTTGATACGCAAGATTTGCATTAAAAATCGAATACAAATTTTTAATTTTACAAAAGCTTTTGTGCGTTATAAAATCATTATATATTTTGCCTATGAGTCGAAGCTCTTATTTTCTTTAACATCCCATATGGTCTAATGGTTAGGATATTTGGCTATCACTCAGAAATTATGGGTTCGTTTCCTAACTTTTTTTATTGTCAACTTTTTGCGTTGAAAAATCTCTTTGAAAAATAAAATATAAAAAATTTACAATAAAACATAAGAATACAAAAATAAAATAAAAAATAATACTTGCTTGTCATGCTCAATGAACCATTTGATAAGAAGGGTACATATTTTTTAGCGGATTTTGCATGCGCAACAATTTTGTCTACAAGCTCAACTAACTCAGCCATTCCAAGTTTATCAAAATTCACACTACCGTTTTCCATATGCTCATCACTGGTGAAATCCAAATTGCAAGACGGCTTCAATGGCGTTAGAACGGCGCCATCTTTAAATTGTATAAAACTGCGCAATGCAGTCGCAGCGGCTTCGATACGTGCAATTTTTTTGCTACGTCCTTGACCCATATACTTTTGGCTGTCCACCTGAAAAGAGGAATACAAAGAAAGAATTTTAATATAATGAAGTTGTTATTGAAATTATATGTTTGTATCATAAAAACTTAAAATAAAAAGTTGTTTTTTTTTTCTTTGTTGAGAATTGAATTTCAATTCTGTTACATTTTTTGTAGGCTTATTTTAGTAAAACAAATTGTTCGCAAATCTTTTAATATAGTTTTTGGTATGACTATGCAGTCTGCTCCCTTTTAATATCCCCAGGTCTATATTTCGAAAACAAAGTTAGATGCATAGTGAAAAATGTTTTAAGCAAAAGTTATAAGGTTTCTTCTAGGGGGTTAAAAAAAAGGTGACTTTGTCTTTGAAATTGAAACCAATTTTCAAGACCAATTCGAAGTTAACTGTGATTTTTTAAATAGAAAAACAATTCTGGAAATTTTTTAATAAAAAAACTAGAAAGTTTTTCCAAAATGTGAACAAACTATTGCAAATAATAAATAGAACTAAATAATTAAGAAACTTTGAGAATTTATTGAAATCCGAATAAAATTCCATGTACCAGTACCAGCACATATGTATATCGGTTATTTTTTACAAACCGCACACCAATTTAAACTTGACACTTGAGAAATGCCCGAAATTTATTTTACAGCTTATATAAATAAAATATAACTTGACACGTAATCTGGATTTTTCTGAAAAATTTGATTTTCATATATTGCAAGAGAGCGAAAATCTTGTCGTAAATGAACAGTTTTTTTTTAACCCCGAATTTTGAAAAAAAGATTTTCATGCTTTATTATCTCAAGTCAAAGGATAACAAATAAAAGTTTTTGGTTCAGAAATGTCTACAGAGCGCTTATCTTGTTAGAAATTAACCATTTTTATTTTTGGCTTAAGCTTACGAAAATATCAATAAATCGTCGGGCGCGTGGTTGTTAAAAAATGTGTTTTATAGATAAAAGGATAAAGAATAAAAAATATTTTTTTAAAATAGTTTTAGTTGGGGGAACAGCAGTTAGAATTATTTAAAACACTAAATTGATATTATCATTTTTTGACAGTAAAAATATTTTTTTAATACACTCCCGAAAGCTGACGTAATGAGCAGTAGCGTGCCTAGGGGGCCGAGGGAGCGGCTGCTCCGGGCGCGACACTCATATATCTGATTTTGATAGGGTTTTTCATAGTCAAAAGAAAGGACCTTTATTTTTACGTAAATGAAAATAGGAGGATATCGTTAATTGGAATGTGTAGGTTTACAGATTTTCGAAACGAAAGTGATATATATTTCATTTAGCAAGTGTTTTTGAAAGTCAAAAACGGGCGCGTGATATAAAACAAAACCGACATTGATCCGACTAGTAAAACTGGAGATAATAGACTTCGTACATAGACGATACACGGCAATATTCTTCGTCAAATCAACAAACAAGTTAGTATCAGAAAAAAACTTACATAATAATAGACAATACAGCTATCTGATTTGAATAAATTTTTAGGTCAAGAAATTGAAAAGAGACATCCATGGAAATTGCTATAAAAAGTACGACTTGAAAGCCAATGTGATACTAAAGTACTGGAACTGATAGGTTAAGGGTTATGTATTTAAGTACAAAACTTAAGAAAACATTAAAATACTTGCACTTAATAAATATCGAAATGTGAAAGTGCCACTACCTGCGTGCTCAAGTACAAGCACCAAAATCGATATTTCCACTCTTAAACTTAAAAGTTTAAATACTTTTCTATTTACAGCTCTGATAGAATAATAGCAATTTATAAACTCTTTCTTTTGTTGGTCAGTTATTGGCCAATATGACAATTTGTCGAGAAACAGGAAGTGTTGTAAACAATAACAGCAACAATAGCCACAGCATCATCCCCCCCATTTTGTCCGATCAAAACAACAACAATAAAACCGCAGCCGGCATTGTCAACAAATTGAAGTGTAATAGAACAAATTGTCTTGGCTGACCACCCACTTAACATCATTTCTTCTCTAAAATTCACTTTAACAGATAATAATGCATTGTTTTTGTTTTGATTTTATTTATCTGAAATTTATTGCTTCCCAGATAAAACTTTCAAATGCTTATGTTGTTTAGTAAAACTTTCAAGACAGATGCAGTCAAGTTGAATTTTAAAAATTTCTCATGGAAAGTAATAAGTAAACAATTGTTGTTTCACTTACGTTTGGTTTCCTTTTAGCAAATTAGCTTCGCAATGTTGTGATTGATTAAATGGGTTTGACAATCCCATAGTTTTAGCTCACCCGGAAAGAAATCTTTATCCTATGCGAAAATTTTCTGAAAGTTCACTTTGTGGAATTGCCTTTTAGGCGACATTTTCAGCTTCAAGTTGCTCCATTATATCATTAGTTTCGTTAAATTTTGTCTATTCAAAGATGGTTTTTATTACAAAAAAAAAATAAATAAAAATCGTGAAAGATTTTCACTTTGAAATCGATTTTTTTTTTTTTCTGTGTAAATGCTAAGCCAAATGTGAAAAATAATTCTAAATTCAATTGTCTGTAGTCACGTTATACACGTACCTATGTACTCACACTTAGATGTACGTAAAAACTAAATTCACGTATCGTTTCAAAAATCAACAAATCATTTTTAATTAAAATTTCACACCAAAAAAAGAATAGAAACTTTACATTTTTATGAAAGTACGAGAATTATTTGAAATGCATACATACAAAGTAAAATTTACGATGCAAAAACCGACTAACTGCCAAATGAGTGTAATTTATATGCAAGGAAAGGTGATAAGGGATTGAAGACCGGTACAATACAGCACAGCAACAACGAAATGGAAATAATAAATCACATCAACAAAATTCCAAAAAAATAAAGCATATGCAAGTGTGCCAGTGAAAAACATAAAGAAAGTGGAAGGAGTCATTCCATTGTTGCACTCGAAGCCCTCAAACGTGGTAGGAAGAACTTAAATTATTAGGTAGATTTCAATTGATAATGGGATTCCTAAGTTTAAGTGAATGTGACTCCAAAAGGATAAATTTACTTCATTCATGGAAAAATAGTTGGGTGCTTAATTTTTCAAAATTTGCTTTATTTTCATTGGGAGTTTTTCTTAATTTTAGTATAAAATATACTCTTTTAAGGAATTTACAACCCGATATAAGTAAAGTATTTTTTGGCTTTATACATTGAACAGAATTGGGACGGGGACAGGAAAGCGGCTACGTTTACTCGCTGTCAAAATTATAGCACGCCTGATCTTTGAGAATTGAGCAGAACTACGGCATACGACTGGTATCCTGCCGACGGGTAACCGTCGATTTAGATTTCATTCTATTTTCATCGTCGGCGGGGAACGTTTAGTGTATCATTTCCAATCAGCTTGTGTCAATATTTTTGTTTACGTTTGAAATGTCAATGAAAACAAAATGGCAGCTAAATTTTCCGTCGATCGTCGTCCGACGCAATTGTGTTTATTCCACGATTTTCCGACGAGGCTTTTTTTTTACAACGAGTAGCCGTTGCCGCTTTCATGACCCCGTCCCAATTTTGTTTAATTAAAAGAAGGAAAATTGCTCAATCAAACGCCACATGTCAGTTGATGCCGAGATAATAGAAAAACTTTCACAGAAAAAGCAGATAGGTACCAATTGTTCTTTAGTTAAAAAAAAAAATTATTTTCTTTTTTGTGTATAACTTTCTTTAATTAAAGGAAATATTTATTTGAATTCGAAAATTGTCTTTAATACTTTAATTTATTATTTCAAAGAAAAGTTTTAGTACAAACCCTTCATCTACGTTTATACATAGAAGACTCTTAACATATGTCAATAGAACTTAACGCAAGAATAAATTCCATAATCCGTATATATGTACTAATATTAAATAATGTTGTTGTACAAAAACAAAGGTAATTTCCTCCAGTAAAGTTGATATTTTCTTCGGTATGGAATGATCCGAATTGAGATTTCTTAGCAACACATAATTTAGATTAATGACGAATGCTTGAGTGAAAGTTCGTTTAGTTGTTGATTAAAGTGTTGTAGTGTGTCACTCACACAGATATACCGCCAGCATGCACACACATAAAAGTAGATGCCCAGTAGGCAAAAGTTGCAGTAAAAAGCGTTGTCAAAAGGCAATATTTGGAAGAAAACTGGGTCCACAATACTCTCTTTATTGTAGTATTTTTTTGAAGTAAAACAACTCGTTTAAAAAATCGGTTCTACTTTTCAGCAGAAAGAAAAATAGGCCCATTGTACTCTCTTCCTAGTAAAAGGGAGATAAGGTCTGTTTTGCTAATTTCTAAAATAAAAAATGGACTATTTTTATTGATAAATCAAATATCTGCGTGTGTATAGTATTTTTAAGTGGAGCAATGTTTACTTGACACAAACTTCGCATAAACTAGCTAAGAATTATAAAAATAAACAAAAATCAAATATGGAAAGCAGATTTTGTAGCTTCTAGCTTAGATTCTGCTAGAAGCGCTGCTGTTGGAAGGTACAATAGCATGTTTAAAAATTCTCTAATATGGCAAGTGCCGTCAATACTAACAGACGTACTGTTGAAAGACATATTTGCATGAAAAGTTGATTTTAAGAAGGCCCTATACTTGCACTAACGTATGCAGCAATGCTGGCATGTGCAATAACGCTGCTTGAAGTAGTGCCAGCACTTCTTCTTCTTCGGAAGAAGGCTTTGCTCAATTGACTACTACAATTATACGTATTTATAAAACTATTACTGTTGTGTGCGTAGAGGGATTCTGTGCGAGAAAAAACGGTCATGCGGGGGAAGCGTAATTGTATAAAAATAATTTTCAATTAAAAACGGTCTATGCTTAAAAGATGCCTTTTGTAGCTACTAATGTGTACAAGGAAAATGGATACTGTGAGTTATTTTGAGGTGACAATTTCCTTTTAAGTACGAAGAAAAAACTTTCAACAACAGTAATTTGAAAATAGCTGGAAATCTATAATGTATAGACATGTAGCCGGCCAAACCAGTTTTTACTAGGCCAAATTAGTTCATCCGAAGTATGCTACGATGAACCAGTTTAACCTAGGAGGATCAAGGGATATTATTTCTTTTAACGGCCTCACGACTCGATTTTCTTGAAATTTTAGCATAGTAGGGTAAATAGGCGGCCTTCGGGCGCGGCTCAGGTTTTACATACTCCAAAACGTTCAATGTCGGCTTCGCGACCGGCCTTCTATGTCCACTATGGATATACTACAGTGAACCAATTTTGAATATATTGGAGGATGCAAACCCTGACTCGCGGCCGGAAGCTGTCTACTTCCCCCTAACATACTAAAATGTTCCTAGGCTCAACTCGTTCATCCTTACACACTTCGGATGAACTAGTTGCCCTAGGAAAAACTAGTTTATCCTAAAAACTAGTTTGGCCGGAAACGTATATGTATAAATAATAATTTTGATTTTAAAAAACCTGAAATTTTGATGCCATGAATCTCTGAAATAAGCCTGGCTGATGGTCTTATCTTTGGGACATTAATTAAGACCAAATAGTAGTACAACTGAGGCAAAGTTCAAAAATTTCGAGAAAAAAAGTTGTGGTTATAACTCATTTAACTTTAATCCCACATTATCTATTTCAATTAACAATAACTTGGGATTGAAAATTGGAAAACAAACATTTAAAAGGAAAGGCCACTACTATCTAATCTCATAAACGGAGCTTTTTAATTTCGCGTACAAGTGAGAAAACCTCAAATTTCAATGCACCATTTTTTTTAACTAAAAGCAAGGATACTTTAGAATCCTGATGGGATCCAGATCAGATATCTGAATTGAAAATCCTTTGCGAAAATGTGAAAATCGGTAGCTCAGATGAAGTTAGATAAAGCTCAGTTTTTACACCACTCACATTTCAAAATAACTCTCAAGGCAAAGGAATTACGAAATTAAAAAATGTACGCTCTGCCCTAACAGTTATGTTTGTATATGTACACACGTACACTTTATTAATTTGAACATGTTGACGCTAAAAAAATATCAACTTTTGCATTTTTGTTGCTTTTTGCATTAATGCAGAACTTTAAAAAAAGCAACAAAAAACCGGAAAAACCTTTTGTTCACTTGCGTTATATAAAGAGAAAGAAAACTGAAATTTTTTTCAGTTTTCTCATTTTTTACTTTTTTGTTCTTTCAAGTATTTCTTTGGTATTACAACTTTTTCCTTTTCTTTCAATTTTTATGCTTTTTTTTCGTTTTGTTTTTGTTTATGAAATGAAAAGAATGTGTTGTTCGTATGAAGTACAACTGCCAACATTTCAAGTTGTTGTTGTTGTTGTTGTTGTAAGGATAATACATTCTCATGTGTAAAGTAGCAAAGTTTTATAAAATTGAGTACTTGAGCTACAAAAGCCTTAGCTCTACACTGCACACTGTTCTCTGCTCGTTTTGGACGTGTGTGTTGGTGGAGATTCTGCTATGCGTATGTGCACATTTTAGTAGCGAAAGTATTTATATACTAAGTATGTATGTGCAAATCTCGATCTGTGTTTGTTTGCTTGTTTGTTTGTTGCAAGTGTTAAAGTAAATAAGATGAGCTTTCAATTTATGTCTTTAAATAAAGTTTAGTTGAATTCGTTTCTAACAAATGAAGATGGGCTTGAGTACTGCAACTTTTCAGTGTTTTTTTTTTTTGTTGCATAGTTTAAGGAGTATACTTAAGAAACAAAATAGAAGCAAACGTTTCATTGTAATAAATTGGGTAACTAACTCAAAAATGAAAATAATTTTTAGTTTTTTGGCTAAGATTTTCTTTCATATTCATTTCATTTATTTTTTCTATTAATTTGTTAAAAACAATTCGTACACAAAGCACTAAGATATTTTTTGTAATTGATTTAGAAATCAATGACAACTTGATTATGTTAAGAGAATAAATAAGCGACTATACATATGTTAATACTTATAAGGCTACAATCCAGAGGTAAAAATTTACACATTTGTGGGTCATTCTTTGTCAAGTGAACCACCCACCCGAACATCACAGTTTTCAGATAAAAAGACCTTTACTTAAAATACAAATACTTTACAATGCCGTATGGCGTTTTTCCGAACTTTAAAATTTGGTACACAACGGGAAAGTTCACGTAAAATAATAAGAAATGTAATATAAATCACATCAAGATTAATTTGGCCATCTCATGACGCTAAACGAATCTATATTGCGATTTCACTAAACCGAACTCATCTGAGGGTCCTCACTGGTGTAATAACTGGACATTATTTTACTGGCAAACACTCCGCCAAGCACGGTCTGCCCAACATCGGACACCTTTGCAGGGGCTGCAGAGATCCAGACGCTGCAGAAACTATTTTCCATTTACTCAGCGAATGCCCTTTGTTAGCGAAACGACGCTTTAAAACTTTCGCACGTTACTGCTTCGACTTTTTGAAGAAACTACCATCAAAAAAAATTAAATCTATTTGTAAATTTATAAAAATGGATCAATTAGGTTAGGAATATATTTATAAATCGGGTACAAAGTGGGCCCATCCTTAGCCTAAGTTATGATGACATGACATCTCCCGGAAATAAAGTAACTTAACCAAATATAAATCACAAAATGTTTTTTATGGTTTAAGTGCATAGTGCGATTATTTAGAATTTTTGTCGGCTTACAAAAATTTCGGTAAAATTTCATGACGTCAGAGAAATAAATAAAATAAATAAAAAAGTATTTTTCTGAATATTTTCACCAATTTTAAGAACTTTTTACTCAGCTTCGTAATGTCTGGCAGTATTCGTTTTTATCAACGATAACGAAGCTCAAAATCTTAGAGTCTAACATGGAACCAGTTCTGGTTGAAGAGGGTTGAATTCACTTGCTACTGATCGTGCACGTTGGAAGAATTTTGTGGGAACCCTATGCTGCTCACGCGTTTTTTTACATAACATTATGTATCTAATTTGAAAGGAAAGTTTGACTTTCACAAGCAGCAATCGTGGAATATGTGTGTTCTTTGTTTACCTAGCACGACCGCCTCTGTGGAACGAGTAATCGCTTCCATGAACAAGACGTGAACAGTTAAAAGTAAGATCAATTTAAACGTGTCACTACACGCATTGATTTTTACAATTGGATAAAAACAAAACCGGATAGGCGGCGGAAAATCAAAGCGAAAGACACGTATTTTCTTGAAATTAAGGTGGAACTGAATGAACCGAAAACGAATCACACGAGGAATACATGGAGGAAACCTATCTGCTTGTTTGCAAAAAAAAAATTGTAATCAATCTTGTTTTCGGAAAACTAAATTCTGTAAAATGACATTTTTTCTCCAATTTATCATGTTTTTCTTTGAAAAATATATGTCATGGTTATGCATACTCTTAATATCCTAAGAAAAGCAGTAAATTTCATTCTGAATGTAATCAACATTTCATTAAATTAACAACTTAATATTTAATTGCAACTTCTTGAAAGTGTTTTGCTCAACAAGTTGAAACAATAAAATTTTTAAGTAAATACAAAAGAACTCAGTTTTTGAACTTAATATTTAATGACTTTTTAAGTCCTCAAAACTAAGATGTAAAAAAAAATAATGCTTTTCTCTAGCACAAAAAGTTTAGCTTTTCGCATGCCAGTGAATGAATGCAGCAGTGCTGCGCAAAGCTCGTAAAAGTTGCAACTGCTGCAGCTTCAAGTACTCAAGCACTTTTTCCTTATTGATGTTTGCTGCAAAAAGTTTTTCACTGCACAGCATGAGAAGCCAAAAAAAAAAAAAGAAAACACCCACACGTGCATACACGCATGCACATGTGCATGCAAGCACGCACACCAACATGCAATATGCGAAAGTCCTGAATACGAATATGTAAATTAAGCTGCAGCGCTTAAACGGAAGCAATCATTTAAGGTACTAAATAACAACGCCACTCTAATAATGTCGGGTTTCCGGCGTTGGCTTTGTTTGGAAAAGAGCTGAATGAAAATTCAGCCAACTCCTACACAATTTTTTTATTTTTATTTTTTAAATGAACATCAAATGACAACTAGAATTCATGTTATTTTATATAATCCATTGTATTTAACTTAAATGAGGGAAAATTTATTTGTCAGCAGCAGTCCGACCGTCTAATCGCAAAGGATATTAGGGGGTCGAAAAATTATCAACGTCTTGAAGTGTAGAAATGTTACACAAGGGATACGACACGTGCTTTTTTTGCTTTGCCTTCTAAGTAAGCGATATTTTGTCGCTTTGTTCGTTGCAAAGTTTAGACATTGCCCCATTTATTTGTCGGACTGGTATCATTTTGTTGTGGTCATATTGCCTTTGACTCTCAGCACAATCAGTTTTGTTGACTTTCATCCTCGGTTAAGTAAGGGTACAAAAACAACTGTATGTAGTTGTGTTGATTTGCGTGTCAATTGTCAATAAGTTTCGAGTGTATGTATTGATTGTTGTTGTAGTCACTATTGTCATCGAGGTTGTGGTTTTATCGTCCAATCACAACACAACATTTCTATTTGTATTTTTTCTTGTGTCTGTTTCTGTTGTTTCGTTTGTAGAAGTTTCCTTCGAATTTCGAAATATTTAATGGATAAGTCATGGTAACCGGATATATAAATTGCTCCGCAGTTGCTGTTTTTTGTTACCACTTAACTTTAGTTCAAAACAATTTAACCAGCCCTAACAATTGCAACAAAGGGTCAAAAGTCTGTGACGTCGTTGTTATTTTAAATTGATGTCAATTGATTGAACTTAATATTTATTGAGTTGGCTGAGGTTAGGTTTTTCGAAGTGAATGAAACCAAGCACTTTTTGTAACAAAAATTTTATTTGGTATTTCAGAAAATTATGTACAAGATATTTTTACAGAAAAATGGTTTGTTTTTGATTTTATAAGAACTTTTTTATACCAAAATATAAGAAGTCTTTTAAAAATAATTGAAGCGCTAATTAAAAAGTAAACTTTCATGCATATATATTTTCAGTTATTTTAACTTTAACCCCTCTAGTGTAGGTCACATTTTTTATCAATGTTCATTTTGCTTATGTGTGTGTATACTGCAGAGTTTAATTATCTCACTGCATCACGTTTTAACTGTTTTTGGCTGATTTTTCTGGTTGTACCATATAACACAGCTCCATGTGGCCAATAAATAATTAAATATAACATCAGGTTTATTATAATGAAACGTGCTGTCATTGTTGTAGTTGTGAACCAACAAAAACACACGCTCACTAATAGAAATAGGGTAAAAGTATCAATATATCATTGATACAAACAAAAGCTATTTTTAGTCTTTAGTCTTCACTTGCAAAAATAATGCTATAGTGTTGGCCTATCTCTAGCTCTTGCATAGAGTTCAATGTACATATCTCCATACCAAATTTCATCAAAATCAGCTGACTATTTTCCTGGTAGGAGCGTGGCGCTACTTGCATAAAAACAAAAATCTTATTTTAAGGTTCAATATATCTTCATTCATACCAAATTTCATCAAAGTCCATTAGTTTAGCTGTGAAAACATATTTCCTATTTCCACCATGTAGATTTCTATCCTTTCCTCAGGGCTCAATCTATTTCTGTACTTAATTTCATCAAAATTGGTTCATTAGTTTTGCAGTGAAAACGTTTTTCCCTGTTGAAGCCGTGGCACCGAATACTCAAAACAAATATCTTTACTTAGGATTCAATCTACCTCCATACCGAGCTTTTTGCAGTAAGGACCATGCCACGCCCACTTCTTGAGGTTCAACCTATTTCCAGACCAATTTTCATCAAAATCAGTCCATTAGTTTAGCCATGGAAACGTATGTTCGTGCTAGAGGCGTGGCAATGACATTTGACAAACTTTCCAACAAAATAAAATCTAAACGATTCTGTTGTGCTATGGCAGTTGAAATAGAATAGAACCGTTTTTCAACTGCCATTTTTAAATAGATAGCCCGAAGCTTTGATTGTCGGAAGTCTAAGCTCTGTATTCTTAAAATTGAACTTTCAGAAAGGTTAAATGGGTACGCAATGGGGAAAATTAATAGTTCTATGATGCATTCTGGATCCGGATCAACGTACTACTTTGTGATCCAATTCCATATAAATTCTCCCAATGCTTTTCATAGGACAGGACCGCAGGTCGAAGAGTCTCGGGATCGAAATTGCATTCGTTTTACTTAATAACTTTTTTTTAATGAACAGTTAAAGACTTTTTTATCAAAAAAAAATCCAAAAAGTTCATAGCTTTAAGTTCACTTTTAAAATTATTAATTTGTGATAACGACCGACGAACTTGTCGTCGAAGAATCGTTTGTGCCAATTCACTATAAAATTTAAATGGAGAATGAAAATTTTATGATTTTTTTTTTTCTGTGATCTTTTTCTGAAAACCTTTTCTGTTGAATTGCTTTTGGCCTTTTTGTTATGTTAAACTTACTCAGAGTGACATTTTGCTTTCTCACGAACGTTACTCAAACAAACCTCTTTATGCTAACTATCTTTGTTCTGTATTGTATATTCAAGTTTGACGACACTATGAACATAAAAAACTCGAAATTTTTAGCACAGATTAAATGATTCCTAAACTTGATCATGATCTGATGTTATGTCACTTTGTACATTTACCCTATATGAAAGAATGCTATCGCCATAAAACATAAAGAAAAGTGAACCAACAAAAAACAACATTAAACGGGCAGCAACTACTGTATGCTATCCTACTGGATGCTGTTACTAAATGTTGGTTCCGAGCCAACTTACATGTTTTTCGAGCATCCCTCTGTTCCGATGGGAACATTAATTATGCGACAGATTTGTTTTGATTACAGCGGGCTTTTTTTACGGTGGCGTTTCTGTTGCATAATATAAAAAACAATTGGATTTTTTGTAATAAAGTACAAAAGGAATGCGAGTAAGGGACTTAACCCACATGTCTCTTTTATTAAAAATACAACTTTAATACGATGCAGAGGCATTTTCGTTAATATTTAAAAAGAATTTCTGCTGCTTTTACTCCGTTGTATTTGAGCAGTTTGCTGATTTTTTTATAAATTACGTACCATGGGCATGAGTCATTTTTACGCTTTCGGGCATCTTTCAAGGCAATGCTGAACCACACAAGATGTGCTTCCATTTCATTTGGTTATTTTCGTTCTAAAATTTTTTGAGTTAAAATTAACTAACGTAAAAGAATTGATTTGATATACATATATTAATATTTACAAAATACATAACCGCCCAAATAAGAACAAAAAGAAAACCACCAGGGAAAGATACATTTTATTTTGAAATGCTCTGAACAAGTGTACGAGTAACTTTTCTTTAAAATAAAGATGTTGAAAGCTGAAGGAAAACAGAACATATGAATAACTATGATAAATATGCTTTTATTGAAAATAAATCATCGCTTTGCTTATTCGTTAGTACTACATGAGACATTACAAGATTTTTTGGACAAAATCAAAAATTTTCGGGACACTACTTTCTGCGATTTGACTCAAATTTTGCATGAGTATATCTTAAGATAGGACTTAGACAGCAATATTATAGTTTTGTCTAATGACCCCACTAGACTAAGGACTGTCCTAGAAAAAACATACGTTTTTTATTTTTTGTATTATGCTCTATCTGATAATCTTATAGGTCTAAAAGACATAATATTTGTTCTATATAAAGTGACGTTTAATATTAGGCATAACACTTGAAGATAGCACTTTTGACGACAAAGATGTCTAGCAAGCAACAAAAAGTCCGTGAACTGATTTTGTCCACATACCTGCAAAATCCAAAATTAAAATATTCAGCTATAGCAAAAATAGTTGGTGCATCAAGATCAAGAATAAAAGTAATCTAAAGACATAAAGAGTTCAAAAAGTACCAGACCGCTCTGATGAAAAGCAGTTGATGGCTCAGTTGCGAGCCCGAAAATTGTATGAAAGGTACCTGACTAAATTTGATTGCTATGTTATGGACGACGAAACTTATGTAAATGGGCACAAATATTATACATCACCGAAAAAGGGGCATGTGTCTAGTAAATTCAAAGAAAAAAATATTTCGAAATTTTGGAAGCAATATATGGTTTGGCAGGCCATATGCACCTGTGGTCTCAGAAGCAGATTTTTTGTTACGCAAGGCACAATCACTTCCAAAGTTTATATAGACGAGTACCTCGAAAAACGTCTTCTACCATTCATTCATGCATATGAGGGTACCGTGATGTTCTGGCCAGATTTAGCAAGCTCTCATTACTCTAAAAAGTAAAAAAGTAAAAAGATCAATTTTGTACCAAAAATAGCTAATCCGCCCAACTGCCCAGAGCTTCGCCCAATTGAAAGATATCGGGCTCTAATGAAAAGAGATTTTCGAAGGAGTGGTCAGAATGCAAAAAATTTACAAGACTTCAGACTTAAGTGGAAAAGATCATGCCGGACTGTCGATTAAACAATTGTGAAAAATTTAATGAAGGCCCTAAAGAAAAAAGTAAGAAATTTTAGTTAGTTTTTAGTTATTTATATTCTGAACACTAGCCATTATTGATAAATAACGAAAAAAGACCAAAAAAATTACTGGGTATTTTTTTATAACTAAAAAGCAAAACATAAGTTTTTTTCTGGGACAGTCCTTTTTTTTGTGTGACTACGTGAAGGCTCTCGTGTACAGGCACAAGCCAACCACAATTGCAGCCCTGGAGGACAACATTACAGCTGCCATTGGTTAGGTACCGGCCGAAATGCTGGAAAGAGTATGTCAAAATTGAAGTTTACGGATGAATCACCTCAGACGTAGCTGCGGGCAACATTTACATGAAATAATCTTTAAAAAATAAATTAAAGGAATTCCAAATAAAAATTTCCGTCACTATTGCAAATTTTCTGTTCTTTTTTCATTTTTCAAAAACCAAAAGTTTAAAAAAATAACCCGATATAAGTGCATGCCGTGTCATCGGCAAAAGATTTAAGTTTACTTGAAAAGTGTTTGGTAAAAAATAGAGCGTATAAAAAATATGGGACTGAGGACAAAGCCTTGGGGAACACCGATGTTTACATTTAAAGAATAACTATACTGATTTTCAATTTTTACTCTTTGGCATCTATCAGTTAAGAAAGGTTTAAACCAATTGTGAATTGTACCTTTAAGCCTACATTTCTAAAGTGTATTCAAAAGAGTTAAGTGGTTAACTGTGTGAAAATCTTTGGTAACATCAATTAACAAAAATGCAGAACCTTTTTTTCTGATTAAGGCCAGCGTTAATGTTGTTACTACAATTTAGCAGTGCATCTTCAGTGGGCACACCTACTCGGAATCTAAATTGGCATTTGCTGAAATAATTTGTTATAATTTTTTTACAGTTTTTGCAAAAACTTTACAAAAAGCTGAAAGCAACGAGATGGGTCTGCAGTTATCGTGTGCCGGTAACATATATAATAATAAAAGTTAGAGAAGCAGAAGATATTAAACCAAGTAGGTACATTTTCTAGCTAAAATTGAATATATGTTTTATATGTGATTATCAAAGTTCATATGAGCTACATTCATTCAAACACACGTGGGCATATCCAAAACAATTGTATAAGTTGGAATTTTTAATCCTCATGCTTAGTCAACAGTACTTTATTGCGTAACAAATAAAGACGATGGATAGCAAATCCATAAGCGATGGGTGAAGATTAATTCGATTCATTTATAGGCATAATTTACATAAAATAGATATGCAAACATCAGTTTGAAGTGCCTATGTGCAGGTAGGTATAAATTGCAAAGGGAATATCATTGATATTTTTGCAGCCACAACTACTCAATATATCAAGCGGGCAGACAGCATAACCACAACAACAAAAACAACAACAACAACAATACACAGGTAATGAAGAAATAGCAGTAGCAATTTAATTGCTATGCAGCAGAGTTCAGATCTAGGAATGTCAATTGCCAAGTAATTATTTTATCACTGCATCGAAAGCATTCGCCCCAGAGACGCCCCGGGCGAAATAATGGCGTCATTCATTTGAAGGCCAGAAATAGTAGTCAAATTACTCAATGCTACATTTTCATTCTTAATTTGCCGTTACAATACGATAAGTCCTTCACCAGATTATGGAATTAATAACGATATCATTTTCATCATTTCGATATAAAATCTGAGATATTGATGGTAAAAAAAAAATTAACTTTTAATGTAGATCCTTACGTGAGAGCGCAGCTGGACCAAATCTTATTCACGGATATTTGGCTTTACAAAGCTTGAGTTTGTGGAAATATACCCTCAGCTCGTCTTGGGTAACGTATTTTCAACTCGTTGTTCCTAACGTATGAGTAGTTTTGAAAAATAGAGTTTGTGGTACAAGACGCTCTCAGCTTGCTTGTCGAGATGGTGACTTAGAACTCGCTTAATTTTTGGGTATCTCATTTTGGTGCACTTGGATTAATTATAACATAATATAGAAATATCGGCGCCCAACTGCAATTCTCTCTAAGGCTGGTACTGTGTATGTGCTATACATCAAGACTCTGCTTGGTTAGACATGGCTACGTAGCAGATAAAGCACCTCATGGCTATTGCAAATTTTACTTTGAAATTGCAATTTATTCGTCATGCAGTACAGCACTTTTTTTTATCGTCGTAGACATTTCGCAATGCGTATAGAATGTTGTGTGTGGAACTGTACTCTATGATTTATGTTTGCATCTCAAATTGCGAAATGTGTCCTAAAATAAAATAAAAATACCACTGCATACGGGAAAAATGGAGCAGTAGTCGTATGTTAACTTTTATTTTAAAGTAACCAATTCTTTGCTTTTATGCAGTGGCAAAATTATCGAATAAAATTTTTTCAGTTAACCTCTGCAGTTTCTTTAGGGGAGTTCACATGATCCATCATGCTGTCCGCCATGGCTTGACAAACACGAATAACTGTAAATATTGTTTTGCGTTCACAACATACAGCGTGCTGTCAAACATCATTTGCAGAAAAATTTTCAGGCGAACACATCACCTACATAACTCACTTCCTTTCTTTGCATTTTATTTGGCGGAGGTGCTACTTCCTGTAATAATAAAAAAACAATTGTTTTCAGCTCCCTAAAAACGAGGATTGTCCCTTAAGAAACCTTAATTATGAAAATGCCAAAGGTTCAGGACATAGATGTCGTCGGCGCGTAAGCCTGATTTTTACTATTCTTAATGTTTTTAAGATCTCTATGTGAGCAAAATCGTAAAGTGTTGATCTATTTTTTAGTACTTCAACCGTAGCATTTGCTGGATTTCCTTCAATTTTTCTAAACATAATTCATATTCCTTATGTTTTGCATTTCGGTTTTTGTATTTTTCGCATTTTGTTCTCCAAGTTTCTGGAAAAGTTTTCTTAAATTCAAAAAAGTCTTGCCAAAACTGATTATTATTTACGGAAACCATCGATGTTTACTCCATGCAATATAATTTGAAATTCAAAATTTGTTCTAGGCTTGTCAGCCAGTGTTCAGACAAGTTGTACGGATGGGCAAGCCAGCACAAAAATCAAAAAGTTTTAAAATTCATCCTACTTGAGTGTCAAGCGGCTGCTTTTAGAATTCACATGATTAAACATTGATGTTTGTCAAGCCATATTGGACAGCATGGAACTCCCCTATTCAAATTTTGTGTGGTTTATTCTGATTGCACAGCAAGCCAAACCAATTTTCTAGCTGACAATTGTTATTTTATTTTTTTTAGAGAAAATTCGTCGACAACTTGACTGGTTTGAGTCTTGGAATTCATTCGTATTATTCGATTGTGAAAGAGCTTGTTTTCTTTGGAAATGTCCAAAGAATTGACATATGTACATAGCTAAGCTAGGGTACAATACTCAATCTTCTAATAGTTTACATCGTATGACATCTTGAGTAATCAATATCATAAATTACATCACATACGACCGCATGGGATAGCATCTTACGACTAATATGTTTGCAAAGGTTTGAACTCATCCTGTGAATTTAAGAAAATGATTTCTGATGTGTGGAAACAATGTGGGAACATTAATTAATGATAAATAATAAAGATATTTACTGCATTTAAAAAATCAGAAATGGGTTAAAATAGAAACCTAAAATACTTCTGCATAGCTGAAAAACAAAAATTTGTCCCTGTCCGTAAGTTTTCTCGCGATTGGGTGGCTCTATGAAAAAATATCGGAGCTTTTAAAGTGGAAAAACTTATGAGCCACAGTTTTAATACGACCCACATTTACGAAAAAGCCAATAATTTCCAAGAAGAAAAATGCAAATGTATATGGGTCAATCCATCTATAATGGGCCTATCATTACGTTCATGTTTTTTAAATAGGCTGAAACTTTTTTCAGTGATTGGTCTGTCAAGTAGAAGATATAAAAAAAATCGATATAATTTTTTTGACCAATATTATTGCTCAAAAAAAAAGTTTTAAATTGTGTTAAAAAAAACTCGTAAGTGAAACAAAAAAACTCATTGATGAATATAAACAAACCAACACAATCCAAATTAGCTTTTATATTATTTTTAGGTAGTTGTGTACTAGTAGATGATAAAAAAACTGCAAATCTGAATAAATGAAGGCCTGAACGGTTTCTATGTGGTAAAAGATAAAAAAATTGACTTTCCAAGAAAACATCAATATCCCAAATACTCCATCATCGATTTCAGCCTTTTTTGGCGCAAACATTTCAGAACATATAGGAGTACCATCTCTGAAAATCTCAATAGTTCTCAATAGTTCTGAAAATTTTGAACCTAAAAAGGCTGAAATCAGTTCAAATTTTATTCTCTCGGTCTCATTCTCAATGTTTCAATTTACATTGCAAATCACAAAACTTAGCTTTAAGTGCTTGTAAAATCAAATAGGGTGAAAAAAAATGGATAAAATTTTCAGGGATGGTACTCCTGTATGTTTTGAAAATTTTGCGCCAAAAAAGGCTGAAATCGATGATGGAGTATTTGGGAAATTGATGTTTTCTTGGAAAGTCAATTTTTTTATCTTTCACCACATAGAAACCGTTCAGGCCTTCATTTATTCAGATTTGCAATTTTTTGTCATCTACTAGTACACAACTACCCAAAAATAATATAAAAGCTAATATGAATTGTGTTGGTTTGTTTATATTCATCAATAAATTTTTTCATTTTACTTACGAGCTTTTTTGAACACAATTTAAAACTTTTTTTTTAAGCAATAATATTGGTCAAAAAATTTTTATCGAATTTTTTTATATCTTCTACATGACAGACCAATCACTGAAAAAAGTTTCAGCCTATATAAAGAACATGAGGGTAATGTTAGGCCCATCAAAGATGGATTGACCCATATATATTTCTGAATATTTTGGCTCTGTAAAATGTTTTGTTTACACGCTACATGCGGGAACTTTTGAGGCTTTATTCTAGACATTACGCCAAAGCATAGTGAAAAAATTCAGCTATGTGGGAATTTTTCGGGGATTAAAGTCTAATTTTTCCGGGGTATTAGGTTGAGTACAGGATTTTACGAATGTGATACAAACACATAAAACTTTCAACAAGAGTAAGATTCCCTGAAATACTACAATGCGCTCATAATGAAATCATGATTATTGCATATGTCATGAGCAACTCTATCTTTTATTTATTTTTCATCAAGTACCCTCCCACCATGTATTTTAAAAACTTGAACAGACAGAGGTGAAAAAATGCGAAAGCTTTACAATATCATACAGACATCAACAATGTTAACTTTATTAAAGAGCACATTTCATTTTGTACTTTTTTATTTTAGGACACAAACATTTTGTTATCAGCGGAAACAAGTAAACTTGGCAGCGCAATGTGATCAATAAACTAAACACAAACACAAACACACACACACACGCGGATGCAATCAACTTGAACTAACTACCGGAAGTCAATATAAATCACATAGAAATCCTTATTTAAGTTCACTTAAGCGAAACTGCAGCAGTGTAGTGCAAGGTGAATCAAAAATTTCAACTACAAGCAGGAAATGCAAATCGGCAAGATGCAAGTGAAAGCTAACGTCTCCCGAGGGTGGGGACTCATTACATTTCTACTCTAAAGGTCCATGTCAAAATTGTACTTCAAGTTTTTCCCTCCGTTCCATGTGCAAATTTAAAGCCATTAAAAATAAAATAAAAACGAAAAAAGCGAAGTCTTAAAATGCAACCCTTTCTTTTAAAAGTTGCTTTTTTCAGTTTTTCTTTGATACACTCCATTAAACGACTTTACTTTTGAAGCTCAAAGTTGTAGCATGGGAGAGCAACATTTGATGCAAGACATGTACCATTGTGTTGTGAGCGCAAACCATAAAGGACAAATCGCATTAGTTGATCCTCAATGGAATCACTGCACACAACAGACCACCAAGGCACACTACACTACACTACACTACAGCAAATACGGTTGCACAAAGTAGACCAAAGGTAAGAGCTGCAAAGACTTAATGAAATTCATTTGCTTTAAGGTGTACCAAAATGAATACTGCTTTGGGTTTTCACAAAAAAAAAAACAAACCAAGCAATTGGTCATTGAAAACCATAAGCCTCGGAATCGGAAAGCAGTTACACTGAACAGATATCAATATATTTTTTTTAAGTGTCCTATATCATAAAGCTGAAGTTCTGACTAGAATTAGTTTAGGTATTTCAGATTACAATCAGATCCGGATCAAATATTCCTCAATACTGCCGTCTGATCAGTACTGGGACCTTACGACGGCCACAGTACATTGTTTGAGTCAGGATCGTATCCGATTTTCTGAACTAAATCGTAACACGAAATTTTATTATGTTCTGATTCAGTCTGCTCGTATTTTTAACAATATCAATACAATTTAATATTTAAAATGTTCAATTTACGATATAATCGTAATATTTATGGAATTATTATTAAGTAACATTTAAAAAACTCGGATTAGAATGATTCGATCTTCAATACTACTTAATTTAAGTTTCTGATCAGAATATGAACAGAAAATCTGATACCCGATTGATCTTATAACTTTACTCGTTTCTGAAATCAATTTGTGATCAGAACCAGATCTGCTGAGTAGATCCCGTCCAATTCATAAGAGGTGTGATGATTATTTTGATTATCCGATCCGAAAGCCTGAACTTCTCCTGATCATACTTCAAGTAAATCTGATCCGAATCGGATCCAAATCTGAACTAATTTCTAGCCCTGGTGATTATGGTTAATCAACATAGACACGTCATTATGTGGAGTCACACAAAAGAACTATAGCAGAGTCAAATCACTAGAACTTGTTGGTCAAATCACATGAGCAGGTTTTGATATTACATGGTCTGTAAACTTTTGATCTTTGATTGCAGTAAAGCAATCGATATAGCAAAATGGTATAGCCAGCAGTAAGCTTGACTCTTGCTCGATATTAATTAAACCCTTATTTAATGCAATTGGGTATCGATACCGTTAATACAACAACTTTTAAAATTTTAGAGGTACACTCTAATTTATATATTCTACATATATATGTATGTGTTTATGTATATGTATGAGATGATTTTTTTTGATGTGCATAAAATTGTGTTCTTTTGAAGTATTCTTTTTGTAGTGAAATGCTCTTTAGAATCAGGCAACACTCGTATATATCATCACTTAACCGTCAACACTCAACAATTTGAAATGACTATGTTGAATGTTTTAGCGGTTACAAAAAAAAAAGTGGGTCGAATAAAAATAAACCAATTTTCATATGAATTTAATAAACACAAGGCAACTAATTTAAAGGTTTACTATTTAAGACAAAAATTCTTTGTGATTTCGCAAACTGCAATTTCTCTGCGAAGAATTATTTTAACAAAGATTTTTTTAACGAATTTTTTTTTTACTCGAACAAGGAATCTTTTATTCAAAATTGTTAACAACTGCATATCTTCAGAAAGTAACTTCAAATAAAAACTGACGAAATAAACGCTGCATAAAGAAAGCAAAATAAGGCTCAGTTTTAAGGAAATATTTGTGCAAATATGTGCAAACATACATACATACAATGTCATACTATATAATGTAAAATTCTAATAAATGCTTAATTTTCATTTTATATACTTGTTAAAGGAAACTAGTGCTTTTCGTATATCTGCCACCTACATTAACTCATGTGTTTAACTTCATCAAATTTTTCCGGTTCAACAAAATTCAATTTATTTTGAATTGAATTTGTTAGCCCGCAGAGCCAATAAATTAACGCATAATTGACCAAATGGATTGTCGTAAGAGCCACGTTTTCTATATTGCATATCATGCACAGACAAGCTGGAATAACTGCCAACATTAAAAGCTGCATGTTCAATTCGAACGCACAAAGTACCACAACAAGCAACGCTTTCATGTCGCTGATGCTACTGATGTTGCTGATGCTGCATCGAATGCGACACATGAGTGTGGTGGTGATAAACGCACGGCCACGGCCACAGCAACAACCACAAAATGACAACGACAAAAAATAGAAAATGCTTGACAAACAATAAAATCGTGCCATTTCATAGTGTACGTGTGCGTGTTTGTTGTGGTATTGAAGCATAAAAGCTAAAAGGATGCATTTTATATCCTGCAACGCGTAACAGCCGCAGTTTGCTGCAATTTTCAAGCTGTTAAACCATTTAGTTTAAGCTGAAAGCCATTTACAAAAGCAGCTTAAAATTTGCACACTTTTAATACTATGCCGGCCAGCTGGAAGATATGACATACAGCAACAGCAATGGGAGAAACTTCCCACATATTAACAGTGCGTTAGAAAAATTCCTTTCTGATGTAAAAATTGATCACACAAAAATCAGTTATATGGGAGCTACATATATCCTAGAATGGACCCATTTGCACAATTTTTGTGCCAGAGTTTCATTTGGTATTTAAATAAGAGATTTTCCAGTATTTCCGTTATTGCCTGCAGTGTTTTCAGGATTTTTAGTTTTTATTTCTAAATAAACTAAGTTACATGAAATCGTGGAAATTACATAAAATCTTTTATTCAGTCGAAAACTTTTGTTGTCAAAAAAAAATTTAAATAGTAAACAATGTATTTATTCAAGGCGAAATTAACAAAGGAAGGCGTAAAGCACATTCCATTTTAATTTTGAAATGCACAATTAAACGAATTTAATTAAAGTTTCGTTTCGAAAACTTAATGTTTCACGGTTAAATTTGGTAACTGATTTTGTGCGTTAATTTTTGTAAATAAATATTGCATATCCTTAGGCACCCATAATAATGTGCAAAATACATATAAAAAACATTTGAGTTATTTTGTTAAAAATTGTGGTGTTGATCCTTTAAATTTGTGTTTTATTTTATTTTTTTTTAAGGAGGGGGTAAGGGTTTTTGCATTTTTTTAAATTTTTTTTAAATGAATACATAATACCTCAAGAATATTGTGTCAAAATTTCAAGTCGATTGGAGCAAAATTGACGAAGTTATGAGTATTTTCATACCTGTCGGATTTTTTTACCTATACCCGACTCGAGCGCGCTATTGTTACCTGGCAGATGTTTCGCTCTGTATATAATACCTAAACCTTACCTCCCAGTTTCATCTATCGAAATTTCAACGCAAGGACACCTGATCTGTATATTTTGTCAGTGGGGAGTACAAAATTCAGTGTAGCAATAAGTATTCTATCGAGCAGACGTACCCGGGCGTTCCTATTTTCGCATAATTTTAGCTCCGTTTTTTATTAAGTTTTGTGTTAAATTATTACAAAAATGCCCAAAAAAATTAAAAGCTGCGATAGACAATCAGCTGGTTCGATATTATATCGACCTAAAAAAAGTGTACCTCCGCAGTACCTGGCATTGATGACTCAGTGTGAGGTATGTTGATAAAATTTGCTTATAAACGTTTCATACCGGATTTTTTTGTGTTCAAAACTTTAAATCGTTTTTCCCACAACTAACGTTTTCAAAGTCGGTGCCCCCATAACTTCAAAACTACTACACCGATCCTTTTGGAATTTTAAACACTATTTCTGTACATAATTTACGAGGCAACGCTCGTTTATTTTGTTAATAATTTTTATTTTGCATTGAGTTTTTCCTTTCAAAGTGCTCGAAAAAATTTAAAAATTGATATTTCGAAAAACCCTCCCAGCGTTACCTAAGGAAAACTAAACTAACGAATGAACTTAAATTTTTTGATTTTAGATGATCCAGCACCAAGTTATGAAGGGCAGCGCAATTCTACTTTTTTCCGAGACACGTCCGAACAATTGCTGCCATTGCCGTATTTTTTAAATTTCTTCGTGAAAATTTGATAAGATATTCTTCGAATGTCATACTTGAATGTACCATTGGTTGGGTAAAAAGATTTTAACTGTGTCGTCACAAAAACTTCACAAAAACATGGCTTTTTTTGTACGATTTGACCTTACTCCCCCCCCCCCTTAATTCAAATAAGAACCTTTTTTCGCATAAATTCAAACCCGCACTCTTAGCATCAAGTCGTTCAAGTTTAAAAACTTTTCAAGTTCTTAAAAATTTACTTTATTTGCTTTATTTCCAACCTTTGCCGGTCCCTACTAGAAAATTTCAAGTGAGGGAGAAAATTTTGATTTTGTGAAACCGTGATGCCAAATGGGTATCGTGGTCGAAGCAAAATGAAACGATGCAAACGTTTGTTACTCCAGAATTGACACACAGAAAAGTGACGTTTTATGTAGAGAGGAATCGGAAAGGAGCTTTAAATTGATATATTAAATATTGGTGTATCGCTACTGCCGAATGAGATATCGTATGTAAATCGATGAAAAAACTAAATGGCTCGAACAGATCCGTTACGAACAACAGCGAACAATTGGAGAGATTTTGAATGGAAGCTACAAACATACATCCATCATATTGTTCTGACGTAGCACATTCAGATTACCACGTAGTGAAGTTAAGAATAGTCTTAAATGTTTTAATACAGTGGCACTTAGTACAGCCAATAAACATATGTACAGTTGCGAGCAAAATAATAGCAGTGCTCTACATTTTGTTATATTATTCCTTGTAGGTCTACTAGATCTTAGTTTTTCAAACGGTCTTTTTCCGTAAACATAGTTAACAACACTTGTTTTCTATTCCGACACATTCGAATAACGGTACATTTATCGTTATATTTAATTATCATAATTTTGTGACGCTAGTTGTAATTCAACGCGAGCAAAATAATAGCAGTGGTTATAATTTATTAACATCACATAAAAAAGTAAGTTTTTACTATAATCAAAAGCAAGTGGAAAATACTTTCGTGGAATAATTTTTTTTTTTAAAGTGGGCCGTGTAGAACATTGTTCGAATGATAAGCGTTGTTTTATAAAAAGCTTAATAAGTAAAGGAAATTCTTAAAAAAAATTACTAAAATGCCCTGCTAAAATGATAGACAATGCCTTAAAACATCATAATAAGGCTGTTTTATCGACATCTCTTGTAAGACGCGTTTGAAGGGCTTGCAAAGAAAACCTATCAGCGTCAGCTACGCAGATTAAAGCTGACTTAAACTTGCCATGTGGAGTTCATGCTGTAAGAAGATGTTAACGAGACAAAAAATTGTTTGCCCGAAGTCCACGCAAAGTTCCACTTTTGAAGAAAACACACGTAAAGAAAAGATTGAAGTTTACAAATGAGCACTTAAATTTGGCCGCTTCAAAAGTGGAGGATTATTTTGTGGACTGATAAGAACAAAATTGTTCTTTATGGTAGAAGAGGCTCAAGACAATACGAAGACGTCCAACTAACACCTATTACGATCCAAGTATATAACAAAAGGACTTAAACATGAAGGATCGTCTATTATGGTATGGGCAAGCTTTTCTAACCATGGCGTTAGTCCAATACGCTTGATTGAAAAGATTATGGAACATTTGTGTGTTCATACCTTACAATATAATATGCTGCCTTATATTGAATACAAAATGCCGTTGAAATGGGTTATGCAACAAGACAACGACTCAAAACACACAAGTAAAGTTGCAAAGTAGTGGTTTCGGGACAATAAGATTGATGTTATGGAGTTGAAAAGTTGTGAACAGATAACAAGAAAGCAAATTGTATTGAAAAGGCCAAAAATAATAAGGAATTGTGGGAAGTAGCTCAAACAGCCTGGTACAATATTCCCTTGAAAAGCTGTCAACATCTTGTTAACTCAATGAAGGACAGCAGATGCATTGCTGTTATAAAAAATAAAGGCAATGCCACCAAATATTTATATCATATTGTAAAAAAAAATCCGCAGAATTAACTTTTATTTTTAATTTTAATTACCTTAGAACGTAGCGGAAAGAGAGCACTGCCATTTTTTGCTTCATACCTATATATATTAATTCATATATGGATGATATTTTAAAAAAAAGTTCACAAATCTTATTTACATATAAGTATATTGAAATTCGTATTAAAGTTGTGTCAATTACTTTTCAAATAAAAATTTTCTGAATCTGCCTTCACATTGTATTTATCAGTATAATTCATATCTTTGGCTATGCACTGCTATTATCAAAAACTGAATACGGCGTTTCACCATTTTTTTTTTTTTTTTTTTTTGTAAGGGAGGTACTACGCTCCTGTATTTTTTTTAAGTAAAAATTGGAATACGTACTTCGTTTGACAGACAGGGAAAAACACTGCTGCATATATTCTATTAGTGAGGATATGTGATACGAAATATCGTTGTGTAAAAATAAGCGATTTTGCTGAAATATGAATATGAAACTGGTTTAATTTCAAAATTCGTACTCAAGGATGCGGTTTCAAACGACAAAGCATTCACATGCTTAAAATTTTTAAACCTGATTTCGTAAAAAATCGATTTGTTCAAAACTCCGGTCTCGATTTGTAAAAAATATCGTAGCTTTTAAAGTTTTATATGGATTTGAATAAGTAAGAGTTATAAATAAACACAAAAAATTTTTTAACATAGTGATATTCTGTAGAATGTGAAGTTTCGCCTTCTAATAAATAAAAAACCCAAGATACCTCTTCAAAACTATTTTGATGGTGTAAAGTTTATTTAAAAAAAAACTGTGGAAAAAACTTGCGACAGTTTTTAATTCGAAAACCACTGTGCAAACTTTCACCTTTTAAGTTTTCGTTTCATAAATTCTTTCCATGAAATCCAAGAAAATTCCTGAAAAATTTTGTCAAAGACAAAAAAAAAGACAATGTAGAGCTGGTCGTTTACCTCTTGCTAGAAAGCATAATACAAATAATGAATGCCTCTGTATACTTTGAGACTTTTCAAATATTTACAAAGCCCAAACATTTTAATGCAGATAAAACCAGCAGCACTTGGTCTAAAGGATTATTTGCACACATAAATTTTGAGCTTTTGTTGTATTTGATTATTCAGCAGCTCAAAATGACCCATAAAAAGGTAGAACAAGAAAAACGTAAGGGGGTAGGTGCGTGTGTGCTGTCCAAAATATGTTACCGGAACATATGCGCTTGAATTTTCATGTTGTCGATTTAGTGTGAACAATGGAGCATATGAAGGTTGATATTGGTTCGCTATTACAGGTTATTATTAATGTACTGCCAAGTTTTGTGTACAACAAAAAAAATTGAGTTTTTCTTTTCCTTCTTCTTTTAAATCTTTTGCTGATAAAATAAATAAATCAAATACAATGAAGGAACTGACTGTTGATTTATTATCTTTTACGAACATTGTCCCATTTCATACTGGACAACATGACGTAACGAGAATGAACTTTTAATTTATGTAAAAGAAAAAAGACACAAAAGGAATTTAAAAAAGAAAAATAACATTTTTAAGGAAAAAATTACAGTTCGGCACATATTTGCCACATGATAAAATCTCGTTCCGAGAAGTAGGTGTTAAGTTTCAACAGTACTGCCGGATCGAGGAAATGATGATGAATGATGATGATGAGGACATTTGCATAATGGTTATGCTAGACTTTTCTAAAGCGTTCGACTGTGTAGGCCATGCAAATTCGAGTTGGATAGAATGCTTACTGTTGTTACGGGACAAGGTTTGTCTAACCCTGTTGTAGCAAATTGTGTTGTACCCCAAGGTTCGGTGTTGGGACTCCTTTTATTTTCAATGTATTTCAATGATTTACCTGAAATTGTACGTAATTGTCAAACTCATTTATATGCTGATGATGTATTGATACATATTTCTAGACCGATGGGGCTTTCTGAAGACTGTGTTGCTAGAATTAATTAGGATCTGAGTAGCATTTACATGTGGTCCATAAATAATAAAATTTAGCTAAGTCCTTCGAAATGTGTAGGCATGATAATGCCTAGAACAGCATTATGTTAATTCACTTGATTTTCCTCCACTTCTTTTAAACGACATAGTTATTCCGTATGAAACCAAAGTGAAATGCCTTGGCTAAAAACTTAATTTTTCTTTAAGTTGCTGTGACGCTACCACAACAACTATTACACTTACATATTCTAGCCTTAGAAGCTTAAGGGTTTCAGCTTACTGGATACTGCCTATTAATTTGAAAAATTGGCTAGTTAAAAGTGTAATGCTGCCGTTCTTTACCCTAAAATGTCCAGTTTATCCTTGTCCGGATTTCATGTGCAAACTTAAATTGAACGTGGCCTTTAACGATTGCATAAGATTCGTTTTTAACGTGCCAAGGTACGAAAGCGTGGCTCATCTTAAAAAATCCATGTTAGGTTTAGACCTAGATCAATATTATAAAATTCGTAATATTTTAAAATTGCACAACATATTTAATAACCATTGTCCACAATTTCTTTTTAAAATGATTCGCTTTATGCAGTCCCTTAGAGGATTAAAATTTATATGACAAAGTCAACTATAATAAGCTTTTAGTCACTTGAACAATCTAATTTGATAAAAACTTTAAAACTTCATCTTTTAGTGCAAATAATTATTGAGTCAAACACATCAAGTGAAGATTCTTTCTGGGGGAAAAAAAGTGGTTTTTACATCATTTGAGTAATACGATTGTGCACTCCTTGATATTCTATACAGCTCAACTATAGCACCACCACAAAAGCTTAAAGGTTTTTATTTGCAAAACTACAATCCAATCCACTTGGCATTTTCAGCACACAAGGCACTCCTAGTAAGAACAACAACAACAACAATGACGACGACGATAATACGCAAATGACGCCATAATATATACATCATTCAGCACACATTAATGAACGATTTTCATAATCATCATCACGAAGCTATTTTTAGCATACTAAATAATAGTCAAAATGATTTCATCTGGTTTTGTAGCTCATAAAGAAGAGCAAACACTCGTTGCATACTGTAATTTTTCTTATTCCTTAACTGGCGACAAAATAGACCCAATTTTTATGTTCAACAGTTATAATAAACCTAATCTTGTGAATATCCTTACAATGGCTGTGCTGTGCGATACAGCGCACAGTGATGCTAAATTGAGTTTCCTTTGACAGAATTTATGTGCTAGTTCAATATTAAATACGAATTCATTCTATATTTTTTGATTCAAAAAATATTCGACCCAGTGTGGCGGCTGTTTAATGCGACCAAAATCAGCATTCTTTCAGCTCTTGCCAATTAACTTAAAAAGTATGACTTAAATCAAGAAACATATCACATTAAAAATTGTGCAGCTGAAAAAGCCACATTGAGTTTTGGTACCTAGCATCGAGCTGGAAAATTAATTTTAACCAAAGAAACTCTATTTTAGACCACTATGCAGTGTTTTGTTGGCCAATTTTTTACGAATGTGCTTAAGCTGATTTTGCTCTGTGTAGCTTTTAAAGCTCATAAAGTCTTTACGATCCATTATATTACTTACTATATTATTATTTATTTACCTCTTACGCTTTCATTTTCTATTTAACTTTAGCAGGAATTGCGCTTTTATGATTAAAATTTTTATTTTTCACTCATATGGCATTTGATCAGTTGACTTTTTACTTGTGACAGAATTTAGGCACAAATGTCAAATTTACGACTAATATAAGGTTGAGTGACTTGAAATTTGTTTGATTTACATCATAAATTTGCAAGGATTTTAATATTGCACTTCAGATGCAAATGAGAAATTATTTTGTTAGTAGAGTTATCGCAAAAACCATAAAGGACATTGACATAAAATGACAACAAAATCTGCAACTGATATGTGGAACACGTAAGGGTTGCGTAGTGGAGACAACGGTTTATTTGAAAATTTCAAATTGGTAGCTAAAAATCCAAAAAGAAACTCCGCGGAATATCGAAACTGTGAAAAAAATAAATGATTAATTTAAATGGGGAATAAAAGCTAATTTAAAGAGTTTTGCCATTCGATTTTACAACTTCCTATTTAAACACAAAAAAAAAAATTAGCTCGCACTCATGGAAAGGGTGCACTATTAACTCAATGTACAATGACATATAAGGAAGTGAGACCTACTTCCCCATTAAGCACCACTATTATAAGAGAACTTTTAAAAAAAAGCGAAAAAATTAAACATTAAGTTGCGAAATCTTGAATGTATCCAAAGATGAGAAAATAAAGAGCCATTGGAGAGAATATTTGCAATAATTGTCCAACGAAGGAACTTAAACTTTACCCTTATTGCTATTAAAAATTCGGTTCTTGTCGATGCTTCACTTCATCTCTATTCGTGTAAACGAGAGTGCTGTCTAAATCGGACCTTGCTTATAATCATATCATTGAAGCTTGGATGAAGGTCATTGTTAAATATTTGTCTTGATAAGACTGCACAGCAGTCGTAAATTCTTTTGACCCATAAGCTTAATGTCCTGCGTACTGAAAGGTATGGAAAAGATAATTCATAGACATATTAGGAATAAGATACTTTCAGTTCTTCTATTAAGCAATGCTCAGTATGCCTATCAACCAGCGGTGTAGGTACGCATAGAATGAATTTGTCACCAAAACTGAGCTGTCTTAAGGTAACGAGGTGATCTGCCTTATAGCTTTTCTTTAAATTGGGTGTTCAATCATATAACATTTGAGAGCACTAAACAGACCTTTGATAGGTAATATGTGCCCTTTACTACCAGGAATTGGATGCGTACCATGCTGAATGCAAGAATTATCCAAACAGAGCTGGACGAGTCAAAAATATCAGCTCTTACTGTTAGGGACTGTCCACAAAGGCGAGTCTTCTCACTCCTTATGTCGCCTTCTTTAACTCAGCAATGGATATGATTGTATTGGTAAATATTAAAGTACTGTGGCAGAAACGATGCAGTCAGTACTTACTTAAAAGTGCGTTATTCATGGCCTACTTATTAGTCCTTAAAAGACCAGTCTAGTGTTTTCACCAAAAGAAGAAAACTTGAACTTCTTGCTCATTCATTGCTGTTTGACGAACGTCTTTAATTTTTAAATGAAGTCGAATGACTAAAGATAATCTGTTCGCACAGATGAACAGATGTTAGATGAGCTTCGAAAGCCCAGTGGACTTGTTTGATATGCTGGCTCTATAGTCTCATCAAACCAATGTGGACATATGCCTGTTTCGTTTGGTGGCATAAAACGGAGCAATCTTCGATTAGAAGGCAACTCGCTAGTATGACAAGGCGCATATACTGTACTCTTATAAACTATATAATTTTAAAACTCGAATCATCTCCAATTTATATTCACATCACGATGGTAACCTCCATATCCATACATAGGTTTCAATATTTGAAACTGTTAAAAACAGCGTCTTGGGAGGATCTTCCACCGCTGGAAAATCTGAAGACCAAGACAAAGTTCAGTACGTTACTTGACGACATGCTACCAACCTATTGCTTCAATAAAAACATCATCAATTTTATCTCTCACTCATGGAGAACTTGAAGACTAAGGCTGATGACATGCTGCTGACCTATTGTTTCCACATAATCTCCCTTACTGTTAATCCATCCAGATCAAAATGATAGGAGGAAAAGCTTCGACCTGGGCCTAACGATCTTAACTGGTATACGGATTGATTAAAAATGGCTCTGGAATCCTTGGTGAATCCGCTAGCGCAAATTGAAATTGATGACTCTTTTGCTAAATAGGGTGTTTCCAAATCATTTATTGGATTGTCTATAAAGTTCGTAAGAAATTTCTTCAAAAATCTTATACGAACTAAAGCCTTAGCTAAAATAAATACATCCGATCTACTTAAATAGTGCAGAGCAAGAAAGATTATATATTATCTGATTATAATAACAGGAAGACGAAGTTCTTGAGAAACCTAAACGGTAAAAACCTAAGTGTAGGAATAATGAGAGGTCACCTTAAGCACCTCAATAGAATAAATCTCTTTAGTGATTCTACCTACAGACTATGCACTAAAGATGTTGAGACTCTTTACACATACTAACAAAATGCCCGTCTTACTACCGCACCAGATGGAACTTTGTAGGGTAAAAGATCATCTCCCCGAAAATCTTTCAGAAAATAGCTTGGAAAATTTACTTAAGTTTTCTATATCTTCAGAGTTATAGAAATAATCTAGATCAATTAGGTTTGGCACAATAGGACTGTAAAATGAAATCGTAGTGCCTGCTCCCAAACATAATCTATCTAGGCTTTGTTGAAATAATTCACATCCTGCGCATCAAATTCAAATTCATAAGGCATTCGATCGTGTGCCAATAAAAATTAGCTGACAACCCTTTCAGAGAAAAGCCACCAGCCACCAAATGAGCGTGCCAGAAACAATTGTACTACAAGTGAATTGAATTCGTACTATGAAATAAAAATTGAATTTAGTAATGACTATCACTTATTGAATGTTTTTCAATAAAATCATATCATAAATGGACTCTGACATTGCGAATTGCCCTAATAAAAGGCAAATAGATGGATTTTTATTATTTTTACCTCTTAGTACCATGCATTTTTCTCATTATTAGATATAAAACAAAGACGAAATGCTTTGCCATTAGATTAGATGACAGGTAGTATCATTAACTCTTGACTTAAGAAACGTCACATAAATACAAATACTATGAATGATATGCACATTACGACATCAATGGATTTATTTTTTCCTCTCACATGTGACCCCATTCCATCGGTCTGGTAATGACAACCAACTAATGAAACATTTCCATTGTAAATTATCATACAGCAAATTGAAAATGTAACATGCGTCAGTATGTAGTAGAAGTAGGTAATGAAATATGAAATAAAATGGTAACACAAAACAATTCACAATAATTTTATGCAATTTCCGCAAGTAAGCAATAAAAAAAAGCTATTTGTGTTGAAATTATTCTAAAAGTATTATGGGTCTTAGTAGTTATTTCTGGCTGACTGATTGAATCTATCATTATAATATCGAAAAATCATTACATGAGCATTACCAAAAAAAAAAAGGACGAATTCGTCATAAATATTTGCTAAAATTTTCTTCAAAATTGCAAATTGCGAAAGAAATCGAAAAAAGAATATCAATTGACAATAAAAAAAATGTAAATGCTCTTCAAAAACAATAACAACAACAAATGTTACGAGCGACGAAAGGGCTCATCAGTTGAAGGGAATATAAAAATTGTCAATTGATATTGTTGATATACCATAACACATTGGAGGAAGGTGAAATATTGGCTAAAAAAAGCGGTTAACATAGATGGGTTGAATGAATATGACCAAGTCACGAACATTCGTTATCACAGGTAGGCAAATTAGATTTTGTGCATTTGACTCGCGATATCGTCACGTCTTGTTTTTATTTTATCATATTTTTTACTTTCACTGAAAAAATATGGAACGAAACCAACCTTGTATGTTTAGAAACAATCAGTGAAAGTACTCCTAATATCTGTGATTCTAATAATAATGTCAAATCAATTTAAATAGTTATAAAACGTTGCTATGCTTTGAGATGTTTGGTTTGTTCTTTGAGACTGTTTTTTTTTTTTTCTTTTTATTTAATAGGACGCCAAACAACCAACAGTAGCTAGGATTTAAGATAACAAGACATTTTATGCTTTTCGAAATGAAAATTCCATATTATTTTCATAAGGTCTACTAAAAACAAATTTTTCTTCTCAGGAATCATTTTATCCCTATACCAAATTAGATCAAAATCGGTGTACCGATTCAGTTGTGTATGCGTTTTTTCCATTTTTCCATTTTTCCCAGGCGGTGTCACCTCTACTTAAGGGACTTAAAGTCTCTAATAACCTTTTATCTATATTCAAACTAAATTTCATTAACAGCGGTTTATTAAATTAACTGTGGAAACGTATTTTTCCGTTAGAGGCGTGGCACCGCCTACTATAGAAAAAAAATTATATTGTGCACTGCCCTTCTTCACAACAACAACAACAGCAAAAACAAAATTAAAAGCTGTGTTCTGACAGTTAAATAGGGGTCTAACTGTTGTGCAACTTTTACACTTATGATTGCGCACGGGACCAACTTCAAACAGCTCTAAAAGATGAAAATTTTCTTCTTTTTCACTCGCAGTTTCTTGCTTTAATTTTATGTATGGAACTCTGGGCAAACAAAATTTTGTAAACACTTGCTGCTGTTATTAATCAAAAAAAAGAGAACAAATGACCTTTTTGGATCGCGCACGGGACATTAGAACATGAACTGAGGCAAATTAAAAATTTAAAATTAATAGAGATTGGCTTGATGTCTTTGTATTTTAAAATGGAAGCTGTGATTAATTTAAAACGGGAGAGGCCAAACAAAAAGTAGACCCAGGAGGAAGTAAAAATTATTCTGAATTATCATCACTTCTACCCTTGAGGTATGCAAATATACCTACATTTCCAACTCAGCTGTTCTTTGTTTTTCAACAAGTGTTGCAAAGTAAATATGGAAAAATCGCTCACGATTCGTTGCAATGATTTGCAACTGCATAATTTTGCAATGTCATTTGAACCGTATTGTAAATTCCACTATTGAATTTGTTTAAAAACTAAATAGTATCGGACCATCCAACAAGAAATGTCATTTTAAATATTGCGCCATTTTTAAACTGTCAACTATCATTGAGATGACTTTTGACAAGTAAAATATAGGAGATTCCATATAATACATGGATCGAAACATATTCGTACAACGTGTTGAAATGGTGACAATTCACACATTGAAAACATCATGGAATTCGTATTGCTTTTGGTCATCATCAGATGCCTTCCCACACATCTATACTGAATTTAATCGATAAACTTGAACGTCTGGCACAGATAAGTTTTGTAAAGACTCCAACTCGTGTTGGTCTGGCCAGGTAAGTTGAAAATATCGCCGCCGCAGCTGAGAGTTTGACTGAAAGCCTAGGTGAGCCTATTTTGAGATGATTACAGTTATTGACCCTATCCACAAACACTTTACAACCACATTTTACATTAAGGTCTTGGCTTACAGCTTAAAAGGTACAGTTGACACAAGAATTGCAGCCAGCACACCACTTACAACGCCGTGTTTTTCCTGATTGGGTGCTGGAAATTAATGCATAAGATTTTTTACTCAAAACTATTCTGAATGATGAGGCTTATTTCCATTTGTTTGGGTACGTAAACAAAGAAAACTATCGCATCTGGGGCTCCGAAGACCCATGGTTAATAGTATCACAAACTATCCATCATCAACGACTGACAGTTTGGTATGGTTTTAAGGCTGGCGGTGTCATTGGGCCATATTTTTTCGAAAACGATGCTGGTGCGACTGTTTTAATAAATGCATTCCGTTACTGAACAATGTTGACTGACTTTTATGCCCTAAAAATTATACTATGGGTGTTGAAGACGTTTATTGTCAGTAAGACGCAGCCACATCCCACACAATTATCTGAAAACTTGAACAACTATTTCATCAAGAGAATTATCACGATATGCAAAGCCAAGACGGATATTTGGTAGAGATATTATACTATTACAAACCTCAGAGTTTGTTACTTAAGATTAAAATGAAAATATACCAATATATTGGGGTTTTCTATTGATTTAAACTCGCACCTCTTGTTAAAAGACCATTCAATAACACAACTAGTCGCTTGGACCAAAAACAAAAAACCCTTCTATCTGTAAAATATCAATGGGATGCATTCAAAAAATGGGGGCATTTAATTTTGAAATTTCTTACCTCAATCGATTTAGAAAAGTTGAAAATGGATTTTGCAACGGACCCAGGGAGATAAGAACTCCAATCACTCGAAAGGGGCCGCCCTAATATGTCTTGAATCCGTTTTTCACTTTTCAGAATCGATTGAGTTCAAAAATTCAAATGAAGGGCCCAACACAACCATTTATAAGGTAGATGCGCAAAATAAAGCTTAGATCATTTTCCAGCTTCTCATAAAATATTTGATTTATAGCGGCTTGAATAAACATTTCATAAAATACATCTTAATATTTACGAATTTTCATATGCTATGCTCGTATAACTTTTACTACAAATTGCATCATTTACCCAATTTTCACAACATTCAAACTTTCTCCTTCACTTTTCTTTACTAAATTAACTTTGAAACAAACAAATTTGTTTCCATTTATGGCCCGTAAATAAATTGACTCATTTTCATGTAGATTACGTTTATTTAGTCACTATTTTCGTTGCATTTTTTCTTCCTTACACTGCACTCGATGTAGCGTCGAGGGCGAATGTTTAAGAAGTATCAAATACACACAATGTCCTTTTACACTACCACCATCACACCATTTCCTTCATATCTCACTGCTGGATCGGGTCATGCTATTGTCATGACATTCGACAACGTTCCATAGAACCCACCGTATCCGCACCGCAGTCAAAGGTGGCACATAGTCGGGATTCCGGTTCGAGAGTCAAGTTGCTTAGCACCAAGCTGCGACATAATTGAGTGTCAGTGTCAGTGAGTGTCGGTTTCACTTGGTAGTGCAAAAACGAGCTGTTTGCTGTTTGCTGCTGCAGTAGATAGCTGAAGTGAAGACACAATAAATATGTTTGGTAATATGCCATTATATTGTATCAGCAGAAGAGGAGAAACTGGAACATGAAGTATGGCTTAAGTTGACAAAATTTTTAGAGATTAGTACATAACATAAGTATATTTTTTCGCTTTACTTAGCAACTTCTTATGACACTTGCACAAGTTAATGGTTTGAGTAAGACATTGTTCGTTTTATATATTTAGATTGAAGTTCTTTGAGCGCTAAACATGAGCACATTTTCAATTTTTTCTCATGTCAGAAATCTTAAACACAACCACATGGTTATGAACCAGTGATACTTTTTAAAATTTGAAAGTGAAGTTATCTGACACTTTCAGGAAATCGCGCAATCTATTTTTGATTATGACATCGAATAGCAACGATATACCTCTACAATAGATTACTTCTCACCAAAGGTTCCTTACCTTTGCGTGCCCGAAAATTGTATGAAAGGTATCTGACTAAATTTGATTGCTGTGTTGTGAACGACGAAACTTACGTCAAAGCAGATTTTAAGCAGCTACCTGTGCACAAATATTATACATCACCGAAAAAGGGGACTCATGTAAATTGAAAGAACAAAAATTTCGAAATTTCGGAAGCAATATATGGTTTGGCAGGCCATATGCACCTGTGGTCTCAGAAGCAGTAATGGGTGTGGCACCTCCTATGTTAATATAAAACTGTAAGCGTTATTTTCACTGAACTATTGCACCAACTATTGGCATGAAGTTTTGTTTAAGTAGTTTACTTGTTATAAGGTATGTCTGAGACAAAAGCGTGCGAAATAACACCAGTGGGCGTGGCACCTACCATACAAGCAAAACTGGCATGTCTATCGAAATATGTGAGCAATCATTATATTGAAATTTGGTGTAAGAGGTTTGTTTATGGAAAGCTATTTCTGGATAAAAATTGAACGGGATTGTACCAGTGGGTGTGTCACCGCCCTAAATTTTAAGACTTGCATATATCGCAAACTACACAAGCTATTGGATAAAATTTTGTATGCGTATGCCAATCATGTTTAATTATGTTCAAGCTTTTCGAAGTATTATTTAAAAAGTACTTTCAATACAGTGTGGTGTATGTGAGTTGCGGCCTGGCCGAAGATAATACCTTTCCCAGTTTTCTTATCTTCGGTGTTAAGAATGTGGTAAGTTCACTGCGAGAATGAAAGAAAAAAAAATACAAAGCGTTGCGTTCAAAACACAAATTTTTAAACTCTTTCCCTCGATTACATGAAAGCGAAAGATCATTTTCGCATTAATTATATTATTTAGGGATGTGGTTTTTAGTGTTTACAGCAGCTAACAATGGAGTCCGCGTCTTCGCAGGTATAGAAGTATATATATATATATATATATATATATATTCTTGATCGGCGTCATCACCTGAGTCAATTTAGCTATTTCCGTTTAACTGTCTGTGGAAATCATGATTACGAGAAAACCAAGTGAGATATAGCTCACCGAATAATGGGCAAGGTCGACTCAGGGGCACGCCTACCGCGCATACAAAAAAAAAATTTTAAAACGCTGTACCAAGAGTGTTCTTTGTTAAAGGCAATAGAACCAAATTTCACTCAAATACCAGAAATGTTACTCTACAAGAGAATGAAAAGAGAACGCAGTGAGAGATGTATAGTGCTGCAATATTTCAAAAAAATACTATGCACAAGAATTTTAAGGCAAAAAACTCTCTTCTGACAGTTCTTTAAGGTAATGCAACCGAATTTCACATAAATACAAGAAATGGTTTGAACTAAGTAGCACAAATAAAATGTGGTACATAGTAAAATAATCCAAAAATAAAATTACTTACGTAAGTTTTTACTTTGATATGTCAACAAATAACTAAGAAAAACTATTTTTAAAATGCATTTGTTTTTATCATTCCAATGAGATCCCACCTTAAATTTTTAAATGGTGCCCTAAAGGTGCCCTAAGATGCCCTAAAGGACCTCTTAATGTTAAAACAAAGCGTATAATTTCCTGCATAAAGCAAAGAAAAAGAAACAAGGCAAAACGTGTAATTTTTGACCTAAAGGCAGACGTATGAAAAACAAAGAAAAAACCAGGACATGAAAATGAAATAAAAAAATATAAGAGTCAAAAGAGAATGCACACATACGTTGAATACAAGTATACGTGCATGCCAAAGCACAAAAGCAAAAAGCAAAAGGTAAAGTCCAAAATAACTACAGTAAAAACATTAAAAATATATCAAATAGATACCACCTTCCTATGGATATAGGAATGCACGTGTACTCAACAAGACAAAGGCTCAAGCTGAGATATAGGAACGGCACAAACATTTCGACAGACAGACGATCGACCAACAGTGAAATGAAAAGACAACAGGATATGTAGAAAAACTGACTGGTTGGCTTGCTGGTCGGGTGACTGACAGCGACATCTTAAGATGTGCGTACGAAGTTCTATATGCCCGAACTTACCTTGCAATACTTGACGCTCAGTTCTTTTTTTTTAAATTAAAAAATGAAATTGAGCACATGAATGAACCCATGTGGAACGCAATATAAAACACTTGGAAGATGTCAGAGTGTACACTTGACTACGTTCAAACACAAAAGCAACAAAACAATAAATTCTTAAACTATACAAACATATTTAACATATGAACAGATGGGCAACCCGGATGTAAAATTAAAACGTTTGACTTGTACTAGAAACGTACATATGTTTGTACGACATACGTCAAGACCTTTTGGGCTTTATTTCAAAAAGTTTCTGATCAGAAGATCAATTGATTGATTGATTTAATTCAATTTTTAGCTCCGCAAAATGGCGTGAGCAACACCAAATCTTTAGATCAGTTGAATTTTGTTATGAATTTACAACATTCAAATCATTGATAAATAGTGAACTACAAAGTGAACTACTTGTGATCAATTTCTTCGGAAGATTTTTTTTAACTACTAAAGCATACAGGTGTTTACATGTAAGATATAAGACATCTATTTTGAAAGTGGTGCAATTCTCTCTTCGTTGAGAAGAAAAAATTAAATAAATGTTATACAGATCATTTCAAGTTTTTTGTTTTCAACGAAGAGGGACTAGCACCACTTTTAAACTAAAGTACTCATACTTAAACATACCTTAAATATTTACGTTTCAAATTAAATTTTATACAATTATAACACCACTAAATTCATCATCCATATCATTATCATCGCCGCCTCATTACCATCACCATGTTTCTCAATTACAATTACATTTTACAATTAGATTTTTTATTAAAGGTTAATAGGGAATAAAAAGTAACACATTTAAAAGGCCAAATGGGCGGAAATCGTTCAAGATACAAATTCGTGAAAAGCCTATTTTTGCATATATCTGACACTTAAACTACCTTGAAAATTATTTTTAATAAAAAATCTAATGGAACCTGTTCTGTTAGTTTTTTATAAATGGTTCAGTTTTTTGTTCGAGTTCGAATTATTACTTAGTCTCAAGATAAATGGTGCTTATGCACTAAAATATATTAAAAAAGTCTGAACATATTCAAGGAAAAGGATTGCGGCGACGCAAAGTTTTTTGGAACACCCTTAATGCTTTCATATACATACATAAACATGTATCTTATGCAGTGCATCGAAAACTGTGTATCCATACGAGATTCTGTTCAAAATAAATAAATCAATTTGGCTCGTTCTAGTTTTCTTTTTTTTTCTAACAAATAGAGCATTTTTCACACCTTACAGCTCACGGTAGTCCTGATTAAGGCAAACCATATTTTCGACTGAAGGAAATCAAGTGTAAAGTACAAATTGAACTGATTTCTACGGATTTTTTATTTTCGTACGTTTTGATGTTGCATTTCAGATTTTCCATATAAATTCAACAGAAATGCAAGGATATACCGACGATGATTTTTTAGTTTTTTTGTAACAATTGCAAAATGATTTTTGTTGAAGGAGCCCACGTAGCAAGCTTGAATAGTAGTTGGAGCAAAAAATTGAAGTAAGACTTTGTTTCATGTAGCACATATTGGTGTGACAGTAATTGCTGCAATAACTATTTTACTTGCTTCGAACGGTTTCAGTTGAAGTGTGTACTTACCTAAAGTTCACGACTCAAAGGATAAAATTTTGTACATAGCAGTTGTATGTAACTTACCTGAAATTAAAAGAAATGAGAATATTTTATTTAAATTTAATGTTTAATAAAAATTATGTAGTTAGATTAAAGAAGGTCAATTGTCATGTTTTGTTTCGAAAATATTTTAAATTGAAATTTATTACACACAAGTTCCAGTACGACGGATAACTGGAGAACTCAAATTTAAAAGATATCGATATACATAATTCAAGGTGGGTTTTGAAGGAAAAATATTAAGATTTTCAACATTGACAAAAATCCATGATTTCGACATCATATAACCACACATATTTTTTTTACATATTCGTGTTCAGCAGCGACCTCATATTAGTCAAGTAAAGTATGATTTATTTAAAATGCCAAAACATTGTAGACCCGTGTTATGTTTCAGTTTCTCCAGCATGAAATTTACGACAATAAAAAACAACTTCATTCCACGTTGTTGAATGTAAATTGTTTTTGTTGAAGCGCCCACTGATAACCAGCTCAATTATGATGAATTGTTATGTTGACGGATTAATTTAAATCTAACACATTAGCGGCTTTTCAAGAATGAACGCATACACTTGTGCCCTTGTAACGGCACACACACATACACAGGAAGACAAACAGATAGTCAGCTACAGGCAGACAACGAATTTGATTAATTGTGTTGGTGATAATCATTAAGGTTTTAACAAACTTACACACATAAATACTTGTGTGGAATACTTGTGTCGATACACACGTTTATGCAGCCAAACACAAACAACGCACACGTGTGTTTGTGTGACTTAATTAACTGCGTGTCATTTTCAAAACGTACAAGAACATAAGAACATTAATAATTAAGTAAATTGTATTTACCTGACATTAATTATTGTTGACTTTGCCAAAAAAAAAAACAGAGTAGTTGTAACAAAAAATTTGTTTCATTCATCAAATGAAATGTGTAAAGCTAAATTTAAATGAAACAAGACCCAAATAAATTGAAACCCAAAATATTCAAAGGAAATAATATCCAACACGCAAATAAAACAACGCCCAAAAAGATCGATAACACAAATTTCGGACAGTTCTATAAAAGGACAAGCGGTATCTGCGGCTCGGCGCGCACACGACACGTTCTATTTTTTATATATTGAAGTTATACTCTTAACATCGTATTCTACATACATATATGTATGCTCACTTTAAGGGTACCAAACGAAGCCAAACACAAATGGTACAAATGAGAGAGAAAAAAAAACAAAAATACAGAATTCAAGAAGCAGCACAGACATAAACAACGAAAAAGCGAACGAAAATTTTTGTGTGGTTTTGCAAAAACTTAATCTTAAAAAAAAATTAATTAACTTAAACATATTAAAAAAAAAGTACGCAATATTCTTCTTTAGCATAAATATGTTGTATTAAAAAAGAAATCATTAAAATCGGTTCAGCATATTTCGCGCCAAAGCGTTACAAACCAATTCCATATAAGCAATTTTATACTAGAAGTAACGTCAATATTTTGATTTTTTTTACGGATGTTCCTTTTTTGCTCTAGCTTTATCTTCATTTATTATTTTATAATATGCTAAATTAAAATAGACTCAAAATTGTAGGCTTTAATTCATAACTTAACAGAAGAAAAGAAAGCTGAAGGGATACAAAGCCCAATTTGTCTTTTTAGTAGTTTGCATGGAAGTTAATTTACTTTTTCTTTTAATTACACAAATTCTTTTCCATTGAATTTACTCAAATGCCATCTGAATAAAACTGTGTGAAATTAAAAACAAATAATGCACAATTTATTACTACTCGTATAAAAGGAACCACACAGTATTGTATAGAATTGTACTAACAACATAACCAAAACATCATAATTTTTTGCTATTATACTTCACCCATCATACGGAATAATAGTTGACGCAATTGAGAATTTAATAATAACAAAAATCGACATGTTAATTGTTGATTGATAAAAAAGGCATTCAAATATAAATGTTAACATTTTAAACCACCATTCATCCCATGATGGCATGTCAGTAGTGTTTACTCTATCGAAAATCCCCAGTGTCTACGGAGCAGACATAATTAGAGCAATAGTTCCCATTAACAGATTGAGAATTATAAAGTATTATACACTTTGAATTAAATCTAAAATTTAATAGCAAAGATGGAGCCATATAGCATTGTGCAAAGTTTATTAGTAAATTTATTTCATCGAGTATAGATGTAAAGTTTTTTTAGAGTGTAATGGTTCTGGAATATTTTATTTAATGTATTTTACAGAGCATTGCATATTTAATTTCGAACATGCCAGCATTTAAATTAATAATAAATGCGCTCGCTCTAATAGGCAAATAAATAAATTATGGTTGGTTAAATAAAATTTGCATTTAAGCGAATTGCAAATTTAATGTGACCACAGATGCGCACACACACATCAACAAATATTTTTGTGGCTTAACGAGAACAATGACCATGGCGAAAAAATTTAATTCGCATAATCAAAATCAACATCTACCATCATTACCAGTACGTAGAAGAAAAACAGGCCGCTTGAAAGAACCCAGTAAAAAAATGCAACCAAAACAATTAGATATCTTATCAAAAAGGATATTTCCTAAAGAAATGTCAGAACGGCGGTGACATAAAGATAAATGCCGGCTCTGAAAGTTGGGAGAGGAGCAGCGGTGAAAAAAAACTTTACACTTCGGATCAGTGAGTTTTAAATTTGAGGTAGACACGATAATGCAACGTGCCACCACCCATTATAAAACAAATTTTTTACACAGTGCACAATCTATCTTCATATCAAATTTCATCAAAATCGGTCCAATATATTTCTCAGGAACCAATCTATTTCCACATAAAATTTCTTCAGAATTGTTGAAGCGGTTCAATCGTGACACCGTTTCCTACCTTTTACGCCTACTAACAGTAAAAAGATATCCTTTCTTAGGGTTCAATCGTATTTATTTAATCTTAATTTATTTTCCTGTTATAGGCGTGGTACCACCTACTATTGGAAAAGAAATTACATTCGGCACTGGCCCTATTCATAACCTTTCCAACAAAAAAAATTAAATGATTATGTTGTGCTATGACTGTTACAAAGGGATGGAACTGTTTTGATTTCGCCTATTTATATGATGATATCGAATTCTGAGAAATTATTTTTTAAATATTTTCAGTTATCTTTTTTCTAATTTCCACGATTTGTCACTTTTATTTAGACAATAGAAGGAATAGAAGAGTTACACATAAAAAAGATCAAACGTTTCATTAGAAATAAAGCCCAAATCCGTAAGCAATCTTTAAGCGTGATCTTTCATTTTTATTTTTCAAAGATTTTGTGTGCAGTCACAATTTCAGTTTTTAAGGACAGAACAATTTCCAATTGAGTTTACCAATAAGACAGCAAAAGCTTGTCATCCACTAACACATGCACAACCGCACAAATGCGAATGCATGATAACCAGCATACAGTGTCGCGAAATTTACATAAAAATGCAAATTCACAAATACATACAAAGCACAGAGAGGAGAGCAATGACTATAATTCTGTACACATATTGAAAATCGTGCAAATAAAAAACTGTTCAACGTCAACCAAATATTTTGTTTTTTGCTTTCTGTACAAAATTATGTTGGCAACACTGCACGAAAGTTACGCAGCCAAAAGCATTGCAAAACGTGTCGAAAATGTTAGCAAAAAGGATTCAAATCTATTGGTCTGTTTGAAAAGCGTTGGAACGACGAATATTTGTGGAGTTTGCGCATGTGATGTGCAAAGGAGTGACAATTTTTTTCTATTTTTTTGACACGACTTTAGCCAAACTTTTGATATGTAGGTCAGAACGAGTAACATAACGCAATGAATTCATGGCTTAGTTTAAATTACGGGAAATTGAATGAATTTTGCAGTGTTAGATGCCATAAGTTACTTTGGTAATGGAATAAACATTGCAATGTTCTCACTGCCAATATGATAGGAGAGAGGGTGAATAAGCCCATTTTTTTCAAAATTCTCTTAAAAAAAATAACTACTAATTTCCTTTGAAATCCAATAATGTTGAGAGTTTGTGAATAGCCCAAGATGGAAAAATGTTTATTAAATGGTTTCTTAAGCAAATAAATGATGATTTTCTTTTGATGAATTGACGTTGTTTTATATTCAATGTTTTTCCTATTAAATATCCCATCCGGGTAGCTAAGATTTTTTGACTTCATCATGACAACTACCGCGGTTTTTTGCAACAGGGCTGGTATTTATTAGTTGTGTTGACCGAGGCCACACTGAATAAGATTTGTTAATCAAAAAAATTGATGTCATAATGATGCAAGAAACCTGAATGGTATTTTTAGTTTTATATATTTGCGAAAGTTTTAAAGATAATATCATGTCAAATGAAATATTTGTTTATAGACTCGTACATAAATGGAGAACCGATTTCAAAAAACTGATACTAAAAATAAGCAACCGTTCAGATGTCACAGTATGTTTACTATAAAAAGTTTCAGGCTTAATCATTTATTTCTAAAATAGGTGCTGTTATTTTCCTTTGCTTTTCTTTTGTAATTTCAATATAACATTAATTATTATTATATAAATTATATGAAGATATTGATCCCAAATGTTTAATTATCCTTTTCAAATATCAATATCAACCTTAGGTATATTTTTAACCCAAATATTAAATGCTTAGTAATAACACACGGACACAAAAATTATATACTGTATAAACAACGGTTTTCTTTCACTCATTGACATGTGCACACATTAATTAAATTCTTGCAGCTTTACAGACATACAAACAACAGTAACAGAGAACACAATCAACAATCCACATGCTAGTACCCAGCCAATAATTGGAAAATTGTTGAATCTTCTCAGCGATTAATTTATAAATCTTCTGACTTATATATGTTGAAATGAATTGCATACTTTTAGACATTTCTTAAATTTCGATCTAATGGTTTTAGTGGTAATAATTTTCTGTCCGTCTGTTAACTTTTTCTTGAAAACGGTTGTAACGATTTTTTTAGATTTTGGGCTCATGAACTCATTGTTTTCCTGTTCACGAAAATTCGTTAAAAGACGTAAATTACAATGTTTAAAAGTGCCGGAAAAAGTGATCGTTATGTTAATTAGTTAGTGTTAATTTAAAAAAACATATCCAGCAGCTATCTCCAGTCCAAAAGTGTGTGAAATAGTAGCGATGGGCGTGCCATTTCCCATACAAACAAAAAACGTCAAATAATATATTTATTATACATATGTACTATGAGAGTGATTTTTGTGTGCTGATGTCAGGTACAATAACCTTTTAAAATAAATTAAATTCGACGGTATTGCATGAATGTGGGCGTGGCACATACCATGTGCATAAAATTTTAAAACTTGATTTTAAGTGAATGGCTGCCATGAAATTTACTATAGGATATCTACTCGCTATAGGGTATATCTGAATTAAACGTTGGATAAATAGCATTAGTGGGAGTGGCAGCACAATTGCAAATAAAATACCATACGTTCAACTATTAGTTAGCTATATCGGCAATTGTAGTGAAATTTGGTTGCAAAATGCTCCTACAAAATCGAAATGGACTATATTATAGCAGTGCCATAAATTCAAAAAAAAATTTCGCAACATTTTGAGTACTACATAAATTTGATGGCGCTGCCTTTATTTCATAGATATTTACGCAGTTCTTGCTATCCCACTCTGAACATTTTTAAAGGTATTGCTGAAGAATTGTACTTTTGATTCGTGTAAATTTTATTTTAAAAAGTTGTTTATGATTTCAGAGAAACGTCTCGAACTTACGACTCATTTTTCACAACGAAACCAAAGTGCACATTAAAATCTATCGATTCATGATTTTTATTATCTTCTAGCTATAGACTTCCCTGCGATTACAAGCGAAATGAACATAGTATGCTCGGGCGAAAAAAACGCAGAGCGCGCCGGGTGGCGCGCTATCAATGGACGCGCCCATATATGCAAATCTGATTGCTTACTGCGCACACGCACAACTTTATGTAAAAATTATTCATGTCACAATTTATACCCAAAAGGGTTAGTTCGTTTTTCAATAAAATTCAAAAGAGCGCCTAAAAATATGTGACGATTAGATATATCGATTTAATATGTCACAATGTGCATTGAATAATGCACAGCAAAAATAAAACAAACTCGCACACGATTTGCGTAAAAATATGCAACGATTTATGCTCAGTTTGCATGCCAAAAAATTAAGTCAGGAAAATTACATTCATACATACATACATGTCCAATTTTTATGTTAAATCAAGCTTGTGTTAACATGTATGGTAATAGGAAGAGCTTAATTATATGTTAAACGAAAACAGGTTGAAGTTTGATAAAGCCCATTTTGATTTTCCTCTTAAATGAACTTTTCATATTTTTTGTAAAAATTCAGAACAATACAAATGTAGGTGTAGACTGATAAGTTCTTAAAATAATAGATTTATAAATTTTTTTTTCCAATATCCTATTTTAGCATGAAAGCATTTCAGTGATAATCAATCTAATAGGCTGTAAGTTTTCATTCAAACGATTCAATAATGATTTTCCTTTTTGATGTATACCCAAGAAAACCAAACAAAATTCAGTATTTTATCTTAAAAAAATGGTGAAAACATCGATGATTTTAATACGCAAAAATATATAAGAAGCTCCATGTTTTAAAGAGAAAATGTTGAAGTAATTCCTAGAGTTTTTTTTAAAGACTCTTAATGCGAACAAAACAAGTAATTAAACTAAAAATTAAAAAGACAAAGTTTTATATTTCACAAGAAATTCAAAAATAAATTTATTTAATCTAATCAATTGAGATTCCAGCATTGCAAAAGGCTCAAAGTGGTTATTTCTGTCATATGCCGCTGTAGAGAAAATCCTAATGAAAACCTTTTCTAATATATGTATGTAGCATTGAACAAACGTTTTCTTTTTTCTGATTTTAATAAGACTACCGAATGGAATTAATGCCAATCAAAAGTATATTATATTAAGAGGGTTTTGGCCCTTGGTACGACATCCATAAAATTGAAGGATAAGTGAATAAAAGATATTTTTATTTTAAGGTTTTTGCGAAATATTTTGCAAAACATTACATAAATGTAAAGAACTTTAAAAAAGTAAATATTTAAAAATATATTGCACAAACATCTTTAATCAACCAAATTCATTAAGCATTTACTAAAATTGAAAGAGAACTTTATTGCAATACGAGTATGTTATGATCGTCTGATGTATTATTTAAGGGCATTTCACATCCTTACCTTAATAGTATTGGAGTTATTTTATTCGAACAATGAACAGGAACCAATCTGATGGGTTGTTCTATGCCAAATTCAGTGAAAGGGCCAACATATCATGGTACACACAAAAGCTCTTTTTTCATTTTATAAAAAAAGATAAAGTGTCATTCCACTTATAATGTCAGTATCTTTCTGAAGAATATTCCACTCCTGTATTATTGATCCCAAGTATTCGGCTTTTCACAAACTAAATAATTTAGCTCACTCTGAGTGGTGATATGAGAATTATACAAACGATTAGTAAATTCATTAAAGGCTCTGCAACTTCTATAGCTCGAGACAATTTAGCAGTCTGCAGCACTGACCTTCATGCAGAAGATAAGCTGGGGTGATCAGTTTTGCTCTTGAACTTCTTTGAAAATCTTTTTTCTATTCCATAAACATTATGTAATAGTTATTTTAATTCAAGCTCCTAGCCTTAGCAAAAAACATATTTTTTTTTATTTCAAGGCAATTTGGCAATTTTTCAGTTTTTTCGTATATTGGCACATATTTTTTCTCATAAATATATTTTCCCTTAATCAAATCTTCTATATACATATATATATATAAAGTTCAATGTTTGTGTGTGTGTGTGTGTTGTTTATGGAATCGTAAACCGATCACCAAAAAACTTGGTACTTATGTTTCTTATGGTTTGGGTAAGGTTCCTGGCATAGTTTGGTTTGGATACTATAAAATGGACGATGCCATACCCACCATACAATAGAACAATTTAATTAATCATATCATCAACTATTTGACGCTGATGAATGAGACTTAATACACATATGTATGAAAAGTACGGGCAAAAGTAAGTTTCGATGAAAAAATGGACGCTGTAGGCCTCGTATATAAGAAGAAATCAAATTTTTTATATCTCAGCAACTATTTTACGCAAATGGTTAAGATTTTTCTTTAAATGATTTGTATAAGGTTCTAGACCAGGGTTGCCAAGTGACCGGGATTGAAACGACCAAACAGCCAGGAATGCATCTTATTAACTTGGCAGCCCTGTTCTCAATATAGCTTTTTTTGAAAAAATTGTACAATGACCCGCCCCCGAATATAAGAAAACAAATTTAATTCATCATATCACATCAACTATTTGACGTTGATGAATACAAATTGGTACGTATGTATATACATAAAAGGTAAGGAAAAAAGTATGTATCAATAAAAAAATGGGCGATACCACCCCTTCCACATGGGAAAAATCAACATTTTCTTTATATCTCAGCAACTATTTGATGCATATGAATACGACTCGAAACAAGGACTATAATTAAATTAAACTCGTCGCCCCACCTACCGGCAAGGGCAGAACAAGGTCTGTCAGGCCTAATAGTTTTTTATATAATAGTTGCCCACGTATACCGAAGTTCCAATAAAAAATGTGTTTATATAACACTGGAAAGTTACTATAACAAACATTTCTTTGACCAAGCTCAACATCGCTATTTTGACTTGAAAATTACTGATTTATATTTAGTATATCCTTAAAATGTGGCGGTGTTTTTACTCGACAAAAATGGTGGTTATCTTGGGTTTTACCAACCAAGTCGATATCTGCCATTTAATTAAATTTTTTAGTTTTATCGTAAAACCTGCTTTACGGAAAGGTTTGCCGCATGCTTTGCCACGGGTGGACCAACAGAAGTGCAACACAAACAACTCAAAATAGAGTTTTTAATTTATTATGATGCATTTGACCAAGCTACATATCCCTAAGTCATATGTCCAATAATAAAGATTTTATTAACGAAATTCAAACGGCCGTAACAACAAGTTTTTGAGTTTCATTTAGCTAATATATGTAACACACTAGTATGAGAAAAAAAAAATTAAGCACCATATTTGAATTCTTTAGGTCAGCGATGGGCACGTAGTGGCACTTTCCGCCCTAATGGCCCAAACCGTTATTTGACGCACAAACAGCCAAAAAACAATGCGCAGAGTTTCAACGCGATCAAAGCACAGCGTTGACTTGAGTACAAATGAAAACAAAAACAACACACAAATTAATTGGCGACGGTGCCGCATTGTGTCTCGACGAATGTAGCAATTGTTTTTGTTTGTAGTGCAATATGGTTTTTTTTTTGTGCTGTTGGCGGATTTGGAAATGCAAACAAAAAAACTTTTAAGTTTCGTTTTTTATTGCTTAACTTTGTTGTTGTGCGCTTTTGCTAGATTTCCATGCCCACCGCTGCTTTAGATAACTAAGAAAGCTTTGACCCTTTTCAGTCTTTTATATAAAAAATTCATAACAATACATGATTCCATCATACAACATTTTTACAGCTTCTCCTGTATAAGTTGGCTACAGGAACACTTAGGCCAAACAAGTGATTTTTTTTTGAGATCGTTAGGGATTTTTTCAAATTCACTTAAATCTTTCATTTCAAAAACCATAAAATGTATTTCTTACGCAAATAAAAACAGACCCTTAACATTAAAAAAATCGCTTAAGTGACAAAGAACAAACTACATATTCAAAACAATCTTAACGCTAAAAGCTTCATAGCGCGTGTTCCACGAAAAATGACTATTGTTATGCCAACGAAAAAGAAGCAGCCAATTTCATTGTGCGTGATTCCCCTCGCTGCTACATTTCTACGCGCTTCTGAATTAATAGTAAAAAATAAAAAACAAAAAAAAGACAGAAACCATAAATATTTAATATTTTAAAATGTTCATGTGTAAATATGGAAACAAAAACTGCTGCTTCGGTTATAAAAACGTGCCAACTGCAAACACAGAGTTTATTTACGTATGCAACGTAGATATTGCATACTTTATGGCGAATGGAAAATGATCAGAAATACAGCTGCAGCCCATGAATAATAAACTTCAAGTGCGGGAAAGTAAGTCAATTTTGATTTATAATAAAAAAATATGCATATTCTGCTATTTAAATATAGGACGCTACTTATGTATGTAAAGTGTTGCCTGCTTTTAGGTGAAAAGAAAAAAAAACCGGATAAAATGAAGTACTCGAAACAAAAAAGAATTGCAATTTCGTGACATTGAATAATTAAAAACCAGTTTTATGTGTTAAAAATAGGTGTGTGCAAATGTCCGCTGTTGCGTATTTTTCCATGTATGGGTGGTATGTGTAACATCCTTTTGTTTATGTGTGTGCACAGTGACACCACTTTGTTGTTAGTTATGACAGTTTGAATTGTTGCCACAAAAAAAAAAAAACGCACGTCATTCAATTTTGTTTTAGTGTTGGAATAATTGCACGAGTATGTGTGCGCCTATTTATTTAGTGTAAATATGCATTTGTATCATCAGTTTGTTTTCATCAACACTTGAATTTTTACGCTCATTTGCTTCATTTTTCACCAATTTTCACAACAAATGAGGATAGTCTTGTGCATATGCGCTAAGGTGAACCACAGCGAATTTGGTCATCGGTTATTTTATAGCATTTCATTGTTTCTATTTAACCTATGTGTTTTTATTTTTTTTTCTTTTTTTTTGACCATTGAATACACACTGTTTTATAAAAATGGCAATGGCGATAGCGATAATGTCCAAAACTATCATATGCAGAAGCCAGTTAACTCCTAATTTGAACCACAACACCAATTTAGAATTCTCAAATTATACATGCGATCCATTTTATAAAGTTGTTAAAAGAGATGTGTTAATATATCTTCTTACCGTGGTGCTAATTCGCCTTTAAAAATCAAAATTGTTGTATTTGTAAATTTTTTTAACAAAATCTTTCTAAATCCGTGCACTTATTTTTAATCGAACCAAATAAGCATTTTTAGTTATTTTTTTGAATATGTGTCTTTCAAGATTTTACATTTTTGAAGTTTCATCGCCAATAACGCCATAACTGGAGGATGTACACCGTGGCGACGAATAACTGTTACTTCTTTTTGCAAATCGGTACTTTGCGATTCACAGCAACTCTATGGTTGCAGCTTTTTCGCTTTGTTTGTTATTTCAAGAGCGTAAATATAACGCCAGTTGGACAAAAAAATCTTCAGTGTAGACATTTTTAGAAGCATGGACGCTAAGCAAGGTCTTGTAGTGAAATTACATTTGAAAGGTTCGAAGCCCAGTGAGATCGTAAAGGCGTTTAAAAGTCTTAAAGTCTACAAAATGTTTGTGTATCGTGCTATAGCGCGATTTAGGAATACTGGAAGCTTTAAAATTTTGAAAAAGTCCGGTCGCAAAAGTTTCGTAAGAACTCCAGAAATGGTCAAAAAAGTGCGCGAGCGAATACGTCGAAATTGTGCTAATTCGGGAAGAAAGATCGCCAGAGACATGGGTGTGTACCACAAAACCATACAAAACGTTACTAAAAAAAATTTGAAGATGAAAGCATTAAAAAAGCGGATTCACGGCCTTACAGAGCGTCAAAAAATTATGAGAAGGAAGAGAAGTGAGGAACTCCTTCGGCGGCACGCAGGTTGCAATATAATTTTTTCTGATATAAATATATTTCTGTTGCAAGACAGTCATAACGCCCAAAATGATTGCAACAAATATGGCTGATATTCCTACTTATAAAAAAGGAATTGAACGGTATCAAAACGTTACATCCGTTATGGTATGGTGGGTGACTTCAGAAAAAGGCGTAAAAATTAACGCAAATTACTACTTGGAAGAGGTTTTGAAAAAGCATTTGTAGCCACACGCCACCCAGTTGTTTGGTAATGGACTATATTGCTTCCAGCAAGACTCAGCTCCAGCGCACAAGGCTAAAATTGTTCAGAGCTGGTGCAAAACGGAACTTCCGTGTTTTATCTCGTCAGATGAATGGCCATCCTCTTACCCAGATCTGAATCCGTTGGATTATTGTGACATGATGGACAAAATGAAGAATTGAAACACCTTAGGTGGAACAATTCAAACGGAGTTTACAGAAGATATGGAACGAAATACCCGATGAAGTCGTGCGTGCCGCCTGCGCTGCTTTCCCATAGCGTTTATGGCTCGCAAAAAAAAATGATAGGTGAAAGATTTGAAATGAATGAGTAAAAAGTAAATAAAATATGTTCTCAAATAAAAATATTATGTTTTTTCATCAAAGTCGATATTGGATTTTTTTTATTTTCAACAAAACTTTAGTAACAGTTATTCGTCGACACGGTGTACATTCCGTTCTCAAATCATGCAAAAATTTTGCGCCACTTATTAAGCACATCTACTTTAATAAGTAGTAATATGTTTACATGTGGACTTGTACAGTCGGTTTTTTATATTTCATAGCGAATTCATACTATTTTAAATGTTTAAAGTAAAAATGGGTCTAGAGGCAGAAAATGGTAAAATCAAAGTCTACAAGGATATGGGCCAATCTGTTGCGAAATTAAAAAAAAATCAAAAGAAGAAGAAAAGTTATGTCTGCATTTATGTCTAACGAACCAAAATATGGAAAAAACATGAAAGGCTGCACACATAGTGAGCTTTCTATTGCGGGTAGACAACATATTTTGAGAGGGGCTTAAAATTGGCATGACTCACTATCCAAAATATGAAAAAAACTGCTGTTAATGCAAGCTTAACCACTATCCGGCGTGATTAAAATAAAGAAAAAACCACCACTTAATCCTGCCCATAAGGAGCAACGCCTCAGTTTTTGCCGCGCTAACATGACCTGGACATTACCATACATTAGAATCCATATTGAAAATTTTGACATAACGGGTGATTTTTCGCTATTTGGTTTTTTCAGTGTAAGTTTTTTGACACCTCACGCGTGATTCTTAACATGTTTCAACGCCAGAGTATCCCCCCACATCCCTTATCTTCCAAAAAGCAATTTTGGAAGAATAAGAATCCCTATTTTTGTAAAAAACCGTATGTGATGTGCATAATTTATAATCATATTTTGATACATTGCACAAAATAAAATCAGGAACGAGTATTTTTAAAATGTTATTAAACACTGCAGGCCAGTAATGCTTAAAAATCGAATACAATTTTGACTTTTTCTTTAAAAGTTAAGATTTCAAGGGAGACGAGATGATATATTAATTGATTTCAGGTCTAATGGATTAAAATTCATTACTTCTCGAATAAAAATGTTCGACTCATAATCAAGTTGCGGTCATCGATTATTTTTCATTACAAAGCGCTCCATTTGCGCTTCCGTTTATGTAATAGAAAATTATTATGACAATTATGTACAGGGCCGAACAGCGTATACTTCTGTTACAAATAAATAATTTGAATTTCGTATAAATTTTTGAGCTTCAAAGACATCAACAAATTTTCTAGGGTTTTATTTATAAATTTTTTGTTTTTTAAATTGTTTTCTACACATTGTTTACCTAACTGAAATGTACAAAAAACACTTGACATTTTCAACATCTAGCCCTTGGATAAACTTTCTTATGCATAGTATATAAAGTATGCAAGCGTTTAAGGCGCAAAAGTATTTAAGTTCAGCATGACCTTTGTGTGAGGCGTTACCTTGATGCAGTCAGCCAATTCAGCTTTCTTTCGTGTCCTTTCATTTTTAACTAGTACAAAATCGGAATTCGGAAAAACTTTGTTACATGAAATTTGTATTTTACACCAGCACTATTTTATATTTAGTGAACACTTCTGTACTTAAGCATATTAAGTAGAGATAACTTTTTACAAATGTTTTTAAAAATTAAATATTCAAACTAAAGCTTAGCATAAATTCTTTGTAAAGCCACCCTTAATGAATGCAAGTACAACACCTTCACGTTATTTGTTTGTTTACAGCTGGAAGCATATGGGTTTTGTTTTAATTTAGCTGTACTTGCATCAACCTAAGTTTAGCCGCAGGTACAAAAAATCCTTCACGCAGCCTTGATTAAAGCGTTTGCTTAAGTAAAAAACTTACATTTGCAAGCTTTGTGAACGGATATGAAACATTTAAAAAGAGCAAATGCAAAAAAAAAAGGTGGATGATGCACTATAGGGTATAAAAGAGAAGTACTTAAACCTAAGCATAATGGTGACAAAAGAGAATCGTGTTGGGTTTCCTTTCTACAAAATTACCATATCATGCGAAACGAACATTTGACAAAGAGGTCGACACAAGGTAATGGTAAGTGTGTCTCAATCTCAAGGTTTTATGCAAAAGATGCAATCGTTAGACTTTGGAGACGTTAATTTAAATAAAGTACCTTTGAATTTGAGTAAAGCTACTTAAAAGCTTTGATATTAATTAAAATGGCATTAGTTATTAAAAACAATATTTGAATTTCTTGGTTACGCAGACAAGCATTTTCTGTGCTATCGATTAAGCAATTTTTTATAGAAAATAAGGCCAATTTGATGGAATACATATGCATAGCAGAAGTCCCACATTTTGTTTTTATAAATATTCACAATTTTTTTGGAAAGCAGGATTGAACAAAACGAACACTGAATTCATCGGCTCAGTGGCTCAAAAGAACAAATAGGGTTTGTGGTGCCAGTGAATTCAAATATTTTCTTTTTTTTTATTTTAAAATAAATTTTGTTTTCTTCACTTTAACCGACCTACATACACCCAGCGAAGTAGCTATACAGGATAAGAGAAAATTATGCTTTTTCTCAAAAAAAATCGTTCATGTATTCGATTTCAAATTAAAACGGAACATTTACCGAAGCACTGCAACTTAGACGTTTCTGCTCATCTTTCGTGCTACGGTTGCCTCAGACCACTATCTTTCTCATTGTTGCAACAAAACATAAAAAATATTGTGATTCTTTAATTCGATCTCATTTCTCCTTTTCGAAACTAACGTACCAACACATCATTATTAAAGAGTTATCCCTTCAAGTGCAAAAATATATTTAATTTGATGAGGCAAAAAATTTGATTTGCTTGCACAATAAATTAACGCATCTACATTAAAATAGAAAAATTTTCAATCCCACCGAGTCTTTTACTCCCACAAATTGCAAATGTTCTGCTACACCTCCGTATTGCTTAAAAATGTGCAGCAGGTGCTGCATATATTTTATTTGCAACACTTGGCGACGCTTTTCAATTAATTTTTCTTTGATTCTGATTATTTTTTCTGATCAATTAAATTGATTGAACATGTAGTTATTTAAAGCATTTCTCTTAAAAAAATATTAATAATAGATATTGCAATGCAATGTGCAAATGGCAACGATTAAATATGATTAATTTGATTAAAATTCGAACTTCAGTGCACAAATTAATTCATAAATTTAATTGAATTTGAAATTTCGTGACTAACGAAATTTCATTAAAAATTAAAATCACTGTCAAAAATGACAACGAATATGAGGTAAACCAACTTGTTGCTCGTAGTCAAATGACTCAGAAAAATATAAATTTACCGATGTAGAATACCATTTTTGCGTATTACTAATGGATATATGGGCAATGCTTTGAAACCTTTTACTTTCCTATTGGGATTCTACTGCAAATCCCAATGCCTATTGGGATTCTACTGCAAATATCTTCTAAATGGTTGGAGTAATTGCTTAACCAAATGAGACCTTTTTTGTAGAGCGTTCAATTTCCTATAGAAATAATTGAAGCTCATTTGACAATAATTATTTTTTCGTAAGTTACAAAATTCAAAACAAAAAAATTATTTTCCTTAAAATACTTCAATCTTTAATATCTTTCAAATGGTAAGATTAATGAAAAAAGTGTTTGAGATCACAATCTATTGGTGATAAGATATGACCATTTTTATATGAGACTAAATTAAAAATGGAAAACTATGATGATCATAATCTTCCCGTTAATATTAAGAGCCCAGATTTGGTAAGTACTTTCTAGAGGTACCTAGGAACTAGTTTCCGTGTGTCGGATTCAAAAATAAAACATTTGATTTTTTTGACCCACCCTAGTACATGCATTTCTATTTTCCTACAAATTTATTCAAATTCATTCATTTACATATACAAATGTGTATTTTGAGCAAATAAAACGAGTTTTTGAACAAAAAATTTCAACCTTGATATAGTGAATAGCCTGGATACTGTCAGCATGTCTTGCAGAAATTAGTTCACTACATCCAGACATGACTGTACTACAGAAATGAATTTAAATTTCGTAATAATCTAAAAAACTAGCTAGAATCGCGTTTTTCAAATTTGATCGTTTAATACATTACTATACAAGGCGCATCATCTTGTATCGAAATATAACATAAAGATTGAATTTTCGAAGAGTTGATTTTGTTTCTCATAGAAGATGTATCAGTTACACTTGGTCTGGTTTTGAACAGCTTTTCGCTAGAATTTGAATCCCTGGTTTATTGTGAATTAAAAGATGTATAGGTGGAGGAGCATATCTCGAACACCCTCTGAGTTACAGTGTGTTTAACAAAGTTCCTTTAGAGTAGTACTAACAAACAAAGATTATCTCATAACTTCCAAAGTAGTAAGGCTTAAGCAATAGAATGGGCAATTAGCTTGCATATTATTTAGTATTACCCATCATTGCTGGAATTATCGCTATTTAATTAAAAAAAAAATTTAAGTTGCAGTTTTTTTTCTTCAAAAAGTCCGAAATAAAAGGTGATTAGTTTTCTGATCTAAATTTAAATGCGCTGCAATACTGTCTAAAGGTTCACTATTCAAAGGTTTAAGCTAAATCAATGCAATTTTTTACTCAAAATGAACCAGGAAATCGAATTCTAGAGCATTATTGTTCCGAACCGGGCCACCCTGTATAGAACCTTCTTCAGGCTGAAACGTTTTTGTCTGACTGTACCAATTTTGAATTTGGAAATTTGTATGTGACAAGACTGTTGATATCTTTTTATTGAAAGCACATGGAGAAACTTCGGACGAAGCAATGTGAAACTCACATTTCAGAACATATCCATAGATATTCCTTTAAAAACCATGCCTAAGATTTATCAGTTTTCCATTTTTCGATATTTTTTTGAAGAGCCATTTGACTGAATTTTAAAAAATAAAAACAGTTTCTGAATTAATGCGTATTTAATTCGTTCTGGTTAAGTCTAGAAATTAATTAAACGCAGAGGTTCAACCTAACTATAATGCTGGAACTAAGCACTTGGAGGCATGACAATTTACGTATGAGAGCAGCTATTCGAAATGAGAAGATTTCATGAAAATCTTATTAAATGAATTCTTAATTTACTTTCTCATTCTATATTTTCTGGATCATTTAGTTTACTTTCTTACAATAATTCACATTCTGGATAAAAACAAAATTATTTTCGTCAACTGGCGATAAATTTTATGTAAAATTTTCCAAAAATGCTATTGATGGCTTGTGACAACTTTCTATTTGTGTCGGTCTAGCTTAACTTAATGTAAAACATAAATATCAACAATAATTAAATAAATGACAAAAAAAATTATTTATTTTGTGGTAGATGACGAATAATTTCAAATCAAAGCAAAAAATAAAGAAATAAAGATTTTTATGTCTAAAATATTCCCCAACATTAAGAGTAATTAAATTTCGTTTATTAGGGCGCGGAAATTAAACATTCCATGTATTTGGTCAGCGGGAGTCACTGACGCGCTGCAAGTGGTGGGTGAAACTAAGTGCATTTATTGCTGCAACATTTCACAAGCATACAGTGGCCTGGCCTGCCTGCTGTTTGCTCCTACCTTTGCGACCGACCATGCCGCTTGCTGGCGAGTATTAAATAAATTGATTTTTTTTTTTGTTTTGCTTTCCTTCAGCGCTTTTAAGCGTTTTTGCATGAAAATTTTATTTCTAGTTTATTTCCTTTCTGAAAAATTACACGAAATGCTAATAAATCATAGCAATGCAATAAACGGGGAGGAAATGAATGAAAAAATATTAAAATGACATTTTTGAGATTTTTTGCTTGCAAATTTATTTGAAAATATAAACAAACAAAAAAATTCAGAATTTTTTGCAAAGAGATTGGCAAAGGTTCGGGATGCAGATAAAAAGTGGAAACATAAAATGAAAGGGTTTAAACAAAACAGAGAACGGAATGGTCACCATTTATAGCCAACTTTTAGAACAAAACAAATGTGTTTATTTTTAAAGTATACAAAATGATTAAAACACGAGAATTTTTTTTTAAGAAAAATGCCAACCTTTTTTTTTTTTTTTTTTAAGAATCGTTTTCGAGACATCCGCAAAAGCCCGTTTTTATAGCACACTTTTCATTTCTATAAATTTTTTCGAAAGATAATTTTGTCTCCTTTCTAACGGTTTGTATTTAATGAGAATCATATAAGATTTGATAGAGTTACAAGCGATCAAAGTCCAAAAAAATTTATTCACCTTTTAAACGGCTTGCAACTGATATAAGGACTGTCCCAGAAAAAACTTGCGGTTTTATTTTTTTTTTGTGGTCTACCAGATAATCTCATAGGTCATAAAAGACATAATATTTGTTTTATATAAAGTAACGTTTAATATGAAATATAACACTTAAAGACAGCTCTTCTAACGGCAAAGATGTCTAGCAAGCAACAAAAAGTCCGCGAACTGATTTTGTCCACATACCTGCCAAATCCAGAATTAAAATATTCAGCTATAGCAAAAATAGTTGGTGCATCAGAAAAATCTGTCTTTGCGGCTATTTCTAATTAAAAGAAGGGTCTATCTGTTACACGAAAAAAGGTTCAGGCAGAAAACCAGAATTTTTTAACCCAAAGGTAGCGACGAAGGTGAAGCGCCTTTTTAAGCAAAATCCCAACACCTCAGTGCGAGATATGGCGGCTAGAGCAGGTACATAAAAATCTACTGTACAAAAGATCAAGAAGAAAAGTAAGCTAAAGACATACAGAGTTCAAAAAGTACCAGACCGTTCTGATGAAAAGCAGTTGATGGCTCAGATGCGATCCCGAATATTGTAGGAAAGGTGCTAGACTTAATTTGATTGCTGTGTTATGGACGACGAAACATACGTCAAAGCAGATTTTAAGCAGCTACCTGGGCACGAAAATTATACATCACTAAAAAAGGGACATGTGTCTAGTAAATGGAAAGAAAAAAAAAATTTTGAAATTTCCGAAGCAATATATGGTTTGGCAGGCCATATGCACCTGTGGTCTCAGAAGCAGATTTTTTGTTACACAAGGCACAATCAATTCCAAAGTTTATCCGCCCAAATGCCCAGAGCTTCGCCCAATTGAAAGATATCGGGCTCTAATGAAAACAGATTTTCGAAGGAGTGGTAAGAATGCAAAAAATTTACAAGACTTCAGACTGAAGTGGAAAAAATCGTACCATACTGTCGATGAAACGACTGGACCAAATTTAATGAAGGGCCTTACGAAAAAAGTAAGAAATTTTAGTTAGTTTTTAGTTATTTATATTCTGAACACTAGCCAATATTGATAAAAAACGAAAAAAGACCAAAAAAATTACTGGGTATTTTTTTATAACTTAAAATCAAAACGCAAGTTTTTTCTGGGACAGTACCTAGTTCGAAAAAAAATTTATAGAATTCTGGCCATATAAATGAAAAACATTCGAAAAAAACTGATTTTTTGGGGACGTATCAAAAACGATACTTCATTTCGTTCACATGTTTACCAAATCACCAACTTTCATCAAAATCGCAGCAACTTTTTTCAAAATCGAAGCAACTTTTTTCAAAATTGCAAGGGTTTATTTACATAGAGTATGGGCGGTGGGCGGTAGGCGTGGCCGTAAAACGATTTTGCCCATTTTAATATGCTAGCAGCTTGTAAGAAGGTGTGACATATGTGCTAAATTTCATTGAATTAGCTTGCATAGTTTTCCCGTAAACGTGATTTCGACAGACAGACAGACTGACGGACAGACAGACTGACGGACAGACAGACTGACGGACAGACAGACTGACGGACAGACAGACTGACGGACAGACAGACTGACGGACAGACAGACTGACGGACAGACAGACACACAGACAGACGGACATAGCTATATCGACTCAGGTGGTGACGCTGATCAATAATACATATACTTTTCTATACCTGCCACGCTCTATAAAAAAACTTTGAAATCGTTAGTGTCCAAAAATGAATATCTCTTAAATACGTAGATTTATAAAATAAAATTTTAAAAATTAAGTTGAATAATCCCAAGCTGAACTTAAAGAATAAAAAATTTTCAAAAAAAATAAAAGGAGCAAATCGGTGTCCGATTTGGCGTGGAATTCCCCATTTGTAAAAATTACAAAAAAAAAAAAAACTTTAGTATTTTAATTTTTCAAATAGAATAAAAAGTTTCGATATTTCAAAAAAAAACTCGTAAGGGTTCGTAAAATTTCGGTTGAAATGCACCATATGTAGCTGCGTGCACAAAAACTCTGCTCAAAAATGTTGTTGACGCAGCAAAAACGTCGCACTCACTTGTCATGAAAGCATTTCGTCCTTGCAATACGCAAAATGCCACTGCAAGCAAAACAGCACTAAAACTAAAGCTGGCAGTAACAAAACGACACCAAACTGCGCCCATTTCTGCGCCATTTATTTTGAAAACTTTTGCTAAATAAATTTTAAATATTTGGCGCGTAAACTTTGTTTTTGTTAGTGCTGTTGTTGAAACATTTTTTTAAGAATGTTCCGTTCCTTTGTTGCTGCAGAGTTTTGCGCAAATGTTTTTTTAGAATAAAAAAAAATGTAAAAAAGGCAGAACAAAACTTCGGTTTTTTTTTTCAAGTCCGATATCGTAGAATGCCGTTTTTTTTTTGTAAATATTTACTCCGTTTGCTGGTGTACCCGTACTTCCGGCAACAAACACCGCCTGAAAAGTAGCAAATGTGTTGTTGGCAATGTTCGTTATTGCATTTTTTTTATTTTTATATGCGGTTACAAACACACATTTTATGTGTGGCATTAGCAAAGGGTTTGCAACAAAGCACGACATTTTTAATGTTGCAATAAAAAAAAAGGCAGACACTTGTGCAATTCGGATTTTAAAGAAAAATTCTACTTGAATTTAAGCTAAATTATCCAAAAAACAGCGATGTTAGGTCATTTAAATTAAACTACGGCTGAAATTAGGCAGCATTAAATGTTTATCTAAAGCAGTCCATTTCATTTCAGTATTAGAATTGCTGTAGTAATGTTTTTTAGGCTTTACCAAACCACGGCCCCATAACCATGACCCTTAACAAGAAAGAATTTGTTTTCGAAATCTTTGTATATCGCTTTTGTTTTTGCCGTAATCACTGTGTTGAGTACTTTTTTGGAAAACGGGTGCAGTAATTTTGATGAAAATTGAGGACTTGAACAAAATTAGGATTCAAGATTTTGAAGACTCTTCAGGGGCGTGTTACCGCAGATCATAAATATCTTGAATTGTACCAAAAGTAGGCTGAATTGGAAAAATGGGTGTGACACTTTTCAATAACACTGTGGAACGAAATTTTTTTTAAAACAGTTAGTTCGGTTCCTACAACTCAATGTTTAAAAATTATTTCGTTCAAATGTTGTCCACGACTAGTTCTTAAATGGTCCATTATGTGGGTCTAATATTCGACAACTCTTTCGAGCATATCGACCGGTATACGTTGAATAACAAGAATTATGTTGGTTTCCAAAGTGTCAATAGTTTCGAGTTTGTCGACATAAACAAGTGGTTTAACATATCCCCAAAGAAAGTAATCCAATGGCGTCAAATCACATGATCTTGGTGGAAAATTAACAGGACCATTTCTTGAGATGATGTTTTAATCGAACGTTTCCCTCAATAAAGCGGCAACATCAATGTTCTGAATTTTTGGCAACAAAAACTCATTGATCATTGCTCTGTAGCGAGCGAATGTCTAATAGTGTAAAATTGATTCGAAATTTCGCTCAAAATGATGTTGCAGAGCTCCTCTAACTGATGAAAGATTTTGGTAGTAAGTTTCCACAATTAAAAAACGTTGTTCAGGAGTAAGTCTATTCATGATTGAGTCGTATTGAATACTCAACACAAACGCCATATGGACAAGCCATTTGACACATGATAGCTGTCAATTCAACCCAGTTTAAAAAAGGACCACCCTTTACAACTTTCATCAACAAATCAGTCGTTTTTGATGTAATTTCGGCAAATTAGAGCACAAAATTCGCAAAAAAAAGTGACATTCATGTAGAGTTTTTGATTCCTAACGTGTAGCCGAGATCTGTACGAACATTTCGATACAATATAAGTGGCATACTTCAGTAATTTTTCATAACGCAAAAATATCGTTTATTATTAATTATTAATATATTTTCTCATTTTTTATGTATGTAAATATGTATGTTTGTCTATGTTTTTCAATATTGATTTTGAAGAATGTTGAAAAAAGTCAAAAATAAGAAGAAAAAAATATAATTTTAAAATACAAGATTAGGTAGAAATGTTCGAAAATAAAAAAGTTGAATGAATTTATTCGACGCGAGGCCGTTTTGAAGATGGTTTTGGATTATCATCGTTGAAAATATAATGTGAGCCAGATTAAACAAACTGAGCCACCACACAGCGTCAGATCCGAGTAGACTTTCGCAAAAAAAAAAATGTTTTGTTCCACAGTGTAATTGACATATTCTATTCAATATTGTTCGAAAACGCTCAATCTCAAGAACGGTCAAATATATAAAATATTGTCTAAGAGCAAATTTGTAAAGTATTTTAAGGTCTACAACTTTTCTAATGACTGCAAGTCTCATTAAGAGCAAAGGAAACGAGATATGAATTTGTAAAAATAAGCTGTATTCGCAACCTTTGACCTTGAATATGTTGACTTGCATATACTATATCCTGAGGCTTTTGAGCCAACTTAAAATTTTTTCTTATTTATTTTAAAAGGTGACGCTGATCAAGTTTACAAATTCCATGCTACATAAACGGAAGGAAAAAGTCAATACACCAGGATTCTGAGGAGTAGCTCGAAATTTTTTGTGATAATTATAAATGGAACAAATAGATACTTTTATTTGTTTTGAAGAGGCGTTCTGACGGATGAAGCTTCCTTGGACCTTAAAAGCATAACTGTAGGCATAAATCCACCCTCATCTCATTTCAGTTTAGTTTAACTTAACTACAAATAAACAACCACACAAAAAGCATTACAACAACCGGTATCAGTTTTTGTCTAACATCGTTACATTTGATCCCATTTCATTTTCATACTTTTTGTGCGCAGAATTTTTGGTTGAAATTACTTTTCAACCATGACGCCACAAAAGGACGCAACCAAAGAACTTGGCATTGCGGACGCAATTAAGATAAAATGTGTAGAAAGTACACAGGCTTCATTAATGATAACAACAGCAATGAAAAAAGGTCTTTATTTTTCGAAACCTCAGGCAGAGTCGTTAATTTGAAGAACATTGGTCAAATATAATCAGCATAAGATTTTGTTGTTTCTCAACTAAACGGTTTGTATAAAATTATATCATACATATAGCTCTTCTTTTATTTACAAGAAATATTATTACAAATTATGTTACTAAAAGAAAGCACTAGCTACAAAGATTATCGGCCTCTGATTTTTCTTTACAAAAGTTATGGTTTTAGACTAAGCCGTTTAGTCGATAGAATTCATGGGAAACCCAGTAATCAAAAACCAATCAAAATAATTTAGACAAAAAATAGGATTTATTTATCGCTTCTTTCTTTTTCATTAAATTTGTTCCAGGAAATATACCGAAATAAGTTAAAATTAAGTGTTTCCATGTTTTTGAAGACCGCTTTTTGAATTATTGCAAAAACTAAATCTGCTTGTGAAAAATGTGGATCATTTTCAGAATCTGTTGGCCAAAACGACCCAAAAAAAGAGAACTAAGAACCCTTGAACCCTTTTTTTTCGCAAGGCAGTGTTACCATAACTTTGTTTATAATGAGTATTGTCAAATGCTATTGTGTGATATAAAAAAAAGTTTAAATGTTTACAGCATGTGCATGTGGTGCTAAAGGCACTTATCACTGTGGTTTAAATACAAGAAATACACAAAGGATAAACAAGTGTTATGACAAGGATACACATTTTTAAATGAATATAAAATTTAATAAGACTTTCATTAAAATTAATTAAATTCGTGATGAAAGGCCAAAACCAAGCACGCATCCATTAAATTTAAGGAAGAGAATACGAATGCTGCAAATATATCTTACTGTTGTTGACTTCAGGGCCGTCGAGAGAAAATATGTTGCACGTGTAACGTTTACATGAGAAAAATTGCAACGCTAAAACTTCTTAGAACAAATAGCAACGTTATTGCGCCGTTGTCACAAACCAAAGTGCTTTTATCATAATATAGCTCAGATCTTGTTTTGAAGGTATAGTTAAATGATTAAAAATTAATGTAATTATTCTTTAAATATGGATATTATTTGACAGATAATACAACGGGAAGCTAAAAAATTTTAAGAAAATTCAAAAGTTTTGGAGTTCGAAATACATTCTTGACAGGTAAACATTTTTAACATAAACTCTGAAGAATATATACAAAATTTTCCACTTTTATATGATCAATGTTTCTCATTCATATTTAATGCAAAAATTTAGATAAGTACCTATTCTTTAAACAAACAAAAAGTAATTGACACCGCAAGTAAAAAGTTTTATAAAACAAAAATATTCAAATTGTCTAATCATTGAATTTTGACATAGATTCAGATTTTTACGGGTCTGCGAAAAAATTCGATCACGGGGGAAAAATGCCATCGGTAGCCCTGGTTGACTTTAATTTAGTAGTTTTGCATACAAAAGGAAAAATGTAATGCTCAAGAAAATTACATAAATATAAGGACAAGCAAACAACATCACTACTTACGAAAATAGGAATAAACAGACACAGAGAAACAGAAAATGAAGTATATGGTAATGGTATAATAAAAGAAGGAAATTGCTGTGTAATAAGACAAAAAATAAATATCAATTATAAATACATGTGTTCCTTTATGAGACCAAGGGTTTTTTTTTCAGCAAACCACTGCTCATGTTATAAAAAGTTTGCTCAAGAAGAAATTTTTTTACATTAAAGTCCATATAATAATTATTGATAATTTGAACCGAATTCCTAAGCGCTTCCTATCGACTTCATTCTCATTATTGGGAATAGTCCGAAGTCAAGTGAAAACGGTGAATGACTCAACACACAGACTTGATTTCGTGGCAAAAATTAACGAACAATCTCGGTGCTTTATTGTGTAACATATAACAGTCTTCAGGATCGTGATATTCTGATCGAATTCGACGAATTTTGGCTACCAAACGGTGTAAAACGGTTTTGAATAGAAAGCCCCAGTACATTTTTGATCAGTTGAGGCGAATTCGCCTCAGATCAGCGTCACCACCTGAGTCGATATAGCTAAAGGGCATTTTATGGTCAAATCTGGCAACTCTAATGTCATTTATGTTCAGTTTGGTTTGCCATTTCATCATGAACAGGTTGACAAAAGAACAACGCTTGCAAATCGTGCAAATTTATTTCGAAAATAATGGTTCAGTTCGCGAAGTTTACCGCAAGCTCCGTCCATTTTATGGTCGACATAATCGTCCATCAGAGCAATTAATTCGGTTAACCATGGATCGTTTTCGCACTACGTTTACTCTATGTGATAATACGCATCCGCAGAGACGTCGAACAGTGCGCACCGAAGAAACAATTGCCGCTGTAGAGCAAAATGTTGAAGAGGACCCGAATGAATCGATTCGCCACCGTGCACAGCAATTGGAGCTTTGTCCATCAACTTTATGGAAGATTTTGCGCAAAGATCTTGGCTTGCGACCTTACAAGATCCAGCTTGTGCAAGAATTAAAGCCGCGAGACCATGCAATGCGTCGTGATTTTGGTGTATGGGCCGAAAATGAGATTGATCTCGATGCTGATTTTCATCGCAAAATTTTGTTCAGTGATGAGGCTCATTTTTGGTTGAATGGCTACGTCAACAAGCAAAATTGCCGCATTTGGAGTGAAGAGAATCCACATGAGACCCTTGAGACGCCATTACATCCACAAAAACTGACTGTTTGGTGTGCTCTATGGGCTGGTGGAGTCATTGGGCCATACTTCTTCCGAAATAATGCTGGAGAGTCAGTTACCGTTAATGGAGACCGGTATAGAGCCATGATAACCGACTATTTTGTTCCCGAATTGGATGGCATGAATGTGGATGAGTTGTGGTTCCAACAAGACGGCGCTACATGCCACACAGCGCACGTCACAATCGATTTATTGAAGGAAACATTCGATGAGCGCATAATTTCGCGGAATGGACCTGTCAATTGGCCACCAAGATCGTGTGATTTGACACCATTGGATTATTTTCTTTGGGGATATGTGAAGTCGCTCGTCTACGCCAACAAACCAGAAACGTTAGGGGACTTGGAAGCCAACATTCGTGGCGTTATTGCCGACATACGGCCCCATATGCTCGAAAAAGTGGTTCAAAATTGGACCTGTAGAATTGGCTTTATTCGAGCCAGCCGCGGCGGCCACATGACCGAAATCATATTTAAACATTAATGGCATAAAATTATCCTTCCAATAAAGTCAAATTGATGGACATTAAAACGATTTTCTTGTGTTTTATTTCAATTCGAAGCTCTATACCTCTAAAAAAAAACACCCTTTAGATAAGAAATTAGGATAAATTGATATTTGAACGTTTTGAATTGATTGAAATTAATGATTTGGAAACATCTAAGCAAAGCCGGAATTGCTTATAAAGATTCATTGCTCTTTTATCATAACGAATCATTTTCGTTTTGTTTTCAGTCGAAAGTAACAGAATTTTTAGCTTTTCGTTTCGTTTCGATTGAGTCCTATAGGAGCTACCATGACAACAAACAGAAGAAAAGCCATAAAAGTAATCTTGTAAAACAACTCGCACTTACCTCAACGGAAATTGTAAATAACGGTGCATGAACTGGACCAGACTGTGATTCCAATTTGTAAACCAAGCCATGACGAAGTTCATTCAGCATGGCTACAGTGTTCTTTGGTTGTGGAACGCGTTCCTTGCTTGTACGAGGTTTTTTCTTAGGATGAACTTTAATTGGAAAAATTAAACATAAGAGAGAAAATTATTACAGAAATGTAATTTGTTGTAATTGCAATTAATGATAGCTTAAAAATAGTTTTTACGCTTGAAAGTTAAGGCAATTTAGTTCTTGTTTTCTCGCACACATGTGAAAACTTGTACTTTAGACTGAATAAAAAAAGTTCATGAAAATTTCAGCTTTAAATTTTACTTTCACTTTTTATTCGTCACATAATATTTTGCAGAAGAAAAGAAAAGTGAACAGTTTTTTTTTCATTCAATGTATCGCCTTTTTTTTAACTTAAAAGACTCTTACCTTTCCTAAGCCATTATATACTTGAAACCCAAGCATCAAAAAGTTATATGCAAAACTTAAAATTTTACCTGACATCCACTCTCCTCGTAACCCTTAGAGACATTTATTTAATTTCAAATTTACTTAATAAAATTTGAATGCTTTATTTTCAAATTAAAAAAATATTTCGAAATTATTTGTTAACAAATTATAATTCGCAAAATGTCACGTTACCTAAATTACAACGGAAATCATTTTCAAACAGCTGTAGGAAAGGTTAAAGCGGCAATTTGGCACCCACATAGACCAATGTATCTCTATAGCGATACTACAGCATCCCAAACGCTGAGTCACAAAGAAATTTGAATGCTCTTAAAAAGTCTACTAGCCTTCTGAGTTCATTGGCAGATAGCCCCTTAAAGTTGTTTAAAAACATACGCCCAAGTGTTATGTGACTTAGTCTTCCGAAGACAAGACATTTATACAAAAATTGTTTCAGATTCCTTTTCTGGGCTAACCAGAAGACCCCAAAATTGCTTGCGGAAATAGAGCATTCCGCAAAACACTTGTTGTATTGTGTATTTGCACTAATAATTTGTGTCGTCTATTTGGCCCAATCGCCTTCATCGCAGTAGGAAAATAAGACAGTGTCCGGTGGTGGCTGCTACTATAGAGCGGAAGTTCCGTTTTTGCTTTGCAGAAGGTGGGCCAAAAATTGTTGGATATTCTCCTCGTACTGATGTTTAGTCATCTATGGGAAGCCGTAAAGTAGAAGGACTTCTGTAACGTGAAGGAAGCGACACATTTAATGTTTTCCCTTCAAAGAGAACTCTCATTATTGCTTTTCCGTCGTTTATTCCTTTGCCTTCAACGCTTAGACGCTCACCAGGCACCCAGAAAATATATGTGTAAAATTTCATGCGGAGGGCTTGTAGCAAATTATAGCAACGACGGACGTAATGATAATATGGGTTCACAAGAATAAAAAAGTCTAAATTTTAAGTTAAAACTTTTTTCTGAGGTATATATGAGACTTTTAAACACTGAACTCAAGTTGGACCGAGTAATTATTTTAGTAAAAGGTAGGTTTAGGAACTGCGGTATGGATTTCCAAATTTTTCCGGCATGGCATCTGCTCAACAAACAAAAATTTCAAAGCTGAGCAAAACATTGAAGTCAATATATCTATATTGGCACGGGAACATATGGTGATGCAAGCAAGTACAGGATAAAAAACTGCCAATATTGAACGAGAAGGCGTGACACCCACGATATGCGCAAAAACTTTCTAACGATATACTAAGGAAATAATTCAAGTAAATTTTATAAAACACGGCACGAGAAAACATAGGACAAAAAGTGGGTGTAGTTTAGATTTGTGAAAAAAAATTTTGGCAATACCGAAAAGCACCAAACAATCATGCGATATATAAAGGGTGTTTTTTTTAGAGGTATAGAGCTTCGAATTGAAATAAAACACAAGAAAATCGTTTTAATGTCCATCAATTTGACTTTATTGGAAGGATAATTTTATGCCATTAATGTTTAAATATGATTTCGGTCATGTGGCCACCGCGGCTGGCTCGAATAAAGCCAATTCTACAGGTCCAATTTTGAACCACTTTTTCGAGCCGTATGTCGGCAATAACGCCACGAATGTTGGCTTCCATGTCCCCTAACGTTTCTGGTTTGTTGGCGTAGACGAGCGACTTCACATATCCCCAAAGAAAATAATCCAATGGTGTCAAATCACACGATCTTGGTGGCCAATTGACAGGTCCATTCCGCGAAATTATGCGCTCATCGAATGTTTCCTTCAATAAATCGATTGTGACGTGCGCTGTGTGGCATGTAGCGCCGTCTTGTTGGAACCACAACTCATCCACATTCATGCCATCCAATTCGGAAACAAAATAGTTGGTTATCATGGCTCTATACCGGTCTCCATTAACGGTAACTGACTCTCCAGCATTATTTCGGAAGAAGTATGGCCCAATGACTCCACCAGCCCATAGAGCACACCAAACAGTCAGTTTTTGTGGATGTAATGGCGTCTCAAGGGTCTCATGTGGATTCTCTTCACTCCAAATGCGGCAATTTTGCTTGTTGACGTAGCCATTCAACCAAAAATGAGCCTCATCACTGAACAAAATTTTGCGATGAAAATCAGCATCGAGATCAATCTCATTTTCGGCCCATACACCAAAATCACGACGCATTGCATGGTCTCGCGGCTTTAATTCTTGCACAAGCTGGATCTTGTAAGGTCGCAAGCCAAGATCTTTGCGCAAAATCTTCCATAAAGTTGATGGACAAAGCTCCAATTGCTGTGCACGGTGGCGAATCGATTCATTCGGGTCCTCTTCAACATTTTGCTCTACAGCGGCAATTGTTTCTTCGGTGCGCACTGTTCGACGTCTCTGCGGATGCGTATTATCACATAGAGTAAACGTAGTGCGAAAACGATCCATGGTTAACCGAATTAATTGCTCTGATGGACGATTATGTCGACCATAAAATGGACGGAGCTTGCGGTAAACTTCGCGAACTGAACCATTATTTTCGAAATAAATTTGCACGATTTGCAAGCGTTGTTCTTTTGTAAACCTGTTCATGATGAAATGGCAAACCAAACTGAACATAAATGACATTAGAGTTGCCAGATTTGACCATAAAATGCCAGTTTTATCTCTATTCGAAAAACAAACCTCTAACAAAAAACACCCTTTAGTAATATCTGAAAATGCTTTGTTTAACTAGGTATAACCACCCCTCGATTGTTGATATATCTTGTTTATACATTTTGACAACACTTCTGACGTCTGATTTTCGAGAATTTAATGATTAGGTTAGACTTTTTTTTCATTAAGTTTTTATTGAAAAACTTTTGAATCGACGATGGACGTTATACAAGTAAAATTCAAGGCTGACATTTTAAAGACCCTTTTTTTTTGTCTAAGCTACAAGATGTTCATGTTATATCAAGAAAAGAAAAGTTGTTGTTCGTAATTCGAAGCCTACCTGTAAATTTGGATCCTTCGTAGCGGCGCTTTGAAGGTGATTTACGGCTGTAACCGTTCATGTTGTCCACTGTAGGTGAAACCAAAGGCTGTAGAGGAGAAGAAAAAAGAAAAAGCAAAAATGAAATGAAAAACTTATTAATATTTGCAGACACAGAAAAATATGATAAACAAAAAATAGAAAAATTTAGAACGAAAAATAGTACAACAACAAATAGACTTATTGCATACACACACACAGAAAAACATTGAATATCGCGAGTGGTTGTAGAAATTTATATTTTATATTTGTAAGATACAACAACGACAAAGAAAAGCTTAACACACACAAGTGCAGTTATCATTACCAATGTTATCTTTTGCCCTGTTTTAGCTTTCTTTTTTTTAGTTACACACAACATTGATTAGTCTATTTTTGTCTACGTAATTTAAGTTTGAAATTGTTTAGTAAATTTTGGTAAGCATTTCTAATATAAGTATTCTATATGTAAAGCATTTTAAAAATTATTGTCAGCATATAAAATTTAACAAACTGCATAAATAATTAAGCAATTTTAATATATAATTGAGTACATAGGAATCAAATAATAAAGAAAAAAATATTTTATTGACACTTGGGACGATTTTAAAATAAATAAAAACTTGATAACGGAGCAGTTCACGTGCATATATAGAATATTTAAAGTCACCTTCCGGCTCTAGCATTTTAAAACCACATTTAGCAAATTTAACTGTCTGTCGGTCCACCTGCCTGTGGAAATCGTTAGTAGGAGAAAACCAAGCAAGTTAATTTATTGAAATGTTGCACAGGCCAGACCATCAAACAAGCTTCTTGGGATTGAAAATGGACGAAATCGATTAACAGACACGCCTACCGCCTACACAAGCCACACATTCTAATCGCCATATTGAGAGAGTTACTTGATGTAGGGAATCCAAATTTCTCAAAAATACTAGGAAAAACTTAGACATGCTCTGGAAAAAGTTTCCGATTTTCAACAAGAGGTCGTGGCACTTTCCATGCAAGCGAAAACTTTACACTGCTATGCTGAGAAAATTATTTAAGGTAATGAACACACATAGTAAGAATGATTCACAAGAACTTGGCGAACTTGCTGGGCGTGGCACCCTTCATAGAAACGAACACCTTAAAGTGATACACTGAGAGATATATTTAAAGCAGCGATGGGCACGTAGTGGCACTTTCCGCCCTCATAGCCCAAACCGTAATTCGACGCACAAACAAGCAAAAAACAATTCGCAGAACGAAAACAAAAACAACACACAAAGGCATTAGCGACGGTGCCGCATTGTGTCTCGACGAATGTAGCAATTGGTTTTCGCTTGTAGTGCAATTTACTTTATTTGTTATGCAGTTTGCGAATTTGCCAATGAAAGCAAAAAAACTTTAAAATTTCGTTTTTTATTGCTTGATTTTGTTGTTGAGCCCTTTTGGTAGATTTCCATGCAAACAACTACAAATAATGCTTCGGCAAAGCATCAGACAATAACTTGGCGAATTTCAAAAAGATGGTGTGCCACTTCCCATACAAGCATAAGCTTTACAACGCTACACGGAGAACTATTTAGGTAAATGTTGTCAAATTTACTGTGGGTAAGTTTAGTCAAACCAGCCAGCATTTCATAAAAATTTAAGACTTACGCACATTTTTATTGTTAACGCATTGTAGGGTATTTAGTTTTTGGCGAGGCGATAGATAACTCCTTTTAACCTCTAAATGTAGATCTAATGAGCCAATTTCCTGGGAATATTTTGTTAGCAAAAATTTTTATGAGTTAAAACCAAAACAAAAAAAAAACGGTTAAATTTTTTGATACGATTTTTATCGGAAATATGGATAGTGCTTGCTTGGACTTTACTTATTAGTTGAGGTAAGCCCAAGCACAACACAGTAGCTTATCCAAAACTTTATTTTCCAAGATCGAGCGCTCCCCTTGTTAGCCACATCACTCAAATCATCATTGAAGTATGCAAAGAAAATATAAGTTATGTTGCTTGCAACAAATTTAAGGCGCTTGATGTTACTGTGATGGACAGGAAGAGATAATTAATTTTCAGTATTCTCTACATGCAAACCCTTAGGCGTATATAATTATTTACTAAGGAATAAGTTTTCGAGGCGTGTTCATGTTTTCAGGTTTTATCACATGAATCAGCAACAACACAATTGCGCTTGTGATACAACTAAACGCCTATCTTTTGTTGGCATTTAACAAATAAATAAAATTTTATTTTCGTTTATCATATTGACGTCTATAAATATTTTTTATGCACAAAGTACCGCCTTCTCTTCCTTCCTGTCAATTGGTAACCACCTCTTCAAGCTGTCACTTTCGCACACAAACATAGTTAAAAAACCGTTAATGGCAGCAATAAAAAATTTCACTTAATTCTGTTGCAACTTTGGTAATTGAAACAATTTATTTTACTTTCATTTTTTATTATGATAAAGTTGTTGCTGCCACCGCTGTAACTCGTTTTTATTGTATGTGGTGTTTATGACACTAGGTGGCACTGCATTAAAAACCGCTTAAAGCACTTTAAACTCCTTCATGGAAACTATTTCTGACATTTGTTGGGTTGCACATTTTTGCTTTTATTTGGTTTTTATTTATTTTAATGCAGCTTTAATTTGCATTTTTTTAACGAGTCTGCTTACTTGCTGTTCAATCTTTACGCTCTGAAAGCGCTGCATGCAACAAAATACTCAACTTAAGTTTTTGAAGTTTTGCCAAGTTTTATTTGAAACACTCGTATTTTATCTAAAAAATAAAAATGGGAAAGAAATCACTGCATTGTTATACAGCAGTAAATAAGGTTCGTTTTTCTTTGTTTTTTTTTTTTGTGGTTGCATCATCTTGATTATTTTTCATCCAAAATTGCAAAACTTTTGCATAAATTAATGCAAATGCGACCTTTATTTGCCGAATGCATTTTTAATTAAAACTTATCACTCACAAGGAAATAATTGCGGTTCTAATAAATGTTTGCTTTAGAACAACGAACATAGTTCTACACCAGAAAGTTAAGAGATTTCGTTTAGGTCGAAAGTGTTTTAAAAATAATTAATAGCCTAACTTTCTAAGTTCAGAGTTTGATGGCTCCTTTATAACAGAAGACATTTCAAGGCCTCAATCAAGAAAATTAGTGAAAGTATTTAAGTTCAAGATCCTAAAAATTTTGTAGCCATTAATTTACATATTGATGAAACCAATTATCTGCCAAAATCGCACGATATGACACGATATGAAATTTTTCAAAAGGTCCTCAACAATTAGGCCTTTAAGCCGCGCTGTATTCGGGTCTGTCATGACAGCCGTATGCCAGATATCTTATTCAAATGACAGAAAACTATCTACCGAAGAAAACCATTATTCTGGTCATTCGAACAATTGTTTTGTATTTTATTTAAATTCGAAACTACGACTTTCTAAAAAACATTCAATGTATTTGATGAAGAATTTTGATAAAAATAACAATAACGTTCTTGAATTTCTTACTCTAAACAACTAAAACTATAACACTTATCGTAAGTTTACTTCAATTTCTGTAGATAGAGAAAATTTAATGAGTTTTTCTTTGCGCTACAAACAGAATAAAATGAAAATATTTTCGATGCAAAATGAACAAAAATTAATTAAATCTTAAACGGAATGTTCTTTCAAATGTAGTAAAAATCACAACAAAAACTTAACAACTTTTTCTTATTCTAAATTACTTTTTTACAACTTAAAAAAACTTTCAACAAATACGCATAAAATGCAAAGTTTGCAACTTAGACAAGAAAACAAGGGTCCGTTGAAATGTGTGCGTTGTTTTCAAAATACAAGTACACCTAAGTCTGTTTTTACACGGTCTTTTTTTACACGGTTTTGATATAACACGGTTTGAAAATTGAATATTTTTAATTTTTTTACACGATTTTATTCCATTTAGCACGATTTGAAATTTTATGTACTTAAATTTTTTTTGTCAAATTTAATTTTTGCGAAGTATGTTCATATCACAAAAAAGTATTTATGAAAGAAAAAAGTCTGAAACCATCGATAGTATCGATAGTGCTATCGATAGTTTGCGAACACTAGCTTAAAGATTTAAGTGAATTCCCTTTTAGCGCGTACAAGCAATTTTTACTGGTCAAAGCAACTGATGACGACAGCAATTAAATTTATGTTGCTGTATTTATGATTATCACTTATTTTATTTTATTTTATTTTATTTTTTACCTTAAAAATTGAATAACCTATTCTTTTCGTTCACAACATAGTTGTTTAGTTCCTGAACTTGCCATACATTTAATTTATATTACTTTTAAGATTAGAGTGCATATCTTTTTTATCATTAATTACTATGCTTGTGAAAATAAGCATTATATAGTTGATTTAATAAAATAAACATGAATTCTTGTTCTTAAAAATTCTTGTTTTTCACTAATTTTAATAGGTTTTAGAGATTAGGAACAAATCACCCATTTTTGTATACGATCAATGTCTTTTTTACACGGTTTTTTTTTACACGGCTTCTTCTGGAACCAATCTACCGTGTAAAAACAGACTTAGGTGTATATATAATACTATTTTGAAATGTAATTTTAAGTATTTAAATTTTGATAATTTGCACAACAGTCGTAACAAATGACAAAATTGAGCAAATTTTCAATAAAAAATTGTTGCCTAATTTCAGGCTGATTTCATGTCAACTGTCTGTCAATAAAAAAGGGTGTTGATTTCCGGTTTCACTATTTAAAACATACTTTTTAGTTGTCAAGTAAAAACTTATTACCAGTGGGGCACTCCAATTTGATTGCTGTTAAGCAATCGTTGTCGTGGGTGAATTTTTGAGGTGCAAAAAAAAAGGAAAACAGAACACCCGAAACACCAACTCAAGGCTGACAATGTGACTACAACTAGAAGTTTGTGTCTATTTTCACCGCTGGTGGCAGCTGCACTTATCGCGTAAATCAACGCCTACTCAAAACTTTGTTTGCAAGAAAATTGCAGCAAATATGGATGAACCCATGGAGCACTCATGCCATTTTACGCCACAGTATAGATTCCCCATATTTTTTAAACGAACATTGAAGTGAATTGGCTTTAAAAAGGTCCTTCGTGCATAATGTAGTTTTGGCAATTTCACAAGGAAAAAAAACACATTTACCTTTTTTGGCAAGTTTGTGCATTTTCGGCTTGTTTTTTTTCAAACAATTTTAAACTAGCAAACACAAGCAAACAAAAAAAAAAATGCAGTCAAAAAGTTCTTTTTTTTCGACAAAACTTTTTTATAGACGATAACTGCAGTGGCAGCAAAACGCGTATTAATCATCTTTTGTCATGCAGAATATACGAGTTAGCTTACAAACACACACACATATATATATTCGCGAATAGCGATAAGAAAAAAAAACATGAGGGCAAACATGCTAATATAAAGACCTTTTAAAGGCAGACCCCTTTTTGTGATTATGTCTGCAAAATGCAAATTACTTATTAAGGTTTAATAAGTTGTTTATTTTTTAATCGAATAAAACAAAAATGTTAGAGAAGCTAAAGTTGTATTAGATAAGATTGGTGAAACGACGGGAACAAGACAAGTCACGATGTCAGGATGTAACGAGTTAGGGAAACGGTGAAAATTTTAGGTATGTAGATGATTTCATCGTCGTTGATTTTAATAGGCAATGAAGTTCACATTTTTGCGAATCAGACATGCTAAGCGTAAAGTGCTGCAGCATTTTTCAAAAATTTAATTTTGAATTCCACGAAACAACTATTAAATTATTTTCGTTGCGTCTGCCTTTGATATATTGGGTATAATATTCATATACATCGAACATGTAAACGGCAGACGTCCACACTACCGCATTTTAATAACAGCAATTGCGAATAAAAATAGAGTAAAAGCATAACAAAATTTGAACGTTTTTGCCTTCGAAAAATCATCGCTGAAATTGTCTGTTTTTGCTAATTATCTTTCTCATAAGTAAAATAACTATATAGCCAAAAGGCAGACGTGATAAAATGATGTATTGCTCAATTTCTTATTTATATGCTTATATGTTGTATTGCAATTTTTGAAGTTGACAATAACTAAGTTGCAGATGTTGTTTCTCTCGTTTCTTATGACATAATCTTATTGATAATCACAATCTGCCAGTATCGATACAATTGCTTAAGTTTGTTTACAATGTAAAATGTTGACAGATATTTAATTACTCTTAAGCACAGCTACAAAAACGTGTGCCTATTGCATTTATCTGTTTTTGTGTTTAGACACATTTTTTCAAATAGAAGGCAGACGCGATGAAGATGACTATGGTACGTATTATTTTTTTAATAGTTTTAAAAACGCAGATACAACGCCACGCATTATTATTTACTCGTATTATAGGATGTTAGCCCTGAGCCGCTGCCGGATTATTAATTAAAATACTTGAATAACTTTAGATTATTTTCGAAAGTCATAACGCCATTTTATTTGTTAGCGCAGTGCCGCGTTTATAAAACCGCATCTCATATTAAAATTTGTATAATCAATTAGCGTTATATGCCACTCAATATTAGTTTGCACAGCTATTTTTTCGCCGCTCAATATTATTTCCTCAACGCTTTAATACCACCGCTTAACGTTGATTACAACACCGATTTTTTAGTTCAATTTCATATTTATAAAATCAAAAATCAATTCAGAATATCGTTCTAGTACTGCTGCTAACCCGGATGTTTTTCTTACCTTTGTATACCTTCGACGGAATATGGCAGTACGACTTCTATAACTTCTATAGCTAAATAGGCGGTATGATGAAATCGAAGGTGCCGGATGGCGTGAATAGAAACGCCCCGGATATATCATACTACGACAATTGTACCGTGTGCTTTTCAACATTTTCATTAAATGCTTTTATTTAAGAACTCAGCAAATATCGAAGGTTAAATTGTTATTTACTAAAAAACACAAACGGTTGATTGATTAACTAAACACTCAAATCCGTTAAGCCGTCAAAATTGCAATAGACGCTAATTACAAAAACCGAATGCGTTAGACACCGCAGCGGTGACAAATCAAACTGATCTCAAAAGAAATTAATTCAGCAATGATTTTTCCTGGTAATGCAAATTTTAAATCAAAAATTTTTCAAAATTTTCTTATAAATTTTATGCACACAAGGGAGCAAATAAAATATGAGAAAAAAAGTAGCGAAAAATTGTATTTTTTTTTTTTTCAATTTGAGCAGCAAATTAAAAATACAAATTTGCAATTAATTAAATGAGCGTCAAAATTGAAAAGACAACAAATCCGCTGCAACATGTTGCACTGCGCAAACAACAACAACAACAATAGCTAAACATTAGATAGCAACAAGGCACATTTATTAGGGAAATGAAGACCAAAATATTTTATCGAAATTAAAAGATTTTATCAAACACATTAAAGTAGCAGCAGCAACGCGTTAGTGGCAGCCAAATACATAGCAACTACTTGTAGCAACGATTAAAAATACACTTAAAAAAAATTAATAATAAGACTGCAATTCAAAAAAATTAAGAAGGATGGTAAGAAAAAATTCAACAACCCAATCGTCGAATGGCGCAACATCATAATTTCAAATGGAAAAAATGAAAATAATTGGTCTAGAATATATATAGCATATGAACATAACTTTTGGAGATGGGCTGAAGGTAAACTGCATACACTGACGGAAAAGAAGCATGATTTTTTTAATTTATGTTTAGTTGATTTTTTTTTTTGTGTTTCAATATTTTTTTTAGAAAGGAAGTTTATAAATTGAACAGAAAATAACTACAACGCTGGTAATCATTGAATTTTTTATAAAAATATGTCTAAATTCGGTGTCCTACTCGTATATGTACAATTCTGAAAGCAAAAAAGTAATAACGGCACATAAAACATTATTTAGATTTCATTGTAATGAAAATGTTGCATATTTTTCGGCTTAGTTATAAATTATTGCTTCCAGTGCAATGCGCACCATTTAATTTGCGTTTGTATGTAATGAATGAAATCTAAATGTTTTATGATGCGTTGTTACTTTTTTGCTTTCAGGACTGTATATATACGACATCAAATGTATACATAAATCAAAAATCTATGAATGTTGCCCGGTTGGCTCTCTGGCGCCTGTGAGTGGCGCACTAGCACAGTCTGATACAGAAATTTTGGGCAAATAATATACATAGGAAAATAAAATGTGTCAATCTATCTCGTGTCAATCGATGGGTCCTAGAAATGGTTATAGAAACGGCCAATAAAATGAGTAACCTCCTCGATCGGGAAGGGGATTCCGATCTGTTCAAGAATAAGTATGTATTCCATATGAAAAAGCGCCTTTTTTATAGGTGGAAACTAAAGTTGTTCCGATCTGGACAAGACCAGGTGTCAATCGATGGGTCCCTAGGAATGGTCACAGAAACGGCCAATTAAAGTGGTTTTCATTTATTTTTTGAAATTTTTCGGAGCTTCCTCTTCAATTAAAATAGATTCCTGGTTATTTACAAGCCTCAATTGAGTTTAACAATATATAGCTTTGAATTAACTGGATTTTCAATCAGTTTTCTGGTTAAATTAACTTGATTTTACCTTGGCACCAAATCATTACGTCTCCTAGTTGAATTGACCATGTCTTAGTTGATTTTTATCTCAGTGCAGATTTTTGAATAGATCTATAGCTGCAATTCATTCGCCAAGTCACTATCTGTGTGCATATAAAACGACAAAGTTGCTAAGTTTCTTACTCGCTGTTTATGCGAGTACTCGTTGTAATTTTTTCTACATTTTTATCTTAAATTACTTTTTTCGCAGCTTTTTTTTATCATTTCCAAACGCACAATAGACAAAATGCAAATCTGCTGGGTAGCATTGATACTTAAGCAACTTGATATGTATACATTGCATAGTTGCTATAATTTTACTCGCTTAATTTGTGATTTTGTTTTTGCTTTCCTATACAATTATTGTCGTTAGCTATGTATATATAGCTAGCAGTGGATTGCGAATAAAACGCAATTTATATAATTTTTTAATGACGTTTTAGTGATTTTATCAAGAACCATCCAATAAAAAGTTCTGAAACTATCGGTCTATAATTCCATTATGATTGGACGAAAACCCTATTTTAAAAATTTCAATTCAAAACATTAAGCTTTGGTAAAGTTGGCTGCTTCTTCAATAGCTCCAATATTATAAATAGTTACAAAACTGAGATCAACTTGATATCAAATAAAAATATCTATTTGGATGCAAGGGGATGCACTGATTAATTTCCCACAAGGCGCTAAAAGGCGGCAGTGAGCGTAATGGCAAATAAAAATAATAATAATAATTTAATAAACATAAATTGCATTAAAATAAAGCACGCGCTATGCCGTGTTGCAGCAACAACTGCCAGTTAAAATAAACACGCAGAGGTGTTGCCGTGTTGCATGCGGCAAAATTAAATGAACTCTCCCGTGGTTGAGCGGTTGTCACCGTTACCATCGCCGTCGACGTTGTCGGTTGTTGTTGTTGTGTTGCTCGCGTATTTCACAGCCGAAATAATAACAAATTAAAAAAAAGCACCACAGCGCGCCGCTCAACAGAGCAGAACAGCATTAGGGAGCAAAGATATGACAACGTTGAAAGTGTGAAGGGGAATTTATATCAACACGCGACTAACAGCGTTGCAAGGAATTTCTTCTTCTTGATTATGCTTGAAATTAGTGTGATGAGGAATTTAAATAACAACAAAGTTTAATATCAATTACACAGGCACACAAAAATCAAATTTTGTTCAAATTCGAGTATCAGACCAGGATCAAGACAAACTTTCACGCATTTGTATTAAAAATATCACACAGGACATTATTTGACTTATTTATATTTGTGACGCTAGATAGTAGTGATATTTTCCTTCCAACTTTACCTTTTGAGTTTTTCAATAGAAGCTATGTTTCTTGTCTGAAATTTGGTTCATTAAATATTATGTACATGTTAACGCATTTTAATTTCATACAAAGAACTGAACTACTTATATTTGTATGTATTAAAAACAGTTAAACTTTAAAGTGATATCTTCAGAAAGGTAGCATCTTGTCAGAAAGGTCAAAACATAAATTTTGAAAAAGTAGATAAACAGCATGATCTAGAGCTGCCAGCTGACTGGTATTGTTCCGGAAATTCTGCAACCGTCTTGAGTACCAAAATCATCACATTTGTCTCGTAAAATCTTCAAGAACCGAGCAAACAAAAAGTTTACTTCTCATACAGAACGTATGACATATATGTATTTGTGATTCTGTATAAAAACATTTAGGCTTTTTTGATATATTTGTGCTGAAGAATTTACAATATTGGTATTCACCAAAACGCGCAAAGCCCTGGCAAACCGAGCATTTTTTCACCATCGCAAATGAACTGTTAAAAATCGTATGAAAAATTTTCTGAACTGGAAAAGCCTTCGCGACGATTTAATCGCGCTACTAATTGTACAACACTGTTACATTAATTTAGCTTCTTCGCGTTGTTTCGGAATTTTCATTTTAAAAATTGAATATCTTAAACTTAAGATGCTCAACAACTTCCACAAATTGCACAATATATTCGAAAGTGCGTTCAATGAAATTGGCCATTTTGCACAAAGGAGAAACTGGCGTGTTTTGATGAAACCCTCAATGTTTTATTTACCATCCGCTGCTAGTTATCTATAGCTAGCAACTATAATTATATCGGAAAGCAAAAAACAAAATCGCAAACTTAACGAGTAAAATTATGGTTGCTATGTATACATAGCAAGTAGCTTAAATGCTAGGGCTACCCAGCAACTTTCTATTTTGCCTATTGTTCATTTTGAAATAAAAAGTTACTTCGCGAAAAAACAATTGATTTAAATGTCAGGCGGCAAAATTGAAGTAATTTGAAATAAAAAAAAGTAGAAAGAACAACATACGAAAACTCGCATAAACAACAAACTTGGTGGTTTTTTCGCACATAAATAGCGAGTTGGCGAATAAAACGCAGTTATTATTGAATCGATAAGACCAGGCAATCAGGAAAAAAATTATTTACCGCAAGGTTTTGATGTTGTTTGATGGATTTTCCTGCGAGACAATAATAAATGGTATGAAATTATCTAACATTCAAAAAAGAAAGTCTATATGGAAGCAAGCGTGTCCAGAAAAGTAAACTAAACAGAAATGAAATGATATTTTCAAAATATTCGCGCTTTGAATAGCAACATATTCACATTTTCAATATACTTTTGTGATGGAAGCTTTTAGATAAAATTTTAAACTTCTTACGTCTTTATAAACAAAATGATAGCTGTTTTCGATGTTCCCACGAAAGAACCACTGGATCGATTTTTACCAAAATTTGATTAGTTTTATTTCTTAGGCGCTTGGTATCATAAAAAAAGTATCACGAAGAAGTTATTAAAGAATTAAATTTGCTAAAAAAAATTGCAAGCATGAAAACACAACAAACCGTCATATGGCAAGTTAATGTGCTTGTGTGAGTGCGTTTTGTTTTTGTTTTTTCCATGTTGTAATTATTTTTAATTATAATTTAATTTATTATTTAATTTTCAAATAACGAAACTCAATAAAATATAATAAACCCAAATGTGAATGGAGGCATTACCGATGAGGGAGCAAATTTCATATGACTAGACCTTCAGGATTTTTTCTGAGAATTCGGATGTGTTTTTGAAAAAATTGAAAAAATCAAATACAGATGAAAAGCAGTTCTGTACAAAGAAAGTCGCAGGAAGCGGTAGACATATCCACAAACCGATTTCGTCTGTTTTGAATTCCTAGAGTTATGTTTGAAGCTTTAGTCTGTATATCAAATATCATTGAATTATCTCTCTTGATTTTTTGGCAACAGTGATTTCCACAGGAAATCGGACATGACTTAATCCATACAAGAATTTATATACTTTTTCATGCCTTCCACATCCTATTCTAATCGTTACAAACAAAACTAATATATTCTAAGTGTTGGCTACAAAGTAATTTCCAGCCCAATAGATTTATAAATTCTTATAAATAGCAATAATATCAAATAAATTTATATATAAAATAAAATTAATAGAATGCAGCTATATTAATATCATCCCGAACAAGAAAAACATCATTTTGACATTAACATTTACTATTGCATTCAAACAAAATAATAATTTGTCGCCTAATTAAACACAACAAAAATGACATGATATTAACATGACGAAAGAGACTTTAAACACCAACTGCAACAGTGGCAGGCAGGCAGGCGATATATAACGCATTGTTCAAAAATCACTTGCAATAAATTGCAACGCAAAATTCCTTGCACTGCACCATTTTTATAAACATAAATGCAGTGAAACGCTGTCAGATGCGCGGCAAAAGCTGTCACCTTGCTGTTACAACAAAATAACAGCAGTGTTGCCATTTTCACTTTGTGAAGAAAAGCAAACGAGCAAAGTGGATGCATTGTTTCTTATTGCTTTTGGCTTACCATTTAGCTTTTGCCTGTGATATTTTATTAACAGCCAGACAACAAATGCACAGCTCTTTGTAGCAGAAACATAGAAGCACAGCATACCACAGCATTTGTGTCAGTTGTTAATAATTCGCATGTGAATGCCGCTGCAGGGGTCGTCATGTCATCCGCAATTTGGTGCTGTTTGCGACTTGTGTCTCTTACTGCAGGACAGTGAAAAATGGGGTGAAAAGCGAACAAAACTATGCTGTTTTACTTGAAAATATTTCACTATAATGTTAGATAGACAAAAAGTTGTCGGAAGTACAACTGCAACAAACTGTCTGTTTATTTAAAAAGCCAAGACAAATGGCAGGCAGTTCACTTGAATTTCGGAGTTGAAAAGTTTTTCGATTAAGTTTTCAGCAGCTAATCAAAATTTTCGGCAGTTATTTACATATCTATCTTTTTATACGTATGTAAATGCAAACATACAGGACGTATGAGTAACATTAATGATATAATGTACTCTACAATATTGTTCACATCAAACTATACAGAGCAGATATATCCGTCTATATTGAAATTGCTATTGACAATCAGACATTTTTAGCATAAATACAGATACCCGGAGATTACAAGAAATATGAAATCTGTTTAACTTTACCGAATTATAATGTCAACGATTTACGCCAATACTCTGATATTAACTCTGCTTCGATTTGCGATGAATTTTACAAAAATTTCTTTTAAAAACATTTTTGTAATTTGTGATTTTATTTATTTAATTCTTTTTCGTTTAAAAAAAAATTAAATGAACATACTTGACATAATTTCGCGTAGCATACATTGAGCGGGATATGTCTGCATACCGTGCGTAAACTTAACTTAGCCGCACTCTTCTCGATATTTTGCGCAAATAATTAATGAGAATGCTTTCAATTAAATATTCTTATTTTAATGTCAAATAAAGAGAAATGGAATGGTACGAACTTTTTCCAATTATTATTTTATTTTTTATTCGTACACTATATGTAAAGAGAATTTTTTTACTATAATTCATTATTAATGGGAAAAAACTTTAATTAATATTTTAGTTTGGACTCTATTCTGCGCAATAATTAAATCGAAATTTAAAACAAAAAGAGAAGTATATTTTCCCTAAATTTAAATAAAAAAAAAATCTTGGATGCATCAAGATGGTAACAAAATGTAAGTGGATCTTTTGGGTAGCAAACCAAATCTTTCATACGAATATACTTTTTTTTAACTAGAGTTCGCCCAGTGGTTGAAATTCAACCAACTTTTTTGTATTTCATATTTAAAAGCTGATATAAGAAAGCGCTATTTTTTATATGACATTTATGTTAGTATCATGTTGCCCTATACCTATCTCTTCCTTCCATAACAAATTTCATCAAAATCGGACCATTAGTTCAGCAGAGAAAACAAATTTTCCAATTGGGGACATTGCACCGTACACTTTGAAACAGATACCTTTATCTAGTGTTGAACCTATTGCTGTACCAAATTAGAGGCGTGTCACCGCCCACTCAACACAAATATATTTACTATTTCATCAATTCAATCTCCATACCTCCATACAAAACTGTGTCATCGATTTTTCCTATTCATTTCAAACTAACTCTTCCAAATTTCATCAAAATCGGTTCATTGGTTAAGCCGAAGAAACATATTTTCTTGTTAGAGTCGTGTCGCCGCTCTCTATTGCAAAAAAAAATTACATTCTACACTGCTTTTCCTCACAACCTCCAACAAAAAAATTTTTGTGATTATGGTATGGCAGTTGAAAAGGGGTCTAACCGTTTTGCAGCAGCCTATTTATATACAGAAGATATCTCTTCATAGTATTCAGTCTATCTCTGTACCAAATTCTATCAAAATCGGTCTATTTATTTAGGAGTGGTGTCACGCCCAACAAAAGAGCTTAAAGTTTTAGAAATCTTTGTTAGGGTTCAATCTATTTCCAAACTCGATTTAAAAGGATACGGCCCATTACTTTAGCCCATCTAAAAACAGACATCGTAACTCAGAAATTAACAGATCTCTGTTCCAATTTTCATCAAAATCGGTGAGGCGGCTTAGCCGTGACAGCGTTATTTCTTATCATATAAGGTTTTAGAGTTTTTAAAAACCTGTCTTAAGGTTCAATCTGTCTCCAAACCAAATTTCATTGAAATGAGTCACTTACGTTTTTCTTTTTTATGGGCGTGGCAATGCCTATTATTAAAAAAGAAAGTACACACGTACTACATATGCAAAAAAAAAACTAAGCGATCATGTTGTGTTATGGCTGTTAAAAAGCGACCTAACCATTCACCACTTGCCTATTTATATATATATATAGATTTAATAAAAAATTTTAATAATATACATTTGCTATATACAATCAAATAATCTTTTCAGTCAATAGAAAATATGACACTTCAAATATAAAACACCTCACAAAATGAGATCGGTTCAATGTAGGATTGTCATGCAAGGATATATGCGTTCAATGAAAATTCGAAAGTTAGATTATAAAGCTAAGTACTATATAAATGTTAAAAGATCTCGCGAATCACACGCCAGTGGATGGTAACCAATATTTTTTTTCTGTCAGAACTCATGAAACTATTTTTAAAATTAACGATCAACGACATAAATTTGAGTTTTGTTGAAATAAGTAAAAAAATATCTCGAAAATTTACACCCAAAAGCATACTCTAACTTTGCTAAACCAGCGAATTCTGATATACGGAACCGATCTTGAGCAAAAATTCTTTATCAGAAACTGCTTGCACAAAAAATGTTGTCGCAGAGTGTAGGAAGTTAACGAGGTTTTAAAGAATTGCAGCTGAAAGCATAGCACCAGAAGCTGTGCGTGGTGGCAGCTTAAAATGCGTTAAATTATTATGACCATGATATCGGCTCATTGTTTTTTGATTTAATTTATAATTAATTACATTTACGTGTGGTAGCAACAGAACGTTTTATTTATGTATCCACATAATGCAGTTTGCACCACGTGCGTTTATTAAATGTTAATTTAAGTTATTTGTTTCTTTTTAGCTTATAATTTATTTTTATTTAAAATTGAATGAGGACCGATATTCTTGTAAATCCATACGATATGTTGCCAATTATCGGGATAAAGTTTGTTAAAAAAAAAAAGTTTTTATATTTTTGACCGTTTGTGACCGTCCATGACACCAGTGTGTCATGCGATTTGGGCTCTAAAATTTAAGGGATCAAATAGTCTCAACATGAGCTACTTCAGGCAAATCGTATAATGTCATATGTCTAAGAAGTTTTTTGCAGTAGTTAGGAATATGAATGTTCACATTTTATTTTTATATTTTATTAAGTTTATATTAAATTAGAATTGAAACAATAAACGCGAACTTCTAATTTATATCCTTAACCACACGCACACTCACACAGAAATTGACATTTTAGCAATGTCACATCCTTATAAACATACAGCTTTGGACAGAATTTGTCATTTAAGCCCTTCATAAAGTAAAATGGAAATGTTAACTAAATATGGAGGCTCATTAGAACTATACAACAACAACTACAAATTGGTATATTTGCCCAGTAGGAATTTGTCTCTATGTTTTAATAAAGCAATCATAAAACTCAATTCTAATGCAATCCAACGATATCAAAGTAAAAGAAATATATGCCATGTGCGAAATTTTATGGAAAGTGCTCCTTAAGTAAGAATTGCAACGTCTTTCAATAGTCTACTAACTACCAGTAAAATATTTTTAAGTTTTTCTTTTTTTGCATTGATGCAACGGAAATTTTTATTTAATTGATTGAAAAAATAGTTATGGGCAGAAAACAGTTTAAGTCCTTCACGCCCGTAGATTAAAACGCCTAGAATTTTGTGAGAGAATTTTTTCAAACCAGCGATTTTTGGCCCCAATAAGAGAAAATATTACAAACAGCAACCACCCGACTAGAATAGATTCGAATCAGATTTAGCTGAAGTATTATCAACAACGGGTAAGGCTTTCGGATCCAATAATGGCAATAAACACGTGTAACACCTTATATAAAATGGACCGGATCTGGTCTACAAATCTAGTTCTGATTGTTTTCAACAATGCGTAAGGTTACAGTATATATGGAAAATCAGGTTTTCTGATCAAATGCTGATCAGAAAAGTAGATTATGTAGTGATGGAATCGGATCATTCTTATTGGAAATGCTACTAAATAAACATAATTTGATCGAATTTGGACAGCCGCTCTTAATAGAATGTGCGAAACGTAATATATAAAAACTACACTTTGTATACCTCATGGAGAGAACCCCTCATGGCTCAAGTGTTAAGAGTGGCAGTCCAAATATAATGCATGGAATGATCGGGGTTCAAACTAATGTACAAATTAACTAAAAACTGGTCTGATGAGACTATGTATATATGTATTACATGTGGCACTACCCGAAACATGCGTCACCGATAACCAGGTATAATTGTTCCATTTGTTGTCGCTGTCATGTTTGCTAAAAAAGCATTGACCTATTTGTGAAATTTCACATGAATATCGGTTTCTGCTAATGACTGTACAATTCGATCAAATTTAATTGATCAATTATAAATATCAGTCGACTAAAAACAATTAAAAATTCTATTTCCATTTTATCATAAATTATTGAGCATTTCAAATAATAAATTGCTTTGAATATCTTAAGTGGTTATTGTATTGAAAATGTTAACAATAACAAAATTTTTTATAAAAGTTTTGATAAGGAATATTACATACGGACTGGATCAGAAATGATACGATTTTTATACCCACACAGAGTGCATATTCATTTTGTCATTCCGTTTGTAACGCATTGAAGAAGGCGTGGCAGGTACAGAAAAGTATATATATTATTGATCAGCGTCACCACCTGAGTCGATGTAGCTATGTCCGTCTATCTGTCTGTCTGTATGTGTCTGTCTGTATGTGTCTGTCTGCCTGTGTATGTGTTTCCGTCTGTATGTGTGTTTCTGTCTGTCTGTCTGTCTGTCTGTCTGTCTGTCTGTCTGTCTGTCTGTCTGTCTGTCTGTCTGTCTGTCTGTCTGTCTGTCTGTCTGTCTGTCTGTCTGTCTGTCTGTCTGTCTGTCTGTCTGTCTGTCTGTCTGTCTGTCTGTCTGTCTGTCTGTCTGTCTGTCTGTCTGTCTGTCTGTCTGTCTGTCTGTCTGTCTGTCTGTCTGTCTGTCTGTCTGTCTGTCTGTCTGTCTGTCTGTCTGTCTGTCTGTCTGTCTGTCTGTCTGTCTGTCTGTCTGTCTGTCTGTCTGTCTGTCTGTCTGTCTGTCTGTCTGTCTGTCTGTCTGTCTGTCTGTCTGTCTGTCTGTCTGTCTGTCTGTCTGTCTGTCTGTCTGTCTGTCTGTCTGTCTGTCTGTCTGTCTGTCTGTCTGTCTGTCTGTCTGTCTGTCTGTCTGTCTGTCTGTCTGTCTGTCTGTCTGTCTGTCTGTCTGTCTGTCTGTCTGTCTGTCTGTCTGTCTGTCTGTCTGTCTGTCTGTCTGTCTGTCTGTCTGTCTGTCTGTCTGTCTGTCTGTCTGTCTGTCTGTCTGTCTGTCTGTCTGTCTGTCTGTCTGTCTGTCTGTCTGTCTGTCTGTCTGTCTGTCTGTCTGTCTGTCTGTCTGTCTGTCTGTCTGTCTGTCTGTCTGTCTGTCTGTCTGTCTGTCTGTCTGTCTGTCTGTCTGTCTGTCTGTCTGTCTGTCTGTCTGTCTGTCTGTCTGTCTGTCTGTCTGTCTGTCTGTCTGTCTGTCTGTCTGTCTGTCTGTCTGTCTGTCTGTCTGTCTGTCTGTCTGTCTGTCTGTCTGTCTGTCTGTCTGTCTGTCTGTCTGTCTGTCTGTCTGTCTGTCTGTCTGTCTGTCTGTCTGTCTGTCTGTCTGTCTGTCTGTCTGTCTGTCTGTCTGTCTGTCTGTCTGTCTGTCTGTCTGTCTGTCTGTCTGTCTGTCTGTCTGTCTGTCTGTCTGTCTGTCTGTCTGTCTGTCTGTCTGTCTGTCTGTCTGTCTGTCTGTCTGTCTGTCTGTCTGTCTGTCTGTCTGTCTGTCTGTCTGTCTGTCTGTCTGTCTGTCTGTCTGTCTGTCTGTCTGTCTGTCTGTCTGTCTGTCTGTCTGTCTGTCTGTCTGTCTGTCTGTCTGTCTGTCTGTCTGTCTGTCTGTCTGTCTGTCTGTCTGTCTGTCTGTCTGTCTGTCTGTCTGTCTGTCTGTCTGTCTGTCTGTCTGTCTGTCTGTCTGTCTGTCTGTCTGTCTGTCTGTCTGTCTGTCTGTCTGTCTGTCTGTCTGTCTGTCTGTCTGTCTGTCTGTCTGTCTGTCTGTCTGTCTGTCTGTCTGTCTGTCTGTCTGTCTGTCTGTCTGTCTGTCTGTCTGTCTGTCTGTCTGTCTGTCTGTCTGTCTGTCTGTCTGTCTGTCTGTCTGTCTGTCTGTCTGTCTGTCTGTCTGTCTGTCTGTCTGTCTGTCTGTCTGTCTGTCTGTCTGTCTGTCTGTCTGTCTGTCTGTCTGTCTGTCTGTCTGTCTGTCTGTCTGTCTGTCTGTCTGTCTGTCTGTCTGTCTGTCTGTCTGTCTGTCTGTCTGTCTGTCTGTCTGTCTGTCTGTCTGTCTGTCTGTCTGTCTGTCTGTCTGTCTGTCTGTCTGTCTGTCTGTCTGTCTGTCTGTCTGTCTGTCTGTCTGTCTGTCTGTCTGTCTGTCTGTCTGTCTGTCTGTCTGTCTGTCTGTCTGTCTGTCTGTCTGTCTGTCTGTCTGTCTGTCTGTCTGTCTGTCTGTCTGTCTGTCTGTCTGTCTGTCTGTCTGTCTGTCTGTCTGTCTGTCTGTCTGTCTGTCTGTCTGCCTGTAAGTATGTCTGTATGTATGTCTGTATGTATGTCTGTCTATATGTCTGTCTATATGTTTGTCTATATGTTTGTCTATATGTTTGTCTATATGTTTGTCTATATGTTTGTCTATATGTTTGTCTATATGTTTGTCTATATGTTTGTCTATATGTTTGTCTATATGTTTGTCTGTATGTCTGTCTGTATGTCGGCCTTTCTGTCTGTTGAAATGACGTTTACGGGAAAACTAAGCAAGCTAATTCAATGAAATTTGGTACCTTCTGACAGATTGGCAGCATTTAAAAATGGGGAAAATCGGTTCACGGCCACGCCCACTGCCCATACTCTATACAAATACACCACTGCACAGTTTGAAAAATGTTGCTTTGGTCAACATGTAAACAGAATTAAGATTGGACTAAGTTTCAAATTTGCAAAGGCTCTTAAAAGGGCGTGGGACAGCCCTAAATTTTAAAATTAATAACGCTATAACTCGTTAACCGCGCAAGATATTGTAATGTAATTAAGTACACGGATACAGTTGATAAAAATCTTGAATTGTGCTTAAAGTGGGCGGAATTGGAAAAGTCGGCGTGTCACTTTTCAACAATAGAAAATTTTGATTTCGCATAACTCACAATTGGCACATACATATGAAAATTTTAGGTAATAAATTTTCAATGTATTCTTAACATTTGTTCAGAAAGTACTTTCAATGTGTAGGGTATGTGAGTTTCGGCCTGGCCGAAGATAACACCTTTACTAGTAAGTATTGAATTCTGATGAGGAACTAATTAGATGAGCGGATCAACGAATACCGTACCAGGAACTGATCAGATGGTCGTATTAAGGAATATCTGATTCGAAACTGATCATTATCCGGAATAACTGATTCAATTTCTCGGGTTTCCAAAGGATTTTTGTCTTACTTAAGCAATAATTTTTTTTCTAGACCGTGTAGTGCTTTTGACAAATGTAATTTATAAGGCCAAAAAACGCAATTTTTTATATTTAGCTTATTATCAGAAGGTTCACCTCGATTTGAAAAATATATTGTGAACAAAGCATTGAATTTTGCCTAAAGATTTCCGAGTTATATCGCTTTGAAATTTGAATGTTTTTAACCATTAAATTAATCAATACAAAATATTATAGAAAAATAAAAACAAAACATTTGACCCTGAAAAATATGGTCTCAGCTGTTCAAAACCAAAAACTTAATTTTGTTCGAAGAAATACATAAAGTATAATGTATAAACTCTGACTGAGATAGAATTTAGCCGGTCACTCATAAACGAATTTCCAACCAAACCCTCAATAACTACACCAACACTAACACCATAATGTAGGCGCAAACAAATGGCGTGGGTGTATGCAAAAAAAAAATTATAAAAACCATAGAAATAACTATAGAATGAAAAAATACGAAAGAATGTTATAACAAAAATAAACCAAGCAACCGGAAGTCACGTACAATCTGACAAATTTAAAGCGATTAAAGTAGCTGCCGAAGCTCTCTCCACTCTCTGTGATATCCTGCAAAAAGGACACAGCACTTATGTGCGTGACTGGGTGTCATTAGACGAAGATGGCATGAAGAGAACTAAACAAAACAAAAGCAGGCGGCAGTGCGCGACTTGCAAAGTAAATTTAATCAAAAATGTAGGCAGCAATGGAAAAAGAAATCATTTGCAACTCAGCAAAACTAAACAAAGCAAATTAAAATTAAACTCAAATGAAATGAAAACAAAATTACGAGTAGCTGACTGCCCGTTATATTTGCTGTTCGTTGTATTTCTCTGTCTGTCTGCTCCGGGTAGGCTCGATAGCTTGTCGAAATTTGTGTTTGGCTAAAAATCAGTACTTTAGCCGCTTGTCTACGTTTCAATTGGCTGTCATGTAAGATACATTGTTAGCTGTCAATTTAACTTGTCAAATTTAAAATGAGAGGATTTTTATTTTGAATTTTTTTCCTGACGGCTCGTTAAGTTGTTAGTTATCTTTGGCTGAGTCCATTATACGACTCTTTACATGATTGTGGTAATTAGGGCTCATATAATGGTGTGTTTTAAGTGCAAATACTCAATTACATATTGATTGAGTGCAAAAACATAAAACAAAATAATTGAATCGATAGTTTGAAGAAGAAGGCAATAAAGACCAAAACATCAATTTCGTTTTTTTGCACCGAACGTAACATGCGAGGGAGGTATATTCGCAATGTAAGGTGGAAAAAGAAAACAACAACTGTGAGCGTATAACTTGACCTTAGCTCAAAATCTTTGCACTTTTTTAGAATGAATTGTACCTAAAATGGTACAAGTGTACCCAAAATGGTACAATTGTACCTAAAATATTATAACTGGTCTTTGTTGTCTTTTTCATTTTTATTCAGTGTATAGCAAGACCTTGCTCGGGTTCAAGTTCTTGCGGTTAACATTTTTGAAATGAAAAATTCGGAAAAAGTTCCTTCAATGCATTAAATTTTCTCGCCTTGATATTGATAGCCGAAAAAGAAAATTTTCAAACTTAATTTAATGCCAAAATCATTTGAAAGTTAGTGTTTCGAATATAGCTATTTTGTTTTAAGGAATTCTGCCATCAAGGACATTTGTATGTGTAGAAGGTGTATACAAAGTTAAAACGAAATTGGCTCAATGTTTACTGAGAAATCACAATCAACATTTTTCAAAATAAAGGGTGTTTTTTTTAGAGGTATGGAGCTTCGAATTGAAATAAAACACAAGAAAATCGTTTTAATGTCCATCAATTTGGCTTTATTGGAAGGATAATTTTATGCCATTAATGTTTAAATATGATTTCGGGTATGTGGCCGCCGCGGCTGGCTCGAATAAAGCCAATTCTACAGGTCCAATTTTGAACCACTTTTTCGAGCATATGGGGCCGTATGTCGGCAATAACGCCACGAATGTTGGCTTCCAAGTCCCCTAACGTTTCTGGTTTGTTGGCGTAGACGAGCGACTTCACATATCCCCAAAGAAAATAATCCAATGGTGTCAAATCACACGATCTTGGTGGCCAATTGACAGGTCCATTCCGCGAAATTATGCGCTCATCGAATGTTTCCTTCAATAAATCGATTGTGACGTGCGCTGTGTGGCATGTAGCGCCGTCTTGTTGGAACCACAACTCATCCACATTCATGCCATCCAATTCGGGAACAAAATAGTCGGTTATCATGGCTCTATACCGATCTCCATTAACGGTAACTGACTCTCCAGCATTATTTTGGAAGAAGTATGGCCCAATGACTCCACCAGCCCATAGAGCACACCAAACAGTCAGTTTTTGTGGATGTAATGGCGTCTCAAGGGTCTCATGTGGATTCTCTTCACTCCAAATGCGGCAATTTTGCTTGTTGAAGTAGCCATTCAACCAAAAATGAGCCTCATCACTGAACAAAATTTTGCGATGAAAATCAGCATCGAGATCAATCTCATTTTCGGCCCATACACCGAAATCACGACGCATTGCATGGTCTCGCGGCTTTCATTCTTGCACAAGCTGGATCTTGTAAGGTCGCAAGCCAAGATCTTTGCGCAAAATCTTCCATAAAGTTGATGGACAAAGCTCCAATTGCTGTGCACGGTGGCGAATCGATTCATTAGGGTCCTCTTCAACATTTTGCTCTACAGCGGCAATTGTTTCTTCGGTGCGCACTGTTCGACGTCTCTGCGGATGCGTATTATCACATAGAGTAAACGTAGTGCGAAAACGATCCATGGTTAACCGAATTAATTGCTCTGATGGACGATTATGTCGACCATAAAATGGACGGAGCTTGCGGTAAACTTCGCGAACTGAACCATTATTTTCGAAATAAATTTGCACGATTTGCAAGCGTTGTTCTTTTGTCAACCTGTTCATGATGAAATGGCAAACCAAACTGAACATAAATGACATTAGAGTTGCCAGATTTGACCATAAAATGCCAGTTTTATCTCTATTCGAAAAACAAACCTCTAAAAAAAACACCCTGTACAAAACTACCTAGGTTTATGAAAATTATTACAAAAGCTCAGGGTTGCTCCGTATCGATACACAAATTAACAAAATACACAAAAAATCAATTTTCGCTACAAAAAGGAAACAATCTCTGCCATTGCGTTGCCTGTGCAATATAAATTGAGAGCCGCGTCTGCCTTTTAATATTAAAAAATGTGTCTATACACATAGAGATAAATGCAAGAGGCAGATGATTTTGTTGCTGCGTTTAAGAGTAATCTTTTGTTTAATATTACATATGTACAAACTTTAGTGATTTTATCATCAGGCAGATTGCGATTATTATAAAATGTATGTCATAAGAAACGAAAACAACAACGTCTGCCACTTAGTAATTGCTACATTTAAAAATTGCATTTAAATGAAAAGTTGAGTATCTGCCTTTTGGCTTAATGCTTCCTTTAATAATAAAAAACATAGAAGTACAGAAGGCAGATAATTCGAGCGCTGCATTTTCGAAGGCAGACGTTTTTGAGCACTTAAGGTTCATATTATTAAGGATATATCTATGTAAGACTTATGCCGCATTGCAGGCGTCTGCCTTTTATATTTTCGTTATATATTCTATTTCCTTAACATAATATGTCAGAGGCAGACGCGATACAATAATTTTATATAGTTCTTTTTTTGCAACTTCTTTATTTTAAAAGGAAAGCGGAACTATATATGAACTATATATAGACAATAAGCAGTTATTTAATAAAGTTTATGCAAATCTAGATTTCATAATAGTATATATATTCAAAAAAATTGTCAAAAAAATGTGCAATTTAAAAATTTTAATTTTATTTAAATTTCAAGTAGAAGTTAGAAGGCATAACTTTTTCAATGAGCAAAAATCCAAGCGTTTCATTCATTTTTATATAGACTAAAAGAAAACGATATTAGAAAAAACAAGACTAACAAATCAAAGATATAATTAAGAGATTTAATGAATATAAATTCTTAATTTCGGCCATTAAAAAATTACTAATGGGGAAAAGTGCAAGCACTTAATTTTTCTTTCATCTAATTTTTCCGCATGACCCACCCTACCGACGCCACTTACATATTGTTATTATTACTACTTTAAGTTTTACCCACAAGTCATCTTCGTAAGCCACTTAGAAATGGAGACATAGCATATTGTACAAAGTAACATACATTTTAAAGTTTACAAGAAAAGTGAAAAACACAATTTGAGGTGTTTCACAACGGTGGTTTTAGATACATAAGACTAAAATACAATACCAAATAAATGCATGGTGCTCGAAAAAATGTAGAGTAAAGCAGGGATTATCCTTCCCCTTTGCAAAGTAAAGATACAAATTAAAAAAAAGAGATCAGGCCACATTGATTTACATAAAAAAATGTGCCCACGGTATTTTTTATGGTTTTCAAATTTTAAATTCAAAATGTTTTTTCAACTCAACGCAGCTGTGCGAGTCTACAACTTCATTATTAGATGCTTAAAATATTCATGTAGAAAATGAAATCATAAATTCAGGTCAATAGCCCTGTGATAAAAGAAGATGTTGCTGGAGTTTTCATAAGGCATTTTACTTTTTTTTAAGTCACTCATACACTAATAAAAATCATATATTACACGGAGAGAAAAGCACATTTTTTTATATAACTGAGGAAAGTTTTATTTATAGTTGCTAGATATATTTTCTGATGTTACGTAATCTAAAGCTTTAACGCATATAGGGACATGTGTCCCAAAATTTTTTTTTTAAATCGTTTTTATTTAGTATTTAGCGTCATGTTTATTTGAAGCTATACCCACTATTCTGACCGCGCGTCTTTACTGCAGACAATTGGGTCCATGTACCGAATTTCACAACTTAGTACAAGTACCAATAATAGCAATGAAATTGTTTTTGTTGTATGGGAGGAACCACGCCCCATTGTACAATACCGTTCACATTTTATGAGTAGCTTGGCAGAAACAATGTACATCCATGGTATCAAGTTTCACAAATATCGTTGCTGTTTTTGTCACATAAAACATGCCACACCCTTTATTTATTATGTACTATACTTATGCTTGGTATAGACAATATACATCCAAGCACCAAATTTTAAAAATACTGCTACCACAGGCGCCATGATAAAGCGTTTTTACTGTCTTTTTTGTATGGAAGGTGTCACGCCCCTTATTTTTATCAAAATAAAAAATACTCAGGGAAAGTGTAGCTTTCTAGAAGTAGTGAGAGAGTTTTTGGTTCCAGAGATTACTCTACATATTTAGGTAAAAACAAACAAACTTGGCCTCTTATATATAGATTAATATCCATTCGACTCCGGAAAAAAACTAAAATGACATAACTCCGCTCAGAGCTCAAGGGTTTAGTACTATATCTATATATATCATATAGATTTTAGAAAGATCACTCTTTGAACAAATTGTTTATTGATTTTGTTTTGACCAAAAAACTTAAGTTATGGTTTGTAACAACTGGTAAGCAAATTCTAAAAGCTTCTAATTTATTTTAAAGAGTTTCTGTGTATCTAGGACCCCTCGCGCCCCCTTTATAATTTTTTGAAACACCTATGAGAAGTCGTTTCTTTTCTTTCCTTCTCACGTATAAGAGGGAAGGTGTAAAAGTGGAATAGTGAAGAGGTCATAAGTGGCACAAACAAAAAAAAATCTCTTAAAAACAACTACACTTTCAGCAAATTCAAAGGCATGAAAACCGCAAACATGTGTAGATCTACACAGATACAGTTGTGTACATATGTGGGTAAAGGAGCACTCATATAAAAATGAATAGTAAGCAAAGGAAAACAACACTGAGTATCTGCTTAGTTTGTATGACGATAGCAATGATGTTAATGATGATGATGATGATGGTGATGTTTACATTGGTGACAAGAACAACGCTTCCTACACCGAAATAAAGCCTAATATACGGTTTATATTTCATAAACCCCCATTTTCTCCATGATGCCATACTCCGAGCACAGCATTATGCCAAATATGTTGACTTAAAATGAAACGAAGCCTTAGAATTATGAGTCAACCAGATTTCTAGCGACAACAGGCAGTACATATAAAATCCAGCTACCACGTAGAGCGTAAATATATTACGATGGAGGAAAAAACTGCAAAAACATTAAAAGTGCTCATGGTGGTATTCGTTTATTTTAAAGTTTGCTTCACAAATTCCATCAGCGCATTTTTATGTTATGCAATTCGTAGAAGTCAGGTAGCCTTGATTTACAGTTTTCTCTTTTCTATCCTCAGGAATTAATGTTAATTACTTGCTTACTGCTTGTCTGTGCTCAGTAGTTTCAAGAAAATATGATCAACGAAAAGCTATATAGACGGTTTTATTGACCTGGAATTAATATCACTGTCCAGCACAGTTTCGCCTTCACGTTTTAAATTTACATTAATTTTTGTGTCCTTTTTACGACTAAAATTTGAGTTTGTTTTGAATTGAGTTTGTTTGCTGATTTGCAAACTTTCTGCCGCCCGCGGGCAACTGCGGCAGAACTCAAGCAGAGACTGCGTGTAGTATACTCAACGTGTACGCTGCGAAATACATTTGGGCACGACGCGATTACGTTCAGCGTACATATTGACATGCATCTGTGTAGGTTTATTTTACCCTGATCTAAAGCAATATAGTTTAGTGACATTTTTAAGGAACAATTAATAACAAAATTTGGTCAAACCTCTGATTCTGAAATCTGAATAAACTTTTCCGAAGGTTTTCTGGAGCCCTGAATTCGAATACGTATTCAGAATTTTTCTAATAGTTTCGGTTTTCGAAATACTCTTACCTAAAAGTGCGAAAATTACGGTTTTTCGAGATATTTGAGGTTATATTACATCGAAAGGTTATTTTTATGAAATCAATAGATTCCGAAAAGGGTAGTTATCCCCTTCAAAACCCACTTTCTATGTAACTTTGCCTCGAATGTCTCGAAAAGTCGCGATTTTCCCTGTTTTAGATCGTTCTACTTAGTTCCCTACAAAAACAAATTTCAACTAATAAGATTATTTTTTTTTTATTAGTTAATGAAAGAAATCAAAATTTGAACCCAGGAACAAAATTAGTGTTGACCGACTAAATAATGAAACCTATTGCCTGATTTGAAAATTTAGCTCTGATTTCTTCGTTCTAAGTCAAAATTATTAGATTTCCAAACATTTTTATTTGAAAAAACTTTATCGGCCTTGGGCGAGCTATAAATATTTGAATTATGAAATTTTCTTGGGGTTGGATTTCTCTTTATATACATATGCATATATGTACTAAAAAAAAATATACATACACTTTAAATTTTAGAAAAAAATAAAATTCTAAAAAATAAAAACACACTCGATCAACGAAACTCTTGATAAATGCAACTCCTCGATAGTCGCAACAAGTAGATTTCTTCCATTACAGACTCAGTAAGTGCAAACTTTTCAAACAAATTTTAACTCACTTATTGGAATTTATGTAGTTTGAATACATACTCGTATTATGTACATAAACCAACAATAAGCCGATTTAGTCTTAAGAAAGCTGCGCTGAAAAAGCTAATTAGCAACACCGAAGCTGGTCCTGGAAAACGAATAATGTTGAGAGTTTATGAATCTCCAAGATGGAAAAATGTTTTTTTCTTAATAAATATCTACAAGCGGATACCTAAAATTTTTTGACTACATCATTGCAACTATCACGGTTATTACAACATCTTGTATTTTATTAGTTCCGCTGGCCGAGGCCGCACTGTATGTTATACATATAAATATTAGCGTGTTTCAAAATTTTTTTTGTCTGTTTTTTAAACAATTTTGTCTATATCTCATGAAAGAAAAATCTTACACGAACGGGACTAAGCCAAAATAAAACTGATTTTTTTCTCAATCTTCGAAATATTTCTAAATTCTGAGAGCTAATAAACTGATGAAATATTTATCTTTACAAAAAAAATTATTAGGTACTTCTTTATGTAAAATTTTATGTTTTCCTCATGGAATTGGTTCCGTGGATGCAACATTTTTCTTTAACGAGATATAGACAAAACTGTCTAACAAAGCATTCTTTCCCATATAAATCGTACGGAAAACTAAAAAGCCAGCAGTAAATATTAACATTACGAACTCTCCTTGCACCAGAATATGAATCACCCTAATGACCAGACTGTTTGGTTAAGGTAGAATATCAGAACTACTTATGAATAGCAGATTTTAAATTTGCAACATTTCCGATATCTTGGGAATTTTCAACATTTCCGATATCTTGGGATTCTGCTAATCTATTCTAGGCTTGATACATGAGCGAAAATTGGGGCACAGCCCTTCCACCGCTACGCGATGATTAACTTGTCGCCTGGTTCTAAACGTAAACATTTCAAACGGGATACATTTTTTTGTATCGCCTACAAAATATTTATCTGCTGATTTTGCTTTCAGATTTTTTGTCGGTAATTGATTGATTGAGGATGTAATTTGCCTCGTTCTTTTGGAGAGTTACCTAGGGGACGCCTGTATTCAATTCCATGAAAAGTATTGAGTGCTTAAAAATTTTTTTGGAGATTTTTTTTACAGTGAAAACGATCAAAACACTTAATTGATGAAATATATAAATAAAAATGCAACTCGACGTTACACTTGTTTTCTTATCATTTGGATGTTTTTTTTTCTCTTTAACTGCAAGATATTTTGCCACGATATAGTGCACGCGTATCAGTATAATAAATCATTTTTAATATAAAATCAAATGCAATACGCTTGGATTTACAATAACAAATAAACGCATTTAGAACGATTTGGCAAACGTTAAAATTTTTAATTAATGCTTTTTGAGCCAAAAAATTAACAGATATCGAACGAAACATTTGCTTATTTTTTTTCAATTTGATTTTGATGTGCGCTAAAAACGTTCCGAGTGAATTTAAAACAATTGCAATTTGCAAATTACATTTTAATTAGCCAACTGTGTCGTTGTGCTTGTTCAAAGCTAAAAAGTGATCAGTTGGCCGATTGCTCGGGTGGTCGAATAGTCAAGTTATCATTTCGTGACTGGCTGCTGGTCATCATCGCACGAATATGAATTTTGGCAACAACATAAATCGCCTCACAGCCAAATAGCCCTAGGCAACATACCACATGCTGCTGCCGGTCAACGCTTTATCTCAACGTGGCATAAAGACATTAAAATGACTTGACATGATGATGTTGCTACAGCTGATGCAGTAGCTGCTGCATTCAACATATAATGCCGTGTTAATTAAAATTCACACATTGACATTCACATACTACACGATATTGCAATTCAGAATTTATGACAGCTTCAAAATGATTAAAAACTGAATCGACGTAGTTGCAGCAGCGACTAATTGATGGCAACAAATTTATTATTTCACAAATAGAGGAGGAGATTTTGTTTAATTATTTTATTATTATAATTAATTGGCAGAAATGCTTCTTTTTTTGCGCTTTATTACACGGTGAAAAAAAATATTTATTTTTTGCATCAAATTAAAATTTGTAATAAAATCAATTAAATAAAGGCAACGATTTGTTTCAATTTTTAGCATTTTACTACAAAGGACGCGTTGCATACGTACGTACGTCAAGTGCCGAACGAGGTCATGATGCATTCAACAGAAATCGATATCATCAAAGTCTTGAACTAAAGAACCAACAAAACAAAATTATTTGCTGCAAGAACAAATTCAATTTGCTCAAATTCAATACAAACTATAAATCAGTTCAATCATTGAAGTTGGAGCTGCACTCCTTCAATTTGACAACATTGAAGTTTGGTGATTTTTTGATTGAATTCAACATAAAACGTAATATAGTTCTTTAAAGCCGCAAGATATGCAGCTGATATAACAAGCTAAAAACATAACGATTTAAAAAGAAAGAAAAAAAATAGGAAAAACATGGAATACTTTTAGGCGCCTACAGCAAACAACTTTACTTTCGCTAAGATATCGTCAGCCACGTGGCAAAAGCAACACAGCATAAGTCTTATGTACAAGCATAGGATTTGTAATGTTTTGACTTTTGATGACAGATAAGTGTTTGTATGTGTGACTTATGTACGAGCATGCATACATACACATATACGAGTATGTAGAATTTTAATTGTAAATAGCTTTTGCTTAAATTTTTTTGAAGTCGTCAGCAAATTAGTTGCTTGTAACGCAATTTTGAACAACATTTAATGCCGCAAACGATTAAAATGAATGCTGACGAGCATAATAACACGCATGACGACACGCACGATTGCAATAAAAAAGTCCTTTTGAGGATAATAAGCGCGTAAGTGACAGTGTGCATTAATGGGTAAAATGAAAAAGCAAGGAAAAAACAACAGGTTTTTTAGAAATAAAAATGCAAACACAAGTTATAATGCAATTGAACAAGGCATATTTATATGTAATTGTTTTTTCATTCCTCATTTTCATTGTTCATTTTTTAAATTTAATGAAACAAAATAAAAATTTGTACCAATAAAGAGCGATATAAAAAAAATTTGCTACGGGGGCGTTCATGTAAGGAAATTTGAAGAAGGAGGTCATATAAAACGTTACGATGCGTTACGGGGGAGGGGAAGGGGGGTCGAAAAATGCGAAACGTAACATTGTTTTTGAAGTAAAACTTCTTTAGCGGGGGGTGATTTGAAATTAGGTGCGTATAATGAAACGCTTTCGCTTTATATGTATGTATATTGAATAGCTACATCGAAAATGTTTTATTAAAATGATAAAAGTTGACGGGATCTACATTTGCTGTAGAAATAAATGATACACATCATATTAAAGTACTAATCGAGTAGAATGTTCCAAAATTATCAGCTTCGAGATCGGTAAACCAAGCACTGAGATATGAGCTGGCGTCAACATGCATCCTGACGGTTTTGTTAAGAAAGAAGCAGTTGGTTACAGCGGGCCGACACACATATCCATAAGAAGGGGGAAACACGCATGCTCCACACCCATATCAGTGTCTGCATTCAAAACACCTAATGACAGCATCGAACACCGTGAAACCAGTGCTCAACATCTTTGTAGATGGTGGGCCGGACAAAAACCCGCGTTGTCGAAAAGTCAAGAACTTTGCCTTTCAACACTTCAATACAATCAAAGGATCATGCAGGTTTCACAACTTTTTGTCAGGGTGGCCGTTGATATGTCGCCTCCTCTAGAAGGGTTTAAGCAGATGTCTTACAAATTATTTTGCCTATCAGTACAATCCAACTTCAAGAACAGAATATGTGCAACATATTGGATCTATTTCACATCCCACAAGAGTGTGCAAATGCACACTCGGTACGTGCATGTCAAGACTGCCCAAGACCGACGCGAAAGTAGAGTACGGCCACAGCGACTTGCTGCCAGAAGGGTAAATAAGCTTCTCTGCATTGTGCGCCGCTGGGAAACATCTTCTGAGGATGCCGATTGGCTAGACGATTTAAAAATTCCGGAACCCTTTTCGTCTGCTCTCCGGATGGAAGTAACACAAGGGTCAGAGAGGCTGGCAAACCCGTGGACAGAGATTGGCTCGACTAAGACGAAGTTCATGCAAGTGGTTTAACAGTTCCGGAACCCTCTTCGTCTGTCCTCCGGATGGCAGTAAAGAAAGAGTCTAAGTGGCTGTCAAACCCGTAGACAGAGGAGCATCAACTTTAATTGAATTGTTTTCTTACATAGCTACTTTTTTGAATTACAGGTAGTCACCGACTTACGACCGAGATAGGTTCCTAGTCATCGGTCGTAAGTCGATTAAGTCGTAAGTCGAGTTTCATAAAAAATAACTAAAGGAAAATATTACATACATACTGTACTACTAGTTCCAGCCATTTTTGGGATGATATAAAATTATTCACTTAAACAAACGTATTATTTGTACTGAAATAAATCGAGTCCTTGTACATACTACTGTTTTTTTTAAAATTTTTTCTCATATACATATTTTAGGGACTCCCCGAAACTATTTTAAGCATTTTCTATGAAAAAAATTGAAAAAAAAATTGGTCGTAAGTGCGAATAGTCGTAAGTCGAACGGTCGTAAGTCGGGGACTTCCTGTATGGCTGTTTTTATTTTAAATTTTTTGTTAAGAATACGATTTTATTTTGACTTAAATGTTTTATTTTAGTTAGGTTTCCGTTTCTGATTTCATTACCAATGGTTAAAATAAATATATTTTTTTTATTTTAAGAGTTTATTAGTAAAAAAAATAGCTAAAATAGAAGAATGCATGAGTAGAACAATGGTGGATGAAGCCAAAAATGTATGTAAGGACAGGGCCAAGTCAGGAAATCGGCGTAATTAACTGTAAGATTAATACTAAAAGTTTATTAGGACAAATTTAAGCCAATTTTACATATTTTAAGCTTAAGAGCAAATGTTTATTACATTAAGTGTTATTATTTATTAAATAACAATATGGATAAATAAAATAAACAACATACGCATGTATTGCGAGTTAGAAAGCTCTTGTTTTATTTATTATTACCGCAAACGCCATGAACACAATAATAAATGTATTTCGGCGGCTTTCCGGTACTTTGCGCAACATAATTGTCTTTTAGGTAAATATGGTCAGTTGGGTGTTACGTAGCGTTTAAGGAGGAGAAGGGTCGGCAGAGAAAAACTTCACGGCGCGTTGCAATTGCAAAAATTTTCAAGAATTTCGTTGCGTAATAATTGAAGGCCCCCTAATGTGAAAGGTCACACCAAGATAATAATGCAGTTTCCCGGAGCAATGATATTTAATCGGGTAAAATGGTACTAAACTGTTTTGTATTTGTAGTTATATACACATGCAGACAGTTATAGTAAATAGAAAATTAAATAATGTACATTTTGAATAAACTTCATTCTTTTGGTTGCCGTTATTAAATCAAACTCTTGCCAATCGCGAAAGCGCCTAATCAGTACGTTCGTTTCTTTATTATGATCTACGTTTGCATCTCCAATACTACCCTCAGAAGGGAAATGACCGTATCTCAAAAAAAAGGCGCTTCAAGATAATTGATGTTTTGTTTATGTTAATTTGTTGAAACACATGTACAATTGAGATAGAGGAAATTCTCTTGGGAGATTTTTTATAGGTTTGAACTAAGATACCGGCATTTGGCGTAAATCATTAGATGCGTAATTTCTTAAACTATCCGATGCCATAAGAAGCACGAATATGAATTTTTTCGAGATACGCTCATTTCGCTTCTAAGGGCAGAATAGTAATCAAAACAAAGTCTTCCTGTAAAATCATTGGATATTCCCATTTTTTTATATTTTGTATACAGACTTCTGTAGACAGCGTTGATTTTTATCAATTTGAATTTTTGTAATTTTTCTGTTGAACTTTTATTAAAGAAGTTTATCTTAAAAGAACGAACAAATGATACACTAAAGGCTAAAAAATAAGTTGGAAAGAAAAAAATTTATTTTTTGAATTCATTTTTTTTATATAGAAATTTTTATAGAGTTTGTAAGCAGAATTTTTCTAAGTGTAAAACTAATTTGTTCACAATTAAGGTACCGCAACTGTCATAAGCTCTGTTTTTTGCCGTAAAGCGTTAATATATACACGGATACTTCTGTATCATTTTTCCACCAAACATTTAAAACTGATATAAAAGAAAGGAATAAAGAAAATAACATAAATAATGAAATAACGAAACATATTTAAATAGCGACAAGATATCAGCACATTGTAAACTGTTTATAATTTATTATGCCTGTATCCTTCAGCAGACCACAATGCCGCATATCCTTGCAAAAGTCAGAAGCAACTAACCGCAACAGCAGAGTCCTCGTCTTATCTTTCATTAAATATATATGTAGATGTGTTAATAGCAGGCGCACAGCATTAAACCGTGAATGCACATCTTCAATTTTATAGCTGCTTCAGTGTTACAAAATAGGGGACTTTGTTGTTGTTTTAAATTTAAAATCGATAAACGAGCAAATCTACGACGAGACGAAAGGACAAACGAACACGGCAGCATTCAACTGCATGCGGTTGTATTTGACCGCAAAATAAAACCAAAAACTGAGAATGAAAGAAGAATAAACAGACAGACAGATATACATGTAAATAGTGCGAAAGTCAAGAGCTAAGTAATAAATACCGAGTACCAGATATTCAAACGACCAGAAATCCATTGAGGCAGAGTTGCAGCGTAACAAAAATTCAAGGATGCTGTCGGTGTTTTTGTTGCCCAGTCAGTTCGCATGCAATTTGCGTAGCTTTTTATGGGCCAAACTATGAAATTAAAGTTCCGTGTGCCCCCTCTAGGATTAGCTATTTTTTTATAGCAGTCGTCATACGAGTACATACATATATACTATATATTAATGCAATTAAAAGTTTAATTTTGCACAAATGTGGCGTGAAACTTCTTTCATTTTGTATGGAACAGATTTAAGGCATTTCAAATTAAATTAATTTGGTAATTTTATTTTATTCAACTCCCACCGGTGTTATGGGAAATTTTACTTTGGCAAAAGGTTCTAAGATTGATGTAAGTATTTCATAAGTTCAGGACTACAAATACGAGTATAATACGTTATGAGGTAATGGAAAATGGTGGAAGCGATTATGAATCGAAAACCAAGGAAACAACTTAACAACAAACAATCATACATGTTGCTGCTATTGTATCAAGTTTTGGTGATGAGATCTCAGATGCCACCAATCTAGTTCCGTTTTAGAACTTGCTTTACAGTAGAGCAATTAGAGTTATTTCCACCAACGAGAATGCGTTTCAGCAGCGTAAAATCTTTGTGGAGCTATTAAATGTTGCATCAGCCTTCAACTGATTATGGCAGAATGAAATTAACTTTAACATACAAGGAGACTTTCCCACTAATGTTGATGATATTTTGAGTATATATTCGATCCACATTTACGAATGAAAAATGTGGGCGATAATTTAAACTTAAAGGAAACATTTGCACATCTTCGTCAGAAGCGTGTCTAGAGCCAATCTATATATGTACATAAAACTCTCCAAATATATTTACCAAATCAATTAAGCTTTCCAACAGTATGTAATGGAACATTGTACAAATATACGACGTGACAAAAGCTACATCTGGACAAGAATCGGACGGGATTGGACAATGGACGCACCGTGTTTGGTGTAGTGGAAATAAATCAAAAAAGTGTTGGTCTTCGAATAGCACAATTTTGATATCGCTCGACAGGTAATACTAATATTAAAATAAATCAATATATTTCTGTTCAAAATTCATCATGTTAAAGTTGGCAAATTTTTCAGGAATTTCAATGGTGGTGTCAGATTTTTTTTGAGGCTCAGAGAAAATGTTCTTTTAAAAATAGTTTTCGACAGCAAAATTTAAAAATAATATATTTTTTAGCCCTTCTGTGTGTACGCGGGTACCCATTTCATTTTCAAAACAAATTTTTTTACGTTTGGACATGCTCTACAATTCTGAAACTTCACAAGAACTCCAGACAATATATCAATAATGTTTTCATATGAATGGTTTCACCTGATCAGTTCAAGAGATGTCATTAGTTTGTACAGTTCGAGCCAAAAAATTTTATATTTTCATACTTGGAAGAACTTGTCGTCGACAAATTTCCAGGCACTCATTATTTTCAACTAGATATTTAGAAATTAAATTTTTGGCAAACAATTTGTTTTTCAAACGTATACTGCGCAGGAAATGTTGTTACTACTTACAATGCAGTCGTACTAACGTGAACACTGTCTAACGTGAACAACGCGCTAACGTGAGCAATATAAATTTAGCATTGGCTACCTTGCAATACGCAAATGACTGTTAAAGTATTTGTATTTTTTTTTAGTTTATGAAAAAGTTTTTTGTTTCTTTTAAAGTTTTTGTTTTTACAAATGATAGAAGAATAAAAATTTGATGCAAAATACGTAACAGCGACTGCGCTGTATAAATTTTGATTTAAATTTTTATATTCGCTAACGTGAACAATTTCGGCACCTTGGCTTTAATTAGTTCACGTTACCGCCACTGCACTGTATTTGCGACCAAGTTTGGTCATTTAGCTTAAGAATGCTTTCGTTATAAAAATATACCGTTTGTAAAATGTAGTAAGGAATATATTGAAAGTAATTCGCAGTACTTTGGAGCTTAAATAAATCATTTGATTTTTTTAACTGCGGTTTAGTTCTAAAATATACTTTTATGTTGTAATTTTTTTTTTAGTTTTGCTAGCAACTCACAGCAAGCACAAGTATTTACTCCAAGTTTCATTCATTCATCCAAGGGAATATGGCAGCAGTAACTGACAGTTTCGAGCAATCAAGTCCCGCGCAATTTGAAATGCAAATGATGTGAAACTAATGCGACACTTGCGACAAAAGAGAAGACAGTCATGCGGCAGAGCGACGCTGAAACAGCAGGAAATCCCTAGCAACAATGTAATGGCACAGAAAAAATCAAAAAAAGAAAAGAATACTACGAAAGTGAAAATTACACAAATAACTAACGCATAAAATAACTTTAGAAAAATAATTCAAGAAATGAAAATGGAAAAATGAATGATTGCAAATGTGAAAAAAGCACAAATATTGTCATAGATATATATGAATTCTGCAGGAGGCTGCAGACTAATAAATGCATCACAGAAGAGAGAAAATCGTTAGCGTATTCCAACCCTGCCTATACCGTTCTTACTGATTTCATTCAAGGCAGGATTGACAAATATCATGTAAAAACAAACTTATAAAATATGTATTGTTAAAATTATCTCTCAGACGAACATAACTATTCTCTATTTTGTGTATTTTTTAAGCAAAAACAATATGATTTCTAATATATATAATAGTTTTCGGTTTTAGAAAATTTGCTTATATGAAAGAGAAAATATTGAAGAACTAAACAGACAGCCATGGACACATAAATAGCACATCTTTTACATTTTCTTACTTATGCTACAGTATTGTAAATATTATTCACAAACAACAAGTGTTGCAAAGATATATCCTTCATATTCAATAATATTAATATATAATATGATCTAAATTTAAAAAACCGCTGAAATGAGCTATGTGTCTAGCTGGACAATCTGGAAAAAAAGAGAAAGTGTTAAAATGGCATTTGTTGACTTTTTGGTATACACAAACATTTAAATCATTGATATCTTGCGCTGTAGCCTTTGTTTTTGATGATAACTTCACTTGTGCAACCCACACTCTTCACGTTTTTTTGCATTTTATTTTGGATATGGCATACCAATCGCTCTGTGCTCAAACCAAAGACTGTCTATATTTGTATAATTTATTTTACGATTTCAACCTAGACTTCGTTCTACAAGTTCTCTGTTAGTTTTAAGTCAGGGCTCTGGTCTGGCCATTTCAAAATGTCGATGTTTTTCGCACGAAACCAATTCTTTGCTACTTTTTAGGAGTATTTGGGGTTATTATCTAGTAAAAAATGTCAAATACCAAGCAAAAACACTGCAGACCATAATGTTTTCATACCCGTGTTTTACCGTAATTTTTTTTTTTTTTGTTACTGGATTATAGCTGAAGTTCGTATTGTTATTGAATATGAAGGATATATCTTTGTAAAACTCCAAACACTTGTTGTTTGTTAATAATATTTACAATACTGTAGCATAAGAAAGAAAATATAAAAGATGTGCTATTTATATGTCCGTGGCTGTATATAAGAAGAGAAGAAAAATGTCATTGCATACTTTTAGTTGTTAAAGAAAGGTAGAATTAAGTTGTCAAATAAAGAATGCAATAATTCTTAGAAGCGCGCACCAGAGCCTGTGAGGAAAGCGAGGTGTGTGGAGAAGGGGAGTTAGTGGATCCTACTAGTTTACTAAAAAAAGAGTGTTTATTTATTTTCTTCTGAATACTGCTATATTTGTCAAATATGTTTCAGAATCACACATTTGCATAATGTATTTCAAGTTACCAATGGAATTGTCCCGATTTCAAAAAATAAATTGTAAAAATTGCACAAGTGGGCAAAACAGATTATTGCGTACATAGTACTCATAGTAGGCGGTAACTGAGTAAGTCCAGAGAAGAAAGAGTGTGCACTGAACTGGTAGAGAAATGAGCGCTAAATAAGCGAAAGTGTCGTTTTGAAACATTTTATCCGCATTTGCGTCACACTTTTCATTCTGGCGCTTATGTGTCAAGCTGCTGAACCGAGCCTCTTCAACTTGTAGCGTAAGTTGTAATTGCATGGGTAATGAATGGTTGGATGCGTAACTTTTTTTTTTTTTTTTGACTTACGCGTTTAGTTCATAAGGAAACTTGTGTAGGCAATATATAATAATCAATCGAAGGTTACAATTTAAATGCGAAATAAAACGAATTGTATTTTGACAAATTGCGGTTGTTTTATTTAATTATGACATTGAAACATTGACATCAAAAATGACAAATGATATTGACCAAATGACCAATTGCAAACTTCCGCTCTTTTGATTAACTATTCCATTATTTTTCGTTATAAGTCCAGCGGTAGTCTACGAATTATATAAAGAATCTTTTTGTGACCATTGGTATAATTACATTTTATGCTTTACATAACTTAACAGACAAAAATCCAGAGACGTGATATAACACAATATTGGTAACCAATTTTAGTTGACGAATCGAGACATGATGGGGCCAGCAAATTGTGTGTGTTACAACTGTATTGTAATTTTTGTCAATTTTGGAGAGAGGTTTTTATCAATTAAAATGAGTTCTTTTGTAGAATACCGCTCGATAATTAAAGACATCAACACTTAATAATTGACAGGGAAAATTACATGATTGCATGATATAAACTGTAGCCTCCAATTGAATCGCCCTATATTTAAGAAACTATTTACTTAAAAATAATTGCAATAACACAGTCCCACAAAAAAATTTTTGTGCTCTGGGTCTTGGATGCAATATATTTTTCCCCGCTAAAACCGAATCCGCAACCTATTTTACCCCTATACATACATACGTCAGAATACTGAGATATTCTAACCTTAAAGTGCAAAAAACACAGTTTTTTGACATACACATTTGAGGTTAATTAGCATCGGGAATTTTTTGTTTTTCTCAAAAAACTATGCATGGAATCTTAAAGAACAAGTCTTTTTCTTTCAAATCCCGTTAAGTTTCTTCAAATATCTTCTTTTTTTTGCCGAGTTATCGCATTTCAAATTTTGAAATTTTTTGATACACAAATGTCCCTAATGAGTTTTCAGGTATAGGAATGAATCACAAACATGAAAGTTTCAAGACGCGATAACTTGGCGAAAATAAAAGATATTTGAGCAAACTTAACGGCATTTTAAAGAGGAAGACTTGTACTTTCAGATACCATGCATAGTTTTTTGATAGTTTTCTTGGTGCTACTTAAACTCATATACGTCAAAAAACAGTGGTTTTTCCATGTTTAGGTTAGAGTATCTCCAAATTCTGAGGTATAGGGGTAAAATAGGTTGCGGATTCGGTTTCAGCGGGTAAAAATAGATGAACATATCATATTTGCATTCAAAACTCAGAGTATAAAAATATTTTTGTGGTCTGTGTAATGTTCAGTCGAAATTTTTTTGGGTAAAATTTTTGACATTTTGATACATAATTGTGAATCTGTGCTTTCATTCAGGAAGTGAACAAGTTGAGCCAAAGTTTAAGTTTTCGTGAATCTGTTTTAACTAACATCTCGTAAACTATGCTTTACAAGACTGAAGTGCAAAAAGTTTTGCTGTAGAATGTTTCAGTTTGATTTTCCCTATTTTTAATTTTGCCAAATTTAACAGAGTGTAGCTTGAAAATTAATTTAAGAAATGCACTACTCATTTATTGCTGTACGAAATGCCAGTTACGATTTATTTATTACAACACATTTTCCAAAATACGGCCTGATGCCATGACAAAAAATGATCATAAGTTTATTCCATTCCTAAAATAAAATTCTTAATGTACTCTGAAACTACTGAAATTTAATAACATTTTTTATTTACAAAAGCACAACCAGCAGAAAAGTATTTTAAGTAAACAAACATTTTAAAATTGCATTGCAAATGTAGCAAATTTATCGACTGCCGCCATCTGCGTTATTTCAAGTTCAACTAATGCAGGCACACACTGACACACTGACGCACAATTTAAAAATATTTAAAAAAAATACCCAACTGGATTTAAGCCATTTATGACCTTATTTTGTATGTATATGTTCTTCACACGTAGTTTTGTTTCTGTGTTAAAGTGTTGAATTCCACATTAAACACTTGACAGGCTGCGTTTAATAAGCCATTTAAGCACTTTTAACACTAAATCTACGAGGGAAGACGCCTAAAGCGTATAGTAGACTTAAAAAGAAGCAATTATAAGCCAAAGATAAGAATAATTAGGATTTTTGTGTTTTGTAAACATTTAAAATATTTCAGAATTCTCAAGTGATGCTTCGGTAGGACCTAATTCCATATCAAAATTTGATAACGTTCCCTTGTTATATGTAATTATTTTGTTGTACAGGGTGTTTTTTTTAGAGGTTTGTTTTTCGAATAGAGATAAAACTGGCATTTTATGGTCAAATCTGGCAACTCTAACGTCATTTATGTTCAGTTTGGTTTGCCATTTCATCATGAACAGGTTGACAAAAGAACAACGCTTGCAAATCGTGCAAATTTATTTCGAAAATAATGGTTCAGTTCGCGAAGTTTACCGCAAGCTCCGTCCATTTTATGGTCGACATAATCGTCCATCAGAGCAATTAATTCGGTTAACCATGGATCGTTTTCGCACTACGTTTACTCTATGTGATAATACGCATCCGCAGAGACGTCGAACAGTGCGCACCGAAGAAACAATTGCCGCTGTAGAGCAAAATGTTGAAGAGGACCCGAATGAATCGATTCGCCACCGTGCACAGCAATTGGAGCTTTGTCCATCAACTTTATGGAAGATTTTGCGCAAAGATCTTGGCTTGCGACCTTACAAGATCCAGCTTGTGCAAGAATTAAAGCCGCGAGACCATGCAATGCGTCGTGATTTTGGTGTATGGGCCGAAAATGAGATTGATCTCGATGCTGATTTTCATCGCAAAATTTTGTTCAGTGATGAGGCTCATTTTTGGTTGAATGGCTACGTCAACAAGCAAAATTCCCGCATTTGGAGTGAAGAGAATCCACATGAGACCCTTGAGACGCCATTACATCCACAAAAACTGACTGTTTGGTGTGCTCTATGGGCTGGTGGAGTCATTGGGCCATACTTCTTCCGAAATAATGCTGGAGAGTCAGTTACCGTTAATGGAGACCGGTATAGAGCCATGATAACCGACTATTTTGTTCCCGAATTCGATGGCATGAATGTGGATGAGTTGTGGTTCCAACAAGACGACGCTACATGCCACACAGCGCACGTCACAATCGATTTATTGAAGGAAACATTCGATGAGCGCATAATTTCGCGGAATGGACCTGTCAATTGGCCACCAAGATCGTGTGATTTGACACCATTGGATTATTTTCTTTGGGGATATGTGAAGTCGCTCGTCTACGCCAACAAACCAGAAACGTTAGGGGACTTGGAAGCCAACATTCGTGGCGTTATTGCCGACATACGGCCCCATATGCTCGAAAAAGTGGTGCAAAATTGGACCTGTAGAATTGGCTTTATTCGAGCCAGCCGCGGTGGCCACGTGCCCGAAATCATATTTAAACATTAATGGCATAAAATTATCCTTCCAATAAAGCCAAATTGATGGACATTAAAACGATTTTCTTGTGTTTTATTTCAATTCGAAGCTCTAAACCTCTAAAAAAAACACCCTTTATCTATACTGTTTATCTAAAGTGGCTTTTATGAAAATTTGTTTTGTAAAGCTTTGGCGCAATTATTCGAACTCCTACTATGTCCGAAAAATTTTAGGACATAGCCCCCATATCAAAAATGGGATTAGGTCCGAAAAATTTTCGCACATAGTCGCCATTTACGAAATGGATCACATTGGCCTGCAAGATCAGCAGACTATACAATTCTGACCTTCTACGTATAGAAGGAACGGGTATATTCATCCAAAATAGCAACATTGGATGAATTGCAAGAATGGATAGAAGCAGCGGCACCACATATCAGAGAGACTTAAGCAATTTTTGACAGTACAATATCTATTCAAAACAGAAGCATTAGCTGGTATTCAGACTAACGACTGCACTTTAAGCATCTGTAGTAGATTTAAAACTACATAAATTATAATCAACAACAGGGGTCTTCACATGTTATTATAACGCTTTTTTTGCAGAAAAATTTCGTTTTCGTATAAATTAAAATAAAATATTTTTTATAAGCAATAATTCTGAACTTAAAACATAGCTGAATTATTTGACCGCTCTAGTCCAGTTACTTTGAAAGTTTTGACACATTCTTTGAAAGTACAACTCTAACTACTACCTAAATTTTTTCGCAAGCAGTTAGAATAGCAATAAAAACATGAGCATAGCCAATTCCTACGTAAAATTTAATGAGAAATCTGAGTTCGCATTCAGATTTGCAAAAAAAATGAGGCCCTGCAGAGCCATCGAAAGACAAAACATGCCATTGTCACTTAACTTTCTCAATCTAATATCACGACAAAATTTTTTCTTTTTTCGAACCCTAAAAGCACACAACACAAAAATGATGGAAAATTTGTCATTTTCGCGCAGTTTGTCAAACATTTTGTAAACGGCTGCAACTCAACATCGGACTAGCAGTCAGTCGAACCATCATAAGAACACGATGATGAAGTCATCAATCTTGCCGGCGTTAAAGATGTCAAGTGTTTATATTTTTTATGTTAGAAACAGCCAGAGAAGAGAGGAGAATAAATGGATGAATAAACAATTGGCACAATTTCATAGTCGCACAAATAGTCTTAAGCGATTCCACATCAGCGCAGAAAAGAGGATAAAATGGCCAAACAAACTACTGAATGAAAGCGATACAAAGAGTTTATCTCAGCACATGTATTAGCATTAGTACACCCAAAGAAAAAACAGGAAATCTAAACATATACAAGCAGTTGCAGAATAAGCAGTTGTTAACTGTCATAACACAACATAATCGCTTAAATTTTTTTGTTGGAGAGTTTTTGAAGAATTTCGTTTTTTTTCAGTGTAACGCCCCTAGCAGGAAAATACGTTTCCAAGGATAAACTAGTGAATTAATTTTCATAAAATTTGGTTTGAAGATAAACTGAACACTGAGAAAGGTTTTTCAAAACTCTAAGTTTTTTAGTGAGCGTGCCATCGCCCCCAATGGGAAAACGCTGCCATGGCTGAGTTGCTAAGACAATTTTGATGAAATTTGATAAAAAGGTAGACTGATTCCTGAAAAAAGAAATTTGTTTTTAGCGGTGCACGCCCGCTACAGGAAAAACGTTTTCACTGCTAAGCTAATGAACCGATTTTGATGAAATTTGGTACAGAGACCGCTTGAACCCTGAGGAAAAGTAGTTACTTTTAAATAGGTGGTTCCACGCCCGTAAAAGAAAAATATGCTTTTACAACTAACTATGGGACCTAAGGAAGAGAAAGAGATAGGGAAAAAAGTCATGATTTTTATTTTTGTCAAATATGACAAAAAATACTTCTTTTTTGTGTCAGTTTTTAATTCGAGTAAAGCATAAAAAGACGGTTTGAATTTAACCTTACAATTAATATTTTGGCTTTTGAAATCAACACCTAAGTATAATTAACTTATATAATTATAATATTTATTTGTTCTAAGCAGTTGAACTTTACAACAGTAAAGATATTCGAACTTGGCCATATATGCGCGGCGTGTAAGCCGTTTCGTGTACATGTGACATGTGAGTTTTTAGAAATGACTGATTCAGTGATTACTTTGATTGATTAAATGATCCTAGAATTATGATGAATAAAACAATGAGAAATTACCCGGCGGTCGGAGGCATCTATTCATCATTGATGTTTCATCAATACTTTTTCTATCAATCGTCGATTTTCATTCATGAGATTGATTATATATTTACATTTCATGTCATTCGGAAGATCGATGCTTTGCTGATACCAAAAGATTTTATACCACTGTGCAAGTTTTGTAAAAAAAGAAAAATTCAATTTACTTTTGAAAATATATGGTTTCTGTTGTGTAAGGTCACAAAATTTTTGTAAAATGTGCACGCAAATTCAATGTTTTTCTTAGATATAGATTTCGACTTGATGAATAAAAATTTGGTGCCAGTATTGTGCGTAAGGTTTTTTGTCTTTTCAAAGCTTCATAACTCAATGAAATTTTATCGTGCGAAAAAATCCGGGAAAAAATCATCGGAGCTGTTTAGAGCTTGCAATGATGATTACAGTTCTTTTTGCAATTCTTCGTGTCTTCTTCTACGTCATGTTTTTCTCAGACAACTACCGAATTCAACAAGCAGATTTCGTTGTACTACAAATTGTTTCAAGATATTGATAAAAGGTATATTTCCAAAAGATTTACTGCTTTCTTCGAAGAAAAGTGACATTTTATAAGCATTATTTTTTAATTATATTTTGTGACAGTATACCAAACTTCCGGACTTTGGATATCAAAAATTGTAGTTTGTATAACCTTGAGTCATTCCAAGGCCCTTACCATTCTTTAAGATCTAGAATTTAAGTTATTTTTAAGATTTGATCTATAAAACTCACATCTAACGCAAGCATCGCTAATAGATCGTCCACCAGACGAGGGGGCTCGATACCTTTTCGGACGTCTATTTTTTTTGGATCACAAGGAACAAATAAAATCACAAAAAAAATAAAAGAAGTGGGTAGCATAATCCTTTGTGGATGCTCTTAAATGGGGGAGGTAGCGAAATCGGACAAAAGTGGGCAACCAGGGGTGAGGAGGTTAAAATTGCAGAATTTTTGTGCGGCGTATTTTATAGACAATCATTTACAAGAAATGCAATGAAAAAGATCGACGCTTGGATTCTTTAAAGGTTCTTTATCTCAAAACCCAGGCATGCGACAAATGTCTGGAGAGTATTACATATGCATGTCCCAATTTTTCGAATTTTTTACCAGCAAATTGGGCAACATTTGATATAGTTATTAGAGCCGGAGATATTTTTTTGTTTTAAAGTTTTTCATTTTAATTTTTTTTTTGTTTTCGTTCATCATTTATGTAACAGCTTTTTTCATTTAATTTATTGTTTTCTATATTTTTTTTTTTTTTCTGTGGTTGTGATTGCTACCACCACTGCTGTTGTCGCTTCTGTTACATGAGTGGTTGTTGTTGGTATAACTGCAGTTTTGTAACAACATAAAATGTACCTACATAGTTGATGTTGTTATTGTTGCCTTTTTGCATGTTGTATTCATACTTTTGGCAACATGCCCAAATCAATAATTGTTGGAAGGCTGCAGAGTCAGCTCGTTAGAAGCCAAATAGACGGCAACAACACATCCGTCGGAGAGGAGGGGGCAAAATGTGAAGCAGTAGAAGAAAATTATACGATTTGGAAGAGGCAAAAAGAATAACAGCATTCGAGGGAATTGTTAGGCATAATGAAAATGCACATTTCAAGTGGTGTTACTTCTTATATTCAATGTAGGTACTAGGTCATTCATTTTTACTGAAAATTTTTTAACAAAAGCAAAGATGCTTGTTATCACTAGTGTTGTCTTCGTGTTTGGTCAAATTTGTGCGAAAACATTTTGAAAAGTAATTTAAGATCCATTCGTTTAATGAAATATTATGATACATTTTTATCATAGCAAAAGTAGGCACAAATTATCTTGAATGAATGAATATTAAAAAATGTCAATATACTATGAAAAGAGAATGGATCAGTAAAATAAACATATTTAATTAACATTTTTTCAATGATATCTTCTATATAAAACTTAATGCCACATTTATGTATGTTATGTATGCCTATTCTTTAAACGTTTCCATAACCTTTATCTAATTCTTCACCCATGGATCTTCGTACATTCGTGCGTTATCGGAGAAGGTAACAAACGCTATATAAAAGTGTCCGAAGCAGTGGTTCGGGAGCTAAATTACAAATAGGTCAGGCCAGGCCAGGCCACTCTAACATTATATTCAAAACAAAAAAACTTAAAACGCTATACGTGGAACCCTTATGAAGCTTACATTTGTGAAATTTTTTGTATATTTTTCTATACTAAGCAACTTGATAAATGTGGGCGTGGCACTTCGCATACGATAAGAGTACTAAAAACTCTATATCTTTGCACCTAGGATGTCTACAATTATGACATATGGAGGACTATTGTGCTTTTTAAGTATATTACAAAATGTCTGCGGGATTGAGCTCTATACCTCAGCTATATATCAGCATCTACGACAGCTATAGTCGTGAAATTAGATGTAATGTGGTTATTCAACTCTTGTTAAAGTATCAAAAAATCTCATTCAAGCTACTAATAAAATGGATTCTAAAAGTGTTTGGAGCAGCAAACCTTAGCTAGGCTAGGTGACTTCATGAAGATCGAAGATAACTGAAAGAACGGTGAATATTTATTTATATTAGCAATGGTGAAGATATAATTTTTGTTAAAACTTGAGATCATTTATAATGAGTTAGTACTTTTCAGGTTTGGATACAACATTTATGTTTTGACTCCAATGGGACAATATAACCAAAGGATCAGAAAAATAAAGTCACAAAAAACCAATAACGAAAATTTTGAAAAATCTTTTAAACAAAATAGTTTAATCTTTTCAATGCGCCTATTAATCTAAACTATATAGGGGGGGCTCTTTTTTACAGGGCTGTGCTGTCTACGAATGATGGATGATGTGATTCAATCTTTACATGTTATCTAACTGATATTAGTTTAAATTAATTTCAATTAATTTAGTTCCATCTGGATTCATTTACATTAATTTGAATTTTATCAAAATTCATTTTCTCATCCTTATTTACAAAGTCTAAAAAATCAAAAAACAAAATTTTTAATGCCTCAAAGGGAAATGTGGCTGCTTTGAGATATCATGCATTCGAATCCAATATATACATGTATTCTGCATTTGACGGTGGCTATTAAAACATTTTACATGCAAAACAATTCCAGAATGTTCCCCGGAGAGAAACACTTAAATATCCATGTTAGGTCAGGTGTCATGGAGAAATAACATAAGCGAGATAGGTTTTAAGTGATTAAATTGCATACTTTGGCACAGATTGTAGCTTTTGCATCGATGTCAAAAATAAAAGAGACCAATATAAATACTATTCAAAAAGTTACAATAACGATAACGAAAATGTTAGTAGCAAGTTGTAACACAAAACTGTAAGGATTAGCTCTCAAATGAGTGTATAAAGCTATAACATAATTTATTTTATAGTTTATTATAAATATTTTATTTTTAATTGTTTTAGGTAGATATTTCTATAAGACTTGCACCTTTTTTCTTGATCAAGGCCCTGTTATATAATATTTTAGGTTTTCCGTCCCTCTTTCGACCTTTTTTTTATATAAACGATGAGGGGGAATTTAAAAATTAATATTTTCTGACTCAGTTTTTTTTTTCAATTTCATGAGTTTTAAAAAAAAAATGACCTGAAAATTGGCACTCTATTTACGTTAATTCGTAGAAATACTTGAAAGAAGAAAAAGTACAAATGTATTCCTAAAAATCAAAACCAATATGGGTTTAAAATAAAGTATTTATTTTCTCGTGACTAAAATTTAATGCAAAAACATCTAAGTTATATCTTCTTCGGAATGAGAAAGATCAAAACACCTTTAATTATATTCTGAAAGAACAAAATATTACAAACTTTTTCTCTTGAGTGTATAAACATGAAGCTACCCATGGGTTAGTGTCTTGTCTGTCTTTCTCTACGGTGACATATGTTCGTTTAAATGGCTAACAATGCAACATAACAATATTTGACTTAAAATTGCCAAATTTCATGTCATTGTAAATAGTCAAAGCCAGAAAAGAAACAAGAAAAATCAGGTTACCATATTGGCAGCCCAATTTAAAAAAAAAATTCGGAGAAACCACAATATATAAAATGTAAGTGTAACTTTTGTTTAGCTTTGAGTTTTATATACGATGTAACATTATTTTGTAGCCTTAAACTATGCAACTATTTTTTTCGACATGCGCATGGAAGTAGTATCTTTTTTACTTTTGCTTATAGAAATAAAATTTAAAACGTTTAAGGAAACATTTCTAAAACAGCAAAAACACAAGATTTTTTTACAACTTACAATAGCGCAATAAATAGAAATGAAATTTTATGCAGTTTAATTTTAATTTACACACAGTAAAAATATCTCACAATAGCACTGTTGTCAAGTTATTGCATCTTGCCACGGCGATCAAATGAAGGACCTAAATGAAAACGAATTTGAATTTTTTTTTTTGAAATTGTTAGGAAAGATCTTCATGTCGAGAATCAGTAAAATTTAAAAACCTATCGTTAATACATTTAAAAAAACACACTTGTTTTATAGTTATAAGTTTTCATAATATGGAATTTACACTTGAAACATGATTTTTTAAATTAATATATATGTTTTTTCATCTTTAGCTGTGCAATTTGCGACACTGTATAAAAATCTGCATTCATTTTTTTATCTCGCCTGGTTTTGTGATAAATGGGATATTTTGACCATTATCGTAAAATTTTACCAAGGACATAAATTTCTTGGCAGCATTTTTTAGTACACAAAAATCAAGTTGAATACTTGCGAACTTTGTTGTTCTCACTATTATGGCTACGCGTTTAGTCAGTATTTATACTGTTCTCGATGTGATTGGCTCTGTGGTGAAAACGAAAAACTGCTTAAGTTGACTTAAGTACGAAAGGAGTTAAAGCAAATTTTAGATTAGTTCTGAATGCAATTGCTCTTTGTTTTTAACGCAAGTTGTTAGTATTTGTTTAGGTCTTGATATTGCCCAAAAGAATGGAAAGTAAGTTTCACAAAAATCTAATAGAAAATTGGCCTCAACTCCCTTCGTGCTTAAGCCGACTTAAGCAGATATTCCTTTTTCTCACAGAGAAATGCTTCAAAAGAATTAGTTTTTTTTTATACAAATTTACGAAAATATCCAAAATCGTTGTTTTTGACACGTTTGATCCCCGCAATCTCAAAAACCAAACACAATAGGAAAAAAATTAATATGTACCCGATTCAGCGACTTTACATATGAAACAATTACAACAAAATTATATAAATAAACTTTAAAAAATAATATTTCAAGCATATTCGATGTGTCGATGATAAGATTTAAAGTTTTTCGAATCCTCAATTTAGATATCATTTATAACATTTTGCAAGAAAATAATGATGTTCCTGTTTTTTCATGTAAGTCCTCCATTTGATCGCCGTGCTGCATCTGCAATTACTCAGTGCTTAGTGTTGTTTTTTCTTTGTACTTTTTGTTTTTATTTATTTTTCATTTACGACTGCAACAAATATTTAGTTCTTGTTGAATCAATTGAATTGGAACTTAAAACATTTTTCGCAATGTCATTTCTTTCTTTTTGCATTTTACTTTCAAATTGGCGTTTTATTTATTTTATGTTTTTGATCGTTTATTTATAGACTATTTAAATTTTGTTATCTTTTTCTTGCACACTTAAGTTTGGTCCGATTATCTTTAATTATGTGCTGAACATTAAGATTACATTTTAAATCAATTTAATTACATTGAAATGAAATCACAAAATCAACTGATTTAATTAAGTTAGTGCTGTCCATCTGTGTACGCACATATCTGTCGTCTGCGTGTGTGTTTGTATACGTGTGTGCTCGGATCTTACTCAGATTTTTGATGTGCATATATGATTAAAGTTAATTAGGAAATTATGTTGAAATCGATAGATGTAATGTAAAGGAAATGCGACACAACATTCGAACTACATCTAACGTTTTTAAGTTCAGCTGCCTCTGGTGTAATTTTCGCACTTTATTAAATTATAGCTTTTTACCCAAATACGCAACTTATTAAAAAGTGCTGAAATTTTTATGTCAAAATACATTTTTAACATTTCTTTTACTCTTCTCTTCACGTTTGAAAGCTGTCATATCTCGTAGTACAGCGCTCTATTTGCAGAGGAAATCCTCAAGTTTTAAAACCAGGGTTACACCAATTTAGGTGTATAAAAATCAAACATTTAAATATCCGAATTCATTAAAGAAAAAAATTATCGGCCCATGCTAATGAGTAATTTTCAATTGAATACATGAAAGTAGGATGGCTGCCATGTCAGATTTTTCTAAATTTGTTTTGAATGCCACGTATGTATGCATGAGTGTAGATGTAATGTCTATATCGATATCATGAAACATGAAAATCGTGCAATTTTATTTTAAGTATTTAAGAAATAGACAGACAATGAGGTTATGCTCCATAGTAAATATTTGGATCACCGACGACTCATGCCTTCAATTGTAATTAGAGCATCGATAAAGAGCTAAAATTTCCACAATTCAGTGAACACGTTTCAACCTCAAAGTTTTGTGAAAAATAAATCACACGTTTTAACCAAATGTTTGGCGGCTACAACTTAGCAATCATGACAACACACAGTGGATGGGATTTGTATGGAACGGCGGCCATAAATAGTAATAAAAGCGCTAGGCTCTTGAAATTTAGTACCTAAGGTTTTTTGGGTTAGCACAATAAAAATATGTGAACATGAAAGGAATCGGCTCACTGAAACTCCTAGCTTCCACACAAAGTTGGGATGTGGTTGAAGTATTTTCTTCAAATCGGGTATCAATTTCTATTGTTGATTTCAAAAATGTTAAACTTTCCCCAATATCTTTTATAGTTTTCAAGCTATTGGAGATAAGTTAAAAACGTCAACTTTGATATTAAAATCGCTAAAAATTGTGCGATATATTATAAATATATTGTTTATTAAAGTATAAAAAAATTACAAAAATTATAGTTATCGCACAATTCACAGAGATGGTTAAAATACCTTACAGCTAAGACATTATGTTAGAGAGACAAAATAGATGCATGAAAAATATTTACATTTGGAAGGAAAACATACTAACGAAAAACGACGAAACTTAACTAAGATTGTGCGATATCTTTTATTGTTTTCAAGTCATTAGAGGAAAACCGTTTTTAGAGATATCAAATATAAGTCCTCAAAGAAACGTTTTTTTAAAAAATATTATGTGTGAGCTTTTTGGCAGTAAGCTTCTTTATAAAATTTCGATACAAATAAATTCATAAGAAAAAAATTGGGAAAAACTTAATAAAAAGATTATGACCAACTACAGCTTGAAGTTTGGATTTTGGTTAACCATACTTTCCCACACAATAGTAGTCCTTCACCGTTACAAGAACGGTACGATAACTCAAAAATTATCGTATCGTCCTCGTTGTGGCGCCAAGCTTATCGCCTCGTACTCTTTCTCGTGCGAGAAATTTTTGATCTGTGTCGTTATTGCCTCGTTTTCGCCAATAATTCTCGGTTATTCTCGTTCACAATTTTATACATATAATTTGCGTATCAGGTTCCACAACTGTAGCTGTATAGATTCCAAGACATGGCCCGTTTGTTTAATCTCGCTCAGACTTCGTGAGGTACGTAACATAATCAATATACATCCTACCGCTGAATTTCAAAACGCATGCTACCATAAGTAATTAATAAGTGTTTAATAAGTGTTTTTGCATTGAAATTCTGGCTGAATTTCGTGCCTGTCGTACAATAAACATTACATTATCGTCGAGAACAAGATGTCGGCAATACCCTTCTCGTTCTCGTCCTCGGTCGTACGAGAATTATTTTTTTTGATATCGTATCGTTATCGTTTTCGGTCCTGATAACGATATTCATTGGTTCTCGGTGAAGCACTACACAATATATGAAAAAAAAAAATTGAAATCCGGGGATATATATTTTTAATCAAAGTTTGCAAATTTGTCACTTTTATCATTTTTATTCTAATTTTTGAAAAACCCACACAATTCATTTAAAGATGATAGGAAGAAGATAAATTGGTTTTTATACAGGGCAAACAATGTACTTACAGCCAACATGCTACATTAGAGCATTTTGTTTTAAACAAGTTAACTAGAGCACGCTATTCAACAGTTGCTTATATAAAATGTACCATAGAAAATTTTTGGTTTTTAAAGTTCAACTTTGAACTCACTGTGTCACTGAAAATACAAAAATTTTTAGAGCTTTTATAGCTTTTTTTTCTTTCCTAAGAATTATCTGACGATTATCTTAAAAAATTTTTAAACCCCTAGCACTTTCTTTTTTTTTGTATTTATGACCACGATCTCCTGCTATTTATTTGTCTTGGAGTGTTTCTATAATACGCAAAGCGATCGAGCGCGCCCAACCAAATCAAAGGATATTGCAGAGGAAGAGTTTTTAGTTAGCATAAGTAAATTATAAAGACAATTCGATTGAAAAAGGTGAACACTATAAAGCATATGACCTCACGTTCGCTAAAAATAAAATAGATAAAAATGTCTTCAGATACCGAAGTATCGTCTTCTAATTTTGCTTTTAGACAGTAAATCGCAAACTTTTTTATGCAGTTCAATATTTCATTCAGTTATTCATAGTTGCAAAGAGCATAGGACGACGCACCTTCACATGCTGCAAAAACAGATTGAGTCTGATACTTGACGCATTTTGCAGATTTTTACCATTTGATGTATAGTAAATGAACGTTTTGGCAATATCATCAAAGCGTCCTAATTTTTTGAAATGTAAGCTCGAAAGCACCATTCCGCACTACAAAATATTGACAAAGCATAGGATTTCTGAATACCACCACTAAACAATCAATACGCAGAAAATCGACAAACAGCGCATCACTGACACAGTTGATGATAAATGAAAATTTGTTCTGGTTTTCAATATTCAAACAAATTTTGTCAAAAAAAAATTTTTTTCTGCTTTATGTTATTGTCTCTTTTAATAGACATATCATCAATTCGTGTAAGTTCAGTTTGCTAGGGTTTTCGGCGAAAGTGAGGACCTTTCTTTATGTTTTTAGTAAATGCAAGTAAATGGAGATAGTAAACACTGGGTTTTCTTAAAAAATAATTGGAAATAGTAAATATCTGATTTTCCGGGATGGTTAAAAAAGTTTCAATTCAACTTTTTCCTGCTGCGTGTTTTGATGAAAAATTTATGGTCACGTTACCCTATCATTATGTATGGGAAAAAAATTTTTTTGCTATGAAGAATGATAAATGTACCTAACTATTTGAATTATTTGTCTTTCAAGCATAGCAATTCATAAAGGGCCAATGTTGAAAGACATTTCCAAAAACAATATAATAATAATTATCCACTCAGAAAGGACACGCGGAAAGGAAAAGACGGACAATAAATGACACAATTTTCCAAGCAACTATCATTTCTTATGAGATCGACTACAAAGTCTAAGACAGCTACCATAACTTCATTCAAGGCTGCAGAATTTTATTATAGCATAAGAAGCTCTTTGAAGACAGCGAAATATGGAAAAAGAGTTTTGTAAAGGCTGGAGAATTGTAGTTTCAAAATTTTAAAGATAAATCTGAAATAGTTTCTTTCAGTAAAGAATTGTATTCATATATGTTTATTTCCAAATATAAATTACTGTTTTAAGGTTAGTAAATCGCCGCCAAAAATTTCAAAAGCATGTCGCCCGCATTGGTTAAAACTGTGGCCACCCATGCTCTATATCATATGTACATTTCGTTTTCTCAGTGTAATAATTAAATTCATCATATTCAATAAAAATTTTATGAAGACATAATAAAGCTTTTGTATGCAAACATATTGCACACCATGTTGTTGCTCGTTAACATTTTCAAAATCAATTATGATACTATTTATAAAAAAATTAAGATCCAGAGTTACATTTCAATATGATTAGGATAAATACAGCAGAAAAAATCGATAATCATGTACCAAAACCGTATACCATAATTTACTACTTAAAGCAATTCCAATTACTACCAAGCATTTTTTAAGAATAAGTTCAGGAAAGCAAAATGCTAACACTATAAAATTTCAAAAGATATTGCCAAAACAAATAAAAATAATTTTGATGAATAAAAAATGTTTCACGAAATAAAAAAATTTCATGCTAATAACAAATGAAAGAAGAGCTTTCGTTTACAGTCGAAACTTTATGAATATTTAGTCTCAATTTGGTTGCAATTTGGTGAAAATTGGTGAAATTGTCTCAATTTGGTGAAAAAACAGTGTTGGTTTTTTTTGTTTGTTTTTATATGAAATTCTCAAGAGATCTGTTTGGGAATAAGAAATTTACTATAAATAATTTAACATAAATAAGTAAAATATAGTTAATTTGGTGGCACTAACTATTGATAATCGTTAAATTGTGCAACTATCAAGTAGTAGTGGTAGCTAAGCATTAGTATTGAGTCTTAAGTAATGGTACAGAAATACTTTAATGCATGTCACAGCTTTTTAATACATAATATTAGTATATTATTTAGTGCGTCTCAAAACAAGAATTTCAATTTGCGAAGAGATTAATAATTGAGACATAAAGTATATGAATATAAGGAATTTATTGAATTGTAGATTTATAAAATGTAGGATTTTAAAATTTATATAAGAAAATGTCTGTTTCTAGTTTTTATGTTATCGACGGCTCGCTCGTTTAATGCCAAATTCAAGCTAATACTATATACTTTAAAAATTCAGTGGTCGGTCAGCAAGGTAGATTGTAAGATCTTGCTACATATTTAAACGAAATACGTACATATGTACTTATCTATATTATATTCAAAGAGAGATGAAAAACATTCTGAAGTCAATTTTTTAATAGGTCCACTGATATTTGTTTTGTTTTAGTTAAAGTTGAGAAACAAAAGTCAAAAATACCGACAGTAAATTTGTAAAATTATTAAATGTTTTATATAAGAAATGTTCATTCAATAATCGATTTACAAACGGTCGAATTTTTTGCTCGGGCTTAATATATTTTCGAGTTTAACATATTCGGTCACTGATTACAGGACAGATAATATGAGGAAAGAGCCTTCGCCCCGAAAAAAATTCTTAAAGGTCTTTTGTGTATTTTCATAGAAAAATGTCTATATGCTTAGGATAATATGATCCATTCTAATAATAAATAATTTTTCAAGAAGACGACTCCGTTAAAAAGTTTCAAAATTGCATACTTTTAGTACAAATGAACATGAAAAATTTTAATGAAAAGATATTATTACTTTTGGGCACCATTAACCATGTCACTTTAGCGATATCTGTGCGTAGAAACATCATAGATGACCATTTGAAAGTTATTTTTAAAGATAATGGATGATACTAAATGATGTCTTATTAGAAGTAAGCTGAACAAATATTGTTGAATCCAATTAACAGTAGCGTACCTAGGGGGCGGCCACCCCTGGCGCAACTGCTTGGAGGGCGGAAAAACGATGCTCATAATATGAAATTAAAATGACTTAATTAGTATAACTAACTATGAAATTTTGAAAATGTAAACTATTTTCTGTTTTTAAGAAATGAAAATAATTTGATTTGATTTTGTAATTAAATATGAAATGATCTCATTTTGCTAGGATTTTGGAGATGTAAAAAGTGAGGACATTATTTTTTTTTTTGTTGACAAAGAAAACAATGTTTTAATTAACTAACCTCAAATATTTCAAGAGATCGACGTGATGGGTCGATTAAGAGGTCAGATTTTGATTTCACGTAAAAAAATTGCTTTGAAAATGAACGCATTAGTACTCGACACTCGCTAGTTTGAACAAAGTGACGAGCTAAATTAAATAAGTGTCGAGTAAATACATACATTAATTAGATGCCGCCGTTTTAGTTTGCATGTCATTATTTATGCATTTCTTGTCATTCCACTATGAAAATTTATGGAGGAGTTGCTGAAAGATTCTTCTTTAGATTTGTGTAAGTTTTATTTTAAAAAACTGTGGGGAACTTCAGAGAAACGTCCCGAACTTTAAACTCATTTTTTACTACGAAAAAAGGGTTTTGAGCAAAGACCATTGCAGAGAGTAGATCCAAATCTATTGTTTTTTTTTAGTATTTACTAGCCACTTCCCTGCAATGTCGAGCTAGTTGAACACAGCGCACTCGGTCAAAATATAAGCAGCACGTTATAAATGAACATGTTTCGTTTACGAATATGATCGGAATCGGCCAAACTTTAGCCTGGCACACCAAAAAATACATAAAAATAGTTTAAGCTTTAATTTTGCATGTAAATACAGCTAGCACTTATCGAAGTAAAAGCCTCAAAAAAATCTACACTTTTCAATTCAAAAGTATATAAAATATTCCACATGTAATTCTTCGTAGTTCATGGAATAAACTATACCAAATTTGCTATTATTTCGTGAAAGCATTTTTCATTTTGTGGTAAAGTAAACTATCCTTTGCAAATAAAAAACTAACTACATATAAACTACAATATTATTAAAAGAAATATTGCATAAATTATAAGAAAAATAAGAAATATAATGGAATTCGTTGTTTTCATTCATTTTCTGGTCTACTTACATGCGGCGAACAATTTGTAGCGTTGTTTAACATGATCTGAATTTTGAGTTCTTTTAATTTATCAAATGTATGCCAAAAATTCTAATTCGAATGATTTATCTGATTTAAATCGAAAGTGTTAAAGATTCAAAACTTGAAATTTTCTTATTTCGTTTTTACTATTTTTGGAATAGTTTTCAATGTTGTGTGTTTCGTTTATATTATTGATTTATTTCTTTTTTTAAATAAAAGCAAACTCTTTTATTCAAAGATTCTTCTTGGATGATGCAGCAAAAAAGAACTAGATAAAAAATAAAACGAAAGATAAAAAATGGGTATGTGTTAAAATTTTTTTGGCAAAAAAGTGTAAAGCGAGGTATAGAAAATGATTAATTCAAAAATAATAATATACAATTGGGAAATTTTTCTAAATAGGACTTTGCGGGACATAATTTTGCACTTTTCGTTTCTTCGTAGTGTACTTCAGTTAAGCACTCCTTTTCAGAGTTGCATGGTAAATCGCAACTTCAACCAGACAGAGCAACTAAATTTTTCGAGAGGAAGCTTTGGAAAGTGATGCCAACATATTCAAATGAAACACAAATTTTGTATTTTTAATATTACGCATACATTTTGTTACTTTGATTTGGTTAACATTTAAGTTAAATCAATATCAAAACAAGACGTGTGAATATTGACTTTTTTGACGTGAGTCTCGTTAAACCCATATTATTATTCAATATTAGTTGGAACTGATGTCCTTTAACACTTATACTATAAACAATATGTTCATCATGTGTGTCATGTCAAAAGGTCTTACTTAATACTACAAATTTATTAAAAAGTATAAGCATATTTTGAGTTGTATGGTTTTCAAACATAATATAGATCACATGCGTTTTCACAATAGAACAACCAGATAAATTAATGGCTTTAGTGACTTCGAAGCTCTGGCCAAACTTGGATGCCAAACCTTTGACGAAGTTATCATTCCAGACATACATATGCCAGCCATGCCGGCCCAAAGTAAAGCTTCATAAAGCTAAGCATAGGCAAGCCTCGGGCTTTTGGTATATGAAACTCTACACACTGACTAAATAATCTCTTAGCGTTAATTTTCAACTCAAGCCTTTCACACCTATAAGTTCTTAGGATATTGTAGGGGTTTCCCAATGAGAGTGAAATTTTTATTTTTATGTAAAACAAAATCGAAATGAGGTTAAGCAACAATCTTTATTTCATTTTAAAGTACAATCGATGCAATTATGTTCTAAAAAGAATATCATTCAGACGACAGCCTCTGAGGTGCGATTATGACGAGTTCAATTTTCGACCACTTTATTCAAAAAATCAGGACTTATTTCACGAATTTGGTGTTTAATGTTGCATTTAAATTCATCAAATGTCGCTGGTTTATTGGCATAGACCAATGGCTTTAAATAACTCCACAAGAATGAGTCCAAAGGTGTTATCTGTATTTCCTACGATTCCGTCGAACATCCCACGCAATAAATCGATTGTGGCGTGGACTGTGTGGCATGTAACGTTGTCTCGTTAAAACTACATGTTTGTTAAATTAATATCATCCAATTGAAGCCATAAAAAGTTCGTTGTTATCCACATGTACCAATCACCATTGACAGTAACGCTAATTCCTTCATTTTCGAAAAACTTAGGAACTATGATTCCACAAACTACAACAATTACTCATACGATAGGTGAAAGTTCCTCGTGAATAAGTTATGGATTGGCCTGAGACCAGTTACAACAATTTTGGTGATTTACCGATCCAGAGGGATAAAAATGCGCCTCATCGGAGAAGATGATTTTCTTGAAAAGCATAATTTTCAAATTGTTTTAGAGCAAAATCATCAAATTTACGACGTTTCCGATTATCCAAAGGGTACGATTCTTGCGTGATAACATTTTTGTAAGGATGTAAGCCTAAGTTCAACCGTAAAATATGACATGTCTAACTGTTGCCAAATAGTCTTACTGTTGAGAACGCCTTGGAATCGATAAATTTGGGTCTTCATTTATCCTGAGCGGTAGCAATACTTTCGTCACTCCGACCGGAACTTTGGCTCACTGGCACGCGAAACTGTGCAACGAAAGATTATGTTCAAAACTATTCACAGTTCGACGAAAAGTGAGCACACTAAGATAAGATCATATATAGTCCAGTCAGTATCTTATAGTAGTTGTAATAAGCGGCACATTTCGACATGTTATGTGCTCTCCAAAAGTTGTTTTCAAATTAAAATAAAAACTAAAAAAAAGGGGAAATTGTTGAAATTCTGATTTAAAATGTTTGCCCTTCTGTTTCCTACGAGAAAAAAAAACAAATTTCTAATCTGATTTCATAATTTTAAAGAACAGTAAATTTCCTATAACAACCATTATGTTTAATATTATGTTGTAAATTTAATTTGAAAAACTGCTGCCGAAAAATTCGTAGTTCATTTAGTTCAAACCTTTAGAAGGACATATCTTGACAACTAAGCCTCATACAAAATAAAAATTTAAGTTTTCATTCACAGCTTCAAGAAATACAATTGGGCCGAATGTGAACGAATTTCAAACTGTCACATTTTTTCCTAGTCCGCTTAACATGAAATGCCGGTTGTGTTAAATTATTGTAAAAATTTTCTAATGTAAAATATCAATAAAATATTTGAAAATAGAAATAAAATGTTTTTTAGTATTTTATACTTTTTGATAAGATCGGACAAATTTCTTATCTAGTCAATATTATTATTCTAACAGAAATAAAACCAAAAAACCATTACTATCACGAAAAAAATCGTCACTAACCTTAATTTAGCGCTTTTACTATAACTTTTTTTTTATTAACAAATTTTATACATATGAGTGATATCATGGTACTAGGTGTGACATTAAGCCTCTTACAAGTTTTGAATGACTAAGTTTGGAAATGCAGACCCTTCACATATTGTGTAGCATTTGCAAATACTTAATTTCAAATTGATTTTTGATTGATTTTTTTGTCACTAGAGCTCAAATACTAGCGTAACGGGCGTGACAGACATCTACCCAAATTTTCGTTAGTTAAATGAAAAAATAGTTACCGAATTTGAACGAGTTATACGCCAATTTATAACGAGTGTGCCACAACTTTGCAACGAGTGTAACACTCTTTTGTAACGGTTGTGACGGTCAAAATAAAAAAGTGGAGAAAACTAGTAGAAATATATTCATAATATTATTTTTGCAATTAAATAACATCTGAAGTTAAGGAGAACTAATTTAATCAAATAATGTTTGGTAGTTACACTTTTCCTTAAGCCAAATTGCTTCCCAATTCATAATTCAAAATCTTTCTAGTGTTCTTTATCTCGCCACAAAACGTAGGGCCTCCAAAAAACTCTTTCAGCGTGCACGATCAATAGCGAGTGCCTTCAATTTTCACCAATATTTCCCCGATTCACGTATATATTTTGTGCTTTAGCGAACGTTTGCAAAGTTTTTTAGGTTTCTACTACCCTAAGGATTCCACTCCAATGCTTGTCGGTTGACTTCGGTTGGTAATTTCCGCTACGTGTGTCCAATTCATTTTCATTATCGCTATTAGATTTGAATGAAAATCGGATCTTGATAACATTTGAGCAGTAATTAGAGATTGTCCTGGGCCACCAAATTTTCAGGATTCGACGTAGACAAATATTGGTGAACACTTTTAAATTCTGTAGTAGGGCGCTGCTGGCAAGCCAAGTTTCACAGCCTTACAAAAGAACTGTCACGTTTGACTCAAAGGCTTGAAAGTTATATGTAACTACACCTGCCACTCATTCATATGCTCCACAGTATTTTTTTTATCAATACGCGATCTGTTCGAGCTAAAAACTATTTCTTGTTTTCGGATAAGTGGTGACTCTACTCAAGAGGATTTTCGTCATGACTTTGAACGGAATTGACAGTATCATGATGCTCCTGTAGTTCTGGCATTGCAATATGTCCACTTTTTTTGGAATTTCACTAAGATTTCTACGACCCAGTCTTTTATATTCGTTCTTCTTCCAAAATTTATATAAGAACAGGGTATCTATGTTTACCGGTGAACTCCGGGAAAGCGTCCGCCGCTTTGTTGTTCTTAAGATATTTTATAATCAATTAAAATTTTTTAATTTATAAAATAAAATTAGATTGATAACATATATTTACGAATCAATAGCGATATTAATGTTACCCTTCAGATCAAACATCGCTTGCTTTGAATCTATCCATGTGTTCTTAACTTTAAACGGTTTTCGGAATACATAAGTTCTGTACTTCATGTGAGTATATATTTCGATAAATATTGTCCAGCAGCTGTTATAATTGTGTGTAAAATTGACAACCGAGTCAAACACTAAAAAAAATTTGAGTAAATCGAAATCGGGGTGAGGACGCTAAAGTAAATAATTGGCAAATGATTAGGCAAACCCAATAAATACATAAACTTTTTTTTAGGATTAAAAACAGAAAAAAGTCTAGAATAGGTCCGAGTGACATTTTGTAATTATAGTGCAATAAAAATTAATCACTCAGTACTATTCGTTCAATACAAAGTTTTCTTGAAAATAAACATCGCATAGATCTTCACTAAGCAATTCAAATACATTGCACATTTAAGAAAAATTAACACTAAAAACGGGTGGCAAACCATGTTTAAAACAGGATTAAACAATGCAACCCCGCATATCATATTTAGGGCTCTTCGAGTTCTATCATTTGGCAAACATTTCGAGCTGTAATATACTACAGTTTCAGTTAAAGTATCGAAATTGAGCGAATTTCGGCCATTTTCGGGCATCGGGAAGAGCTTTGGCAAGGCAACTCTGGGTGGTTAGTTTTACCAAAATGCATTACCATCTTTCCCGTATATCTTTTCCTGTAATCTCTTACACTCGAATTTTCTACAGCGTGCACTTGGGCTATAACACTCTTAATAGTTTTACTTTAATCAATTGGAAAAGAATGAAATTAATTTGGGAAATATCTTGGGGCAGCCACTTAAGGGATTTGAAGTACCCCTTGAAATGGCAAGTACCTCTCCTTCTATGAGGAATTGAGTACTTCTTCTACCATTGAGACCATTTTTAGAACTTATCGTAATAAATAAAGGCTGAAAAGTGCTTCACTTTAAGACTGGATGAACATTCTCAGAAACAAAAAAAAAAAAACAAACAAGATTGTGCTTTAAAAATATGAAATACTTATCGCTGAATATTGAATAGGAAATATTGGGAAACCAATTATATCGCCCAAACCAATTATAAAATTTTTCTAAGGTGGAAAAAACAAACTAAATCCCAAATTTTGGACTATAACTTATATTTATGAAGGAAATAAGGCCCAAAATTTAAAAGAACTGCTTCCAAAGCTAAAAATTTTGTTGATATTTAATATGAAATATCGCACAAATATGTATAAGTTTTTGGGCATTATATTGGTTTTTTTTTGAGCATTATTTCTGTGTGGCTTTATGCCTGTAACCTCTACATTTAACCATTTATTTATAAAATTTCTTTCTTATTTCTTATAGTTAAATATTTTGAAATAAAATGACAAACTAAACAGAGCATGATGATTTTATATTTATTCTAATTAAACTCATAATTAGAGCATTATTTACAATAATGACGGGAAATTTTATTGCCAATTAAAAATTGATATGCAAGTTATGAAGTAGAACTCAATTTATTTGCAATTTATCGGAATTCTCTGTTTAAGCCACAAAATTTAAAAAACAAATGTTTTCGATGCTCCAAACGATTTCTTTTCGAATCGTTTGCCATTTGGACGGATCTGTTTTCGGAGAGTTCCAAATATATAAAATTTTTTATAGGTTGAGTAAGTTAACTGTTGGCTCTAGCCGCCACAATGAACGTTTTGCAGTGCAAAGACTTAAATTCCGAAAAAACTAGATATATTCTCACAAATTTTTAAATAGTGATGTCCTCGACCTCATCCCCCCAAACGACATTATTCATGTATGGGTAAACCTAATTCACGACGCCTTCCGTGAACGCTGTGATTCTAGTCGACGAAAGACGCAAAGTTAAAATCCAGCGCGACAACGCTCGAACCCGTCAAATTAAAGTCATCTTAGAGCAGCACTATAGAGAACTTCATAAAGATATTAAACACAGATGCAGAAATGACAATTATGTTCTAATTGGTGCGATTGACCGTTTTCACGGTTATAAACAATTTATATATATTGACTTTTCCACCTTTCACATCTTTGAATGAACATTTCCGAACGAATTATTGTCTTGGTCAAAATGGAAAAATGTATCAATTTCGGATATCGCAACAATTCAAAACATGCGAGCCTTGTCTAAATCACGTCATACGCATCTAACAATCGTTTTTTCATTTTTTTAATAAATTTGTGTATTAACACTCAGTAACTATGTAAAATAAAGATGCTTTTCTCTTTATGAAAATGTTTGGTGTAGGTAATTAAATTTCCTTTGTATAAAATGTTTGGAAATCAGACAACATTTCGAAATTAGAACTGTCCAAATATTTTTTTTTTCGAATTTCGCCAGTACCAAACTTTTAAATAAAATAGAAAAACCAAATCAGCTAATAAAAAAAATCCCCCTGTTCATACATATGCAAGTGTTCAAGTGTAAGTAAAAAATTGCCCCTTAATGAAAAATCTAAATGTGTTGGCATCATCCAGGCAATAACAACAAAAAAGGAGACAAATGAGAAAGACGAACGAAAACAAAAAATCAATAAACGGGTAGTCTGAAATCGAGATCGCGAGGCCGGGACCGGATTTGCAGTTTTTACATCATGAAAAACTTACAATTGGTAATAAAAACTTTTTCAAAACAAGAACAACGAAATTATTTCCTACAAATGGTGAAAACAAATCAAAAAATAAGATACAAAGAGAGCAACGCTTTCCTCCTATCTTTTTTTTTTTTTTTTGTAAGCATTGCGCATTTTTCTACATTTCTTTTTATTTATCGTAATTTGTATTATATATTCATACCTTTTCACATGCAGTGGACTTAACAAGAAAACGTTTTTTATTGATTTTGTTAGTTTACAAACACTTTTTGCTTAAACAATTAAACGAATTTGTTTCGTTAGTTATGCATAATTTTGTTAGAACTTTCTTGTATCTAATCAGTCAACCACAAGTCACACAAAGACAGCGGCACTATCCAAAACAATTTTATCAGAACTATTAAGAATTTTAATGTCCCAAGTCACTTTACTTCTGTTTCACACTTTTCCATGGATTTATTTATAAGAATTTGCACAGTTTTAAGGAATTTTGTATTCTAGTAATTTTTGCCTATGTCTCCAAAAATTTTGCAGCGACACAACTAAATGCGACAAATGCACACGAGCGACAGACAGACACAATCGACAGAGTCGGCTTTGTTGGTTTGTGCAAATTTATTTTCATACGTTCAGTGCAAAAAGATGTAACTACGAATATGAGGAATGAAGTGCGCAAGACAGCGACTGAACAGACGCTATGTGCTTCTTATTAGTGTTGCCAGAACTTTATTGATATAATATATATATTATCTTATGCATATAAGAGTAGGCTGATGCAATTTCAGATGCTTCTGCCTACTCAAATTTTTCTTATCCAGCAAAGTTCAAAATTGAATGAGAAGCCAATACGAAGTAATATGCGATAATTTTGTTGTGTAAAATATATTCAAATTTAGGGGTAAGCTAACAATGACCTTTACTTTCTGGGATAAGTGCGACAGCTTGCAGCATATGATATGTATGTATAGTTGAAGAATAAAAAAATCACATGTAATAAAGCTAAAATTACTTACAAATTTTTTGGTAGCTAAATACGATAACCTATCTTAATATAGAAATACATAAAATGCATTCATTTATGTGTAAAGATACTAAGGGACTGTGCTGAAGATACTTAGGGACTGTCATTATCCACCTCACACGATCAATATTATTGTAAGTCTTTAATATTTTCGTCAGTATTATTCGGTTTTTCCATCGTTTTTCTATGCCGACAGTACATCAGTGCTCACCTGACACGATCAATAATACTGTCAGTATCCAAAATACTGTTAGTATTTTTGATCGTGTGAGGGCCGCTTTAAGTTCATGTTGTACAACATACGACCTATGCATAGTTTAGTTTGCCCCTTAGTCGCACAACTTTCATTTTAGTTATATGTGATTGTTGACAAGGTTCGTTCAGTGTGACTGTAGTATGCCGTGAGTATGCGTCAGTTTTTGTTGTTGGATTAAAACAATAATGTCATGCATTTAAAAGAAATTTGACTGAAAAGTAATTGTCAAAAATACAGTAACCTTTTTGTTTTGGTCATAATTTCGTATGAATTTTGCAAGTTGCGTGGACATATTTAGTTTACATCGAAACACAAAACATTTATTATATTAAGGAGTTAAAATGCAAGAACTACCAACTAAAGAAGTAGCCCAGCTCATACACGATATTAAATTGGGGTAAGGGACAATTCAAATAAATAACCAGATAATTAATTTTTTATTCCGCAGAAATGTGGAAGGGTCCTATATCATTACCATCAAGACTCTTGCATTATTTAAGAATATTGTAAGTGGACAAGGATGGGATCACGCCGAGTAAGTTGAGGACTAGAGATTTACATATATAAAAACGTTAAACACATATCATTTGTTATAAATTACAGAGGCTTAATGAGAATCATTCGCACCCAGGCTCATATACTAAAATCTGCGCTGCCACAAGAAACCGTCACTGCCAATATTGCACGCAGAATACTAAAAATAATTCGTGAAGAGTTTGAAGTTTTAGAAGCAAAGGTTTGTGCTGCACTATTGAATTTTGATAAGAAAGAACATTAACTCATTTTACAGGGTCATCAAATAACAGACGATTCACAAGCCTCACTATCGCTCCACAAACTTGTCACTCAGATTAGTGAATGCGATGTTAGCATTGACTATAGTAAAGATCAGAAAGGACTACGTGATTCGCTAATCGACCATTTGCAGGAAATAGAAACAGAATTGGAGACCAGTTCAGAAAATTTGTGCGCACAGGCCGAAGAGCACATACACTCATCGGAAGTTATATTAACACTTGGACACTCTCGCAGCGTGGAAAACTTTTTGCGACGGGCTGCCAAAAAACGCCAATTTCTAACAATTATAATCGCGGAGTGTGCACCAGCGTGTCGGGTGAATAAAAAAGTTCTATTTGTCACATCTTATCATAGTATTGCAACGACTAATCTGACATTGTTGAGCTGCAAATCTGTGTAGTCTTGTCTAACAAATTAGGTGGAAGTGGCAGTCAGTTATGAAAAAAACCGACTCACTTAGACCAAATATGATCCATTGTCATACCACAGGGTGTTTGACTATACCCTCTCGTCGAACCAACCAGATTTCATAATGAAACTAAATAGCTTACCTATACTGACATGTCTAAGGTCATCCAGATCATCAAATAAAATCAAGTGTAGGAATAGAGAAGATGTTTAATAGTTTCCTCTCCCTCCACATCTCCACAACTTCTACAGAAGTCAAAGGACCTAACACCTAATCTCTCCGCATGTCTGCCGATGAGGCAGTGGCAGGCAGTCTTGTCTAACAAATAGTGAAAGTTGTTTGAAAAAACAATTCACGTCAAAGGGATAGTCGGCCCGGTACAAGGTCTTCGATTCGTGTGATATTTTCCTGGCTCAAAAAACTGCACTTTTTTTGGGTGGAAAAGAGTGCATATTTTCCGTATTTTTGTTATTTATTTAAATCAATACCATTCCAACTACACATATTACTTCTTATTTTTAGTATAAAGTTAGACTGATTTGACGTAATTGAGGAAATATTGTTCAGAATTCCAAAACGGTAATCACTTAAAGTCTGCAGCAAGACATAAAAAAAATTGGACTCAAACTTTGTTTCATTTAATTTGAGAATTGCAAAATTATAGTTTTATCGCTAAATATCTTTAAAACGTTCTAAAAATGGATGTTTATTACGATCAAACTAAGATTTCGCACTCCACTGAAATTGATTGTCAACGAAAGAATGTATCCACCAATTTCCACACTTAAGACCTATATTTTTTACCTGCAAATCTGAACTCTGTGGCATTAGTTATATTTGGCAAGCCAGTGGTACAATTTACTTAAAGATATTTATTTGTAAAATGCTATAACGTACCTGTCATCTTTAATCTGACAAGATAATACGGAAGCGGATTTGATGCTGTACCAAGAAAGTCTTTTATCCTTACAAAATATTACCAGTAAAAAATGCAGATCTCTCTTCCACCACTATGATTATGAAACACATATTTATATATGATCTACAGTTTCTTAAAATTTGACACCTAGTTCTGTCGTAACTCGAGAATGCCCGTGTTGAGGTCAACAAATAGTTCTATCAAAAACTGTCATGCGAAAATATTACTTAAACGTGCAATATTAGATTTAGAACTTTTTAAAAGTTTTTAGGCGATGTATTCAGGTATTCTTTCTCATGTACTTTCGCCTGTTTTTCGCTAAAACAAACTAATCAGCTGTAATGGTTTTTTTTTAACAGGGACACAATTTAGCTGCTAGCCTGGCGACTGGAAACGTGGAAATTATTATCATCCCAGATTCATCAATTTTTGCTATGATGTCACGCGTTAATAAAGTTATTATTGGTACGCACAGCGTTTTAGCAAATGGTGGACTGCGCGCTGCATGTGGTGCAAACACAGTTGCACTGGCAGCCAAACATTACTCGGTGCCAGTGATTGTTTTGGCACCCATGTACAAATTATCGCCAGTGCATCTATGTTCCTACGAGCAAGATGCATTTAATTTAGTCGGCAACGCTGAAGGTGTTATACCATACGATTCGCTGGCCTCACGTTTTGCTAAAGTGTACAGTCCTGTTTTCGACTATGTGCCTCCAGAACTAGTAACGCTGTTTATATCAAATTTGTAAGTTGCACAAATTTAATAGAATTCACTTAGTAAGAAAATTTAAATACTAATTATCATTTCGTAGGGGTGGACATGCACCTTCATATGTTTATCGTTTGCTGACTGAGCTCTATCACCCCGAGGATTATGAGATTTAAATTGGTCTAACACACATTGGTATTTTTATTTTAAATAAATGCAAAAAAGCCATTACTATGTTTGAATTTGTTAACTAAAATAGCGAAAGAGAATAGACAACACGTGTTTTCTTTCTTATTGTTGAAAATGAAAACACAGCCTTTTAAAATTGCGCCGACTACAAATCAAATCCAATTAAAAAATATTATTTGTTAGTTTCTTTGCCATTGGTTAAACTTTCTTTTTCTTGTCAACAAACTTAGTAACATTTTGATTGCGATGTTGAAATAAGAGTCTACTCTTGCTGCGGGGCTTGTGAGCTATATTTTTTTTTTTTAAGTTAAAATCTTTCGCTCAAAAAGTTTTAACGCGTGCGAAAAAAATTAAAATTCAAATAAATAAATTTTTTTATAGTGTTAGACACTTTAATTTAAAATATCAGACGTTAGCGCGAATATTAATTTATGTACCAATAAAAGCGCTTATAACTTAGCCTGCAAAGAATGAACCTGTTTTAATGAGAGTTATAAATATTTTTTATGTAACACTTTCGAAAATAAGTAATCCCGTTTATTTGTAATTTTAAAACGTTCTCTTATAGGATATTTAATTTTCGGCCTTGCCAAAGACAAGCTTTTTTTAGTTTTAATTTTTAAAGATTCGAAAAGTTTATTTGTTATGTTTCAAAACAATGATTAGTTGCTACGTACTAGATTGGATTAATTAGTTTTTTATTGAAATTAAATGTCGCATCTATGATTTTCCTTCAAATAAAGACTTTGCAATTGTAGTAAAATCATAACATCTACATAAGTACTTTGGAGAACGAAAAATTAAAATGTTTGTCATAAATAATACATACCACTTTGACACTTCCGTAATATTGAAATAGTGAGTACTATTTGGTAGGAAGGTCCTTGACTTTGGTTGATGTATATAGTTTGAACAATTCGGTATACATACATATGCAATAAATATTTCCGGTTGAACACTAAATGGCGCGTCATTTTGTTTAGCAATTCTTTTGCCGTTTTTCGCGCCACATTGGATGGGGTTGTTACCTTGCATGCCCTTAATTCTTGTGTCTTAATTACGTTCTAACCAAACAAGCTTTTGGCTTTTTAGGTAGTCCGTGTTGTACGTTTGGTGCATAAGTATCGATTAGTGTTATAATAATTTTAAAATATATCTTGCAAAAGCATTGCTTTTTAAACTAATTTTATAATTTAGCTATGAAATTTTGGAATATACTTGGTATACTATACTGAAAAAGTATTGTAAAGTGACGATTTGCATGTAAAATTATTAAATTCAAAAAAACAATAAATTTGGAATTATGATGAATAACACTGTGTTTTGTAAAGATGTACACTACATCACTTTTTAAAATATCGTAAAAGGTTTTGGGAATTTCTACAATTACCCTTGAACTATACATAAATACATACAATTTAAATTTTTAATAGTTATGACTCAAGTGATGCAAAATTGAGTGACTCTCACCGAGTACCGAGTAAATTAACATATATTTCAAAAATAAGAAAATAAATCAAAATATTTTTGATATTTTTTTTTTCAACGCTTTATAAAAACTTTACTTTTTCCATTATGGACACCATTCTAAAATTTCCGAAAACGCCACACACCATTATTTTAACGATAATTTTAAGCCCAGTTGGGTCTTTTTATCTGAAAAGCTGTGATGTTTAGCTGGGGTAGTCCACTTGACAAAGAATGAACCCTATAAAAAATAACTACAAAATATTCATCTCGTATCCCGTTTCTGTAGCCATCTATAATACATTAATAGCTTAGTAAGGAAAAGAAAAATTGAGGAAATATTGACAGTTTGTGAACATTTTTGATTTAGTACCAGGGAGATAAAATTGGGTTACATTTGCATATGGTAGTAGTTTTCTCCTGAAGTTAAAAAATTTACTTGTGAGCAAGTCTTAAATTGTAAAAGATTGATTTTCGATCAAGGACAAGAATAACATTTAATTGCGTCATAGTTTCATAGCTCAGTCTTTTTGAAGCAATTTGTTAAATTTTAGTATTAAATATGACGAATTTGTTATACGCGTCACATAGTTTTAAAATGTTCAAACTGTATACTGTCAATCACACAAGGGATGCATTCTGATGTGTGAAAATTATATGCTTTTCAGAATATACTGGGAATTTACTACAGAGCTTTAATTTTTAACTCGTTTTCCCAAAAGCACAAAAATGTCACTTGTACCTCATGGAACAATTATAAAAAAAATGTTTTTGCAATTTTTTTTATTGTGTTTCTATTAGTGATAGCCCGTTAATCATATGCCAATTTAGAATTTGTGAACTTTTGGACAGAAATGCAAATGTATTTAATATAATAATACCTTTCTAGCTAGAAGGCGAAATTGAGAAATTCGCAGAGAGTCGGGGTTTTTCGCGCTGGTCTAGTATACAAGTATTTAACGTAGGAATTAATCACACAGCCATAGGCAATAACGTCATGCTGAATATCTGTTTGTAAACATGTGCCAATATTGATAACATCAACAGAATTATCAAGTTATTAGTTAGAATACTAAAATGGCTTTATTCAAACATTAATATCTATCAGGCTAAAGCTCTCCGCAGTGTGAACAAAAAGGTGATAATTTAATAATGAAGATGATAGCAATGATTGAGACAACGACTTCTTGCATAAATCACTCACATTTTTCTCAATAGCGCATTAGCAGAAGTCTTACCTTTTATTCTAACTTAAGTTTCATTTGACGTTATTAAACTCTTCTCAAGAGAATCAGTCCCTGTCTAACTCGATTTCGCAAATAACGCGTTTAGAGCGTTTCAGCGTGTGCGCTCCCAACTGAAAAAACCCCCATCGCCGGTTACCCCGCGTATATCTCTTCTTAGTGCTCTTGAACGCGTATCAATAGACTGCAGAAAAACAATTTCGTTTCATTTTTCGGCGATAAGATAAAAATTAAAAGTAGCAAATAATTTCCACAATACAGGCGAAATTGCTTGAATTTAGATTTGAAAACTTAAGTTTGTCATAAGTAACCAACACGCAAGGTGGTACCTTTATTGCTTGAGCTGTGAACTTAATTTTTTCGAATACCTGTTGGCAAACTTTGTTCTTCATCATGAATACCATCTATGAGACCTCAAGTAATGAAACTCAAAGTGTTCAAAACAGCAGCGACAATGGCAACAGTGTCTGTACTACAACCGTAACAACAAAAACCACCAATGGACAAGAGTCGGTCAGCAATGCAAATGGCTCATCAGTAACCAGCGTTACATCTGGCACAACTTCCATTTCTTCTGAGGAATACTGCGATAATCTGAAAATTATGAACCATCTAAAGAACATCGAGAAAATCAATGAGAAACGCCGTGTATTTCTAACTAACACTATTAGCGAGTATAGTAGCGATGAAAAGAACGGAAGTGAAACTAATGCGCTCAATGGCCACAGTACGAGCAGTAACAGTAAAGTTAAGGACATCGTGAAGACAATTGACGATAACGTCCATATTGAAGAAAAACGTTTTCAACGTATGCACGCTACTTCAGAATCATTTGACAGTGCATCTGAACAAGAGTTAACTTTTGTGTCACTGCCATATACGACACCACTGAAATCGCCAACATCTCCTCCCCCAAAGCCACCTATGTTAAGTCGTGTTCGTAGCATTGGAAATAGTAGCGATCGTTCATCATTGCAGACACCACCACAATCACCAGTATGTCAGGCTTCAGACCTTAAGACACCGGCCAATATGGAGATACCTCTCTCGCCAGTATTTCAAGGTCCACTAATGTCCTCAGTTAAAGCTGAAGAAACATCACAATTATCGCAACCAGAAGTGGCACAAACTTCTGCAACAATCACAACTCAAAATGTGTCCCCAACAGGCGAAACTGCAACAGTGGAAACAACGTCTATTGATGAGGAACCAGTAGTGGCCTCTACAAACGAATTGACTGAAACAGCAGTACTACGTAAGGTCGAACGGCCACAATCATTGGCACCAGCAGCTCCAAGACAAATATCCGAAAATCATTATGCACGTTTGATTGAGGAACTTAAGTGTCCAGGCTGTGCGTCTCCAATGAGAGGTCCAGTGCTACTCTGTCAGTCGGGACATAGTATTTGTGCACAATGCACCCGAGTGCTGTTAATGTGCCCGCTTTGCAAGGTGAGTTTTTATTTTAATCAAACAAGTTTTTAGTAGTCTCACACCGCTTATAACTGCATTATATCAATTCTGATTAATTGACGTCAATACTTTATTCGGGTATTAGATATTACATTAGAGCTATGATGCGTGTGATTCTTGTGACGCTATTGTCGTAACCGTGTATGACAAAATCATACCTGTGATAAGAGCTCATTTCAAAAAGGAATTAAATTTTCAAAATCTATCTTGATTAGAAATCTGACACAGCAGTTATGATAGCACTATCATTTATTTGCAGGCCAATATCTTTTGTAGGTACATATATTAATAAATTTTCATTACTAAGTAATTACATAACTAACGAACGACAATCTAAAAGAGGATATATGTTATAATCTAAATATTGTTTTTGTACATTCTTCAATGAATAACGCTATTCTTTTAAACAATGTTTTATGGTCATATTATTGCGATAGTGTGCTAAAAGTTATATTGTTTTTTGAAAAGGACGCTCTTCATAGAACGTAATATTTACTAAGTGTTAGGTAATAAACCAGCTGTTCGAGCAAAAACAAACAAAATAAAAGTGATAATTTAGATAGTTCAATAAAGAAAACAATTTTTGCATGTGTGTTATGTTGGGCAAACTATGTCAAACTTTTCCCCTTCTGTTCTTTTTTAATATGGATGGAAAGTTCTTGATCAAGAACAAATTGTTTCCCACTTCCAGCAGGAATTGCTCAAATGGCCTTACTCACATATTGATTTACAATACTTAATTTTTTCAAAGTAAATTTTTTTAAGCATCAGCTCACATTCTGGAAAAACTGGTTTTACCTTTAGCCCTAGAAAGCTGATGATCAAAACTACATACGTTCATATATTATTCCAATTTTTTTCATTGGCCATATTTTTGAAAAAATTTTATTTTAGTTTTTGTGCATTTTTATAATATTTCTTAGTTAAAAAATTATCCAAATTTACAAAAGCAAACTAATGTGAATAACATTTTGGATATATGTACAATAGATATGTTCAAAATATCCTCTTGTTCTAGAACTCCGCGGGAACGCCTAAATTCGGAGACTTACTCGTTTTCGAGTACATCCTCAATTAAAAAAATAAAAAACTTCTAGGATTGCAATCGGAAACGAAATTAAGAAAATTGCATTATTTTTTTATTTTATTTTATTTATATTTTTTAAACTTTTTTACCATTTTAGCCTTTATACACGGAAAAATTACATGACCTCTGTGTAAGTAGCGCCTTGGTTTTTCTTGTTTCAGAGTGATCCCATAAAAAAAAAAAACTTGCAGTAAATTATGAGAAAATTTTTAAATAAATATTACCCTGTGTAAATCGATAAGAATAATAAAATCCTGGAACACTAGGTACAGCGTAGTCAAGTGCTTAGAGCTGTGAGATCATAACTCGCAGTTCGTGGGTTCGATACTCGTAAGGCCAATTTTTTTTTTATTTACAATATTTTCATACGAAATGTTACTTCAAAACCTGCTTTTAAATATTTAAACCACTTCCTCCTGCTTTTAAATTTATAGTGTGCCTTTAGAGCAAAAATAACTTTTAGGTCGACTATAACAGACTTATAGTATTACTTTTAAAATGCACTCTAAGTCTTTAAACCCTGCTGATGTTTTCCTCATAATCCAAGTTTATTATATAAATCTGAGTCGACTTTATGACCGCCAAGCTCGTACTATTGGGGCCTCGCAAGTGACTTTTTTTCGAAAAATTGTGATAAGACGCTTTTCAACTGATTTAATAGTGTCGTAAACGCTAACACCAGAGTTTAGTTCAGACGATAGAATATGAAGAACAAAACTATTTGCCGTTGTATTAAAAAAGGAAAAATAAATGTAGAGCTAAAGCAGCGGTTTTCATTAAGTGACTTTTTAATTCTTGGAGATCGCTGGTTGTAAGGAGCCTCGCGCGACCTAAAGCCGGCTCTGGAATTAATGCTCGGCATCTGTGTTTTGTTATGTCAGTAAATTGTTTACATACATAAAGCAGTATTGACAAATTTGCAGTATATCAAGTTTGTATAAAGCTTCGGAGAGTATCAAAGAATCGAAAAAGCCGATATAACCTCAACGTTTTCGAATAATATCGAAAAAATGAGGAATAGTATAAAAAAAATCGAAATCCTTCGAATTGCATCGAAAAATATCAAAGACGTGTTACTATAAAAATAGCTGAATAACGTCGAGTAATGTCGAAAATGTTTGAAAATGTCAAATAAAATCGAAAAAGTCAATGAAATTTAAAAAATCTAGAAAATTGAATAGGATCGAAATGTTGCATAATATCGAAGTGCATCAAAAAACCCTATAAAAGTCCAAAAATATAGAACACTGACGAAATATATATGTTACAGAAGTCGAGCAACGTCAAAATGTGTTGTTCAGTATCAAAAAATATCGAACAGGATTTCAAAGTATCGAAAAAATAGATGTATATCGAGAGTATGCTAAGAAGTTTAGGTACGTAAGGTACATATGTAAAGAATGTAATGTATGGTATATTAATTAAGTAAGACGCTATCAGACAGTGTATTTTAAGTAAATTAAAAAATTTATTAGTACCATTTTCAACTTCAAAATTCACATCTTTTCCCCAGTAACAAGTATTTCGTGTACAAAATTTTACACTGAAGGTACTAAAATAAATTCGTAATAGTTAAGCTTACGTTTCAATTCTTATCTGAATGTATGGCAAGGTTTTTTATTTGCTGTTTTTTTTACTTCTAGGAACCTTTCACTACATTACGTTCCCTAACCGTAGAGGCACTTTGCTCAAAAGCTCATTTTCGATGCGCCAATGCTGAAGGAGGATGCAGTGTTCGTCTACATCTCGATTTGCTTGGTTGGCATGAAAAAAATTGCATCTACAAGCCAATGAGGTGTTTTATGGGGCGTATTTGGGGTGATTGCAAATGGGCGGGACGTGAAATCAATTGGAAAGAGCATGTGGAAACTGAACATGCCGACAAAGTATTCACTGAACCTTCAACAGATTTAATGTTCTTATGGAATATGGGCCTCAAACAAAAGCGACTAACTGCGTATTATGTGTTTCTTGCCTTCGATGAAATGTTCAATTTTTATGAGATAAACGATAATGACCGGGTACTTTTTACTATGACCTGTACCTCAACGATTCGTGATAAGAAAGACAACTTTGCCTTTGAAGTAACCATTATTCACCAGGACAGTGAAGCTTTTTCCATAACACAAAAGTTTCCGGTACATAGTGAATACGACAAGGATATACTCATGGAAGGTACTTGTGTCAGTATTCCACTAACCGATTTGACTAAATTTATTGACGATGAAAAGGTAATGTGACCAAAATTTTCTTTGATTTGCATGTTTACATGTTTGCATGTTTCTACTAATTTTTATAGCTTTTGCACTACCGCGTTCGTGTTGTGGAGGTTAAGTCACCACTTAAATCAAAATCACGAACATCCCATTCAACTGTACTCCCTTTGAATTTCCAGAATACCCAAATAGAGGGTACTAATTTTAAAAATGTTCCCTCAAATGTTATTCTAACACGCAATGCAGAGGATGGACGGTATACGTCTAATGGTGAACCAGAAACTCCTTCCATGGAAGATGAATTCGAGGTTATGCGTCAACAATATGAAAGTAAATTCAAAAACCATGATAAAAATCCAAGTGAAACGGATAGCGATCCAGAGTTAGAAGCATTCATAAGAACAAAGTGGGGAACTCCACAATTACATTTCAATCGAAAGTTTTTGGGTACTAATTCCAGTGATACATCTTCAGCAGATGATGCTTCAAATCGTTCGAAAAATCAGAATAGGTTAAGTACATTGGAAAAAAAAGTAAAAGTGAACAATGATCTTGATAAGGCATCCATATGTAGCACAGTCAGCACAAGTTATAAAAATAGAATGAGTAATTCCTTGCGAAAATCTTTTCGAACCTTAAAATCTGATATTATTGACTTAAAACCATTTGGAAAAAAGTCCTCGCCGGAAAAGATTTCAGCGGATCAAAAGCAGAGAGCAAGCAGCCCAACGTAGACACTTGTATTTTGTATTTATAAGTCCTATGTTAAAAGTCTTGTGTTGAATTGTTTTTGAAATTATTGAGATCTACCTATTTTACTGGGAAGTGCAGTAGATTCAGTGTAAATATGTATGTATGTATTAAATAACTGTGTAAACTTTTTATGAATAAAAAACATGTTACATAAATAATTTTGTAGTTCCTTGTTAAACTGAATTTTGGGTGTTTTCTCATTAAATTTTTTTCTTTAATTTGCGTTATAATTTTTTTTGTATTGTACACTCTCGATTATATTTACACCTAGTTATGTATATGATCCCTCGATTGCAAGCATACCTTGAAAGAAATATGAACGTGCGTTTATTATTTTTTATTTAAAAAAAGTCAAATTGTCTTAATTGTCCTAAAATTGCGTTAAGCTGAACGAAAGAAACCCTTGGTTATATATAACCCTCGGGCTTATGAACAAGCTCAATATTAATTAGGTAATCTATTCGAGAGTGTACTGTAAATACATATGTACCTACATAAGGAACATAACACGGTAAATCGGATACTATTCCGTTTTTGCATCTCTGATTCGTTTGAAATTTTATACTTTTAGTACTTGTTGAGAGTGTTCTCCATTATTTTTGTTAAGTTTTTTTATTAAGCTATTCAAGAAACATAAATTTTTAGAAACTAAAGTTTTTATACCCTACACTCAGGGTATATATACTTCGGCCTTGGTCCACGCAACAAATAAAAACCAAGCCTGCTGTAATAACCGTGGTAGTTGCAATGATGAAGTCAAAAAATGTAGGTATCCCGTATTAAGAAAAAAACATTTTTCCATCTTGGAGTATTCACAAACTCTCAACATTATTCGTTTTCCAGGACCAGCTTCGGTATTGCTAATTAGCTTTGTAGCGCAGCTTTCTTCTGACTAAATCGGCATATTGTTGTACTCGTATTACAAAATACGCGTATTCAAACTACCATACAATAAGCGATGTAAAAAATGATTGAAAATTTGCACTTGCTGGGTCTCTCATGGAAGAATCTACTTGTTGCGACCATCGAGGAGTTGCATTTATCAAGGGTTTCATTGATCGAGGCCGCACTGTAAGTATGTTACTTATCAGATCCTTTTGGTCCACTTGTTTTGATAAATTAGGCACAATGCGAAATTTTCATTTTCTATCTCCACTCTAACTCTATGTTTTGAGTGTTGTATTCGTTGTTCTATTTTATTGAGCGAATCGTATAGAGAAAAGAGAGTGGCAAAAGAACTGTTCCGAACAAAAAGCTTTTGCTGAGAGAGTCGCATGACAAGTGTTATATTTTCTTCAAAATAGATCTTACGATTTATGACACCCTGTGAATGATCTACGTATGTAAATATATTTCATTTATAATAAATATGTCCGAATTTAATTTGTTAATTTTACTATGTTTCCTTTTTTCTACCCTTTTGAAACGCATAGAAGGAGTTTGGTAGGCATATAAAATGAAACTGAAAAAATAATTTAATTTTTTTGAGAACTTTGAACTTGTAGACAGTAACATCTAAGACAGCGGGGCGGACGAATAGCCGTTGAAATTCAGGGACATAGATTTTAATAAAATCATTATAAGTTGGGAACCCCTGGATTGATTTCTAAAATATGGACGTCATATGAAAGTTGATATAATGAGCTGTTAGGTTTATGAAAGTTTGAAATATGTACTACTTTTTCGAAATATGATAATATGACGCTATGAGAGAAACAGAGCAAAAATGTTATAAACGGTACCTGATCAATTTTGAAGAAGAATGTTATTGTCCATCAATATATTGTAACCTAAAAATGCGAAAACACTTGCTTGCTATATTCAGGAGTATATAATGTTAAATATTTGTATTGATCAGAACTTTTATCCGAAGGTCCATTTTTTCTGTTTTTTTAAGCACATTTTTATTTTTTTTCTGCAAGTTTCAAAATGTGCAAGACAGGGGTTGGCAGATTGATTCTTTTCACGCAATAGAAACGTTTTTCTATATCTGACTGTATTGCAGATTAAATCAGATGTTTTAAGATGTCATGATAGAAGAATGTGAATATCGTTTAAGCACAAACAATAACTATACGAAGTTGACACACAGAAGGACGCACATATATCAACGTTTACACGAACAAATTCGGTCTGAGAAATTCTTGTCTATTCTCTTTTGTGAATTTCATTTGCGTTTATACACGGAAACTAGAATTTGTTTGTGTAAGAAAATTTCAAAGCAATTACTGCGTCAACCCGCCACAACAAACGTAAATTCAAAGCATAATATCAGCTTTAGAATAGAACGAAAGGGATTTCGCGTGTACGACAAATTCTGTACACCACCCTTTCGTTTTTCCCTTCTTGCCTACAAACAGGAAAACTTTCTTTCAAGAGCTTCCTCGTGTAAACGCTGTCTATGCAATATAAAGTGACGTTAACGTGAACAAGCCCTAGTGTTAGAATGGCAACACTTCAACAATTGCCAACAATCTGCAGTGTGACAGATAAATTTGCAAGCCTTAGTAAACAAATGTATTAAATGTTAAAAAAAAGAATAGATTGTCAATAAACTAAATTGATGCCTGCGTTATAATTTTGTTTAATGTGGCTGGATTAATTTCTTACCAGTTTATTCGGTTGTATGAATTAAAACTAATTATTTGTTTCATAATGGGCGTCACTGTTTTGCACCCCTACCAAATACCTGACGGTAAAACTGGCGCCTATGCCATCGATTATCTCACTAAACGCCTACTCGCTTTGGGTGCATTACACTCAGGCCAGTTCTTGGTAGACTGTGAAACCTACATATCGGCGCCTCTGCATGGTCCCTCCAAGGCAGTGCATGTACTTCACGATTCTGAATATCCTGCATCCACATTTTCCATACTCGACACTGGCACTAAGCAGATACCGCTCGTAGCCGACAATCTTTTCGATCTGCTGATGCTAAAAATGACATCTGTATACACATCGAAAAAGCAGACAAAAATAGAGTCAAAAGGTGCACGTTTCGAGTTTGGCGATTTTCTTATAAAACTCGGCTCAGTCACCATGATGGAAAACTTCAAAGGAATTTTAATAGAAATTGAATACCGGCCATGCGTTGTGCTCGCATTTTGCTGGGAGATGATACGTGAGATGTTGCAAGGATTCTTAGGTGTAACTATTGGCAAAGAGTTTCCCACATATTTTACTCCACCGCCAGTGATGAATGCAATTGGCCAGCAGCAACATCACGCAAAGCAGAACGATGTTTATGAACCGATTGATACTATAAATCAGTACCTGGAGAATTTTACTCACTATCGCAAGCAAAATATGGGAACTAATATGCAAGTGGGAGGTGCTATGAGAAGTACCTAGGTATAAACGGACTTTAGAAACATGAATGTGAATTAGTCGTAAGGTAACATGTAATTAAAATTTTGTATTACCTAAAAAGTGTTTATTTTTATTATTATTAGTTTGACTGATCGGCGTTCAATGTTGAAACAAAATAAAACCATTTACACTAAACAAGTATGTGATAGAAGTCAAATTCACAAAACTCGAATTATTAATAATAGCCACGGTTGATTTTGCTTTAACTGTACGAGTTTCATAATCTTAGTGTCCTATGTTTCAGAATATACAGTGTCATTTTCAAATAAAGGTCTAAGCTTTTACAAGTTTTAGGTATGCAGATATCGGAAGGCGTGCATATCGAACTCTGCTCTAACCAGCTCGTCGTATGTCGGGGACCTTCCCTAATCCGCTGCCCTATTTGTCTAATTATGTTGACTAGTATCGCCTGAGGTCGAAACTCAACCGTACCCACCAAGTTTTAACTTACAAAGAACTTTGACGACATATGACAAACAAAACGTCGTTGTCCATGAATCATGATCTTATTTAGTTTCACCTCACCTCAGCCATGAACTCGACCAATATGCTTTCATTTCATTGGTTAAAGCGTTTTGCATTGGCGAATCATGCGCGTATGTTTTCTTTATTTTACCTGCTTCAACGGCACATTACATTTACATCTACATCATCTATGAAATAGTACCTTTCCAATGATATAAGTTTTGTTCACCTCTCTTTATAATAAATACTAAAAAAGTCCACCATAAGTTTCAATGTTCACGTATTAATATATAGATTACATCAGGATAGTCTAGTCTGCATTCATCCTCAACTATATTCAGTGCTTGTAGTCTTTGCCATAGAGTACCATGTTCTGTCCAAAAACAAGGAAATAAGGTGCATAACCTGTGCATTAGTGAGTTAAGGTAAGTATCCCATGTCATATAAATTTTTCGAGCTTATGAATTGCGGATATAATAGATCTATTTACTCTCTCTGAAGAATTCCCTTGAGGCGGAAATCCACAGCGCTCAAAAAAGAGGGTCCTAAATTATCAGAAGTTAATAATCTTCCATTGGTGGTCATAAATTTATATTTGTACTCTGTGCTTACACGTTTCACAGTGTCGTACATAATCACGAATTTGAGTTATCAAAAGCAGGGTTATCAAGTGACGGGAATTGACTCGGCTAAGCCTGAAATTTCCTGTCAAAATCGGGGACCAGGTAGGAATTCAAAATTTCTGAAATAGTCGAGAATCGGAAGATTTTTGTGACATGGACGTCAAACTTTTGTTTACGAACAAAAACCCACAACAGAAATCATTTTATGAATTATTTTTTTAATATTGCTGCCCAAAAAAAAAGTTTATATTACTTCTATTTCTACTTTTAGAGCGTTTTTGGTAACATTGCATGAATTTACGTATAGGGCTGAATGATTTTTCAAACTGCAGCCGTGGCTGCAACTTCAGACCTCATATTCCAATATTGAGTATACTTTTACTTTGCTATACGACAAATATAAAAAAAAAGGTTTTAGCAAAATTGTCATACATCAAAAACTATGTATGTAAATAACAAATTTAGAACTTTTATGTACAGGAAAGCTAAGTGACCGGTATTGACCCGGCGAAGCCCGGATTTTTATGTCAAAGCCAGTGGCCTGGTAGGATTTCAATAATTTCTAAATAAGCCGGGAATGAGATGATTTTTGTCACATAGACTTCAAAGTTTTGTTGAACGAGCGAAAAGAAAAAAAAGGTTATCAAATTTTCTCAAACCAAAATATGAGTTTTGACCTTTTTATGAATTAATTTTTTAATATTATCAAGTTTTTCCCAAAAAAAAATTTGACTTGTTAGCATTTGAGGACAAATTATTCTTTTTTAGAAGACCGGGAATAGCTTCTTTTCAACTATGTATGTAACATTTTTATACCTTATCAAATTTCTTTTCATATGATGCACATATTTTGTAAATCTGTCCAAACAACTTTTGTTTGCTATATCTCCGAAACTAGATCCAAAGCCACTTTTTTTTATTTTTTACCCCTTGTTTTTACTTTTTAATGTAAAATTTATGAATTAAAGTTAACCTAACCTACCTAAATATGTTAAGTAAAATGTATTCAAAAATTTTTGTGGACTTTGTTCAGTGGTCTAATACAACTTGCCTTTGCTCTAAACTTTACAATTGTAGCATTCAATAGACCTTCAGCGAGCATGTAAGCAAAACTCCAACCTGAGGTATGTAGGTTTGAAAATCATCTTTATTAAAACAAAAAGCATGTACATCCGGTGAACCAGTGTCAGCAGTAGTTTCATAGTAGTCGATTCCAGCAAAGATGAGACCAATTAAGACATATACATATGTTGAGTTGAAATTAACAAAGTGAAAAGTACCTTCGCTAAGCTTAGTGCATTTTAACACTATTCATTCCTGATCTTCTGCATGGCTCTGAAACGTGTTTTGCCAACAGTGCCTTGCTACACAATTAACAAGTGTTCACCAATAATTGTCTTAACCAAATGCTCAAAATAGAAAGGAATTGGACACACTTTGTGGACATCAAGAACGCAAAAATAGTCATGGTTATGATCGGCTGAACAAAAAATTCGTGGATTGGAGAAATTTTGTAGATAACTGAAGTCACGTGCTATTGACGGTGCAGAATTTTGTCGAGGTCGTATGCTCCATGAGGAAATGGAGGACTCAGAAGAAGAGATTTTGTTGCGTAACTTTTTGTTCGTTGCTTCTTTCCTATTAGAGATAGGGAATAGTGGTTACCTTTAGCATTTTTAAAGAAATTGAGTTTAATTTGTTTCTAAAAAATAAGTAATGTGAAATAATTTCTTAAATATCGCTAAATCAAAAAAATTGAAATAATTTTATTCCAAAACATTGAAATAAATCTCGATTCATTTGTTTAAATTTTCAGCTAAATTTTTTGGACGGCTTCACATTGATGTTTTTTTATACCGACAGTGGTAACCAACCAGTATATCTTTTCACTGATGGTAAGTACCGAATCCCATCACATATAGACGCTAATGAAATCGATTACCAGTGGCTAGTTATGCATATACTACAGATTGGGTATTATTTTGGTACCATGTTACTAATAGCACTTGTAGTATGTTCCCTTAGTTTAGATTATGGAAGTGATTTATATGCAACATATTGCAGGCGCACAGTAAAAAAAAATCTTTTACGTGTAAAGTAATTTTTCAAAATATAATTTTGCTAAAAGCATTTTCAAAGAAAATTAGTGTATTTGCGGCTAACGGTAAAACACAATTGGTTTCATCATGTAATTTCAAATAAACTATAAATTTTCACCAAAATTTGTGTGGCATAATTCATGGAAAAAATTCGCATGAACGTAAACAAATTTGTAAGAAAATCAAAGAAGTTGACTTAAAATTAGACTTAATTTTAGATATGAAATAACTCGCGTCTAATTGTTTAGAGCTACAGGCAAAGCTCGCAAGTTAGAACTCGCGGAAATAAGAATTGCTTGGAAATTAGGTCACTATTTTATTTTGTGTACACAGCTTGGAAATTAGAAATAAAACATCTAACTTTCGAGCTCAAAATGTTAAGCTCTGAAGTTAGAACAGAGATTCTGAACGAATTTTTGTGTTCTTCCTTCCGATTGCATTAATTATGTTCCAAGTGATACGAAATAGACTTACCGTTTTAACGGTCATAAGCAATTTGTAACATGGCTTTATCGTTTTCTTTTTTGTAAAATTTCTAATTTTTAGAAAGTTGTTCGAAAAGTAGTATGCGAAAAGCAGTTTAACACCTGTATGTGAACATTTTCGAACGAATTATTGTCTTGGAAAAAATGTATCAATTTAAAACATGAGTGATTTGGCTGCTAGGCCGCAAACGCTACGTCTAACGCAGACAAAAATACCAATTTTTTTCAACACATGTAAAGTCAGTGTTTCTGTTAATTTTTTTTCAAATAAATTTGTTTATTAACACTTAGTAGCTATGTAAAATAAATAACTAACTAAGAATCTTTTCTCTTTATGAAAATGTTTGGTGCAAGTACTTAAATTTCCTTTGTAAAAAAAACACTTGGAAATTAGACAACATTTGGAAACAAGGATTGACTAAAACTATTTTTTCCAATTTTCGCGCTTTGCCTGTATCAGCTAAGTTAGTGGTGTTCCTGACAAACGAAAAGAAAAAAAAACCAGTTATAAATTTTGCATTATTTTTTATTTTTTTCATATTTCAATAGTTATAATTTTATTTCATTTGTGGTGAGAAATGTTTATTTTTTTAAACTTAGACATACAATACAGTGTGTATTTCAAAATTACTTTTTGCTCTTTTTATTTTGTTAACAAATGCTTAACATTTATATTTTGATGTAGTACAATATTAACTGCAATATGAAATATGATGTATGTATATAATTTTATCAATATATGTATGTAATTATATATTTATATACGTATATAGTATAATAAAATGTTTAGTTGTATTATTGTATAGTTTTTAAGTAGTTTTTGTGTTTACCAAATATTGTAATATTAAAATGCATTTTTTCAGAAAAAATGTCTTTTCATTTTCGATTATCAAAATATTTCCATAAAACATAAAAAAGAAAAATGAAAAAAAAACAGCAAATTTTGAATAATTTGTGAAAAATTAAATTAAGCCAATTCACTTTATATAATCACACACATGTTAAATTTAATTTAAGCCAAACAGTCAAGTTCTAATTTTCTATAGTAAAAAAATTTTTAGTTAAAAGTTAAAACTAAAGTACATTGTACAAAAAAGATTAAATATTTGTTTCTACTACGTTCTTTTTGTATGATTTTGCTTAAGCTTTTTGTAAAAAATTAACACAATAAGTTTTATTATAATGATGCATATTTTATGTAAAGAAAAGTTGTCGATAGAGGTATATAAATCTATTCATATTTTTATAAATAAACCCAAAAAAGTTTAAATTGGTTAATAATAGTCTAGAAATTGTGGAAATAAAAAGGACATATGAACAAAAAAAAAAAACAAAGCGGACTTAAATGATTTCAACTTTTGGTAATTCAATTGAATAGTTTACAATTTATTAGATATTAATATGTAAAATAATTGTTCGTATTGTGCATTTTATTTTTATAATCAATAGCAACTAACAATTTGCTAAAAACAAAATTGCAATTTTCAATGTATTAAGAATTACACAATTATAAATGCTTATAGTTTTCATAACTGTCAAGCCCTAATATACTCGTAATTTTTATTATCTAGGTATATAGTACATAGGTAAATACTCAAATAGGGTAAGTTTGTTTTATGCTTAGTGCATTTGTCCCAAATTCTTCTTGAATGTTTTTTTTTAACACATTATTAAGTAACAAAAAATTAAGGCGAAGTTTATATTTAGTTTCTTGAAGATTATTTTTACTTCAAACATTTTATTAATCTTTAAGTAGTGACCGGGACCGGTTTACTGTTCAGAATAGAATGGAAGATATTTTTAGCTTTTTTATTGCTTAACAAACTTAGACAACATTAAGATATAATGAGTTCCACAAAACCTATTTTTAGTGTTAACTGAATGGATTTTAATAAAAAACTTAAATTCTTTCTTTCACTTTCTTTGTTAATCTAGAACCAATGCCAAGTGTCTTCAAGGAAAAATATTCCTATAAAATTAACTTTTAACTCATATTTGTTAGATAAAAAGCCAAATTATTTCGGTAACTATTCGAAACAAAGTCGATTCTCTTGAGCTTAAAATCACAAAAATCACGCAAAGTTTTTGCTTGAAACTGCGAAACCGGCCAAATATATTTAGTAATAATGGCCCAAGGAAATTAAGATTAATGTTTTGCAAGATATTTTCGCAAATCACGCAATATCTCTTTCTAAGACAATTTTAGCAATTCTCCTTTAAAATTTGTAAGTTATTTTTCTCAGATGAATTCGCCTTAAAGCCTATTGACAAGCACGTCACAAAACTTGAATAATAACCCAATCTCTTGAACCAGTTTTCTTTTAAAACCAGGCTTTGTTTTTTCCAACTATCTTTTCATTTAAACGATATCAATTTTGCCTAGATCCTCCTAATGTTAAACATTTGCTTATACAGACTTAATACAAAAGCACAATAGCATTTCTACGACTTGTTTGCATAAATTATGTTATTGTAAACAAAGTGCTATGAAGCAAATGAGCAGCTACTTATGAAAAAGTTTTTTCACTAAAAAAGGGCATCTGAGCAATTGCTTTGTGAAGCTGATATTAAGCTTGTATATTAAGCAGCCATGTTTGACAAAATTTTTTTATTTTAAAGAAAACAATTATTCATAAGTATTTAATTATACATTTGTATGGTATTAGCGCTATTTAAAACACTTGCAAACATTTTTCCAAACTTAACGCAATAAAATGTAGTATAAGTGAAAAATGTGGTGTTAGTTAACTAATCCTCCTTACTAGTTATCATTAAAATTTCAATTCAAATAGTGATATAATTTCTGGTAAAATGTAATTTTAGACAGTTGGAGAATTTTAATCCTTAAGCCAATAAAAATCAAAAAATCACCAAATCTTCTAAGACGTCAGATGTTCTAATTTAAAATATCCAATTTTTTATGTAGGAAAAATAGCCCCAATAAATCTTCCGTAAAATAAACACGATATTATTGGTGATTTCTTTACCCAAAATATGATTTTTTTTTAGAAAATGTTTTTAGGACTACGTTATCATTTTAAGCAAAGTTTCCTCGCTTTTTTCAAGGAATTTTTCAAATTTATTTCAAGCCAAATTTTTTGGACTATTTTGCCTACAGCCAGCCAATACAATCTACAAACAATGATGTTGATAATACTAAACTTCCTATCTTAAATAGATTTTCAGTGGAATTACAGATCTCCTATTTTTACAAAAGAGAACTTCAAACTTTCATAAAATCTATTACCAATTAATCAACATTTGTAACTTTAGTATTTGTTAGTAATTTTGTGTTAGGTTCAACGTACAAAAAAAATGTGTACTACAAATTGTTAGCATCAGCTAACGTACTTTTCAACGAGTTAATTATGTATTTTCAAATTTTAATTTTAGATTTTTCTTCATTTTAACGCCAATTGTTAATAATATAAAATTTGTATGATTAGTACCTACGAATATGAAATGCAAAACCTCTTCTTGCAACTACCAACTACGCGTCTACATACAAAATACCTCACGTCTACTTTAAGTTTAGAAAATGCCAATAGTTGTGGTTTGGAAAAACTACATTTTTGTATTTAGTGGTCAAAAATAAATATTCCATATATGATTTTTGTTAACATAATATATTATATCATATTTATTTTGAAATTACAATTTATATTCTTTCATTTTATTTTATTACTCATCATCATTATATTAATAGTCTTGCTTCATATTTCTTTAACACCTTTGCATAGATGTATCAACATTTCTAAATCATTACAATATAAAAAAAGAGAACTTAAGATTACATTCGTTAAATGGTAGATTTTAAAAATTACATGAAAAAAATATTTTTTTGTTTTTTTGTTGCATCATTATAAGTATGAATAAATTTATGACAGATTTTTTAGTAGGTTTTTTAAGTTTTGATTTCTGTAGCCAGTGCTTATAGTTTTAGTGTAAATTTTATGACTGCTATTGATTTTATGATTTTTTTTTATTGTTGTCCTGTAACTTGTTATAATGGATGTCATACTAATATTCTTATTGTTTTTGCTGTTGTAAAAGTTATAGTTGTACTTTGCACAAAACAAACAAAAAGAAAAGAACGAGAGATCATTTTCTGCAATTTCCGTTCCGCGTAGATTTTTTAAAAGTAATTTTTATGAAGATTTCCTTTAGTCACGAATTGGAATAGTTGGTGGTTTAATATGGCCACCGTCTCCTTCGGAGACAAAACGCTTACGTCCTCTGTAAAGAAAAAGAAATATAATTAAGTTTTCTGTTGTTTAAAAAAAACTTAATAATAGTTGGAAAAATATGCATACGCTTAGCAAAATTAACGTACCATTAATAATGAGCTTGATGGAATGCGTTAATAAAATGGTCATGATGACACAGTGTAAATTATAAGAAATGATTTTGTAAAATGATTACGTATCTCAAGGCGCAATTTGGGACATCAATAAGTCCGTTGCCGCTATACGTCCAGTTAGCGACAGAAATTAGGTGCTGATCGAACTACGTACATATGTATTAGAAGATTCTGATTAGGATGCACTTATTATACAATAATTGAGTGAAGTATGGGAGCGTCTGGGGCATTTTGAAAAACCATTTGGAAATTGGAACAATATTTGATATTTTTACCAATCGAACCACGCATGGTTACGCGTATTGCATGAAATTTTAACGCAAAAGAATCCATCGGAAGCATACTTGTAGAGCAGGGGGTTCTAAGTGCCAATGCTAGAGAAAATTGTCTACAATTAATGATAACCTTTTTTTCCCCTAAAATTAATAGTTTTGACGTACGAGCGCCGCAGTGTATTTCCACACGCGTTCAAGGCCAAAACACTCTTCTACACGCCACTTTGAGGTAGGGTAAGCGGCACGTTTTTTTTAATGGTGGTATCCCCAGTAGGCATAATCCACATGCATATCACTATTCCAAAGTTGAGCGCATACACTTTCGTTTCGCTGTTCTTTATGGACCAGGTGTTGCAAGTTCATTGTCTTGAGTACCGATTGAAACGTCACAGACCGAAATTTCTTCCACATCATCCGCGATGGCATTATAAAATTTATCGCAATCTTCTTCATTGGATGTATTGTTCGATCGAACGTAGCTGATGTATTGATTGCAAATGGATAAAAACTATGCAAAGCGATGCCAAATGACCCGGTGTAATAAGTATCCTTCGTATAAACGTATGATGAAATCTAGAATGAAGAATATTGTGATAAAACGTGCCGCTTACGCTACCTCAAGGTGGTGTGTAAATGGGTGTTTTGGCATAAACGCGTGTGGAAATACACTTTGCGGCGCTCGTACGCCAAAACTATTGATTTTACGAAAAAAAAAGGTTGCAACATACATAAATTGTAGACAATTTCCTTTAGTTTCATTTGGTATATAAATGTTTTTATCGTCAAATCACTCGGAAAGGAGATATTGTCAAAAAACTGCTTTTAGGCGCCATTTTTCCAGAATGGCGGCGCGAGCGGCAAAAATTAAACGTGGAAAGAGCACATTGAAATCTATACAATTACCCATTTTTAAAACTTTCTCTTATCTCTTTTTTAGAACCAATTGACTACTACTTGCAATCTTTATAATTTTTTGATTGAAACCAACAACAAAAACGAAGTGAAATATAGCAAAAGAGACTTAGAAATAAATGTCACTGTATACCTCTGTCGAAATAGGAACCCACTCAAAGATGAAAGAAGAAAATTGTTTAATAACCTTATCTGTATCAATTTCAACATGGGTAAGTGCAGTTTAATTCCTAGCACGAAAACCAACATGTCTACTATATAACATTTTTGAAATAATTTTCCCGCTTGTCGTTCAAAGTTTCTCTTATTTTATCGAAAAACAACCTTCTCAAGAGGTGAAACAACCTATTGCTTAATTTTATAAGATGTAATTACGTCTTAAAACCAACACTCCTTTTTTAGGTTGAACAATAGGATTTAATTTTCCATGATATTACAGTCAATTTATTCAGTCAGAAGCTGCCTGACTACCCTTCTACACATTTCATAATAGAATACGATTTATTCATATGTAAGAAAAGCTTCCACTCAGTGCATTCAGGAGCAAAAGCTCTATTGAGGACAGCAACAAATAATATGTGAGATATTGAAAGCTTTTTCTCTTGCAGTTTAGCAGTTGACTGCACCGTTCTTTAGCTCAATAAAGTTTGTCGACAAAACAAAAACAACAGGTTTCTAATTGCACAAATGCATAATTTTGCGCTTAGTATTTTCGAATTTTTTACAAGTTCACAATGTTAGTCAGTCAACTTGCAACTGTCACGTGTGCCAATCGATTTCCGCCTTTATTTATTTGGTTTTCTTAATGGTACTCAGCACACTCATATAGAAACCTATGGGGGGCAATACTTTAAAGGAAACTAAAGTTTCTTACAGAAAAGTTTAAAACATAAGTAATTTTAAGCTTGTCGGATATTTAAAAATAGATTTCGCACATTGTTAAAAAAGTTCAACACATTGTCAGAGAACGCACAAGTAGGTCTGTCTTTGAGGAGACTGCAACTGCTCACAGTAAATGAGTTAGAAAACGCTCAAAATTTATCGAAATTGGTCTTTTTTGGATTAAGTTTTCCTGAGTGTGCCCCTTAAAAAACTAATCACTCATTTATGACTCCAAAAAAGAGCTCAGTTGTAAGCAACACAATATATGGTATATGTTTTACCTACATAAAGCGTTTTTAGAGCTTTCGGTTGCCTGGGTATATGATATTTTGTAATACCGTCATATGATACAAACTCAAATGTTGCATCCACGAACAGCGTACTGACTTTGTACAAATTAGTTGCTCAGTCTGGAATTGAGCTCAATTCAACTTGTTGATATTATATTTAAAAGTACATGTTTACAACCAACATAAGTTGAGAAGCGTTCGATTGGTTCGACAAATGCGTGAAGCTTTTTAGCTTTCAAAAATATTGCACAAACACTCCTGCACCAAGAAAAATATGTAAATAAAATGTTCGAAAAAGCTGCGTTGAAGCTGTTGCAGCAATGCTTGTGTGGAGAGCAACAACGAAAAAAAGGTCATCGGTTGAATGAACCATTACATAATTCACAAGCTTGTTCTCGATGTGAGGTAAAATGTGTAGCTAAAATAAAATTATATATAAAATAAAAATGCTTTCGAAACAGCTGTTTTTTTGCAGATTTCCCTTTGGGGTACCAATACCCTTCATCGTATGTATGTAAATCTGTATGATCTCAAAAATTTATCACATTTTTTAGAGTTGCGCGCGCATTTGCCTTAAATATGAGTTTTTACTTTTTTATTGTGGTTATCATATTTGAGGAGTGGGCGAACAGAATGGCATAGAAACTGTTTATGTCTTTAAACTGGTCAGAAGAAAACCGTCACTTTGCTTTCAAAAAGTATAACATCTAGTGTCTTCTTGAAGTGTCTGAGATTAAAATTGCTTGAAGTTTAATGTATTGGACATGCACCGTTCTCTTCGCTCACTCCTCATTTGTGAAACTCAAAATTTGAAAGATAACCTCGACACAAGTCTTCGAGAGACTTCTATCAACAGCTATATAACATACTAACTGTCGCCCGCGCCTTCGTCTGCGTACTATGTTGTGTTAAGATATTCGTCCTTTAGTTACTTTGCTAAATAAAAATTTACTTAAAGTAAAATTTAGTTCTTCATTTACAATAAAATGCATATATTAATTACAATTAAATTAAAAGTATAGAATAGTATCGAAAAATTTGGAGTTAATCAGAAAGTATCGAATAAGATCGAGATTATCGAATAGCATCGGAAAATACCGAAAAATTCGACCAACTCTCAAAATTAAAAAGATAAATTCAAGTTCGAACAAAATCGGAAAACATTGAACAATTCGAACAGTATCGAAAGTCAAATGGTCGGAAAACACCGAAAAATACATCATCAAAATGTAACGAAAAAGTCAAAAAGTATCGGAAAACGTTGAAAAATATAGAAAATGTCGAACAAGTGAAAAATATTGCAACATTCTATTGTATAAGAGACCAACCAGGAGTATAGCATCGTAAGGAAAAACATCGAGAAGGCAACCCTTGTAAAAAACCTAATGAAAATCGACAAATTAATTGCAGAGGTATAAGCCAAATTTTTTTTCCTACAGCGCAATCTGTGATTAAGTTTTGGAAGCTTTAATATGCACGCATTTGCCACTTTGTACAAAGTTACATTGCATTACGTTGGAAAACTCTCTAGACATGATAACTTATGTAAATATTTTACTTTTAATGCAGCCTCTACTTCTTGTGCGATTACGTTGACGTGTTAACGTGTCGAAAATTATCTAAATATGATAAATTAAAGTTTTTGCTTCAATGGGAGGTATCATGCCTATTTTTCCAAATCCGTCCACTTTCACTTTTAATCAGAGCCATAACCGTGGCTTTGCATTTATGCACTTAATTTCACAACATCTTGTTGAAAAATTCCATAGATATAACTTAGAAGTTATTGCTTCTATTTGACGTGCCACGCCCGAAGGGTGTCTAGTACTAATGCATACATTAGATGCATTACAACTCAAAAGATAATTTTTCGACACCAAAAACGGAGTTTCAGCAAAAACTGATAGCACCATCGCAAAGATCTGATCAAAATCTGTCTATTATGTTTTTTGTTATTTTTCTAGCCACTTCCCTGCGATTACGAACGAGTTGAATGCAGCGCGTTTTATTGAAAAAAAAATCACAGCGAGCGCCAGGTGGCCCGCTATCAGTGAACTTAAAGTTTATATTTTTCTGCTTAAAACGTGGCATTTACAGAGTTGCCAAAAGTAAATACAAGGTGCACTAATAAATGAGATTTTACTCGATTTCATTTCAGTGCAGCTTTTAAATGGCTGATATATTTAAAAACAAAACTAAGGTCGTATGTTATTCTTCTTTTCCTTTCAGCTTATCACTGAATCAAACTTTTTAGATTTCCCACTGAGATTAACAGTAAATACAGCGGTACTTTTGTTTCAGATTACGATGGAAAGTGGGTGTGTCAATTGGTCAACTTTATTAAAACAAAGGTGAATATTTGTATTGGCTCTCATACTTATCACCCAAGATCATCATCTGTATCAAATATCAATAAGTCCAGCTTCATTTCCATTCTTTATGTCCAACAATTATAAGTTTATGTATATTTCACTGGAGTCTCAGAGAGGATAGGAAAAACAGAACCTTCGTCCGTAAAATTTTTGGAGGCCCATCATTTTCTTACGTACATTTTTTTTCATTAAGTCTTTTCTTATTTATTCTTAAAGCCAAGGTTCGAAGGTTTTTTTCATCAAAAAGTTTGGATCGGATCTAGTTTTGGAAATATAGCCTTGAAAAATCGGATATACTATGTAGATATAATTGCATCGAAACACTTAGGTATATGAAACATCTCCGCACACAAAATGTAAAATAATAGACAAACAAAAAATTATACACAAAATAAGTAAGTATCATAAAAATCTAAATTTGACAATAGTGGAATATATATATGTATATTTAGGTCGGTTCTTAGAAGGGTTGGAAGTTTCTTTTCTTATATTTATAAAATGATTTGAAAAATGTATAATACTTGATTCGATTAGAATTTGAATCTGCTTCGTTTGTAGAATAGTTTGAATGCAACTGCGTACCTTATCTAGCTCGACAACAGAATGTTGATATTTTATTATACAAAATTGATTAGTTTAAATGAAATCAGAAAATTGATTAAAACAAAAATAAATACAATCGATGAAACACATAATATGACGGCGAAACTAAACTATTTAAATCAAGCATAATTTAACTATAACCTACAGTTTTACCTAAATTGCAATTGTCACGTCAACAAAATCAATATTTTTTTATTGCTTCAGGATAATTTTTTAATCGCTGTGATTTCTCATAGGTTTTATTAGCACTAGCACTATCGAACTTCGTATTTGAAAACTTGTTTACCAAAAGCAGGCAATAGGTTGCCAACTACTTCAACATGACCGGCATCAGCAATCTGTTTTTTTGTCATTTTTAATGTTGCAGTCAGTTGCAACTCTTGTTTTTGGTTGAGGTTGCGAAAATGTCGACTCACAATTAATTAATTCCGTATGCTGTTATATAACCCACAAAAACTAAACAACAATCACAGAAATATTGTATTTTGTTTTTAGCACCTAACATTTTCAACCGTAAACAAAAAATAAATTTGTTTACGAACATATTTGGTCGACGTGCTTTTTAGTCCAGTGAATAAAGCTTTGTGAGTTGAAATTGGGGGAAAAGTCAGTTTTTCGATTGGGATCCATAGATCTTTATTCTTAAATACTTGAAGGTATTTTAGTAAAACAATAGATATCGCATTACTCATATAATTTATGTTGTTTGGAAGTGTAAGAATTCACTTAAAACAAACTGTGAAAGTATTGTTTACGGAAATGGTTAGTAAATTTGTGTAGTTATATTTAATTTTTATGAAAAAACGTAAAAACTGTCAAAAAGAAATGACACGAGGCGCGTTATTTTCCTCCTAATTAGCTATTAATCTATGGATTCAAATAAAAAAATTGGTGATATTTTTCTGTTTCATTGACTGGGCTATTCTGGCAGTTTATCGTCATCATTATAATTAAAATTAAGTGTATTTTTAAAAATTAAAGACACAAACAAGTCGACAACTAAGGCACGAATTTAAAAAAAAAATTAGGATGTGATAAAACAACAGCATAGTATGCACAATTAAAAACATAAAAATTAAATACACAAAAAATTTTAAATTTATTTTGAAACGAATAAATTATAAACTTCAAAACTAGGCCAACCTGTTTCTATTTTCATTAATAAGTATTAACGTATTAAAAATTAAATTTTAATTATGCGTTGAAATATTTGTGTTTTTTATAAAGAAATTTTGATATTTAGAAACTGCATACTAAGGTATAGAACTTTGATATTTTTCTTTCACCTCATCCCATCTGATAATTTTTTTAAAAATTGCTCTGAAAAATAATAAATTCATACCTCGCAAATTTAACATGTCTCCATGTTTCCTATACAGCAAATTTTAATTTTATTTTAAGGAATTGAAATTTCGAAACTACTCTGTCAATTTTAAGGCAAAAGGAATAAATTCATTTTCGATTACATTGAATGAATTAAAACACAAATTTTGCAATAAAGACTTGGAAAAAGGAACACAAGAGATATCGTATCGAAAGAATAAATGTTTTTATTATTCAAAGGGGAGAGACCGAAAATTGATATTTGACACCAAACCAGATCGAAGAATCAAAAAAAAAAATAGTTTATTGTACGTTTCGATGCGGAAACCGGTGCATACTTTTATTCCCAAAGGAATAGTTGATACGCTTTGAACGTTTTTATAAATTTTCGGCTTTCATGTTTTAATAAAAGTACGTGGGAATTGGATTTAGCATCTTAATTTTCAATTCCATGGCAAAAGAAGGCATGATTGTTTTGTCGATACTATTCAAGAGAGTAATCTAAGAATTGGAATTGAAAAATTGTGACTCCGTTCTAAATAATTGAGATTTGGAATCGGTTTTTTCAATTCAATGCCAAAATGAAAAGTTCTTTTGTCGGTTTCCATTCCAGGAATGAAAATTTGGAATTTAAAAATTTTGATTTCATTTCAAGGAATAAGAATTCAATATCGACTTTTTCAATTGCATTGCAAAAGGAATGATTCTTTTGTCAATTTTATTCAAGGATAGTTTGAATAACTTCGAAATACTTAAAAAATTTTAATCCCTTTAACTTTTATTAAGAGCTCCACTAAAAAAGTAGCCATTGGACTATTAATATACTACTGTATGGCAGCATATAAGCTAAATTTATGTTGCACTGCATAAATGCACAATACCGACCAAGTGCCAAAGTGCAGCAGCCTACCTCAAGAAAAAAATCATTCACAAACAATGCAAGAGTAAAAATTTATATAAATTATTTAGAACTTGCATAACTCGCTGTATACATACGAAAGCTTAACAAATAAACTTTTATTGCATAAAACGTACAGTGGTTAGTTATAGTTACAACGTGAAAAAAGTTGCTTTGCCATTTGCTTTTGCTAGCGAGGTTTTTTTTGCACCCGCTCTTTCGCTCGTTTGGTTTGTGTTGCAATAACGATCTTGAACTACATGCAGGTTGTTGCACTTTTATGCACAACAACAAAAAGTCTACGTGGCGATTACGATTATCGTACGATATTATGAAGAGGACAAGCAAACAGAAAAACTATTGACAAGCAAACAGACAGACATACATATACCAAAGGAATGAATTATTAACAAAGCCATAGCTCACGAATTTTAAAATTGTTTATCGCGAAACATTGTTTTCTATTGAGTCAATAAAAATTGTTAAGTAAAATATAGTAATTATTACTATTAGTCATTAAAAAAAAAAAACAGTTAAAAAAGCACACCAAAACAGGGGGCTTAAATAGATAAATGTTGTGGTCAGAGCTACATAGTCAGTTGACTGTAAAACTAAGTTCTAATAGTCATTCAACAAAGATTTTCGCTTTCTCGATGTAATTGAGTTTTTTTTTTTTTGCATAAAAATACAACCAATTTTTTATGACATGACAATAAAATATCTGTAGGTAAGAAATGAATTATGTTAATGCTGTAGAAAAGTGGTGTATATAAAATTAAAGAATGAAGTTTACCATATACATTTTTTCGTTATAAGCTTCCTATTTACCGTATAAAAATCCAATCTGAACAAATGTTATGGATTATATAATTTGTAATAGAGAAATTCCGTACATTTGTACTGTTCACTTAAGTGAACAAGTTAATACCTTGCTCCCAATTGGTAGGACATTATTTAATGTTAGAGCAAACGTTGCAGGTAAATTTGGATTCATGTACAAGTTGAAAGTTTGATTGCAATGATTTTGCAAACCTGAGCTCGTCGAAGCTCGAGTTTAAGAAGATTTAGTTAACAGAATGTACATTATTTTAGGGAAATTTTAATAAAATCGGTTATCATCAATTTTAAGAACAATTTAAAACAATACACTGCTACAAAAATTCTTTCAAAGTATTTTTTATTTCTTCACTAAAGTGTTGTTTGCTTAGTCAGTGTACAAGTAGGAACAAATTTTCAGATTTCAAACTACGCAATAAAACAATTAATTGAAGCCAAAAAAAAAGAGAACAACAAAGTATTTATCTGATAGTTTGGATGCCTTCACAATTTGACGCGTAATAGAAATGAGGAAAACAAGATTAGCAGCAATATTTTTAAAAATTAAACAAAAACAAAGTAACAGTAATAAAAAATATTCTGTGCACAGAAACACAACTATAATTAAGCAGAAACTTTTGTTTTTGTTTTTCATTATTTATAGAGTTGTTTTTGTTTTGAATGCCATGCCACGTTACTAATATGTGTGTGTTGTTGAGGCAGTCTAAGAGGGATCCAACAAAAACACCTGATAAATTGGCAAAAAAAATCGAATAAAAAATACCAGCAATGATAATAATAGAAATAATACGCAGTAAAAAAATTGTTGGACAAACATAACTGGCAAAAGAAAATAGAACAATAGGTGTATGTGCAAAACCGGTAAAAACCGGCAAAAACGTGATAAGTTCTACGATAAAGTATTTTTGTATTGACGATAATTTTGTTTTTATTTCATAAAAATAATTTTAAAAATAATAAATAGAAAAGTATACTGAATTTCAAAATCTAAGACCAAAAAAAAACACGTTCTCCATAGAAATAAAAAAAAACTTTTACTTTGTTTATTTCGCACGTTGACCATAAATAAACAATTTTTTGTTTAGCAGAAAATTATGCAAGCGACAGCAGAAACTATTATTGTTGCGGCGAAACCGGCTTTAATTGTTTACAACGCAAAAAGTTTGTATGAGCAATATGTGTGTACACATGTATTGCCACATTTTCTTAGTGCTTTGAATATTATATATAAATAAAATAGTTTATTTAGGATCTAAATGCTAAAAGCAAACGTTTTTATTATTCCGACATTTTTTCATTTGTTGTTGATTAACTCGAAAGATACGCTTTAAGTCTAGTCTCAATTACATTGGGTCTAAAAATGTAACGAAAAAAACCGAGTTTTCTTCCTAAAAAAAACTAAGTTTAGAGTGAGTTATTTTGAGAATAGCGTAGTTTATGATTGTTTCTTCCATTTTCCATGCTTTCCGAATAAATTAACAAATACTGAAAAAAAAAATACAAAAAGAGGAGCAAAACCAATATTTGGTTGTAGAATCGATGATAACCACATTAGGTTTTTTCTATTTTCGGCATTATTTAGAAAAAAGTTCCGTATGTTTACTTGTAAAAATCAGAATAAAAGTATTTAATTGCAAACTTTTTTGAAAGTGCACACGTATGCTAGAAAACAAATAAATAATTTTAAATTATTAAGTTTTATAAAATATTTATTAATTGAAATTTAAGACTTGTTTTTTCTTGCGTTTGATAATGAGGAACTTAATTTGGATTTTGCAGTATAACATGACTGGCACGAAAACAAGTTTTTGAACTGTTGCAACCTGCCTATATATGTAAATTTACAGCACAATTTGAAAAACCCGAAACAATGGGGTAAAATACGCCCCATAAGATTCAAAAGGTAAAGAAAAAACTTAAACTTATATAGCGCTGAACAAAAAAGTGCTGTATTATTGTCAAGTGAAACGAAAAGCAATCGAAACAATGTTCATTACGAACGTTTAAAATGGCAATACCTGCTGAAATAACTTGTAAAAAATCCCACTGTCCATGTCCAAGGAAATGAAATTGTGGCAAATCCAAAATTGTTATAATAATTATATTTAGGCGCAATATTCCATAAAGTCCTCGGGCTATTTTTTTCTCAACACCATTCTGTTGTGTCCATTTAGATTACACGGGGCGGCGGGACTTAGTTTGATGTCGACTCTGAGCGGCGATAGTTGAAAAAGCTTTTAACGTAAAGTTTAGGCAACTCGTGGAGTTTTAATCATGAGCCAACATCGTAATAGGCGAACACGCTAACTAACTAGTAAGCTTCCCAAGCCCACATAATTGGCATACAAAAACGTGATGCCTTCCGGCCAAACAATCACCTGTCTACCAAAGTGAAGCAAACGAGACAGAAGGTAACGAACAGTTTTCTACACCCATATTATTATCGTATTATTATTCAGTACCAAAACTCAAACCAACATGAATAAAAACTTCCAGAAAAGCTGTTTTTAAACTTTAGGTTTAATTGGTTTTTACAGCTTATGACAATACATATTGTTGTATGAGTGTAAAGTTATAATAAAAAAATTATTAAATTAAAACAAAGATATTTATAGCAACCAATCAAGATTTTGATATCATTTTAAGATATTGAAAAACAAATACATACTTCAGCTTTACAGATTTATAATTTATTTATGTGCTTAATATTTTCACTCTTTATCTTATCTGGAAAAGGCATATAAGAACCTAACTTTATAAATGAAAATTTCTGAACAAATAAACCTATACTTTTAATTATCTAGGTCACTAATGGAAACCAAATGGAGATTATAAAATTCAATTATCTTTGTTATCAATACAAACGAAGCAAAACAATTAAATTTATAGCAAAACCATTTAGTTAACGGCTTTTTTAATACATTAATTAATTTTTTAATACATTTAAAATGTAATATAGATGACAATAATTACAATCGTCTTAGTCTGCTAAGCGAATAGAAAACTAGTTCTAATGGTGTGAAGGGTGTTCGTAAAAAAATTTTTGGTTCCAATAAAGAAAAATGATAAATCCAGATTAATACAGGGTGTTTTTTTTAGAGGTTTGTTTTTCGAATAGAGATAAAGCTGGCATTTTATAGTCAAATCTAGCAACTCTAATGTCATTTATGTTCAGTTTGCTTTGCCATTTCATCATGAACAGGTTGACAAAAGAACAACGCTTGCAAATCGTGCAAATTTATTTCGAAAATAATGGTTCAGTTCGCGAAGTTTACCGCAAGCTCCGTCCATTTTATGGTCGACATAATCGTCCATCAGAGCAATTAATTCGGTTAACCATGGATCGTTTTCGCACTACGTTTACTCTATGTGATAATACGCATCCGCAGAGACGTCGAACAGTGCGCACCGAAGAAACAATTGCCGCTGTAGAGCAAAATGTTGAAGAGGACCCGAATGAATCGATTCGCCACCGTGCACAGCAATTGGAGCTTTGTCCATCAACTTTATGGAAGATTTTGCGCAAAGATCTTGGCTTGCGACCTTACAAGATCCAGCTTGTGCAAGAATTAAAGCCGCGAGACCATGCAATGCGTCGTGATTTTGGTGTGTGGGCCGAAAATGAGATTGATCTCGATGCTGATTTTCATCGCAAAATTTTGTTCAGTGATGAGGCTCATTTTTGGTTGAATGGCTACGTCAACAAGCAAAATTGCCGCATTTGGAGTGAAGAGAATCCACATGAGACCCTTGAGACGCCATTACATCCACAAAAACTGACTGTTTGGTGTGCTCTATGGGCTGGTGGAGTCATTGGGCCATACTTCTTCCGAAATAATGCTGGAGAGTCAGTTACCGTTAATGGAGACCGGTATAGAGCCATGATAACCGACTATTTTGTTCCCGAATCGGATGGCATGAATGTGGATGAGTTGTGGTTCCAACAAGACGGCGCTACATGCCACACACCGCACGTCACAATCGATTTATTGAAGGAAACATTCGATGAGCGCATAATTTCGCGGAATGGACCTGTCAATTGGCCACCAAGATCGTGTGATTTGACACCATTGGATTATTTTCTTTGGGGATATGTGAAGTCGCTCGTCTACGCCAACAAACCAGAAACGTTAGGGGACTTGGAAGAAAACATTCGTGGCGTTATTGCCGACATACGGCCCCATATGCTCGAAAAAGTGGTTCAAAATTGGACCTGTAGAATTGGCTTTATTCGAGCCAGCCGCGGCGGCCACATGCCCGAAATCATATTTAAAAATTGATGGCATAAAATTATCCTTCCAATAAAGCCAAATTGATGGACATTAAAACGATTTTCTTGTGTTTTATTTCAATTCGAAGCTCTATACCTCTAAAAAAATCACCCTATATTAGCACGTGTTTTTAAAAATTTTACTATCAAAAATTCGACAGTGGCGGAAACCCAAAAAGTGGGCATTTTGCGACAAGATAGTTTTTTCAAGAAATGTGGAAAATTAAAATATTAAGTCCGACGACATTTTTCGCGAAGTTAATAATATATAATATAAAATTAATTTCTAACATCAGATTGTTCATTAGGGAACCTGGAAACTACTGAGTAAGATTGATTTAATTTCCCACTTTCCCCCATATATCTTACGGACACCCTATACCCCCCCCCCCTCCCCCCTACTGTCAAAAGAGGTTAAGTCAGAAATTTTCGAAACACAAAAAGTCTAACCTTCGCTAACAATGTGTAGAATTTTTATAAGAAAAAACAACTTTTCAAATGGTTCCAAATGGAAATGTGCCATTTCTAACGATGTGGCTTGATATGAAATATATGTGTAGTGTGTATGAGTCAAAATTTTTGTTATTGAGCCCCAACGGAAACTAGATAAGGAGGTTGATCTACTATCTACCTGCATAATTGAAGATTTATTTTATAAAAATTTTGCTTTTATGGTTTTGCTTCCCCGAAGCATCTGAAGGTGTACATGAATGTGTACTTAAAAATAAATGCTTCGTCAATGCCATTGGAAGCAGGTTCCAGCTTCTCTTTTCTTTTGGGTTGTTCCTATTTCCCGTTGGGCTGTTGTGACAAAAACCAATTTATTGTAATTTAAAGTTAAACTTACCGAGAGGGCATATTACTTATAATCTTATCAGTTATAAAGCCAGCACGATTACATCGCTCAATAAAACGATCCAATATAATATATGCAAGTGGCACGTCCAAAACAATGTCAGCCATGTCATCAAAAACTCGTAGAAATCCCTATTTAAAATTAAATACAAAAAAAAACGTTTTAACACTTAACAATATATAAAGTGGAATTAACAGCCAAATGATCACTTTATTAATTTCCAAGAGTTAAAGGAATATAGCTGATGGTTTTATTAAAAGAAAACACATAAGTTCGCTCACCTGTTCCATGCCAGCTGGAAGTACCAAACAGACTTTATCCAATGATTTCAACAAATCGCACATTGCCTCTTCAGTTGTTTGACTCAATGATTCCAACGTCATGACAATTGCCTACAATAATAAAAACAAATAGACACACCCCATTTGATAAGCTCTTACACACATGCAAAACTAAATGACTCTTCAAAAAACAATGTATTGTAATGCAATGTAGTCAAGCGCATTATGGATTAAACTCACCTCATAGACAAGTTCATGATGAAAATGTGGAACTTCAAGGGCGCGCAGGCAACGATGTGCCTCCTGTATATCACGTGACGACAAATACTCTTTAAGAAGTAAAGTCATCTGTTTGGTAATTGTTTTGACTGGACGCAGTGGACCACCCATGCCCCAAACATTATCCAGATGAGCCCAACCTGTCTTCATGTGAAGTAAAGTATCAGCGCGTCGTATGGCAGCTTCTGCATGCTCACTAACTGCATCTGGATCCGTTGGCTTAGTAACGAATTTTGGTGGGATGCAATCATCGGCAACAGCGCGTGCCAAAAAGTTGCCTGTATAGAAATAGAAAAAAAATATGGAAACTATAGCAATAATTTTATGTTATTGCGATTATCGTTGTCATTGTAGCAAAAGGTGTCAGTGACACAAACAAAACAAAGAATGTCATGACAAGCATTTACGCACCACTAGAGGTCGAACACTGGTCTTTCGTGTTTTTACGTGTGTTTTCGCTCGCGTGGGTCTTAGTGTCTGACCCGTTCCACATGCTTTTTTCAAAGCGGTGAGACGTATAGGTTAAGAACGAATTCAATCCCCGTGGGATATCAATTTTAGCCTTAAAAAATGCGAACGTTTAATTTAGTGGTTAACATCACGACAATAGTAAGGACTCAATAAAAACCTCGTGTTTCTCGAGTCCTTTTTAGGTTAATATATATGCCTATCGAAATGATTTGCATATTGTAAGAGAGAGAGAGGACGAACACTTTTTTGATTTAACGATTAATCTCTATTTATGTAATCACGCAGACAACTGTGTCCTGAAAGAGGACGTTGTCCTGATAATTTTTGTCAAACAAAGTTATTACCGAACACATCCTATCTGAAGTAAATAAACTTGAAAAGGTTTCATTTCTGTGACACATTTAGTTACTAATTCTTTATAAAAATTTTAATATTTGTATTTATACAAAATATCCGTCCATTTTTCTCCCTTATTTTGAGTGATTTTTTGTAAATTAAATAAGATGTCACCATGGACTAAAGTATTGAAAAAAAACCGGTGGTGCCTATTAGAAAAATATTTTTCATCAACAAATAAAGGGTCTTCCAAAAAAAAGTTTCGCAAGACGATTTATAAATTTACTTAAGGAAATGATGTTATTTCATTTATTTACTTTGTTTCCGAGTATTTTTACTAACTTTGTTAAATAAATTAGCTTAAACCAAAAACTTTATTAATTTCCTCATACCTAAAATAACCGGTGCTTCTGGTGTATCCAGCGTCAAATCAGGCAAATTATCCAGCAATATTTCAAAGCCCTTTTCAATATCTTTGCCTGTAATAACACGTCCATATAAATCAGATATCAAAACCGATGTCATTTCTCTTTGTGAATCCTTGTGGTCCATAGATATTTCCGCTACTACACTCGTTACATATGGCCTTAATGGACCCGTCAAAATTTCGTCAAAGCTCACTGCAACCTCATGTGTATCACCATGTTCATAGTACTCCAATACAATAGGTTCCGCCAACTTGAAGAAATCTTCAGGTGTTAACTCAGGAATGACTTCACGCAACTCAATATCCTTGTCGTTGCATTCGCTGTCATAATTTGGATCATTTTCATCCTCGAGCACTTCATCCAGTGCCTCTACGCCAGGCCGACCCCATACACCTTTACCACCGGCACCGCCCTTTTTGGGCAAGCCACGGCCATGACCATTTCTTGAACGTCGACTGTTTTTCCAACGACGATGTGGTACAATATAATTGGGCACACCATTTACAGTGGGTACGCCAGTGGCAGCAGCACTATTTGACTCACCTCTACTATTTTGTCTATGTATGAGACGTTTGGCCTTCTTTTTAATACGATCATGAGCATCACCAACAGGGAAAGGTTTCTTCATAAAACCATTTGCGCCTTTAGGAGAGCCTGAGCTACCATTTAGCTCAACGGCGTCAACTACACCGTTAAGCTCACGTTCTACCGAACTTTCACGCGACTCAGCGCTGCCATTCTGATTAGTAGTTTCGAACTCCATTATTATTAAATAAGAGGTATTGTACGGAAAAATACAAGTTAAAATTTACGTTGGAAATTAATCAATAAATGAGTTTATCAAAAGTTAAATTGTACTTCACAGTCAGGCAACTGCTAATAAGAAAATGCTGTCAGCTTTGCTTCTGCAACGTATGGCAGGATTACAAGATATTTTGAAATGCTTCCTCTCAAAGGTGGAGTATTATAAACAAAACGGTTTATTAACTCCAAACCTTCTATTTTTTGTTAATGACTTCAGGAATTCAGTACTAACCCTAAAAAGAATAAGATTTAAAGTAAATTAATAATTTATTCATAGAATATATAATTTGTTTTAAACTTTACTTAATTAAATTGAGGTTTAATTATAATCGATATATTTTTATTAAAAACAAGTTTTTAGGAAATATAACAACAAAAACTTTTAATGTAACACTTTATAATCTTTAAACAATAGATAGATGTTTTTTAATATGTGAACTAATAAACCAATAGTGTGTAAAATGGCGACCTTTTGCCTTTTGGCAAAAAATGTTGCTCTAACTAATAAGAAAAGGGCAAATGTGCTATTTTTCAGGCATTCAACGACAGATGATTTTTGAGGGTATTTTTTTATATTTGATATAAAAGTAACATCATGTGCAATTCAGAAATGTCACAACGAAATATCGAATATGTTGCAAGTAGAAATGGTCATTTCCTTATTCGATATTTTTATATAGTAGTGACTCCCTGGTTAGTTGATTCTTCGTGACCACAACCTAAGTTAATGAATTTTAATCTGTCTGTGTTTTATCTAGCATTCTATATAGCAAATTAAAAAAATGCTAACAAAGACTTGAGTGTCGGAACAAAGACTTAAAAATAATAAAATGCATTCGGTGAAGGTTTGTTTTTCTCGTTTTGCTTTTGAGTTTAAGCCTGTTGACAATGAAACCGTTGACTTATAATTTTTTATTTTTTTCAAGTTGTAACGCTGGCATAACAAAAACAACAGATGTGTATGTATCTATGTATTATATGTATGTAAGAGTACATAAACATATGTATATAATTATAGTAAAAACATATCTTCGTTTGTCATTAAATCTCTGGTTGAAATTGTTGTAAAGGCTATCCGTTTCAGTTAGATAAACTTTTAATTTATGTTTTGTTATGAAATTTTTTACTCTTTGATTTTTCAAATTAGAGTCAAAAAAATATTTTGTTTGGAGCTTTAAGTTCCTTATTTCTTACTCGGTTTATACGAAGCGTTCTATATTTAAAGGTGTCAGCCCTAATTTACGATTTTTATTAGACTGTCCGCTTTTTCTAAGTTTCTTTAAGAAGACATCAGTATATCAATGTTTTTGTTAAAAAAATATGTAATTAATTAATAAAATAATATCACGAGCACCTAAGATTTTTCTCCAGATTTTTTGTTAATTATTTCATTAGCTTTAAATCAAAAATAAAACGCCCACAAGAATTTCACAAGAATTTTTTTTTGTAGTGCATTTAATTTTTCCGTAGAAGCTTATAAAACAGAGAACAAAGTTTAAAGCGTTTTATCTGTACGTCTACCGGTTTTCGGTAAACATAAATACAAAAAGTTTCAAGTATTCGGTGACAAGCTACACTGCGCTTAAATAAAACTTTTTCAAGTCAAAAAATTTGCTTTTATTTAACAAAAACATATCGCGAGAAGCTCGCCAAAAAATTCTGAATATGAGGAACAGTCTAATTTTTACTATATTGACACTTCCAGGGGAACGGGTGTGACAGTTAAAACCTATTTCCATTCTTATCTTTCCAGAAAAGTGTGTGAATGCAATTTCATCTTCAACATTTTTTAAATATATAAAAATTTGACAACTATGTGTTCAGAAAATTGTTTTGAGGTTGAGTTCGAATTTCCTAAAATTTTGCAGGAATGATAAATTATTATCATTATTTTAGAAATACTTCATAACTATGTTCTCTTTATTAGAATCATGAGTAAATTCTAACATGAACTTTTAAATAATATATGCAAAGCAACTCAAAAAATGTAACGGGTGGGACATCTAAATATAACGGGTATGACATTAATGTATAGCAAAAATCTTTAAAAAACGGACATTCAATATGTGGTGAAGATTTTTTATCTATTACTATTTTTAAAGCTGCACAGCTACATGAAATACATCAATTAATTTATAAAACTTTTTATATAGTACGTCCTCAATTTTGTTTTTTTTGAAAAGTGGTCCGTTAAGCTGGAAGTGTCGATATATACGTACCAAAAAAAGATTTGAAGTGCAACCAATTAATAAAGAACGCAAGAAAAAATTATAGAATATGTGATTTTGTAACGCTTTATTTTAAATCTACAACACGTTTTTGTTAGAAATCGCATACTACGACTATTATGAATGAATTTTCAGGGCTGTTCACTTTTCCCACTTATTTCAATTGTTAAATCAAAGCAAAAAAAAAATAAACAGTCGGACAAATAAACAAATATAAAATGAAATCTCAAAGCAATGAATGTAAGTATTTTAGTGTCAAAGATCAGATTTATTTAACAAAATGTGTTCAATTTACAGATTATTTTGATGCATATAATGTCAAACAAAAAAGATTCAGCTAATGTCACACAGAAAGCTAATGTCAGCAAAATCGCGACAATGCCAGTTTGAAAGAAATTTTTTGAATCAAAATCGAGATAAATGAAAATCGTGCTAATTTCGATGCCAGTGTGAATTGCTAATAAAACAATGAATTTTTAAGTCATTTGCGCACACTTCATAGTGACGAGCATGGTAATTGATTTCGGACTTTTCTCTCGGTGTAGGTATACAAATTCTATTTTGAGTCGCACTTACCTAAGTATGTACACATGTATGTGTATTAATGACACCTCCAAAGGTGGTAGCCAAAATACAACGCGTGATTTTTCGTTCTTGCTGATACATAATACACATGTACAATGTGCGTCTCTTTAATCAAATCAAACACCAAAAATTGTAAAACGCAATTTTTATCAGGTGATGGTTACAGACAAAAAAAAAAGTCCCAGGTCATTTTCTTTTTCCTGGATATAGACACAAACTAAATGTTGACTGTGATTTAAATTAAATTTTGATCTTACAAGCGGCGTAAGCCCAATTCATTGCGGAAAAATAAGATACACACCAAAATTTTTACTTTGAATTAAAATAAAACACTATTTAGCGAATAAAAATGGAACCCAAAATATCTAATATGCACCACACTGTATGTTACTGCCACACCCACAAAAAGTACAAGTGCAATTAAAGAACGCAACCGGTCAAAGAAGTAAATGAGGCAGAAGCAACCAAAAACAAAAAGTAAAAATAATTTCAAGGTTAAACCGGGCAAAACAAACATAAAAACCGGTTGCAACACTGTACACTACATATACTCGTAAGCGTATATTTTTATTTAAACACTATGTATATGTATGTATGTCACTCTGCTGTTAGTTTGTATGATGGAGTATGTAGTATATGAAACATCTATAATTACATATTTCTGTAGCAAAATAAAATAGAATCACAGCTGCTATCATTCACTGAGGAGAAGCTGAAGCAAGAATAGTGAACATTTCAAAAGATTTCTGCTGCAGGGAGAATAAAGAAAGACAGACCAAACTTTAAGTCAAAGCAAAGTGAGAAAGCTCAAGCCAGCAGAGAAAACACAAAACGTACAATAAGAAGCTAACCCAACAATCAAGAAGCCCTGTTAAGTCGTGCCACCAGCCTGATTGCTTTTAAATTGTTGTTAAGTTTCCAACAACTTTGTACAATCTCTAAACTCTGAATTCGAACAATTACAAATTATGTATTTACTAGGGATGCCAATCCAGCCCGTTGAAGCCCCAAAAATCCCCAGATTAATAAATAACTATTTTTGCGAAACTTACAATTGAATTTCCAACAGAATTCTAATTTATAATATTGAAACTTAGCTTTAGGTATGAGATACTTGCTTTAGAAAAAAGTTGAATTCGTATCCTCCATCGAATTGTTTTTTGAGATCAGATTTCAACCACAATAATAAAAATGTCATTTAATTACATTATATATACATAACTATACAGCTTAATAATGTGTGAAAGTGTGTTCTTCCGTCAGTCTACTTGTTACCCCTTCACAGGATAACAATGGAACTGATTTGGACGAATTTTGCAAAGAGGTTCCTTGAAGCCTCTGAAAAAACACAAAGGTGCGAATCCTCCCATACACCAAAAACAAATAAAACGCTATATCCCGTGAAATTTGATACGTGGATGTACATATATCCTTAGTGCAATGCATCTTGAAAAATCTTTGCGGTATTGGACAACAAAGCTCTATATAACACCACTGACAGCTTCATTTATGAAGTTTGATATATGGATGTCTGTTTTCCGTATAAAGCACCATGCAAAATGTGGGTAGAATTGGAAGTGGCACCTTCAATACAATAAAATGATTTTTTCTTATTTCAGTTTATCACTTTTAACCCGTTTTTTACTTTTATTTATGTGAAAGGTAGTAATAGTCTGGGGGGTAGCGTTGCATTTTCATGGTAATTTCATCTCGCTTAGTTTTTTTTTGTAATTGATAGTTTAAATATGGCTAGTAATAAAAAAAAGCGTCAGTCGCCAGAATCGAGTTGGGGCGGGCTGTTAGGCCAAAAAATGTTTCGTTCAATCGTAGAAACATATATTTACACAAATGTTTCGATGTCATGCCCGAAAAGTCTAATGACTTACTTAATAACCATCGTCATTTTAGAAAAAAAAGATGGTTTTTGTTGAAAGCATAACATTTTCAAATATAAAAAACCGCTGAAAGCTGAAGTATAGCTTCAGTCCCGGAGTATAATTTCCGTATAGTGTATTCGGGGCCTATCTGGGAAGTATCTAGCTTCGAAATATTAATTAGTTTTAGTGTTTGATAAATTTTCGCTCGCATTTCTCCGTTATAATTTTTTAAAACAAAACATATAAAAACAGAAGAAAAAACTGCAACTGTAACAAAATTGATTTTTGGTGCCTAAATTTTGTTTTTTTCTAAACAGAAAATTCTTACAAAAATATCAACAATTATTTAAAAGAAAAATAATGAATGAAATTGTGTATGGGTTCATTCATACAAAAAAATTTCAGAGACTTTTACAAACGCAAAAAAATATGTTGAATTAACGGTAAAAAAAAAAAAATAAAACCCGGTTGTTAGGGAAGCAGTAAGGGCGTATTGCGTCGTTGCTGTTACAAGGCAACATCAGCATTTAGAGTAAATTGAAGCACATAGATGTAAGTCTGTAGGTCTGCTTTATATACAGATGGTATTTTCTTACATAAAACGTAGATTGTTTTTGTAAATACGGCATGATATTAACATATAACATATATATTGACCTTGAATTTGTTAACTTAGGGTAGTTTTTGTGCAGCAGTGTAGAAATTGCGTCGTAGCTTGAAAAATTTCACTTCATATAAATTGGAACATAGTAGTGGAGTGACAGTTTGTTTGCGTATCCTAAAGGATGCCGCCTCGCCGGCTTCTAGTTCTCATTCAGCATGCTTTATGTTGTTTTGATTTTTCTATTATATACACAAGTCAACAAGTGTGAAAGTTTTGATTGAAAAAATACATGGTTTCAGGGGAACACTTTAAATGTACACACTTTTTTTAAATGATTAACATTAAGAAAGTCTAAAAAAATACCCAAAAAGAATTGAAAATGATTTTTAAAGGATATTCTACATATTCTTTTTCACGTTGTTTAGATATAAGAAAAAAATTATATGCAAAAGAATTAAAAATTATTTTACGTAAGACATCGATTCTCGATTTTTACATTGTGAATATGTACACAAAATTCGATTATATCATACAAGAATATATATAATATATTTAAGAAATTGTGTAAAACAAACAAAAATATCTTACAATTGCGCATCATGACTAAAACTTAACCCTCTTTAGCATTATAAGTCCATCGCGATAGGGATGGTTCGAACCCTTCTATAGTCGTATATTCTCTAGACTTTTAGCTACAAAATAAGCTCAATCACGTTGATGTACTTTTTCGGATTTTTGGAAGATTCATTTTAGATATGTATATATTTTGATATAATATCCGGCTGACATACTTCCCGTTTAACTTTGCATATTTCAGTACAGAGGTATATTTGAAAATTTATAGATATCAAAACTTTAAGCCATAACTTCAAAAAATGTTGTGAATCTTTGACTTAGTAATGCAAAGGCTTAAACTAAGAAATAATTCGTAGTTATGTGTAATACATTTTGAAAAATTTGTTATACTTATCTCCGAAACTATTAAATTCATCATCAACTCATTGAAACAAGTTGATAGCCCATTAAATAACATTTGAAATTACATACTATAGTGATTGCGATTTTTCTGAAAGCTATAACCGATAATTCGCTAAAAACTTTTTAAAGAGCAAGATGACTTGTACGTGAAGGAATAGGTTTTGCTGTAAATTTCAGCTGATGGGCAACTTTTCGTTTTCAGAGATTTAAGCAATTTTCTTAATTTTTTGATGTTTTTTTTTATTTCAAGGAGTAACTATTCTGTTAAAATGTGTAAGTTTTCGAATTTTAAGTGTTCCCGAAGATTTCAGAACATAGGTTTTTTGACGAACTGTAATTTATTTGCATGCCCAAAAGTTTAATCTTTAATAAAAGTGTAGCATCACAAACAATACACCACCTTGTGTTAGTATTTTGGGAAAAAATTTCTGCGACGCAATTTAAGACTTGTCGTTTTTATTTTTATTTTGTACTTTGTTATCAACAAATTATATTGGGCTGAGTGGGGGGCCGGCTGGTGGTATATGCGGCACATTTATCACGTACACCAAAATTTGGGTGTGTTTGTGTATAGAGATAAATAGAATATACATGCATACAAATATAGATATGTATGTATTATACATTTGTTGAACAAAAATAACATCAACAATGGCAACAAATAAAATATAAAAACACATGTTTGTCTGCAGTTACCTGCCGTTGTTGTTTTGTTTAAAATACAAAGAAAATATTCGTGAAATTTCCATATATACGCTTTTTTTCAAAATATTTTTATTTATTTATATATATATACATCCATACAAACAAACATATTTAATTCGTAAATAATTGCTTTTGAGCGTAAGTTTTGTTCGCTGTTTGTTTGTCAAAAATGTGTAAATAAATAAAATCACGAATATTTTTTGTAGTTATTGGCTTTCAAGCAGTTGACACACCTCGATTGTATTAGGTACATATTTGATAGATCCAAGTAAATGCTTAGTATATATTTATATCTCTGCAGAATTGTTAAAAATACAATGTATGTAATGTATCAATTTTTAATAAAGTTTCAATAAATTTAGTGTAAGTATGTAAAGGGTGACGCAATAAGAGTGCACTTTTAAATAATTTTGTTTTCGTGCAAGTGGCAACTCTGAAATTTGACAGCTGTAACCTATGATTGTTGATTATTAAAAATGTAGCGCTACACAAAAGAACAACGCGATGTCATTAGTTAAATATTGACAATTCGTAAATTGGGCCATGGAAAAACAAAAAGAAATTGAGATTTTTTAAGGAAATTATTGAAATTAGCAATCAAGATCATGCTATTTCTTTCTTTGGGGTTTTGTGAAATCTCCTGAGCTCAAAGCCAAGATCCAATACGTCATCGATGAGCTACAGCCATATCTTTGTGAAAAAATCATCGAAAATTTCATGAAAAGAGCAATGGACAGTCAATCAGAACATGTCCATCTGCAAATTGATCGTAAGCGCGTGGGACGTGAGTCGTCTTCAATGGCAAAATTTCATTAATTGTGCTACGAATTGGTACCTCATCCGCCATATTCTCCAAATTTAGCCCCATTAACTATTTTCTATTTCCAAACCTAAAGAAATGGCTCGGTGGAAGGAAATTTAGCTCCAACGATGAAATTCTTCCTCAAACATATGCCTAATTTGAGGACCTCAAAAGAAATCCTATTTTTTGGAGGGAATAAAAAAATGAAGAAACGTTAGACTAAGTGTATTGAGTTTATTGTTGAAAATATAAACTTTTTTTGCTTAAAAAAAAAATGTTTCATTCAAAAAGGCATGGATCTATTCATCCATTCACGTATCAGAGGCGTGTCATGCATATTTGGCGCCCGGGGCGGAGTTGCAATGTTACCCTCAATCGACTAAATTTTGTCGAACAAAAAGAAAACGAAAGGTCCTCACTTTTGACTTTCAAAAACCCTGGCAAAATGAGATATTTTTTCCGATCATTTTACAGCCCACAAGCCTTGCGCCCGAGGTCCTCACTTTCGACTTTTAAAAACCCTGGCAAACTGTAACGAACACTTTTCTTCATTTCACAGTGCAAAAGCCTTTTTTTTTAAATGGTCGTAAGCTAAGCGCAAAGCAATTGTTTTATTAAAATAAAGTTTGTTTTATTTAAGAACTATTGAATTTAATCCAGGAATTGAGAATTGATTCGAAAAAGAGGGTCTAAAACATATGTTTTGTCTACTCGGGCCAGATTTCAGGCTAATTTAATGATTTGATTTTCAGTGGCTGCAAAAGATACATTTAAAATAAAAGTTTTTCTCTGAGGCTTCCGGGCAATGTGTCGAGAGTATAAATTTGCCATAAAACAATTCTTAACTTTCGCCGTTCCAATGCAGCATTAAAGTGGGCATTTTAGGCACAACTAATTATACAGCATAAAAAACCAGGACCGCAGAATGTTAACGCAAATATTTTTAATCAATCTATCTTAATTTTGCAATTTTTGAGTAGGACGACTCTCTTTTTAAGGCCACTCACTTATGTGAATGTCCTTTTCAAAAAATTTTCAAAGTTTTAGCCTCTCTATTTGAATATATAAAAAAAACATCTAACGTTCCCAATGATAAGAATTTAGTGGAACAGACTGCAGACTGTAATTTAACTTTCCTCCATTTTATTTTTTTTTTTTGTTTTAAAAGTGTATTTATGTGTATTTCTAACTTGCTAATTAGTTACCTAGCATTTTTATTTGTGATTTCGTTTTCATTATTTGTTTTATTTTAACTATTTACTTTGTTGTTAAGATATTGCTGTTTGTTTTTGTTTATACCGGCTTTTTATTCAAGGTCTGCAGTTTTTCCCTTTAATATTTTTTCTTTTTTGCATTTAAAGTAAAAATGTTGATTAGAGCATATTTTTAAGTTTATTTCAGCGTTGTTTAATTTCATTGAAGCGGAAATTACTGTCTGGCTCCACGAAGACAACGTCGTCAGATTCAATTATGCAACTACATGCCTATATTTCCGCCAATGAAAACCAAAAAACCACCCCCTATGATTTTGTAGTTAAATTATGCAACATGTTGTTTTTAACCGGCCTAGGTTATTTAATCGGAACATTTAATAAATACATCTTTTTTCTTCTATTGCCCTTCCCTCTATAGCGTTATGCATTGCTTATTCAATGTTTTTTTTGTTCTCTATACTGAAAAAATTCGTATATGTACATTTAACTTCATTTTGTGCCACTACATTCATCAGAGCAATCCAGAATGTTCGCCTCACATTGTACAAAAATGTTTAAGACTATAGAATGGTGTGGAAAGCAAACCCACCGATTGGCTTTAATGAAGTACGAAGTGTATTTTAAATAAATTACATTTTGTATCGTCGCTAAAAGGTACCAAATTGAGTTTCCTTAGACAAAGTTGCAGCTCAAAATGAGATGATTTTTCCCGAAATTTTTGGCCTTGTCATATTCACAGTTTTGAAAGACTTTGTTTAAACTATGATATAAACTTTATATTATAAAGTTTCAAGATACATCTCATTTTAAGCTGGTAAATGAATTCCAAGGAAAATTAATTTGATACCGTTACGATGTTTAGTTTGTTTGAACAACATAGATATGTACATATATAGAAGTATGTATGTATGTCCACCTGAAAACCGATAAAACATAGTTTTAGGGGATACGATCAACTATAACAATCGTCATTGACTTGATTTTAGCCCGTAGTCTAGTAAAAATTGTCTGAAAATGGTTGAGTTACATCTCACTAACAACCCCTTAAATTATCACCACGGAGTAAGGTCGAAGTCACACCAAAGTGGTCAAATAAATAGACTAAATATCTTTTTCGGCCGCTTTCCAGGTATTTTATGCCTTCAAGAATTTGCTATAAAATGCTAGTGCGACTATTTTTGTAGGTGTTATCATTATATGTACTTGAATAAATAGAAGAAAACAAATTTGTCAATATTTTATTATTTTTTTTAATTCAATATAAAAATTTCTTATCTGTTATGTCTCAACATCAAAAACAAAAAAAAGCTTTGACCAATTATATTCATCCAAATTTTAAAATTGCTTTTCGACCTCAAAACTGTCAAGATTGTGCTTAAGTTTAAATTCCATAGATTTAGATGGTTTTGTTAATTTATTGGCTAAAACTTTTTTTTTTGCTAACGCTGTTTTATTGCTTTAAAAAAACACATCAAAATAATCAACATCATGATGACCATATTCGAGGCACAATTTGCGATAAAAAAAATTAGTTTGCTTCACTTTGGTTATGGTTAGTTATCAGAATTTTTAACTGACTACAGATAATGGAATTCTAATGAAAGCAATGTTTAACTTCCTTCCAACTCAAAAGCCAATAACTCAATTAACGAAAACGGGTTACATTCTTTACAGACTTAAGAAAAATCCTAAAAAAAAGTTTTCAAGTGGCCAAACTAAAATTTGGCTTAGTTCTAGTTGGGGTCCAAGTGAGATTTTTGTTTCATTTTTTAAGTTTAATTAAAATCGAATTTGGAATTTAGAATTTTCAAATAGAGTAGATCGGACCGGGTTTAAGTATAGCTAGCGAAACTCGCGCATATACATAAGTTGGGAGCTAATACATTGATTGGATTTAGCTTATTAAAACGCACTTCATATGACACCCATACTTCGGAAATCAGTGGAGCAGTTTCCAACTTATAAATTATCCTTTTTAAAAATTTTACCCGATCGTCCCCAAACTTTTGATTATACTCCATATTCGAAGTCAATGATAAAAGCATCGTAAGAAATATTAAAAAAAAAGAATGTCTACAATATAGTTATGCCCAATAAGAGCAAAAAAATTACCTTTTTTGTTTAAAATTTTCCAAGCCAAAGTTTACAGGTAGATGGTAAAGCTGTACTCTTGTCAAGCTTCTGATATTTTAATTTTTTTTTTCTTACATATATGTTCTTCTTTACTTATTTCTTGCTTTTTTAGTTTCGTTGCACATTAAGAAAAATGCAAATTGCGTTCTAAATTTTGTAGATAGCTAGAAACTTTTGTCAACTTTGCTTTTCTGAAGAGTTTTCCTTAATTTTACGCAAATTTTTCAATTTTAACGAGAGAAAAAGATTTTTGCAAACTTTTTCTCCCTTTGGAAATTTTTTAACGCCAATTTTTTGGTAGCACTTTATGTTTTTGTTTTCACTAAGTTTGTCATACGATTTTTTGTTTGATGTAGAAATTTTGACAAATATGTTATTGCGAAACACGTCGTTGTTTTTTTGCTTCAAGAAACTTCTTTTAATTTCCAGAACACCGGATTTCAACAGACACAAGAAATTAAAAAATAACTTTACTTAAACAGCACGCAATGAACCAACCAACCTTTCAGCTTATACAGAGAATTACTTCTGCTCGATTCTTTCGACAGTGACGTGTGCTACAGCGAGTTACCTACTCTTTCTGTTTTTCCATCTCTGGTTTCGACTCCGCCGTTTCCCCGCTTTTGCCAAACAAACGAATCAACGAGAAGTATATACACTCTCGTCATCTTCATCTTCGGTATTATTTTTGTTTTGCTATGGTAGTCGTTTTTATTTTTGTTCATTGTGTTATATATTTTTAACATTCACTTAACTAAGCGAGAGGACCGCAAAGCAGACACTGAAAAAAAACTTAGAAATTCTGAAGAACATAAGTTTAATTATAATTGAAAAATAATATAGGTTGTGCTAATTAATGCTGAGTCTTCCAAAAGTTTTTTAAATGATTTTGACACTCGGATGTTCATGACGTTTCACACTTTGAGATGTTAGTTTGACAGGATCTGAGAGCCTACACATATATGTATATAGTTATATCACGACTATAGATAATGAGTCCATAAACAACGTGGTTTAATTTCGGCTTCTTTAGACCCCTTCATCTCCCACGTTATCTTTAACAAATCCCACTGTCCCCTTAACGATTGTGGCTTATGAACTTTCCCTTATAATTATATCAGTACCAAGACACCGACCATACTTTGGTTTTTCGTTTTGATGTTGAAAAAGTCGAAAAACTATGCAATAAGCTGAAAAAACTTAAATGAGGTTATTTATATGTGTCGGAATGATGTGGAAAATATTTAAACAGTTGAAAAATCTTGTCGAACTCCATTTAATATCAAAGCTTATAGTAGCCGGCATCTCTATACGAAATTTTATAAGAATTACTCTGATAGTGCAATAATTATGACATCAACGATTTTTTGCTTGTGTGGGAGGTGCCACGTTACACTCCCGTTGAATTCAATTTGATTTCAAAGCAACACACATCTCTACATCAAATGTTATTAGGATTACTCTGATAGTACTCTATGTATAACACTTAACGTGATTTACTTGTATTGGAGGTGCCACGCCCACTGATGCAATCTCATCGAACCCCTGATAGTTTCAAAGTTTATAGTAGCCAACACCTCTGTACCAAATTTTATAAAAATTACTAGCATACTAAATAGCACATTAAACTTTTTTAGTTGTATGGGAGGTGCTACGCCCACTGATGCAATCTTGTCGAACTCCATTTAGTTTCATAGCTTATAGTCATTGACATATCTATACCAAGATACAATAATACACCAAATATAACATAGAACACTTTTGGCTTGTATGGTATTTTTTTTTATTGGTATTGTGCCCGCAAGCTTATCTTACATATTAAATTTTATAACGATGACGTTATTATTTCTATTAATATAAAGTTGAAAATATTGTGGGTGGTGACACGCCCTTCAATGGACATGATTTAAAAAATCAGATGTGTAATTCACATGCGGTAAAAGAGAAGCCTTCAGAGTATATAACCCCTCAAAAATTTTGAGATAGTTTAATCTCGAAGTAAACCAAATTTTGTGAAATTACAATGCTAGCAACTTGAATTCGCCCTTTTTATAAAGAAAAAGTTAATTACCAACAAAGAGGTTTTAAAACTATTTTAACTTACATTTGAGCACGTCCGAATAGGTCTCATACATTCTTAGAGACTGTTTTGAGTCTTCTTAAACTGTTGTTCTCAAATCCATCACTTAAGGTCGAATACGGATTTTAGAGAATCCATTGGTACAAGCCCCCATACTTGATAGAGGCGCTGCAAACCTCTAAGAAACGCATCCCTGTTAATGACTATAATCTTTCTGCCATAAAGCTAATAATTTAAAATTTTCTCCGTGTCTTCGGTTTGACTCTTGAGTAGCTTGAAGTATTTTGTCATAAGCAGGGCTGCCAGACTTGGCGAATTGTCTCAAAACATACGATTTGATTAGGTGTTTTGGCGATTTCAAGTTTCCCTAGTTATTGTCAATTATTTTGCAGAAAACGGACAATATTAGTGTTTTTTTTTTATTATTCTAAGAATCGAACATAACAAAAAATTTAACCTACCAAACCTGAAGTTTTTCTATTTTCAATTTAGAGATTGATATCTTACGATTGATCTATCTTTGATTAAACTAAGATTGCTTGCTTGGTTGAATTTAAAAATTGCAAACGTAAATCTCCAGGTTCGGTATGTTAGCTTAATAAATGCTAGTTTTGAGTTTTTAAATTCAAAACTTCAAGTTCACTACTTTACATCAATTGTAAGGTTTCAATTTGCTCATTTGAAATTAAAAACTGTGGCGACTTCAAATATAAGCGCGGCGATTTGTGGCGACTTTAGTGCCACGTATCGGCAACTTTGCGTCCAAGTCATCTGGCTATCCTGGTCTAGATGGTTTGCTAGATGGATATGAATGCCGCTTGAGTTTCTTGCATTGGTCGCCCAACTTTTCCCTTACATTCTGGAGTTAATAAAAACGTATTTATTTCTATCAAAAATGTATTTGTTTTTAATAAAAACAACCTGTGGCACGTTCTGTGAGGGTTTTTGTTTTGATACAACAATTTTCATTTTCTTTTATGTAAATTTTTCACAAATTCTTATTCTTAACACACGTAACCAAAGAAACTGGTAAGCAATGTAAGAAATCCATAAAACTTTTTGCGATAAAAAGAAACAAAAACTTTTAAAAATATTGCGTTGTTATAATTCTATAGAGCGTTATTTATTATCTGCTTTCTTGTTACGTCTAAAACTTATTGCTCAGCATTACGCCTCCTCATCATTATTGGAATACACGTACATACACATAAACGTATGTATTTTATCAATGTGTTCTTGATAATTTTCGATGCCGGCAAACATAGCCCATTAAAAACTGGCATGATACTACAAAAATAAATAAATGTATTTTTTGTTCAAAAGCTACCCATCAGGCAAAAGCGTAAGACACATTTTATGAAACTCTTCTATTTTATATGACTCGGCATTCCATGGAAGATATTAAAGTAAATCTGCGTCGCGAAAATAGGAAAGAGTAAATAAGGGCTGCTATATGAAAATCAAAAGAATATTTATTTTCATGAATTTTTATATAAATCGACACATTCAAAATTGAAATCTAACAATATTGACATATGAAGATGTCGTTTAATTTTAAAGTGGTGTAACTCCATATTGGTATCACATTCAGTAATATCTTTTGTTATAAAAGTAAAGTAACTCCAATAATTAAAAAAATTAAAAATAATAAAAATTCTACAATTTGCATAATAAATAAAATAACTAAAGTCGACAAAATCTCTAAGACCGGAAATCTTTTTTAGATGATATTAAGGCGTCTTTTAAACAGCTCAGAAAGAACTTTACCGATTCTCTTGAAACATAACAAAGAAGGGAAAATGTCGTTATACTTCTGACGCCAAATGGCTCTTATAAGCCCTTAAAAAGAATTGTATTTAAAAGGCTTGTAAGAGCGCGGTAGGGCCAGCGCCATATGTTCAAACTAGGGGCCCACGGATCCTAGAGACGTCAGTCTGAATTCATGCATGCCGTGTTATTCACCCAACAAAGCATTGCCATGTTTTAGCGAGCTTATCAACCTTTTCATTTCCCTCAACACTTGAATGCTACAACAAGAGAATTGTAAGAAATGTCGAAGAAATGTCATTACACTTTAGCTTTAAAAGATACTAAAGTATCATGGTAGTCTAAAAACTAACTATAAGTTAAGCTCATTAGAGAAATTATCGTCCCCAAATTTTCCCCATCTTTGAACCATCCGTGTAAACTTGAACGACGTACTCGCTCTCAAGGGAAGTATTTATCCCCATTTTTTCGTTAAAGTTTTATCAAATGCCAAATTGGTCGTACTGCAGTTATTTTTAGAGAAATAGTTCCCTAAACATTACATTCACCAAAACAACTGTTTGTACGGGAGTTCATACGTCATTTAGTTCAAGTTCACCCACAGAAGCTTGCTGAACCATTCTTAGTATTTTTGTGAAATTTGGTTGCATTACCTTAACTAACTCCTTCACTATAGCATTTTGGAATTTTATTTGTAGGGAAATGTGCCACGTCCACTCAGTAGAGAGTCCGTCAACTCATGATTACGTCTACTTTCAATATCACGAGTCTGGAACCTTTAACCAAGTTTACAGTTAGCAACGGGTTGAAAACTGTTCGATGCGTGCCGTATTCCGTAAGATAACACTAACAGTATTATTCTCGCAGTAACTTTTTTTGAACTAATAATTCATCGAATGAGGCCATGATCATTAACTTACTGAATAAATAGCTGCTTCGTAATGCATATTTTGAAATTAAATAAAACACTACCCTTATCTCTAGATTATCTTGGCCACACAATGTAGTAAATATGAATCGAAAGCACTTACATATGTGTATGACGGCCTAAAAATTGTCGTTTTGGAAGATTTTCATATGTACCTACATACTTAATCAAAGCTTATTTAATAAATATTAATGGTATTCATCTAAACGCCCTTTTGAACCCTGTGCAAACGAACTGTCGAAAATCGTATGGAAAGTTTTTTGAACAGGCAGCGCGAATGTGCGCCATAATTGTTTACAAATTTTGTATTTGTCACTTTTTTTCTCCATACGATTCTCTCACTAAAAATGACATGCTCATCAACTATCACAAATTGCACAAAATATTTGAAAGGGCGTTCACGAAACACATGGCACAAAGTTGCCTAATTGCATATTTGTGCAAGCTTGCGCGCTTAGATGAATACCATTATTACTTTAAGAAACATCTTTTACTTACTGTTGTGATAAAATTTTTAAAATATCATAAGTTAAACTGTTGTAACAATTCCAACAGTTAAACATAATTAATTAAGAACTTTTGCTTTTGAATACAATTATGAAAACAGAACTTATTTTTGTTTGTATATATCATATTTTTTAAAGAATTATGCAGACTTGCTCTCGCAACAGAGTAAGAGGTACGCTTTTTTTTAGTGTAAAGTTAAATTTAGTCTGAGAATAGTTGCGAACGCCACTGTGCTCTGGTGAGAGGCGCAATTATAGACAAGCCTTCAAGTTATGGAGAATGCAAAAGTAGACTCACTTTCATTTGGATGCATTAACTAATGCATTTTGTTAAAGTGCGCCGATACGAGCATATGTATGTACTATATGTATGTAAGTAGGCGTATGTTTACGTGAATCCAATTGGAAAATGCATTAACAATCCAAATTGCAGCCACAATGACAAAAAACTTATTTTAAACGTATGGCAAATAGAGTTAAAACGAAGACAAATTGATTAATATGAAAAATGAGCACTTTCCTATGTTAATCAAACAGGAAAAGGGCCCACTTCTTGCGCCAGCTCTGTTCTCCTTGGCTGCAAAAATATTGTTAACTCAAAATATAACTTTTGAGATCGGTTGACTTAAAAAAAATCTATTGCTCCAAAGTGGCTCGCCGTAATATATATTAGGGTGACTCAATTTATTTTGTTGTTCAAACCAGGTTTAATAGTTGCAAGTGCATGAAAATAATATTTTGGTGCAAGGAGAGCTCATAATATTAACCCTCCGTAGGCCAAATGTTCCATACCTCTCGGACGGTCGGATGCGGCCTGTCTGGACCCCTATATATTTACGGGTATTTATATTTTCGGGTTTTTTTTTTGTATACCCTGGCTTTCACAAACTTAAAAAGAAAGTGTGCCGAATATAAAAAGAAGTCGGTTTTTCGTTAATTTTTGTACTCTATTTCGAAGAATACACAGCCTACAAAAACAATTTTGTACTCTGATCTGGCAGTCAGACCATCTCCAAAATTGGAAAATTCGTTTTTGTATTACATTTGGGAGTATATTACGCATCGAATTGATTTTTCTTATCAAAATTCATTGCGGCGTATGAAAGTACTCTCCCCTTCAAAACCAATTTGAATTCTATCGATATCTCATTTTTTCTCCGAGATATAGAAATTTCAAATTTATTACACAGGTCTGAATACAAATCTGAAATAGTTTTAGTATGGCAGGATAACTGAGGAATATAAAGCTCACGTTCGTGTTAAATTTTTCTTTCATTAAATGTAGACGAAACTGTATAGTAAAGCATTCCTTCCCATGTAATTTCTATGTAAAACCAAAAAATTCAATGAGCCACTAGTATATATCAATATTATGAGCTTTATCTTTCATGTACGTGCAACTTAAAAAAAAGATTTGGATCACCCTAATATACCCAATTTACTAGAAATGCAAAAAAAAATTTAATAAGTAAGGGCATATCCAAAAAGAAAACCAAAGATAAATTAAAAAGCAAAGTAGAAGAGATCAACACCAACAACCTAAAGACCAAAACTAATAAATAAAAAGAGATAGAAAGGAGAGATGGTATATATCGATATGTACATACCTCTCTGTAGAAAAACGAATAATAAGAGCTAAAAATATAAAACCGGTAAGCAAAACCACTCTCCGCACTTCGACTTAAATATAGAAACAATTAAGTTTTTCAGGCGCAGACTCACTAAACCTGTAAAAATTGTATTTCTCCTCCTAATTTACCCCTTAACTTAAGTTTTCCTACCGAAGAGAGAGAGTTCTACTTTTGTTTTGGTTATTTTGCGTACGTGACGTCTCACAGACGTGCAATGTCGTCGTGCGTGTAGTCGCTCTCAATAAACCTTGTGGAAAATTCCAAAAAATAAAAACTTGGAACAGTGGTCCTCAACCTTTTATTATGCATTTAACGGTTGCAAAAGTATAAAAATTATAATTAGCGTTTCATGTGTATGCACATAATAATTAGAAGCAAAATTTTACATAATTTTATCAACATTTGTGAAAAATGTTATGCCAAAGTTTAATGTATTATAAATTTTTTTTAAACTCAAACTGCATTAGGTGTTAATCTTAAGACATACAATTCATAAAAATAAATAGTCAGACCACTATTGAGCACAAAAATTGACGTGAATTTTACAATTTCTTCTAAGTAATAAATCGGTCAACTATTTGCAAATATGCGTTCCCGTTTTTCATCAGATGGTCTATAAAAATCAATGGCGCTATTCAATGTCATTTAAACTAATGTTTAAATTTATCAACAGCTTTTGGCTGCGTTAGCCTATGTGCAAAAGCTGTTGCTAACTTTAGAGCCAGGCTTAAAAATGACCATTAATACCTACTAATGAGTAAGATTCTTCAATCTGGATAGAGGTGCGAATAGAGAGACCTAGGCATAAGCTAGTCCTGCGTACCAAGAATAAAACCAAAAAAAGTGCAAATAAGAAGAGGAAACTATAATACATTACATTGCTTAAAAAAAAAGTTGCATTAAGCTATGGGCGAATGCCAGATACAAATTTTGAATTAAAAAAATATCTTGTCTATCTGTTTCATGAAAAGGAGACTTCCAGTTTCATTTTTAAAAAAGGCGAAGGGATGAATAAAAATTTTTGTTTGTGTAACATACTGCAAAAAGGCAAACGCTTTCATAGATAACTAAATTGTGTAACATCTTTGGCAATGCTTGCTCTTGCGTACACAAAAAATAAATTGATTTTTTAATTTCAAATTTGATTTTTATGAGACTTATTATAACTATGTAACCACGCATCTTAGTGCTTTCCTAAAAAAATTTTGTTCTATGAATTAGTGTTTCTAAATATCTGCTCAATATACCCTTTGAGTTTGATAAATTTTATGAACGAATTTCTCAAAGTCTTAAAAGTTTTACGAGTAAATTAAATTTCGTGTCTGCAAAAAATTAATGTGAGTTATCAGCAAATTTATTTACAATTTATAGACTAAGGAGAAATACATGATTCCACTACATAAACTCTTACAAGCTGTCAAAATCATCTCTGTTAGCTTAAATTTTTACTTTTTTGTTTCAGGGATTTGCTTATTTTGACGTCTGAAGAAGCGTTGGGCATCATCAAAATCGTTCCATTAGTTTTGTACTGCAAAAGTATTTTCTTGTTAGAGGCGTGTTACCGTCCACTAAATAATATTTTTTTTCTTCAGAAAACAATATCTCCTTCATCAAATTCTGTACAGCGGCTCATCAATCAAAGCATTTTATTTCATCGTAGGCAGTACCACGCCCAAAAGAGCAAAGAGATTTTAATAGCATTCCTTAGGGTTGAATATATCTATAGCAAATTTCATCAAAAACGGTTTGATAGCTCAGCCGTGGAAATGAATTTTTCTGTTCGAGGCGTGGTACTTTTTCAATAAAAAACCAAGTGACTGTTAAAAAATAATGGAATTGTTTTACTTTCGCAAATGATTTATGTGGGAAAATATATACATATATATAATGTGCAGTTATAATCCTTGAAATTATTTACAGGCTGATAAAAAGCCCCTTTTTTTAATGCACTTTTTAAACTTCAACTGAATTGTACCGAGAGCTATTTAAGAAACACTTCAAGAGAGCCTTTAGCAAATAGAGAAAGAAACTATTAATTATTTGAGGTGTATCTCCTTGAAAGTCCAATATAAAACGTAATATATATTGTTCAATTCGTTGTTTACATATTGTATTGAATTATGACATCTATGAAGCCAGATTTCGCTCTCAGATTTTAACTTAAACTAATATACCCTCTACAGTTATTATGTTTCATACTTTACACATTTTTTAGCTCAGCCATTCTCTTTAAGAAGAGGAAAATAGAGTATATAACAGTAAACTGTATGGTTCAGAGACTTTGTGCAAAGAATTATATATAATTCTTTGCTTTGTGTTAGTGGCACAACCAACTCGTTACATTTTATATGCGTTTTGACGGAGGGGAATGGCATCTAATCTTTCCACCGTACTGCATTGCTACAAATGCAATGTCATAAATATAACATCTCTGACAGTGCTGCCACTATAAGAGAATTTTACGTAACAAAATGGGGAGCAGCGTATCGTACAGTATGTGAAAATATTTCTTATGGCAAAAATTTCACAGATTTCTGCTCTCAGCCTTATGAGCGCTTGATCAGTATTATAGTCTTTTTTTGTTTTGTTTATTCTTTCACCGTTGCATTAGTTTGAGTGCTCTTTTGGAATTGTAGGTGTCTTATTTGGTACGTTCAACAGAATACGATTGGGGACGGGAAAACGGCAACGATTATCCGCTGTCTAAAATCATAACACACTTGATCGTATGAAATGGAACAGGATTGCAGCGTACGGCTGGTAGCCTGCCGACGGGTGCTTGTCAACTTAAATTTATTTCTATTTTCATCGTCGGCTTACGACAATCAGTGTTGCATTCCCAATCCGCTTATATAAATTTTTTTGTTAACGTTTGAAATGTCAATAAAAGAAAATGGTATCGGAATTTTCCGTCGATCGTCGTCCGAAACAAACGATTTTTCGAAGGGTCTCTTTTGACAGCGGGTAATCGTTGCAGATTTTCTGACCCCGTTGATGTTCTGTTTAAAGCATTATATTGCGAACAGAATACGAACTGTTGTCGGGAAATCGGCAACGATCACCCGCTGTCAAAATTATTTAATACTTGAATCAGGCATTGAACCGAAGCAGCACGTGGACAGGACGCTGACGATGAAAATAGAAATAAATCTAGATTGATGGGCATCCGAGGGGGCGGCAGAATTCGGGAAAATTAGAAAAAAATTTGTATATTGAAAAAATCAACTTGTATCCTCAAATGCAATTATTCGAAATTGCATGAAAATGTATATATCCAAATATTCCAAGCATAGCAAAGATCCGCGATTAGTAAACAAATTTCAATCGTAACTCCAATTTTTTGAAAATTCGTTATCGATTAAAGTTTATTTTAAATTCTTAATTAATATAACTTTAAATATGAAGTCTGTTTTCAAAATAATTGTCTTAAATGAACGAAAAAAGTAATGTTATTAATTGCATCCTACGAACTGAAGGGTTTAACTTAAAATAAATACTGAATAAAGAAATGCTGTGCTCAAATTGAAGTACAACGAGATGAAGAAAACAAACTAATAGTAAAATTCGGATATCGGATGTAAAAAAGTGTATTTGTTGATATTTATGAAACGTGATATTTCAAAATCGTGTAAAAAAAGAATGTGTGAAAATAGAGCTGGGTGTATATCGTTAGATACATTGAAAAAACAGCATCAGCTAAATGTGTAAAGATTTTTAACACCATGCCAGACCGGTAGTGGAAAACTTCTATTCATGCGTTTTTTTTTCTTCATATAAGACATTTTAAGTAGCATAGTGAAATATTTATATTTTTCAGAAAACGAATTTAATGTTTAATTTTGTAGTAAAGTTTTCACTCACCAAAACAGCACCTACGTATGTATATAACTGAGTACACTTGTGCCCCTTTTCCACAACAAGTTGTCCTGTACACAACTCGGTTCGACCCAAAATGTCACTTGTACCTCTTGGAACCTAACCCCTTAATTTTAACTTGAGTATTAAAGAAATAATGAATTTAGTATCAATATATTTTTATTAATTTCAAAGTGTAGATTAAACAGCGTTTTAAGTGTATTGAATGAAAATGAATTTATCAAATAATTTAAATTTTGATAAAAAATTTGTATCTGAAAACTTAATTACGACAGCCACTGTAAGTTTGTCGCATGAGCAAATCAAAATATGTATCATTATCAATTGTCATACTTATTATTGCATAATAATTAAGAAACTCTTCTTTGGTCAGTTGAACGTCGTTGCCAATAGGTCCGTCTTCAAAATTATTTAGAAATTTTGTTAATATTTCATTTTTAGTCATATCACCATTCTGATATTTAGGATGTTCTTTTACCGAATAGACTGATTTGAAATCTCCAATGGTTATAGTTCCAGTGCCGTTAGGATCCATTTTTTTAAATGTTTTATCGATAATATCAAGACGAGCTTGTGGTATAGGTGGTCTTAGCTTAACCAAAAAATCAGTTATTTTTATTGAACCAACGCCATTTTCATCAAATTTGGTAAACATATCCCTTATTTCTTCATCTGTGCAATCCAGACCAGTTTTGCGGATACCTTTGATGAACTCTTGTAAGTTTATAGTTTTGCTACCGTAAGCGTCTGTATTACGAAACGCTCTGGCTAATTTGAGTATGCCTGTGGAGCCATGGCTTAAGCAGAGAAGCGTCAATTTGTGAATTGGATCCTTTTCAAGTCCATCGTCTAGTTCACGTTGCGAATGGTTGATTAGTGAAGCCTCTTTAGAATATAAGTTCTCGTGGATGCTCATCTGAAAATAATTTATAGGTAGCACGTGAAAAGCTTTTTTCTTTTATTTTATTTGATTTTATTTAATGTTTGAGTTTGGAAAGTTGAATTTATTTTTTTAGAATTAATTTTGTATGACAGTAGAATACTTTTTATCTAATACAATTAACAAAGTAATAATTGTCTGTCTGGCTGTAACTCTATTCTCGGATGGCTCTAACGATTTTGGGCAAGTTAGCGTGTTTTGGCCTCAGGAATTCATTGATGATGTCTCATCTTTGGAAAAATTCATTTAAGGGCGTGGTGCCGCGGTGGTGTGTAAAAAAAGTGTCGCTCGGATCTGGTTTCCGAGGTATATCTTTCAGGAGTTGCGGATATAGCTTTTCTACAAATCCATGTAAGTCGGAAACACCTGCATTGATTTCCAAAATGTGGTAGTAAGCGATTGAGATATGTATTTATATTTTAATATGCATATCGTCAAAGAGATGACATATCAAAAAAAAATTTTAAAAACTTGCCAAAATTTATCCAAATGATTTTTATTTTTTTCAGGTTATTTCAAAAAAATCAGTCAACATTTTATAAAAGTCGTAGTATCTCGAAAACTACAAGCTAGATTTCAAAAATTTGTGTACTAATATCGTAGCTTATTAAATTACCATTCATATGACACCCATATTTTGGGATAAATGCGTTTCTGACTTATCTAAGCTACATATATCCGCCACTTCCGAAGGCTATATCTCCTGAACCAGATCCGAGCGACACTTTTTGATTCCATATTTATTCTTAGAATTGAGAAACATATAAGAAAAGTTTTGTTTCATAATCAATTTCGATTATGAGCTAAACTGTATTTAAGCCTTTGTAAAAACGGATATAAGTTGGGGCCCCATATCAAAAATATGGATGCCATAAGGAAGATAATTTAATAACCTTCAGTAATGGTTAGTAAAATTTTGAAATTTATCCTATAATTTTGGAGATATGACGATTTTTTTGAAATTTTTTAACATTTTTTTTTAAAAGAACCTTTCTTTTCCAAAAAATGTGTTAATGACCTTAAACTTTTTTAGCATGTTTAGTATACAGTTTGTTCTAAATTTTTTTTATATCTACCCCCTTTTTACCGGAAAACCAAAGAAGTTGAATTCTTATGAAATCATGCATTTATGAACAAACACAATAAAAAATTAACAACAATAAATACAACAACAAAAGTTATTATAAGACGATTCTCATTTTAAATCTTAAAAATAGCGCGCGCGTTTTTCCCAATACAACCTTACATTTCAGGAAATTCTGAATTTATATAACAATATGTATGTATTAGCATTATGAAAATTAAAATTTTATTTATGAAAAATGGTGCTGGTGCTGAACATAATATAGTGAATCGCGGCCTAAGGCCGAAGGCCTCCCACTCTCCATAACTGTTATGTGAAATTGCTATGGCCAGCGAAGCCGGTGTTGGATATATTATAGGATGCAAGCAATTTTCAAGCTAAAAAAAATATGAAGACGGCGTTTCCTATTTTTTCTTTACTATTTAACCCACTATTAGCACTAAAACAAAATTTGGAGAATGTCAGCTAAAGTAAAGCTGTTCCTAAATTTTTTCGCTAGGCCAAAGTTGAGACCCTTACTAGTTAACTTATTCTTTTTTGTTCTAATAATTCAGTCGTTAATTTCAAAACGCGACCTGGCCGTTTGGAGTTTGTCAGAAAAAACAAGCGGGTCTTGGAAATATCCGACTCTGCCATATGTCGATAATTTTTGCGCAAATTTTTATGAGAAATAAGATTGTCAATATTCTACCTTTGGTTTGGATATTTTTCAACACAATTTGTTTATTTTTATATTAGAACTTTAAGAATTTGTTTCAAGTTTGCAATTTGTTTGCGCTTTAGTAAACTTCTTTTAATTTCCAGAACACCGGATTTTATCAATTACAAGAAATTGATACAGAAAACCTTCACTTTCGTTCAACGAAACTTCCAGTATTAGTCTCTGCTTTCCAGGTTGTAAAGAATCGCCTTCCAGTCTGCATTGCCCATCTTTTGGCAGGATAGAAGATATGCAACTCTTTGCGTCAACATTTTTTAAACACACGTATTGATTGTCAAAGAACTGTGGGATTCGCTAAAAACAATGTTGCCGTACGATGTTAAGAAACATTTGTAGAAGTTTACTTCTGACTTACGATGCTAAAGGGCGATTGGAAAATTTATGTTACTTGGGAAGTTAAAAAAAAAAAATTAACTTTAGCAACAATCGCTCTTCTTACATTAAACCTACTTTTTCTTACGGATCTTGCTTCGGAGATATATCTATCGAAAGTTGCTGATATGACTGTTATAAGCAGTATAAATTAGTTGGGAGCCCCAGAATATATTTTCAAAATATGAGTACCACATCAGAAGCATTTTAATATGGTATACAAGAACTTGAAATTTGAATTCGAATTTGATAAAACATGTATAAAATGATATTCTCCAAAAAAAATATATTACTAACGCGAAGTGTTTTAAACTGAAATTTATTGTAATTAATAATAATAATGTCAGTAATTTATGTACCCTTCGGAAGATAAAGCTTATTTGCCACGAAAGGGCAACTGAGGTATCAAGACGTTTAAGTTTCTTTAAGAAAGCTTTCTAAATATTTTAATTTATTGAATTGCGTGACATTAAGTTGACTGAGATCATCCATAAAAAGTTATATAAGAATTTACACAGAATGAACTCATTAATTTCGCCATAATAATGTTGCTATACATAAGGAAACTGATAGTTTTACCAGTCCAAATGGCAGTTTCCTTGAGGTCATATCAAAACATTAAAATAAAAATGTATCTACCTCTTCGCATTTTTGATTGTGCCTTAAAAGCAAAAAATGTTGATATATAACAAAACAAAAGAAGTATAAATTCCAAATTTGGAATTAAACACCCAAAGTGGTTAAGCCATAGTAAAAATATTTACAACACTAGGATGAGTTCTTAAGTGTACTCACACAACCAAACATTTTTTTGTGTTGGCATTGGAACTCTGCCGAGAACTCCGCTTCATTTCCAATTCTTTGGAAATAACTTTTTTGGACAGTGTTTACGCGAGAAACTCTTGAAAGAAAGTTTTCCTGTTTGTGGACAAGAAGGGAAAAACGAAAGGGTGGTGTACAGAATTTGTCGTACACGCGAAATCTCTTTCGTTCTATTCTTTTGCTGATATTATGCTTTGAATTTACGTTTGTTGTGGCGGGTTGACGCAGTAATTGCTTTGAAATTTTCTTGCACAAACAAATTCTAGTTCCCGTGTGTAAACGCAAAAGAAATTCACAAAAGAGAATAGACAAGAATTTTTCAGACCGAATTTGCTCGTGTAAACGTTGACTTAGCTTTTGTCGAACAGACAGTGTTGCAAGCTAAAAAGATTTCTCCGTAGACCTACGTAATTTCTGCTCCATATAAGGAAACACGGAAGAGCATCGCTTATTCACGTAAATTTAATTTTATATAGTGAATTACTTACAAAAATATTTTTAGAAACTTTAATCTACTACTAATTTTATTATCAGTTCAAATTTTGCACCTTTTAAAATTACCAGTTGAGAGCTCTATTATGCATAAAATTGTGGTAGAATGTGTAAAATTAATTTATCAACTGTCGTCTATTAAATTGCGACCAAATAAATTTTTTATGAAATGACTCATAAAAGTAATCACATAAAAAGTCCATATATATATTTCTATTCCAGCCAATTTTTTTTCTATCAACATTTTTTTGTCAGATTCACAATCGTCGTAAAACTAATTTGATCTATATTGCTTTTGTGTTAGATTGAAGTGACCTTAAAACTGAAAAAATGAGCCACATATATATATTTATTTAATTTTTTTGCTTAAATTAAATTAAATTTAAAATTTAAGCAAATCAACAAAGTTTGTAATACGAAGTTTCTGCTTTAATTGACTTGACGAAAGTTTAAAAATACCTGCAAATAAACTTACAAAATTGAAATTGATCCGCTTTTAGGTTCCATTCGGTATGAAAATTTTTTGATCTTAGGGTCAGATTTAACTTTTGCAATAGAAACCGACATTACTAAAAAAGCTGGTTTAATAAAAAAGTTTGACGTATGCTTGTGTATGATGAGTATCTAGAAGCGTTACTGATTTTAGGGAATGAGGCTAGGGCCACACGGGCATTTTTTCAACGCGCGTTCTTCACAACGCGCATAACCCCAACGTTAATAAAAGCAACGTGCGGTCCAACGCGCGTTAATTATGTGGCCAAGTGTATATAATAAACGTTTTCTAACGCGCGTTGTAAAAACGCTCATGTGAACCGAGCCTAAGTGACACTGGTTATTTGTTTGGTTGTCTTGAATTAGAGAATAAAGTTAGCAGAGCAGCAGGAGCGCTTTTATTAATTTTGTACTGAACCGCACATTTGTTAAAAGTTATACATATTCGCATCATAAACTTGGTTAAAACTTAATACAAAAATACGTACATCATTATCGCTGACAAAAGATCAGTTTGTTTAACAAACTTAGGGTCACTTTAATCCCGCCATATTTAGTGCGATGAGGAAAAAAAGTACTATCTGGTCTGACCACTGCATTAACGGTAAAAACGCCTTTCTGAAGTTGTACGATCTGAGTGGCGCACCCAATTGGAGCTATGGAGACTGAAATCTCCATAAAAAATGATTTCACTGTCCAGTTACGACTCCAAAATTTGAGAATTGAAAAATGTAAAATTGAAAATTTATGCAAATCGACTGGTAATATAGACGATAAGCTTGGCGATTCTACGAGCACGATACGATAAATTTTGAATTATCGTATTGTTGAAGCACTGGTCCTAGTCAAGTTCGAAATTTTTTTTAAACTTTCCCTATCGATTAGTGCTATTGGTTATGTCCAATTGTTTTTTCGATCTTTCCCTATCAATTGGTGAAATAAAATACTTTATCAGTAAGCGCAAAACTTTGTTTCCATGTAGTGGTACAACAACCATATGGAGATCTGACTGAAGTGGACCTGAATCGTTGTTGTGTGCTCACATTTGTATACGTATACACAAATACGTTACTCTCAATTGTGCTCTCAATAGAACTTGCAGAAGAACTTGTGCTCATCCATGTTCACGATTCGTCTCGTTTCGTCACTAATTTTCAAGCCTGAAAATATGCCATTGTATTTTGAATGAAAGTAAAATATCAAACCTGTGCTCAATGAATAAAATAAAAAATGTACTAGCATATTCTTAGGCATGCAAATTAGAGACAAATCGTAATACATAAATGGACCATAAATTTCGTCGAAGTACCAGAAAAGGTCATATGTTAGCGTTATATATCCGACAATTCACTCCAGTACATATTTTCTTTCATACCCGCCAGTAAAGATGTTCCCACATAAGAAAATGTTTATTAATAAGTGTTTAATGGACATATCTTGATAAAGGATCAAATTAAACTTTAATGCAACAATTTTTCAAAAAAATTAAATGTGTTTGTGGTCAAGTCCATAATGTTTTTATCAAAAAGTCAGTTAATCCTCTTTTAACGATTTATCATCCTATCAAATGAGATTTTCAAAATTCGAAAAGGCTTAGTAAATATTTTGCCCGGACTTACAACGCGCTGCAAGTAAACACTTTAAACGTTGAAGTTATTCAAAGAATAACTTTCGAACTCATTAAAGCAAATAATTTTGTTGACAGAATTTTTGGTATATATTGAATCTTTACTGAGTGTAGTTAACAGTTGAACAAGGCCCGTGCGCAGAACCCAACCAAGGGGGAGCTTACTCATATATTTCATGTCAGGTTATGAAGTTCGAAAAAAAAGTATTTTTGACTATAAAGCATGCAAAAAAATACAAAAATACAACAATTGTTTTATAAATAAATCATATATATGTACATATATGGTTATGTGTGTATAGTATATACATAAATATTACATACTCTTAAAGTCCATAAGACAAAAATATATAAAAATTATTTTTCACTAGTTCTTAGGCCCAAAAGAGCTTTTTTTTAAATCTTTTTCTAGCACCAAAACGTACATACAACTTTTTTATTTTTGATTTTCTTCATGGGTCTTGTATTCAAAGATATTTTAAGTCCCACTGAAGATTTTTTGACTAGTTTGCAGGTCAACATAAAGAAAAAAATTTTCTCATTTTTTAATTTTCTTTTCCATGCAAAATAGTGAATAGAACAAAAAATAAAAGTTTTTTGGTCAAATTACTGCTTTTATCTTGTTCAGTGACTCAATATAAATACATGAAAGACATAAGTCCTCTGACTGGTATTCTGAAAGTTAACCTACATTTCGTTTGATTTTACCAACATCAAGGGACAAGAAACATTTTTAAGAAGACTTAAGATGAAACTCGCGACCTCTAATTCTTAATAGAATTGGCTAAAATTTTACAGAAGTTTACTTAACGGGTTATGGAACCATTTCAGACTAGGAGACGTAAACATTTCAAGCAATCGACTTTATCTTTTCGCACTAGTTGTCATTGTGTTGTCATCGTCCAAAACTCTTTGTACATAAATTTCGATATCGCGATGTATATTAATTGAGTCGAAATCGTTCAGCTGATCTTCCGACATTGTTGACCTAATGTAGAGTTTTAGACGACGCCGCATAGAAAAGTGTTCACAGCATTTGTTCACGAACAGATAAAAGCTTATAAAACTTTACCAACAAGAACAAATCAGGCCTCAGGATGTATTTAGTTGGAAACATTTTTGAAGCAAGATTTCTTATGCTTCTTCCAAAATAAGATTTTTTTAATGAAAAAACAGAATATTTCAACGACAATTTTTGCTTGGATCTGGTTTGAGTTTTCTAAAAATTACTACGAGTATAAGCTGCGAACCTTTTAACTGATCTCAACAAAATGGTTATCATTTGGTATATCCATACATAAGTAAACTTTTAAGTTCATTCTTTACTATACATTTTATACCTATGTATGTATTACTTTTCATATAAAGTTATTTTTTGTTTTTTTTTTTCGTAAGAGGCACAAGTCTTTTTTCTTTTTCATGTGAGTAACAACATATTGTCAATAAAAGCCTATGTAAAAAAATTTCCAATGGGGGGCTAGAACCCCCCAACCTCCCCCTGCGCACGGGCCTGAGTTGAACTCTTCCGGATAATGTTATTGATAGTAAGGAACTTTAAGTGTTTGTACCTAATACATTTTCTCATTTGTCATTCATAAGTTTATTTGTCATTAAATGCAGATAAAATTCTGCTAATGACTATGTATGTTTAGAAGTAGTCATAGTACTTAGTCTCTAAAAAAGTATAAAAGCTCTGGTGCCTTAAAAGTGATTTCAGTAATCAATAATGTATAACCATTTCCGTAGATTCTTGACAATTGCCTTATTTGTTAGTTCGCATGCCATCCAAAATACGGCTCAGGTCAGCCGTATAAAACCAGATGGCTTAAGTTCTGAACCAGATACATACAAACTTTGCACCTACGACAACGTTTCATTCAACAAATGCCTTCATTTGGTACATACCGCACAAGATAGTTCAATAGAACTACCGCTCGAGTGCGTTCAGAAAGAGGATAGAGCAGCTTGCGTAAGATCTGTGGCCAATCATCATACAGATTTATTAGTTGCCGATGGTCATGGATACCAGGAGGCACGCAGGGCTGGACTATACCCGGTGATATTTGAACGTGATAGTAACGAAAGTGCGTTTATTGCTGTTGTGCCGAGAAACATAAGCTTGGTAGATGTGTATACTGCACCAATGTGGGTAGAAGACTTTATATTTTCGATGTCCATATCATATACTACAGTACTGTTTGTAATTTCTTTTTTTTTAGAGATGTAGATCAAAGTAATCATCGAGCCTTTCACGCAGCAGCCTTCTTTAACATTCGACGTGGCCATGACATTTGTCTCTATTTGCGCACTGTCAGCGTAGGAACTAGTATTAAAATTGTTAACTCTGCCGAATATGCACCAAATAGTGATGAAATTTTAATTTGTCCTGATCGATCATATGCAGAAGTGAGTGAAATCCAACGTTGTAACTTTGAAGCAGAACTGCAACGGGCAGTTTTCATACCACGCCGTAGCTCTCCAGCTCTTCTTCATAATCTTCAAAGAATTGTGCGAACAATATTTGATCGTTTTGGTGCCGATGCAGAACGTATTGAGGGCTTAAACAGTAAGAAGTTCAACTTCTTTACTACTTTCAATGGCGAAGATAATGCTATCTTTAGGGTAAGTGAATTATATACCCTTGGGAGCTTAGACAATTTTAAGCGGCTGTAGAGTAACAGAAGAATCCAAATTAAAAAAATTTAATAATTGGCGATGATTAAAGACTTGTATCGGAATTTGATACTTTGCAGCTCTGGTTAATAGGTATAAAATTTATGTAAAGAAAAGTTTTACACTTACCCATAAGCATTTGAAAAGGAAAAAGTAAACATCGTTGGTACAACAGGGAGACCACTCGTATTTTTTTTTGAATCGAATTTAAAAACTATTTGGCTTAAATCATTTATGTTTGGTTACTTATGAAAAATTTATATTTTCAGAATAATGCAGTAGGCTTCGACTTTCAGCCGACTTATCAGAATGGCGTAAATGAAAACGTATTTGATTTATTGCATTGCAGTAGAAATGACCTTTCGCATGATCCCCAGCAGTTAGAATAAATTATTTACTTTAAAGGGTGCATTGTATAATGAATTATAGTGTTTAGCATTCACAGCCTATTAAAATATAGTTGAAACAATAAATTTAAAGAAAAAATTTAGCAGCAAAAATGTGTAAAACTTTTTACTTAACAAAATTCAATAATATGCTACTCGATGCTAAAAACAAGGATTATTTGATAGCTGAATTCCAAAGATTAGTGGCGCTAATGAAAAAGAATCTAGACTGGTTAAGGTGATTGCACTCACCAACATTTAGCTTATTTTATCTTACACATTGACAAAGTACTCGTAGTTTAACATATAAATTAGCATGGCTATGTGAGTAATTAAGCTTGTATAGGGTGTTTTTTTAGAGTTTTGGTTTTTAATTCGGACAACACTATCACTATGACAGGCGATTTGACAGCTGATAGATGATTTGTGCTCAATATTTTTTGACATTTTACCATAAATGGACTTACGCCAGAATAACGCTTGCAAATTGTGGAAATTTACTTACTTTACTGAAGCTTAAACTTTAAATTCACTTAAAGTTCACTTGATAATTTGCTATAGTGAAGTCGCCAAGATCGCTTCATTTGTACAGATAAATTTTAATTGCTCGAAAAAGTGATCAAAAGTTTGACCTTCAGATTGTACTAAAAATTGACCAATTGCGGTGCTCATAGGTCCAAAATGATATTAAAATAAAGCCAATTTCCGATCATTTCCACAACTTTTTTTTGTTTTATTTCAATTTGAAACTACGACAGTCTAAATAAAATACCCTATACTAGAACTGTAACTTGAGTATGTTGTTAACTGAAAAATGAGAATACGGAGATGAATGTGAGCTTATACTGATACTGATAACATACATATGTATCTCTAAGTACACAGGCCTATAAAAAACAAAAATATCTTTATGTTGTAGGATGAAGTAACGGGTGATTTTTTTGCAGTGGCTTTGTTTTTTCAGTATAAATTTTTTGACACTTTACGCGTGATTCCTAACATATATCAACGCCAAAAATGCTCACTAAGGTTTGCCATTTTACTATAAATAGATTAACAAACGAACAACGCTTGCAAATTATTGAATTTTATTATCAAAACTCGTGCTCTGTGAGAAATAAGGTTTTAATCAAAAATCTTTCTTCAGCGACGAAGCTCAGTTTTGGCTCAATGCGTACGTCAACAAACAGAATTGCCGAATTTGGTCTGGAGACCAGCCAGAGGCAGTTAAAGAGCTGAAAAATGCACTGTTTGGTGCAGTTTGTGGGCCGGCGGCATCATTGGATCGTACTTTTTCAAAAATTATGAAAATCGCAACGTTACAGTCAATGCAACAAATTACCGTGTGATGTTTAGCAACTTTTTTTTTGCCCAAAAGGAAGAATTACACTTGATTGATATGTGGTTTCAACAAGACGTTGCCACATGCCATACGGCACGCGATAGCATGGACCTATTCAGAGGCGAGTTTGGAAAGCAATTAATCTCACGTTTTGAAGCAGTCCATTGGCCGCTAAGATCATGGGATTCGACCCCAATAGAATATTTTTGAGGGACTACGTGAAGTCTCTCGTATACAAGGACAAGCCAGCCACAATTTCAGCCCTGGAAGACAACATTACAGCTGTAATTGGTGAGATACCGTCTGAAGTGCTGGAAAAGTATGCCAAAGTTGGAGTTAACGGATGATCCACCTTAGGTGTAGCCGCGGGCAATATTTGCATAAAATAATCTTTAAAAAGTAAATGAAAGGAATCGATATATCGCTTCAAATAAATATTTTATTCACTATTGCAAATTTTCTGTAATTTTTTTCATTTTCAAAAACCAAGGCTTAAAAGTTCACCCTTTACTACACCGTATGGGGTTTGGTGTGCTGAAAACGAATCCGGAGTCCGAATTGCTCCATTATGTCGAATCCGTAGTCCGAAATGCTCCATTATGTCGGGTTTTCGAGACATCCTAACCTAAAAATGCAAAAACGTGCAAAGTGAAAGACGTTTCAATATGGTTCGTGGGGGTTTTCGGATTGGAAAGGGTCGGTTCGAAGAGATGATAGAAACAAAAATAAGTTAAAGCTGACCAATTTATCAGATTTTAAACAAGCCGGCCGTTGCAAAAGCTGCCGTATGCTTTGGAAATGAATTATAAGCATGGATATTAGAGCTGATCAAAATAAAAACTTTTTGTTTTTTTCACAATATGTCAGCGGACGGATTCCAATAGCCTTATATGTCTGGACAACGCTGCCCATAAGGATTTTCATCAATATTGAAAAATGGATTGGCGTCTCCTGTTTTAAGTTGCCTACCCATTTTAAGCAAGTTAAAGAGGTTATCATGTTTTCTAACAAAGTGCGTACGGTTTTCGGGCTATTATCAATCGAGGAGTTCAAATTCATGATCAGCTTTTCTTCTTCTTCGTTTTTTCTTATAAGAAAATTGAAAACTGAACGGTCAAACGGTTTTATTTTTTATAAAAAAGCGCGGTTATTTAAGGCGGTTAAAGATTTAACGTTGTTAAGAAATTTTTAAATTGCAGAAGATTAATTAAGACTGCGCGGTAGTGTCCTAATTATTATTGTTTTTAAATAATAATAAATAAATTATTTGCTTAAGTGAATACCGTAAACCGCATGTCAATCATTGTTTCAAAACCAAAATATCTGCACTTTTTTAAATTAATATACCTGACATTCTTCGATTTGGTGTTGGTATATGTACATATTAAGCTGATTCAATTTTTTTTTGTTTTATCGATCGAAGAACTTGAATCAGTGAATAGTTTTTCTTCTTCATATTTCCTTATAAATACATTGAAAATTGACCAGACCAAAATGAAAAAATTCCGATTTTCTACATTCAAGTTGCAAAATCGGTCCACATTATTTTACCTCAGATCTCGTGGCACAATATTTTTAATGTATTGTTAATTGCTTAATGCCGTAACCGCGTAATGATAATGATCTTGTTTCAAGACAGAGATATCTGATTTTTTCTAAATTAACAGACCTGGCATAATTCAACTGTTCTGTAGATTTTTCTACGATTTACAAAAATTTCAAATTTTTTTTTATTAATTCGGTTTTTGATCACTTTTTAATTTGCATGAAGCCTGTGCAAAATTTAATATAGTACATAAATTTTTTGAAATGAAAAAAATACGACTACTAATGCAACTTGTAGGCGAAACGTTAGAGTAAAAAGAAACAGACATTACTGTAATGAGAGTCTTTGATATTCGCTATCGGCTAACTGGGCATTTGCCCAATGACCAGGCATGGACTGGTTTTAAGTTCTCATGCGCTTCGGATCGGTATGAATTATTTTGTTTATTGAAAAAAAAAATTTGATTTTGGATGGATGCCTCAGCTGTCATATATAAAAGAATAAAATATCTGTTTATGTACATACACACTCGCAACTGACTACTTATGTAAATGTACTTATTTTTAATTTTGGATAGCACTTAATATTAGTAAAAACGTACAAGGGCGGTATTTTGTCTGGAAACAGAATAAATAACACTGTAAAGTCAAATTAATAAAAACCATACTACGTGGGTACATGAAAAAATTGCTAAAATGCTGTTGAAATACTTAATATGTTAAGCGAGCTAAAAATATTTTGTTTATTTAGGTTCATTTAGATACAAATCAATTTCATTTCTCATTATTATTTTTATTTATGTTTTTTGTTATTTCTTATTATTATCACCCCAACAGCCAGCTTGACGATAATATTAATTTTTATTTTTTTCGTCTAGAGAATCACCTTAACACAGCATATGCTTCTGTTTTTATCGCAAAAACCACATTAGCTATTCTAGTCTAGCTTCTGTAGAATAAAAACAAATAACAAAAAGTTAAAAAATAATATTGAAAAATAAAGATTAGTGCCTTTTTTGAGTGATCAGTTGAGTCATTTCTAGAAGTTAACTCTTATTTATTGTAGTTGTAGGCACACATTAAATGTGCCTTCAGAATTATAAATTATTTTCAACTAAATTTACATGACTTGGTTATTTAAGAGTCATTTTCAAATGCAATATCAAATCATTAAGTTTAAAATGGTTCCCTATATTAATACACCCAATAGATTAATGAACACTAAAAAATATATTGGTCTACATTTCCATTATGGCGCCAGCTTGTGTGATCTAATAGTAGCAATTTTTTTTATTTAATTTGGAGTGGCTTAAAGTTTACTGCATCAGGGCACTAAAGATTGCGTTCAGTACCGGCCTTGCGAAGGTTTATGGTAACGCAACTGATCAGGGTAGATCTGTTCATACAACGCAGTCTCATATGTAAGCGATTCACAATGGAATCGAAAACTGCCTGATTTTCATGAGCCAAAAGCCAAACCAAACTTTTTATTTGGTATTCAATTCTAAGAATAAATGCATAATCAAAAAGAGTCGCTCGGATCTGGCTTCGTAGATATACCCATCGGAAGTTGTCGATATAACTTTTGTAAAAATCATTATAAGTTGGTAGCCCCTGAATGAATGTCAAAAGTATTGGTGTCATAAGAAAGACAATAGAATGACAAGCAAATCTTTTAAACTTAAAATATAGTTTTGCAGATATTACGACTTTTCTTAAATTTTGGACCGATTTCTTCAAAAATAAACCAATATTTTTATCAAAAAATGATTTCATAATCTATAGTTTTTTGAGCTTGCTATGAAAGCTTAATTTAGTCCCTTTAAAATGGTATATTGTTTGCACTAAAATTTTGCATATTAACTCACTTTTTTATCGGAAGGTAAAAATTATTCAATGAATTCTTATGAAAACTATAAATTTATAGACAAAAAACAATAAAATAAAACAACAACAACGACTAGTACAACAAAAGTTATTATAATACGATTCTCATTAAAAAAGTAATGTCACCAATATTATAAGTTGGATTTCAAAGAATTGCGTACCATTATCGATATGCATTGAGTAGTTCCCAACTTATAATGATATTAACAAAAGCTATGTCTGAAACTTCCGACAGCTGTATCTCCGAAACTAAATTCGAGCGACACTTTTTCTTTATTTTTTTTTGCTTCAAAAAAATTTTTTCTTTGAAAAATGTTCGAAGTCAGAATCTTCGAGTATCTGGTTCCATTCATGACGGCATCGAAATCTATTTTCGCGATTTTTTTTTACAATGGAATGAGAAATAATGTGATTTCTTGAACCTGCAATAAATTAGATAGAATTAAAAATAAAAATCGATTCCTCATTCCGATTCCAGGAAATGAAATTACATTTCATAATATTACATATTAATTCGGAATCGATAAATGAAGCAGTTTCTTCTTCAGCCATGGTGTTGAAAAAGTCAATTTCAAATTTTGATTCTGGGAATGGAGTCGAAAACCTCCATTTCTCTGGAATTGGAATTAAAAAGAAATCATTTCTATTCAGCTGTGTTACTGATAAGTTTAGTTGGAGCATCACCATGAATCCTGATTATTAATAAGTGTGACGGATTTCATGTCATATATTCTTAGTCAGAAATCGAATGTAACAGATATAACCTCAAACTTTGGCGAAGTGTTGTCCTGCTGGGTGGACTCTATGACTCTGTGTCCAAGTGCTTTCGATAGATTTTTTAATGGTGGTAATTATTTATCGAAAATTTAAAAACTTGACCTTCATTTTTCAAAATCAAAAATTATTTTAACTGATTTATTTTTGATGCTCTAGAACAGCGGTGGGCATGGAAAGCTAGCAAAAAGGCCTAACAACAAAATCAGCCAACAAAAAACGAAAATTTAAAGTTTTTTTGCTTTCATTGCCAAATTCGCCAACAGCACAAAAAAAACAGATTGCAGTACAAATAAAAACAATTGCTGCATTCGTCGAGACAGAATGCGCCACCGTCGGCTAATTCCTTTATGTGTTGTTTTTGTTTTCATTTGAATTCAAGTCAACGCTGTGCGTCGATAGCGTTGAAATTAGGTGAATCGTTTTATACTTGTTTGTGCGTCGAATAACGGTTCGGGCCATGAGGGCAGAAAGTGCCACTACGTGCCCATCGCAGCTCTAGAAAGTAAGCTGAGGTTTTTTCACTGCAAACAAAACTGTTTGCACCGCTGCACTGGATTAAGTTAGAGGTATAGGGAGCTATAACTCTCTGAGCTTCAGAGAGCCACCAACCAGTGCTGGGATAAGGTATTAAGTAAGGGGTAGAGGTATGGCTAAGTCCGCGGAAACTCTGCGATTTTTTAAATGCTTGTGGGATAATTTTATTTTTTTATGCATTTTTAGAGCAATGAAAGGATGACCTATTCATTTTAATTACCAAAATTATTATATTTTATTATTAAGGGCTCCTTTCCAGTTCTTAACTGCGGGCTCGCGCCGCAAAGTCTTAATCCGGCGCTATTAACTGAAGCTCTAAAGTTCTCAGAATTTGAGCATCAAATATGAACTTATTTATAGAAATTTAAAATTTACATATACATATGTGTATGAACGTACACATATGATGTCTGTGTTTATTCTGTTATCTACAATAATACTTTTCCAAACTTCTGAAATAGCTCGGAAATCCCCAGCTTGAGAATCTTATCTGCTAAATTCTAAGTATTTTAAAATTGTTTGATTTTCCCTAATGTCTATTATAATAGCCCCCTTGTACTGAATTCCGAATCAAGTAGTCAAATAGAGGAGATAAAAGAGCAGTTCGGTAACATAATTTTTTATTTTCTTAGAAATGTAGGGAAACGCGCCCAACACAGGCGCATTATTAAAATTTAAAATCCTATCAGTTGAACTTTTTTAGACAACACTTTTGCGCAGTGCTTGAAACTTTGCATCTTAAAAGATTTTTTGGACGCTGAGTCCAAATCTGGTAAATGTATTTTCTACATCGACTGTCGAAAATATCGATTTTGACCTTTGTTGTACACTTGTAATATGAACACCAATTCATTTGGAGCATTTCTGAGAGCATCGATATTAAGAAGTAGACCTTTTCTTTAACCCAAGGAAGAATACAATAGAAACAATATTTTCACTTTTACTTTTTCCCTAAAACCACAAGTAATCCGGAAGTATCAAAAATAATTCACTACCTTATTATTTTCCAAATAATTGTGAGTTTTAGTGATTGTCCTGATTTCAGTACAGAATTAGCTTGTTAAAGTAATAAAAATAATATTTTCACTATATGAAGTTTTGCATTTACACTTGCAGTACCACCCCTTAACCCCTCTATTTAACATTTTAGTCAAATTTTCTGAACGATGATGTTGAGGTCAAATTCTGATAGCAAGTTCGAGCTCAGCGCCCCCAAATATAATTCGACGTACCTGCAGCATTCATGTCTCATTTCTGCACACAGTGTTATTGTATCGCAGGTGAAGGTTGAGCGGGATCCCCTTTATTTAAGTTACTTATCTCCTCGGTTTCTAAATGTATTTTACATTTTTTGCTAAATTTGCACACATCACACTTGTGAAAATAATAATAAATAAGTTTTGAAATAGAGATATCACGACGCATATTTTATTCAATCAGTTATTAAAGTATACATTAGAGTGATTCAAATTCTTTTGCTACAAACAGTTTTCATAGTAGCAGGTACACGAAAGAAGAATTCTGGTTTGGGAAAAAGTGCTCTTCGAGGCATTTGTCTTTATATCTTGTGAAAAAAATATCTTGCACAAACGGGATCTAACCCATCGGAAAGAGCATAAAATTTTTTACTAATTACTTGGAAGGGGAGCTCATAATATTAAATTTTACTGGTGGCTCCTTGAGCTTGTTAGTTCTCCATGCGATATACATAGGAAAGAATGCTTTATAAGACAGTTTTGAGCATATCGCGTTAAAAAAATCTCACACGAATGGGACCAAAACCATCTGAAAGAGCATAACATTTTTTATAAAAAAAATAAATTGATTTTTCTCATTCTTTGAAAAAATCGAAAACTTAACGAGTAAAATTATAGTTGCTATGGATACCTAGCAAGTTGCTTAAAATGTCAATCGGCGAAAATATGCAATTTGAAACGAAAAAAGTAAAAAAAAAACCACAAACGAGTAGAATACTTAGCAACTTGGTCGATTTTTCGTACATATATAGCTAGCAACCTGGCAAATAATGCAGAGCAATTATCTACACGAAAAAGCAACAAGATACTTTTTTATAGAAAATTCCTAATGGGATTGGTCCCATTTCACGAGATATAGAGACAAATGTCTCGTAAAGCTATTTATCCCATACAAATCGTATGTGGCTCGAGGAACCACCAGTAAATATTAATATTATGAGCATCAGAATTCTTCTTTCGTGTACCTGCTATATTAAATCTGTTTGGAGCAAAAACAAAAAAATTTGAATCACCCTAGTATGCATATTAGACTGATACTAAGGAAAGTTGCATCCGAAAATATATAAACCAGAACGCATCACTTATAAAATGCGCAATATTAAAGTTTTTGATTAATCAAATTTTTAATTTATTTAATTTATTTTTTCAAAGCTCTTTTTAATATTGAGTTCAAAATCTAAAACTGTTCTATGTACTCATCGAAACGAAGAAAATCACGAGAAGAATCGGAGGAGTTTTGTGAAAAACGCTAGCCGATCTGACATTGATTGCCTCATGTAGATAGGCTACTGAAAATTTCCATTACTAAGCTAGTAAAGTAACGCAAAATTCTGTGCAGATTCCTTTTGACAACTTGTTTGTTTTGGCTCTGCAAATATTTTTTTTACGCTAACAAGTTTTCTAAAATTTGCTGCGGAAACCATCTGAAATCTCATTCAGATTGCAAGATTCATTCTTATGAAAATACGCACAAACTTACCTTCCAAAGTTCAGACAGCAGTTTATTAAATTAGCCAAACAATTGCTTTCTTTGCCCACCCAGAAAACTTTCTTCTCTCGGTTCATAATAGCAACCCTCAACTCTCATGCCTGTAAGCGTAGATTTGACCCTAACGAGGAGTTTGCAATTCATGAATAATTTCCCACGATCATCTTTGGATGATTGGTTGCTTGGGAAGGGTGTAGGTGGAATTCGCAGTGCAGCTACCTTGCCGCGATGAGCTCTGAGCCATCCAAAAAAGGGTGAGTCATGAGCAGCACAAATTCATCCCCCATTCCCACCACCCACAACACAGAGGCGACATTACATAACAGGAAAGTAGGTAAATTTTTTCGAGTTTAAGCCACAAGATCGTCTTGTGCAACAATTCAGAAAGATCAATCAACGCTGGCTTACACCACTTGCAATTCTGGTTATTTTTAACGAAAAATAGCTCTTTCCATCCCCTCCAGGAGGTGGAAAAGGGGTGAAGTAAGGAAGCTGGCATGTTCTTTTCTTAGTGTACCTCAAGATCAGGACGTACATAAAATTGAATTTAAACCTTCTACGATTTTTCGTATAACTGTTAAATTTTTATTCAAGTTCGTAAGGCTTGTGCAAAGTTCCAGCCCGATTGATTAATATTGCTATTGAAAATACCTAAATCGGAATAACAGAAATTTTTTTTTTCAAAAATTCATATCCACTCCAATTCTTAGCTAAAAAATTTTCAGTTCAAAAATCTCTTCAATGTTAGGTAAAAACGAGATAGCACCTCAACAAATTATAATCTTCAAAAATTTCAAACAGGGGATGGCGAAAAATGGGACATGTGTGTTAACAAGAATTCCTTAAGAAATGTAGAAAATGAAAATTTTGAGTCTGCCATATTGGATCACACTTTTAAAAAATTAATTTCATTAGCGACCCCACGAGTAAGATTCATTGGATTTCCTTGAATGTTGATGTGATAAAAGATACCCTGTTTTAGAGCATGCGCCATTTTAATATTCTAAACCATTTTTTGACCAAAAATCAATACCTTTCTGGTAAGTTTTTATTTGAGAATTGAAATACGAGTAGTTAAAAAATTGTGAAAGATATTTTTTCCGCTCTTTTTGGACTCGTATTTTTCACATTTTTTTTGACATAAACAAAATTCGAAAAATTGACACTTCAAGAATGCGGTTTTCAACCTCTGAGCAAGGATACTTAGAATCCAGGCTTAGTTAATATATACAACAAATTTCTCTTCTAGATTCACGTAGATTATATATGTAGATTATTTATTAAAAAAGCTTTGTACTTGACTTAAAGCTTTAAGCTCATAGCTAAGAAGGCTAATAGCTATAGTTGATAGACTCTATTATAATTATTAGAACAATAAAGTCATTGGAAAAAATGTATTTTATCTTGTAGACAATAATTCTCAAGCACAATTAACTGGTTACTAAAAATTTGCATATGGAATAATTTATTTACTTGTGACTACTTTGCGTTTTGCCGGCCGGTCTTAGTTGTGTAAATGTAGAAAAATAACGACCACAACAAAACTAATAAAAAATAATAACAATAAAAAATAAAAAACAAATCATAAATAAACGTTTAATTCGAAGAAAACTAGGTACCCGTATGTAATAAAAAAAATTAGAGTAAAGTGTAACCATATGTTGTGCCCCATCGTACGTGTACAATAAATAGGTGAGGTGAAGCCCCTTCGTATAATCAGGCATCAGCAACAGCATCGTAAACATCCGTTGAATGCAAAGTATTTAGAACAACAGCTGCAAAACACCGACTGGGCTCATCCGCGGCGGTGATTATAGCTGATTGGGGGTAGTGCTGTGTGGGCAGTAATTGATGGAGCACCTTTGCTTATGAAAGAGATTTTGCTAGAATATCATCGGCTTGAGACAACGTACGAACGTCTACTTATCTGTGCTTCAAAGTCACTGACGCTGACCGTATACGCGAGAACTTTGTTTAAAAATAAAAACTAATCGCGAAAACGAAAACAAGCAACTACTCGTGGAAGCAAAAGTGGGAAAAACACCACAAACAAAAATTAAATTCAATTAATTCTACATAGGTTCCGACACCACCTATATAAGAAACCGACTGCGGTTCAAGCGGCAGTCAGTCGAAAGCTGGGTTTTGAAAGGAGCACGTCTTGAAGAAAAAGTGGTTATTTAGATAATAGAATAATATGAAGTTATTCGTTACTATATTAGTAACTGCGCTCGTGGGTGTGGTTTGCGCAGATGAACAGATTTGTATGTGTGAAAAATACCTTATTAATGAATCGAAGGAGACATCTTCGTAATGTGTTGTACCTATACCAATTTCAGATCGTATGTGTGTGCCCCAGAAGTATTATAATGACTGCTTAGACTTGTTAAAGGATCCTTCAGAGGCTGGCATTCATATGGAATGCGTTGCTGGACGTGATCGTATTGATTGTCTGGATTTGATTAATCAACGTAAGGCTGATGTATTGGCTAGCGAACCCGAAGATATGTATGTCGCTTATCACACAAAGAATCAGGACTACCGCGTCATCTCAGAGATCAGGACTAAAACTGATAAAGATGGTAAGTGTTATGGGAATTAAACTGCGATAAAAACAGGATTAAGTTGGAGAGAGAGATGATCTGTTTGTCATCAATAGTTTAGGTTGCTGAATGAGATCATTGTTTACTAGACAGCAACATTTTATGCTGAGCTTATGAAAACAATTTTGATCTGTATCAAGTGGGCCAAACATGTTTAAGCTGAAATTTCAAAAGACAAACGCCGGGTACTCACAGAACTGTTTTATTTATGGGCCTTTGCAACCACCGCAGTGATCGCAAATATTTTAAAACCAAAGATGTGAAACCTGGATGGAACCATTTAAGATACCTATGCAATGTCACTGCAGTGCAAGTACAAAATTTATTCAGTTAAGACACTGTGGGGGTTGAATTGATCTCATATACTTGCAAATTTGTAAATTCGATCAATGTTAGCTCGTTGGCAATTTAGTTTTAAATAGTCCCTTCCAATAGTACTTCCTGCACTATAGTTCTCCTATAGTTTTATTTAGCACAAGCGTTGATGTAGCATAGTTGCATTCAATGTAATAAACCATTTCGTTAAAGGCTGACGGCTTACGTTCATTAAATAATTCAACAGATTTACTTAAGAAGAACAGAAGTCTCTGACTACAGCCATACCTTTCAGCTATTTTTATCTGGAAGAAAAAGTCGTTGCAAGCAATTACGAGCTATTAGCAAAATAATGCTGTTATTATTTTCAAAAATTTAACTCCATCAGTCTGATCGTATTTCTTGCAGCCAAATTGCTTTCTAGTTGTAGTTATTAATGCTTCCATAAAATTCAAAATAATAAATCTTTGAACTTGAGTCTGCATATTAAGATAGGTTCGCATTTCCAAAGACTTTCTTCACATTAAAATTCTACCTTGTATACCCCTAAAATTATCCTTAAATTCTACACCGGAAGAGGAATATTTCGCATGAGCAACCTGTAAGAATAAGAGGAACCCTGAAAAAATTTAAGAGCTGAGAAATGTGCAAGTGCAAAAGTGAAATTTAAAAAAAATTGTTAACTCGGTATATTCGAGCCATATGGTTTTTCATAGTTGTTCTATTATTTTCCATTTTTCCGAAAATTGGAATAAAGATTTTTTAACCGGTTAGGAAAAATTTCATTTGCTCGAACGCAACAAAACTAAATACCACTGGATGAATATTTTATCTCTCGCGTTTCGTACTATTGCTTAGAGAGCATAGAAGTAGTGGATACTTTCACTTATTTCGGCAACAGTTAGGACATTCATGCTGTAATTAACAAGGCGACACTTTCGCTTAGGTCTGAAATGTTTGATAGCCTTTGTTCTTGTGAATGTCAACAAAACTTAAAATCTTTCAGTAAAATGAAAATCAGTTTTCCTGGATAGCTGTGAACAGTATATCTCAAATCGACGGAAATAGAAATCAGTTAGTTGTTTCAAAAACTATCAACTGAAATCATCCGGAATCAGTGGCGTCAATTCAGTAGGCATTGCCCCCCCCCCCAAGGATCTGATAATAGTTATTATTCAATACATTATTTCAATAAACTCATCTAATAGTGGTGAAATTATAATTCTCGCAAGTTTGGTGAAGTGACGCCGCTGTCCGGAATCATCGTGGACACTTAAAATAAAAAAGATCCATCAAATTTTTTTAATTAAATTTGGAAATTAGTGAAATTTGCTTTCAATTAAATGGTGCGAGGACTATTTTGCCGCCTACTTTGCGCACCCTAGCTAATCTACTACTCTTTCCGCCGTGATATAATAAAGGACACAAAAGGGATATCGTACTAAATTTTCTGAAAACCTTTGACGAAAATTTACATTTTGGGCAATTTTTGCACTGTACAAAAATGTTCTATTTTCTGTAAAATTGAAAAAAAAAAATGTTTTTGTAAAACTGAAGAAAGTCAGTTAACAGAAACGAAACAGTACTTCTAGCTGAAAACATTTTTCGAAAAACCATTAATTATTAAAAATGTCTTTCTTTCTTCGGGATATTTCTTATCCCGTCCATTAAAAGTTCATTTACTGACATGGTTGTCAAGTGGCCGCTTTTGAAGCCAGGCCATTAATTGGACGCTAAAGTCGTTGGGTGCGCAGGAATTGGAAAATTTCGCAAAAATCCATTAATTGGAGATAAAAGTCGTTTAGCATTTTAACAAAATTTTTTATCTTTTTGGAAGGCCGTTTTCAACAGCCCTGCAGCTGTTCTACTGAGATTTTTGATATCCTTGCCGAATTCTGTTTACATCAATGCAACGATATCTTAAATGTAAGGTCAACATTGTTACTGATTTTTCAAGCGTAGGGGTTACCCTCAGTTGCTCCAGAAGATAAGCATCGTCTCACAGCTAAAATTGGAGGTTTTACAGAAAAGATAATTTTGGGGAAAAAAAACAGTCTGTATTTTAAAAGAGCGGATTTTGCCAAATTAAATTTACTTTTAAATAAAACTGTGTGGTCATTTGCGAATACTAAGCCAATACCAAGATATTTTTCTTAAGAATCAATTGTCCTTTTGAAAAGCTATTTGCAAAAATCTTAGCCTTATGGAAAATAAAATTCTCTTTGATGTTTCTTTGCAGCCGATTTCCGCTATGAAGGCATCATACTTGTGAAGAAAAACTCAAATATCCACAGCCTAAAGGAATTACATGGTGCCAAGTCATGTCACACTGGTTTCGGACGCAACGTTGGTTTCAAAGTGAGTATTTTAGCACAAAGTTAAATGAATCATTTCAAACAGCCAATTCTTAAGTTAAACTCGGGATTATGACGTGCGTGCTATTTGTATCTAACACACGCTCATATTTGAGTGATTGTATGCGATAACAGATTAAATTACTAAACATTAGTTAACAGCTTATTAAATCAGCTGTAGATTCAATTGGCTCAATTGTTATGAACTTATGATGACACGCTTCGTTTGATTAAGTATTAGAAACTGGTTCTAGTGCATCTACGACATGCAAAATAATATTTAATTTATTGCTATTAATTTTTTATTTCAGATACCTATTACAAAATTGAAGAACTCGCAGGTGCTTAAAGTATCTTTGGACCCTGAACTTACCGCCACTGAACGTGAACTCAAGGCTTTGTCTGAGTTCTTTACACAGTCCTGTTTGGTTGGTACCTACTCACCTTATCCAGATACTGATAAGCTTTTAAGTAAGTGTAATGTGTTTTAAATTAGATTTAGATAAAAATCGCTGATGCTCGAAGACTATGTACGGCAATTTAAATTCAAAAATCGGTCCTACTAAAGAAACGCAACCTGAGTAGCGAACCAGAGTTTTATATTCATGACTTCTAGTGGTTATGTGCAAAAATTGTTTCATAAAAAAATATCTTTTATTCATGTAAGATATACAAGGGCGGTGTAGGGTCATTCCGGTCGTTACATTTGTGCGAGAATTAAGCTTAATGCACTCGAAACGATCATCATTAAAACGCCTCTCCTGCTTGGTGATTGAATTTGTCTTGATTTAATTAATGCACAAAAGCTCGATGGACTCGCATCGTAGGGAGTGGCTTGATGGTAGTTTCGAGTGCATTCATACAGACCTCTAATATACAATACAATATGGCAGATGCCCTTTCATTCAATCAGTCCTGAAAGTTTAAAGTTTTTGTTTTTTACAGAGAAGAAATACTCCAACCTATGCGCACTTTGTGAAAAACCCGAACAATGCAACTATCCTGATAAGTTCTCCGGTTATGATGGCGCTATTCGTTGCTTAGATAAGGGCAAGGGTGAAGTTGCCTTCACAAAAGTACAATATATCAAAAAATACTTTGGCGTAAGTAATTTAGAGTAGCAATTTTTCTATACACTCTACTTCATTGATATATTTGCTTCCATTGTCCTATTTTTAGATGATTCCCGGTGTTACCGCTGAAGGTGATCCCGCTGATTTCGAGTATCTTTGCGAAGATGGCACACGTCGCCCAATAACTGGAGCTGCCTGCTCATGGGCTCAACGTCCTTGGACTGGTTACATTAGTAATGCAGATTCTGTAAGCGGTAATGAGAACCTCCATAACTTGCAAGCACGCCTAGAAAAGTTCTTCGAAAATGGATTGCATGCAGAAAATAAGGTAGCCGCTTCCCATTTGCTCATCAACGATGATGCTGTCTATCATAGCAAGCCAACGGCTGTTGAACCTAAGACTTATTTGGAACGTGCCGGCTACAAAGATGTGATTGAACGTGATGGCAGCGCTATTAGAAAGATGAGGTAAATAGATCAAACGTAGCATTGAATTAATTCCTACAATTTAACCCGTCCATTTTTGTAGAATGTGTGCCCAAACTGAAACTGAAGCATCCAAATGCGACACCATGCGCCGTGCCGCTTATTCCCGTGACATTCGTCCAGAATTAGAATGCGTACAGGAACGTGATTGCCTGGAAGCAGTTAAGACGAACAAGGCCGATTTGACTGCAGTTCGTGCAAATAACTATAAGGAGGCTCGTAGCTTAAAGCTTAAGCCAATTGTATACGAGAGTTATGGTGACAATGTTTATGTTGTTGTTGTGGATCCACAAACAACACGTGATGCATTAATGACTGCGCCAGTGTAAGTTGAATAAATGCATATCAGTTGGTACAAAAATGATTTTGTTTTTATTAATTTTAGTAACTACGATTCCGCCGATGATCGCGCTCGTCTGGCAGCCGCTTTCCTAAATAAACGTCGTGGTCTCAGTACCTGTCAAAACACACCATCTAGTGAGACAGTGTTGAAGATTGTACCCTCTACCAAATTGGAAGAATACAAAAATAAACAGTTGCTATGCACCAACATGGAAAAGAAGGCCGTTACCGAGATGCAAACATGTAACTTTGAGGCCAATTTACCAGTGGCCGTTTTTATACGTGACAATATGACACCAGTGGAGCAAGAAACTATCAAACATTTGTTTGTTTCGCTATCAACAAAGTTCGGACATGCAGGCAAACTCTCAGATGTTTTCGCCCTCTTTGGCGAGTACCAGAAGGGTGAAGCGAATATCATTTTCGATGTAAGTATTGCATAGCACCCATGTATGGAGGGGTTCTTAATGGTATCTGGAATAATTTTATTTGATTTTGTCTTTAAATAGGATGACGCTGTTGAATTCACTACTGAGCTAAAGAATGATAATGTCAATGAAGATATTTACAATCAATTACACTGTGATACGAATGAAGTAAAGAAAAATTAAATTAAAATTATATTATTTTTATGATGGTACATGGTGCCGAAAACTTTAAGCATTGAATAAAGCTAATAATTTTGTAACATAAAATAAGTGTTCTGCTGTATTTCTTTAATAATGGCACAAAATTGTAAGTTAAAACGATAATTTCTGTATAGTACACAAAGGCATATCGTGCATATTTGGCGCCCGGAATGAACAGTTACTATGCCGTTCTCTATGTAGCCAAAAAAAAAAAAAAATGGTCCTCATTTTTGACATTACAAAAGTCTAGCAAAATGAGATGTTTTTCACTTTAAATTCGCGAAAATCTCCATCTACACATTAAAATTTATTACATCGAACTATTTTCATACAATAAAAAATTAAAATAAAAGTCCTATCCTTTGACTTTCAAAGACCCTATCGAAATGAGATATATTTCACAACCATTTTGCTTCCCAAATCTGTAAGTACAGTCTGAGTTATGTAGCGTTCCATAAAATTGAAATCGTTTAAGACCTAGGGCTTCATGGGGGGATTCATGCATACATTGAATAGGCTATAGCGGCAACTTTTGCGGGTGACAAGCGTAGAATAATTTATTATGGAATTGTGGACTCAAGAGGATCAAAAAGTTTGGCCCTATGTAACGCTCCACATTTGAAACTATCGTGTGGAGCCTTGGAACGATGCATCAAGAGTTCCTGGACTATTTCGAGCCCCAGACAGAAGAATATTGAAAAATTTTAACATATATACATATTTATTACTAAGTAAAGAATTGGTAAAAATAAGACATTGTTTAAAATGTTATCAATGTACATAAATTGTGTTGTTTTATTCGATAAGCAGACATCTTAGGCTATCAGGGTTGGCTTAGAAAACAGATATATCAAAATCTGGTGTGACCAACAATTATTGTAAATGAAACGTGTATTGGGAATCCTTTTGGTTTCTGATGAATCAAGCACTAAACTTATTACTTTTGTATGGGATAATACGGATTGATGTAGTTACAATTACTATAATGTGGGTCACTGATAGAGTTCGCGCTGTTCGAGCACAATTATACCTATTACTTATAGCTTTCTCACCAGGCAAACAGAAACAGTAGCATGAATGTATTGTTTAACATTTTGTGCTTCAGCTTGAATAATTTCGTAACTACTTAATCGAATTGAACCAGGAAAGCGTCATTTTATTGTTTATGAGTTGAGGAAGAGAATGCAAATCAAAATTTGTGTAAAGTGCCACCAGAGGGCACTTTAAGCATATGCAATAATTTTCTGCAGGTTTAAATTAAACGGAAAGTGTAATTTTAACGCAAGTTTATGTATGTATTTGATTGGAAACCCTTTCTAGAGTAGATTATCAGCTTTTCAAAAGCTTCGATTTTCTGAAGATTTGCATTATATTGAAAATATATAGGTTGTTTTGTGTTATACTTTAAATAGCTATAAAAAATAACTTTTTTATCATTTTTAATGAAAAATGAAGGTATACAAATAATATAAGAACTATCCTATATTTTTTTGACATTTCAAATTTTTTCGAAATTTTCAACGTTTTTCAACATTATTCAACAATTTCCATATCTTTTCGACATTTTCAGGCATATCGAACATTTTTCAACTTTTGTTTAATATTTTAACAGTTTTTAATTTTTTTCAGTATTTTTTTGACTTCTTCAATTTATTTCAACCTTTTTCATATTTTAGACTCCTTCGACCTACCTCAACTTTTTCAATATTTTGCATTTTTTTAAAATTTTCCAGCGATAATCCATATTTCTCAACAATTTTAAACTTTTTTCGAGTTATTCAACATCTTTCAACTTTTTTCAACATTTTCAATACTTTTTCGACGCTTCAGCCTTTTTCAACTGCTATAAAATTTTCTAATATCTCTGTTTTTCCGACAATTTCCATTTTTTTCTCGACTTTTTCGCCAATTTTCAATTTTTTTCGGTTGATTTTATATTTTCCAAAATTTTCAGACTATTCTTAATCATAGGTTCAAAACGAAAAACTGAGCAATGAGGCCTTAAGATAATGAAACCAAATTGCACACAAATACAAAAAATGGTACATCCAAGCATCAGACCAAATGTTAGCGAATTACTAAACGAGGGCGTGGCACCTCTCATACAAGCATTACCTTCAAAACGCTACACGGAGAGTAATTTAAATATATGTTGCCAAATTCAATGTAGCTACGTTTAGTGCTGGCAAAAATACCCTTTAAATAAAAATTTAAGACTGACGTGCACTTTTATTGTTGACGCGGTCTAGGGTATTTCATTTTTGGCGGAGCTAAAGATAACACGTTTATTGGATTACTCTCAATTTTTTCTACTTTTGAAGGGGTCTTTTCCAAATAAAAACATGTATGAAGATATTGTTTTATTTTTTAAATTTATTGATTTATCGTTTTTATTATTGTATTATCCGTCCCTTACTTCTTAACAAGAAAAGCTTAATATATGTATTTGATTTGCATATATTTCTAAATCTGTTGCTGAGTCAAAGCTATAGAGTAGGCCATCGGGTGGTTATTTTAAATGGCCATAAAATAAACACCTTAAAAATAGCTAGCCCTTCAATTATTTATGGAATATGATTTCATTTAAATGATTGGCTTCGATTGTTCGATTCCCTATTTCACGAAGAGTTCGATCAATATTGTCTTGAAGTAATTGAATCGATTCTGGTTTGTCAGCATAACGCAATTATTTATCGGTACCACACGAGAAAAAAATCCAATGATGTGAAACCGCATAGCCCAAACAACATCACCAAAATGACCGATTACACGATTATTGAACTCAGCGCGCAAAAGATCGATTGTTAGAAGGAATCTGTGGCACGAACCAACATTTTGCTGGAACCAACGCTTGCCCAAGTCCAGTATATAAATTTCTGGCTCGATAAGCACGGTTCTGTGCCTTCGAGGAAAATTGGCAAATACTGCTGTCCCATAGAGTACCTTTTTGAATTTTTTTTTTGCCAAAGTCCTACAATCACTGACAGGACACAAGTAGGATGATAATGCGGATAGTTGAACTGTTTTCCTATAGCGAAAAAAAAAAAAAATTAAAAAATTAAGATCAAATTCAGGTCTATCCGCATCGAGTACTTGAATTTGACCTTAACTTTGAAAGTCAAATTGAATTACTTTCTCCGCGACTACGTCTGGGCGTTTGTTTCCTAAAATGAGCCTCATCCAAAGAGATGATTTTTTTCAGCTGAATTGAAATTGAATTCGAGCTGCTGTAAAGCCTAAACACAGAAGCGATTCATTCATTTCCTTAGTAAGTTGGACTTTGTAAGCGACTTTATATAGAATTTTCTTAAGGCTACTGCGGCTTATGTTTAGTAATATTTAGATATTTTTCACGAGTTAAGATTTTCGGCCTAAAGCAGTAATACTCTCGGCTGCGCCACGAGGGAAACTTGTTACCAATCAGTAAGCCAATCTTATAAAATTTAACTACAAACTGTAGTACGGCAGACGCAGTTTGAGCACTATATCAAATGAAACGTCTTTTTAAAATTTGCACACAAAATTCTCAATCTGGAAATAAAGTTTTTAATAGGCAGAGAGCGTGCTGTATAAAAGTCGAGTGTATAAGATTACAGGATGGAGTGTACAGGAAAGATAGTGATGCGTTTTGGTGAAACTAACGAACCAGAGTTACATAGCCAAAGCCTGTCCCAATACCCGAATTTTGTTCTTTTAACTAAGAGTGTATAGATTACAGCTTGAAATGTATGTCAAATGATAGCACTCGAAGAGCCTACATAGAATGCATAAATTAAATTGCATTGTTAATTCCTGTCCCAAACAGGAAATCGGTTTTTTGTCAATTTTGGATTAAAAAAGATTACAGCATGCGTTCCACATGATAGATTCGAAGGCCATAAATATAATATATAGGGTTGTCTTGTGGAATCTTGTCCCAAACGTGGGTTGCCACCCATTTAAAAAAAATTGGCTTAAAAATCGGGTGAAACGCATGTTTGGGAAAGGATTCGACCAAACAACCCTATATAGTCTATTTAGGGTATTCGAGTTTCTTACATTTCAAGCTGTAACCTTTATTAATAAAAATTGACCCAAAAAAAATCGGATTCAATCCATATTTGGGACAGCATTCAGCAATGCAACCTATACGTATTTTCTTTAGGCTCTTCGATTGCTGTTATTTTGCATACATTTCAAGCTGTAATCTTTTACACTTTTAATTAAAATGACGAAATTGCCCGAAATTCATGCATTTTTGGAAATCACAACAGGCTTTGACATCTGTAATTTTATACACTCGACTTTTCTACAGCAGGCTCTTGGGCAAGAACTTTGTTGAAGTGTAAGTCAAAGCGATGATGCTGTATTTTTGTCAATCAATTTGACCGCAAAAAAGTTGTCAGATGGCCCACTCTGTAGCTTCATTTTGCCGTGGAAACATAAATTCAAATACAAATCAAAATTTTCTAGCATAAGTTTTAAATATAATTTTGTAGAAGGACATACATTAATATTGGTTAATATTTTGTAAATTCGTCTTAAGTTCTATAGGCGTTCAATTAACTGGAATATTACAATTAAAATAATTTTAGAACATATAGGTAGATACTGTATATGTGCATCAACTTTGCAAGATACATTTACTTTTACGCATATGCAATAAATTACGAAAATTCTAGATACTATAATCTAAAACTAATGCAACCATTTTTTATTATTAAATGTGTTTTCATAAATAATTTAAGTTTTCAAAAGCTTAACAAAGTTAACGTGTCTAATTATTGGAACACAGCTCAATTGAATATAGTTAGATACATAGACTTGTTATGTGGCTAAGGTATTTTAATATTGATGAACTATTTAATGAAAACGTACACCTTATGGGTTTCAAAACAAATCTACATAGCCAGTGTCTTTATTCACTCTTTAATCGTCAATCAGTTTAATTGTGAGAATGATCCAAGGACTTTTAAAGAGAAGGACATGAGATACTCGAATTATTTGCAACATTGCTAGTCTATATGATGGAATGATATTTAAGTGATATTCCTTATTTTGTTCATTACGGTGCTATTGCCAAAATGAAACTTTCTTAGAATGAAGTATGAAAGCTTAAAACTTTAAAATTGTGAACTCACTCTCCCGTGCGTGTCAGTGCTTCACCAAGAATCGATACATATCGATATCGGGACCGAGAACGACAACGAGACGATATTAAAAAAATGATTTCTCGTGCTACCGAGGGCGAGAACGAGAAGGGTCTGGCCGATATCTCGTTCTCGACGATAATGTTATGTTTATTGTACTATAGGCACTAAATTATCGCCGAGAAGGAGATTTAGCCAGAACTTCCATATTACTTAAAACGCAATATCTTTACATCAATGGTAGCAGGCGTTTTGAAATTCGGTGCTAGGATGTATATTGTCTATCTTAAGTACCTCACGAAATTTGAACGAGATTATACAAAGGGGCGTGGCACCTTTATAGAACAAAATTACTTAAAATGCAAATTCTTGGCATCTATTGCAGCTACAATTGTGAAACCTGATACGTAAATGCAAATTGTTTGTGTAATGTAAACAGGGTTGGATAATGGATCATAGCTCCTTCCATTCAACAGAAACCCTTAAATTGCTATTCTTGAAACTTATGCCAAGTTGTCAAATTTCGTACATGGACTCAATTGTCTGCAGTAAAGACTGCGTAAAATGTAGACGGGGTTGTACAACGGATAGTGCGCGGGAAAGCCGCTGGTCCAGCTAGTTTTATATATATAAAAATGTGAACGAGAATAACCGAGTAATATCGGTGATGGCGAGACGAGAACGATACAGATAAAAAATTTCTTTTACGAAAATGAAACGATAAACTTGGCCCCACTACGAGCACGATACGATAAGTTTTGAAGTTTTCGTTCTCGTATCGGTGAAGCACTACTCTATATCCCCGTAAAATCAATAACCTGGTGGATCTGTGATCTTTATGACAGCAGTGATAAGTTTTATAAATATTTAAATTGAGCACATAAATTTCTCACGTCAGGATTTTCAGATATCCAAGGTGCAAAAAAAACGCTTGTTTTAGACGTATGTATATGAAATTATCTCACAATTACAGAAAATTGTGCAATTCGCTTTCAAGATATGACTTATTAAAATAAAATTAAATTGGAAAGGATTGAAAATGATTGAAATATGATTGAAAGTTTTTAAACGTGCAACTAAAAGGATTCCGATCTGATGTCACAGAAGACTACTGGTGTTTCCTTTAGAACGATGAAACAAAGCTTTTTATTTATGATAAAAAAATCAGTTTATTTTTGGCATAAGTGAGTAGGTACAAGGGTTTATTCATGTGACTTTGCATGAAACGGGAAACATTATTTATAAAAAAAGTTCCTTAAAAAATCTGTTTTCGATCACATTGTTGAATGAAAACAATTCTTGTCGGTAGAAGATTTAAAAATTCTATAAGTTTTTAGAAGATTCTTTAAATTGATTTTTTTGACTTTTAAGACTATGATTTTTATAATTAGAATATGTATGGTTGTTAAACTAAAAAAAAAATATAGAATAATAGACTTTAGAACCAACTTTCAAGACTATATTATAGCACTAATAGTTGCAACTAGCAATCGAAACATTTCCATTTTGTAACATAATGACATTTTTAAACAACAAAAAACAAGCAAAATTTAGTCTAAAAAATTGAATATCAAAAAATTTAATTTTGGTAAAAATGTATCAAAGCGTAATATCATCAAAAAGTGTCATCGAAATGGAACATTTCTTTTAAATAAACGCAAGTAATATTTTTTTAATTTCATAAATGTAAAAAAGACAAAGATTCTGGAACGTCAGTCGCCGCGGAAACTTCATCGCTATTATGATTAAAAAAAATAATAATCCATGTCCCTTTATAAGTTTTTAGCTTCTCTGTTTTGATCGCCTATTAAGGAGTATGTGGATATGATAATAAATTATTTTCATTTATGGAAAAATATTGTAGCTAAAACAAATTGCGTAATTGTAATCTTCATGAGCTAATTCTTGTTATATTTTTTGAGTTTTTGTTTCGAGTGGGTTCTTAATAAACTCAGAAAAAAGAAAATATGTTAATGTGAAACTAAAGTCAGGAGTTTGCGAAATTACCCTCTGAAGGTTAGGTTCATTTCAAAAATTCGCCATTCGAAAATCGAAATTTGATTTTTCTTAATGCTGAAAACGGCGTTTTCTTGTCTTTCTACCATAAGCTTGCGATTTTACAGAATATTGGGTTTTCTGCAAGAATCTGGTTCTGAAGTATTAGATCCGATTTTCAACTTCTATTATATATAATTTTTTCAGTATTTTTCAATTCTAAAAAGGGATATTTTTATTTTAAAATGATGTTATACGAAAAATTATGTCAGACCTTATGAAAACGATTATACATACGCCTGTACCTAGTTGCATTTGACAAGGAAAGGCCCTCACTGTCAGAATTAAAAAAACTGAAATTTCGATTTTTGATCTTCAAAAAGTCGTACCATAGTTCCAAGACGAACCATAGAGGTGTGGTATTGCTACTAATTCAAGTAGTACATTAAAATTTTTTAGAGATTTTTGAGTATCAACATAAAATGAAAACGTAGAAAAGTACTAGAACGACCTATTCTCAAGAAAATTTAAGCGGCTTCGTAAGCTAGAGATTAAAAGTATCAGTCTCTATACGTAATATGCCTATGGAAGCACTACAATTTTGTTTATGCTCTAGATTACATAGGATTTTATGCTAAAGTTAGATATTCCACACCAATACGTTATTATTTTTGAAAACAAAACTGAAGAGACACGATAAGGAAGTATTTTAAAATGTTTAAGATGTTTTGGTTTAAATATAAAATACAAAAAAGGTTGATTTTGAATGGAAAAAAAAACTTACTTCATTCTGTTCATTTTAAATTGCTAAGCAAAGTTTTTGTTTTGCATAGAAAGTTTTTCAGAAAAATATGATACTTTTTTTAATGCGCTAGTTTCTGGAAGGAATGAATCTAATTATGGTTTTCGTTTTTTGTAATTTAATATACAAATATATATATTTGTATATGTAACTTTTTGGTTTTTTTTTTAAATACATTGTAAAAAATAAATTCCAAGTTTTTGTTTTTTTTAATTTAAAATTTTTCTCACTGCACAGCCAGCCGCGCATTAACTGGCCTTTAATTGAGGCCTGATTTTTTCTTCCACAATACTTGTTCCATTATCAAATCACATCTTAATTTTCTTCAGATTCAGAAGCATGGTTACTTTTATTATTTGGGTCTGATTCCTCCTCCGAATAGTCCTCATCGTGCGTATGTGTAACGCTGCGTGGTGTCTCAGGGCGTGTGTGCGGCACACTAAGCTTCGACTATATAAAAAACGTGACAAAATTACTATGATTATATTTTAGAATTTACAAATATTAAACATACATCGTTCTCTATCAACAGCTTTGTATCGGCTTTTACTTCTGATCCGGCTTTTTCAGCACTCTTGCTGCATGAAGCTGCTTCCAATACTCCAGCGACACCGCCAGCTGACAGTAGCGTTACAACTTCGGTAGCGCCCGTATAAGCTTCATTTTTGCTATCAATCTTTGAACGTTGTCGTTGTATCATTGGAGCATCCATAATAAAGCGTTGTTCATGTGCCACTGTCGATTCGTGCGGTAACAACATGGCTGGTGCACGGAACATATATGAGAATGGATAGTAGATGAGGTTCAAGAAAGTTGCCGCATATAGATCTGCATATCTGACTACTTGACTGGAGAAGAAAGTCTGACGCGAGCCCGATCGGAAAAGTGAGCCCATCATGCCGTAAGCCAGATCCATTTTGTGTGTGACGTCTCGTATAGAAGTGCGCAATTTGGAAATGTCCGGTTTTTCTTTAGCGCTCGAATCGAGATTTCTGAAAAAAAGAAGTATGAAAAGATATATAAGGATTTTAAGAACAGTAATTGTAGTCGATATTCATAACACTTAAAAATTTATGGATCACTGCTGCACTGCTCAGTTGAATCCTAACGAGTATGGACAATTTGATAAAAGGCACCAACAGCAATAAAATATATAATATTACGAATACAAATAGAGAGTGAAACTGGCAAAAATCCAACCAAGTTGAATTTTCCATATGGTCGCCTTTGAAAAGATGCCTTTACTATACAAAATTGGCAAAATAACGAAGAATACTGGTTCTGTCTGTTTAATTCAAAAACTATAATAGCTGCGTTTTATTCACCTTTCACTGCTAGCTATCTTCATATAGCTAGCAACGAAATCTGTATGGGAAAGCAAAAATAAAATCGCGCACGTAAATTATTGTTGCTATGTATACATAGCAAGTTGCTTAAATATCAGGACTACCCAGTTGAATTGTAGTTTGCCTATTGTGCATTTTGCAATAAAAAAAGGAAGGGATATTCGCGGAAAGATAATTCTTTAAAATATCTGGCGGCAAAAAGAAGCCTTTTGAAATAAAAAAAGTAGAAAGAACAAGCGAGTATTAGTATATGCAACGAGTAGAAAACCTAGTAGTTTTATTTGCAAATATGTAGCGACTTGGCGAATAAAACATAGCTAATAATAAAGGTAACAAACGTTTAAAAGGACGTTAAAAAAGATATTGAAACCCATTAGACTTTTGTACGTAAAAAATGACCAAATGACTATGAATAATGATTCGAAGGTACCAAAAAAAAAGGTTGCCTAAGTTTGCCAAATCTTGTAATCAAAGCCGTTTCTTCCGATAGGCTATGTAATTTGAAATATTTAAGTTGAGTTTTCTTGAAGGGTTTCAATCTAAATAACAGTTTTAAGAATCGACCTTGTTCCACTTAATACAAGGTAAAATCTCTACTGGCTTCTGTTGTTTATCTAATAAAAATAATGTAGCTTAAGACTTCTACTCTAAGGAAAATGTGAGGTACATCTCCAAACTACATCTTAGCTTTATATGTTCACGATCGAACATTTTCGTCAAATTTTTACTGCATCAATCGATGACAAAATGTTTCAAATGGATTCGAAACATAACCAGGGACACTAATTCTGCCTTTTTTCGCATAATACAATAAGTGATAAATCGGATGAAAACCAGCGTTGAATTTTATTCGTCCTTTCATAATATTTTGAAACATACAAAAACCAAATAATAACACCACTTACTTGTACATATCACCCAGCATGACATCCAACTGTTGCAGCTCCGCAAAGAACTGGCACTTATCTGTCCATACATGTAGCTCTTGCACCAATTCGGGAACTATCAAAAAAGTGCGCCAACCACGTATTTTCTTTGATTTTAATATATCGCCAAAGATATGATCACCTATATAGAGCACATCTTTGCCCTTAGCATTAATAAATGAGGTGAAGACCTCACATGAACCGCCGGAATAAACTTGACCCGGTTGTAGTGGACCAATGTGTGTGCCGATTTTTAAAGCTCCTGTACTGGTGTCCACTTGTCGCAATATTGTACCTTCACCAAAGAACAAAGGCTTACGAGCATCCACTACAATGATATCGAAGTAAGTTTTCCAATTGCGATGGGGTTCATCAGGCTTAGCACCATGTGGGAGATCAAAAATGAATGTCATTATAGCATTGGTAAATGTGTAATCGCTGTTGGTTAGTAGAAATATTTTAGCGCCAGATTCGCGAATACGTGAAAGCACCATAGGTAGGCGTTCATCTTTTTTAACATAGTAATCGAGGTTCTGAAAAGTAATGAAAGTTGATATAATAAGAGAGATATAAGCTAAAAGATTCAATTTACCTCAACGGTTTTCTTTTTTAAGTCACCATAACTATGCACCCAGTCGACAGCGCGGCGCACATCCTGGAAAATCGATTTAAATGACATGAAAAGTTCGCCACCTTTAACGCCACTTTTTTCTCTGCGAACAACGAAAAAAAAAAGGTAAAAATACGATTAAAATCAAACTTAGAGTGAGGTTAATAAGGTAACGTAGTTGAACAAATTCATTTTTTATAAGCCATGAAAGTAGCCAAGAAATTCTTTACCATATGCATCACACAACATTTTGCTTGTGATATCAAAAATTTTGTTAAGGTCATGACAAATTGCCTTTGTTTTTTTTACATTCTTTAGAAAATCTTTTCAACTCATAAAAATGACCCTAACTAAAAGAATGTCCTTTTTAAAGAAGATAACAAGAAAAGGCAATATGATTAACTTTACAGCTTACCAACACATTCAACTTTTATAAACTCAAAAATGGATCAAATTGATAGGACACAAGTTTAAAAAGGTTTCAAATATCCCGACCGCAACAGCTTCTTTGATCCTTTTTTTAACTTTCGTGTGTTAACTACGGATCTAGTAGTCCGGGACGTAGCGTTACATTTTCCGCGCTTAATTTTTTTGCAATTGATAGTTTAAGTATGGCTGATAATCGAAACAAAATTCAGTGCTCAAAATCGTGTTGGGTCTGGTTGTCATAGGCCCACGAATAAAAGTTCGCTCAATAACTCGGGAAGTAAGTCATAAATAGAAAAACATGTTAGGACCAATATTGTAGAGGAGGTACAACCACATTGGTTACATGCCCGAAAAACTCTACATACTACAAGATCTGACCCACCTTTCACCATCTTAAAGTTTCCAATAAATACTGTAATTTTGATCAAAAATAGTTATTTTGGGCGAGAAATGCGGTGCCGAGATTTCAACGAGTATTTTTAGCATAAAACTTTCCATAAAATTCAAAAATGGAGATGATAATTAGAAATAATAAGACTATGAAAGATGGGTCAAATCATATCATATCGCTATTTTTCGTGCATGAAATCGATGGGTTTTCATCTCCTGTGCAACATTAGTTTTAATATATTTTTCTACTTATGGCTTACTTTCCGATTTATTGAGCGAAGTTTTTTTTGGCGGCCTCTTAAAACCAGGCCCACCAAGGTTTGACGACTGACGCTGATTTCGATTGTATGCCAATCAATTGCTAAAAAAAATAAGCGGAAGCAAGTGACCATGAAAAATGCAACTCTACTCCCGGACTATGCGTTTGTTGTCAAATGTTACCTACTGAATTCCCTAAGGTCACTTTTTCTAAAATCAGTTTAATATTTTAAAATTACGTACACACTGTGCCTAGTAATTTTTATTGCTTATTTGCTGCTGTCAAGTACTGTCTCGTCGCTTATGTTGTCTGTTAAGAACCCATTTCAATAATGTCTTAGAGGAAGGTGTAAGCTTTGTGATTCTCAGAGATGCAGAGCCCGTCCCTCTGTGCCGACTGTCGACGGCAGCATTTGGCATTTTGCCATTGAAATCTGAACCACTCATGAAGCCTACAACACTCCCGGGTATATCCATTTTTCTTTCAGTATTTTTTCGTCCTTTTTGTGATTAAAACGTTGAACAATTGTTGCCAAAGAAATTTCTTTTGTTCCTTTTTCGATTTTTTCTGCACCGAGTAAAACTTTGTTGTTGCATCAAGTAAAAAATAAGGCAACGCAGCATAAAAAGCTGTCCATTCGGTGCTACGCAAGTAAAATAAAATGCTCCTAGTATGTAGTCGTGTTTAAGTCTGATGCGCATTAATTAGGATAACAAAGACGTTCAATGCCAAAGTATCTTATATATGTTGTCAAAATCCACCCCTGAAAACGCGCTTGTGTTCGGTTTTGTTCGCGTGAATTAACAAATCTACATTAAAAAATAGTTAAGTAAAATGTCCTAACATAAGCGAAAAAAAAAATAAAAAAAATTAAAAGCTATACATACTGAGAATAGTAAGCATCTACCAAATTCCGTAAGGAATCATTAGATGGTACAACCAAAAATTGAGAAATAAACTCAGCGGATATGGGCGTAAAAAGCTATGCAAATTTATGCCAACTCGTTTTAAAAAAGATTTGTCACACAAGCAGGCATTTGATAATAAGTGGATGGGATGGGAAACATTTTTTGGAATGGATTGATGGGAAACATTTTTTGGAAACTGCGCAAGCAAACAGGCCCGTGCGAAGAGGTGTATTGGGGGTTCTAACCCCTCCATTGAAATTTCCGCACATAGACTTTTAATGACAATATGTTCTCACTTAAAAGCAAAAAGATTTGCGCCTCTTACGAAAAAAAAAATACCCCTTTTTATGAAAAGAAAAATTAAAAATTCTATGACAATAATAATAACTAAGCTATGACGATCCACCGCTGTCCGATCCAAAAATCCCGTCATATATCAAGGATCCGAGCGGTTCGTGCAGATGCTAACCAGTGTTTCACTTCTCGTCAAAAATTGGGGGCTCGACATTGATTTTATATCTGCGGTTTCTTCCCGTCACATACCAAGGAACTGAACTGATAATTTTCTTGGAATTTAGCGTAGACTACGTTTTCGCTAGACGCTTGGTCATGTTGTATGTACATTTCAAATGATACCCATTTTGTTGAGATCAGTTCAAAGGATTACAGCTTATAGTAAAAGGCCGTCCCGATGCCCAAAAATGTCTGCATTTTAACCAATTTGTTATTTTAATGAAAACTGTATAATATTACACCTCAGAATGCATGCCAAATGATAGAACTCGAAGAGGCCTGAGCATAATACACAGGGTTGTATTGTTGAATGATATCCCAAACATGGGTTGATTACGGTTTTTTGGTTCCACAAAGAAAAAAAAAATTGTTTTATAACTAGAAAAAAATTTAAATAATAAAAGTTTTTTTTTTTTGTAGTCAAAAATAGTTTTTTACGAACTTCATCACCTGATATGAAATATCCGAGTAAAACCTGCCCCTTGGATGATTTATGCGCCCGGGCATTGCAAGCAAATGTACCTCACGCGAAGAAGTCAGTTTTGATTGCACATCTGCTCAGATCAAGCAGAAAAAATACTAGTGAGGGTTTTATTTACAGCTACGCTAAAACTCACATACCCTTAACTGCTTCGCCGACTAGTAGAAATTCGCCAAATTGTAGAGTTTTTCCCAATCATTCTTGCTGTATGTGTGAAAGCTGGTTACAGAACTTTAAATAATTCTTTCAGTATAGCGTTCTAAAGTTTTTGCGTCTGTGAGAATTTGGTTGCACTATGTCAAATAACATTATCTGTATAGTATTTTAAATGTATTATTTGTATTGGTGGTATGCGTGTCCTTAAACATATTTCGTCCTTTTATTGAATTATCCTCCTTGTAATTATGATAGGCGGATGGAACGGACTAAATCGACTCAGGTCGCGCCTTCTACTATGCGATACAAATGAAATGGCATAGTGAATATACGCTGAGTGTAGAGTATATGAATTATAAGAGTATTCATTTTGACTAATTCTACATCGAACAAAAGCAGATTACTCTATCTCAAGAGCTTTTTTTCTGAAACGATTGCATTATTTTATAGAAATTGTTCCACCATTTTGCTCTTTGGATACAAATTCATTATCAACAGCATAAAACAAAAACCTTAATGCCGAATTTCATAAAAATCCAACATTATCTATAAATTAGTTGACCGTTTTGGAGCTGCCGTTCTCTTTTCAGATTTGCTATCTTTAAAACACGTTAATACTGAATTTCATCGACATTTAACAATTTATTTGAGACCATAACCACATATTTTCATAATTGGAAGTGGGATGGCAGCTTTTCGACATTTGAATCCACCGTGTATTGCCAAGGAAAAAACTTTTAAATTGTTTTTTCGATTAAATGCCACCCATACATGCATTTAATTATATGAATGTGTTGGTGTAAAATAAGCTCAATACGCTGTTGCCAATTCAGTGTAACATAACCAATTACAAGGAAATGTAGACATGTTAAATGGCATACAAGTATTTAAATTAAAAGTTGCGCACACGTGCTGCCCGTGGAGCAATTTGTTCCCTTAATTTCATTTAAAATAAAAAGCATCTTGTTGGGGAGGAATAGGAGTGTTTTCTTCTTTCGTTGCTTAACAATATGTTGCTCAGAATAGAAATGTGTAAACAATTCTACTGAATAAATTTATAAATTCAAGTCTAAAATCTTACCTTTGGTACTCAGAGCTGTTTGTGAAGAAATCCACCAAGCAGGCAAGCAAATAAGTCTCCGGCAAATTGAATAACGTATTCAAGACGTAAACACGTGATTCATCCAACTTCAGAAATTTGTTTGGATACAGCTCGTACACCTGATGACTGTTGCGCAAGAAGACGAAAGTTGTGAAATGAAACAAAAACATTTAGCAAATTTACAAATTGGCAAAAATTTTAAGTGAAAAGTTTTGTGTATTTAACCGCTTGAGGATAAATTTTTGAGTAAAAGCAGAAAAAAAATTATGTTAGGGATTTTTTTTATAATATTGAACGCGTTAATATATACATATGTAGGGGAAGGCTGGAAAAAATGGTAAGCCTAACGGGTAAGCCAAGTTTTCACGAAAAAAAAATTTTTTTTTCGCACAATTGAACATGTAGATCATTAGTTCGATCTATATTGTATCTATTAGGATTATTAGGCTCATTATTTTCACAAGAGAAGATGTTTATTATTGCGATTAAAAAAAAGTACGCTTCTACCGCTTTGCCCCTCGGGTGGGGTGCGTAAAGCAGTAAACGAAGTGCAATACATAAAAAAAGATAATACATTTGATTTTATAACTTTCTAAGGATAAAAATCATGTTCCTTGTATGTGATGAATGGTCGTTCAAAAGTAGCAGAGCTTTAGTGATTTTTCAAACTCCTGAAAACTGGATAAAATCACGGAACCAAGTGATGAACAATACCGCTATGCCCCTACGACTCTGCCTCCATGACCTATGTAAACACACAGACGCGTGAAACAAAAACTTATCAACACAAACAAATCATAGTCAACAGAAATGAACATCACTAATATATATACTAAGGCGTGACACTTTGCCTTTTTTTAAATGATTCGTATGAAATGAATGTTTTAAAGTCAAAAATCTTCGGATTTTACATCAACAGCACTCATTTTGATGAACCTCGTGGTTCTCGACAACGGAAGGTCGAAATGTCGCTATACACTGGCAGTTACATGAGCACTACTTAAACACAAATTCCTTAAAATTACATTAGATAGCTTTGTAATGCACGGATAAATATACCCTTTATACTGCTTTGCCCCGTATACCGCTTTGCCTCGTCTTCCCCTACGTATGTATTTAATATACCACGCAAAATTGTAAAATATTTACTTCGCATTAACGTTCAAAAAGGTAACTTGTTTGCGTTCAAAAGGTGGCTTATTCACGGTGTACAAATATGAAACCGATAATTTTTTATTCAAAAAAACACGTTCATTTTGCGAAAATAGTTCCAAATTTAATCTTCAAAGTAATTCCCCTCGCTAGCTACACATCTTTTCCATCTTTCAGGCCATTTATGGATTCCTCGTCAAAAAAATTCTTTGTTTTTTGAGGCTATCCATTCATCGAGCCATTTTTGCACTTTCTCGGAAGAATTGAAGTGCGAATCGTTGAGTGCGTGTCCCATCGATGAAAACAAATAGTAATCGGATGGCGCCGGTGACTACGGCGGGTGGGGCAGGGGCTCCCAGTTGTACGATTCTACCAAGTTTTTATTGACCGCTGCTCGATGTGGCGATGCGTTGTCATCTTGGAATACAATTTTGTCATGACGAAGTTGAAATTCGGGCCTCTTCTGACGTATAGCACGGTTCAAAGCGATCAATTGTTGATGGTAACGTGCACCAGTAACTGTTTCACCTCGTTTTAGTAGCTCATACCAAATAACACCACGCTGATCCCAGAAAATACACAGCATTGTCTTTCGGCCGAAGCGATTTGGTCTTGGCGTTGATTTGGGTCGTTGGCCGGGGCTCAAATATGATTTTTTTCGTTTGGGATTGTTGAAATAAATCCACTTTTCATCGCCAGTGATGATTCGATGGAGAAAACCTTTTCTGTTTTGCCTGGCGAGCAGCAATTCACAAACGGTTTTTCGGTTTCTTGCTGCCTGTCGGTCAGTTCAAGTGGCACCCATCTACCGACCTTTAAAATCTTTCCCATGGCCTTCAAACGCAAGGAAACGGTTTGTTGTGTCACATTAAGTTGTTCAGCGAGCTGTTGTTGCGTTTGACCATCATCTTCGTCCAATAATGTTTGCAATTCGGTGTCTTCAATCTTTTTCGGTGGCCGGCCGCGCTCCTCATTTATCACATCAAAATCACCACTTTTAAATTTATTGAACCACTCATTGCACTGTGTACGACCAAGAGCATGCTCGCCGTAAGCTTCAACAAGCATTCGATGCGATTCAGAAGCGTTTTTCTTCAAATGGAAACAGAAAATCAATGCTTCCCGCAAATGAGAGTTTTCAGGCACAAAATTCGACATCTTTACGAGCGGAAAAAAATGCGTTGTTGTATGAAACTTGACAAATTGTGAACTGAATATTGTTGACAGATGACAGAATGAACAATTAAGACATTTGGTGCGGTTCGGAAGCTCATATATATACGGCTATCGACCGCTAGATGTCATTACCGGTTTCATATTTGTACACCTAGTATTATTACCGTAGCTATTCTAGATCCGAATTTAAAAAGCTAAGTTTTCAAATGACCCGTCACTAAAGAAGATTCACTTCAAAAACCCAGTTTGAATACCAAAACAAAGCTCATTTATTTCTGAGGAATTTTGAAAATATGCACGAAATTTTTTTTTTCTCGCAGTATTTTTCTTATATGTATAATATAAAAATCGAGCTTAGCCGCTTTTGGCATTCAAGTTTCATTTTCAATCACTTTTCTTGGTGAACTAGAGTTATCCCCAGAGTTTTTAAAGAAAAGTTTAAACATTTAAAGTTACGTTCTGGTAAATGATTATGGGTTCGGCTTTTATGAAAAAAAACTTTATAGTTTATAGACTGAAATTTAAGATTCAAAGTCTTAAATACAAATTCTAATTATTTTTCGTTCAATCACACGACCTTGCGAAATTATGCGGCTGAGAACTAATCTTAATATTTCTTAATCACTTGACAATTCTGAACAATAATATGTATGGTTGACTACTAGTTTTTATATACGAGACGATATGGTATGGAGACATTCTCATTTTTCGTCTTTATGGTTGGCAGCAGTTAACTATCTCCGTAGTATAAAATTTCAGACTTGGTAGATGACAAAAATAATTTTATTTCTGGGTTTACTTGGCATTTGTGACAATATTTGACATTCAGGGCTATGTTAAAGCATTTCTGCACAACATTCAAGCAAGGCCGTATCCAGGATTTTATTTCGGGGGGGAGATGTGGATTTGAGATTTTTTCTACGTAGTGTATATTCTTTGCAAAATCGTTTCTATATAGTGTTCTTCAATATATTTCGGGGGGGGGGTTCTATTACTCCCTAGATGCGGCCCTGCATTCAAGCACATATATATATTTAATTTGGACAATGACGATTAATTTTTTATAAAGTGCTTCTCGAGCATTTTCAGCCTTACGTCTTCTTTGGTAAGTGCCTTTTCCGCCGAGACATCGATACAGACGGCAATCACATTCGCTTTCATTTACAGTCTGCTCGTTCTCTTTTTCTCTTCTTTATTGGAACTTTCTAATCCGAAAATCCACCCGATAGGCAGATTAATAAGATCACTTCTTTGCAGCTTAATAGATATGCAGTGCTACATACCAGATGGCCCATCACTAGTTCTTCTCAGTATTTGTAAATTTGAGTTTTAACTTTTTCAAATACAATTTTCTGATTTAAATTGTAAATATTTTTTTACTCTTGTCTATTTTTCCATTTTGGCGTTGCTGTCTACAAATTTTAACATTTCTGAATACAGTTACAAGAGACTGTTGCCAACCATGTAAATGTAAAAAGTGTGGAAGACATTGCCGCACAGATGCTTCGCCAATATCTTCAACCAAAAAAACAATTTTTACTCGGCGACAAAAACGGCGGGATTGTAGACAGCCATGTAATGGCTGTTAGTGCCTTTGCCACGTTAGGAACTGCTGTCACAAGCAGATGTCAACGCGATGGTGAAAAACGACGAAAAATAATTAAAATTTATGTTTGGGTTTAAAGATATTTCAACGGGCTTTTCCATTAAATAAACATTTCGAAGATTAAACGGAGTTAACTGTAGTCTATCTGCATCAAGAAAATTAATTAAAAAGGAAACCTTTTTTTGAAAAACCAAAATCTTAAGCCACGATGTTTCAAGAAACAAGCAAGATAAAAGTTTTGTTTCAACGGTTTATCAGCTCTTTGAATTTTATGACCAATAATCAAATATTGACAACCTAGATATGTCCATGGATGTTTGTTTTCAGTTTGAACGCCAATTGAAAATGTAACACCTATCGTACTGAACATTAGTGTGAAATGATATTTCTTTTCCTAAAACTCCTTTTCGTTTGAACATAATAAAATAAGATAATTTTGGGCACTATGACACCAACTTTGAGGATGAGTTGTTTTATGATTATTATTGAAAATAATTAATTATAATTTTTTGCCTAATAAAGAAAACGATCTTAGATGGTATAATTTAATGAGATATACTTAGTGGAAATGCTTGATTAAAGACTAGTAACATATTAAATAGGTTGACGCGAAGTTTTTGACTCGAAAAGAAAATGTCTCAAATCTAAAACGGCTTTCACTTACAAACTTTAAGAATAGTAAACACACTTCGATACCTCGTTCAATTAATCTTCGTACGATAAGATTTCAACAAAGTTGAAGCAAGGATCATTGCTTAGTCAAATCTTATTAAAACACATCTACTTTGATTAAAAATCGATAAGGTTTTTTCCTCCACAACTTTGGTTGCACTACATTTTTTGATTTAAAACATTTGTTTTACTTTTATGCCACCGTATATATAAAGGTTATATTTTCGGCCTTGACTCCCAAGTACTAAATTAGAAATTTCTCTCAAGTTCGTTTGAATAATTGCGCCAAGTGTTTACTTATTCACTGGACTACTTAGAAATCTAACATAAACATTTTAAAACAACATCGCATTATTACCTAAGGCATTTGGGTGACTCTTTTAATCTATTTATTATTTTACTCTGATGATTTAGTTAGTTTACATAAGTGGACATTGCCCTCAAGAGGTTAAATAAAATATAAATAACAAACTTACTGTTTGAGAAATTCAAATCCATGCACACACACGAGTATGTTACCGTAAGCATCCACTTTCAGCAAATTGCCATATTGAGTATCGAACCACAAGCCACGCACTGGAAATGATGGGTCATATTCGAATTGCAGTATCTCCTTGGGGTAACCCAAGGTGACGAGCCGCTCCTTAACCAAATCGAAGCCAAGCTGTTCGTACTGTGGAGATTTGTATTCTGCAGTAAAATAAGAGCGCCGCAGAGTTAAGTGGATAACATGAAAGAAAAACAAAAATTATAATTTAAAAAGGAGTACACAAATAGGGAATAGGGGAGGGGGTTAAAGCGAGGTTAAAAGCATGCAATTTTGTTTACAAAACGTACGCTTATGTATGCTCAAGCGTTTGAGTGTGTGGACCTTATTTTTATTTCTTTAAATTGTAAATAAAAGTAACGACTTGATTGCTTGACAGAAGGTCAGGCATTTCAAAACTTTTCCTACGCCAATATATTTCAAATATATACTGTTGGAACGTCGAAGTTTTTGCAACGAAATGAAAGCGTGTATTCCGTTCGTCATTAATGGTTGAGAATACTTAGTTAAAAATAGACTACATATTCTTATCGGTGTTCTATGACTAAAAATCGTTGCTGCATTTATGTTTGAAGTTTCTGATGTATGTACGTACATATGTATACATTTGTATGTATATGCTTTAAGAACTACGTTACCCTTATGACTTCAGTTCACAAGCGTTCAAATATTAATCACGCTCTAAATAAATGTTCAGATTGTTGTACAGACTCTGGAACAGAAGCCCATTCAACGTCAGAAGATCTTGGATTCTTTCAACATATGGGGCTGTTACGGTAGAAGAAACCGCCTTTCATCACTATAACTGCACCTAGGCTTTTTATCGATGGAGTATTATGCCATGAATGAATGAAAAAAATGACTTCACTCGGGAAAAACGCAATGTTCCATCGAAGCTTCCCTTGGTAAAATTGAGAAAAGTAAGTTAGCTTTGTTAACTTAAATTAATGAAAATCTGAAATGTTTTACATACACACATTCTTTATTCAGCGAAGAAGAATATTTCTTCATTAATTTTGAAGCAGAGGTAGGTAGGTAGGTACTGTTTGCACAGTTAAAAAAGTGTAGAAATATATGAATCATTCCAACCAACTATTTCTTCGAATACGATACTGGTACTTTTGCATATTTTCATCAACAGATCGGTCCACGATAGTTTTTCTTGTGACATACGATACTTTTTCGGAATGAAGAAATGTAGCAGATCACATTGCCCGATTTCAAGAATACTGAAATTATTTTTTTCATATTTTTGCCATTTCAGAATCTTTGGTCAAAGTTGATAGATGTTGATACATCATTGAAAAGTCAAAGGAACAGATCGCATATGCTCTACACAAAGCAAAATCGTCAAAACCGGATAATGCGACCGAAGTGAATTTTTTTAGTATTTCCAAGCAATTTTCATCTCTTCAATAATTCGTCAAACTGCTTACTTAAAAAAAGCGTCTAAGCAAAATATGCGAGGATTGTTGTCGTCTTCAAGTTCGTTATTCCTATAATTCTTATCAGTTTAGGAGTTACATTGGAAAAACAGTTTTTTTGCAACTTTTAAACCGGGATGGGCAATATTGCAGACCTTCCAGAAGTTTTTTCATAAGAGTAACAGTGTTAATAACATATGAAAAATGCTGCATCTTGTGCAAAGTATATCCATTATTTTATCTGGAATAACCGATGATTGTCAACTTTTAATCGAATAACTTACTATAGCGAAAGTTTCTCGACTTATGAAAAAGGTACCTTCCAAATTAATGGAAGATTTACACTTCTTAGAGGGTTCCGTTGGATATTAAATTATTCAAGCGTCACGGTCAGATTCACGAACATACAAAAAAACAGGACACAATGGTACTGAAAAGCAGTGGCGTTCCTGGAGTGGGCAAAATCCAGGTGGAAAATTTTAATATTACACCAGAAGTCAAAGGATTTGTCGGTGAAACTTTTTTTAGAAAAATTAAAAAAAAAACCTGTTGTTGTTCATGCCGTGCTCAATTTGATGAACACAAAGACGTCATCATTGACAGACAGTTATATGGAAAATGATTTTTATTAGCAAAATAAAGTAACCACTACATGGTGTCATCCACACTCTCCGCCCAACTCCAGCGAAGCTATTTTCTTTTCGTTTATTGCTTCCATGTTCTGTAGGTTTTGCGGCAGCACTGAAATTATCTGTCAATTTTTGGTGCCACCTTTCCATCAAAAAGTTTTGTATCATCGTCATCACTTGAGTAGAGTTGGTCAGTGCGCAAAAGTTCAGAATCGGTAAATGCAACCCTACTCCGACTGAACAGGTTCAGCGAATCTGGTGTTAGTTATGTCCCCAGAATCTTTGTTTAAGGCGCGTAATCGAAGCTTGTCTGGCCACCTTGTAATAAAAAGGTCCATCAGTTGGGACCTCGTCCAATTTTCACATAGTTTCAGGATATATTAACTTGAATTAAGAATATTGTCCAAAAAAAATTGTTTTACATCTTCCAATGACAGATTTAACCCATGGTTGAGAGAGAGCTTATTGACTTTATACAAGAAAAAAGGAAAATTATTAATACTAGGAAACATTTTAATATTAAATGTAGGAAGTCATTTCCTTGAATTTAGTTATGTCCTTGTACAGTGCATTAATTATATTGAGAATAGAATTACATGTACTGCTACATCACAGATTTCTTCAAGATTATACGATTAGAGCGTATAATCAATAGGATGGAGCAAAATATTTTTAAGTTGGGCAGACTGCTGGGTAGATAATCCCATAAGTAAGAAACATTATGGGTATTTATAAATCAATATTTTGTGTTAAAACTAAAGTAAAATGTGGAAGAAGTCTCCCATAAACGTTTAGAAAATGGCCGGTCGGATCAGGTCTTGCAGATATAGCCATCAGAAGTTGCAAATATTACATTTCTTAAAATCGTCATAAGTAAAGAGCTTAAATTGATTTCAAATGAGGATATTAAGAGAAAGAGGATTATTAATTGGGCCATAATGTTGCATAAAGAAGTGTCAAATAAGTCTTAAAGCTCTGAAGTTTAGGGATCTTCAAAAAAGTATTATTAGCCTGTAATTTTCGTAACATATACAAATATTAAAGCTTTTTAAAATATTTTTCATACTTTTTCAGCTCCAATGAAAAAAAAAACTAAATGTTTCTACAGATACTTGTTCCAAATCTTGTAATTTTTATATCTTTTAAAATATTCTATTGCATGTTTAACATTATGTTGCACATAAACTAAACTTTGTTTTTCAAAAGTTAAAGCATAAAATAATTTTCATTTGAGTCTATCGTATATAAAGCGATCCACCCTAATTTATATTTGCATGCATATAATTGTTTGTGTTTACTTTACCTGCCAGCGTGTAATCCATATCGAAGCCATAATATTTAATATTTTCCAAATGCAAGGATCTGTTGACAAAAATTCTGAAAGCATAAGAAACAAATGTAAATGAAAATAAAATGGAAACACAAAAGTTAGGGTGTGAGAAAATATGTTAATAAACTTCTAACATTGTTTAAAGTTAAATTGTGTAGCTGGCGGAAAGAGAGAACGAAGTAGCGGTGTGTACTTTTAGGGGCAAAATTTATGTTATGAAAAATTCTCAAGATAAACTTTCTTTTTCACTCGCAAGCTTGGCAAATTTGTAATGTTTGGAACGCGCTGTTTTGTTACTGTAATTAATAAAAACTTTTTAAATTTTTTATCTGTGCCGATAAACTTTTAACTTGTAACTTTCTCAGCTACTGATGCAGTTATTTCATTTGCTTAAACTCATTTGAGGGCGACAAATTTTGATAATTTATCATAATAAGTTCTTTAAACTTTTAATTTGCGGATTTCCTTTTCGAAGTTGATATTTAGTTGTGAATTAAAAAAATTTGCAAGAGATTATTCCACATTGTTCAAATTTCAATCACAGATATTATTGAATATTATTTCCTGAAATATGGCATACGGCTTTTATAGTCCTTGCTAAGCTTTGACAAAAAAAATTTTTATCTAGAGCTTAAATTAAAAGTTAAGGGATATAAGGATATTCAACTTTGAAAAAAGAAAATTTTGTCTGTCCCAAATTGATTCTTACTAGCATTTTAACAAAATGTTGGTCAACCCACGACACATCACAAAAATTAAAATTTTGCTAAAATCTCGCTTCTTATTGGCTTAAAAGGTAATAACACTGGCACATGTTATAGAAAATATAATTTGTTGTGAAACAGCAACCGTTCTCATGATATTCAATCAGTGATGAAAAAAGTGCAAAATGTACAATGCACTGATTTGTAATACATTCAGGAAATTTCAGCGCATTTTTCTGTTAAAATTTATTTATATTCACTAGTATATCTATCCGTGAGCGGCGGAATATATTAAAAAGATACCATTTTGAACATTTGACCTCGAATTTAATGAAACGGTGAACTATGAACTAAAACTTTTTTTGGGAAATTATAAAATCATTAGCTTTTGCTCAAGGTAAATTTTTTTTCTGGCAAACAGGAGATGAGATTTCAGCAAGAAACTGATCTACCCTAATTAACATATTTCATCTCAACACGCAATTAGGAAGATATCCTTACCAATGTCAACCATTATTTAAGTTGTTTTCGGATGGGGATTAAAATCAGAACTTCGGGAATGTAGAGAATGTCCCCAAAGTGGAGGAAATGCCCAAACTATATGTTTTTAAAAATTTGTTTTCTTTTTGAGCAATCCACCGACCAATGGAACAATAACTATGCAAACAATTTTTTCGCTAATATTCACCAAAACCCTATCCCTAGATATCTGAGCCTGTTTCTGGCAAGGGCCCGACAGTTACAGAAGAAGTGTTCGACAAATTCTTTCTCGTTTACATTCAGACAACTGTGACGAAAAGGGTTAAATGGAATACCTAATTTTTCAGCATGCTTGCCGATCGTCCAGTGTCCAATGCAAGTCGCGGTGATTCTCGCAATGTCACTTCGGCTCTTGGACAGTAGGTCAGTGGTTATTGATTTGTAATAGAATGGTCAAATTGCTCTGGATGTTTTACAGGTCTTTTGGGTCCTCCAGTCCTTTGCTGTCTCGGAAAGAAAAAATGAGAAGACCTTTCTCTTGACTAAGCCAAGCGGTATATGGACACGCTCGCTAGCTCTAGTTTCGTCAAGAGAGGAACCACGCTTTGCTAGTTCGCCAGCCTTTTCTTTACCCTCAATGTTCCTGTGGCCTGGAACCCATATGAGAGTTACGTCAAGCTGACGCCCTAACTTATATAGCTCCTTGCTGCATTGTTCCACTTATTTAGAATTTATTGTCTCCGAGTTCAGAGCCTTGATGGCGGCTTGGCTGTCTGAGAAGATTGCTAGCTTACCCATATTAGAATTGCCCACTAACCTGCAGGCTTCTACAATAGTAAAGACTTCTGCTTAAAAGACACTGGCTGAGTTAGGTAAGCGAAAGGATTTAGAAACTTCTCTGTTTTTTGAATAGACTCTCGAACCTACCCCGCAGTCCATCTTTGACCCATTGGTGTATGTATATGGTGGTTTCAAAATTTAGATTGATAGGGCCCTCCTCCCATTTAACCCTCTCCGGAAACTTCACCTGAAAGTTTTTCTCGAAGTTGAGTGAGAGGCAGATGTAATCAGTTGGAACGTTAGCTAGTTCATTGGGTAGTGTGTCGAGGATGTTGGGTGCATTTGAACTTTAAAAAGTGCGAAATTATAGCTTTAAGTACATTTTTAATAAGATTTTACTTCTGAGATATGTGGCTGTTTCGGCATTGGTTTTTCTTGGGTATGGGTGACTCCCATTAACAACAAAAATTAGTTTTAAGAGCTTTATTGTGCTTTTGAAAACTGGTTGTCTGAAATACCTATAAGACTAAACCTGATTAAGCGAATCCGTGGGCCGAGTTTACTCAATGAAATGAAATTGAACCTTTTCAACTTTTTTTCTGAAAATCAAGGATTTGCAAATATTGATATTAGAACAGTAAGAGTATTTATAGAAAGTTCTTACATTTGCAGGATTTCAATGCCTTCAACATGGTACATATAAAATCGGCTAGTTATTGTATTTAACAACAAAAATATGCAACTTAAAATCAATCATAAAAATGTTTCCGCTTGACAGAAGCAAAAGCTTAAACGATTTATTGTGGATATACAGGTGATATTTTTTGCTATTTTCCCATCGTACGTTTGTTTTTGTCTCATCATTTTACTTTTCAAATACGGGTCAGTGAACGAAGTAAATATGTCGGCATCGACGCAATAAAATTTCAACATTTTGTCCATTCATTCATAGGCAATGTGCCTATGTCCTTGAGAAAATTTTACCATATTTTGTGCTTTCAATAAAGCTTGTCAAAAGGATTAAAAATGACGTAATTATCATTCAAAATATTTAGGTTATTTTCAACATATTTCTATTTAAGATAAATCTCTTCCCATTATTTCTAAAAACATAAATTTAAATAAAGACTTCAAGGCAATTTTTTGACTGAATGAGCCAAGTGGTCAAATCAATATTCTGTTATAAATATTTTACGGATACTCGACTGTTTATTTTAAAACGAAAATTTTATGTATGTAAACAGAAAGAGCACATATTGAGAATAACAACGTCATTAAAATCTATTTTTAATATTTAACTACTACATGGGGTTATCAGGCTAAGGGCAAGCAATAGATTCAATCAATATCACAAAATTTGCAAAGGGTGAGCAAATAGACATAAAATAGCAATATGTCGTAGACGTCAGAAAATATGGAATAAATTGTAAATTTGACGTAAAACATGGAAATCTTAAGTTTACCCATTTGTAAAGAATTTAATGAAGAGGCTTGGCAAATATAAAATTTATTCGTATATTAGACTGGTGCTTTAAATGGCCACATCCCATGAGCTTTAAAGTTTCTAAATAACTTTTAAGTAAGTTGGCCACGATTTTGAGTTTCATTACAATCCTGACCAAAGATTCGTTTTGCTATCCATTTCACTATTCATATTCTTATACCCTATCCATAGGGTATTTCGATTTGTAATGCTTGGAAAGGTCCTAGTATATATGTATATATCCTGAGTCTATATTGCCATGTCCGACCGTTTGTTGGTCTACGTAAATCACGATTACGCAAAAATGAAGCGAAATAATTTTTATACGGAGCTATGGCCCCAGTTAAGTGGTCAAAATTAGACGGACACTGCTACCACATATACAAATACAATTATTAAAATGCTTTATTAATAGCGTTATTTAAGATAGTAATGCAAACACATTTATCGCAAATACTGGGAATGGCTCAAGCATAAAACAACTTCCCACAAAAGCAAAATCTGTAAATTGTCTTATTGAGGAGTTATTTAAGGTATCCCTACAAAACTTCCCACAAATATAAAAGTGGTATAAACAAGAACTAGAAATAACGTTGGCTAATTTTTACATGAAAGCGTGGCATATCCTGCATAAGAAAATTATCTGAAATGTCATAGTTAGTAGGATTTAAAATTATGAAACTTAATTCCAAGCAAATACTAGAAATTCCACAGTCATACACTAAATAACTGGTGAGAAATTTTGACAAGAGGGCCAAAGACACCATACAAAAGCTTTAAGTCTATATGCTGAGAGTTTTTTATTTAAATGCGATATATAGGAACATTTGACCAGGCCAGTCATCACTTGGCTATGAAGCTACAAAGACAAAGTCAAATTGCGCGCAAACACTTTTTCAACCACTACAGCGTCTAAAATTTCTGTCGAATTTATTATCACGTGATGGAATAACTTACACCATTGACGTTATTTATAATACAATCTATAGGAGTGAGAAGAATAATGGCTACTCCACTGGTCACAGGGGTATCGCATTTCAACTCAAATGATGTACTTGGCGTAGTAAAAGATGCTTGGAGTTGCAAATAATTCAAGAGATTTAAATATTGAAGACTTGCAAAATCACATGCAAATTCTTCAAAACTCAGTATAATCACAATCTCCGGACGGTTACACCTAAAGTGATGCTCTCTAGAAGTTTGAAATCATCATTCATGATCGGTGCTGCCCAGAGAACGAGCAGGCCCTCAAAGAGCGTAAAAATGAGAACGAGAAGGCGCTTATAGAGAGAAAAAAGCGCATGCCGAATCATCAACACATACTTATCATTGGTTGTGCCAGTGGGCACTACTGCTCATGATAGAAGCATATGAGAAAGGCTCACTGTCTTATTATAACGATGAGAGATGGGAATACATAAGCGACTACCCTAGAATCCAACAAGGATTTTCTTTGGGTAAGTTCTGGACCGATTTCAAGGCAGAAATCTGCGTCATCAAGGTCCTTGAACAAGCCTAGTCCAGATTAGCCAACTATGACAAACTAAAAGAACATAATTTCTTGGTAGTTACTAGGAATTGAAGCCAAAGCGCGGAGCAGCAAAAAGCTGAAGAACATATTTTCAAGATTAGTTTGTTTTTATGTCCTCACACCAATTGCTTATATTTAATAAAAACAAAAAAAAAGGTCCCCATTTTCACTGAAAACTCTAGCAAAATAAGATGATTTATTTTCAATGAAAACGCGGACCATGCAAAGCAGAAAAGCAAAAACACGCGGACTTGCTCCGGTTACGCTAAGCTAAACATAAAGTCATAACTTATGACTCAAAAGCAATTAAGCTGATTTTGAAAAATATATAAGTATATACATATATATTATCTTATCAAGAAAACTAATAAAGACATTTCCAAAATAAAAAAATTGAAAATTTTGTTCAGGCAGGAACATCTTTTTTTTTGGAAATTATTAAAAATATCGTTTAGAGATCAGCAAAATATAAAATTCTATCTAAATCACTTTTTAGGAAATCCACTTTTTTCTTATAAATTTTCCAATATGATTCCATAATTTTTTTATATTCTGCTGCGTAATTCAGTTGCTCAATATGGTACTAATTTATTTGAATTTATATGTTCGAACATGTCAGAAACACCGTATTTGATCATTAAATATAGCAATGGTTCGGAGCATCTCGGCGCATGAAATCAAATAGTGCAATTGTTCTTTTCAATTTTTATTTCTCCATTGCAGATATAGTTGTTCTTAGAATTATGAGTATCTGTATCAGTATTATTTTTGATGTATTTCGGTATTTGGGATGTACATTGTGGTCAAATTATGTTATATATCAAGTCAAGAATTCGTTTCTTTAATTTTATTTGTAGGAGAAAGTTTACTTTTTAATTTTTGTGTCTTAAAAAATAATTCGTTGTATTTGGGTAGCTTGGAAAAACTGCACGAAAATAGTCAAAATCTTTCTTTTTCACACATATGACTCGATTTGACGCAAAAATCATGAATACCATAAAATATATGGAGGTACAATGATTTTTTCGATACTTTTCGAATTTTATGGAATTTTTCTTGACGTTTTCAATACCTTAAGTCGTTATTTAAATTTTTTGGAACTTTTAACGACTTTTTCGATCAGTCACTTCAACAAAACTTAAGGGGGAGCGCGAATTATAATTTAACTACTATTAAATGGTTTATTCAATTGATGTATTGAACAATAACAAGTATCAGATCCTTGGGGTGGGAAGTATAGGATCAATCAATCAGTTTTCTGTAGAAAATATTTAAATAGGCCTTTCAAAAAAGTCTCTAATTAATAAACGCAAGTTGAAAAAACTAACTGAAAGCTTAACCTAAAGTTCCATAATATCAAAAGCAAATTCTTAAATGTCTTTAATGAAAAATTAAAACAAAATTAAATTAAAGACCTTGCATTAAGCACTTTGAGCCTACCAAACTTAAGGTGTTTGCTATTAAATTATTAATGATTGGTAATTGGTTTTTGGTCAACAAAGACAAGGTCTACACAACAATGATGAGAAAATTGGGATATGCATTGGCATTGCGCAGGATAATAGAAATAATTACATTAAGGAATGTTTATATATCAAACGCTTTGACCATAATCGAAAAGCTTTTAGCACACGTACGTAGTACGGCCTGAGGAGGTAAATCTTAAAATAGTGAGGTTGTTTTTATAAAATTAAGTTACAATTAACTAGGTTGCAACAAAATTGTCCCAACTTCTGTAAGGAATGCCAAAACGATAATTAAGTTGGAAACCTTTTAAAAGTGAATTAGTCAAACTTTATATGTTTCAGTGTCCTCAAAGGATCCACATTAACTGCCCAAGTAAAAGAAACAAAAACATTTTTGGTCTTATCCACATTGGCAGTGCCTTTAAATTTATTTCAACTTTTAGCTACTACTTGGAGTTGTGTGTATCCACGTGCAACTCATTATCTGCAATGCTGTGGGCCATTTTTTCGGCCACTGCATTTTTCTACATATATTTATTGTATATTGGTAAATACAAGAAACAACAGCAACAATAACAAAAGAGTTCATTTAATATTCCCATGTGCCATAGGATTCAGCTCTACATAGCCGCATCTACGACCTACTTTGGTGTTTATACTCTGGTTTCCGTTGTTTTTAGAGGGGGGTTAGAGGAAACATAAACTTTGTGCTCGATTTCATTGCAGCATTAAAACAGTAAAATGACCGAAAAGTAGGTCGGTATCCGATACATTTTTTTTTTGTTTTGATATAACAGAGCTCATTTCAAATGTAGCGCACGAAAAGGACAAAACTGTGCGCTGTGGCAAAGCCACAAATTGCAACTCTGTGTGGAGCCTTCTGATTGCAGATTTCTATCTGCGCAAAATACGACTGCCAGTTGTATGCAATGAGTATGATTTTGGTGCCATTGAGCCAGAGCGTCATGGTGCGATGCCAACTTTTTGTATGTGCGAGTAATGTGACACAGCAGGAGCGAAATTCGTCTATGAGTGTGAATTTTTCGAAGTCATTAACGTTGAAACTGCTGCAGCATGCATGTTTGCTCAGAGGAAATGAATTGGAAAAGTTCGCCAGCATTGGGGCAAATTTAAAGTTTCAATTCAGCTTACGAACATCAAGGTGGAAATTGTGCAAACTTCATATTGCATTGGATCGAGTTATTATTGGAAATTTTATGCTTGAAAAATTTTAAGATTTTGGTAAACAATTCCTTTATGAATATGTATGCCTTCATTGACGTGGCACACAATTCTCAAAGTTTTTCAAGCAGGAAATATTTATGTTCAAGCTCCTAACATAGAACATGTTCATGTCAACTTAAAATTTTTCTCATTTATCTAGCATATATAGATTGTTAGTTTAAAAAGTTCACAAAATCAGTCGCGATGGGTATTGAGTAAAAAATGTTCTTTTCAGGATACAAGAACTTCAAATCTTTTTTTTAATTATAAATCCATATATGTATGTACATTAGACCGTACCACCTTACAGGCAAAAAAAAGTCTACTGTGCATCATCGAATTTAAAGTTATTTTGCAAGGCAACTTAAAAAAAAGTGTTTTTTTTTCTGGTCGAACATAGAAGTCGCGCATTTAAATTTTTCATCATATCTTCGGCATTTACGGTGCGATCTTATTGTATGATATATTAACTTTTTGGTCTCAAGTATACCAAGTTTTTGCTCTAATGATCATTGACACCAAGTACCCCGTTCTATTACTTTTCCACTAGATCTCAGATCCTACCATCCTAATATGCCACTTTAACGTCAGAAAATTAAAGCTTGCAAAACTATTTAAAAATATTTTTTTTTTTTGCCGAACGTTGGGGTCCCTCTTCTTGAATTTTTCGTCATAGCTTTGGTATTTAGAGTCAGTAGGTATCACATTCTAAAATTATCTCTAATCGAATGATAGCTGGTATGTTCAAAAGAAATAATCAAATGTTGTCCTTAAAGCATAGTATTTGAGAAAATGCGGTTTGAAACTTACAAAGTGGGTGGATTTGGCTAGTTTTTAATAACTTTAACTTAAACCAAAATATTTTTAAATGAAGCTTGTTATTTCCAATTTCGACCTTAATAAACCAAAAATTAATCACTTTTCACCTTGAAGCTCTGAGAAACACAGAATCATCAGTTTTGTGGTTGAATGGATATTTCGTTTACGAATTTTAAGGGTCACAATTGAAGAGTTTTTTTTTTTTGTATAGGGCGCATTGTTCACCGATCCGTCCAGGGTTTGTTCGTTAATGGTCGTACAAATTATTTAAAATACAGTTTCCGGGTAGAAGCTTTTCAAAGATTGTAACCATTATAAAAAGAAGCAATGGTGCATTAATAAACATAAGGGTTTTTTATAAAAGGTGCGATGTGCGCATATTTCACGACGGAATATTCAGTGTTTCTTTAGATTCGACCAATATGAAACTCATGATGGAAAACGGATTAATTTCTTGTTCTCTCTAACTCAAATAACGGCCAATACATACGCTCGAAGTCACACAGCTCTTCAAGGTCAGATGCAATTAAATTTTAGTTTATTGAAAGGGGATTTGAAACACTTTGGAAGTGTTTCAAAGTGAAGCTTCTGCGTTTAGTGCCCACGGTTATTCAAAAATAAGGCAAAAACGCCTTTTTTTGGGTTTTGGCGACTGAAACTCAAAAAAATATATCTATGCACATTTTTTCTATCCTATTAGCAGACCAAAAGTTGAAATTTGCAGAACAGTTTAATTTTTATTATGAAGATCTTATTAAAATTACGAAACTTTTTTACTATCTGCATGCATTCTTCCGAAATAGCAAAAACTACTACGCAGCATTGAAAATATTTGCATGCTAGCAATGTGAAAACAATTTCGACCATAGCTTGACGGAAGTTCCACAACGTTTCGCATTTGTTTGCGTAGGCTCGTCTCAGCGTAACCGCACAAAAAAATAGTAAATTTTTGGCTTGATATTAGCGACCAGTTGATGCCACAAAAATTTGAAATAATGCGACCAGAATCTTTTCATGCAAAACAGCCAATATTGCACGCGATGTTTGGCAAGTGCATAATTGCTGAAATTTCGGCTGAGTTCCTAAATGTCAATTGCATTGCTGTCGTACAAAGCCACGCGTTCCTAATCGCAACCCTTTATAATGTTACAATTTCATGTGTTCCCAAGCGTCAATCGATTGTTTATGATGCACAGAAAAAAACCAAACTGCGCATCACTAGTTTTGATGATGCTTTTGTGATGCACAAATAATTCACTGTTCTGTTCTCAATGGAGAAAGCACACAGGTAAATTTTCATACTGTATTTTAATGATATTTTATCAACACATTGGTAACTAAAATCTTATCTGCTACTGTGTTCGATATTGTTTATAGTGATGCTTTGCAAACAGACGTTCCCTAATCGTCCATATTCAATGTGTTTGCGCAATGCTATTATTTGCAGGGTTGCTTTGTTTCAAAACAGTATGCTAACCGATACTTTGCTCTGTTTGTTGACGTTTAGGAACCAAGCCCACATGCCTTTCACATCAATAACTTCGATTTCGTACCACCATAGCCTGAACTTTAACTGTTTTGAAAAAATGGACCTAATACGACGCCTAGCCACAATATGCACCAAATAGTGACAGTTTAGCCATTCATTATTCTTATTCATTATATTTTAATGGCTGCGCGCAGATGCGGATTTTTTTTTCATCCTATGTGGCAATTTTGCGCATTAACATATCGAGTCAGAGAGGTGGAAAAGTGCTTCACTAGAGATAAAAAATTTTATTCAAAATTCAGCATTAACTTCTTGTTGTTCGATATTTCTCGATTTAAACGCGTTTGACGGTGGTGAAGAGATTCATTTCGTAAATGTATTGTTGTAAATTAACATTTGATACATCAAACGCGTGGGATTATTGACAACCCTCCGATAAACAGGGCTGCCATCATATGAAACTCGAACTAGATCGCCCTACATAATTTATTCATAATTACTGACGTAATGCATATAATAACGTTTGTATATTACGCCATTTCAATGTACTTAGTTAAAATGTACAATTCAATTTTTAAGTTTTAAAATAACTTTCTTATCTTTCTAAGCTGACTGTCAAGTGTAAACAATGGATTAAGGCACAAACTCAAAGAGTTATCTTCAATTTTAAAAGTGATATTAGAGCTGGTGGGTTTCTTGTAGACCGATGTGAATGCGTCAGCTACAGTACCCTGCTATATAATAACGAGCGGCAGTAAATTATGCAGACACTTGATATTTTAACTCATTAAAAACAGTATGGTTCATAGTAGATCAAACAACCAGACAGTAATTTTGTTATACGAGAGCGGATCAATAAGCTTTTTGAATGAAACACACAACAAAAAAAGTTTTTATTTTTCAACATAGTCTCCTTTCAGTTAGTACACTTTGTCTAACGTTTCTCCAATTTTTTTTATTACTTTCAAATAATAATATTTCTCGAGGTTCTCAAAATATGAATTTTTTTGTGCAATAATTGCATCGTTGGGACTAAATCTCTTTCCATATAATTTTTTAAAAAGGTCACTTTTCTTATTTTATATTAAACCATTTATAAAAAAGGCTGGTTTTAGCGTGTTTCCACCGAGGTATTTCTTTAGGTTTAGAAAAAGAAAATAGTCATTCGGGGCTAAGTGTGGAGAATATGGCGGATGAAGTACCAATTCGTAGCACAATTCATGGAATTTTGCTATTGAGACTACACACGTCTCACGATTGCGTTTATGGTCAATTGAGAGCAAATGCCGCCGCACCCATTTTGCGGATAGCTTCTATAGCCCAAATGATCATTAAAAATCAAAACCACAGTGCCATATGAAATGACTATGGCATTAACAATCTGAAGCACTTTCATTCTCTGATTGGCCAACATCATATCGTGAATTTTTTCGACATTTTCGGGTTTATTGACCTCAATTGGCCGTCAAGAACGTTTAGTGTCCCTAGTGTTTGTGCGACCACAACAAAACTCAGTAAATCACTTTTTTACCATTGAAGTTGATGGTGCAGAGTGCCCATAGTACTTATCAACCTTTTCCTTGGTTTGAATGACAGTTTTTTTTTTCGCAAAAAATAATGTTTTATAAGCAGTCGAAATTCATTTTTTTGCATTTTTACAAAAAAAAACCACGAAGTTGTATGATTTGAACACCTGTTAAACGTCAAGTTAATGACGAAAGATTCTCAAGTAGTCTAGACAGCATTAAGAGATGGTACAGAAAGTACATTGATTAAATGTACTTTTCATGAGAAAATGTATTGTTTTAGTTAAATATTAAATGAAAGCCATATATGTTATAGTATTTATGTACAAATTTTGGTTCAGTGTATGTCTGTATCATTTCCATATTAATGGCTTATGGATATTTCAAAGCTATGTTCAAATCTGAACGTTTTTATTGACGTAAATTGTAGCTTAAGACTGTGAACTTAGAAATTTTTACACTTCAAACATTAATATGCACAATTTATATTCTGGATTTAAGCTTTTTACAATCAAAATTTTAGTTATTTGTAAAAAAGAAACCAAAGTTAAATGGCATTGCTAGACAATCCTCACAACTGTTCGTTTATTGTAACAATTTGAAAAACGATGCATAAATAGCAACTTAATTATCACAAATAATGTCTGCAATAAAATTTGTGGTCACAATTTTTGGCACAAAACAGGCTATAGATCGTTAATAAAAGCATAGAACAAATGTATGAAATTAAGAGAGAAAAAAATGTAGCCTTGAAAATGATAAAATCAGACAATGACCATAAGCCGACAACCGACCACACGGCAAAAAGAACAAATGAATTTGATTGCATTTGGCGATTTGCAGACGAGAGGAAAATCAAATTAAGAAAATTCACAAAATTCATGACAACACTACCCCATGGTACTCGTAGTGTTGACAATTAACACTACGTCGTCACCAGCAACAACAACACAAATAAATAAAGAAAATCATCAGCAATAATGAAGATAAATTAAAATAAAATTCAAATGCCAACAAAAAGAATAACAAATCATTAAATAGAAACAGAAATCTGGACGCCACACGACAAGAGACCCCAACTGGCTCGAGACAGAAGCTAAAGGCGACTAAAAATATTATTTAATTATCATAAGATCAAATAAAAAAATAAGAAAATAAAATTCGCAATGTTTACAAAAATAAATTAAATAGTTTAAATGCTTCCTGTTTGTTTAAATTTCCGCTAAGTTGGCAACAGTTTGCCACTGAAGCACAACTGTTGTCAACAATTTATTTTTGACTTTTTCTTATTTTATTTTTTTTTTTAAAAAATAATTAAACGTCACTTACATACTGGTAAAACATTTCAAAATTTAAATTTTATTTTTAGACAAATTTTGTGTATTTTAAGATAAATTCGTAATTAGTGGAAAATTTGACAACTACGTGATGTTACCACCTCAGCCTTTAACGGATTGCAGTTACTGCCAATTTCGGGTTGCAGTCATGGTAATAAGTTCAGAATGCTATATTTAATTTTTTAAATAAATAACAAAAATAGCAAGCATTCATAAGTTCTATATTCGGAAAATTGTTAGTCATTGATTCTGCGGGAAAACTTTTTTGGTTAACAATTTTTTGTTCCTAAATGTGAGAATATAAACACAGTCCCAAAAATTTGATGGTACCAAATCATATAGTAAAATCCTCAAAGAGAACGTTGTGCTGACCATTTTTTCCTTATGTAAATTCAGTCCAAAAAGTCCTTGATTTTTTTCTGCCTAAATTTTTAGCTATGAGGCGTCATTAGGGGCTTTGAATCGCAACGATATGAGTTCGATTTCTGAAATAAAATAATTATAATAATCATGAACTCCACCGCTCTCAATTAGCCTATTTTTTTATAGATTCTTTATAAATATTTAAAGCAAGTTTTTATTTGGAGAATAATACAGTAGCGTACCTAGGGGGGCAGAGGGGGGTCGTCCCAGATGCAATGCTTGGAAGGCAGTAAAATGTTCGTGATATATATCTCATTTTGCTAGGGTTTTTGAAAGTAAAAAAAGAGGACGTTGTTTTTAGTGAATGAAAATAAATCGAAGTAAGTAGTAAATGTGAATGTGTAGGACCTACACTGTAGGTGGTAATATTGAAAGTTTAAGTAAAATATCTCTCTTTTTGCTAGAGTTCTTGAATAGCAAAAGTTTTTTTAATTAGATAAGAAGAACGGACATTTTTTTCGTCAGGGGCTACAAATAAGTTCTTTGCCCCGGGCGCCCTATGTGTGCGCCTTTGGTATAGTATAATCTATATTTTCGTAGTAAATATTCCTCATCGAAAAATGGTTTTGTTTTCAAGAAAAAAATCTATATAATAAAAATAAGAAATACTAACTGTTTGTTTCTAAAAAGAAAAAGTCTATGATAATTATACACTTATATTTTAAAAAAATTCTTTACTGAACCCGTCGATAGGAAATGATCGAAAATGGATTTTGAAAGTGACAGGGGAAGTCACTAACCCTTCTAAAAGGTTTGTTTCGGACCCATTTTTTGAAAAAAGTTTTGTTGCAACGAATCGATGGGAAAAAATCGAAAATGGATTTTGAAAGTGACAGGGGAAGTCACTAACCCTTCTAAAAGGTTTGTTTCGGACCCATTTTTTGAAAAAAGTTTTGTTGCACATATCGATGGGAAAAGGCCGAAAATGGATAAGATAAGTCTTAAAAGCACCAGTACAATTTCATAAACGCTGAATTTTACAAGAAATTCCAATTTAGCAAAGTGTGGTAATTAGTCTGCTTACAATGGTGCTATTCGCTGTCAAAGGAAAATAAAATTTAAGGAAAATAATATTTAAAATTTGCTTACCACTATTTCAAATTCAATATTTCATTTAGAAAATCTGAAGGTTTTTTTCTAACTCCGCGCTTATTTTGCAGTTGAATAAAATCAAGTATTTTATTAAATTTTTCATATTTTGAGGTCTGATCACAAATACCACCGTGACTTAAAAATATGTTACCACAACTAAGCAAACATTTTGCAAATTACTTTATTCATAAACCGTCTGACAAATTTCATTAACATAAGTGGCTAGCTGACATACACTGAATGAGTTTATAAGTAAAAAAAGTACACGAAAAATGTAAAATAAATTGGATTTTTTTTTCATTGACGTTCATGGCACAGATAAAAATATTGATTTTGTCGAACATTATCTGAAGCATATGATCTTGACACATGTTGTGTAGGATGTAATTTTGAACTAAAAACATATAAAGTGCCTACTTTAAAAATACGAACAGCTTTTAAAGTTAGAAAAAATATAAAAATTACTAGGGACTACTATTATTTTCGATTTGGAATGGCAAAACTTTTTACAGTGTGGATATATGTATCTATGTTTTGTAAAACAAATGCATAATATCGTTATCAGAGAACGTGTGGGTTATCATGTTTTTAAAATAAGCCGTTCATATGATAATGAACCAATCCGATTGACAGTTCGTGAGTTATAGCACCATGCATGTTTTTTTTTAGTTTTTCTTTTAGAATCATTAAAAAGAAATTTCCAATAATTTAAGTGGAAATGAAACATACTATTTAATGGCATATCGATATCTAAAGTTAATTAAACACTACGAATATTTTCTTAACCAATGCAATATCAATAACAAAAGCAATGTTTTGGGCCAATGTATTTATTTATTTAATTTAAGCAATTCTGAAAATTTTATGGTGGAAAGCGACTTTTAAATTAGATTAGGTTAAAAACATCATCAAAAGAATATTTATGGTTATGGTGAGATATCGATAGCTGAACTTATAAAAACAGAAGCCCATTTTTTGTGACCGTCAATTTGGGGTACAAAATTACCATATGATACATATGTCAAGGTCATGAAATTTGAATGTTGGAGTGAAAACAGGAATAAAGCTTGTCATTATGAAAAACTTTATGATATTTTCGAGAAAAATATTCCCACAGCAAAATGGGGAGAGTTTCATAACAACAAAACTGCCGTCATTCCATTAAAATAAAAATATGAAAAACTGAATGTTTTTTCTAATTTTATTTCAATGAATCAACCTAAGACAAAAATTTAAAACTTTTATCTTTTTTTTTTTTTTTTTAAGTGATGGCTAGTGTGGTTGCTTTGAAATCTTAATCTTTTTTCGTATAAGAATCAGATCAGACTTTTCGAGCTTCATCTGCCAATGTTTTTGAGGAAAAAATTTTGGAATTGGCGGGCTGAGATTCATGGAACATGGATTTTGCTGGTTTTGACATCGCAATCAAAAAATTTTGTTTGAAAAAAAGTGGACTTCACCGGTTTTGACATCAATCAGTTCATGGACTTGGTCATTTTTGAAATCTATGCATCAAAAATGAATTTAAGAAACATAATATTACTGTCAAATTTTTTTTTTTATTCTAAAAACGTAGTAAAAATATAAAGCATGAAATAGAAGCATAAAGGAGAATATCTCAAAATTAAATTTTTTTGAACTTGGCCGGCTTTGCAACTAAGTAGATGCCTCATTTGTGGAAATCACTTCGCCAAGTAATTTCAAATACCTATGGCCGAGGTATAGGAAATCAAAAGTAAGAATTCAAAAATTTAGAAAAAAAAATATTTTGTTTTATTATATGAACTTTGTCTGGTAATCACGAATCCGGTTGCATTCTAATCTATCACATAAGGACAGTTTTGCATTAAAAAAAAACTGTTAAATCTGTTCTTTGCTGCTAATTTGTCTTACAAATTAGAGGCCATTTATTGAGACTTCTACCTTAAAGAATAGCATAGTGATGATACAGAACGTGAGCTAATAAATCAACCTTAAGAATCTGGTTCAAAATTAAATTTTTTTCTTGTATAGTTCCAAGCCATTTTCGCACCTGGTGATAATATCGAAATGCATGAATACCAATCTTTTGTTGTATTGTAACATCTCAATGGAACGGATGAGGATCCGTTTGCAAACATGTTACGAGTCTGTTGGCACGGATTTTGGTTTTTAGGCTTCGATGGACCCGTTACGAATCCTTCAAAGCAATGCATAGAATGTTAACATAAAAGGAAGTTTTCAAGTTGTCAACAAATCTTTTATTTTGATTTCAATGGATCAGGAATACGAAATACAGTTCTGCTCTTATTTTGAATTTAAATACGATTGAATACTTATACGATTAGCCACGTTTTCCTGCAGCTGACCTTGAAACCGAATAAATCTACAAAGTTTCTACATAATTCTGAGGAGTGAACAAGTTACTCGTACAGTAGATATTTTCAAGAAACTTTTCTAATTGCTCTAATTTGAGCACTTGGTCACTATAGCAGTAGAAGTAGTTGGGATGTTTCAAGGAATACTAATTATGATTTGTTTGAAGAAATATATAGGTGTCGTCCTTGAACACACCCACATTGTAATATTTTAAAAAAAAAATAGCTTCCGTCTCAAATCCTCATTATAAAAAAAGAGACCGTCTCGAATACGTATTATTTATAAAAAACGAGTCCGAAACTTGGAGAGTGGCTTGTTGGTCGGTTTGAGTGCAGTCATGCAGACGTTTAATTCATGTATGAAGTTTGCTCCGAGTTGGATATGAAACCGAAAAAGTAGAAAAAGCGATTCGCATTTTTGAGAGGAATTTCATACGAAACGGATCCGAAACATAAAATATACGATGAAGCGAGTCCATCTCGAATTCGAAACGGGATACTATTGGCTACAAACAAAATAAATATATGCAAAAAAACTTTCACAACTGTTGTGGGTATAAATTGGTGCTAAGATATAGCGTTGTTTTTGGTTTATATATAAAAAAGTTAATGTGGGCTCTTGACTTATTTTGAAAACGTTATTAATAATTAATTAAAATGATGTGCATTCTCATAAATTTTGTGCATTAATATTAATTGCACTTTAAATTTAACATGAACTCATCGTGAATGCATCGTGGAATTTATATATTTTTATTAAAAATGTATACATTTAAGTATGCAATTGTTTGTTCTAAATGAAATTCTTGGGATTAATTTTTGAAATGTCAATATTTTGTTTTAATTTGCATCATTGCTTTTGAAGCGGTTGAAAATTACCACGTGGCCAACTTTAAAAATATAAATGAAAATTATCAGTTTTAGTAAAAAAATGAAAACTCATTTGATAGCAAATGGACACGTTTCCATTCTCAAGTTCTAAAGATAAAAATCATCACCAAATTAAAGTGAAAACAAGAACTTACTCATTTCGCACCGAGTTTTTTGCATCGAGCACAAAACAATCATCATCAAAACTGGAGGCCTGTGTGACATCAATATATTTGCTACCAATGCTAATAGTGCAATCAACACCAACGATATCATTGTAGTCAATATCGTTATCGTTATCATCATCATCGATATCGTCTTCATTATCATCGTAATCATCTGTACCAATAGTAGCTGCTGTGCTGCTTTCTCTTGTTCTTAACACATTGTTTCCTTTGTATCGCCCTTGTGAGTAGCTACGTTGTCGCCATTCTTGGCCCCGGGTGCTACCAACAACAACACCCACGCTGTCAACATCATCAGCTAAAATACTAGCGTTTATGTTCATTCCTGCGTCAATATCATCCTCCACATCGCTATTGTTGCTATTGCCCACGAGCAAATCTTTTTCCATTATATTACCAACAGATGCACTGCGTCCACTTCCAGTTGCATTCAAATATGCACCGCCTACCCCATCAACATTAACGCACAATAATGAAGATAAATCGGGTGGATCTGGCGTAACATAATTGTCAGCGATTACATCGTTGGCGATAGTTTGTTGCATTGCATATGAATTACGTCGCGAATCAATGTTCATTATAAATTTCGCAGATAAACTGGGAATCTATTTTTCTCTGATAGAATTGTAAGCGATTTTTAGATTTATGTTGTTGGAATTTGCTTTAATTAATCGTGTGTAGCTTTACTTAGGAGAATTTGGTATGAAATTAAGTCTATATGAACTTAAGTCTAAGGTTAGACATTGCTATATTTATAGATGCCTTTAAAAAATGTCGATGAGAGAATTGTATTAATAAAGAGAACTTTCCATATTAAAACATCTTCTAAAGGAAAATTTATTTTACTAAACTTTAAGTTGTTTAGGAGTAACATAACCTCAACTCTAACTTAATTGCTGCTTAGTAACAACTAGCCAATATGAATGTGCACTTTTAAATTTAAACTTTTAATTTTTGGAAAAGGTAAAGGGAAAAGGATAAATTAAAGCCTTAAGGTTTTACCAGCGTTGCCGTAGGCAATAATTATTATGTGAAGCTAAACTGCGAGCCATTTTGAGAAATTCGGGGCTAAATGATCAAACAACAAATGATGTGGTGGAACAATTTTTTTTAGACCCATTAACGCAGCAAAGCAAAGTTAGCAGAATTCAATTTAACCAATGCCATAATTTAGTGCTTATTAAGTGCTAATTTAGTGCTGTAAAAAAAAATTTAGTGCTGCAAGAATTCTTGAAAAAATTAAGGTTTTTGATTTTGCTAGCTGCATGAGAAGCATATGGTGCATATGGTGTAGGTACGTTAGAAAACGTTAGCAGAATTCAATTTAACCTATGCCTGATTTGGTGCTTAGTAAGTTCTAATTTAGTGCTGAATAGAAAAATTTAGTGGTGCATGATTTTTTAAAAAAATTGAAGGTTCTACTAGCTGAATGAGAAGCTAGCAAAGCATGTATGAAAATCTTTAGCAAAATTAAATTTTACCAATGCCATAATTTAGTGCTGTAAAAAAATTAAACGTTTTGCTAACTTCTCATTCAGCTAGCAAAAAAACCCTCAATATTTTTAAAAAAATCATGCAGCACTAAATTTTTCAATTCAGCAATAAATTAGCACTTACTAAGGACTAAATTATGGCATAGGTTAAATTGAATTCTGCTACCGTTTTCTAACGTACCTACACTATATGCACCATATGCTTCTCATGCAGCTAGCAAAATCAAAAACCGCGATTTTCTCAAAAATTCATGCAGCGCAAAATTTTTTTTTACAGCACTAAATTAGCACTTAATAAGCATTAAATTATGGCATTGGTTAAATTTAATTCTGCTAACTTTGCTTTGCTGAGTTAATGGGTCTCATTTTTTTTTATTAGAGTTGATCCCCTTTAGTATCTAAAACGCATATATTGCATATACTTATGTCCTTAATAAAGTTATATTTCAACCTTCTATGCAGATTTGAAACAGTAAAGAACTTATGGACTATATTTAAAAAAAAGCTGCCAGTAATGTTGACCATACTCATGTTCAACGTAAACAACAACATTAAAATTAATTGTGGCTACGAATGATTAATAAAAATTTTAAGTTTTTATGCTATTTATGAAATTAAAAATAATACAATAAATGTCAACTTCAGTATCAAACTCTTATGTGAAAATGCACATTAAAGTGTTTCTTAATCAATTTATAGCTGCCATCACTTTTAGCATGTCGCGCCTTGGGAAAAACATTTCCGCTAGTGGAAATCCATTTATTTATGTGAACACGCATTAAATTATATTTGCCAAAAAATGCCATACAAATTGCACGGCAAACTAAAATATTAACATACATATTTTGAATAAATATATACAAATATAATAGTATGTCTTTTTGGTGAAAAACTACCTTCTTTGAAAGCGCTTTCGTCATGGTATCCCTACAAGTTTCATTATTTTTTATCATTATGAAGGGAATTGTTCCTAATACAATGATAAATTAAGTGTCATACATATTTACTTTAGCGTTACCCAGTAGGCAAGGGCAGGAGCTTGCAGGCCTTCTAGCAGGCCTTACCTGGTAAGATTAAGGCCTTACTACCTCCTTTCAAACTTACTTTCTTTTTTATATGAAAAGTCCCGATAAAACAGGCCTTCTTTAGCAGGCCTGATAGAAGTACTCTTCACTCAGGTCTTCCTACATCGCCCTTCTAAGACCGCTTACCGTAGAAGGGGTCACAGAAGTACTTTGAAAAAATGAAATCTTAATACGTCGTGGGACTCTTAGCTAAATATTTTTTTTTATCTGTGTCAAACTCCTTTGCGTTGATATTTTTAATGTTTATTTTTTGTGACGTTTTCTTAATTTATAATTTGACATTGAATACACAACACTCTACCACTTTGACATAACATGAAACAGAAGAGCAGCCTAGCAACATGCACACCGTTCCTTACTGCTAACCATTTATCTACTTTTGATGTCGTATAAGTACAATGCAATGACAAAAAAGTAATGTCGAATCATAAAACATTGCAATACATGAAATAAAAAAATACATGAAGTCCGTTTTTTTTGCCTTCTATTATGAGGCCTTATAGCATTGTTGCTGTGGGAAGGCCTTATAGCACTGCTGCTATGGGAAGGCCTTATAGTAGTACATATTAGCATTTCATGAGTATAGACTCAATGGAGTGTAACTATTCTGCTAATTAAAAATTCACTACTTATAAAATTTACTTATTGTTAATATTGACAGATTGTAAATAAAAACAAAAATCATAGAAAAAAAAAAAATTTTTTTTTTGTTATTTATATGAAAATTAAGTTTTGAGAAGGCCTCTTACAATCGGAGCAGTGCTAGAGGTTCGCATACAAACACATCTCACGACCTATAGCAAAACTACGTTGACATTGTAGCACGAAGGAAGTGAATTATGAGCGGCAATGCCATAACGACTTATCCGCCTTCTAGCGCAAAGGGAAAAATTACAATTTTGTTTTTTTTTTTCAGAAAAAAATGAGTTTTTGTATTGCTGCGGTGTTACCAATTTTGTATCAGATAATCAAAGAAAACATATTGGGAGTTCCTCTATATGAAATTTTTAAATCAATAACATCGGCAATAGGCGGCCCCGATTTTTGCGTAAAGTCTCCTTAATGGTAATGGGGAAAGCAATAAGAGGATAGAGTCTGTTTTCAATTAATTCTATCCACAAACCATAACTTGAGTAGCCAGGGAAATCATCAAAGCCTTCACAGTCTTCTTGGCTCAAATACCGAATCCAGTAAAATTGATATGTGGAAGTTTTTATAAGTTTTTACATCATTTAAGAATTCTTTTCAGTATCGATTTTAATAAAAAGAAACTCACACCCTTTAGAAACCCCGATAACATAGACTGGGACAAATATACTGAAATCGTTTTGGGCTAGGTCCTCATAAAGGCTGTCAGCTAAAAAAAATGATAGGCTTTAACTCTGCTGTCAAACTTTTCACAAAAAAAACTAACTAGAGAATTATATGAGTTATATTCTAAAAGCCGGCTTCAAAAGAAAGCCAAAAAAGATTGGGTGATATCGGAACTTGAACTTATCTGAATTGGAAACACTATCGAGATAGTTTCAACGTATTCAAAACTGCTACAAGAGCAGCAAAAAAAGAATCATGCGCTTCATGACTTCGAAGAGATCAATAAAACAGCAAGACTGGCAATGATTTTATTCAAGGAGCCAATGTTTTAGGATTTCTTTGAAAGCCTGACGACTCGAATATTGAAAATGGTTTGGGAGCTCTTGTGCTGTTTGAAAGTGAATTTCGATAAACTTATCACCTATAATGGGCCATAGATTTTTTAGCCCTTCGATAAAAGAAAAAATTTCCGAAACGAAACAAAAGACTGCGCGGACAATTATACGCATTGGCTTCTACCTATCGGAAAGTCAGGAAGGCAAGCTAATAACAGACAAAGGGTACAGGCCGATTTACTTTTCGTTGGTTTCTTAAAAACTCTGGAAAAAAACTCTATATTTGGAGACCTCATCGATGCCGCCAACTTTAACGTTGTTTAACATGCTTAGCATAAGAAAAAGGTAATAGTTTTTACCATATCGGTACTAAACAATATGCTGGGCAGCGGGTAATGAGTTCCGGCTGAGCTGAGCAAAGCGCTTTCAAATACTTTTTTATATTTTTTGTTTCCTATGTCTTATGACAATATATACAACAATTTTCTTTGAAAAAATAATAATTGAATCAGTTATATTTCAGATGAATTTTCAAACCATAGTGATTTGCTGCTATTCCAAGTACGCATATGAATTTAAATTCACAGACATAAGTGCAACAACAGTAATTTTCTATTTATTAAGCAATTTTTCCTTTGAAAGGATTATAAACTCCCACAACTGTGTTAGCACTTTGAAACGAAAATCTCCTTAACATTTTGCGTGTATTTATTTTGTTTATTCGTACTCGCCTGCTATGTATTCAATGCACTTTCAACACTTTAAATGAATGCTAAATTGTGTGCCACATTTGCCTATTAGAGCTATTATGAAATAAATGATTTTGATACCCAGCAAACATTTGAGAGATTGATGATGCAATAATTCCCAGACCGCTGAAGTTATACTTTTTATTCGATTTCAACAATAATCGCTTGGAGATCTTCCTTATGATACGAGGTAAATTGGCCCAGCCATTTTTGAAGTTAAAAATAAAAATTAAAGTTTTGATTGATTACACAGGACGACAAAATTTAACGAAAGTCCAGAGCTAGACCAGGACGAAAATAAACGAAAGTCCAGAAACAGCGACCAGACCTAGCTTACCCGATGGTCTTTGATGCGCTGAATCCGAATCCGAGCTCAGAATTGCTCATGTACGTCGAGTTTTCGAGATACCCTAACCTCAAATATAGGCAAAAGCTCTGTTTTTTGCACTTTTGGCTTAGTAAAGGGAGTTTTTTTTAGAGGTTTGTTTTTCGAATAGAGATAAAACTGGCATTTTATGGTCAAATCTGGCAACTCTAATGTCATTTATGTTCAGTTTGGTTTGCCATTTTATCATGAACAGGTTGACAAAAGAACAACGCTTGCAAATCGGTCAAATTTATTTCGAAAATAATGGTTCAGTTCGCGAAGTTTACCGCAAGCTCCGTCCATTTTATGGTCGACATAATCGTCCATCAGAGCAATTAATTCGGTTAACCATGGATCGTTTTCGCACTACGTTTACTCTATGTGATAATACGCATCCGCAGAGACGTCGAACAGTGCGCACCGAAGAAACAATTGCCGCTGTTGAAGAGGACCCGAATGAATCGATTCGCCACCGTGCACAGCAATTGGAGCTTTGTCCATCAACTTTATGGAAGATTTTGCGCAAAGATCTTGGCTTGCGACCTTACAAGATCTAGCTTGTGCAAGAATTAAAGCCGCGAGACCATGCAATGCGTCGTGATTTTGGTGTATGGGCCGAAAATGAGATTGATCTCGATGCTGATTTTCATCGCAAAATTTTGTTCAGTGATGAGGCTGATTTTTGGTTGAATGGCTACGTCAAAAAGCAAAATTGCCGCATTTGGAGTGAAGAGAATCCACATGAGACCCTTGAGACGCCATTACATCCACAAAAACTGACTGTTTGGTGTGCTCTATGGGCTGGTGGAGTCATTGGGCCATACTTCTTCCGAAATAATGCTGGAGAGTCAGTTACCGTTAATGGAGACCGGTATAGAGCCATGATAACCGACTATTTTGTTCCCGAATTGGATGGCATGAATGTGGATGAGTTGTGGTTCCAACAAGACGGCGCTACATGCCACACAGCGCACGTCACAATCAATTTATTGAAGGAAACATTCGATGAGCGCATAATTTCGCGGAATGGACCTGTCAATTGGCCACCAAGATCGTGTGATTTGACACCATTGGATTATTTTCTTTGGGGATATGTGAAGTCGCTCGTCTACGTCAACAAACCAGAAACGTTAGGGGACTTGCAAGCCAACATTCGTGGCGTTATTGCCGACATACGGCCCCATATGCTCGAAAAAGTGGTTCAAAATTGGACCTGTAGAATTGGCTTTATTCGAGCCAGCCGCGGCGGCCACATGCCCGAAATCATATTTAAGCATTAATGGCATAAAATTATCCTTCCAATAAAGCCAAATTGATGGACATTAAAACGATTTTCTTGTGTTTTATTTCAATTCAAAGCTCTATACCTCTAAAAAAAACACCCTTTATGTCTCGAAAACTTGACGCATAGGAGCAAATCTGAATCTCCAATTCGGAATCAGCGCATCAATGCCCTTCAGGTATGATAGGTCTGGTCTCTGGTTTAAACATTTTTCGACCTGTGTTACGCTCGAGTTGTGCCGCTTTTAAAACCAAATTTGAAACATAAAAATTATAGGAGCAAAAAAAGTTGGCCCAACTATTATTGATTTCTGGAATATCAGCCAAACTATTTCGAAATTAAAAAAAAATTCTTGTTGTGCCATATTGTGTGACATTGTACCAAATTGTGCTACTCTGTTCCGTGAACTTAAAAGACAGATATAATAAATTATTATTATATACAAATTGGCCCACCGATTTTGGAAATTTAAAATAAAAAAAAGAAGTTGTGCTAGAGTGGTGATCTATTGTGCTGTAACTTTCTTATTTTTAAATCATATATTTAAATTTTGACAAACAAAATAAGATCAAAATCGTTATACCAACCATGGTTATTTTATGTTGCATGCTCGACACCGGAAAAGTTAGCCCACCATTTCTGAATTGATGGTGCTACGGTTATGCTGCATTGTGATGTAATTTTTTTCTTTTATATTTTATTTAAATTCTTTATTTGAATTTTAATAAATAAAATAAGTTCAATTAATTATGCAAGCCGTCGTAAAATGGGGTGTCATTTTTGAGTTCGAACGAATATGCAAACGTATGTTCGTATTGCATGTCAGAGCTCGTACCACATACGTACATCCCACATGAAAGCAGAAAGGAAACTTCAAACTGCGTCCCCGTTTACCAGAAATGTATTTCTAAAGCGTATGGAACATGAAAGTCCAAACTAATTGAAATTATATTCATATAACTTACATTAAATAGAGAATAGATCCGAAAAAGTTACTTACTCAGAAGTATGAGAAACATATCTAAAATTGATGTCGAAGCGCCTGAAACGAACTTTATTTAAGTGCTATTAATTTTTCTAGAAAGCCTCAGAAAAATCATATTAAAAAAAAACACTCTAGCAAAACTTTAAGTTTTTTTAATTTCAAAATATATATGTATATAGCTCTAGTGCGTTTAAAACTGTTTGCTGGGCAACGTAATACGCTTAACGAAACAGACACAAATGCACACCTTCGTTCGTGCGTCTTTAACACAAATATTTAAAGGACTTTAAAAAACACACGTAGGATCACCGATAAATCCTTATTATCTTCAATCGTTTTATGGCCAAAATGCGCTAAGTCATTCAGTTTTGTTGATTTATCCAAGAAAACGTTTTTGTAAAGTAGATAAGGTTTTTTCAGGAGCATCCGTTCTAGGTAAAATTTACGCACTCTACTGCGGCATAGTCCTCCGATTTGCTTGCATGAAATTTATGCAAATGATAACAGTCTTGATAGAGAAATTCAATTTAACCAAAATTAATAAGAGGGGTCATGTTTCGTTACATTGCATTTGTAGATAGTGGTGCACCAAAAATATGTATCCGAAAACAACAGTATTTTCGGAAAAAAATGCAATTTGAAAAAAAAAAAAAAAATTAACGCAATAAATCTGAACTGAAACATAGATGGCACTAATGGTACTACTAAAAGTATGTGATCTAATTAGCAAGTAAAGGAACACTGTTAAACACCCTGTAACTCATAGAGTATTCAAGAAAGACCCCCTACACACAATCAAAATCTAATTTTTACGAATGGCCCACCAGAACCGGACCACCCTGTATAAACTTATACTGGAGTGAAACAGATGTTTAAACTTTGAGCATTTTTTTTGCGACTTTTAAGCTTCTCACCTTTGAAGTTTTAAGGGAGATAGGCAGGACCTTTACATGATTTGCTGATCGCAACGCTTTATTCTTGATTATGGCTGATCTAGGACTTAGTTATGGAGTGCCTTAATTTAGTAAAATAGTTAAACGAGGTCAAGCGATCCTTCGCTCATAAGTATTGATGGAACGGTTTTTATTTGTTTTTATGCCAAAACTTTTGCTAAAGAGATGAAGGTCTTATAAATTAAGAAAAATGGACTGAATAGAAAAGCCTATATATCTGAATATATGTTTATGTCCCTTTTGGATACATTTACCTTCAGCCAGGATGTTATCTCTCCTATAGCTATACACTTTGCTTGAAAACGCTGCAACCTAGGTGCAATTCTTTACTTCGACAGAGTCGGTGGAGTGACCGCTATTTAAAGCTAGTGAATAATTCGTGCACCAGCACCCCTTTTTAAGGCTTTTCTAGCTCTCACCTTCAACATTAATTTTCCAACTAAGTTTCCTATCCAATATCAGATCAAGATACCTTGCACTGCCTTTAAAGGTTCATTAATTGGAAGTTTGTGTCTCCTAGTAGAGAGAGCCATTTCAGTTTTGTTCGGATTTACACCTAAACCAGCTTACGCTGGCCATGATTTTTTCACCCATTCTCAAGAATTTCATACAGCGTGAATTTCATACATATGGGAATTTGACGTATGTAATTAGTGCCATATTATCCGCATGGGCGACAGCTCTATAGCCATGTCTATTCAGCGACAATAATTTCAACACAGTTAAGCAGAATTAACATTCTGGTAATGGAATATAATTTTGTTGTTGGGTTATTAAGCCATAATGAATATTTGTATATGAGTGAGCACATTATTTTGTAAGGTAGTGTACGCAGACATCCACATTGTTAAAGGATAATATTTGACACATTTGTTTGATTACTTGTTTAGTTGCAAAAGTTGCTGCTCATGACGTGTATTTGTACAATGACAATGTATGTATGTATGTTGTTGACTAAATGAATTGGTAATAACTACGAATTGAATGTCAAGGTCAAGCCTGAAATATCTAACTTTACTGGCTCTTTTTGCACTGTAGCAAGTGCTTGTATGCCACACGTACAAATAAATATACAAAATTCAAGTGAACTTTATGAAACAATAAATTATTTAGATTTATGTTGCCTTTCGTCATCAAAGCAAATGGCGGAGTTGAATGAAGTCAAGTAAAATTTATCAACATGTATGTATTTACAGTTGAAACCAAAACCATCAAAGGTCGATTCGTTAGCTTTTTTATAAAAGCAGTCAAAATCCTGTCAAACCATAGCTTATAAGAGAATGCTAAGCTTAAAGTTGTAGAGGGTGCAGAGCCGATCCATAGGCATTTAAAATGGATTGTGCAAGTAACTTAAAGTCTAAAAAATTTTCCATATATTGATATTTTGTTGGTTTTCGAACGATCAAAAATTATAGACCTATGATTTTTTTGTGTTGTCCGATTTTTTCAACTTTTGAAATTTTAGGTTTTTCTACTAAAATGAAATACGAAAATAACGATTTCCACACATTTTATATTAAAAGAAAAAGAAGTTCAAATTAGCTTGTGTTCATTTAGGTCTAAGTTTAACTTCAGTTTTTGCAATGGTCACGCCAATGGGTGATTTAGTTAAATAAATAAAGATGTCGGTTAAAGCGTTTTGTCGTCTTAACCCTTAAGCTCCTCGTGGTACCGCAAGGAACCAGCCATTTTAAAAAATTGATTAACGTATTTAAAATACAGTTTTTAAAATTCGAGCTACACACGTATGTGCTTAGCTCCAAGCGCCGAAGTGTCACGTGTTTTTTTTTTTCAGTTGAGTGATGGCACCTCGCCAAGAGGCATTTTTGTAAAATTACGCATTTTAAAAATATTAGTTTGTCGGTAAATTTTGTGATTCTGAATCCGAAAAACTAATATTCGCTACAGCTATTGTTCCCAGATAGTAATTTGAATGTGAAAAAAAAAAAAATTATTTATTATTAGCAAAATTTTTGAAAAAATTCAACTGGTAGGGACCAACAGGATCCCACAGTTCTAAATCCTTTATCACTAGTGCACTATTATTCATATATTTGAACTTTTTATTACTAAGTAAGAATGTCTTCTTGTGTCCTTTGTTTCACAAAGCTCTTCCAACGTGCATGATCAGTAGCGATTGCCCTCAATTCTTTCTGCCATTTCCCCGACTCACATTTTTCCTGCCCTAGATTACATTTCTACGATGATTTAGGACGGCCGCGTTTTCTGCGACTCTGAGGGTTCCACTCTAATGCTTGCCGGCAAACTTAACAGAATCATTTATGATATAAGGACCTAATTTCAGTATTCGTTAATGGCTATTTCTGCAACTTCGTGAATTAATGAGAGGAGTTTTTCGACTCTTAAGAGGCAAAAAGGACAAATATGTTTGCCTTATCAAAAGATGTACTGCTGACAAAATAAACGTTTTATTGATGATATCGTACATTACTTTTTCATAATCATGATTCTGTAAGATTATCAAACGTCAATTTATATATTTCATCAGAAAAAAGGTGCGCAGATAGCATGCCACAGAGGATAGCAGTTCCCATTGCAGCAAAAGGATCTCATACAAAATATTGAAATTCTTATATTTTTTGTTTTCAACATAATAAAATGATTTCAATCAAGTAAATGTGTATCATTTTATTCGTAATGATAATTAATAATCATGTCAACATTTTTAGGAACATAAATGTAATTGTATGGTATTTCCCGCAATGGGTCTAATAATATGGCCACCTCTTTTTGCCATTTTTCTATTGATTTAAAAATAATTCCATCATATTTTGATGTTAATGTTTTTGTTAGTAACAAATAAATATTTTGATTTAAACATTTTTTGATTTTAACTCAGTGTAGGTTGTTACCGAGCCCTTCAAGTTTTTTGTTGTTAAGTTTTTACTCGGAAATTTGTAGACTTACAGCCAAAATGCTTTGAGCTTTGTTTTTTTTTTTTTTGTTGGTTTTATGAGTTTTTGCACTAACAAATATTTTTTTCCTGAGAATTTGATATTTACTTTAAGCCTCATGAAATAATGAACGAAAACGTATCAGACAACATTAAGTGCTCGATGGCAGGTTTAACTGAGCAAAAATTAATATTTTTTTATGCAAAAATTCTATCAAAATGTTAATGTGTTGATATGGCGTGTATATTTTTTTTTTATTTTTTACCATCTTATGAGCTTCTGGTGAAAAATTAAAATCCAAGAGTAAAAAAAAATTCTCGAAAAAATTAGCGAAATTTTTTTTGTTGATTTTATTTTTTACTTAAGAATCATGAAAATATAAACAACTAGCTGTTTCCCGCGGCTTTGCCCGCGCACTACCCATTGTACAATCTCGTTTACATTTTACGCAGTCCTTACTGCAGACAATTGGGTACATGTACCAAATTTCACAGCTTTTTAAGAGTCTTGCTATCATAGGACCGAAGATATAGTTTTTTAAGTGTTTTCTCGTATGGAAAGTCTCCCGTACCGTTGCATATTCCAGTTCGCATTTCATGAGGTGCTTAGCATAACCTATAGGCATCCTAACACCAAATTTCAAAACTATTGCAGCTTTAGGAGCCAAGATTTAACGTTTTAAGGTTTTTTTTTGCATGAAAGTTGCCACGCCTCTTATCTAATCCCGTCCATATTTTTGGAGAAGCTTGACATTGACCATTTACACCCTTTCACAAAATTTTGAGACTCTAGCTATAAAAGATAAAAAGATAAGAGGTTTGAAGTATTTTTGTTGCACCGAAGATGCCACGCCCCTTATTTTTATCAAAACAAAATATAGCTTTTGTTACTCAGGCATAGTGTAGCTTTCTATTAGTTGAAGAATTTTTAGAATCGGAGCAGTAGTTCCAGAGATTACCCTCTACAAACAAAAAAACTCTTTATATAATAGTATAAAGTAGCGAAGACCACGTAGTGGCACTTTCCGCCCTCATGGCCCGAACCGATATTCAACGCACAAACAAAAGAGCTCGCAGAATTTCTTGACTTGATTTCAAATAAAAACAAAAACAACACACAAGGCATTAGCGAAGGTACCGCATTGTGAATCGACGAATTTAGCAATTGATTTTGTTTGTAGTGCAATTCGATTTTTTTTTTGTGCTGTTGGTGAATTTGGAAGTGAAAGCACAAAAAATTTAAAATTTCGTTTTTTACTGCTTGATTTTGTTGTTGCGCCCTTTTGCTAGATTTCCATGCCCACCGCTGGTATAGAGTATAGATAACGACAGTTTTTTTTTTAGGTTTACTAGTATTTGCGTAAGAAACAATTTGAAAAAGTTAAGTGCTCGGTCACACGCTATAAACTAAGGCTAAGGTAAAGTATTTTTGATATCAAAAATTTTAGTTTTTTTAACAAAAACATTGATATATTAATCTTCTCGATAAATAAAAACTTGGGAACGGACAGTTCAGTGCTTACACCTTTGGTTTGATAGTTGCTTACGTTAAATACAAAATTCATGATCGCTAGAACTTTCATTTATTATAAATGTATCTTCAATGGGACGTTACTTCCTTTGATATCACAGTCATAAAATTTGAGAACTTTCCCTGATCACGTTACGTAATATGTAAACGACCCTTAAGCAGTTTTTTCTTCTTGCCACTAATATTTTAAGGTAATTTTTATTTGAAAATCAAAAAAAAAAAAATCATTGCAAAATTCCAGCTTTATAATATTTTAATAGCTGCAAGTTATTATTTCATTAATTTGTGATCAATTAATGATGAAACGTTGCCAAAAACGTAAACAAACCATTGAATTATTAAATTAAACTATGAACAACCAAACAAATTACTCAATTTAATTCGTGCATGTCGTTGCAAAAGCCTTTCACACGATGATTAATTAAAGCAAATTTTGCGCAATTAAGACATTTGTTGTTGTTGTTGTTGCTGTAGTTGTTGTTGCAAGTGTTTTAATTATTACCTACATACTATAATCGGTTACGTAAAACTACCAAAAATAGCAAATTAAACGACAACATCGTCAACTTAACACACCGGATAACACACGAAAATTCACATGCGACGACGACTCCACCCACCCACAACAACTGAACCAACGAGAACAACAACAAAATTCAGAAGTAGATGGTGTTGTAATTACGGAATGTTTTGGATACGTTGATAATATAATCGTATTAAGATCTGTGTAAGTTGACACAACACTGCTTTCTTACTTTTATCTAAAGTTCAAATAATCGATTAGTTATCACTTTCTGTTCACATGGAAAATATGAAAACGAAAAAATTTGCACGGAATTTTCATTTCACTGTTTTTAGTTTGAATGCTCGAAGGTCAATATCGTTATATTTTATGTAAAAATCGCATGTTACCGACAGGCCGATTGAAAAAGGGTTCAAAATAATCTAATTTCTTCAATTCCATAGGAAAATTTCCACGTAATTTCAAGCACAGCGAACGATGAGGGAAATAATTGCGCGCCAAAGCCCATGGCCCAACTTGCACTTGGTCTCGATGTGAACTGCAGGCGAACGTGTTAAATTTTTAAGGCACAATTTAAATGGCAAATAGTGTAAAGCAAACGGCGCTAGTTGCCCGTCTGTCTGCCCCTACGTTCAGACGTCCCTCAGTCTGTCTATGGCAGCCAGTTAAGTTGCCATTAGTGTTTTATCTATAGATTTTTTTCTGAGCTCTGTAGTTTCATTACGTATTTCTTGATTTTATTTTTTTTTGCCTGCAAAGTCTGTAGGCTGTGGGTAGGTAGACCAGAAGGCAGGCAGCAACAGCGGCACGACAATGTTGGCGATATCGATAGACAGTGAGTCAGTGGAACATAAAATACTTCGTAAGCTGTATGTTCGCATATGTTGGGTAATGTAGGGTGTCAGTATGTCGACTACTGTCTGACTGGCGGCTGACTGACTGACATAGAAAACGTCATTAATTGACGCATGTAGATACGAGTTGATTTGAATAGCAGTGATTTATGTAGGTCTGTAAATCTTTCTTTTGCACTCATAGTTGTGAAAATGTTGCTGTTTCGTTTTAAGTGCGATTAAGTGGATTAAATTCAATTTGCGGATGGATGGCAGGATTTCTTAAACGTCAGGTAAATTTGATTAATAGAATGAGTTGTTGGTCGTGTTTCTGCTTTAGTTGAATTCTTAGTCAAAAGAAAGTTGACAGCTGCTTTGCTTTGACAATTGCTACGTTTGTTTGGTTTCAAAAGCTGCAGAAAAATGAATTGAATTCGTTTGGGAAACCCTTTGATAATTGATTAACAATACTACACAAAATTTTAAAGAATTTACCTTTGACATAAGCCAGGAAAACAAAAAAATCAAAATGTCAAAACTCACTGTAACTGCCGACGCTGTTTTGTGCTTTCAATTGCAGGAAATGTCTGTACTGACAGTTTATGGCAGCTTTTTTACTGCCACAGTTACTGCGGACGCGTTATTGTAATTTGGGCTTCAATCTGCATCGTGTTTCTCTTCAAATTATGGCATAAAATATAAAAAAAAATGAGGAGTAAAGCAGCGGAGTGTCATTTGAGATAAAAAGTGAATTTTTTCAATCATTTCAGTATTCCAATGTTAATGGTGGTGGCTTGAACAATAGCGACGGAGTAGTTAATAATTTTAAAGTTCTTTCAATTTCCACTATGCAATGATTAGTAATTTTTCCGGTAATAAAATATCAATTTATAATTTTTTTTTAGCTCATGCATAGTGCTTCACCGAGAACCGATAAATATCGTTGTTGTTCTCGTATCGGGACAGAGAACGATAACGATAACGATAACGAGACGATATCAAAAAATTATTTCTCGTTCGACCGAGGACGAGAACGATAAGGGTCTGTCCGATATCTCGTTCTCGGCGATAATGTTATGTTTATCGTACGATAGGAACTAAATTATCGCCGATAACGAAATTCAGCCAGAACTGCCATAATACAAAAACACTTAAAAAGCAATACCTTAGCACCTATGGTAGCAGACGTTTTTGAAATCCGGCGCTAGGATGTATATTGTGCCTCACGAAATCTGAATTGAGATTAGATAAACATCTATCGCTGCTACAGTTGTGAAACCTGATACGTAAATGAAAATTGTTTGTGCTAAGCAACTCGCTAAATGTAAACAGGGTTGACTAATGGGTCATAGCTCCTCCCATTCAGTAAAAACCCTTATGTTACTATTCTTGGAGCTTATGCCAAGTTGTGAAATTTCGTGCATGGACCCAATTGTCTGCAGTTCGAGTAAAGACTGCGTAAAATGTAGACGTGATTGTACAACGGACAGTGCGCGGGAAAGCCGCTGGTTCAGCTAGTTTTGTATATATAAAAATGTGAACTAGAATAAACGAGAATTATCGGCGATAACGAGACGATAGCGATACAGATTAAAAATTTTTCGTACGAGAACGAGTACGAGGCGATAAGCTTGGCGGCACTATCAGGACTATGCGATAATTTTTGAATATCCACATCGTTCTCGTATAGGCACGTATACGGTATACTCATACATCAAACCTCATAAAGCATTGAAGGTATTCTTTTGTTAATAAGACACTTTATGTGCATTATAAAGATGGGTACAAAGTCAATTTTGAGGTCCAAATATTTATAGATTTGGATATGGGACCGTTTTAAAAATTGCGATTCTATGAAAAAAAAAACGATTAAATATTTCAACATGCTCGCTTGTCTTAAAGGTATTACGACTTCATGGAGAAAACACTTTTTTTGAAAATCTAAGAAAAATACTTATCTAATTTTCAACCAAATAGTGAGAATTAGACTTTGAGTTCAATTTATCAAAACATTCCATTAACAGATCGGCAGTGCTCAGACTATTTAAACTTGTCTTATTTAATCGACGTAGGCTCTAGCGTTTCGAATATAAAAAAATTTTATTAAATTTGGATTTTCTCTGAAGCTTAGATTAAGTTTTTCTGTTTTCAAATTAATATGCTAAATATGTGGATAGCAAATTTTAACTCCAATTTAGCAAAAATATCTTCTAAATACAATAAATGTCTTTAAATTTTTTTCTGCCGCATCTTTTTATATAAAAATTCACCAAAAATTAATTGACCTGCTAAAATTTTAATTTTCTAGCATTTGTTAACTAATTTTATGTGTGAATTTATTTCCGCTATTAAAATACTATATAGTATTTGTCATCTTAAATTATACTTAATTCAGCTTACATTTATTATTTTAGTGGTTTCCGCGATTTATACCAAAATATAGCAAAGAGGAACTGAAAAAATTAGTTTTATCTGGTATAAATATGAGGTTGACAAGCATTATCAGCGTTACCAGGTGAATGGGATTGGCCCAGCCAGAATTGGACGATTTTCGTGACTTCAAATTTTTGTTTTAACAGCAAAAAAACAACAAGTTGGGGCAACAAGTTTTTGTCACACAAAAATGAAAGATTTCACCATTTTATGAATTAAGTTTTTAATATTGCTGGCGCAAAAATTTTGTCATTTGAGGTTAAATAATTTTTTTTTTGATGCCGGGAAATACTTCTGTACGACTTGGCAACCCTGAATTTACCCTTGAATTTTTATGTACTGAATAGAAGTTGCTATATATAACGTTTATTTGTCTATTCCTCTATACATTTTTGAACCAAGTTTCGGAAGTAAGGACACTGGAAGCCTAGCCCATTCTCGGTACCATATTTGTCTCAATTCTGAACTATATATGTACATATGAAAGATATACCAAAAAAAAAACCAAAAGCATACAAAAAAAAAGTACAAGTGAGTCAGTAATATGTGGAAGTTTACATACATTGATATGGACATAAAATATTCTTCAATTCCTTTTTAGAGTGTTAGCAATAGATTTTGGAATGTTGCCTTGTCACGCGTAGATAGTGAAATGGTGTGTTGGGCTAGGAGGTTAGGGTGGCGGCAATGTTGCCACACATAGAGTACAGGGCTCATAGCGATTGGGTAAGTAAAAGAAGCTTCATTACCTATTTTTGGCTCTGATGCAAAGGATGGCTCTACGTGTTGTGAGCTTAAAGCAAAATAACACTTTTTCAACCGTCATGCTTAGGTCCAGCAGCATATTAAAAAATCATACATTTTTGTGATTCAGCACATATGTATACACAATGTATATAGGTATATATATATGTATGTACATTACATTTTATTTTATGCAAATTTTATATCGAGCAATTTGCTCATTTTTACTTTGTGAACATTTTCGAAAGCAGCATTAAGCAATCAATGCATTTAAATATCGTATATATTTTTGACCAAAGTTTACAAAAAGCAAAAATATCGTAATATTTGTTTATGAAAATGTTTATGCTTTCAACATTTCAAAAATTTTTTTAGGTAAATAAGTTTTTGTAACAGCACTCAGAAAAGGAAAATATTTTAAAAAAATTAGATTTTGTTTCTTTGTACAGACCTCATATGAATACAAAATGTCGGTTACGAGGGGTTAACTTTCAACCATAGATATGCTACATCAAATGGTTAATATTTTCAGGTTGATTTCTGTTTTGATGTTATGTTAAGTGCTATTTTGTGTAATCAATTTTAAGCAAAAATTATAAAACGTCACAGAAAGCAAACAAAATGGATAAAATGAAGCTATATTTCCAAATCCATTAAAATATTCATGCCCAAGTCACTTCACCGAGTCGCTATCCCCGGACAGTTTTTCCTGAACAAACTATCGCTTGATATCAGAAACCAGCGCGATCGTCTTGGCGATCGTCTTGGCGATGAAAATATGAATTCCCCGAGTAAAAATGCTTGTTGGGTACTTCTTTGTAATATCGATTTTTTTTGTAATCACCGTCGGTTAGACGTTACCTAAACAACGGTTTTTTTTTTGGTTGAAAGCTTTATCACTTCTCCACCTTCAGTACGGACATCATCTAACCACCTGATGACTGAATTCTAGGTAGGGGACTGAATACCAATGAAACTTATTTATATATATAAGATGTAAGAACGAAGCTAAAGCTAAAGCATTGTTATAAGCCGGTGATGGGCACAGTCGGCATAGTTTCTGTAATTCACACAAGTACACGCTTCCCGCGTGGGTGTGCAATTTAAACAGCGAGAAAGAAGCTATCTCGTTAGTTTCCATTATAAGCTATTCATCTCGATTTTATATATTGAAAGTAAAGTAAAGTTGATTTGAACCATGTAACGTTGTTAATGCAAAGGTGGTTTTGATAAGAGTTTGATAAAAATTATACTTTCCCTTCGCTTCAGGTGCTATCCGGGTGCATTTATTGTCACCAGATCGACTACAAATTTTATTTACATCCAATTCGGGAGAAAAAAAATTTGTATTGAAAGAACCCCATAGTGCATGTAGGTTTCAAAATTTTTTCGAAATGGCGCCTTGATTGCGTATGAAATACTGCCATGCATTTGCTGCATTTTAAAAAAAGTTTGGGAGTCACTGTCACCTCATTGTTTTAAACTGTAATTACTGCGTGTTTTTTATTTTAGAATATTTTAATTGCAACAAGTGCTTACTTTCGAAAAACTACTACAAAACTTAACGCTTAATCAAATAAAAGCCACTTTTCAGATTAAAAGTGGGCAGAAAGAAGCTTAAGTTTGTTCTTCTCAAAAAGTATAAAAAAATAATAAACAGCTTAGGCGGCACTCTAAAGTGTAATTCAATTTAACTGACAATGACCGAGACCATGATTTATGGTTACCAATGATCGCTTGGTCCAAGCGTTGTGCACATGGTGCAGCATTTATTGGCTAATTTATAACGCGCACATAATTTGGGCGCTTCATTAAAAATTGAATTTTGCGGTATTTATTTAAGAGAATGGGCCCATTATAACTGCCACTAACGAGATTTTTATGGCGCTACAAACCTCTAATTTTAATTTTATTTTATTGGAAAACTTAATCAGGAAGCGTGCAAATTACTTCATTTGTGGCATATTATTGAAATGTGGTGTCGCGATTAGCGGCAACTCAACTACGATAAATTAACAAGTGCTGTTGACATTAAATATAAATTTGCATGACAATTGATGTATGAATTCGCTGAATTAGGGCTCGTTAAATTAAGCTGTGAGAGAAGCAATCAAAGCAAAAATATAAGTAACGTTCTAATTTATTTTTGTATGCTGCATTGTATAAGTACTATAAGTTGACAGTTCTGGCAATTAAAAAGCACAACAGTTTTAATCAAATCAATTTGACTCGCTTTGCTCAGTATGTATGAGCAAACCAAAATGTATGAGTATGAGGCACTCGCGCGTAATGTGGGAACGTTGTTGCCATCCAACTGTGTTGTACGCCTTTTATATGCTTTCGAAAAATTTAATAACAGAATTGAAAACTCAACATAATTCGAAAAAATTGGAAACTTAGCGAGTAAAATTATAGCTGCCATGTACACATAGCTAGTTGCTTAAGGATAAGAAGAGCTATTTATCGAAAAAAAACCATTGTTTAAAATGTCAAAATGATTTAAAAAAAATGAAAGAAAGACAACGAGTTATTGTATAAACAGCGAGTAGGATCGTTTTACTCCAGCTCTATGTATTATATACGATTGCCAGAATTATTAGAAACTAAAATAAATCATGCTGCCAACATTGAAAGCTTAAATTATTTAAGCACTTTATAGTTAGGGAGCCGTTGACCTGAATTTCTGTATGATTTTATCGTGCTGCAGAGGTTGAAAAACTTAAAGTTCTAAGTAATATGATAGAGCTCTTTGCCATTACTTCATTTCTGCGTTATTTATTAAGAGCCCTTTAAAACTGTAAAAAAAGGTACCATAAGCCATTTTATCGTGTCTGCCCTTTATATTAAAAAATACAAAAAATAGATAAATGCAAGATGTAGACGCTTTTGTTGCTGCTTTCAAGAATAATGCATTTTTTTTCCAAATTTTATTATATATATGATTTTATTGCAAGGCAGATTGCAATTATTGCAAAGTTTATGTCATAAGAAACGAGAGAAACAACCTCTGGCACTTTGTTATTGCTGCATTTAAAAATTGCAATATTAAAAACATATTAAAAAAATTCAGTACTAAATAATTTTATCGCGTCTGCCTCCTGGCTGACTGGTTACTTTACTACTAGAAAACAAGAATAGAGAAGCCAGACGATTCCAGCGCTGCTTTTTCGAAGGCAGACGTTTATAAGCACTTCAGGTGCATATTATTAAGTATATACATATCCATTAATTTTTTTAGATCTGGTTCGGGCCAGCCTCCATAGCTTTTTTCAATTTTCTTTATTTTTTTTATCTCTGATATATCGTTAATTGAAATTTATGACGCAGGTCCGCACATATGTATATCTAAATAAATTCCAGTGCGGCAGGAAAATTTAAATTTCCGATATTTCAGAAAAAATATATATCTATATATCCACACAAACCTAATTGTGGGTTTTGAAGGGAAAAGGTTAAGCTTTTCAACTATATAACTTGATATATTCGGAAGAAGCTGGTGTTCCTGAAATTAATATGTATACGAATTTGGTCAAAATCGATTAAGAAAACGATAAAATTATTTATATATATAATGTTAACAAATGCATTTAGTATATATGCGGTAGTGCATTTTATACTATCGTTATTTATTTTATGCTCTTAACACAATATATCAGAGGCAGATGCGATAAAATAATTGAATAGTTTTTTTGGCAACACAATTTAAAACAAAACCGGCGCTTTCATCACTTTACTCTTAGTTTTTCTACTTCGCATAAATGTGAACTAAAGGGTGATCCAATACGAGGTCTCTTTTCCAACTGGGTTTTTTTGACAGCTGTCATGTGACAAATGGCTTCACCATATGTTCAGTATTCAATACGACTCAATTATAAATAGATTTACTCTGGAACAACGTTTATTAATTTTGGAAACTTACTACCAAAATCAGTCATCAGTTAGAGAATGTTATAGAGTTCTTCAACATCATTTTGGTCGTTATGAGCGTTCAACTGAGCGCAATATTCGTAAAACCATCACCAAATTTCGAGCCTATTTTACACTATTGGACATTTATCATTCAACCAGAGTGCATACAGCCCATAATTTTGAGAATATTTTTGCAGTAGCAGAGAGTGTTCGTGAAAACCGTGAACAATCGATTCGTCGCTGAACTCAGGCTTTCGGCATCTCTTATGGATCATTGTGGCATATCTTGAGGCGTGATCTTGGTCTGAAGACAGCTCGCACAAGAATTGAAGTCGGCTGATATTGGTTTACGTTTTAATTTCGGCTTATGTGCCTTACAACAACTTCAAATTGATCCATTATTTTATCGAAAAACTGTGTTTAACGACGAAGCTCATTTCTGCTTGAACGACTACATTAACAAGCAAATTTGCCGTATTTGGGCCGATGAACAACCAGCAGCAATCCAACAGCTTCCAATGTATCCCGATAAATGTACTGCTTGGTGTGGTTTATGGGCAGGAAGCATCATCGGACCGTATTTCTTCAAAAATGCGGATGAAACCCGTGTTACGGTCAATGGTGCACGCTACAGAGCAATGATCAATAAATTTTTGTTGCCAAAAATTCAGGATATTGGTGTTGCCGACCTCTGGTTTCAACAGGATGCGGCAACAACCCATACAGCTGGAGAAACAATCGCTTTATTGAGAGAAACGTTGGATGAAAACATCACCTCAAGAAATGGTCCTGTTAATTGGCCACCAAGATCATGTAATTTGACGCCATTGGATTTCTTTCATTGGGGATATGTTAAATCACTTGTTTATGTCGACAAACCCGAAACTATTGACGCTGTGGAAACCAACATAGCTCGTGTTATTCAAGGAATACCGGTCGATGTGTTCGAAAGAGTTGTCGATTATTGAACCCACAGAATGGATCATTTAAGAACAAGTCGTGGGCGACATTTGAACGAAGTAATCTTTAAACATTGAGTTGTAGGAACCGAACTATCATTCCAAATAAAGGTTTGCATCAATGCATTGATTTTTATGTATTTTATTTAGAAAACAAAGTTGGAAGCTCTTATTGGATCACCCTTTACATTGCCCAATCAATACCAACGACGATAAAATCATGTACCTAATATGTTCACCGGCTTCCTACCTATTATAATATATATAGATTACTGAGTTTTTTTTTTAGACTTTAAAAACATGTACTCGTATTTATAAGTTGTCACCGATTACTTTGATTTCAAAATGCACATATGTACAGCTCAGAAATACATAGTTCTAATTGATAAACTTAATTGAGAGGTTAAGCCCTAGAGCAAAAGTTTAATTATTAATTTAAATCTTTTATAATTTTCTCACCAATACAACATAAAGTATGTAGCCATTTGAATTAATTTTTTACCTGAAAAAAAACAGAGAAAAGTTACTTATTAATATATATACTATATACCAATATATATTACATATTTGTTATAAGTTCAAAATCAATATTGAAAATATAAGTTTTTTAAAACGTACATACAGAAAGAGTTCAATACTTTTAAAAAAAACTTCCGCCCATCAACAATAACACTAAAATGTGAACTAAAGTAAACAAGATTTAGCAAATATTTCTTAAATGCTAGTAGTCCAAAAACACTTTCCTGCGAAACTTTCTTCATAATTCAATATGAATGTTTTAAAAGCCGAAAAATACGTTAAAAAAGAAAGCGTTTTTTACCTACTTCTTTCGGAATATCTGCACAATTCTACGTATGTAGGAGGTTAATCGCAACAACATTTTTGTTTTTTTTTTTTTTAAATCTGTAAGCTAGTGCATTTAAAAGTTTTCTAAAATAAGAAATTTTGTGTGTAACTTTTTCATGAGGAAAAATATTTTTGAATTTAAAGTTTTAATTTAAATTTAAGAATAATTGGAAATTTTTGTTGCTTTTAAGGCTGCAATAAAAAGTTAGTTTTACATTTTTAAAACTTTTCACAAACAGTAGCAGTGGGAAACTAAAAAAACATCAAGTACAAAAGCCGTACAAAATATTAATGAAAATTAATAAAAATGCTGGTAAAACATGAAAAGTTAGCACCAAGCAACATTTTGTGGATGATTTCTGCGGCATAATAAATACAAATGTACATTTATGTCCGTGTATGTAATAGGGTGGTTCATGATATTTATGAATCAATTTCTGACATTTCAGCGGCAACTCTTTTGGGTTTGTTTAATCCAAGACACTTGAAAAGTTTTTAAAGCAACAGAAAATCAGAATAACAAGAAACCTTTATTGTTCTTAAGAAATGTAGTAAAAGGCAAATGCGTTGGCCAGTCCATATGGGACTTTGTTTTGAAAAATTCAAGGTCGTATAGATATTAAGCTTACTTTATATTTTTGAGCTCCTGAATTTGAATTATAAGCTTAAACGAAATTCTTCTACTGACCACCATATGTTGTTCGAGAACTCCCGTCGGTCCACCATAAAACCAAATTTATCAATACCTATGTATGTGCAGAACTCAGAATTGCTTCCTTCGCTCAGCTAGGGATCAATTTTTATTTCGTTTGTATGATTGCAAGGATGAAAATATGACTTTGAATATTTTAAGACTCTGAGTCTCTGAAGAACCGCGTATAACAGCAAACCCAACATCGTTGGGTCAAGTCCAACTATGGCGAGAAAACGTTATCAAACCAGAAAAATGGTGCTCGAAAAATGCAGTAACGGAATATTTTTTGCATTACTTTGAAACCTCTCGCTCAACCAAAGCATTTGAAGCTTATCTACTGCAGATGTAAAAAAATCAATATTCCTAAAGTTATCCTGGAATATCTGAATGAAGATGATATTCAATTAGAGGAACTCAAACTGTTAACTGAGAAGATTGATCAAGGTGATGAGACGATTCATGTGAACCTGAAAATTTCATTTGTACAGAGCCTGAAAGAGTTCCCGTTTTTCTCTTCCTATCTTGATCAAAAAAATGCATTTATCGCTCTATAAATCAAAGTTTCTAGGTTTGTCCGAAATTTAACAGTTTCCAAACATTAATCAAGAATTTTTTGCTATTTTTCTACCATGATTTGGCATCAATCAGCTCTAAAAACGGAACTTCAACCAATACATTATATCTTTGTCATGCATGAACTTAATTTTCAGCTTGACTGTCAATATATTAAGTTCAAAGTTATAGAGGCTATAAAACGACATCGATTTCATGCTCGAAAAAACTCCGTATAACAAGGTTTGACCCATCGTTGGCCATTTTATAAATTCTAATAAAAACAGTACTTTTAAACGACAAAATTGGAAGCAGATTACATAAACGTTGCGAAATTTTCCAAATTCAATCTATCGGCAAGCAATGGAATGGAACGTTCAGAGTAGCAGAAAACGCAGCCGTCCTAAATCATCGTAGAAACAATCGTTAGAACAGGAAATACGTGAATTGGGCAAGTATTGGAGAGAATCGAAGACATTTGCTACTAATCGTGCACGTTGGAAGAGTTTAATGGAGGTCGTATACTCCGTGAGGAAACAAAAGTCAAAATAAAAAGAGAGAATATCCTGGAAACTATTGAGGTCAGTGATCTAAAATTTGGTATGAACCTTAGTTTTATTGTCAAATTCGAAGTTAGCAAGATCAAAATGTTTTATATTCTCTGTTGATATGATTTTACTCCGATACACATTTTTATAAAGTTTATGGTTTTGTTTTAATATTTATAAGAAATGGCTTGAAATTTTAAGACTACGATTTCTCAAAATCATTAGATGTGCATATGTATGTGTTTGTGAGGTTCTCCCTAACGCTTCTATCGTTTTGTTACCCCGCGTTTGAATAAAGTTTCTGCTAAAGTGGATAATATTGTAATGAGAACTATATATATATTTTTTTTTACAAGTTAATATTACTTATGAAATGTCATCTGAATAACAAAATGAATTAGTATTGCTATGACAGCGCAGCTACAAAAACTGAAAACATGACATGACAGCTTCTCAAGTTTTTTATTGAACATTTTTTTACATTACAAATACATGTGTAATTTAAATCGCAAGTCAGAAAAAAAATGTGCGAGAAAGTACCAAATTCACAACTTTAAAAAAAAATTGGTAGGAATACCAGTTGGTTGCTGGGAAAAATGTAACTTCAGAAAGCAACAAGTTTGACAAACAAAGTAAGATATCTTGATGATGATTTAACCCTCAACATCTTCAATAGCATCAATTCCTGTCCTATTTTAATTCTTTTACTCAAAACTCAAAAGCATTTCAGCATTATAAAATCACAACAACAACTTAAACATACCGCCTCATAATATGTAATACTCAAAAAAAGGCAATTTAAGAACTAGAAATTGACATGCTCTGAAGGCATTCCTCAGAATTGTCATTGAAAGAATAAAAGATCGCATTGATAAACTTTTGCGATAAGAACAGGCTAGACTTAGATCTGGGCGAATTTGAGTTGTCGAAATTAACTCCTGCGAAGCTACGATCGAGCATGCGAGTACGTTTATTGTGAATTACTAAAAAGCCTTTATCTCTAACCACCGCAAAACTTGTAAACTTTTAGAATTAATGTTGAAGAGGTCGCTGAAAAAACCCAGGAAGAGCTGCCAAATGAAAAAAATCAAGGACGCGTTTCAAATCGTTTTAATCGCTTTGTGCTATCCATTTCTTCCAAAAAAGGATCTAAAGGATAGCACAAACTGAAGCTTAGATACTGTGATTTCAATTAGCCTATGGCTTAGCCAGTTCGTTTGCCAGATCAAATATATAGGCAAACAAAATCAAACTTTTTTTCGCTTCTAACTGGTCGAACGTTTTTACATATATACATATAATAAAAATTTTAGCCTGGCTCATTCCACATAAAATTTGTCAGTAAAAATTTTAAACGCACGAACTTTTGCTTCGGTAAAATGTCATCAAAGAATTGTTCCAATGTCCAATTAACGTTGTCTCAAATGGGCATAGCTTATGATAAGGCTTAGAAAACACCGCTACAGTTTTGTCTAACGGGATATCGAGGCTCAAAAGCTGAAAATTCGTCAAATTGACTAAGTTTCGAAAATTCATTAAAATTTATGCAAACATCCCAGGACAACCATTATAACGTCAATAAAAGCAGAAATCTTAAATTTTATATAGACATAAGCCAAAACATTAAAAAAGTTTTGCAAGAAACTTGATTATCCTTTCTTTTTTATCTGAATGTTTTTACCTTTTTGATTTTATTTATTTTTTGATGTTGTTTTTTATTTATAAATTATCTAATTTTTGTTAAAATTCCAGCTGAGGACCATAGCGCCTTCTATTTTTAGAAAACGTTTTAAAATAAGCTTAACACGTTGACGGACAGTAGAAACAAGTGAAATTCGAAAATTGACACTATATGTTTTTGTAATTTTTAGAATATTAGAAGTATAGTTTTACTCTTTCTGCTTAAATACACTTAATTTTGATTAATTCAGTTGATTCATTTTCTTCACTACCCGAACTGTTATTTTCAGCACAGTCAGCATCAGGTTCAGATTCACTGTTGCTTGACCCACTACCTGTTTCCTCAAAAAGCTTCAGCAGCCTAGCCTGTTCTTTTTCCCAACTGGCCATTTTCTATAAATATTGAATAAAACATTCAATTTTATTTTATATTATTATTTATTGTATATTATTTATACATTTATTATTTACATTATTGTTTTTATATTTCAAATGTAATATCATAAAAAACAAAAAGTAAACAGTATAACTATAAATATCGCTAAATGAATCAAAAAATGCTAAATTTAAATTTTTTTATTTCTATTTAAAGTGTAAAATCAATCATAACATGACACTAGGCTTCTACTTGTACGCTGGTAAATGCACATTTGTGCTGCTACAGCCGCAGTGTCTAAAAACGACCGTTTCGTATTGGACGGCTATTGCCGTCATGTCACATAGTGAACTTGAACTTGACGGCTATAGACGCAACTGTCCTTCAACGTGTTAACAATACGTTCAAACGAATATGTTAGTACATACTGGAGAAATGTGAACGATAGGGAATAAAACTTTAGTGCTTTACTGTTTGTAATAAAAATCCTTCTCTATTTTTGTTTTTTTTTTCTAAAACAAAAGAATGATATTTTTTCGTACAATGACGTTAATCGGGCTATCTTGCATATCTTTCGAAAACGTAATATGAATTTGTTTTTTGAACACTTCGTATGCACTGTAACCACTAAAGCATTTAAGCTACAAGCAGAGACCAAAAAGTAAGATGACTTAACAAACAGAATGCTAATGGCATTGCACAACCTTTAGCATAAATTCGATGGTTTCCATACATTTCACGATGTGGTGGTCTTTTGTTAAACTTTTCTTTGTTCTGCAAATTGATAACGAAAACGTAATGCGTTACGTGAAGATTTTCAGTTTATGTGTTGTACGACATCTGTTATTGTTGTTATTCCTGTTAGCCATGTTCTTATTGCCAGTATCACGTTTGGTGTTGTGGCATTTCAACGAAAGTTGTCATAAGATACAAATTTATTTTTCAGAAAAATTGGCAACATAAACGGAAACGGAAGTTAATGGATGGATGAGCAAGAATAAAAATAAATTTGATTCACAGTAGGACAACTAAATGACATCGCATATCATTTGACATATTAAGCAATTGGCTACATAAAAGAAACATAAATTCACAAACAACAATTGTAAAGTGTAGCAATTTAGTGACTTTTTTTGTAATTATTGAAATTTGTTAGTTTTGCGATTATTAAAAGTATAATTTTTTTCAAAAATTTTGAAACTATATCCTACGATTTAACGCTAATTTAAAAAGATTTTTCAAAGATCAAAGCATCTGTCACTCATTTGATTCGAAAAACCTAGAATATGGGGTTAAAAGTTATAGTACAATCATTAGTTTTTTTTGTGTAATTATAATGTGTACTAACTTTAAGAACAAAGGAGTTATATTTTGTAAGGAAAAATCTTAGAAAAATATTAAACAAATTTTTTTTTAAGCTCGTCAGAACTATGAAGCAGAATTCAAAATTGTTGTCAGTTTTCTCACGAACTTAATAAAGCCTCAAATGTCCCAGAGCTCATTGGCAACAAATTGAACAAATTTCTAAAAACCTTCAATGGCCTCGATGGAAAATGTAAAATACTTGTGAATTTTTATGCCGCTGCAGATAGTTTTCCGTATACAAAAAAAGGGTTTACTCAAGAAAGACCATCGTACAAAAATCCAGCTTATTGAGAAATTTCTCATAGTTGATGTCAAATAGAGTAAAATTTTGTTTTTCTTCAAAATCAAAAAATTTCCACAGGTTTTTCTAGGAAGCAGACATCCGTGCCAATTTTTTTTTTAAAAGTGAAGCGCAACATTAACGCGTGCAGCAGCACAACCACAACTCCAACTTCAGGGGCACGCATGCATAAATGCTTACGATGCAAAAGTCGTAAACAAAAAACCTTGAAATCATACGGACGAGTGGGCAACAAAAAATGAGTGCAACAAAGATTTTCATGTACCGAAGAATTTGGTATTGTATACTTGTATGTATGTAGATACATTAGGGTGTCCGTAAACATTTGTTTTTTCTAATTACGAAAAGTGTTCAAATTTGGTATATTTTCAAATTTGCCGTCATAATTTTTGCAGCTTCTAGATTACACCGATACTTTTTGGATATGAAGCAAACACATTCCGGTTAGTTAAAATGGATCGCTACATGAGTGAACAACGTGTTTTCACTATTAAAACTTATATTGAATATAGTGAAAGCTATTCAGAAGAAAATTCCGTTCAAAATACGGTAGAGAAATCGTGCTGTTGAACTTATCGTTGATAACTTTGATCACAGCTGTTAGCACAAGTGTAGATCCAAGGACATCAATTCGTCGTCTTTCACAGGAATTAAACCTCAAACCAACAGCTTTGTTCAATATTTAACAAAATGTAAAGACTTACAAAATACTGTTTTACACCGTAAAGAAACAAATATCACAAATTGAACCATCACTATGCGAAAAAAGTATTCAAAATTTTGGTAAAAGATTGACAGCCTATCGAGCTAGCGGAGGAGGTCACTTAAACGACACTAATTTTCATTATAAACCGGAACTAATGTACTTTAATTTTCAATAAAAATAAAATAAAGATTTCACATAATTTATGGTTTTCGTTTAAATTTAAAAATATACCTTAAATATGAACACCCCTTGATGTATGAATGCAAGATGTTAAACGAAACACGATGCCAATTATTCGATTGTTGTTTAATTGATTGTTATTTAATTCAGCGAGTCACTAATAATTCGTTAAGAACACTCCTCAATAATAAATGCGAATATTTTGCACATTTGAAGCAAATTGCTTCACATTTGCAGCACAATTGTTAGCAAATTCGCTACACATTTGCAGCACAATTGCCAGCGAGTCAATGTTAATAAAATGTCGGAAGAAAGTCACATTCCGTCAGCAAACTTCGTAACCCATTTCCCAGCAATTGGAAGCTTGGTGAGTGTAACTTATAGCACACATGAACATTTGGCAAATTGCTTGCAGCTGACTGATTTTGCGCAAAATAAGGTTCCACTTAAGTTTAACTGAACATTGGAAAACGAACCATAAATTGTTCGTGTAATCGTGCTAGTTACAGTCATGAATTTTATGCCAGTTGGCTTAGCAGTACTGGACATTCAGATATCATTGATGTCGTATGGATTTTTGCCATAAGATACTGTTTACTTTGGGTATCAGCAAGACTGCTATATGATAATTATACTCTTAAAGTCTTCTTCTTAATCCTTTATAACAAATTAAAAATAGAAACTTTTCGCTTTAAAAAAATTTGCATCTCCATGATAAATTATTCCGAACAAGGAAATAAGCACTTAACATTGAATGAGATTATTACTCACACACGATTTTTTAAAAGACGTTGTTTTTTATCGGTATACATATTAACCAACATACAAATATACCACGCGCGTCTTTTGCAAAAGTTCCACCTTACGCAAAATTGCGTAGAAAAACTTGAACAGTGAATATTTTGGGTCAAAATTTGCATATGCTTTGCCAAACGTTCACCCTAGCGCAAATTATTGCAAAAATTTAAAATTTCAGGCATTTCAATTCAATGATTGCGAATAATTCGTTACACGGTCATTGTAGCACAAAGTTTTTCGCAAATTTAAAATTTTCCACAAAATTTAAATTTTCCGAATATCAATACCGCAAATACAAATCGCATTATTTTGCGCTGTAGTTAGGATAGTTTCTCTAAACTTTCGCTTGAAGTCAGAAGATAATATCGGTATAATTGCAGCGATGATTCATTTATGCTGAAAATAAGTAGTTGACACACATATTGGAGTAGTCGTATTATTCCAGATAATTAAGAACCAATAAAAAAATTTCGTACAAATCTTCCAAATATTTCAATCGTTGAGGTTAAGATAAAGTTCTTTAGTTCCATTCTCTCTTGTGACTTTTATCTCAGGGTCTGCTCTCTAACATTTCACTGACTCACGTATTTCCTGTTCTATCGATCGTTTCCACTATGATTTAGGACGGCTACCCTGAGGGTTTCCAGCAGACTTCTGTTAGTGATTTCCGCAACTTCTGCGGAATCCATTTCCACTTTTGCCGTTTGATTTGAATAGGAACCGAAACCACATTTTCAGAATTCAGCGAAGATAAGCCAAGTTTCACAGCCGTACAAAAGCAACTGGCTCATAGATTTTGAGATTCGTAATCGTTGATAAAAACGAAGACTGCCAGACATTACGAAGCTAAGCAAAAATATTTTTCGCTTTATTGATTCTAGGAAGTCATGCTATTTGGAAAACTATGATGGCAGGTGTGCATTATGGCCTAGTGTTGTGATATTGGCCCGTATTTCCTTTGAGAATGACCAAGAAGCGACTCTGGCTGCCAATGATAAGCGCTATGGCCGTATAATAACTAAATTTTTCTGACTCGCAATTAAATATTTTGGTATGGTCAGCAAGTGGCTTCAACGAGATCAATTTTGGCTTTACTTTAAGACTTGGTGATGTCGATAAGCCTGCAAGACCATGCGATTTTGACGATCAAATACCCATTTTTGTAGGTCTTCGCAAAATATCCTTTTTACGAAAGCAATCCTTCAACTCCAGAGCAATTGAAAATCAACATTTGTCAAGCTATGGACGTGTTACTGATTGAATTGTGTAGAAAAGTCATTCAAAATTAAAATTCGATACTGAATACGATACTCTGTTTCAGAACTACGAATGGTACGGAAACGCACTGGACAAAAAGTATTTAGTTTACTTTTTACGAAAAGAGCATGGCATCTCTCATAGCTTAAAATCGCTATTATATTGTCAAACTCTATTGTATTTAGAGCAGTGGTGGGCAGGCATGTAAATCTACCAAAAGGGCGCAGCAACAACAAACTAAATTTTGAAGTTTTTTGCTTTCATTTCCAAATTCGCCACTAGCTCGAAAAAAACAAATTGAACTAAAAGCAAAAGCAATTGCTACATTCGTCGAGACACAATACGGCGCTGTCGCTAATGTGTGATGTTTTTTTTTCGTTGGAACTCAACTCGCTGTGCGTCGATAGCGTTCAAATTCTGCGAATTGTTTTTTGGTTGCTTATGCGTCGAATAACTGTTCGGGCCATGAGAGCGGAAAGTGCCTGTACTTGCCCATCGCTGATTTAGAGCAATGCGATGGACAAAAAATAGCAAATATGAGCCAATTTTTGCAATCTTCACTGACACACACATTTTAATTGTTGTTTTGTTTTTTTTTTTTTGTACGCGCTGTGCATGAGATTTGTATTATTGTTATTGTTGCATCATTCAGAAAAATAAAAAACAAAAAACCGAACGAGGAAACAACAATAAGCACATTGAAGACAGTTTTTCTTGTTTCGTTTGATCAGTGTACTTTTATTTCTACACTCATGTGCGGTGCTGCCCAGAGAACAAGCAGGCGCTCAAAGAGCGCAAAAATGAGAATGATCAGGCGCTTAAAGAGAGTGAAAAAGCGTGCATGTATACAGAATGGATAATCAAATCATCAACTTTTGCTTGCGATAGTTAGTGGCCACCACTGCTCATGTTGCGCTTGATTGATTCTTGGAATTGGATTTTGGTTTATTGAAAGATTTTTATACCCTACACAGAGGGTATATTCACTTTGTCATTCCGTTTGTAACGCATAGAAGGGGGCGTGGCAGGTATGGAAAAGTATATATATTCTTGATCATCATCACCACCTGAGTCGATATAGCTGTGTCCGTCTGTTTGTCTGTGTGTCTGTCTGTTGAAATCAGGCTTACGCAAAAACTAAGCAAGCTAATTCAATGAAATTTACACACAACTCACATCTTCTTGCAAGCTGCTAGCATATAAAAATGGGCGAAATCGGTTCACAGCCACGCCTTCCGCCCATACTCTATGTAAATATACCCAAGTCCATTTTGAAAAAAAGTTGCTGCGATTTTGATCAAAATTGGTGATTTGGTGAATATGAAAACAAAATTAAGATTATGCTAGGTTTTAAATTTGCAAAGGCTCTTAAAGAGGCGTGGCACAGCCCTAAATTTTAAGTTTTATGACGCCATTGCTCGTAAACTGTGCAAGATATTGTGATGAAATTTGGTACACGAATACAGATCTTGTGAATTTTGAATTGCGCATAAAGTGGGCGGAATTGTAAAAGTGGGCGTGGCATTTCTTAACAATTAAAAAATTGGATTTCGTATAACTCCAAATTGGCACATACGATTTTCTTTAAACTTTTAGGGATGATACCACTGAAAGTAGTCAACAATACAAGCCACGTCAATATACTGAAAAATTTATTTTAAGGGCGTGGCATAGCCTACAATATTTATAAACGTTATAAAAAGAGAACTAACAACGCAATCGTTATGAAATTTAATATGGCGGATACACTTGCTAAAAGGTGTCTTCTTGCAAAATTTTGGCACAATTGCGCTGGTGGGTGTGGCACCTCCCATATAAGCGAAATACGTTTAATATTATAGATAGTGTGCTATGAGAGTAATCTTCATAAAATTTTGTGTAGAGGTGTCGGTTACTATAAGCTTCAGAATTAAATGAAACTTGACAAGATTGCATCAGTGGGCATGGCACCTCCCTCATTAACATAAAGTTATAAGTTCTATTTTAAGTGAACTATTGGAGCAATTGATCTGAAATTTGATGTAAGTGGTTTACTGGGTAATAGATATATATGAATTAAAAGCTGGCGAAATAGCAACAGTGGGCGTGGCACGACCCATACAATTAAAATATCTTAAGTGGCATAACTATCTAAATATATGAGCAATCATAGTGAAATTTGGTGTAAGAAGTTTTTTTATAAAAAGCTATTTCTGGATCAAAATCGGAGTGGATTGCACCAGTGGGTCTGTCACCGCCCTAAATTTTAGGAATAATTCCGGCACATATCGCAAACTATAGAAGCTATTGTGCTAAAATTTGGTTTGATCATGTTAATCACGAATATCATTTATTGAAACAAAAGTGGGCGGAATTGTAGGAGTGGGCGTGACATATTTCGTGTTTTTCATTTCTATTCTATTTTTTTCAACATTTCCCATATTCTTTTGACATTTTCAGTTTTTTCCAACATTTTTGAACCTTTTTACATTATTTTTGACTTATTCAACCTCCTCAACATTTTTTTAACATTTATTTAAAAACTACTTTTAATATAATGTAGGGTATGTGAGTTTCGGCCTGGCCGAAGATAACACCTTTACTAGTTTTTTTTGCTATTGAGATTGAATTCATAGAGACGGTTTTCCTCTTAAGTAATTGTTGTTTTTGTTGTAAGTAGCTCCTGTTTCCAAAATTTTGCCCATCTCTGCTTTAAATTTCGCTTGTCACAAAACATGACTCGCCTCGCCGCTAAAGATACAGATCGCAATTTATAAAATTAAAATATTTTTAATTTAACTACGTAAAAGTGTTGCACTTTCAAATGAAGACATGTCGAAGGAGCATGTACACAGCCACACCGACAACAAGTTAACATCCACAGACAGATTCAAGTACATATTTACATAAATTTAAACCAATATGGATTAAATCCTGCACACGTGATTGCAACGTTGCGAAAGGAATCATCATGGCAGTTTTTCTGTTATGACATTGATGGCAAAATAAATTTTAATACTCGTCAATTTTTTTTTTGTAATGAATAGAGAAGTTGCAAGGGAAGAAACAAAACATTGAGCAAATAAAAACATAAATTCACTTCTAAAGAATGAAAAGAATGGGGAAAAAAGAAATCACGACCGCAAAACTTTATAGCGGAACGGAAGTGCAGTTGAATGCTCAAAAACTACGTGAGCTGCATTTCCTTTGCTGGTGCGCGGTGGGTGAATTTATGTTTGTTGTTATTGTTATTCCAGATTTTGTTGTTGCTAAGGAAATGTGAGAAAGTTATGCAGACTTTTTTTGTATGCCTGTATGTGTAGATTTGTGGATTCTTTGTTAAGACTGTAGCAGAATAACAAGTTGGATATTAACGAAGTTTTTTTAGTTCTTCTTGAAAAAAGCTTCCAGCACAAGGGATGCTGCACGTAAACGAAGTTAATTCAATGTATCGTGCCTATAGGGTTTTATTCAAGAAAACTTTCTACTTTAATGAATTAAAATAAGGTGATAAGTGGAAACGCGTATATAAGGTATGTTGAAACTTAGTTCAGTTGCGTTATGTTAGTATCGAAATGTTTTAAGAAGTGTTAAAAATTAGCGAACAATTTTAAATCATGTAGCCAAAAGTATTTAAAAAGTTGATTTTTTGTAATATATTGTCAATAGTACCGAAAAGTGTCGAAAGAGACGTTTCTCGAGTAGCGAATGTAGCCAGAGAGTGTCAAAAAACATCGATTAGTAGCTAAAAAAAGGAATCTAGAGAGTATAATAGGTAGTATCAAATATCATTGATAAACTGAAAAGTTATTGAAAAATTTGGAAAAAGTCGTTAAAATTTGATTAGTATTGAATGGCGTCATGAATTTTTATTACAAAGAAGGTATCTCGTTTTATTTCGCTTGCTAAAATATAGCTCTGGATAAAATATTATAAAGCAGGTGAGAGCGATGGGAATAAAAGGAAAAAACTTGCCCCTCTTTTCAAAGAAAATAGAAAACATATAAAATAATAATCAATGATATGATTTTTTCTTTATTGCAGTTTATAGCTATTTTCTTGAGCTAAGTTGACCAGGTAGGCATCATTTTTAAAATGTAAAAAAAGTAATTTCAAGGTTTTCCAGAAAGACATATAATAAATTTTTCCCGAAAACTCTTCAGTAAGCTCTTATGAAACAAGATTAATATATTTCAAAAACTCAACAATGTAAAAGTCCGTATAGAGAAAATATTTCAAATACTAAAGATATGTAAGTCACTTGAGCTACAGTAGTCGTCCAATATAACGAACTAATTAATTAACGGGTCAGTCGTAATATCGCAAAATTCGTTATATCGAAGTGTTTTTTATTAAAGAAACTGGCTTTTATTAACGCATATGGGTCATTCCATCTATAATGGGCCTATCATTACCCTCATGTTTTTTAAATAGGTTGAAATTTTTTTCAGTGATTGGTCTATCATGTAGAAGATATAAAAAAATTCGATAAAATTTTTTTGCGCAATATTATTACTTAAAAAAATGTTTCAAATTGTGTTAAAAAAAAACTCGTAAGTAAAACAAAAAATGATGAATATAAACAAACCAGCACAGTCCAAATTAGCTTTTATATTATTTTTAGGTAGTTGTGTACTAGTAGATGACAAAAAAAATGCAAATCTGAATAAATGAAGGCCTAAACATTTCCTATGTGCTAAAAGATAAAATAATTGAATTTTTCAAAAAACATAAATTTCCCCAATACTCCATAATCGATATCAGCCTTTATAGGCTCAAAATTTTTAGAATATACAGGAGTACCATCGCTGAAAATTTTATCCATGTTCTTTCACACTATTTGATTTAAAAAGCATTTAAAGTTAAGATTTATGATTTGCAATGTAAATTGAAACATTGAGAATGAAAGCGAGAGAAAAAAATTTGAACTGATTTCAGCCTTTTTAGGCTTAAAATTTTCAGAATATTCAGGAGAACCATCTCTGAAAATTTCGTTCATTTTTGTTCACCTTATTTCACTGAAAAAGTTTCAACCTATTTAAAAAACATGAGGGTAATGATAGGCCCATTATAGATGGAATGACCATTATGATGATATGATGAATGATATATATGTATATATTAACTCGTATAAAAGTTGAGTTAGATTTTGGAATGCTATATTAACTTATGATCACCTTTACTGGTAAAAAAAAGATATTTCAGTTCAACAGTTATGGTTGAATTTAACAATGTTCGTTATTTGGAATAGTGAACATTTTTGGAGTTCTTAATTTAATTTCAATGGAAAAATTCCAATTTCAAAACTGTTTGTTAAAATGGAAATTTGTTATATCGTTATACGTTATATTGAACGTCTACTGTATATTTAAGTGCTACAAATTTTAGAGAATAAATATTTAAACTGATTTTATAAATCAGAGGCGCTCATTGTATTGTGTCCTAATTAATAACATCATTTGTTATTTCGAGCATTCTGACTATATTATATTCTTTGTAGTGTTAAAAATACTTTTCAAATTAGGTTCATATTGAAAACAACCTTTTTTTTATTAAATAATTTTTAAAGCTTTTGGCCTTTTTACAAAAAAAAAAAAAAACAATATTTTGTTATGCAACAAGAGATTACGGAAAAAATCATCATCAAAATTTCGTTTAAACTGGTGTGCAAGATTTTTTTAAATATTTCTGATTGATTCACCCTATGTATTATTAAGCTATTTACGTCATCTATTTAAGCCCTCTTAAAATACAATTTAAAATTGTAAAAACCATACAAAAATATACACTGAAAAAAAGAATTGTTTGAATATAACAAAGGTATATTTCATTTAAAGCAATCAAATATATATTTGAGACAAACAGACATTTATTGGCTTAAATAGTGGTATCTGTTGGTAGAAATATTTTATGTTTGACTCAATCAAATAACAAATTGTTCTTGCAGTGTAGGGACTGTGTATAGTAATCTTCTATACAAAGTTCAATACGCGGTTACGCTGATGGGGAAAACCATCTTATGTATAATTTTGAGCTTAAATACATATGTCTATTTACAAAGTTCCCTTTGAAAATTGTCAAAGACATTTTGGGGGTTATCCGATCATAAAAATCTCTTTCATTAGATACTTATGTATGTAATGGTATTTTTGTTGTTATTTTTTGCATGTATGTATGTATGTTGTTTTTTACTGAGCTCAAACACTAAAATATGTACCACTTTTGGTGTTTAACATCAAGTTTTTTTTCCAGGGTTCATTACATCTGCCATGTTGTTCTGTTAATTAATGCAAGAATTCAACATACAATTGTCAAGAATGAGCTTACATATTGAATAAAAAAATCCCATTTTTCAACTTGCTTATTCAAAAATATTTTGAAGAGCCGTTGAAAAAGCAGTACGATTAAGTTTGGGCTTTTCAAAAACAATAAGTCGCATTTCATATTTTATCAAGATATCAACCTATCGCATAAGGCGAGTATGGTGCGATTACGGCTTTTATGTAACTGTAGCAATGTGATGGATACCATAGCCCAAAGACCCGACTGAAGCCCAATTGAAAATTTGTGGGTCTATTTAAAGAAAAAAGTGGCAAAGAGGCATCCAAAAGACCGAACAGTCCGAACTTGCCATAATGCAAGAGTTGCAAAAGATTCCGAGCAATTACGAATTGCAAAAGTTAGAGAATTCAACGAGAAAACGGCTAGAATGCGTGATAGATGCTAAAGGTGCTCATACGAAATATTAAATATTTTAAATCTATAGTTCTAGTTTAAAAATTTAATATATAATACTTTAAGAAGCACTTTTGTAAAGAGTTACTTGACACTTAAAATATTGAGTTGAATTTGTTTTTGTTGCATTTTTCGTTTTTTTTTTTCGTTGAACATGACATTTTTTTGAATGAATTCTTTGTAAATGGTGTAAGAACCATTACTGTTAAGAAAAAAATTATTTATAGAAATAAAAAGCAAAATTTTTTAATAAGCATGTTGAAAAATTGCATTTTTTTTGTGAATAAGTAAACTCATTCTTGACATTTTGTAGATATAAAAGATAGAACATTGCTTCCATAGCTCAATGGAAATTAAAGCACTTCAATTATTGTGGAAAAATTTTAACACAATGATTTTCTCATATAAAATATCTAAATTTCAGACCTTAATGTGAATTTTCTTAATGGCATCACACTCCTTAAGAAAAATCGGTGATCAAAATATTTATGTATGATTACCATCCTAAATATTCACTCCAAATATAAGTAACATAACTTAATAAGTGCCTCGTGGTGTTGATTCCATGTGAATCTACAAAACAATCTTCCAAAAAATGTGATTTTAAAAATTATTTTGTATGAGAGTCACCCTAAATATGCATTCTTAATAAAATTTTCTTTCAAATAAACCTTGTTCTAACAATTACAAATACAACAAAATCAGCCAAATTAGCCGAGCCGTTCTCAAGTGCTGCTATATGAGATAAAAATATTTATTTCCGAAAATTAGTTTTAGCGACTGATAATTTATTATATTAAGAAATATTACATTGAACTTGCAGCCATTTCGCAAAGACCAATATGATCGTAAATTTGATATCTTTGTCATGTTTGTTGTATAAAAAGCATTGATCAATTAAGTAAAAGTTTTACGATCATTTTCTTTTTGGAGGATTATTGACCAGTATTTTGAAATTGCACTTAAGTTAAGTCAATTTTTACCCGACGTTTCGGGTAAGTTAATTCAAAATTCTGTACTTTTTATCTTTGTAAATTCAATTTTATGTTATAATGTTCAAAACAATTTTTTTTGTGTTTATAAAGGGTGTTTTTTTTAGAGGTATAGAGCTTCGAATTGAAATAAAACACAAGAAAATCATTTTAATGTCCATCAATTTGGCTTTATTGGAAGGATAATTTTATGCCATTAATGTTTAAATATGATTTCGGGCATGTGGCCGCCGCGGCTGGCTCGAATAAAGCCAATTCTACAGGTCCAATTTTGAACCACTTTTTCGAGCATATGGGGCCGTATGTCGGCAATAACGCCACGAATGTTGGCTTCCAAGTCCCCTAACGTTTCTGGTTTGTTAGCGTAGACGAGCGACTTCACATATCCCCAAAGAAAATAATCCAATGGTGTCAAATCACACGATCTTGGTGGCCAATTGACAGGTCCATTCCGCGAAATTATGCGCTCATCGAATGTTTCCTTCAATAAATCGATTGTGACGTGCGCTGTGTGGCATGTAGCGCCGTCTTGTTGGAACCACAACTCATCCACATTCATGCCATCCAATTCGGGAACAAAATAGTCGGTTATCATGGCTCTATACCGGTCTCCATTAACGGTAACTGACTCTCCAGCATTATTTCGGAAGAAGTATGGCCCAATGACTCCACCAGCCCATAGAGCACACCAAACAGTCAGTTTTTGTGGATGTAATGGCGTCTCAAGGGTCTCATGTGGATTCTCTTCACTCCAAATGCGGCAATTTTGCTTGTTGACGTAGCCATTCAACCAAAAATGAGCCTCATCACTGAACAAAATTTTGCGATGAAAATCAGCATCGAGATCAATCTCATTTTCGGCCCATACACCAGCACAAGCTGGATCTTGTAAGGTCGCAAGCCAAGATCTTTGCGCAAAATCTTCCATAAAGTTGATGGACAAAGCTCCAATTGCTGTGCACGGTGGCGAATCGATTCATTCGGGTCCTCTTCAACATTTTGCTCTACAGCGGCAATTGTTTCTTCGGTGCGCACTGTTCGACGTCTCTGCGGATGCGTATTATCACATAGAGTAAACGTAGTGCGAAAACGATCCATGATTATGTCGACCATAAAATGGACGGAGCTTGCGGTAAACTTCGCGAACTGAACCATTATTTTCGAAATAATTTTGCACGATTTGCAAGCGTTGTTCTTCTGTCATGATGAAATGGCAAACCAAACTGAACATAAATGACATTAGAATTGCCAGATTTGACCATAAAATGCCAGTTTTATCTCTATTCGAAAAACAAACCTCTAAAAAAAACACCCTTTAGAAATAAAATCACCCTTGAAAAAGTCGCCAAAAAAGCGACGAAACGTCGGGTAAAAATTGACTTAACTTAAGTGCAATTTCAAAATACTGGTCAATAATCCTCCAAAAAGAAAATTTTTTTTAAAAAAACTAATAAAACAATCAAGTTGACCCAAACCAAAAGAATTTTACGATCATATTGGTCTTTGCAAAATGACTGCAATTTCAATGTAATAATTCTTAAAATATTTATTTCCTATAAAAACTTCATTTTATTTTCTCAATTTTGTATTTCAATTTTAGGATATCAAAAAACTTTTTCACAAACCGCAATAAAAACTTAGGAAATCAGTGGCTCAAAGTTTAAATATGTTTCCTTGTAAATTTGGGTTTTTAATATTTAGCAAACATGGTGCAGACTATACTTATAATATTTATAACTATTGTTAATTGTGGTTTCCTACTACTATTACTACTACTAACTACTATACTTTTTTCAAATCTCCATTTTATAAACATTAAAATGCAATTCTTTATTTTCTATCGAAATTCTTATGTTAATCTAAGTGATGTCACAATTTGAAAAATAAATTGTAGCATGTATGTAGTTTAACAACAAAAATTGTTTTACTGAGCTTACTGTTCAGTACAGTACAAACAACCAATAAAAAACAACAAAAAAAAAGGGATAAATGAGTCACACTAATTTCATTTCATTGCTAAATGGAATCATCAGAGACCTTCGAGTCTCCCAAGCAAGAAATCTATATAAAGAAAAAAAAAAATATCATGCTTTGAAATGCACTAAAAAAGATAATGGGAATTTTTATGAAAATGTTGAAGACATGTGGCATTTTATGTCAAGAGATTCTGAACCCTGAAGATCTACATATCTTCTGATCCCATTTTTGCGGTATTTTTCGAAAATGCTATTTCTGTTACAGTTTAAAAATGTATTAATAATCTAAGCTGATTAAAAAATGAACAAATATGTTTTCATTTCTTTTTGACACGGAGCATCTGAATACAATTCTGTCATCTTACCATAATATTTACACATATGAAGTTCACCTCGTTTAGGATCACATGTGCAGCTTTGCATTTCAAAACATAAATTAAGATGAAAAATTGAGAACTTATTGTCAGTTCGCAACAGTTTCATGTCGTTTGAAACCATTTGGAAATCATTTACTGAATAAAAGCTTTACAATGTGAACTTTATGTTAATTTTTATTAAATATAACCGACATTTTCTTCAAAGGACTTTGTTAACATTTGTCATTTGCAAAAAAAAAAAACACTCTCTTTCCCTGTGCTTCTATCGCATCACATAATTTTGCCTAAGCTTTATTTTTACCCATAGCATTAAATGTCTAATAATGCAGTAAGTACGCACGTCTGTACTTAAATTCAAAACTTTTACAAAATCTAGAAAAATTCATTGCAGCATTGGGAATTGAATTCAAATAAATTTAATTTAAGTTGTTGCGTAGAAAAACCAGAACCTTTTCTGAGACATTTACATTGATTTAGAGCTGACGACACCCGATGGTATTTGAAGGGATATAAATTTGGGTCCAACTACGCTAAGGGACGCATGTGTATGTGCAGAGCAATAGAATATTTGTTGGACTTACAACGATGTGTCAGTTTAGCAATTGGTTGGTCGATTGCTTGGTCAAAAAAAGTTTTAGCAGCATCTTTTCATAAACGTTTAGACACTTTATTAAAAAGTTATTTGCAATCAGCTTAGCTTAATTTTTGTGAGTAACTTTTTGATTTGGTTGCCTATGAAACATACATATATAGTTGAATTATTAAAATGGTTGAAAGAAAAATGGTTAATATTCATAAAGTGTTACAGTTATATTTTATTTCTTTTTCAATACGCATTTTTTCATAATACACTATATAATTTATGAATATCAGGAAACAAATTACTAGTTTAAGGTAAGACTTAAATATGTATCTATTTAAATTTGTTTCCTCGATTATATTGAGATATATCTAGACTACTATCAATCATATTGAAAATACGAGTCCAGTAATAAGCAACACAAGCTAAATTTAGATTATACTAAAAATTCCCAAACTTTCATCTCTTTATAGGTACCCAAAACAATACTTATAATTTTGAAATTTCCTTTTCCTTAATTTTTTCTTCAAAATATAAATGAATGAAAAAAAACAACCAACAAATTTAACCACTATCGGGTGTCAAATCCTAATAAGACAATAAATTCAAAACACGGTTTCGTTAGATCAATGGCTTTAATTTAACCAAAAACGAAGCATTTGGTGAGCGAGAGATTTTGAAGTCATTAATTAAGAAGACGTAATTGTGTGCAGTCCAATTTTCAGTCTCTTGGGAGGTGATTTTCGAAGTAAATCGAAATCTTACCAATCGAACTTTCAAATTCCCCAACGGACTAAATTCCGGAGCGAGTTCAGAGGAGGGCACTCTCAACATAAATTTTGAAACCACTATATTCACCGATGGGCCCAAGATGGACTGTGGAGTAGGAGCCTATTCCAAAAACCCAGAAATCTCATAATATTTCCATTTACCTGATTCAGCTAGCGTTTTATACGCTGTAGTTTTTGCCATTCTTGTAGCAGATTAGTGTGGTGTATTAATTCAGAAAAGAAGATGAAGATTCCCTCCAATAGGCAAAACGAAATCAAAGCTTTGAGCTCGGCATATATAAAATCGAAGCTAATAGAACAATGCAAAAAAGAACTTGTCAGGCTAGGACATCGATTTCACATTACTCTCATGTGGGTTCCAGGTCCTAAGAACATTGAGGGAAATCAAATGGCTGATGAACTAGCAAGGCGTAGTTCCTCTCTTAATAAAACCGCACCGGAACGTGTTTTTACTCCTCTCAGTGTAGTTAAGAAATGGATTTTCTCGCATTTTCTATCGGTAGCCACTGGAAGTCACTGTAAGGCAGCTAGATCAATTTGGTCCTCTTACAATAAATTGAGAGCCACCTACTTACTATCTAGAAGCCGGTCTGACATCGCAAGAATCCCAGCGACCTGTACTGGACATTGGACAATCAACAAGCACGCTGAAAGATAAGGTATTTCATTCAATTCATCCTGCCGCAGTTGCTTGAACACAAGCGAGATTGAATCACTCGAGCACTTTCCTTGCAGCTGTCCAGCTTTAGCAAGAATCAGGCTAAGATGTCTTGGCAAACCATTCTTCAATGACCTCAGCGAATTTGCTGAAGCTGAAATCGAATCTCTGCTCTACTGCTTTAATAAAGTTTACTGATAATAGCTATATTAACATCCATCAATTCGCCGGGTCACGTAATGTGGTATTAAAACGGCACAATCAGTGCTACTTAAGGCTTAAAGCTTGTTTGCTAAGCGACCACTCTAACCTAACCTAACATATCATTACAGGTACATACTTATATCAAAATTTTTCGGAATAGATTTCGAAATCTTTCGACATTTGATACTAACAAATTTAGTATCCAAAAACGTTGTATAGAAACGAAAATGCCGATAAAATTTTAAATGCAGAAGTTGGCAGTATCAAAAGAATCGATAAAAGTTAAAAAAGTCTAATCAAAATGTTTGAAAAAGTTGATAAAATTTTAGAAGTTCGATGGAAAAGTCAACAGAAGTCTAGAAGTATCGAATAGTATCAGAAAGTAACGAAATGGTCAATAAGAGTCAGAAAGTATTAAAAAAAGTATCGAAAATATCATGGAAAAGTCTAAAAAAGTCGACAAGTATTGTAAAGCGTCGAAGGTTATTTTCGGACAGTCAATATTTCTAAGCTCATGAGATTTCTCAGATGCTGCACTCAGAAAAGAAATTTGGTTAATTTAACCAAACGTCAGGCTATATTTTTCTAGGGCTAAGTCTAACGACAACATTGGAATCAATTTTTTGTACTTTTTATCATATATATAGTATCATATCTACATACTATTGCTTATTTAATTAGAGATCAATTTATATGTGATGTGTTTTTATAAAACTTTAAACAGAATTAAAATGTTTCACTTGTTACCGATCAAATTTGAATCTAGGGCTTCTGCGTTATGCCACTGTTCAGATGCGCATCTACGCACCAACTGAGATACTCTTATTAATAGGTTAGAAATTTTATATCAGCGTGTGCACTCTCTTTACAATATGGTCCAGTATTTGAATATATGTGGTAGGCAGATATCTAATTTAGGTTCAGGGGTCAAATTTTCATTTGTTCTTATTGAAATTATTTGTCAGACATCTGACGACGTGGGTGGAAGATTAATTGCTTCGTGGAGCTGACTGCCATTCTTGACTTATCCAGATCGTAGCAGTCAAAATGTGAACTTGCTTTTAACTTTGATTTAGAAGTTTAGAAATACTTAAATTTATTACGCACATGTTAGCTTATCAAAATTAAAAATTATTTCATATCATTGAATTGTGAACGGCAGCTTATCTATAAATTATTGTTTTGAATATGAATCAACAAAAGTGTTTTTGAGCAAAGATATCGAAATATACAAAGAAAATCGAGAATAAATTTAATCAACCCTTGAACACTAATGCTACACGCTATGATTACGGCCGTTATAAACGTCATTTTGAGCGATAAATTTCTAGCACATTTCGAAAATTTGAAGATAATGAATCTGTTATAAATATGTTCAGGCCTCGCAATCATTTAACGATCGTGGTACTTTTTGGTAAATAATTTAAAATAGTAAATTTCCTGATGGGGTAAGACAATCGGGAATTTTTCTGTTATCGAAGATATCTAGTTGTGAAGCTCAAACGTTTTACGTTTTATGGTCATATTCAAATTGTTATACCTTTGATAAATTTTAACGGAAAATCATTATTTTTTTAATATCAGTTTTCTTGTTAAATTTTTGTCTATGGCATTACATAACTAATCAATTGATTAAAGTAAGTTTATAGAGCGAACGGCATTCGATACAAAACTAAAAAAGTACCACTGAGATCCTCGTCAAATTTCCTTTAAAAAATTTATTTTTTCCCTAATGGGTATTATCCCAAATAAAATAATTCTTTCGTGCACTGAAAATACTGCGAGTAGCTGTACAGTGGTCCCAAATCGAGTTTTTTGGTTCAAAATCCGCTAGAGAGCGCAAATCTTGACGCAAATAATTTTTTTTTTTTAAAAAAGTTTTGTTTTTCGTTATTTTAAGTCAATTGCCGAAAAAATGTTTTTTAAAATATTTTTTTAATTTTAGCAAGCGATATTTCTGAATTGAATGAACGGATGACAATAATGGCACTATGACTTACTATGTGAGTTAATAACGTAATGAAACTCAATCATTTTATTGCTCTAGCTCTATTACTTAGAAAGTTATGAGATTACATTTGCTTGAAGTACTACTCTCAACGAACATTATTAAACACCCCGTAACTCTGAGGGTGTTCCAGATAGATCACCCTTTTATACAATGTCTTACTCAAAACTAGGTAAGGAATCTAAATTTTTTAGATAACATACCGTAACCGGACCACCCTGTATATTACTTCATATATATTTTTTTTTTTCAATCTTAAAACAGAAAAATAGTCTCTGATGGAAGGAATGTATGTATTATGCAAAACAATAGCAACAAAATCAATGCAATACTAAAAAATTGTATATTTCTGTTAATATTAGAGGCATACAAAAAATTTTATGGGAATCAAGGAATATATTCATTAATCATATAAAAATCAAATTATGTTTTATGATTTTTTTTTTTAATTTAAAATTATTTAATGCATTCAATTTGATTGTGTGCAAAACAAAAGCAACAAAACATGAGAATGTTTCAAAAATTATCAGTAAAAGTACCGTTATTATAAAGTATAAGTTCTTCAAAAGTCATATAAATTTAAGTTTAGTTCAATTTTTGTGCTAGCTGTGACATGGACTGTTCAGCCTGTAATGGTCCGTGATAATACTCTTGTTCTCTAAAATTTCAATTATTTTTATTATTATGTAATATTGCTTGTTTTTTAGCAACGCATTGATTTCGTTGCTATTGTTTTGCACAACACTGTAAAATGTAATATATTAACTTAGAAAATTATACGAGGAAATAAATTTTGAACCGTGTAGAGGAGAATATTTCTAGGTTATGAATCTTTTTAGAGATATTGAGGATCAAAAATTTAATATACGGCAAGGTTGTATGGGTTACTTTGACTTTCGACATTATAAAGGCAATTCCAATAAATGTGTTTCGATTCGTTTAAGTTTGAAAATTCATTTCGTAAGGCTATAAGCAATTAAAAAATAGTACACTACGACTGTGAGAGGTAGAACAATTTTAAAATTGACTATAGCCATTTAAATTAAAAATAAAAGAGGAAATTTTTCTTAATGTCACAACACACAAACTCAAATTCATGTGTTCAAAGTGAACACAATTTTCGAGTTTGTTTAGTTCTTCTCTGTGGACAGAGCTGTATGTATACAGAGATATTATCACTTCAGGTATCTTTATATCTCAAACAATGCAAGTATTTTCATTGTTCCATGTAGGTGTGAAAGTGTGATTGCAATGTTATAATTAGAAAAGTAATTAAAAAGGCAACAACAATAACAAGAATGATAGTTGCTTACGACAATAACACCTAAGCTTTTGATACAAATTAACAATGACGTTCTCTTACACTCCTACTGAACAAACGTATGTACATTGAGGTGGTCCCCAATATAATGTTTATACTCTTATATAAAGGTGATTCATTTTTATAATGTAGAAATATCAAAATAAAAAAATATTTTTTTTGAATCGGGAAAAAGTTGTAGAAGATGATTTTAGGTCGACTTTTGTATAAAATTTGACACAAGTATATTAATTAATATTTATTTATCGATTTTAGAGCAACTCAAAATTCATAAACTGCTTATTCGAAAAGCTATTAATATATTATAAGTAACGATAGAAATGTTTCCGTAGAGCCGTGCACCCAAGGTCCAATTAAGAAGGCTTCATAAAAAGGTACTGGCAACTAACGTCAAATCTTCTTTCAAGTCGGTCGTCTTTGAATTTCAGCTAATGCAGCTTGTTAGCTTGAGGCTCAGTAAATGCAGCTAGAACAGCAGAACATAGCACTTCTACAACTGAAAAACTTTTTGACATGACAATCTGCACAAAGGCAAGGATTTCTTTTGAATGAGGCAGAGTCACCATCAGTTATAGTTGCCAGTAGATTTCTTTCAGAATTATCAAAACAAGAGTTAACTCAAGAGTACCACAACGTCTACAACAACATCTCTCAGCGCCATTGAACTAAAACTAAGGATGAGACAGGGTTTCTTGATGTCCCCCTAAAACTGTGAGATCCAATGAGGCTTTTTGGCTATCTAGATCAATTGGTTTATGCCGTCGATATGGAATGATATATCATCTCGCTCGTCCTTTATGAAAACCTTAAATATCATAGTGGCCAGGCAGCTACTGTGTGATATCGAAATTAAGATCGTGCAAACGCAAGAAATACTATCAAAAACTCTTCTCCTTAATTTTAACATATACGGGAACGACATAAGCATCAAAACATCAATCTGCTACTTTGGAAACGCTCTCACTACCATAGGTGATGTCCCAGAAGATGTAGCAGGAGGAATAAACAAAACGTTAGTGTATTTTCCGTAAAATATAGAAATCATACAATAGGAAATTCAATATAGTTTAATTAATCTAATAAGAAAATGAGTTGACTTGCATGTTTTCATGCAAAATTTCATCAATGGAAGATACTTTAATTAAAAAGTGTGAAGATAAATTCGATATTCAACTAGCAGAGACATAAACCAACTGACTTAACAGAGCTTTAACAGAGCATTAACAGAGAAATGTTAACATGACGCTGAAGGAGTTTCAGATAGAATCAAATAAACGCTATTCAACCTTTCCAAATTATCAAGGGTGCACGAACCAGTATATGTGGACTCAATAGACCATAAAACAAAGTTTCCAACGATATAAAATTCTGGTGCAGTTTCTGTTTTTTAGTGTATAGTTTCCGTAAAATATAGAATCCAAACAATAATAAATGCAAAATAATTTAATTAATCCAATAGGATAATGAGTTGCCATACATTTTTTAAGGAAAAATTTCATACTTTAATTTATGAAAAATTGATTGTTTTCATATAAAGAATTATGCTATTGAGCTGATATATGAAGGTCTATGTAAATCAAATCAAAAATGTGGCTTGAGATACAATAGTTAATTTGAATGACCAAATTTTAGAAAATTTAGACGAACATTTTAAAATTTTCAATTTTAAGCAAGAGTCCATTAAAAAACGCAAAAACAATGGCTTTAAAGAAGTGCTCGTATCTATTCCATCTTTACAAATTATATCAATTCTTTAATTTTACACTTTATACAAGTATTGATGCCAGATAAAATATGTTATGGTAGGCAAAACTGAAGGTTTCTGAGCACAAATTGAACAGCTAATGTCCTTAGTTGCCTCATTCGCCGCAAGCTTCGAAAGTTTATTCGTCCAATTTGTACAACTTAAATTCTTCGGATAAAAAGGCCATTCACGATTTTCAGTAGGACAAAGACGTGTTAAATGTCATCGAAGACGCCAACTATCGAACGTAGGGCAGTGAGCTGAACGCTTTGTTTACGATTTCTTGTTATCTTCCGCTGGGGACATATCGAATGCTATATATGCAAGGATTTTCAATTAAACTCAACTACTCTACATATCAGATAAGTTTATTTATTCGTATTTGAACTGTCGAAAGTACTTAGTATGTAATAATTTATACCTAAACTAGATAAGTCTATGAAACAACATACATACATGAGATGTATAAAAATAAACCAGAGTTGCCACTCATTATTTCGATACGTTTAGCTTTTATCTGCCAAACCACTAGAAATGTATATTTGTTTTTAAATGTCTGCTAAATGGATCCGTTTGCAACGAAAGTTGTTAGCATTTTTTTTGTTGCACAATATTAAATGCTGCATCTTAATTGGTTACAGGTTTACTGCACCACTTCAGGTTTTTGAGATATTGAACTCATAACAGCGGAAAAATGGTATAGTGAGAACGTAATATTTCGAAATTGTAATGCACTAAAAGATCTTTAGCATCCTGGCTGAGGATGAATGTTGTATTCAGAAAGGATATAAACATTTATTGAGATAGTAAGACTGATATCGAATCTCTAGAATCAGTCTTCTTAAACTAACTAGTGGCCCAACAGTGCCGTTCGTCTCTAAATGAGATGGCCTCATATGGGTGCTTGGACAAAGGAACATTGACGGCAATTGCAAAGCTGATGAATTTGCTAGACAGGGGACTACTGCACAAATTCCTCAGGAGAAGGAAAGCTTTGGCATGCCACCTGCCAGTTACTGCTTAAAGAAGAAATGGTAAAAAAATGCTAAGAAAAGATGGACTCAAGGATCTACTTGCAATTTAACTTGGCAAATCTGGAGGAAAGTGGGATGCTAAGCTTTCGTCAAAACTAATTTCCCGCAATAGACATAGTGTCTCGTCAGTTGTTGCAGTCATAACTCATCGAAGAGATCATGTGTTAAGTCTTTTGACTTCTGTAAAAGTTGTGGAGAAATGGAGAAGGAGGAAAACATTTAATATTTTTTCTCATCCTGTCCCGCACTTACTAGAAAACGCTACAAAAACACTTGGCTCGTTTTTATTTGATGACCTTAGACATATTAGCATAGGTTAGCTATTTAGTTTTATTGCGAAATCTGGTTGGTTTAACGAGAGGGTATAGACAGATATCCTGTGGTATCGTTGGTTCGCAACAGACTGCCACTGCTAGCTAACCTAGATGAGGCATTGAAAAATCTAAGCAAAATGACAACTCAAAGTTGTAGTGAGGAATGGACAAAGACGATAGATCAAGTGATATATGCACTTCTAGGTACAAATGTAGAGTTTCATTGCTTTGTAATTTCTTAACGTTACGGAAAATCAACTCTTCAAATGTAAAAATGTGCAACTCTAATACTATGACAAAGGTCTTAGACAAATGTTTTATAGAATTCAATTACTTATATAGAAAAAATACTGTACAGTTTTCACGAAAAAGACTCCGTTTAGGAGATATTAAGTCGCGTCTGACGCACACTGTACCGGATCCGCTACTTCATACTTAAGCTCATGAAGCATTCTGAATGATTCCGACTAATATTTAAGAAATCTTTAGTTTTTTCTGACGCTCGTTAATTTTGACACAATTTGATAGCGTTAGAATAAAACTAACAGTTTTAGTGGTAAGTGGCAACAATGCGAATTTTCAATGTCAAATTTGATAGTGAATGCAATTTTAAACGTGAATGAAAACAACTGTACTTTCACAAATCATTTGCAAAATGCGGTCACATAACACGCTTAGTACACGCTTCTATGAATCCGCTTTATATAAATTTTTGAAAAAATTCTTACGTAAAAATCTTAGTCGAGACTAAGCAGACTCTAATAAGTAGCTTGACAACCCTTATCTTTAGAAGCGTCAAAACAAACGGGTTTCTTAAATTTTCATTTATGTGTTTTATTTCCTATGTTCAATTAATCAGCTCAGACGGAACAGATTTAGTTAATATAAAAAAATGTAAAAAAAAAAATTGATATGAAGGTCATTTTTGACCTAATTATATAAACTCAGAATCGGAATAAGAAATTACCTGTGATCTAATTCACGTTTATAACCCTGAAATGCATCGGCGCCCATGCCGTTTATAATTGCTTGATCCATATCCTGTTCACCAATGGTGACTGTGCGTGTACGTTCTGGAAATGTTGTCGGTGGTGAAGGTGTCGATGTTGCTGATGGGATTGCACCGTCGTTGTTGTTGCTACTGCAATAATAGCTGCTGTCGCCAAAACTTATTGGTGCATTCTCTGGTATTGTATCGTTTCGAGCACAAATCAAACGTGGTAGTCCTTTAAGACCCAAAGAATTAGAGCGTGCACGTATTTCAGTCGGAGTAGGTGGTGGTGTTCCGGGATTACGAATTTCAAATGCGTCTTGTGAGATTTCTGGCATTTTCACTTTACACAAAGTTTGTATTTTATTCAACCAAAAAAAATTGTCTGTATTAAATCGTGAGAAAAATATTTATTTTCTTTTTTTTTTTAAATTGCAATATTGTTTTTGCGATTATCTGAAGAGCTTTCAACGAGTATCTATGCGTTATTGTATCTGTAAGCTAGAAAGTTTGTATTAAACTAAAGCGCTCTGGCAAGTGATGAGTTCGTCTGAGCATTGTCATTTAAATCGTTTTAATTGTGTACGAATTGACGCTTATCAGTAGCAACGCTTAAATGTTAAACAAAAAAAAAAAAAGTTCATTGAAGGGTAACAGAGCAGTTTTATTAACGTGATGCGGCACGGTGTACCGAAATGAATTTAAATAAAAAAAAAATCACAGAACGCCTCCTGGAGTTTTTATATTCGGTCACATTTTAAAGCAACCAGTCCCTTATGTTAGTTATAAATCGGGTTATCTTGGCTTGCAAAACGAATCCCTACTATATGATTATCACTGCTATCCAGCGACCTTATGTATTCCCAATAATCTATAAGGTTGTCAGTCTAATTTGTTCGTAGGCGGGTCAATTTCTAAAGCAGTTTTATCGAAATTTTGCTTCAGTAAATCGGTTGCTTTATGCACAGTTCGGCAAATCGCATATTCCTGCTGAATGCGAATTTGGGTTAAATTAAGTAAATCATTAAGCGTTTGCTAAGTATCACATTGATGTTATGACGCTGAAGGGCTCATTGCGAAAGAAGTATGGTTCTGCAGCGTTTTTTGTGGATGAGTGTCCTTCCAAATACGGCAATGACAAAATGAGCTTCATTACTGAACACAACTAAGAACAAGAAGCGCTCTATGCACTTGCGGACAGAAAAAATAAAGTTCTATAATTTGGAAGCAATGCCTTCAAAGTTTATAAATAGCTCCAAGAATCTACATGATGGGAAATTACGCGACAATGTGTTTTGGAAAAAAAAATCATTAGAGATTGTGGCGAAAGCTTTTTCGGTAAAAAAACTTAAAATTAAAATGGAAAATATGCCAGATGAATGTTAGTTGTGCCGCAATTTCCGCTAGAACACAAAATCCTGGAATCGGGGAAGTGTTGAAGCAATAGAGTTTTGTGAAGACTTTAAGCTCTGGCAGGAAATAATGAACATAAAAAAATAATTATGTAATATGGGCGTGTAACTGTCTATTCAAAATGAATGTGGATAATTGATAAGTAAAAAATAGTATTCACTTGAAAGCAACAGACATCTTAAAAGCATTACCATAAAAAAATTCGAGCTCGTTGGATGTATCGTATTTTCCGCGGTCGACGCAGGATTGTGTCTAGCAGCCACGAGCGCCTAGGCTGAACATGTGCTGCGAGCCCTACAGGAAGGGGGTTTTGAGTAAAAAAAATGCACACAAAGGAAAATAAAAAGGGTGTGGTCGCCCCCAGGGCCCATGCAGCCCATTGCTCGACGGCCGTTTGTCGACGACCATGCTTTTACAACTATTTGTTTTTAAGAAAAAAAGAGTAACTTACAAGGGCCCCTTTTTTTCGTTGTTTGAAACTACCAATGTGACAGTTGTTGGGAAAAACACCTACAGAGATTGTTCGACAACGTTACGGTAAAAATATTGATTAATCGCAATTATGGTTTGTTGACGATGTAAAGCAAAAGCGATTTACCGATTTTGTTGTTTTGCAACGAAAGAATATTCAATTCGTTGAAATGCCTATGATGAAGGGTTATGTACACAATGTTGCAAAGATGGTACTTGCATTCTCCATTCATTTTATTGCGTTTTTTTTGGCATGAAAAGCTCAGGGAAAAAAAATTTTAATGGATTTTGGCAGATACGATGAGAAGAAGTTCGGTTTTTAAATCTGATTGCAATTCTCATTAGATCAGGAGTGGTTAGTCGTGTGCATAATTTATTGAAAAATATAAATAAATCAGTTGGCGAGAGATTCTTTACTACGGTGTTTAGTTGGGGAACTAAAATGAGAGATGCAGGAACTTTTTTACGAAAATGTTAAGAATAAAGTCTGAGGTGTCGGTAAACATAAAATGTATTCAATGATGTTGTCATCACCGAATAAATTAATTGGATAACTAGTCAGAGAAAAATATTTAAAAAGGATTGGTGAGAGACTTGAGTCCTTAAGAGCAGCAGTGATCGTTAAAAAAGGGGTGGAGCAATACTAACTAATATTGAATGATTACTGAAAAGCTTTGCCATTCCCTTCTAGAAAGTATTACCGGCACCAAAAGCATAAAGCTCTAGTACAAGGCTTCTGATATACCTCAAGCAATGACTAAATTTTCTCTCATGTAAACAGTAAGATCAGCTGTGAAAAGTAGCTGTCCAAAACCATATTGTCAGTTAGATGCTTTTTTAAAATAACCTATGAGAGCACCGACGATAAGGCGGCAGCTAGAAAGCCGGTTTTATTGCTTCTTATGTGGGAATTGGGTGGACATGCACAAATTGCTATATGTCTGGAAATATGACTGGGCAAATGAAAGAATTTGCGCAAAGGCATAGTCAGAGTAAGCGAACATTGCTTTAAGACAAGCAGAAATTTTTGCTCTTTAAATCGGGAGAAAAAAATGATTCTATAAGGGGTTATTCACTAATCGGATTAGTTGAATCGACTAGAATAAGATCTCAACCAACAATGCTCTTCAACATAGTACAGTGAACGGCTTATCCAAAATTTCTGAAGTTACATAAATTATTTTTATCCTCTATAACAATCTTAACTTCTTCATCTTATGTTCGTTATTGGAGTTTTTTCAATAGTTTCGCTTTGTCTTAATATCAATTTTAGTGCCGGATTTACAAATCAAGGGGCCCATGGGCACAAGTAGTGGGGGCCTATCCAGACTGAAAAAACGAAACCGAAGTAACCGAATCGACCCTATCGAAGACTCGTTTATGGTGGGGGGCCTGGGGCACGTGCCCGTAGTGCCCTTATGTAAATCCGGCACTGATCAATTTTATCAACGATTGTCAAGGCGAACCTTAAACACATGTTTACATATACCATACATACGTAATGCTTACATGCTTATCGCATGATTAGTCAGTGGACTGAAATGATGTCATATTTCCTGATAATTCAGTCTACAAATACATTTCTTAGATACTGACTACAATACCACGTTCTTTTAACTTCCAAATAAGTTGCCAATAATTGCTGTATGATGATCTACAAAAGCTTTTTGAAGGGCCATAATTTGGTTAATTATTCACATAGTTGGTAAGAACGTTGGCACGTTCATTTGATTCGATTGCCTAAACATAAGCCAAATTTTTACCTTCCAATCAATAAAAAAGACCAAGTAATATATTGACGTCACTAATCAGTTAATAACGAAGTTTCATACCAATGGAAATAAACGTCACTTCACATATTTTACGCCAAAAGTAATCTACGCGCTTTTGCAAATGACAACAAAGAATGAGAAAAGTCTCTTTCAAAGCAAAAGCAAAACAAAAAAGTTCCGCTCAGTTGTGCGCTCTTGCGGTAGCTTTTCGTTATTACGCTTTTTACGCCACTATTTGCAATAAAAGTGGTTGTTGTTGTTGCTTTTATATCGCGGTCAAACACTGATACTAAAACTGAATTGACGACTTTTTTTTGTGCTGTTCGCGTTTATTTCTTCGGTTCTGAAAACGAACTCTTTGAAGTTGCAGATCAGTGTTTCCAGAATTTTTTTAGGCGGTAGCGAAAATCGAAAAAAAGGAGCTAAAAGTCAGAATTCTTTCAGGTAGTGAAAATCGAAAAAAAAGAGCTTAAAATTTTTGTAGGATTTTAGCGTGCGGGCTCGAGAGCTAGAGAATATATATGTACATACATAGGCGGGGTAGATTCGAATTACAAGAAAAAAATGTATTTAAAGATATATCATGCAACATATGGCAGCTACAGGTTTGAAATTTGTTATAGGAATGATGCAGAAACTCCGTTTTAAACATAGGATATTTTTGATAACAGGGTGTGGCGCTTCCCAACACAACAATAACGCTTAAAACTCTATATATTAGTATATTTTAATATATAGATGCATAGTTCTTGTGTCAAGCACCATGGAAAATCTGGGCGACATGAAACAAAGTGGCATGGCAACTGGCATACAAAATAACACTAAAAATTAAGTTTCTTTTCAGCTATGGCTGCTTAAGTGCAAAAAGTGAGTGGGATTCTATAACGGGACGCCTCACTCCTCATGTTTCGAAAACGCTGTGTCATGGCAGTTATGGACAGTTGTAAAGTTTTCTACATGTATGAATATTGTCTCTTCGGCAACAGCTTGTTTATTTTAAAAAACCAAGTACTTGGCAGCTAAAAAAGTAATTCGAGATGGTGAGGAGGCAGACCTCTATCCTATTTGGACTTCATTTAAGGGGACAATGTTCAAGATTGTTCGATTAATGCAATAACATTGATTCCATAAATTGGCTACGACGTATCGCCGGCAATACAAAAAATGTTCATCGTCTAGCGTCAATAGGTACAGCAAATTTTTTATCAAAAATGGGTTTAAAAAGGGGCTTTGGTAGTCTTGTAACTCTTACTCAAATGTTATGTATTGAAATAAATGAAAATTTGTCTCTACACTGATTTGCAAATTTCAACTTTCGGTCTGTTAATAGATAGTGACTATGTAGTTGTTTTCGAAAAATTTTTTGACGCTGAACACGAATTTCAAAATTTGATCATCACGTATAGTTTTTAAGAAAATTTGAAAAAACCGCGTTTCTGAATAACCGTGTGCATTAAACCTGTGGTTCGAGAATCTTCCAAAAGATCTTAAACCGAAGCTGAACACAATAAATTAAATTTAATCACATCTGATCTTGAAGACCTGTATGGTTTTGAACGTAGGCGTGTCAGTTGCTATTATTATTACAGAAAATTTATCCGTTTTCAGTAATGATTTTCATTTTGGTCGAGTCCAAAGAAATCCCGAACATTATCACGAAAATACACGTACAATGCAACCTCTTAAAACAACCCTTATGTTAATTAATATATAATTTTTTAGTGATGATTACAAACTTTGAAGAGATTCTAGTCGGAAATAGTTTGTTTGGCCAACAACAAACAAACGCTGGATGGATCGGCGAACATTGCTCCCTATACCAACAGCCCAGAAATTGCCGCTCTCTAAATTCGTGAACGCAAGATCATTCGATGAACATTGGTTTATTGAGACCGAAAGGGAAAATTACAAGCTACAATTTAATACATTTTGGTAGGTTCTTGGACTCCGAGTTAGTGCCCACAGTTGTTCAAAAATGGTTAAAAATAACAGTTCTTGGGAGTTCCAACCGACATCTTTTCAGAAATTATACGTAACGTAAAATTTTTGAACCCAAATTCGTGTTCAGCGTTCAAAAATCTATCGAATCCACGAAGTCACTTTGCATGAGCACAACTCTTGTAGACCAGTGTTATTTTTTGCTACTTTTTTTTGAAATTAAGCTTTCAAGTATTGTAGCTAAACTAGCAGCAACCCTGATACAGATACAATAACATAACGACGTGTCAGTCACGGCTGTCAAGTTTTGCTGATTTGCAATTCAAAATGCGTTGGTCTTTGTTGTTGTCATTGTTTTTATTCCAAATGTAAATATTTGCACAACAATGATAAAACAAAAACTTTAAAAGCTCCCAATATACTTTGTTTTTTGTATCGATGAAAACTGTTTACTCAGCGCAATATCTTTTGCGTATCGCTTTAATTTTTCTTCCTTTTGTTTTTTGTGTTAAATTCTAAAGAGATTGTTTTCTTCATTCACTTTATTTGCAAGATTTTTTAACTGTTTTCACTTTCAACTACAGTGGGTGTGGTGTATTGTTTTGTTATTGTTTTTAAAAACAAGTATTAAATTCATTAAAAATGAAATACATTCACTTTATTGTTTATGGTTTCCGCGTTTATGTTCAACTTCGGTCAACGTCCGCTCATCAACTGATCGCATTGAGAGTCGCCGATCTTCGTTTTAGCCTGCCTGCCTTCTTTATCGCTGAATTCGCAGTGCGTGCGCATTTTAACAGGCAGAGAGTGGAACTACCTATCGCGAGTTTTTCCTGTTGTTTTTGATTTCTCTAAATTTGAATTGTATTTTATTTATATTTTATTTTGTTATTAATATTTGAAGTGAGCTTTGTTGTTTATCTAGATATTTGTTTACATCTGCATTTCAATATTATGCAGAGCACAAGTATCCTCTCTATTGATTAAAAATTTCAGTTATTTCATCATTGAAATTAAGTTATTGGCATATTTGCGTCAATAGATAAGCGGAGGTGCACAGTGGGGCTAAAAATTATGCAGACAAAAACGAATTGCAAAAGGCTCACTGCACTCGTAATTATATCTGTATGTCTTTTAAAAAGTGTTTTCTGGCAGCTAACTAGGTATGTACGTACATACCTTCATTGTTCATTTGATAAGACCGCGTTAGATGTGTAAAATATACCTTTCAGCTGCAGATGTTATTGTTGTGACAGCATTTGGCGCCACATGTCAACTAATTTGTTTAGAAAAATTACTTGGGAATAAAATTCTAAAATAAAATGCAATAAATCGCTTGAACCGCAAGCCGCTTAAAGTTACTCTAAAAGTGTCAGGCAAACGTACACATGCATGCATGACAATGTGTGCGGGAACTGCATCAGGAGAAACCAGGAACGAACATAAAAAGCTTAAAATTAACACAAAAAAAAAAAAAAACAGCCGAACGTAATTGAGTCGAACTAAATCGTGTTGCACGAACAAGCAGCTTCTGCTTGAGTTCTGTCACAGTTGCCCGCGAGCGGCAGAGTTTCTAACACTGCTCTAAGACTAAACTTAGCCATAAATTCAAAAAATAATCAGATAAAATCTTCGCATTTCAAGTAAACGATGAAAGGGGCGATGTTGTAGAGATCGATAGCACAGAACGAAGCAGACCAGACCATCGTTTAAGGATAGCACGGACCGCTCAGTAATGAGAAAATTTTAAAAATTATGAGTACGTATCTCGATAAATGTAGATATAATTTCAAAAGCATATTTACTCAAGTCAGCGCTGGAATAAGATTTTGCGGGGCCCAGGGCTAAAACTGCCAATAGGCTCCTTTTCATCTAAAAAAATTACATACGAGGTTGTTCAAAAAGTTCGGTGAAGGAAAATGAAAAACTGAGTTTATAGTTGTAAAAATTACTTTATTTTTGAGTATAATTTCACTCAAGTTTAATATGTGCACTTACTTTAACGATTCTCTAATTAATGATCCCATCACTGTAGTGGTTTTCTAAAAGATCTGAAAAATACACCGCTTCGGTAGCTCTATTTTTTCTAGTTGTAAATCGTTTTTCACGAACAAATTTTTTGAGACGTAAGAAGAACCAGAAGTCATAGGGTGATAAGTCTGGCGAATAGGGCGGATGCTGTGACTATTTGTACATGTATGGTTTTTCGAATAGTATTCGTTTTTTGAAGCCCAAAACGTGACGTACAATATTGTTCACTGTGCCTATTAAAAGGCTAAGAGATTCTACTAAATCCCTCTCGGTCAATCGACGATCTTCCAAAATCATATCGTGTACTTTTGTGACGATTTCTGGTGTTAATGCACTTTTTGATGTCTTTCACGTGGATCGTCGTCAAGGCTTGCACGTCTACTTTTAAGCAAACCAGTCTACTTACAAACCATTGGTTTGGAAGGATTAGTTTTATCTAACACATATATTATTTCAGTATGTATGTAACCTTTTGTTTACAAAGACTTTTATTACTGCACGAAGTTAAATTTTTTCCAGTGTTAAAAAAAGTACTGACATATCAACTTTGAATGGCTTGTAAACAAAAAATGAATTGACAAATGGAAATTAAATTTTGGAAAGTTCTTATGAAAGATGAAGTATTAAAATGGTGTGAAATGGAAGTTTTAGTTCTGTTATTAACGAATATATGGTAGCACGCGAACTTATTGAACAACCTGTTAGGTGATCAAAAAAATAAAAAAATAAATAGAAGGTTATTACGTTTTGCCCCCTAAAAGTGTGATAGCTATGGACTGTGTGACCATAAACAAAGAAAAGTTTATTTTACATTTCCACAAAATACGATAGGGATCCTTGCACTCGGGACCTTGAGCTATAGTCCCCCCAAATCCTACCTTAATCCAGCGCTGACCCAGGAGCGCGTCGTCAATATGTGCAAGGTGGCCCATGATGCTCATTATTCGATCTTGGCGGAATTTTAACCAAAAATTAGGAATTTATATCATCGCCATGCATCATCTGGGTGAGTTTAGTACGGTCATGTATCTACTATAAATAAGAAGAGAAAAACAAAAAATAGCACAGGCAAACATCGTTGGAAGAGAATTTCATGCTAGCCCAAGAAGAGTTTTAAATGCATTCTCGATTCTTTAGGCAGCTCAGCAGATCGACAAAGTGGCTGAACGATTCTCTGCTGATGCAGCATTGGCTCTTCATCTTGACGCAAATTTTGAGTTGGCTTTTTTGATATTTGGTAGACCACTTTCTTTGAATTGCATTTTGCAAAGCTGCATTTTTGGCATAGAATCTATCTATTTGTCGTTTCTTAAATCGATATTCCATCGTAAATTAATCGTTTAAATTAAAATTTTGAAAATCTTAAATAAAGAAAAACAAAATCACTTTTGACAATTTTCTTACTTTTCCACTGATCTGAAAAGGAAAATAATATTTTTTGTAGTTGGTAAAATATTCTTTTGTGAGATATTCTGAGGCTATATTTTTTTCATAATTAATGTTATTTTTTTCTTTATATGAACGACTGACTATGTGTTTAATTTTTATGAATTCCTAAATTCAAACTTTCGCAAATGAGCAGTTAGATACCTTAGCAGCTAAGGCTTAGCTAATTAGCCAAGTTTAAGCAAGAGTGTGAAGTTAAATATGATATTTAACTAGTAAAGACACAAACCATCTCACTTAACAGAGCATTAACAGAGAAATGTTAAGGCGACTCAGAAGGCGATTTGGATAGGAACAAAATATAATTGTTCATCATTTCCAAATTAATCAGGGTGCAAGAATTCCACTAACAGGGTTCGATAAAACACAGAACAACGTTTAAAACGACATACCACATTAGCGCGGCTTCTGATTTTCTGCATGTGAATCTATATGCCAAAATTGGTGATTTTTTTGGTGAAAGCTTAAAATGGTCATCTGGCCACTGACTAGTCGTTTTTGACTGTGCTCCAACCGGACTAATAAGGTTCGATAGACCATGGAACTACGTTTAAAACGACTTATCACTTTAGTGCAGCTTCTGATTTTGAACACTAAAATTTTTATTAAAACTTTCAGATGTTTATATACAAAATTTTACATAGCCCTTAGAAAAATAGAAATACGAATTTAACTAGCGCAGACACAATTTTTGATATTTAACTAGTAAATGCATAAACCAACTGACTTAGCAGACGAATGTTAGCACTACGCAAAAGGAGATTTTGAACATGGTCATCTGGCCATTGACCAGTTGTTTTTGACTGTGCTCCAACCGGACTAGCAGGGTTCGATAGACCATGGAACAACGTTTAAAACGACATACCACATTAGTGCGTCTTCTGATTTTCTGCATGTGAATCTCTATGGCAAAATTGGTGATTTTTTTGGTGAAAATCAGAAGCCGCACTAATGTGGTATGTCGATTTAAACGTAGTTCCATGGTCTATCGAACCCTGTTAGTCCGGTTGGAGCACAGTTAAAAACAAATGGTCAGTGGCCAGATGACCCTGTTAGGTTTTCACCAAAAAAAACACCAATTTTGCCATAGATATTCACATGCAGAAAATCAGAAGACGCACTAATGTGGTATGTCGTTTTAAACGTTGTTCCATGGTCTATCGAACCCTGCTAGTCCGGTTGGAGCACAGTCAAAAACAACTGGTCAGTGGCCAGATGACCATGTTAAGTTTTCACCAAAAAAATCACCAATTTTGCCATTGAGATTCACATGCAGAAAATCAGAAGCCGCGCTAATGTGGTATGTCGTTTTAAACGTTGTTCTGTGTTTTATCGAACCCTGTTAGTGGAATTCTTGCACCCTGATTAATTTGGAAATGATGAACAATTATATTTTGTTCCTATCCAAATCGCCTTCTGAGTCGCCTTAACATTTCTCTGTTAATGCTCTGTTAAGTGAGATGGTTTGTGTCTTTACTAGTTAAATATCATATTTAACTTCACACTCTTAGTTTAAGCGCATGGTTTGCTTAAGTTTTTGGTGCTAGATAATTCAGGTAAGCAAAATATACTAAAGATTTCAGCAATAGAAAGTTCATGATTGATGGAGTCTGCCCAGTTGGAACATGCTTCAGAACGTGTTTACAATCTTAACCTAAGCAACCCACGAAAACCAAAGGTAATGGGGTTGTGATGGCTCATCGGAACGAAGGGAATAAAGAATAAACTTGGCGAAGGTATGCCTGTTGGAATTATGTTTATGATTGCCACTAGTAACTTTAAGATTGAACACAAATATAATACCGGCAGAAACTGACAATAGCAAATCTTCAAAATCTTCAGTGGATATATAATATATATTCATGATTTAATAGAAAAATCCATCATCATCCATCAGGAAGTGTTGACGTTTAATAAAATTTTAATAACAGAATGGTAGGATTTTGAGACTGCTGTTTCCGCGAAAGAGATAATTAGAAGTCTATACAATGTTGGTTTCTCTGGTTTTAAAATTGTGAATTCGGCATATTCCCTTTACATACAAAAATTGGACTTATGGAGCACATTTACGATGCGATTTGCAAGACAGCAATTTCTTCAAGGCAACCAGTTTATGATTAAAATGTTAGCAAAAATTTTATTTTCCAGTAGCTTCGGTAAAAAAATTTCTCATTTGATGGGCATTATCTAATGCTCAAATAGAACCGGTGTGTTTGGTGCTGAACTACTTTAATGCGACACATATTGGGGTTCAATTTTGGGGCTTAGATCCACAAAATCGTTAAAAGCCAAAAAGTCTCTGTGATCAATATTGTTCAATTTTTCAAGTTGTTTGGGGAAGCCAAAAAACCAGCTAAAAAGTATTTCACATTTGCAAAAAAGATAAATTTCGATCTAACGCTTACTTTTCCATATATTTACTATAGGGGAGGGGGTCAATATGTAGATACCTAGTTTTATAAAATTACTTAAGCAGGAATTTGTCTTACTCGCACAGATTTCTATTGGTAGTACATTACAAATGTAATAAACATTTTCGAAAAATTGAAGGAGCTGTACTCCATTTGTAGTCGATAAAAGCAGCCTATTTAAAAAAACAAATTTTAAAAAGCAGTACAAAATAAAATATTTTTTGTAACGATATAAAAAGTCACAGAGTTTCATTATTGCCATAACCTAAAAGTTTTTCATCGATTGAAACGCAATCCGCACTGCATTACTTTCAAAATGAGCAGCTCAAATGCCTTTTTTTTTTGTTCAGACCAAAGTTTGCTCTTTTTTTTCGCCATAATTGGACCAAATCTGCTAATATTGTAGATCAACTTTATATGTATTAACTTCAGTAAGACTTTGAACTAACTAGAATGCTATCTCTGAAGAAAATCTTTAGCGAATAACAACTTTTGAAGTAACTTAACACAATTCAGATAATTCTGCATAAATCGAAACAAGTGCAGTCTGATTGTTCTGTTCAGGCCGGTCGGAAGCCCGGGTGCAACATTCCTCACCCGAACTTTATGAAAGGCTATGATTAAATTATTTTTTCATTGAAATAATTTTTTTTTGGTAATAAATACATTGCTGTATCTTGGAAAAAACTGAGCTTTTGATGGGCACACTTCTATTATAACTGAGACTATGAAAATACGATGAAAATGGTGATATGGCGAAAATCGGAACGAACTGTCATAGCATAAAAATAATTAGTTATATCGTACACATGTAGTTTTATTCTAATTTTTTATTCATTCTTTTTTATGGAGTTAAGGTTTATTAGTAGCAATAGAAAATAAACGTTTAGATTTTGGTGTTCTTAATAAAATATAAATAAATATTTCCACCTGACATTTTAGATTCACAATCCAAGAACCACCGACATCGAAAATATTTTCTTTCAAATTTGACTCACACTGCTCTACTGTATGACAGCAACAAAATCATCAACTTTTTAAGGTCCTAGATAACGTAAAGGAAATTATGAATAAATTTATTTAGCTCTACATGTTTTTTTCAGAATAGATTATTTGTCTTAATTTGCTTCTATTTCCTTAAAAAACAACAAAGCGTTTAGCAACTGATAAGAAAATTTCCATCACAACAAGTTCGAAGGGGATAAAATCAAAAAGTTGTAAACAAAAATTGATATGATTTAAAAATAATAAATAAAAATAATCTAAGGCAAAAATCAAAAATAACTCGAACAGAAAAAAAAAACACTTTTTTGTTTTTTCAAATATTATTTTAGGAAATAGTGAATAGGAAACAACAAATGCATACAAACAACAAAGCTCCAAGCTACCCAACCAAATTTAACAAATGGGATAGTAATCTTTTTGTATCACTAAGACGATTAGCAAGGAGATTATTGAAGCTTCAAAATTTCAATCCTAGATGGCGCTGTATGCAACAATAATTCTTTTGCCAATATATTGGGGATGATGTTTTATTTAGTGTGATAGACCTTTAAACCTTTAGAAATATAAATATTTAAGCCCAGTAGGGCAGTAAATTTAAGTATAATTTTGTTTTTGCATTTTCTTAAAATTTTAACTTTCTATTAAAACATTTTATTTTTTTTTTTTGCGAAAAATAAAATTCATTAAATTGCGTAATGTGTTTTTTATAAATAATTATTTGGTTTTATAGGAAAATTATGCCTTTGTTATTCAAAACTAAACAAAATAAACTAAAATTTACAACAAAATCAGGAATACAACTTGGCTGGGGACCTCCTTCAAATTTTCTATTTAAGCTTAAAAATCGCCTACTTCTTATAGTATATCGAACACCAGCTTCGTTCCCCACAGTAATTCTACATAAAAGTTCAGGAAAAGTGGGCGGGTTCTTCAATGACCTTGGCCATAAAAATTGCTGTAGGGGTCATTGGCTCTTGATAAATAGAGGTAGTTGGTGGTGCGCTGGGGGCTTTTACTTTTATGTAGAATTACTGTGGCTAGCGAAGTCAATGATGTAAGCGATTTTCCAGCTCCAAATACTATAAAAGAAATGGAAGCGAGCCATGTATATATGTACATGTTCTGAATGACCCCAATTACAAGATATTTCAAAATCAAGGTCAACGGTGAGTTCGACCTTAAGGTAAGTAATTACCCAAAATTTATCGAGCTCATTTTATTTATTTTCCTATAAAATGGGCTCAAAAACGAAAAGACAAAGCCTTAAATGACATATCAAATGAAAGGAAATGAATTAAGCTGATTTGATATGCCAATAAAGTTAAAAGTTAATGACATAGCTTTTGCGGAAAATAAAGGTCACTTAAAAAAAACCGGTCCTAGTCTTCAAAAAACTTCCGCATATCGAAAACTACGAACTAATTATGTTTGCTTGTTAAATGGCACTAAAACTTTTAAAATGTATCAGGGCTTGCCAACTTATATCGATTTTTAGAAATGCTACATACGCTAATTCAGATCATTATATCTTCGTAATTAGATCCGGGTGACATTTGTTTTTATATGCATCACCATAAGCCTTTTAAGGAAAGAATAAAAAAAAGATAAAGTCCGCGGATATTATTTTCACTTTTGAATGGAAATAACGCCTGAGAGGCATTTATATATTACTACACAACAAAGACTTGAAAGCTTTCAAATCGTCTCCGCAGGATTTCATTTACCAAGGATGTCTCCATAAAGATAACAAGTTAAAAGAAATGTTAATTGTTTTGAAGATATTCCCAAAAAAAAACATTTTTGTGATTTTTTACGCCGCGTAACTGATGTAGGCGATCATATCGAGGAGAATCTCTCGCATTTTACACTAAGAAAAGAGTATGGTAACTTTAAATGTATGTATTTGGTTGATAGATTTTTTAAATATTAAATAATATATAAAATATCATCTATCAACAAATTTTGGTAGTTATTACCATGTCCTTAATTGAGATTTAAATTGTTGCTTATTGGACCAAACGTTATATTAGTTTGAGTCGATTGAAAAAATTTGCTTGGGATGAATATACATTTGTTAATCTTTTTTTATTTGATTTCACTTCTCCTTAACATGAAAACTTTGCAATTCGCAACATATTCAAGTAAAACACTACTTAAGTATAGTCTGCTTGGTACGCAATTTAGGTTTTTATGTTTGTATCAATAAAAACGACATCTTATATAATGATGAAACGATATTGAAAAAATCGTTTTTGGTCATCGGTTTTTGGCACAAATCGATATTAATGAATGCATACGTTTGCGAAAAGAAAGAATTTTTAAAGTCAAATACATAATTTAGTGATTATTAACAAACGAATGATTGCTACAAAATAACATTTGTTTCAACCAAAATACGATTTGGTAATTATTACCAAATATATATTTGATCCAATAATATTAGTGAAATCACTGCTATGTGTGATATTTTAGCAAACTTCAAATATTTAATTCGCTCACACCAAACATAATATTTGTTAATTATTACCAAATTTTGGTATATGTAATTAAATTTTTTTCTTAGTGTACATATGAGAGTCCCAAACCCAAGGTGTGTATAAAAATGACTCTATAGCATGTTTTTCAAAATTTTATTTTTTTGTGCAATTTATTTGGAGTTACTGTACGTAATATTGCATATGTAAAAAGCTATAAATAGCACCACAGGTATAAATTTCAAACCGTCCAAACACAAATCTTATAATTTCAATTCGAAAATAAAAAGTTATCTAAAACCTTAAAATGCCGCGCCTCTAAAATTGCCGCACTGTGCAATTGCACTCTTCTACACTAGATGCGGTCATGGACATTGACTATATATTTAGAACGCTTTTCAGAGATAACGAAGTGTTAAAAACAATTTTTTTTTTTAATTAAATTAATTAGTTCCATCAGTTTTAATAAATTTTGCGTGAAATGTGATCAAAGCAAATAAATAAAAATCATATCAATTAATACGATTAGAGTGAGTGACTTGAAAATTGCAACGGTCGATAAATCAGTACTACGACGGTTACTGAACCGAGTTTGCACTTACTTAACCTCAACATATTTTATGTGTTGTTGTTTTTGAAAATTTTGTTATTAAATAAGAATTACGTTTCTATAGATTAAATCAAAGCAAATTTGAAATAAATTTAACGTCCGATGTTATGGTAAAAGAAGAAAAATACTGAATTATTAAGCACAAGAATATATGTTCAGGTTAACGAACTACGGCTAAAATTTATGACATGAAAAGAAGAATTTTACAATGTACTGACATTTTTCAGACAGTTAATTTGCATTTCAGGAATTTCGCACAATGAAACGTGGGATTTACAAAAAAAAACAATCAAATACAGTTTTTGTTTTCGAAGCCCCATTATATTCATTCGTATGTATGCAAATTTAAAAAAAATTGAAAATTCAGCAATTTTCTGGAGTAAGGAAAATTATATTTTTTTTTCCTTGAACAAAATATAAAAAAACTTTGAACAAAAACAGAGAAAATTTGAAAGTGCGTTGTTCTTTTTATTGCAACATATGCTACTTTTCCATCACACTCATTTTGTTTTTATTTTCATCGTCAAAGCATTTATAATAAAGGCAACGAAAACATTAATTTAAGTAGAATAAGTAAAAATCAATGAGAAAAATCATGAGTAGGTGGTGTTTTCTTTGGTCTCGCCAAAAATTAAATACGCTACACTGTATTAAGAGTAAAAACGTTCGTAATCGGCAAAGTTACCAAAGTTGTGGATAAGGAGTCCCCTTTTTCATAAGCGTACGCCACTTGTTCGTTTCTTGGTTACACAGAATGGTAAAGAAATATCGACTGAGATCAGATATATAGATTTTGGAATTGGATATTTTAGGCTGATCAACATCCCAAACAATGTACATACATAACATCAGAGAACACCATTGAGTGGGTCACTGAGGGTTTTGAGTCTAAGCCCTCAGTGACTTTTGAGCAACTTCCAAAAATATGAAACGTGAGTGTGCACATTGCTTGTAATAATGAATCTGAGTTGCACTCACTAACAGCAAATTCGAAGATATCATACTGTTCATGAATGTGAGCGCGTATGTAGCTCGGGTCTGATGAAAGCGAATGCGTGTGTAGCTCACACTCACATGTCTTCAGTATTCATGAATCACCGAATCGCTCGAGCCCCTTCTTTTGAAGTGTAGTAAAGAAAAACTGTTTTTCCCCTCAAATCGATGGAGAAAGGTCGAAAATTGGTTTTCGACGTCACTTGGAGTGTCTCAGTAACATGGAAAGAACCGTTTGACTTATTTTCGGGAAAATTTTTTTTTTGTATTCCAATCGATAGAGAAAGCTCGAAAAACTATTTTGGATATCGTTTTTGATTCATTTTCGGAAAAATTTCTGTTTACTCAAATGGGAATAGGTTGGAAATCGATTTTGGACATCACTAAGGGTGGGTCAGGATCCTGGAAAGGAGCAATTTTCCGAAATTTTTTTTGCTCCAATCGATAGAGTTAGTTCGAAAAAGTATTTTGAACATCACCTAGGTTGGCTCTGGCCCATTTTTGACCCATTTTCGGCTGAAATATTTTTGCATCAACGGAAAATGACAGAAGTATCGAAGGAAGAAATTATTAAGTTGGATTTTTGAAAATGACCTTTCAGAAAATATATATTTTATCTCTATTAATGCAAATTTTTTTAAATTTTTCTTCAGTGTTATCCACAATAGCTCTCAGAATACAGAAATCGAAAACTTCGCTTGTAAAAAAAATGCCACGCCATAAGTCCAAAACTTTCCCACTTGTACAAAATGCCGAACTTTTTATCATATAAAGTGTTTGCTGGGTTTACCAAACTTTTTCATATTGGATCCCATAGTTAAATAGCCCTCAGTATAGTCATTTTATCTAGTTTTTTATGAAACCATTGCTGTGTGAAATTTTGTTTCTTAAACGAACATAACTCTCTCAGTAAAGTGTTATTTTTTTTTTTTTGTATGGGAGGTGCTACGACCACTTGTTCAAATTTTCCTACCTTTTTACGGTACTTGTTTATATCAGTTGCAGTACTTTCCATGCACTCTTTTTTGCGTTACAAACGGAAGAATAAAGTGAATGTAACTTTATGTAGGGTATACAAAACAAACGTTTTTTTTCCTTTCAGTGACGCACACAACTCATCACGGAAAATTTTAGTTTGATAATCAGCTGTTTCAAACGAATAGGAAAATAAAAAAAATCTACGTTTTCCTTGCATATGCAAAAGAGAAAGAGTAAACCAAGCAGCACAGCTGATACGGAATAAATTTGTGACTCAAAGGTTATGACAAATTATTTTACTTTTTTTAGCTTTTTCCCGACTTCAAGCGTAAGCGTAAGAGTTTTATACCCTACATCATTGTTGGCACAGACGGTTTTTTTGGTACTATTTCTTTCAAAACTTTTCGTTTGCTTCAAAAACTATGTGGAACAAAGCTGGAATCAATAAGTATTACCATTTCTTAAAATTTTGTTTCCTAAGAAAGAATTTGATCTCGCAGAGCAAATTAACAGAGAACTTGTGTTGTGAGAGATGTGCGCTGAGAATTTTTTATCCAACCGGAAATCGACTGTGTGGAAGAGAGGGTCAAAAGTGACCAAAATTTAACCACTTAGCTTATGAACGCTCCCTGAATGACTTTTTTTGTGTCAAGATCATATAACGTCAGTAAGGTCGAATCATTTTCAAAGGTAAAGCTTTTTTTAAAAAAGGGCGTAAATTAAAACAATCTCAGAGTAGTTTGTGAAAGTATTGATAGGTATTCATCGACAAATAAGCAGAATACTGGCTCCAAAAATTCATCGAAGAAAAGTAACTTCTTCCTAAGGTACATTTCATCGATTTAATTAATTTTTATTTTCATGAAACTGTTTAATTTTTTCTAAGAAAACATCGATATGCTGTAGCCGAGCTAGATAAGGAACTATTCTAAAAAGGAAGAGGGTTCAAATCTTAGTCGAATAAAGCTATATTATTCAAATCATTTTGTAAATAAAATAAGTATTGGTTCCAGGATTTGGACCCGTGCGTGCTGCTTCCCACACACATGTTCGAGAAACCGACATAAATACACATTCTTTTCATTATCGTTAAAATTATATATAAATTCGAATTCGATTTTTTCTTGTTTGTTAAGAAATTTTTTGTAAAAGAATATTTTGTTTGCCTAACATTTTGCATACTTTTTATGTATACAGGGATGTAGTCACACTGCCTACAAAGAGTGTTAATGTTTATCGATGTTGACTATAGCATTTTTATCGCTGGGTATATTAGTGATCAAAATTATTATAATAAGAGAAAAAAGTTCAAAAAAAAAAGATCATTATTACACTGACAAAGTGTTACCTTGACCCAAAAAATGCGTTAGAATTTTTTTATGCTAAATTATATGCTGTTTCCAATGAACATGGTCCCTTTTATTTTTTCTTTCACGAAATATAGACGAAACCATTTAGTAAATTATTCATTAACATGTAATTCCAATGGAAAACTAAAAAGTTCAATAAGCCACCAGTAAATATTGATATTTTGAGCTCTCCTCTCATTAGAACGTTTTTTTAATTTAGCCGAAACTATTAAACATATTTGAAAAAAAACTAAATCATCCTAGTATGTATCAGAGGTCTGCATGAGTGTGCTCGAAACGATCTTCCGAATGCAATAAATTTCGAGTGCTTGAACTTGTAGATCATTTTATTTGCGATTTATTTGCAAGTGCAGTCTCTCCTGCGTCGCGTTTCGATTTGTTTTGGTTTGTGGGTTTTGTGCACAAGGACTTAATGGACTCGCAATGTACTGAGTAGCTTGATGGTGGTTTCCGGTGCACTCATGCAAACCTCTAGTATGTATTAGAGGTCTACGTGTGTGCACTCGCTCTGTCAACCGATCAGTGTACTTGCTGTCGAGTTCAATGGTTCTATTGGCATTGTGCGAGTCATCAATAGACTCGCAAAAAACAGAATCATTGAACGACATGACTAGTGAATCGTTTGCACTCTGACTCGTGTTTCGGTGTCAATGTTGTTCAGGCCGAACAAAAACATTTGCAACACCGAATATGAGATAAAACAATGAATGCAGATCTACACACAAAACACTTATAACATTTATAACTTGGAAAAATTTTGGCCCAAATATATATGGGAAACTGAAGCGAAACGGTATTAATCGGTGGGTCCTAAGAATGTTCATAGAAACGGCCAGTAAAATGAGTGACCTGTGCAAGAAAAGTGATTATAGAGGTAGAACCTAAAGTTGGTCCGATCTGAATGAGAGAGGTGTCAATCGATAGGTCCTAGGAATGGTCATAGTGACTTCGGGCTTGGATTCCAAGCTCTTCAAGAAAAATGCAGTAAAATAATAGTCACTCTGTGTCCCGCTTGTTTTGTTTTGATTTGATTCGTGATTTGCGTCCGTAAGGGTTGGATAAACTCGCAATCGTGTCTAGTAGCTTAGCGGTCATTTCAAGCGCACTCACGCAGACCTCTAGTATGTACTTATGTCGGTCAGAAACAAAAAACAAAACTTATCAAAAAACATTTGAGAGCTATATATAAAGAATATATCCATTTTGATTATAAAGGTTAAAAGAGGGTGTTTAAAAATGAAGAATGGCGTTAAGATGTAATTTTTACCAAAATGGTCCGTAGGACAAAAAAGAATTCGCGTGACAATTTGTTGAGAACACTTACCTATGAGCTGCTTTGCGATAATACTTCTGCAATGGCACATCCGAAGTCGTTGGTGTTGTTGGCGACGTTGGGTATGATGTTTCAAAAGATGTTTCCTGCATGACGTACTGTAACTAAAGAAATAGAAAGAGGAAAAAGTTAATAATATTTAATCAAGTAAATTGATGCAATAAAAAATGACACATTTCGAAGTGAATTTTTTTCAGCACCGAATATTGTGCTTTAAGCAAAGGTTTACAAAAAAAAAAAAAAATCACGGAAATCACTAAAATAAAGAAAATTGATGGTGCTGAATTGCATTCCTTCTGTTAAAGTGATAACTGGAAAGAGAAGCTTTGAAGTAACAGAAATTACATAGGACCGGACAACAATATGGAATTCGATATAGAGTTTTTGAACTCCCGTGTCGTTAAAAAAATAAAAAAAAAATTTTAAAAGTTAATGAATCTTCTCTTTGGTAGCTTTGAAATTGCAATTTTCTTCTTAAATAACAATCACAGCCAGTTTGTTACAACAAAACACAAGAGAAAATGTCACAGAAAGGTAAGTGCTCTATTTGTGCTTTGCAATGACATCCGAAACAAGAGCAACAAATGGAAAAAGGCAGAAAAATTTCATTGAAAAAAAATAAAAAAAACCCATGACGTATTAAATGTTGCACTGGTATGGACATAATGGGAACATTTTATGGGCAAAGTGCCTATCTGTATTATGTGGTAAATTCAGTCGCTTATTATACGTGAGTACGTCCTTCAGTTTATTTGTTTAAAGTAATTGAGTTGATATTTTTTCTCTTATGCAATAATTCTAGAAAAGAATGTAAAATATAAATAAATTTCAAAACATATTTTTATTTTGAAGCTATTCCATTTATTTATTTTTTGAATTTTGTTGTTATTCGAAATATACGAAAAAAATTTTAAATTTTTGAATTATTTTAATTTTAACTTTTTCTCAAAATATAATATATCCAAAACGCTTTTAGCTCAGAAACTGGTTTAATTTGTTGATGAGATTATAGAAAAAAAAAATATATACTTAAAAAAATCGGAAGGGCTCTTAATTACGTCAAGCAGCATAGTTTGACTTTTCCTATTTTTGCTTTGTTATTCATTAACTTAATTCTACCTATTTTGTTATTTTTTTTTCTTTTTGGTGTGATAAATTTTTTTAATGGCTGCGGCAACACTGATCAAACTGTCAAATTTCGATTGCTGATTCGTTTACGCATTTGCATTGATAGGGGTGTTCCCGTAAGCAAGCTCAAAAATTTTCGAGGTTTTCGAGTTTTCGCGTTTAGAAGAATATCCTTACAACAATTTTTACTAAGTCACTTAAGTTTTAAATCAGTGGCGTCAGAAATCAATATTTTTCTGAATCCAATACTGTGAGTCCTCTGATACAGAACCCTTGATTTTGCCTTACTCCCTTGTTTAAGTTGTGATATAAAAAATTTCCTTTCAAATGAGGTACATACATATCTATGATATTCGAAACAATTTTTTATAAGAAACGGGGCCAGTCAGTTATACAAAATGGTTTTTTTCTTATAAAAGTTACAAAGGGATTCATACCAAAATTTCTTGAACATTTTTCAGACGCACTCAACACAAAAAATTCGCTAGAAAATGAGTGGCATGTGCAGGTTCACATTTGAAATTATAATATAATATTTTTTTGTTTATATTTTAGAACAGGAAAGTGAGCTTTTTAAGCCTAAGCAACCTTTAGAACCCGTATTGTTTTAAGTCAAACAAGAGCAATTCAGTTGCATAATAATTCTTTTTTATTTAATATAACATTCCTTTATCCGTGTTAACGAAAAATTCTTTTTGGCATGGATTTTATTTGGGATTGAGGCGTTTGTACTGACAAGCTTTCCCATGCAGTTAGAGTTGCAATACGCAGCTCTTGCACGTTGCTGTAATGTTTGGAATCTGCATAAACTTATCGGACAAGTATGCCCCATTGTTTCGATGTTTTCTATTTTCAACCAAAACTTAATAGCTGCACTAGTGTGAATGCGAGCGTTATCTTGATGGAAAATCCAGTTCAAAACCATTTATGTAGATGTCGCTTTTTATTTTGCATGAAGTGAATTGAATTTCCAACTTCTAATCGCCTTATCAGTTCTATATCAAACAATTCATAGCTGTAGCGAAGCCGAAGATAAAATTGGTAGTTGGTATTCCCGCTGGTCAATGTCTTTTTGACAACTGACAATGAATAAATATCCTACTCTCTGTAGGAGTAGGTGTCGACGAGTAGAAGCTTAACTGTTCAATAATCAAATTGACTTTGTAGGAACATCAATAAATCAATACAAATTTAACGTTGAAAGATAAAAATAGTGCACTTATTCGTGATTTCGCTCAAATAGGATTTACATTGTTTTGTTTATAATTTTTTTTTTATATTTTATTTTTAAATTAATATATTACTTATTGCAAAATTATTTTTTATCGTTAAAGATTAAAAGTCGTAAAGCCATTTAGGAAGGCTACTTTACCACCTTACCTTGATCATGATTTGAGTACTAGGGCTTACACTCTCTATGTGTTATGACCGTCTTCGCGGCGGACTTCAGCAGCGGTCAGCTTATATTATGTCCAACACCGGCTTCGCTAGAACTGAATATTTACTAACAGTTAATTTTGGGTGCTCTATCCACTTTTATTGTGCACATAATGCCCAAAATTATTTCACCTGATGTCCTCCTATTTTTGGGGACTATGTCCGTTCTTACAAGTAATCATAACCCATGGGGGTTGTGACAGAGTGCCTGCCATGGCCGTTCACCATGCCATGGCCAGTTCCGCTATATGTGCTCCAATGAAGGATAACTTGCTAGATTTTCCCGAAGACATTAATATTCATGAATCTGCAGAAAAATTTTCATATGTCATTGTAAGCGACGAGGGTCCCATGGCAAAATTTCATGAATTGAAGTACCAATTGCTATCTCATCCAGCATATTCTCCAGATTTGGCCCCCAGCCAAGAGAGATTTCACCAGAGAGGAGTTCATCACCGAAACAGAGGCATATTTTGAGGACCTTCCGAAAACGTATTTTTCGGAAGGGATCAAAAAATTGGAGGAACGTTGGACGAAGTGTAAAAAAAAGAAGACTATGATGAGAAATAAAATTTTTTTTTCCATAAAAATCATTCCTTGTTTAATTTTTCACAGAACTATCTAACGACCATCGTACTTAAGCGGGGAAATCAGTTAAGCGGGAATCATTTAACATGGGATTTAGATGTATGTTTCATATGAGCGAAATTTCATTGGGTTTTTTTTAGACCAGTAATCCGGAGAATTAAATTAACCGGGGATCTATTAAGCGGGGTCCACTGTATTATTTGTAATATAAACAATTTATTGAATTTACTATATGTTCGTAGTGGCACAATCCATTTTTAGGTACACAATTGAACAGCTATATCACTATTGCATTCCATTATCTATCAATTTAAATTTTTCATAAAATTTTTCATATGACTTCTTACAAAGTCCGAAGGGGCTTTAAAGCCCCTGTGTTTAAGAATCGGTATAGTTGTACATATGCTGATTTGAATGTTGAAGTACATAGCTAAGGGAGTGAGAAACAATTAAGAATACTCTACGAACTACAAGAAAAAAAAAAACAATTTCAGCTTAGAAATGTAAAAAATTAATAAATTATGAAACAAAGCATAAAAAAATTAAGTTTTCTTGATCAAATACTTTATTGGGACCTGGCCATTACTACATCTAAAATGCAAGGAAAATGAAGAAAAATTTTTTTATTGCAAGTGATACTTACAGCATTGCCATCGTTGAAAAATCGCACTTTTGCCATATCTAAAAGTGTTGCTTTTTTATCTTCTGCTGCTTGTGCTGATGCTGCTTCCTTTGTGCTTTTTTTGCTGCTGTGCGCACGACTCAAATTCTTATCGTTTGTGGACGATTTTGAATGAATTTGTGCAAAGTTTGTTGGCTTTTGCTTGTGATTATTTCGCTGTTGATGCAATTGGTGATGATAGGTACGTAATGTTGAAGAAAAATTCTTACATTCAACCGTACAAAGCTGTGTTTGCAATTTCGGTGGTGGAGATTGTGAGGAAGCCATGAAAATTGAAGCAGAAGTAAATGCTGCAACAACACCATTGCTGCTACGCAATAAAGTGCACCTGGCCACTCTATTACGCAGCAACAAAGGTGCTGTTGACAGTTGCGTAAAATGGGCAGCAATTTTGAGGCGTTTGAGTGCGAGCGTTTGATTTTACTAAGTGTACAATTACAGGGTGGAAAGCATTATTGGTTTTGTTGTTGTTATTGCTGTTGTTCAGTAAGGCGGCTAAAATGGGGACGTTTGAATAAAAAAATAAAAGAAATTTCATAAGTAAACAAAAGAAAAAAATTTGGAAATCAATGCCAATGAAGAAGAAACAGTGCTGGTAGTAGCGAAGCTTTCAAAATGAATGATATTAATATTTTCAATGAATGCTCAAAAGTATGCAATGGTTTTATTGTTGTTACACTATGTTGTACATATTTATCATGAGAGTCTAGTACAGTGATGGCATTTTCAGTAAATTCGCTTAATGAAAAATATATTTACATTTTCAGAATATTAGTTTTTAGCGACTGATAATTTATTATATTAAGAATTATTACATTGAACTTGCAGTCATTTTGGCTATGTATATACATATGAGAATGTGTATATATGTGGTAATAGCCGAAACATATGTCACCAATTACCAGGTTAAATTGTTCTATTTGTTATCTTTGTCATGTTTGTTGAATAAAAAGCATTGATCAATTAAGTAAAATTTTACGATCATATTGGTCTTTGCAAAATGACTGCAAGTTCAATGTAATAATTCTTAATATTTACATTTTCAGTACAATCAACGAATTTTCTGTACACTTGGCGGAATTTCAGAACTTTTTTTCCGGGTATATGGCCAAAATACATTCCGGCTCTTAGTCCAGTAAATTTACAAAACTTCCAAATGCCAACACTGATACAGTAAAATAATCTTAAATACTTGTTAATGACAACTGTTTATATGGGCGGTGAAAATTCGATTTAGTGATAGTCATATGTTGTGAAAAATTAAATTTTGTGGTGACTTTAGGATAATAATAATACAGAGATGACAAAAACGGTTTGTTACATATGTGTTGTTCAACAAAAAATTTTAGAAAATTATGTTAAAAAAATGTTAGTTAAAAAATTACGATATTTCATTTTATTTCAAAGACCTACTTAATGATTCATACATCTTCGATTGATTTTCACAATTCAATGCTTAAAATTTCTGCTATTATTATTTTTTTATTCATTCAGTGCTGTTTGGCATTTTTAAAAAAATATAATAAATGTTTTGTTTATGATACCGAAATCTGATGATGATGTTACACCATTTGGTTGTATAGATATTTAATGGTTTCGTTTTCATTGAAGTCATTTGACCTCAAAGGATGTAGGGAGAAAAAATTATGTAAAAAAATAAGTTTTTCATAACATACCTGCAAAAATGTTAACGGAATCTTTAAAAAGAATCTGTTTCAATTGTCATAAACAAAAATTTACACAAAAGAGTTAGTGCTTCCCATTCGGAAATACAAAATCTCTAGGATCAGCAGCATAATCATATGATGCAAAATTTATCAATGATAGTAAAAAATTTTGTGGAATCCTTTTGGTTTGGTCTTGTTATGGGTATGGATCCATTCATTTCCATTTGCAAGCGATACGCGAAGAACAAGTGCAAGCATTCGAAGGGGACGCCACCGGTCAGATCAAGGACCATTTTCGAGAAAAGTTTTAATATGCCAAAGGATGGGAAAAGTCACAAATGTATTATGGACAAAGTCGGGCATTTCTGCGCTTTTGAAAACAGAACTATTGCAACAATTGATATAAATACGAGAAAAATAGATTTTGGATCCTCACTGCACGAATTGATTGGCGTTTTTGACACATTTAGGCAAACATTTTAAAGCATGATTTGATGAGAATCTGAGGGTTTCCCAAACCTTCAAAGAGTGCGTTTCGACTTCATTAGTGCTAAAATAATTACTGCACCATTCCTTGGGAAAATAGATTTTTAAGTGACTAGAGAGGTCTTCGATTTCCTAAACCGGTAATTTGGCCCCATATGGTTAAAAAACTACTGTATAAATCAATCATATATACTGATTAACTTTACACTTAGTTCACGATAAACGTAATTGGTTCAAACGTTAGCAACACTTTTTTGCAGATTCAACTTACAGGAAAACCACTCTCTGGCTTTCAAAATCTATTTTTTATTTTTTCCCATCCATAGGGCCTCGTTCGCACCAGTCATTCATTTCCTCTTGATTGGTGCAACATTTTTTTAAACAAATGGTTCCAACACACTTCCTTAAGGAGGACGGGGACCAATTTTTAAAAACTTGGCCCAAGCCAGGGGACCTGTAAGCAACCCAATTCATGAACAAAATATATTTTTGGCCCTAATATCTCGAGAACTAAGTTAGATAGTTATAAATGTTTGAGGTAAAAGTCATACAGTTTCTAAGGGATCAAATAAAAGTGATCTCGTCTTTGACTTTGAGTCCATTTTTCAAGGTTAATTCAAGGTCTACCGTGATTTTTAAAATAGAGCCCTAAATTTTTTATTGCAGATTAGTATTCTATGGGAAAAAATAGATATGTTTTGAATTGTCAGTTGGTCAAGTCAAAAAATAAGTTTAACGCTGCGCTTATGTGACCTCCTGGAACGTGCTCTTATTATTATTGAAAAGATTAGTGCAGTCTTTGGAATTCAAAGTTCCCTACATAAAAAAATTTTGCAGATTGGTATCCATTGAATTCGACAATTATTATAAGCCGAAATAATGTTCAAAACAATATTTTCACCCCATCTTGCTTTCATTTTAACGTCGGATACCAAAAACACAAGCGGTGAGGACATTCGCCTCTGAGGCTCAAGCTACAACATTAAATAGTTCGAATCGTCATGTTTAAAGTTCTCGAGTGTTCTCTCCTGCTTCCAGATCTGATAATTTATTTTTTTTTTTTGTTAACATACTGTTCAATCTGACAATTTTTCTAGTCTAAGGAGGCGATTTTCGGTAACTGGATTGTCGCGTGCATACGCATTAGCTCTTTTGCTCTTTCCAATCGATGTTTCGGTTTAAAATCTAAGCGATTTGGTACTTAAAAAGCTTGCAGTCTAGCTCTATTTTCAATATATCAAGCAAACTTGAGTAGAATATTGTCAGGTCTGCAGACGTTTTCCTTGCAAACTGCATTTTGCGAGGCAATGTTGGGTGCACTGAGAAATCAGTATGTTTCACTCTATGAATGGCATTTGATTTCTACAAATATTTATTAGCACCAAGCAAATTATGGCTCATAAATTTATACAGGTTGGTGCAGTTCAAAGCAGTCATACTCTGGAGATCAAATTCCTGGTTCATCATCTAAAACTTTTTCGATATTTCGCTTCCAAAAATTTTTAAAAAAAGTCAAAAAAAAAACAAAGTGCGCAGTCATTGAAAGAATGATCTATATACATGCCACCAATTACGCGGTTTAATTGATACATCTGTTGTTTTTTTTTTTTTAGCGTTAATTGATTTTTAGTTTTTAGGCATCGTTACTTGCCAACGACTGTGAGTTATTATAAATTAAATACAATTGAATTATTTTTCTTTAAAGCTAAATATTTTTATCTTAATAGCTTTAGTTTACTACATGATAAGTAAAAACGTACAAGTCGTTAGTGAGAACATAACAGCAGAGTGTGACTAACGATATTCAAAAATTGCGAAAATAGTAACAACAATTTTAATAGATATAAAATACTTATGTCTGAGCTAAATTAAAATTGTTATCATATGACCTACGATGAGCCCTTAATAGTTAATACAAATATATTCAATTAGAAAGACGATGCAAAAGACCCAGAAAAGCAAAACTGATATATTTTAATCTCATGAAGTATTTATTTCGCGGTACCTTCGCCAAGCTGTTGATTTGTATGTCAGTCATAAAATCTATGGAATTTGGCGGAGAAAAATGATTTCAAGAGATTTATTTTTTTGGCCAATTGAAATCACAAATATATTGTAATATTTCTGTACTACTTAACAGTATCTGTTACTACATCACGGTTTTTACCCCTTCACTTTTTACTAAGAGTCGTTAAAAATATTATGTAATAACTCAAAATTAACTTCTATGTGATATAACTAGGTGATACTATCTAGGCTTGACTGTGATTTTTAATATTTTCTTATCATAATTTATATCTTATTCATTCATGTATGTGTATGCACATCCATATATGTATCAACACATGGCTTATCTAAGTGCTGATTTATCTTTTTCTGTCAGTTAGGGTATAATTAAGTAGATAAACAAATTAAGTTTATTCGCAACTATAGAATATTTCCAAATACGGCTGGCTAGGTTTATTTTATTTTATCTACAGATAGATACATATATATATTTATATATGTGGGTGAGAATACTTTTTGTACCAAGTTTAGCAATTGACTGAGCTAAAATTATTTTATATTTAACTTACAGACTTTGTTTTTGGGATTTAAATAAAATATAAAACGCCTCTGAGTACGTATGTTTAAAATGAAAAATGTTTAAAAAATTAGATGATATATAGTACATATAAAGATGTCATATTTAAGAATGTAAGTAGGTGGAGTAGGATTTTCCACTATGAGAAATGTTTGTTTCATTTCGACCAGATCTTTGTCTTACACGAACATTGTGTAACGAAAGATTACTTTCAAAACTATCCACAGTTCGACAAATAGACCGTCAACCAATCTGCATTTAAATTTAATGTGCCATATCTCAGGAAGAAAGTATCTGCATTGATAATCGATTAAAAATCCAAACTTTTAGTGCACTTAAAAAAAAATAGCGAGATAGAATAACATGTCGTACACTCAGGGCCGTCTAGAGTAAATTTGGGCCAGGGACTGCTAAGTCACGGGCCCATATACATGACGCGTTGTTAGTTGATCAGTGCATTTCCCATTCCACGCTCATATATCAGCCTTTGTTTAACTGATCTCGAATAGTATATAGTTTCAACACACTCTGTTTTACTTTAATTTGATATATTCAGGGCCGTAGCTAGAGCCTCGGGGGCCCTGGGGCAACAAGTAAATTTGTGGCCCCCATACGGAAATCTGTTTTCAAATTTTAAAGTACCAGTGTTCGTAGATTGTAGTAGAATTTCTATAGAATTATATACAGAATTCTACTACAATCTACGAGCACTGACCTACACTGAGATAAAACTCGGCGCATCAGCGGGACGGAGCAGGGAGCCACGCGGGAAACGGGAAAGAGTTAGCGTGGCCCCCTCTAGATGATTTCCGGTTAATGGAACCGATTTTCCCAGTGTGGGATTTCTTAAAATAAATCAAAAGTATCATCTAATAAAACTACAAAAAAATGTAGAATTGTTTTATTCTGGGAGACCACCGTGTTCATTTACTCGTGTTCACTTTCCGGAGACCCTTAAGTCTTTACCGAGATAAGTTTCTTTCTGGACTAAAAAAGTGGTCGACAAGAAGGGACCCCTTCCTGTCGGGGGTCCTGGGGCACCGCCCCGCCTGCCTCATGCTCGCTACGGCCCTGGATACATAACTTATTGCTGTAGCTATTTTAGATTCTAATTTAAAAAAGGGTTTCACGCTTTGCATTTCATTACACACACCTTATTTTTCAAAGGACCCCTCACTAAAGAAGTTTCACTTAAAAAGTATTTAAATCGATTTCTTAATGACTGGGGGATTTTTCTCATTATCGAATTAATCAATGCTTCAAGTTCAATGGCGCCAAACTCGGAAGAATTTTTAGCTGTATTCTCTAAATTAATTCACATACAAAATATTTCACGCAAAACATTTTTTTTTTATATATTCTGACGATGAAAAATCATAAAATTTTCAAAAACTTCCAATTTTCCGGGCCCTTTCAAAAAAAAAAGGGAGGACTCCTCCCTTCACTCCCATCCTATCGACAGCACTGCGTACACAATTTAAATATCAGCAAACATTACATTTTTTTTAATTGTTTGAAAATTTTTTTAAACGAAATATCTCAAAAACTATGGGTAATCGAACATAAAAACCCACCACCTTTATTGTTTAAAATGCTTTAATTTTATGAAAAAAATATAAAGGCTGGTTTAAACATTCTATGAATACTTTTATAATGAAATTTTCGACATAACTTTGAAAAATATGAAGTTTTGATGAACGCGCGCACCAGTTATGGTATAAATTGTATGATATTTTCCAAAGTAATGTCGATTTTGACATTCATAAAAAAATCAAAAAGAAAAAAAAGATGTTACATACATTGAAGATGTTTTGAGCAACATTTTTATAAATAAACAAATAATGGTATTGTATTAAATTAGAGCATTTTCGAACAAAAATTACCCAATGTTTATTATCCTATTTCTCATAGTTTTTAAGATATTTCTTATGCATTGGATCCGTTTCGAACCCGTGACGAATCCGTCAAAAGAATGCACAGATCATTAACATAAAAAGCAGAGTTCAAGTTGTCATCAAAGTTTTTATATTATTTTCAAGATATTACGGATGCGAAATTCAGTTCTGTACTTATTTTTAATTTTAGTACATTTATCGTCGTATCCACTGGGCTTTGAACCTAAACATTCCTTGTTAACATAGTTAATCGTTGTATATATTATTTGAATTATCAATTGACACTAACATATTTAAAATTAGAATTCAAATTTTCGGTTTGACAGAAAAGATATGTATATACTTATGTAGTTTTAGTCTCTCGATATAATAATAAGAGTAGCTCAGTTGGTTAAGGTGAGCACCATTATCAGTGGCATGGCGCAGGATGACCTAGGTTCAATTCTGATCGGTGATAGGCAAAAAATTAAGTTCGCTTTTGAATTTTACAAACGCAAAACAATAAGTTACAACAGCGTTACGGAAAAAGATGTTGGTTTACGTTAACTAAGTTTTTTTAATTTCGTTAATTTTACACAGTAAAAGTAATTGGGATCTTTGAAGGAAACATAATAATAATGATTTGCTTGCAGAAATAAGCGAGAGTCGTCCTTGGACTCACCAACATTTTATTATTTCAAAAAACAAGTCCGTCTCGAATCCGTTTTATTTAAAATAATGAGTCCGTCATGGATTCGAAAAGTCCGTTCTCTGTTTGACACACTTACGAAAAAGCGATTCGCGTTTTTGAAAGAAATTTCATACGAAAGCGAGTTCGCTTCGCATCCGAAACGCAATCCGTTTCGGACCAAATATACAAATATGCGAGTCCATCTCGAATTCGATACGGATCCGTTTGGCACGCTGGGCAGTTTTTTAAGGAATGACAGATAAAATGTACATACATTCATATGTGTATGTACATGCATACATATGTGTGCATTTACATATGTATGCATGTACGTTGCTTGCGATAATTGATCAGCACAATATTACATTTCCAAAAATGTATATTTGATATCTATTAAATTTCTTGCCGCACTGTGCTAATAAGCTCTTTTTTTGAAAACGTATTACGCATTTTTGCTTCTAAAAATGGCTTTCGGTCATATTGGCTGAAATTTTAATATGACGTAGTTAATGTCGTCCTGATAAAAGTTATATGAACACAAGACCATTTAAATACGCTGAACTTTAGGAGCAATAGATTGTGATTGAATATATAGCTAATTTGTTAGGAATGTCTAGCATCCTATTGCTCTTTAACTTGGCACAGAATTATAGTTTCAAAATTTATTTAAATGTGTGAAAAAGACTAAAATTATGAGCGTGACTACGCCAGAAGTAAAATGTTGATACAGGCACGTCCATAGCAGCCTGGCACTTCTACAACCTCGTCATGTGAGGCCAATACTGGTCAAAATTTAATTTGAATTAGAAGTATATTGTTTTTATTTAGATATCTTTTTTTTTTGTCAAACACCCTGTAAAAAGATGACACCCTCAGATACAGAAGAGCATGCATGCAGTACGGGACGACAGCAGAAAGCAGAGTTTCAGCGACAACAGCAACAACAACACCAATAATGAGGTCACAAGCAATATGAAAAACAAAAGTAGCAAAAATAAATAAATAACAATAACAAAAACCAAAACCAAAGCAACAAAAATAAATGTAACGAAAACAAAAGAAAAACATAACGTGTTTTTTATTTAACACCAACAAAACACGCAAAGGCCGGATGATGTCAATGATGACCGGGCTGTGAGTGAGAGATGGAAAGATGTAGAGTGACTATCACGCAACGCAAGGGGACAGAGGGATGAAAAATTTGGCATGAGTGATGGTTGGGTGGTGACTGGCCAGAAGCAACGTTCACAAGTAGATTTAGGAAGAACAAGCAAATTATTTCAATGAAAATACCTTGGGAGCACTATCAAATGGTTGAAAACTAAAGTTGGACAATGTACGGAACCGCCGGCAGTCAATTAAAATGAATAATTTATTCACTTTGATTTATTTTTTTCAATTTTTTCAAGTCAAAATATTTTACACTTTTCACACAAATCGCAACAACACCGAACACTTAAGTGGACGCAGTTGCGTAATTTATTTAGTGCACAATGAGCAAGCAATGGAATCTTCCCTTTAATTAATTTATTTTTATTATGGAATTTAATTTATAAAAATTTTCACACGCGCTGCACTGAAAGAAGAAAAATTTTACTTTTTCCCACGAAAGTACGGAAATGACAGACGGAACTAATTTTCGTTGTCTGAATTCTGACGTTTTCGGCGCAGGCGCATTTCCACAATCTTGAAAGAATGAAAAACACAATAAAACGAATGAATACGAATTGCGCATAAAAGCAAATCAACAATAATAACAATAACAAACTGATGAGCACAAAAAGCCAACGTCAAACCGGCAAATGGTTTGTTTACGTTTTCGTTTGCGAACAGGGATGCCAGGTACTTTTTCACTCTTAAAATGTATAAAGTTTCCGAAATTTATTGAAATTTTCGCGAAAGAGAATATTTATGCTGTTTTCAAACATTTTTGAGCTTGAATTAAAGTTATAATTATTTAAATTAATTCTTATATAAACGAGCCCGTTCTCCTCCGTCAAAATAAATATGTGCTTACATATTTTGATTGCAATTTCGAGTAGGATATGATGTTTTCGCGGAATAAATATCTTTGTAGAGATTGCAAAGTCTCCGTCTCTGGCGTAAAACGTCACATGCAACATAAATCATTCATTTGATCTTATCATCATCTTACTCAACTTATTTCGACTGTGGAAATATTTTTCTGAACTTTTTTCGATTTTGTCAAAAATTTTTGAATATTTTGGGGAGAATACGATTTTTGTGGCACAGCGATCTGACGACCGTTTTCAATAGAAGTCGTCAAAATAAATCGGATAGGTTAAAAAATGCTTAAATGCTTAAAAGTTTTATTCTGATAGTACCATTAGAATTATGATTTCCGTGGTACTAACAAAGTCAAGTATTATTTAAGTATTTTATTAATTTTATTTTCATTTTTAATTTATTTCGAAATGTTCTATCAAAAACTATCGTAAGATTACGGCGCCACGGAAATCGTAATCGTGTCAATTTTTTTAACTTTCTGCGGCTTTCAACCTTTTTTCGAAATTTTTCAATTTTTTTTCGAAACTTTTTCGACATTAATTGCAACGTGACTATCATATATGTAATGGCTTAAAAAATCTTGTAATGTCGCTTGTTTCTTCTTCTTAGTCTTCATATATTCTGTTACAAGCATTTGTTGGATACGATGAACTTGAATTTTATTTTGTTCTGAATAGCCAGAGTTTTCAAAAAAGTCTGGCAAAAGTCTGTGATATTTTTGAAAAAATTAAGTCATCTTCAGCAGATTGCTGAGAGCACATTTCTGTCTCAGGTTCATCAGACTGATTTGTCAAACGTATAGTTATCCTTGTCCTTTGACCGTTTTTACTGATAACGATGCCATTATAAAATCAAAGGCCAATAATGCGCACTGCTCAAAATTCAAACGCAACTAAACACCAGAGAAAACGTATGCGATTCCGAGATTTCCCCATTTCAATTTACCCACATTTAAATTTTAGGGTTGCTTACACGATCACAAAGAATGCCTGCAAAAAAATATTTTTCCTATTCTAAATAATTGAGATAATCACGATTAATCGATCGAGACAAAAAAATTTTCGTTTCTCTACGGATACCGAGTAATTGTTTTTCCCGGAAAACCGAATCATGGATAATCAAGGTTCGACTGTATATCAAGCTAATATATATTCATCACGAAACATATTTGATTAGTCCATTTTTAATTGATTGTATTTTTGCTCATAATTCAAAATTTAAACGTTTTAATCCCTTGCAATCCCGGTTCTCGGAATAAATATTTTAATTTAAGAAATCTTCCAATGGCAACATTTTAAAGTGAAAGACAACTGCTTAGAGATCTATGATGATTTATTCAATAAAGTCTTACTAGGATTGTATTGTGCATTAAGTTGAAAGTACATGGCTTAACACTTATCCTGTATTCAAATATAGCAATCACCGTATTAATGGGTCAAATTTGCGCAATGCAATTTACTCACATATTTATTTAATCGAAGCAACTTTGACAGGTTATTCTTACATTTGTATGAACTTTACAAATGAAATTTGCACAAGGAGAGCATTTTAGTGAATATTTGGTCGAATTGGGCGCATGAAGCAGCGTCCTCCTTACCACCATAGATGTCCTTTCATGGACACGTTTATGTTGAACTTCCTCCAGAACAAATTTTGCTTCAGGACCTCTAGGTAGGGTTGATGCGCAAGATAGCTCTGGCTGGATTAAAAGCAGACATACCAAGTACCTCCAAAAATATACGTCGCTGCAAATGTTTACCTTTGTTCCAGTCTAAGTTGATGGATGTATATAAATAAAACAAAATATTAGGCTGATATATCCAATACATTGTACAACAGAGTTGCGGTCATCTGTTGGTTCTCTTTTGCAAGAATAGTGGCAGAGAAGCTGATTAAGAGTATCAACACCAGATTTATTATGATAATAGATATCAATTATTTCTGGTTTCTTTTTACTTGTTTGCATCTGCTAGATTGTTGCTTCCGAAGTGAATTTTCTTTTCCGTAGTAAAATTTCTAACTTATGTGAATATTTCGGCTTCTCAAGTCATTCACTAAGTCCAATACTACGCGGTATTTCTGTTTGACTACCCTTTGACAGTTATGGTCTCTTCCAGTATAAACCTATAGCGACCAAGCATAACTGCTTTTAGAATCACAAAGAATCTAAATTTATATTCCATACTTCCCGGGTTTGAAATACACTGCTTGAATGGGCATCGACCTCGATGTGCTCATTAAAAGTAACATTCCTACCTGGCAATTTATCCCAAACTTCTCTGATTGGTATTAATTTATCACGAGCTCGTCGTTTGTTTCTATTACTCCTCATAACGAAGCGCAGAGCTCGTGATATGTTATCAAATCTGCGGGACCTCATAACATCTGAAGATCGGTTTACATTTGTAACCATCCCATTAGTTCTTCAAACCTTTTCACGTGCATGATATACTCCTGCCAATAGAATACAATAGGCCAGCGAATTATATATGCAGTATGCTCGAAGTGGATGCAAATCACAGATTTCTAAAAGCATCTTGGCAAGCATACCAGCACAGATTTCTTATATGGAGAAATCCCCGTTTTCCATATATCGATACAGTGTGACCAAAGTTATAAAGTATTCCCAAATAGCGGTAAAAGTAAAAATTCGATAAGCAGAACTTTACACACAGTGCCAAGTGTGCCGTGACTCTATATAACGTAGCAAAATTGTGTTTGTAAATTTTGACCCATGCGGACAGTGAACGTTACTTTTTTGTACTGGCCAGACTAAACGAGCTAGAAACTATTTTCTTTCAAGTTTTTCTTTATATAGTCAAAAGAATAAAAGTCATACGAGCTTATAGATGTACATGGTACAGGGCCGGTAGTATTTTAGTTGAAATACGTCGTTGGGCAATTTTGACCCATGTATACAGGATAAGGGTTAATCAATTCTCTTTCTTGTTCCTTTGGATTAACCGTAGTTCCAGGTAATTAGTGTCGAAATAAGATTGATGCGTTCAGCTCCATATCGCAATTTATAGCCACATTATAAATAATAATTCTCTGTTCTGTGTTTCCAGGTAAGTGAACACTCAAAAATTTTACCTTAAAATGCCAAACGCTTGCTATACTAAAACTGTAGTGTGCACAATAATAGTCATTATCATCGCCTAGTGAAGCATCTCAGACGTTTCAATTTAATAAATGGGACACAACTGCATTCTAAAGAGAGTCTACGTGCCTAAAGAATGAAATTTTTAAATTAAACGAACCTCAAGTGAGTAAGAATCCACTGTCCAGTGTTGTGTCAGCAGATTAAGTTCAGAGGTTAACTGCCGCAACGTGCTTAAATTGCTGTTTATATACAAAAAGTTAAAATTAATTAATTCATGATTTAATGTTCTGTTAATTTAACCTACGGCAATACAGATAATTATCTTATGATGTCTAATCTGAGTGAACTAAATTTTCGATTTTATTTATGGGTGTTTCTACGATAAGAGGTCAACATTCTTAGAGTTTTTGGCAAAGCAATAAAGTCATGGAAATTATAGTTTGTCTGCATTTTATTATTTATACCATTACTGCAGATGGGGACTCTGTACCGAGATCTAGCTCGTCTTGGACACTGTCTTCTAATAATAATAAATAAAAATGAAACTATAAAAGGTGTTATCTTCGGCCAGGCCGAAACTCAGATACCCTACACTGCATTGAAATTACTTGTTAAATAAATGTTGAAGAGGTTGAATAAGTCGAAAATAATGTAAAAAGGTTCGAAAATGTTGGAAAGTGTTGGAAAGTGTTGGAAAAAACCGAAAATGTTGAAAAAATATGAAAACCATTAAAGAAAGTTGAGAGAAATTGAATAAGTCGAAATATATGAAAAATGCTGAAAAATTGATGAATCAGTCGAAAGAATAAAGAAAATGTCGAATGAAATTGAAGGAGAAAGGTAAAAGATTGAAAACGTCAAAAGAATATGCGAAACGTTGAAAAACGTAGAATAAAAATGAAAAACACGGAATATGCCACGCTCACTTCTCCAATTCCACTCACTTTTAGTTCAATAAACCAAATTTTAGCACAATAACTTATATAGTTTGCGATATGTGCCGTAATTATTCCTAAAATTTAGGGCGGTGACACACCCACTGGTGCAATCCAGTTCGATTTTGATCCAGAAATAGATTTTTATAAACAAACCTCTTACACCCAATTTCACTATGATTGCTCATATATTTCGATAGTTATGCCGCTTAAGGTATTTTAATTGTATGTGAGGTGCCACGCCCACTGTTGCTATTTCGCCAGCTTTTGATTCATATGTCCCTAATACCCAGTAAGCTACTTACATCAAATTTCAGATCAATTGCTACAATAGTTCACTTAAAATAGCACTTATAACTTAATGTTAATGAGAGAGGTGCCACGCCCACTGATGCAATCTTGTCAAGTTTCATTTAATTCCGAAGCTTATAGTAACTGACACCTCTAGACAAAATTTTATGAAGATTACTCTCACAGCACACTATCTATAGCATTGAACGTATTTCGCTTATATGGGAGGTGCCACACCCACCGCCACAATTGTGCCAAAATATTGCAAGAAAACACCATTTAGTAAGTATATCCGCCTTATTAAACTTCATAACGATTGCGTTGTTAGTTCTCTTTTTATAACGTTTATAAATATTATAGGCTGTGCCACGCCCTTAAAATAAATTTTTCAGTACATTGACGTAGCTAGTATTGTTGACTACTTTAAGTGGTATCATCCCTAAAATTTTAATGAAAATCGTATGTGCCATTTTGGAGTTATACGAAATTAAAATGTTTAATTGAAGTGCCACGCCCACTTTTACAGTTCTGCCCACTTTATGCGCAATTCAAGATTTATAAGATCTGTATTTGTGTACCAAATTTCATCACAATATCTTGCGCAGTTTACGAGCTATCTCGTTATAAAAGTTAAAATTTAGGGCTATGCCACGCCCCTTTAAGAGCCTTTGCAAACTTAGAACCTAGCCTAATCTTAATTTTGTTCTCATTTTCACCAAATCACTAATTTTCATAAAAATCGCAGCAACTTTTTTTCAAAATGGGTATATTTACATAGAGTATGGGAAGGCGTGGCCGTGAACCGATTTCAGCCATTTTTATATGCTAGCAGCTTGCAAGAAGATGTGAACTGTGTGCCAAATTTCATTGAATGATATATATACTTTTGCATACCTGGTACGTCCCCTTCTATGCGTTACAAACGGAATGACAAATTGAATATACCCTCTGTGTAGGGTATAAAAAAACCGACCTCGTCAACCCATCGCCACCAGCTTGTTTCTCGCCAAGCGCAATTACAGTAGTGAACAGATGAGAGGTTTGGTAAAATCTACTCTTAGACCAGCAAAAATTTTTGGAGTCCCACTGAGCTTTTAGTTACTTATTATAATGCACATATCAATTTGTATATAATTTATTATTTCCAATAGATTTTATAAGAAATGAGAACATGTTAGTCTTTCAAATTTAAAGAGATACAATAAATAAAAGATGAGTGAAAAAAAAACAATTACTGCGAGCATTCAGCAAGAAGAACAATTACTTTTCTATAAATTTAATAGAGACATTTTTTGAACTTCCCTCTTTTGCTGTGCAGCACTGAGGGCATACGATTAATTAAATATTTCTCAAATTCCACAGCATTGCGCACGTTTTCGCCGTTAATTAATCTAAATTAATAGTTCAACATTTTTAGGGCTGCACTTCACAGCGGCCTTTTAACTTTTCATGTTCCATCGACGACATTGTCGACAAGCCATGAGAACCATTATTACGGTATCTCCACCTCATTTGAAACACAGAAAAGTTTTATGAAACTTAAAGTTTACACTAAACTTAAAGACTTGCCTGGCTTCTCAACCAAACTGCATAAAAAAATTGAAGCTGCTGGAAATCAATGCGTATTGAAAGTTGATACTAACAACTGGTCAGCTACCCTACAATAACAACCTACAGCAACAAGGATAGCAACAGGAACGTAAGCAATAACAGGCCTACAAAAATAAAATGCCTCAGTAATTTTGATCTGTTGCTGTGCTTTACTGCTTCCAAACTGTGCCTACAGATTCTTGGCCTACGCAGCTTCCACTTGTTTACTCACACTTGGGTTTTCAGCTCTTTACTTCATTTCATTTTACGGAAACAGGATTCCAAAACACATTGTACCATTAGGGTGTTGACAAAAATGTAACTGAACAATATTTTGCGCGCTGCTTGCGTTAGAAGCAATTTTTTTTGTATTCGAACTTAAGTTCATGTTTCAGTTAAGAGATTTATTTTTTTATCAAATGCCTCAGAAAAAAGCTTGAAGCTTATAAGAAATTTTATCGAGTTTCAAAATTGGATGGGAAACAAAAAAAAAAGCCTTCTCAACGTAACGCAGCCTAAACTACAGGGCTTAAAATTATTAATAGAGATAAATTATTAAATTTTCGTATGCTTTCAAAAATAAAAAAGGCTTTAAAATTTCTGTAGATATTTTAATATAGCTAAACCAGAAAAAATTTGACTTGGCTTTTTTATATTAAAAGTTATAGCAAAATAATGGAAAAATAAATGAGTATTAAACAAAAAAAAAATGCAAATAAAATTTATTGAACTTTAATAGTTTTATTTATTGCTAAATGGAATCGTCAGTGACCTTTGAGTCGATGAGTGAGAATTTCTAAGACTGATATTTATTTCTGTCTATTAGTGCAAAGAAATAAGATTTAAATTGCAAATAAGAGGAAAAAATCTAAGCCGGTAAAAATTGCTCTTGGGGGCTTGGAATTAAAAAATTTCCAATTTACAAATGTTTGGAATATTCCAGAAATTGTGCTTAGCGGAAAAACTTTATTATTGTTCATTTTTCAACCAAGCCACTGTTCAATTAAAAATTTCAAAATGAGAAAACATTCTCCTTAAAATTCTAATGATAAAATCATAAATTTTATCCAAACTTCAATTCGAAAAATTTTAACAGAGCAGATCGAAATTTTCGAAATTCGGAATGAAACTAATAGAATTCACTGGGCTGAAAAACTATAGAGAAAGCATTTTTGTATCTCGTTTAAGATGCAAAATTTCGCATTTTCAAAATAAATTGCTTTGTAAACAAAGGCAGTCAACCTATATTTGACCTCTGAAACTTATAGGTCTTACTTTGATCCTTAATATATCGAAAATTAAACTAGATATAGTAATTTTTTCTTTTACAATGGCTTCGGTCGCACATATCAAATTTAGGATAACACCCTGGCATCTCGTGCGATAAAATTATTGTTGCATTAGATGCTTGAGCTGTGGCACCATCTTGTTCGAACCACATAACGTTCATATCCATGTCATTCAATTTAGTACATAAAAAGTTAGTTGTCGTGGTACAAAAGCCGTTGACCATTCACAATTATAGCTTTACCGACACCATTTAAAAAAAAATATTTCAATAATTTCTCCAGTTCAAGCACCACACCATACAGTGACTTTAAGGAAGCATAGGTTTCTCAACAAACTCTTTTGTGTTTTCATCGGCTTGACACTGAAGATGATTTTCTTTGAAAACTCATCATCAAGCTGTGCTTGCTCGTGCATTCAATTAGTGAACGTAAGGCGCTTTAAATGGTCGGGAGGATTCAATTTCTGCGTTTACTAAATTTTGTTAATATGCGTTCTCTAATATTTTGTTAAAATTCGATTTATTGTGGTGGTTCTTGAAAGGTTTAATTCATGCAAACGATGAGGAGTTGATGTACTTTTACATACGGCATCAATGTTTTCGGCTGAACGGCCTGTTCGAACAGCATTCATGATTTTACCGACCAAATCAATTTTGCGAACAAACTTTTTTCAAAACCCAATATTTTCAAGCTCTTGATGATCATTTATTATATGTTTTAATTGAAAGCCCTTATTTTCATCATTACTGCATTGCAAACCTACGGACTATGTGCTATCAACATCCAATTTTTTTTAAGGACTCATTTAAATTTAACTATTGTACCTTCTGCAAGAACATCAACTGCCAAGCTTCACTATCTTCAAGCAATGTGAGTTCGTTCTTCATGCCCTGTTTTCACCGCAAATTTCTTGGAACGCTCCATGCATCTTCTACGCATCAGTTACATTTTACTTTAGACTTCATGTTTGACGTTATGGACAATGCCGCGTTTCCAACCTTAAATTTTTTGTTCTGTCAAATTTTCACCGCTATCATACCTTGAGAAATGTTTATATTACCTTCATCATCAATGTTAATTAATTTTGTTTTAATAATATCAGCTGTTGTGTCTATGCCGAATATACTTATGGTTCTGATTTGCCTTCACAATTAATGCCACATGCTGAGACAGTTCTGGGCGAGTCAAAATGATGTGATGTGGAAATCATATTCTACTTGTGAAACCAGTGTTTTTAAAGTCCGTATTCCCTTTGCGCTTGTTTCACATTAAATGTGTAATAGTTACACTGGTCCGAAAAAAATATTTTTTTGGCTCCTTCATGCAAATTACATGTGTCCTCAATAATTCGAGGTCGTTGAACACAAATATTTAAACCAAATTTTTACATCAAATAACTTATTTTATTTATACCATTTAACATTTTCGTATTTAGTTTAAGTCAGGCAGTAGTAAATCCAGATTTTACTTTTAGGGCAGTTACAAAAATTAGTGTTTCATTACCACATGCTTCTGACTCTCGGGCCGCAAAAGGTGTACTCCATGTAGCTTTACATATTGCCACCGAAATATAAAGAATTTACACATAAGAATAGAATAACTTTAAACATTTATACTGATTGAGCCGAATAGTTCTTGTTCTCATAATATCTACGTCAACCATATTGACAGACGATAAAATTGACCCAATTGGAACGACTACACTCGGAAATGATTTTCAGGACATTAGAGAGTGGGTGTCATTCATATCCCACTTTTTTCTTAACCAACAAAGAGCTCGAACGCTTTGTAAAGTAATAGGCTGTCATGCGCAAAGGCATGAAATTGATAGGAGATCGATTGTAGAAGGTTATCGATAATAAGAAGGAAGATACTCGGAGATAGAAAAGTGCCCTTCGAAACTCCAACACTGATGGACATTTTAGAAGCTTGTAATTCAGAGAGCAAATGAGTTCCCGAGAGCAATAGCACGATGCTACATTTGATCAACCCCATTTTAATTATTAAGAAAAAATACCATAGTTTTATCGAATAGGTGCACATATTAGTTCCATCGTGCTATACCGAGACCCTGTTGCGATAAATAAAATTGTTGTTGTGCTCCAGATACGAGTAACTCAAAAGGTTAAAGTTTTTTATGCTTTTGACAACTTTCAAGAGCGCTGAACATATCGCAACGACCCGGCATGTATGTATAGGGGTTGTGTACATAGCTTTTTTTTGGCAACTCATTATGTTGCAATTTGCAAGAGCTCTGTTTACTGTCATTGTTCGCAAGTAAGTGCTGGCAATTTCGAAAATTTAATCTCGACAAACGGCAATAAATGACTGCTCTTTGAAAGTTTTGTACTTTATCCAAAAACGCTTACCCAACTTTGTTAGCAGAAACAATAAATGTTTGGTCGATGAAGACAGATTCTTCTCTAAACGGAAAACCAAAAGCTTTTGGCGCCTCTAAATAGCGAATGGCTTTTTTTGCGGCGTTTTTTTTTTTGTTCGTAAAGAAGGTTAAATCAGCTTTTCTAGCTTCTTCTGGCCTCAATGAATCGCCAGTTCCGAAAGGCTTACTTAGCCTTTGGATTAAACTGCAGTTCTACAACTCTCAAAATTGTTTTCTGTAGAAAAAACTAACTACACACATTGCACCAGTGCTCTAAACAATCAAAGTGAAGTCGGTGCCCAATCCTCTATTAACGTAATCACACTAAGCTTCGAAACCGTTTTGGAGTTAAGGTCAAATGTGTAAATTGTATAGTATGGTTTCATATATGAAGCAAAACTATGCGTTAAAAATAAAAAGTTTAGATGAAACATGAAAAATACCAAAATATGTGATCTGGAAAGTGTCAAAAGTCAAAACATTGTTAGTCAAAAACGCTTGACTGCATTACAAAATGTATAATGATTCCAATCAATATTTGAAGCCAACACGTGCAAAGATTACTCTTGGCACTAATCTTATAAGCTCATTATCGATATCAGTTTATAGAAAAACCCCATTTCCATACTTTTTCTTATTTGAAACACCCTTTCAAACACACATACGTGATCTCTTTACGCTTCAATTGCTTATAATCATTTTGAGTGCCAGTAAATTTTGTATTCTCGTTTGTTGTTGTCCACTAACAAACCCGAAATTTTCGCCTGGTTGATTCCTTCTGCTACATAACATTTCCACATTGAAGTCGGTTTTGCGAAGGAATTTTAGAATTTTTTTGAGGCTGGTTTGTCTCTTGGCTATGTTGTCCTTTGGCGAACAGTAAAGGGGGCAAGCAAAAAGCTATCAAAATTCCGAGAGCAACTTAAATGCCTGTTGCTTCGGTTGTCTACGTGCGGCTGTTTTGGGGCAAAGCACCATGGTCGCATTTTATTGAAAGTGCTGAAATGTTGCTGACAAATGTTGTTTGTGATTTCTTATTTATTGATAAAAATATTTAATCTTGTATGTCTTTATAAATCCGGAAGTTTAGTTAAAGGAATGAGAAAAACATTTACTACGATACAGAAAAACTTTCTTTTATTTTTCTTTTTATATGCACGGTAGGAGGTACATATTCCATTAAAACTGTGTGGGTTTGTTTTTATTATGTGTCGTTGGCAGTGGTGCACAAAATAACAATCTTTAGTTGTTGTTTCGATTTAAATGGTTAATTTATATTAATTTTTCTTAATTATCCATTTTACATTTTGAAATCTGAGTGAGAATTGTGGAAACTCTGGGATGTCCAATTAAATTTTGTCGAAAGGATGCCTAAACAGATACAAAGATCGAGAGCATTTTTGAGTTTGAAGTTTCTGATATGGAATGGAAAAGAAATTACAGCAGAACCAATAAGGATATTTTTAATTCACAACAATCTCAAACATTATTTAATATTTGTCGTTTGGAACAACAGTTTTAATTTTTAAAATTTTGTCATTTTGCTTTTTGATTTGAAAATTTTCCGATTCATGCCATAATAGCTAGGGACTCAGTGAAAATTTTAGGTAGTATACAAATTTATCTTCGTTGGTATTGTAGTTCACATTTATGCGAATTACAAAAACAAAGAGTGAAGTTAAGGTAGCTCCGATTTTTTTTAAAATAAAAAAAAATAAAAAAAGTTATATTAAGTAATTTTATCGCGTCTGCCTCTGATATATATTGAAAAACCCATAGTAAAGATAACGAGAAAATATAAGGCAGATGTTCACAGTTACACATTTTTAATAACAATTGTTAATATGTAAAAAAAAAGTCCATTAAATAATTATATCGTCTTCTTCCAGAACTTCGTCGTGTTTAGTATTGCTGCTATATACTGAAAATACAAGAGATGTGTAGGTCTCTGCTTTATCAATATATATGGGGATGTACATTATATGTCAATATTGTCAATTTTGATCAAATACCTATATTAATTTTAGCGACACCAGATTTTACCGAATATATTTAATTATATAGCTGAAAAACTTAATATTTTACCTTCAAAACCCACTTTGAGTTATATCGATATCATTTTTTTTTCTTCGAGACATCGCAAATTTAAAATTTCTTATCCTACAGAACTGGAAGTTGTGTAGATCTGTAAGTAGATTTGTGTAAAAAATTTCATTTAATGATATTTTCGAGAAAAATAAAAATAAAAATAATTGAAAGAAAACCAGTAGTAAAGGAAAGAAAAAAAAATTACTCAAAATTCAGAGCTACAATAGCAAAATGGTGTCTGATTTGGCGTGGAATGCCTCATGTAAAAATATCTTAAATAACCAAAAAATAAGATAGTAAGTTTTGGAAAACAAAATTTGCACGGTATTAGTTTCTTATAGATATATTCCTTATAATATGAACCTTAAGTGCTCAAAATCGTCTGCCTTCAAAAAAGCAACGCTAGAATCGTCTGCCTTCTCTATTTTTATGTTTTTTATAAGTAAAATAACCAGTCAGCCAAGAGGCAGACGCGATAAAATGATTTAGTGCAATTAATAGATTTGCTGAATGCAGCAATATCAAAGTGAATGAAGTTGTTTCTTTCGTTTTTTATGACAGAATCTTTATAATCATCGCAAATTTTTAGAAAAAAACGTCTGTCTCTTGCATTTACCTGTTTCTGCGTATAGACACATTTTTTACTACAAAAGGCAGACCCGATAAGATTGCTTTTGCTACCGTTTTTTTTACATTTTTAAAGGGATCTCAATAAATAGCGCGGAGACAACGCAATGCCAGAGATTGTTTGAATTATTTGTATTTCCTAGAACCTTATACTTTTCATTGCTTTTGAATCAAAAAGTGTAGTTCGGATAAAATTTGTTAATAAAAGTTCTTGAATCAAAGTATTAAATTTTTTGGAAATACAATTTTTTTTTCGGCGTGTCCCTATTAAAATAAAACAAATTTCGCCCATTCAAATTTCTTTGCCTATTTTTCACAGTTTTTTTGTCATTGGGTTCTCAGTTTTGTAGAACCAGCTGCTTATAACTCAATAAATAATAGCTCAAGGTAAAAATACCGAATTTAAAACAATAAATTATTTTATTATTGAATATTAAATATTTAATTTATTGCTGACCATTCTAACAGATAATATCTATGTAAGTATGTCTGTCTGTCTGTCGCTATCTCTTGGCTTAAAAACTAAACCGTCTTCCACGAAATTTAACAAAGCGGTTCCTTTAAGCCGTACGAAGGGTTTGCAGGGGCGTGGTAAGATCGAACAATAGTATGTGGTACCATCCATATAATAAAATGCTGAAAACGCAATATTTTGCTACATAAATATAACACCAATAGTTCCGACATACATACATATTCCGATACAGTTTCGAGCTACTAAGCACCGAAATAAAACGTTGACAGGATTGTAAAACTTTCGTGCGTGGACGAAGCCGCGAGTAGCAGCCAGTTAGAATCACTAATATTTAAATTACTGCAATATCAGATCAACTGAAAACTAATTACCGTTGTATGTCATAATTTACACTCTGAAAATGGCCCATACCATATCCTTTTAGTGCGTTCAAGGTGGTCTTCCACCGATACAATTGCCATGATTTCAATTTTTCAAATTTATTAAACGAGCGCACATATTCAATGCATTTAATTAATCTAATTGTAGGCCAACAATGATGGGTTTGGTGAAGCCGTTGACAGTTGCCAATGCACATTGACAACCAGTTTGGCAACTCGTGTCTAACTTTGGTTCATTGTTGTTGCTGTAGCTGTCGTTCGGCATGACATATGGTATGGTTGGTGTATGTACGTATGCGTAAGGTGGACAAACCCAATTATTGATCCGTTTGTCAACAAAGTTGTGACAGCGGCTGCAGCAACAACGTACCTTCCATTGACTTGGTCAACAGAATTTGTAACAGAATAAACAAAGCTTTCAGTTGGGCCTTAAAACGAAAACTTGAATTTGTTGGTTTTGACCAAAACAATAACAACAGCAACGATAAAATTGCAATGACAAACAAAATTAAGAGACATGGACCATAAAAATTGCGTGAGGAAATGCATAACTCTGCTTTTATACGCGTCAAAATAGAAACGAAGTCGAACACATTTTTTCCCCATTTTTATGTTCGAATATCACGCTGGCCTGTAGGCCGTTTTTATTGTTGGTCGTTCGCCATGTTGACAATGGGCAGGAAATGATGGACATAAACAAACCTTAACGAAATTATGAATGCCGCGTGTTGATTTGTTGGAATGCAGTAGGGAATAAATTGGGTACAACACCATAGCAGAAGCAGGATATTATAGTTTTTGTCACTTTCGAACGAACGGGACGGCCAACAACAGTGTGAGCCAAGAAAATGCGGAAATTAGGCCAAATCTTTCAAACTACAAACATAAAAATTTGGATTAAAGTGGTAGATTTTCACTTAAAAAAAAAAGTGAAATTAAATGAACGCAAAGCTATAAATGAGCTTTTGAATATGGATTGGTTGTAGATATAAAATCAAATAGGGTATTATGGGCGTTTGCCATTAAGTAATTCAAGTTAAAGCTTTTAAAGTAAAAATCTTACAGATTTGGTCATTATTTAATGTGAATACAAATATAATATATAATTTCGAGTAGATAGTATCTTATGTTTTCACAGAGTGCATTTTTTAAATGGGAAAATATTGTACATTAAGCGGCTCTGCTATAACAATCACTTCCGAAGTGTTTAATGAAAATTACAAAAAATTACTTCCTTGCATTCAGTTTGGTTGAAGTGCGTCAAAAAATGTAGATCTTAATTTCATACACATTACCAATATATCAGTTATTTTCTGATTTTTTATTTTATCACCATATTTATACTCTCTATAAGAATTGCTTACATGAGAAAGGTTTGTAACGCTTTAGCGCAAAATAGACAGAAGCATTTTCAGCAGTTTTTATTTTCGAACAACATATTTGTACTAACGAAGGATATTGCATACTAATTTTTTTATTTTTTTAGTTAGATATTCTTTTTTTTAGGATTAAATTCTTGCACAAGCTCACACAAATATAGTCGATAAGCGTATGCTGCTTCTTGAACTCTGTGTTGCGATTGTTTATTATTTTTCTTCTCATTTCTAACGTTTGTATTTGGCTTGAAAGTTCAGAGAACAAACCCTCTTTCAATTAGTTTTTTTCTTTTACTTTTAAAGAGAGAAGATAGAATGAGATGCTAAGAGAGTAATTTGATTATAAAAAAAAATATCGGGACGTGTGCGTGCGATGCCACGGGTATGACTAGTAAATATTTTTATAAAAAGACTAGATGTAAGAGTTGTTTTTGGGTGGGCTACGTCCCACTCCATCGCCATTCATCTGTATCACCAAAAGTTGTTATACCCAGTTATACTATATACTATATATGTACATAGTTACCTGGATAGTTTTGTCATCGTAGTTTTTCAAAAATTTTACTTTCATCTTAGTGTTTCAAAGATTTTACTTGTATGGGAGGTGCAACACCACTTGTTCAAGAAACTTTATTTTTTGGCAGTACTTGCTTGTACTCGTATAACCAAATATTCACGTTCTGAGTTTGGTAAAAATTAATTGAATAGTTTACAGCACATGGTGTACGTATCAAAGTTTGTGCCACCCCTAGTGATGAGCAAAATCAGTTTTGGTCATGCAAAATGTGCACTGACATGATTGTAAGACCAATAAAAAATGTAGAAGACCAAACAGCAAAACTGAAGAAAATATAAAAAGAAGTAATGTCTCCCCGAAGAATTTCATTAATGTTCGCACGTCTTTTTTTAATCAATTTTTTTCAAAAGCTTATTCATTTAATTTATGTTTGTTTGTTGTTTTGTTTTTTTCAACTGTTATGTCAATATCATTTAGTTAAAACAATCTATCAAATTTATTTTGAAGAGTTTTAGTTCATTTTAATTCTTTTGTCGCTAAATTTTAAATAGATGAAAACTTACTCTCATTTGATTAACTTGTTGGTGATTCCGAAAATCACATTTATTTAAAAATATTAAAACATTTAAAAAACTTGAAACAAATTGTAATCCATTTTGTTTGAGATCTACACATGAAATTTCATAAGAAACATTGGACTTTAAGTTCAAGTCGGTGTCGAAGGTACCCCACTTTCCCCTATGTATGCACTGATTGGTTTTTTGAAAACTTTTTGTAAAAAGATAATAAAAAAACAAAATGGTGTCGGATTTGATGTGAAATGCCCCTTATATATAATAATATGTGTTGAAATTATATTTTTATTACATTCAGTTTGATTGTCGAGTGGTTTTGTTATGGGAAGTTTTTAATTTGATAAGAAAAAATTATCAAAACTATTTTTTTAATAAATGGAATAGACAAACATGCACCAAACAAGGATTTTTCAATATTGTAACATAGTTTTTTATTTTTTGTTGGCACAATATTATCAGAAAAATTATCAACAATAACTTAACTTTTTTGCTTTATATATCTTATGTCTTTTAATTATTTTTTTTTTTTGTAGAAAATTTAATTATGAAACCACTTAAGATATAATGTTTTTAATTCAAAAGTAAAGGCAAAGACTTCTACTATGAAAACAAAACCAAGTCCCAATGTGCAAGATTGCCAAGGTCTTGGTCTTCCGTTTGCTTGTCACTAATTAATTTATTAAATTATTTATTTCAGTACATAAAGAAACAACATTTGTGAAATAAAGGTGCACAAAATTGGTAACTAATGTTAGTCTCACAGTAACGTCAAACCACTATTACATACTGCCCTAAGAAGCAAGTGGAGTTATGAAATTTGTTAAATCCTGTCACTATTTGAATCATAATTCCAGTAGATAGAATAAAATCCACTTGCCATATTGAAATAATAAAAGCGCTGCAGAAAAAATATCAGATGCTTTAATTGAGCATCCAATTAAAAGTTAAAACCTACATTTCTGGGTAATGAAAAATTCACTAGCACAAACACACTTTTCACCGTCTCATAATTCGCACTTACTAACATAACACAAAAATTCGAAAATCTTGAATTTCGCGTGAAATTTTCACGGTACAGTGGTGCCAACTTGCGGCGTTTAAAGTGAAACGTTCAGAAAAGTGCTTTAGTGCTATTTTTAAAGTGATTAGGAAGCAGAAATGTTTGAAGCAATAAATGCAGACTATAAGAGTGACGATTTGAGAAAAATTGAAAAGTTACTACGAAACAACAGGTTTTGACATTAAAACTTAAATGATCCGTAAACTCCACTGTAAAGATTTGTAAAGTTTTATCTTAGTTATTACCATTTTGCTGCTAAAACTACAATTTAAAAAATAAATAGCATTTTCTCTACACATATGTGACAATACTAACGGTTTTTTTTAGCCAGAAAAGGTGAAATGGTGTTTCTGGGCATAAAACTATTTATGTATATTATTATATTACATAGTATTTATTTATAACTATAGTAGGTAAAAAATAGTATGTCAGCTTCAGACTCTGTGTTTTCTTCCGCATCGTGCTTACACGGATATTATCTTCAGCATCTAATAACTTATCTGTTATAAATTTTGGATCGTTGTATTCATTGACTTCTTCCTATTCAGCCTGAAGATCTTCTCATTCATTTTCACTGTCCTTTCATGTCCTCTCGTGCCATTTGACACACAAGGTCATCAACAAATGGCTTGTTTGGAGTCATTCTTTTGAATCACCGACTGCTGACCTTTTTTACATCACCGCCATAACTCAGTTCTTGTTCCATTTTGTACTAGAAACAGTTTGAAGCACTTCACAAACAAAAAAATAACCCCACATGTGGTAAATAGCACTAAAAGCCATAAATCATTTAGCTTACCAAAAAAATCAACAGCTCTGAGTATAGCAATGAAACGACTAAAAATGCACATATTTTATTCAAAATACTTTTTATATTCAATTTTTTTCGCCTATTAATTTCAAAACGGAAACAAGCGAAAACAAAAATCGAATATACAGTGGTGGCCAAAATAATAAGAGTGATTGAGGGTTTTTAGCTAGACTTTAAATATCTATTCCTAAAAGCAATAGTTTTGCTTCCAATGAGGTCTGCTGAGGAGGCTGTTAAGGATCCATTTTCAACATCAACGAGCATTTAAAAAAATTTCTCTCTAGATATCAGTGCTAGATCTATTAGACGACGTTTGCAGGAAAAGAATTTGCACGGTAGAATAGCGAGAAAGGTTTCACTGCTTAGCGTTGTTAACATAAAGAAACGTATTGAGTTTGCTACTAACAGGTAATCGACGAAACTGGAAAAATAATATTTTCAGTGACGAAACAAAAATAAATTTGTTTGGATCAGACGGCAGAATTTATGTCAGAAGACAGAAAAATCAGGATTTCAATCCAAGGAACACCAGACAGTAAAACATGGTGGTGGTAACATTAAAATTTGGGGTTGCTTTTCTTACGCTGGAGTTGGTCCTATATTTTGGATAAAAGATATCATGACAAAGGAACACTACATTGATATCTTAGAAAATATAATGCTTCCTTATGCTGAGGATAATATGCCATTAAAATGGACTTTCCAGCAGGATATCGACCCCAAACATACCGCCAAGGTTGTTAAGACTTGGTTTGAGCGACGAAAAATTTCGGTTTTGCATGGCCTTCGCAGTCGCCTGACTTAAGCCCCATCGAGAATCTGTGGGGAGATTTAAAAAAAAGAGTTTCGGAAAAAAGCACTACCAACAAACAAATTTTGTGGAGAGAAATTCAGGAAGCATGGTACGCCACACCTGTAGAAACTTGCCAATGGCTTATTGACTCCCTGCCAAGAAGGTGTGATGCAGTTTTAAAAAATAGGGGTTACGCAACGAAGTACTTAATCTGTCAGGTAATTATTTTCTTATATTCTTCAAAATATTGCTATATGATAATAATCTTTGCACTCTTTTTAGAAGTGGTAATCTACACGCTCTTATTTTTTTGACCGCCTCAGAGGACCATGAACTTAAATAAAATCAGATTTGATGTTCTTTTTTTAATGAATTACAAAAACTTTTTCTGTTAATTTATCAAAGATGTAATAGTCTTAAATACTATATAAATTTAATAAAATTTTTTTAAGTAATATAGACTTTATGCAATAAAACATGAACATATGATTCTCACTCTTATTATTTTGACCACCACTGTATATACATAAAATGTTCCCATTTACATTACTATATACGTACATTTGTACCTATGTAAATCATAGTCAGTTGATTTTATTTCTAGGTTACTCCCAACCAGATAAATATTTTTTTGCTCTCATTTCTGTTTTTCGTCGATATGAACCCGATTGAGGATATCATGGATTTTGTGATAATCGCAATTCTGTAAAGTATTTATATTCAAGTGCTTATATCGCTATAGGTATATTTGTACCTAGAAAATCAGATAAGTGTTAATTACTCGTAATACATAAAGTATTGTCTAATCGAATCCTGTCCCAAACATGGATTGCCACCTGATCTTTGGTCAATTTCAAAAAATAAAAGTTTCTAAAGTACAGGTTCAAATATATATCAAAGTTACGGAAACAGTCAGAATAAGATATATATATTTTTTCTATGCATAACTCTGTCTCAAACATGGGTTATCACGCATCGTCTATCGATCTAAGTTTTTAAGCAAAAGTATATTAGCCAAAACCTTCAAACTAATGTCAAAAGCTAAAAATGTAAAGGGTTCTCTTACTAAATAATATTCCGATAAATTATCCGTACGATATATTTTTCCAATTGGTTTTTTTTTTAAATGATTTTAAAAAGTTAAGAGATTTATATTTATGTCAAACGTTTAACTTGAAAGGCTTGCACAAAATGTGTACGGTGACTTTTCTAAACTCTGGCTAAAATAGTAGAGATTTATTTTAAATAGTAATGTATCTATATAATTAAAGTTAATATGTATAGAATATCAAGTTTTGAAGAGCTTCAATTATAGAGTTACCTTAACAAATGTTGCCCCAACCATTAAATGTCACATGTGTCTTAAAAGACTAATAAATTAAAGTTTCTGGTCAGTATAGAGCATGATATTTTTAATATATGGTGTTTCCTTAACAAATGTTGTTCGTACCATTAATACTTAAAGGTTATATTAAGTATATACGAAATATTAATTTTTTAGGAACTAATGCTAAACATTAATTAAGCCCGTATGCAAATTGTGGGCTTTAGGGGTCATGAAAGTCGAAATCAATGTTATAAGAAAGTATAGGCACGACCCAATTCTATCATGATAAATGTACTTGAGCTGCTTGTACGCAAGGTGCCAAAATATGCGGCTACAGGCATTTTGTTCCAAAATCATACTGTAGGGCATATGTCCTATTTTGGAAATATCTTAAATATTTAAGATATGTAGTGCAAATTGGAACAGAGAAAGTGGTAATGGCTTATAATGATTATTTTTTTTGTCGCGTGATCAAGGAGTGAAAAATGACTGACAAGTGAGTGAGAAGATGGTGATGTCATGAATAATGAATTCTATTCGCGTTGGTTGGTTAGTTGCACTAAAAAGTAAAACCATATTTCTTGAATATCCCGTCCTGTAATATTATAGACTCAACTTTAAAATTATCATATTGTGTATCTGCCATATATGACTCCAACGTAAATGACAAATATTTATTTGGAATTTTAATAAAATCATAATCGTTCTCATTGATGTGAGTTTCCATTTTAAAATTCAGCGTAAATTGTTATCATTTATTTGACTTGAGCCATTGGTAATGAGTATTAATTTAATTGACCAACTTAAGTGCTCTGATATCAGATTAAGTTATTAAAGAACTCATTTTAATTCAACATTGCTTAAAATTCATTAAGTTAAATTGACAAAATTTGAATAATATGGCAATGTTATTGGTGATTTTGTTTTGAATTTATTTACCAGTTTGACTTGTGCAAGTAACCAAGCAGATTTTCCAATCAGACTCATATTTTGTTTTGATACCAATGTTAAATGCAAGCAAATTTGTTTATTTCGAACACAGTGTTAGCTCAAATATAAATTATTTTTATTCCCAGTCCAAGGAGAAGTTGGTGTTTAACGACCTTGAAGTTTACCATATAGCTATCCCGTGTACAAACACAAGTCGCTCAAAAGTTTGGGACCACGACAGGCTTCAATATGTTTACTCGCATACATATAGCAAAAACTTATTTTTAAAACCATTATATTTTGTTTTTTTACCGGAATCGAATGGCAGTATGTTTTATATTTGCCTTCACTAAAAGTTTTACACGCTACTTCACTTTGTACAGATAACAATCAATACACGGTCATGGACTGAAAAAAGGAGACTTTCCATATTCCTCGGTAATGACTGATCTGATTTCGCCTATATTCTTCGAATACAGGACCATGACGTAAGATTTTCGTCTCCGAAGACCCTAAATCCTAATCTACGGATTTCTCAACGCTCGGCTTCTTACAGAAAAACCAACAAAATTAATTTTTTATAAAGAAGTTTTAGTCCGAAACTAGAACAGTTCTCTAACGTTCTATTCTTTAATTTTAGCCTTCACTTAGATTTAATTAATGGTTTGACGTTTACTCTGGGGTAGGTGACCCAGCAGGCAATTGAACAAGGCTTTCCCCGGAGAAGGCCTGCTAGCACTACAGCTATTGTAAGAGACCTTCTCAAAATTAAATTTTCATGCAAATAAAAATATGTTTGCTAATTTTTTTTTACTATAATTTTTGTTTTTATTTACATTCTGTTAATATTAACAATATGTAAATTTTATAAGTACTGAAATATTAATTAGCAGAATAGTTACACTCTATTAAGTGTGTACTCATGAAATGCTATTATGCCTAACCACAGCAGGCATGCTATTATGCCTTCCCACAGTAGCAGTGCTATAAGGTTTTCCCATAGCAGCAGTGCTATAAGGCCTTCCCACAGCAGCAGTGCTATAAGGCCTTCCCACAGTAGCAGTGCTAAAAGGCCTGATATTAGACGGCAAAGAAGAAGGACTTTATGTATTTTTTTATTTCATGTATTGCAATGTTTTATGATTCGACATTACTTTTTTGTCATTGCATTGTACTTATACGACATCAAAAGTAGATAAATGGTTAGAAGTAAGGAACGATGTGCATGTTCCTAGGCTGATCTTTTGTTTTATGTTACTTTAAAGTGGTAGAGTGTGGTGTATTCAATATCAAATTTTAAGTTAATAAAATGTCACAAAAAGTAAACATTAAAAATATCAACGAAAGGGAGGTTGACTGACGCAGATAAAAAAAAAAAACATTTAGGTAAGAGTAGTCCCACGACGTATTAAGATTTCATTTTTTCAAAGTACTTCTGTGACCCCTTCTACGGTAAGCGGTCTTAGAAGGGCTCTTGACGCAAGCAATGTAGGAAGACCTGATTGAAGAGTATTTCTAACAGGACTGCTAAAGAAGGCCTGTTTTATCGGGACGTGTCATATAAAAAAGAAAGTAAGTTTGAAAGGAGGTGGCAAGGCCTTAATCTTCCCAGGTAAGGCCTGCTAGAAGGCCTTCCCTTGCCTGCCTACTGGGGATGCATGGCCTATTTATACATACAAAGGAATATTTTCCCTTAACTTATGCTCAGTTCATGAGACCGTTTTTTGATGATTGCGATCAAATGCGTAGGTATTGCTGTTTCAGTACTTCACTCATGAAATTTTTCGACAGACATATCACTTGCAGAGTTGCAAAATTAAAAATAAATAGCAAAAGTGATATAATTATCAGGAAAAAAAAACATTCATTGAATGCATAACACCATCAACAGTCCATGCCTTAAAAATCTGTTATAGTTCTCCAGTCATTGGGGCAGTTGACTCCATTCGTTCACAACGCGATGAAAACTCGTTTCAATTTGGCATCAATCAAAATCGTAGTGAAAGGATTTTTTTACGCATGCGTTTGCCTTACTTTCAAGCATAAAACTTTATTAAAAAAAAAAAAAAAAAAGTTGCAAGTTTCAGCGGTTAATGTAATTGGAAATTAAGTCAACTTTGCGAGCACGCATTTGCTATTTGATAAGTGCGCATGCGAATTGCAGCATGGGCGGTGACATATCTGTAATAAGCACAGTGGTGCATGTTATGTTAAATATTAAACATAAAGACTTTTTATTTTGCTTGAATTTTTCAAGCATATTAGTTATTTTAGAGATTCTTTTACTTATTTAGCAACTTAGAAACATCTATATCTACTAGTGCTTCGCCGAGAGACGATATACAGTATAACCTCCTTGATTATTGCAACACCTAAGTTATTTACATTGTAGACTCTGTTAACGCAACTGTAAAAAAAGCAGTACTCAATTATTGCAACTTGAATTTTTTAACTTTTGGTCCAGTTTACTTTGACTTCTTTTTTGATTTTGAAATGCTTCTTTAAATGTTACTGCTATTTCTCAGAACAAATATATGTATGTATGTACAATATTTAAGAACTACTTGTACATTTACTTCGTGCTTATTCAGTTTAATTAAATTTATTTTACGATCGGTTGCTTTCAGTGTGCTGCAAAATGCCAGTTGTCAAAAAACGAAGATCAAGTGGAAGAAATTGAAAGTGCAAACGAAACCAATGTTTCACTCCATCTGTATCGAAGATTAAGGGTAGCACTGCTTTTAGTTCATTCAGCACTTGTATTCAATGGGCTGGAGAAAATGGCGTAAAAAATATTTTGATTCTTCAAGATCTTGGCGAAAATGCAGTGCAGCATAAACCTAATGGCATACAACAAAACGGTGTCAAAAATTTCATATTTTTTTGAAAAATAATTTTACCAAAATTATATTCTACATATGTACATAACTACTACGTCAGATATATTTATTTTAGTTTTTTTGGTTTTAAATTAAGAATGCAGTACTTTCAATAAATTACTTTTACTCTCATTCCAATTGCGAGTTTATTTTAATGAATAACTGCCCGAATTTCTATTAGTTGCGTTGAGCAAGGTTGTACTTTATATCGTTTTCGGTCACGATAACGATTACGAGACGATATTAAAAGAAATGATTTTCGTTTAAACGAGAACGAGTACGCACTGGCCAGTATCTATTTCTCGGCGATAATGTAGTGCTCATCGTATGATTGTGAAACCTGATACGTAAATGTAATGGGTCTTCCTCCTCCAATACAACAAAAGTCCTTAAATTGCTATTCTTGGAAATTATGCCAAGTTGTGAATTTCTGAGCATGAACCCAATTTTCTGCAGTATGGACTACGTAAAATGTAGGTGGGGTGGAACAATGGTCAGTGCACGAAAATATGGGCGATAACAAGATGAGAACAAAAAGATAACGCTACGGATCAAAAATTTGTCGAACGAGTACGAGACGGTAAGCCCGGCGGCACTACGAGCACGATACGATAATTTTTTGATTTACGATAATTCAATTTGCACTAGAGTCTATTGCTCCACTGTGCAATTGTATCAATAATATCTAATATATTTCGAAATTTTTTGTTGCGTAAAAAAAAAAATAGTAAAAGCCATGGCTAAAAAATTGTATGTTATATCACATATTGAATACGCCTTTGGGCAAATTCGCTCCATTTCTCAACGCTCTAAATTATTTAAGTAATCGGGGACTATGATTTTATAACAAAATAAAAAAGTTAATCAATTAGAAGCACATAAATAATTTGAAAAGAAAAAACTGTCAAAACTCTTGGCATAACAAAAACAAAGTATTATACAATACATGCATGTGTGCATGTGTATGTGGATATATGTATGACATTCGTATGAACATACGAGTACATTAAGGCGGAGTGAGAAAATATTAAGGAATAAAAAATTTCATAGTTGTAATAAGTGGGTTAAATTTCTGTGGAAATTTTCAACCTTCAGATTAGCATTATGGAACTGAAATTGACCATGTGTGGCTACAAATACCTTTGGAAGTTCCTTCATAATTTTTCTAAATATCTTTATCCATACCAATTTTAATCAAGGTCATGGTAATTTAAGGACAACTTAAAGCGTACTTTTTATATATTAGCGCATGGCGATTCTTACAACACAGGTGTCATTTTTTTTCGAAAAAAAACTTTTTTAATGTTTTTTTTTTTTAATGTTATCATCACCTTTAAAATAAAATTTTTAAAGAAATATATATATTTGCTGAAACGAACAACTTAAAAACTGAACAAATCCATACAAATTTTAGCTACTAACACCACCGATACCAGGTCCTTAAGTCCCCAGAGTTTGCTGCAAAAAGTATTGCATTTTACTCAGCCCTAATGTGCACATAAATAGGGTCATCTAACAAGAGGTGTCATTCTAAATCTGACAAAATATTTTTGTCAGAAATGGTGATGCTTTGACTATAATTTAAAGTACAAGCTCTGAGGTTAGTAATGTAACACAAATGTTCGCCTCGGCTCTGCCTACTAATGGTCATTCTACTAATGTAGCTATTCATCATGTTTTCGCACAAGTGCGACTGTATTTCACTAATAACAGCTCTGTTATTTTCTTTGAGTTCTTGAATCAATTGTGGAATATTTGCATAGACTTTATCTTGAATATAACCCCAAAGTAAAATAGCTAATGGTGTTATATCGCATGATCTTGATAGCCAATCGCAGGCTCTTCAAAAGTTATCTCAATTTTACTTGAATATTTACAGTTCAAATATGGCACTAAATTTAAAAAGACACCTTTTGGATGACACCTTTTTGGATGACCCTATGCAAAAGAATTTAAACACAATTTGAGATACTTTTATGTTTTGTAGCTTTTTCGTTATTTTATTTCGTCGCTAACAGCCACAGCAATTAATGTTGCAACACCTGGCCATACGATTAAAGCTGTTGTGGTGGTCTTTTAATTGAGTGCTACTCTGAAACTGAAAATAAAGATTTTTTTTTGTTCTTTGGGTGGTCCTCCTACCGCTGATTGCATGATGTTGCTACGTAAAATAAGGAAAACCTAGCAACTTCTGATACCTTGATTTGTGCTGAGCTTTCGGAAATTAGTTTTACCTTGAGTTTTTGCAGAATTGCGTCGCACACCTGCGCAGGCGTATCTTGTAGATTGGTAGGCTTTAAAAAAATGTGATTTTATATTTATATTGTAGACATTTAACGAACCGGGTGTGGTTGGATAGTAAATTTGCTTTTTCAAGTTATAGGTAAACTGAATAAAAAATTTAATTCAACTTGTTATCGTCACTTATTTTTTGAAAAGAAAAATTGAATATATAAATATCAACTCCAGACTATTTGGTGAGAAAATTTTATGATGTGTACCAAATACTTCTAAAGAAGCAATAACAAATGGTTTGGAAAAATATATTGCGAAAAAATCTAGACTCTTGTGTTTCCCTCCCAGTATTTTGCACTACATAGTTTCGATACTCTTGCACTGGTCCGTCGTATCATTTGGTTAACATTCTCGCATAAAATATAAAAAATTCTTGAACTAAATTCGCGCTTATGAAAATAAGCGGGATTTTTGATACCAACCTAGGTCGAAATTTTGATATGAGACGATGTTTGAATACTTTTTTTCACTGTACTAATGTGTTCAGCATCTATTACAGTGGTGCCCTCCACTTAATTTATTTACATTTCACACAGCGCTTAAAGTACTTGCATGCTCCACAGGAAAGGTTAGCACGAGCAGTAGATTGACATCATGAATCGAATAAGGACTCTGTACCAAGACTCAGGCCGTCTCGGACACAGTCCTCTAAAAAAATATCTTGTGAGCTAGTGCTTTACCGAGAACCGATAAGTATCGTTATCGTTCCCGGTCCGTTATCCAAAAAGTTATTTCGCATATGACCGAGGACGAAAGTGAGATAGGCCTGGCCGATATCTCGTTTTCGGCGTATGTACATACGATGAACACTTAATTCACCAAAAATGGGTCAAAAACGTATACCATGGTCCGGGTACCCATTTTCGGGTCAAAAACGGTTCTTTCCGAGGTCACGAGGTTCCATTAGTAATGTCCAAAACTATTTTTCCAGAAATTTTTCGTGTGAAAAAACAAAATACTTTTCCGAAAATGGATCGAAAACGGTCATTTCTAGAGTCCGGAGCCACCCTAATCAATGTCCAAAATCAATTTTTATCTTTCCCCCATCGATTGGAGCAAAAAAAGCATATGTTTAATAAGTAGCTCACGCAACACCCATATATTTACTTATACGAATGGAAACGGAGTGAAACCGCATTCACTAGAAGTGATTGTGAAACGGAATGGTAGCTAGCTTCACAAAATATTCTGTGAGCGTTGAACCTGTGTAAGTCTACTGAAAGTTTCAACCGATTCATGAATGGCAAAAATGATGAGTAGCTCACTGCTGTTCGCTGGTCGGTACCTTATAATTTCGTTACCGGAAACAATACTCAGTGTAAGCGTCAGATACAATCTTTGGACTTGATAACCTTTTACTGCTACTGTATAAAATATTAAAAAATTATACAGCTGAATTTAAATAAAATAAAAACTTAAGGTTTTCACCCAGTTGTATGAGGTTTGTAGCTAGTGCAGGAAAGAGCCTATGCATATTACAAGTCACTTAAGCATATAAATATACATATATGTCTGTGTATATATGTATGAGACACTCCAGGTCAACTGGGACAAAGGTCTGTCCAAAAATAAGCGCTCCGAAAAACGTTTTTAGTGTCTCAAAATGTTCGTGTGCTCAAAAGCTTTCATCTGAGAACGGGTATTTTCGAATTTCAAAACGCTGGCTCCAATATGGCGGGCGAAAGCCGCATAAAAATCAAGTGCTCAGCATAAAAATTTGCAACCGATCGGGTCATATCTTGACTCAAATTGTAGCTGATGGACGCCTCTAAAAATTTGATGTGGTAGATTGACCAAATTCATCACGGTGGATCCAATATGGCGGTCAAAATTTCAATATGGTGGTTGAATTTTTGAAATTCAACTAATTTGTACCAAATTTGGTATACTGGGTTCTGATCACAATTTCAGGTCAAATTTGCCAAAGATGGCAGATGCAAGATGGTGGACGAGGTTTTTGAAAATCAACAGTTTTGTACCAAACTAGGTTGACGGACTTGTTACATGTTTTTTTTTTTTTTTTTAAATCTACTAATATCTATAAGCTTAAAATTTTAAGTGAATAACTTGAGTACTAAGATTTTTATTGTTAACAAGAGAATAATGAATAAATGAAATGAAAATAAATAAAAAATATCCATAATAATCAAATAAATGTATTTTGCAAAGAACAAAAACAAACAAAAATTGAATCAATTATTTTATATTAATTTTATGGGAAATAATTTAGTTTATGTTTTTATGTAATTTTATTATATTTCTTTTGTTGTTAAAAATGTATGGTGTCAGCAATATTCAGATATTTTAAAAGAAAACCTACATTTCGCTTGATTTTACAATTTAATATCCTAACAAAAACATTTTAAAAATAAAACAAAAGCTAATTATGTTTTTTTTTTCTTGAATGACAAAAAGCTGTCAAATAAAAATAAACTCAACTTGACTTTACCTCAGAAATAATCATTTGCTGACATAGAGTTTCAGTGTAAAAATTAATAAATAATTTATTATTATTATAAAATTAACTGATAAAGAAGAAGAAAAATGAAAGAAGAAAAAACATTCATGGAATTACTAATAGCTGATATCACAAAAAACTGATATTCATGTAGTATCCCCAAATTAAAATGAGTAAAAAAGTTAAAGTTAAAGTATCAAATGATAAAGACAGAATTTTGATTTAGTGTAAGAAGTATTTTAATTTCATATGTATTTTTATATGATAAGAACTTCACTGGCCTTGAATAATCTCAAAATATTTGAAGATGGAAATTTTCTTCGCAGAGCCAAAAATGTTTCCAGCAACGTGAAAACCCCAGTGTACATAGCTAGTTGCCAGTAGTTCATCTGCTATTTTATAATTAAGAAAAAAATCTATCAATAAAATTAAAAGTTATATCCAATTGCTTCGTTTACTTGCATTTCATTCATGAGTTTTTGCCAATTGTGTGATGTTGACACATTTGTTAAGAACATTTGACCGTAAGCACTTACCCAGTTCTCTATAGAGCAATAATAAAAATGTGAATTGCTATTTTATTGCAATGAAATGCTATTGGTTGCAAAAGTTCATTGACGCGCACGAACTTCAAAGAAATATAAATTTCATGCCAACTTTGTTGCCGTTCAACAAATGTGGCACAACTGCATCAGGCGCATTCCATGTCTGTGCTCATAAAACATTCGTAGCACTAGCACAAAAACAAAAAAAAAAAAAAAACAACAACTTAGCAGCAACAACAAACAATTTACAATGCAGCAACAAAAAAAAGGAACGCTGCCAAATATTATGACGTTGTTTGGTGTACCAGTTAGATCAGAGATTCTCAAAATGAGGTCAACGGAGTTATCTCAGAGCATCCACGTGTAAGGATGTAAGAATAAATAAGTAATAAAGAAAAGTTCTCAAAAGGTAAATTGATGTTACCGTGTGACTCAAGCCACTAAGTGAACATAACTTAAAATTGTAATAAAATAGTGATGAAAACAATAGCAGTTTTTAATTTTTAATTAAACGATAACATTTAGCTTACAGCTAGTAACGACTGACGCTCATGTAAATTTGCAAATCAATTCAAGCAAATCGAATTACAGCAACATAGTAAACGTTGACACGTGTTTTGCCTCGAAATGGCACTTCAGAACGCCTTGATTGTTGTTGGGACTTTCATCGAATTAATGTTTCATTTTAATAAGGCTAACATTTGATACAATTTCGTATCTAAAGATATTCTATGTTTGAGTTTCCAAAATAAAACGCGCATCAAAACCAGTATGGTATTTCACTGCGATCTATTTTTTCTATATCATTAATACTAAAGTTAATGCCATGCCCACTTTTTCAATTCCACATATTTTAAGCACAATAAAGGATATTTATGATCTGCATTCGTTTCCATTACAATACCTTACAAGGTTTGCGAGATATGAAATTAAAAAAATTAAAAGTTTCGAGTGATTTCACGCCCTTGTACGAGTCTTTAACCTAATGTATCCTGTAATGTTTGTATAATTTGTTTCACATATGCACCAAGTCCATAAATTTCATCGCTGCAGCCTTTGTAAAAACACAATAGTACCTACTATACATTGGATTCCAGATGCCAGTGTTATCATAGTTACGGTTAAGCCCATACTATTTGCACTCTACACATCTTAAGAACAATATAATGTTTAAAATATTATCCAAGACCAAATTTGTAGAGAATCATATGCTCTACAATTGTTTTCATCGCCTCAAGTGTCACTTAGAGCAATGGAAGCAAGATGTTTACAAAAACCGGGTTTCGCGAACTTTTAGAGACATTTGAACGAACTTATAAAGTGTCAAAACAAAGCTATGTATAAATTTACAACTTGCATACCGGGATTCAATACATATTTCCCCATAAATGACTGGGCTCTAAAGAACAAAACCAAACACCCTAAGCCGTCAGTATGATGGGAGGATTTAAGTTTAAGGCTCAGAGCCATAAAATTATGCTCATTGCAGATGTGTAAAAACAATTATACTCAGGACACATTATTTTGTGAGGAAATTTTGAGCAGCAACATTACTTATATTTTCAAGGTACAGTAAAAATTTATTCTATTTCATATTTATTTCTAACGTCTTTATATCTAAAAAAACTGTTTGATGATTTTTTGAAAATTGTAAGCTATCTAAAAGCTCGGCCTTTGAACGCCATTATTTTACCCTGATATGTAAATAAAATTTAGCACATGTATTTTTTTGTGACGTTAAAGATTTTTTCAACAATTCAGATGAGGATTATTCGAAATTCAACTCATTTCGTTTCCGAACGATGGGACGACGTACACTTTAAGAAACTCTGAACTTAGATACCCAAAGAAGTTTATCAAAGAAGAACAAAAAATAAGCAAATAAATAAGAAGAAGTCAGAAAAAGTACTAAAAGTTTGCTATAAATTATTTTTGTAGAACAAATACTGCATCAGTATACATGCACTTTATATGCTCTTACCAGCCCAGGGATATACAAATTTTTAGGAAAAAATTAATCTTATCCGTTTAAAAGTATACAAAAAACCGAATTTTTAAGCATCAATATTTGGTAACCAAACGAGGAGATAAATGAATTATTCCTTTAAGTATCAGTGGTATAAATTTGAATGGTCAAATTGTACATAATTCTATAGTCCTTGCATAAATATCTCTAGTTCGAACGAAAATTGTTCAAGTTTGGTGAAGGTAACTGAAGCAATTTTAAAAACATTTATTCTTGAATTTTTTTTGAGGGAAATATTTTGCTTCTAGAACTCTTTGCAAATGAGTATTAGGTTGGGTTACCCGACGACCAAGACACAAATAGAGGACAATCAAAAAGTTTCCAGTTAACACTCCGATTTACGGAAAAGTTTTCGAAATTCTGTCTACTTTCTCAACGTTTTCAAACAGATAAACAAAAATGATTCCTTACTTTTCATTACATATTTAAATTACAATTAAGATATTCCTTCGAGAATCTATTTCTTTTCCATTTTCCAATTGATGTGCGTTGAAAATCCTTTTGGAAGAATACAATTTATTCGAAAATAACCTCAAATCGTGGACACTTACAGATTTTCAAGAACACGCTGAGGGACATGAAATAAAAACTGTCCGGATATTTGGGTTTTTGAAAAATAAATTAAGAAATCATTAGTATGCGTCTCCTGAGCATAAATTTAAAATTATCAGGGACCGTGTGGGCCAGGCTCAACCTCGAAAAAAAATTGTTTTTTAAATATTTGTTTTTTGCATTAAGCTCTCTAAGCCACGTACTAAACAGAAAATATCTGTGAACTACTTTCAATCTTCGATCCAAAAAAAAACAATTTAAATTTTGTAGCTCTGGTAGCAACCTTAGAAGTTTTATTTTAATTTATAGTCCGAGAGGGAGCGTTTGATTTTTCGAGGTTCTTTCTGCCTACTTCATTCTTTTTTCACAATTGATAGTTTAAGTAAGGCTGACAATGGAAATAAGCGCCAGTTCTGAGAGGCCAACGGAAAAAGTTTCGCTCAATAACTGGGAAAGTAAGCCACAAGTAGAAATTACGTTCCGAACAATGTTGTAGAGGAGGTAAAAACACATCGATATCATGCCGCAAAAATTTCGGTATGACGAGATTTGGCCCACTTTTCATACTTAGTTTTAAATTTTTAATGGATTTAAAAAAAAGAGAAGTACCGTACTCCCTAAAAAAGTACGGTCGGTCACACTAGACAAGGCATTCTTTTGATGCCAGTAAGGCAGAGTGCTAAAATATTTAGAAAGTGCCATCGTGATACCTTCATCGGATGTTAAAAATTGTCCCATAGTCCCTCGAAATGTGTAAAAATGTTAGTAAACAGAGATATTACGTGAAAGAGCATTGGATGAGAATGAAAGAGACGAGGGTTGTAATGAGAGGTTAGTTTGATGCATTTTCGATAGGTCGTATAAATAATATTGGTGATATGGCGGACGGACTCATATGTCGGTATTTGACGTAAGCGTCTTTGCTTTTGTTTGCGTTTTTCGTTAACGAATGTTTAGATTTTCATTAGTGGTTCTTTTGTTGGGTCAGTTTACGTCCTTGTTTGTATGTTTTTTTTGTCTTCTAGTAGTTTACTCGTTTTGTTCATGTGTTATGTATGTTTGTATAATACTATCTGTCATCTTGCCCAGGAAACATTTTTAATTGCAGAAGAGTCATATATCAAAGTCACCTTTCAATCGCCGAAGCGATGCTTTCGAGCTCATGTTCATGATGTCGAGCGACAGTTTGTTCGGGAGAAAGTGCTCATGGGTAGCGACTCACATTAACGATTTGCGATTGAATCATAAAGAAGTGTTTCGAACAATTGGTGTTTTAGTCAAATAAAATTAATTTTACTCAAACGGATTTGGAATTATTGCTTCACGTTACTTGCGTGAATATTTATCATAATTTTTTTTTTTATGTTATAATTCTTCCAGAAGAACTATCATCCAAATCTCGACAGGGTATAAATATTTTTTTTCCACTCTGCGGGCTTATCTTCAAAATGAATTTTCATTCTCCCGGCTTTTTAATGTGGTGATTTTGTTAGATGCAATCGATCTGGCCACAGCTTTCTCTCTACAGTCAGTCGTCTACCGTTTAAGTGTACTGCTCCAAGGATGGTGAGAAGCTCTTTTTGTGATCGGCAATTTAAATTTTCTCACAAGTGAAAGATTCATTTGCTGTCCTCTGGGAAGTCAACATTTGTTTTGTTATCAAACCAATTCTCATTCATAATGCATTTAATCCAACCCAGTTTAGTTTGAGACCTTCTTCTCTTTGTTTAATTTTGACATCAATGTATTTGGATGCGTGCACTTGTCGCAACATAAATTTTGGAAGGAGCAGTTTTCTTTCTCAATAAAAACCACCTCAATCATGTTAAAAAAACTTTGTGTTGAAAAAATTTTGCGTAATTGTTGCCAGTAAAGTCGTTTAGGGCTTTCAAACAAATGACGTAAGAAAATTTTTCCGCTTTTTCTGGTCTAAGCCACAATTTTGAATAAAGTTTTTTTTTGATAATCTAAAAGCAAAAACTACATTGAAAAGAAAATATTATGTTATGTGGTATTATACCAATTTACCATTTATTTGATGCACAGATGAATACACAACTAATGGGTTAATTTTTTTACTACATATTTGTTTTTCAGTGTAAATTTTTTGACAATGCTCAGTAAGTTTTGCCATAAACAGACTAACAAACGAACAGTGCTTGCAAATCTTTGAAATTAATTATCAAAATTCGTGCTCTGTGAGAAATGTTTTTAATCGAAAAATTTTCTTCAGCGACGAAGCTCATTTTTGGCTCAAATAATGATATGTAAATAAGCAGAAGTTCCGAATTTGATCTGAAAAGTAGCTAAAGGCAGTTCAAGTTTGATGCAATTTGTGGGCCGGCGATATCGTTGGATCGTACTTTTTCAAAAATAATGAAAATTGCAACGTTACAGTCAATACAGCAAGGTACCGCGCGATGATTACCGACTTTTTTTTGCACAAAATGGAAGACTTGGACTTCGTTGAGGCGAGAGGCGAGTTTGGTGAGCAATTAATCTCACATTTTGGATCAGTTCACTGGCCGCCAAGATTATGCGATTTGACCCTACTAGACTATTTTTTGTGAGGCTACGTGAACTCTCGTGTAGAGGATGAGATACCGGCCGAAATCGGTACATTATTTTAGCTCTGAAAACATATTTTCCTACTGGAGGCGAGTCACCTTCCACTTTGAAACAAATAGCTTTTACAGGAATTAGTCTATCTCTGTACCGAATTCCATAAAAATCGGTCCATTAGTTTAGCAGTGAAAATACTTTTCCTGTTTGAGGTGCTGCCACGCCTACTAAAAAAATTTGAGATTTTTGAAATCTTTTTTAGGGTTCAATCTATGTCCTTACAAAATTTCATCAAAATTGGTGCTTTAGTTATGTAGTAACGACGTATATTCCTGTAAAAGGCGTGGCACCGCCCACTTAAAAAATTAAATTTTACTCAAGAATCAGTTTAACTCTATACCAAATTCATCAAAATTGAAAAATCGGCTCAGCCGAGAAAGCTTTTTTTCCATTAAGAGCGGTGCCACGCCCCCTTAAAGAAATAGAAGTTTCTAATAACCTTTTTAAGGGTTCAATCACTCTCCATACCAAATTTTATTAAAAATTCAATTAGTTTAGCCGCCTTCTATAGAAAAATAAAGTTTTTATTTACATATAGATGAAAAATTTATGCACTATATCTACATAAAAAAAAAAATCGTTTATTGCGTTAGAAGTACATCTTTTGTAGAGGCAAAGCCATTTGTCTTTAGGCCCTTATAGCTAAGTTGATACAGTACCGTCCGGCTACGGTTCTGTATCAGCCAATCAGCGCGCGATTTAAATGACGGCTTGCGAGCCGAAAAGTTGATACCTACATCGACGCACGAAGCCTTATACTCACCCGCATCGATTCTATTCCGAATTCGGGGTCCCTATCTGATAAATATTTTAGTTCAGTTGTCATATTAAGTAGTTGTTGTCGTGACAGCCTTGATTATAAGAAGCAATCGAAGCGTCAAATTCAATCAGGGCAGCCACGACGATAACTGCAACGCCAACTTGACAAAAAATGTATCGAATAGAGACCATAAATTCAGAACAGAATCAACGCGAGTGAGATTGTACGCTGAAAAAATTAGTGAAAAATTTCCGTGTTAAATTAATGTTTCCCGTGTTGAATTTCACATGGGGAAGTCTCACGCGTGTGGAAATCTAAACACACGCAACAGATCTTCCGGAGCCCCTGGCTATCCTATTCGCAATTGCATTTAGCTCGGTATCTTATTCAACAGAAGACTGACGCAAAAAAGCACCAAAGCGTGAATACTTCGAAAGTAAACGAAGTGGAGGAAGAAAAATTAGCAATCGATTTTGCACCAAGCAATATAGGTTTCGTTACATTAACCGATTCTCGTTTTCATTCCCTCAGAGCAGCTTCGCATCTCTATCGTTCCAAGCATCAAAACATCGGGACAGGTGGCAGCGAAATTTTTTGTTGCCTTCGAAACACCCAGCTGAAGTGCGCCACGCGGCCATAACATATTTACCAAAACAAAGCAAATTCCTATTTTCTTTAAATTATTCTTCTTTATATTTTTTTAAAGTTAATTTTATAAGTGAGTTACCCGCCCATAAAATTGACTGCTCAATTAACGCATTTTGCCCGAAGCGAAAAAAAAACAACATTTAATTTTAATCGCACTCTTAAATGGCCATTTTAAATGTCTTTGCTTGTCGAGTCTTACCACTTCTGTGACAAATTTAGGAAAAAATTTTGCGCTTTTTGAAGCTTTCGGAGTGGCGTACAACAAATGAATGGCGACTTGATGAAATCATGACTAATTAGGTGACAAGAAAAGTGGTATTAAATTGCAATTAATAAATAGGTTCTATCTTACAATACACAGTATGCTAAATAAGACGCAGCTTTCAGTGGTTGATTTTAATTTGGAATTACGTATTTACATCACTAATACCAACTACTTAGTAAGTAAAACTAGAAATCATAGCTTTGAAATGGGGTCATATTTCGAAAGAAGTTATCTTGTACCCATAATTAAAGCATTCTCAGCCTGTAAATTGCACTTAATTTTAATTGTAATCGTGTAGACGCTGTCATGAGTTTCTCCATTCGCCTTAAATTGCACCAATTTGCACTCGAACGCTGATGAAAGAAAAACAGCATCAAAAAAGCTGAAGCCAACGCACGCAGACCTAAACGCAAATTAGGCAACAATATTGATGTTGGTAGCAGCATTTGTTGTAGCCATGGCTTAAAGGTGTGGCACGCAATACTCCGCTTTGGAGTATGAACTTATTTGGTTTGTTTCGTTAATGTTAATCGAAAAATTTATAGAAGTAAATTAAATCTTTGTAGAACATCGTTTATTGTTTGTAATTTTTGCCGTAGGTTGTGCTGCAAAATTCAATTCATGAGAAAAATCTTTAAATTTGAAGGTTAAACAAAGTCGAGTTGTCTATGCACCTTTGGGTAGCGCTGATTGTTGCCAATTTATTATGAGTTCATCATTTTATAAGCAAGTGCACGGTGTAAATTGCAGCTGCTGATAAATCGAATGTTAATTTTTTTGTTATTCCACCGTTGCACAGTGGGAGATCGTCGTACATCAAAGTCTACTGTACAAAGGATATAGAAGAAAAGTATGCTGAAGACATATAGATTTCAAGAAGTTTCATTACTATAAAGCTACGATGGAATGATATCAAAGTAAAAAGATCAATTTGGTACCAAAAATAGCAAATCCGCCCAACTGCCCAGAGCTTCGTCCAATTGAGAGAAATTGGGCTCTAATGAAAAGAGATATTCGAAAGAGTGGCAAGACTGTAAATAACCTACAAGACTTCAGATTTAAGTGGAAAAATTCGTACCATACTGTCGATGAAACAACTGTGCAAAATTTAATGAAGGGCCTTAAGAAAAAAGTTAAAAATTTTTATAGAAAAAAAAATTGCTAATTAATGTTTAGTAATTTATATTCTGAACACTAGATAATAAAAAAAGAACAACAAAATTTACTGGGTGTTTTATTATAACTGAAAAACAAAATGTTAGTTTTTTCTGGGACACTTCTTATTAAGTGCGAAAGTATGGTTAACCAAAATCCAAAGTTTCTGCTGCAGTTTTTCAGATTTATGAACTTTTTTCTATTGCAATATTTGAAGGAACAATTTATTTTATTTCTTCACATTTTGCAATCCTTTACAATAATTGTAGCAATTGTAAGAGCTTACAGTGTTAATGGAGTTGTTTAAATTCAGAAGGGAGTTTTTTTTACAGAGGAAGGGAGCGGGTAAGAAGTATTTTTCGCCTTACCCCTTTAGGATGAAGGATATAAAATTCAATGTTTTTTGAAAGCAGAAATTTTCCAAAAGATTTTTGTCCAATAATTTGTAAACTATAAAATATATCGCAAGAGCATTAGCATATTTGAAACCAACATAGCCAAATTCATGAAATTTGATGCCCATTTTGATGAAAAAATCTCAACCACAAACACCTCTATATAGAAGGTAGGCGTGTACGCTAGCAGATTTTTTCCAGGTTCACAAATTTTTGTTGCTTTAACCTAACAAACATCTGTACCAAATTTCAGAAGTCCAAAGCTTTTATTACTATTTATGAGCAAATTCTTCCACTGTGCGTTGATCCACAGTAAAAAGTACGGTAACCTCGCTTTTCAGCCCTTTCGGTTGTTGTTAAACTGCTAAGAGGTAATAGAGGTGTGTCTGCCCCATTAAGTTATGAATAGATTTTGCTTTTAAATGGAATATGTTGTCTTTCTTGAATCACCTTTTTTAATCATGGAAGGACCATCTACACATTCCAAACTATATATTTCTAGAGCAAACAGATTGATATGTGCGTGGAGTGAGGTTTTTTATTTAGAAGATTTAAGAACTAGATTTATTTCTTCATACTTTGTTTTGAAAAATGAACTCAGACTTAATTCATTTGATATTTTAAATGTTTTTAAGAAATATATAGCTTTGGTCTTATGCAAAAATTAAGGAAAAATAACGAAGAAACGAAGGAGGAAACAATGAATTTCCAGGAGCAAGTTCTATTTCACCACGAATTTCAATTACATAAAAAATTGGAATGACTGAAAATGCTGTGCATTTATTATATGTACGTTGACTCCTTCCCCCATTAACACGCATAGTATCAATTTAGTGGACTACAACTACTCTATTTAGTTGGATATTATGTGAAAAACTCCTAAAGTTAAGTATGGATTAAACATTATTTATGCAATTGTAATCAGCATAACAATCAGTTGAAAAAAAAAAATTCTAAACCCGGGCCAACTCACCGAATATCAAAAAAAAATGTAATGGCCTTGTAGGAAATATATCAAAATGTAAGTATTAACGTCAAAATTGAAAAATAAATCATAACATTAGGCCGAAGGTGTATTATCTATGGCAAAATACGAGAAATAGCAAATCGATGACACATGAAAAAGTGTACTTTTTGCAGCTGAAGATTCCGAACGCAAGGGTAGTTACAGCAGCTGTTCTAATATATATATAGAGCATGAAATGGCCGGAGCTCAAATTTGAGTCAGAACAAATTAACCAAAACTGGCCTTATGTAACGTTACCTATTCATCTGTTGTCTTTTCATGATTGCCCAAGATAAAAGGAGTGACTGATTTGTAAATTTACATGAAAATCGGTGTTTGGTAATGAATGTGACTTCCATTGATTAATATCAATAAAATAAAATGAAATTTGTAAAGTATACATAGATGTTCATAAATCAATATACATACATATATACATAAGTGACAAAAGGAAGATTTACAAATAACTGCAGATTCAAGAATGCTGTAAGAAGTAAATTAAATTCAAAAAATTCTATTTTCCGATGATGCAGATATGTGAATGAAGATTCTTCCGAAATCAATTAAGTTTTGTTTTTCCAGTGGTATTACTAATCATCGTCGACCACACCTTCCTTTCGATGTTAACGAGTTGTGCCCACAACGGAACTGTCGGTTTTCTTGTTGTTGGTGCTGATGTTATGGCACCCCTTGGTACCAACATTTTCGCAAAGATTTATGACTGCTAGCAATTGAATGAAATTGTAAGCAAATGAATTTGTTTGCGATTTTAGCGAATTATCTGGCAATTATTATGTAATGGCCTTGTAGGAAATATATCTTGTAGGGTATATTAGAGAATTTCTATTAAAAATTTTTTACGCATTATGCAGTACAGGAATTAAGGAATAAGACAACTCGAAAAAAATGTCAGGACACAAGTCAACTTTCAAAGTCAGGTTGTCATATAGATACTTAACCTTGAGTTATTTATAACATAATTTCCAGTTGGGATTGAGGTATAAACCACAGTAGCAAGAAGACAATCAACAACAACGGCAGCAATAAAAACAATAACAGAAGCATCATTTACATTTTGCTGTAGCACATTAGCAACGCTAACCAGCGACATTGCCAAACAATGGGCTGCCATAGAAAATTAATGTGGCTGAATGGTGCACTTTGATTTTAACCGTTTGAACTTCAATTGTGACTTTACAATAGGAACAATACTACGCGAACAGTAAATGTTATATAACAATCGTGGTGTATTCTGAAACATTTTAATTGTTAGCAGAACAATTTTGCAATTATTTACAAATGTTTTGGAACTGAAGCTCGATGCCACAAAAGAATCTTGTAGAATTTATTGATGAAATTGTATTTGTGTTTTTCACATAAGGTGTCCTCAAAAATGTGTAGAAAACTAAATTTCTATTACTATTTCTATAAAATATTTAAGATTTTAAACACCAACTTAGTGTTATTTTAATAGTAGTCAGGGTCTTTATTTAAGCAGTTTCGGGTTCAGAAGAGAACACAAATTCACTCTTACGACATTGCTACTAAAATCTTACCACATTGGATGCTGATTCACATATTTTCAAAATATTTTTTTAAGAGTAAACTACACAGAGAAAATTATTTATTTGTGCATATCGATATTTGGTAATTCTTAAGAAATTATATATTTGATGTGTACGAAATCAATATTTGACATAAGCAATTTTTTGAAGTTTTATTTGTTTTTAGTCACCTGATATTTGACATAAGTTAAGATGCCACACATTCGACCGAATCGAATAATATTAGTGAATAAATCTTTATCTAGTAATAATTACCTAATTATGTTTGGATTATTAAACTATGTTAATCATATATTTGCAAGGGATTACCAAACAAAAACTTGGCTGAAACAAATAATTCCTTATTGCAAACATTAACATGTTAATAATCACCAAATCATTTGGGTAAACAGCATAAATAGGAGGAAAAAGGTCATTTTACAGGATTTAATTTTCGGAAAACAGGATACAATTTTTTGTTTGTTCTTTAAGCAGAGTAGACAGTAAATGTTGTGTATGAATAAATATTGTGGGACTAAAATTTAATCAGAGTCTTCGTAAATGCTCAGTTCCACCTTGAGTTTCAACAAAATACTTGAATTTCGTTATGATTTTCCGCTGCATGTCCGGTTTTGTTTTTATCCGATTGTAAAAATCAATGCACCACATGTTCAAATTGATCTTAGCTGTCAGAATGGCTTTTAAAGTTTCTTCTTTTAAATGAGATTTTTCATCTGTCCACGTCTTGTTCATGGACGCGATTACTCGTTCCACAGAGGCGATCGTGTCGGATAAACACAGAACATAATCCACTATTGCTGCCATTTCTTTGTAATCGCAATTCTCAGCTTACAAATGAGAAAAAGTTTCGACTTATCGATTCGTAACTAATACAAAATATTCAAAACTTGGAAAATAATTGATATGGTAATGCTTTATTTTACAACCTTTTTTTGTAAAGAAGTTTTGATCACGTCATCAATGTAAGGGTTGACGAACACAAACTAACAAGAACAAACTGAGTGAGATAATAATCGTTAGCTTTCAAGAGAAATTCAAAGTTTAAAATCAATGGAAATAAAACAGGATAGTTACAGAGTATTTACAGGATTATTCACAAAAATACAGCAGTGATCTTTTTTGGAATGTTCTCTGAAAATACAGGAGTATCCTGTAAAATACAAGGTAAATGGCATGGCAAGCAATACCCGGTGAGCAAAAAACTGTGTATTAAAACATCGATTCAAGTCTATAACGGTATTTTCTCATATCGGGTCATCCGTATATTGCCGTTGGTATTTGCACAGTCATAAATGCTTGTAAGTAATTAGTGTTTTACTTTAATATGTTGAGAATTGTATAGCATTCATATTAATGTGAAGTAAAATTACAAATAAGATTTCCAAATGCTACATATATATTCAATCCAATCAAATGTGTTCAATCGACTCAAATAAATAGCATGTTTGGTCCAATAAACAAGATTTTTCCTTCCCTTTGAGGGCATAGTTATATTTACTAAAAACTGTTGATAGTTAATAAATATTTTTAAAAAATTTATCAAACAAATACATTTATTTGAAGGAAATATTCGCTTTCATACCTATTACATGGCAAACTTTTTAATAGTTAGAATAGCTATGCGCTGTCTAACTCGAAATCAGTGTTACATCAATATCATTCACTCAATTGGTGACTTCACAATTTGAAAGCGCCAAATTCGCTTGAAATATTATGAACCGATATATATCGATATCATACTAGGTCCTGATAACCGAGGACGAGAACGAGAAAGATATGCCCGACATCTCGCTATCGCCGATAATGTAGTATTTTTCGTGCGATACGTCAAAACAAGCAACGATACGTACGAGAAATAGGATATTGGTAGAATTCGCGAACTATCGATGACACTATCGATACAATCAATAGTCTCGCACTATCGCGACTATCGATGGTTTATGACAGACTATCGATAGAATTTATATTTTTCATTCTAGAATTGTTTTCATACTTTCGATAATATTGAATAGCACCATCAGTGTAAATGTCATTTCTTCAAACGCGTTTGATTTTGACAACTTGGCAAAATTGTTTATTTATATCAAAGTTTACCAAAAGAGCGCCAAGTTATTATTTTGTTTCTGTTGTGAATTTTAAATACGGAAAAATTTTCTTACGTGCTTTTTAATTGTGAGAAAGTGATCAAAAAGTGTCGTTCTGATCAAGTTTCGGAGATATAGTTATCGGAAGTTGAGGATATAGCTTTTATAAAACGCGGTATAAGATAGATTTCCAAAATATTGGTATCATATGTAAGGTAATTGAACAACGCATAAAATCGACAGACAAATATTAGCAATTTGTGATATGACGATTTTTGTAAAATTTCGTTTTAGTTTTCACAAAAATGCAATGAATTAATTTATTTACATGCCGGTAAAAAATGGGTTAATATAAATAATTGGCACAAATGATAAATCATTTTTAAGCTTAAGAGTAGAGCTTTCTTGTGATGCTAAAAAAATTATACGTTTTTTGGAAAAAATAACGGTTGTTGTATAAAAGATATTTTATAACTTGAAAGCCGTACAATGAATATCTATTATTTTGGAAAAATAGTCAGAGATTTCTAACTTATGCCTCATTTATAAAAGCTATAATCACAACTAAAAAAGTTTAAAAATTTGGAGGACTTTCGCTAAAGTAAACCTGTTTCAGCATACCATCGATATTATCGATGATTAGCGAACAAACTACTATCGATAGTTTGCGAACTCTAGTTATTGGCAGCTATGGTAGCAGGCGTTTTGAAATGTGGTGAATGATCAAAATGATGTATTTTTACATCGGAAGTCAGATGTTCCCTCTGGCGATGTTACTGCTGTAGTCGATGAGGTTTGAATCCAACGAGGCCTGTCAATCATTTATTTGTACCATATAATATGTGAGGCATCATGACATTTTCAGAGTAAACCCAGTTTGTTATTTTCTTTAGGTTAACAATGAAGAAAATTTTAATGATGCTTTTCACTAGGGTTCCTATGAGCGATTCTTCAGGTAAGCGTTCTTATTCCGAAATTTGCTTAATTGCAGGGTGAAAAATCGTGAACCTCAGAGTCTTACAACATTTCGGCAACTTTGTACGCAATCTACGCCCGCAGCTTCGTTGTTTAATTGTTACAGAGATACTTGTTGCTAAACTATCACAGCAAATTTCAACACACATTTTGCTGCTCTGAATTTTGCCTTCAAGCAAATGCAGTTTCCACTGAATTATTTTGCAAATTCCGCAATTAAATCAAACCATTTTGAACAGGCGTGTTTTGTCTACACTTGTTGAGTGCGTAAGCTCATTTGGGCCTGCAATTGAAGTGCTGCTTTTTAATATTTTTATTTTTATAGATAAAAATTGCATTTTTGCTATAAATTTATACTGGGTCGTTGTTTTGGGTGCGGCTGTTGGAGAATGCTAAAAATCAATTTGAATGTAAAAAAAATGTTTTAACTTAAGGTTTATTTTTTTGTAGGCAATTCAATTATGAGAACTTTTCACAGAGTTTATTATATGATCAGTGGGTTACTAAGATAGAATTGCTGAATGAAAAGAACCTTTGAAATATCTAGTGATACCAAAATTATATCGATGATAATGTAGGAATGAAAATACATTTAGAAACGCACAGCTTTTTATTAAAATCGGAGCTCAATATCATTGTGAGTCAACACTTTGGGGAGCGAATATTTTCGATGGAAATTTATAAAAAATGATATATCTAGAGTATGTAAATTAAGCGCGTTGTAAAAACTAATTTATTTTCTGCATAAGGGTATCATCCATAGAGTAATTTTTTATTATGTGCAGTATAGCTTCTTTGGAAACATATGACTTTTAACATTGACTTTATTTAAGCGCTTATGCAAAGTTAATGCCATAGATAGTGCTCGTATAAGTTCTGATCCCATTAAATCGAGTAATAGTTTCTTATTCGTTTGGGAATGTGTTAGGCACAATGTAATTCTTCTTGTGTTTGCTTTTTCTGAATTCTTTGACATCGATGGACTTAAATCTGAATTCGCAGATATAAATGTGGTCATTTCAAAAACCACGTAAGTCACAAAGTTAGAGTTTATCAGGAATCAATAAAAACTGTGTCATTCACAAATAAACGTATTTTCAAGATCTTTTTTGTTCTGAATATAGTGTTTGGACTTAAAGGTTTGAACTATTGAAAAATCTTTATAATTTATGAATATTAAAATAAGAAAACCTGAAAAAAACTGTTCTTGCCATATTTTGTTTTAGCAAGAAACAGGATTAAAAAGCATTAAATTTGAACAAAAACGTCATATTAATCATATTTTTGAACAAAATTGATAAAAATAGCTCTTACACATTTTATCTCTTACTATCATTACGTTAAAAAAATAGTATCATAAGCAATTTTATCGCGTCTGCCTTATATATTAAAAAATGTGTATACACAAAAGCAGATAAATGCACGAGGCAGACGTTTTTGTTGCTGCGTTTAGGAGTAATTCAATTTTTTCAAAATTTTATGATACATATATAACAACTTAAGTGATTTTATCGTCAGGCAGATTGCGATTAATGTAAAGATTCTGTCATAAACGTGAAAAACAATCTCTGAGATAAGATATTACTACATTTAAAAATGGCAATATATATTACTAACATGTAAAACCGTTATCGCGTCTGCCTCTTGCCTGAGTGGTTCCTTTACTAATAATACATATAATAATATAGAAGGCACACGATTCCAGCGCTGCTTTTTTGAAGGCAGACGTTTTTGAGCACTTGGGGTGCATGTAATAAATTACTACTCCATTTTATCGGTCATTAATATTTTTTTTTTAATTTTTTGGCTGTGTATACGGGACCCTCCACGTTAAATCGGACACAAATTTGTTTTTATTATTTTATTTAGTATTGATAGAGACTAGCCTCTATAACTTATTAAAATAATTTTTTGTTCGATATATCGCTTTTTAAAATTTATAACACTGGTCTACAAACAGATCTACACAAACTCTGGTATGGAGGGATAACTGAAAAATTTATACTTCCGATGCCTCGGAAGTAAAAAAAGAGACATAGATATAATCCAAAGTCGATTTTAAAGGGGAAAGATAAAGCTTTCAACTACATACAAATGTATATAAATAATATATTCACATTATGTATATACACATTATATTTTCAACTTCTAGGGGTAGTAGACAGTTAAATTCTGGAAGAAAGCGTTAAAATATTTAATAGAATTTTTTTAAAATATTAACTATTGAAAATGCGGCAGTGTAGACGTCTGCCTTTTATATTTTTGTGATCTATACTATGCCCTTAACACAATACATCAGAGGCAGACGCGATAAAGTATTTCAAAATAGTTATTTTTTTCCAACCTCAAAGCTAATTAAAAAAATCGGCTCTACCTTCATTTAACTCTTTGTTTATCATAAATGTGAACTAAATTACAAATAATTACCAACGACTATAAAATTATATACCTAAAATTTGCACCGGTCCCCTAACTATTAAGTCACTGACTTGTGTTGATTAATGGATTAAGGCCGATTTCGCAGCTTTGTTTGAAGAGGAAGAAATGCACTAACTAACATGATTTTACCCAGATTATGCGTCCTCTGTCATTCCAATTACTAGACACTACAAAAATAAATAACAAAAAAAGAACCTATGCGCTTGGTGAGACCCTATGTTTAGATTTTAGTAAAAACTTTTTTGGGCAAATAGCGAACATTCTGAAGAACAGTGATAGTAGGGCCGCATTTAGAAATCTGAGGCCTTGGGGCCAATGTCAGGTGGGGCCCCAAAAATTGTTCATGCTCAAGACACTCTAATACAATAACTATTTTTGCAATTCTGTATATGCCACATAAAATGAATTTTATTTGCAAATAATATAATAAGATCGTCAAAATTTAAACTACGAAGAATGTCATATTAAGTACTAAGAATAACTAAATTGATTAGTCGATCTTGGTCCATACTCGTCCGCAACCTTTTTTTGAAGAGTTTTAATTTCGAGAAAGATCTTTCTCCACTACAATTTGTTACCATCATTGCAAAATAAATACGTGGAGCTATTTCTGCATTACAGAAAGTGGACTGAGAATGTCACAAGGTGCTCTAGTTTATTTCTCAAATTTCAATCTAAGTCTGTAGGCTAGCAATTCACCAGTGCCTTATCATTCTGCTGGATCTGGGAAGGATTAATTCCCTTTAATTGAGCTAAGAAACCGAATCACGATTTCATACCATACTGTGATACGTTCATCTAACGACATGATAAGCTGATCAACTACAGGGAGAAAAGATGCTGTTCGAAATTTTTCTCTTTAACAGCAGGTATTCTTCCATAATCGACGGGCCCTTCCCGCATATTTATTGTTGGAACACGAATACATTCATAGGTACTCTTGACTATCTGACAGTTCCTTCCCTGCAGCTATATATGACTCGAATGCATCTATTTTTGATTAAACTAATGACTTCAAAGATTTGACAATATTTACAGCTGCTGACAAAACCATCGTTGAACTTTGTAACTACTTGCTCGGTGAGTTGAACCTTTCAAGAATATCGTGCCATCGTGAATATCGTTGAGTTGAACATTTCAAGAATATCGTGCTAAAATTGAGTGTAAATAGCTATTTCCACTCGAGACATATTACGAAAAAGACCACGAGCTTGAACTATCACGACACTTTTTTGTTCAACGTCGCCGAAAGTTTCAATTAATGCATTCTGAACAGATTAATATCCGTAAAGGAGAGCTTTTACAGCATCACACCGACAAGAACAACGAATGTCAGTCAAATTTTTTAAGAGTATAAAATTGTTTTCCTGTTTTTTAGCCACAAGTCTATTAGTCAATATTTCATAACCTGCAGTAGAGCCTGTGAACAATTCAAAAAACCGAGAAAAAAAACTGCTGCCTGACATGTCTTTACAGATGATTGACCTACTAAATTCAGTGGATGACCAAGACAAGGGTTAAATATAGCGAAAGAGTATACTCGTAATGTAACAGCTCGCATACCGTTATACTTGCCAGTCATATTTCGCGTATTGCCATAAGACTTACTCCGATAATTCGGTATGTACCCCAAATTGAAGCGTAAGTCCTGAAACTTTTTTTATTATACTACAATATTTTTTTTAGTCATCAGAACGTGGTGGAGCCCCGGGGCCATGGCCCCGCTTGCGCAACGGTAAGTGCGGCCCTGAGTGATAGTATTATTTTTATTACTCGAAGCTAGTAAACTGAAATGAAATTGTTCTTTTGCAATTTACGCTTTCATCTTCGAAAAAGAAAACAAATATAGCACCTACAGGTATCGAAAATTAAAAAAAATATTTCAATGACATTATACTCCAATTTACATGAATTTATTAAGTGACAATAACAAGAACCCAATCTAGTTGCATATTACCATGACCATGGATGAAAAATATCAAAAGCAAAATATTCTCGCTGTATTCAAATTTAGTTAGAAGCAAAAAGTAACCCAAAATTATGATCGAACGTATAATTTACGAGCATTGAATTTAACGACTTTGACGCTGGTCGAAATGCGTAACATTGGCAACTTTGTATCGCTGTCCGTGTCCCCAATATGCTCTGCAATGAAGGTTTCAATTAGTTTGGTGTTTCGCGCACTTTAAGTTTTGTGTTTTGTCCTTGATTGGATTGTTGTTGTGTTTTTGTTTTATTGGAATGCTTTTGGTATTTTTTAGAACTGCAACTTCGTATTGCATTTCAAGTTAAAAACAAAACAAAAAAAAAATCATAATGAAAATTGCACGCTTCAACTGCGAATTTACGAAACGATGCCAGTCAAGGATAACAAAATTTATATCTTTTACTTATTACAATTGTATCTATGCTTCAGTAGCAATTGAAAATGAAAAATACAATTTTTTAGGGTGGATCGTAGGAAACATATTTTTCCCAATCAATCTTGAACCAACAACGAAGAAAAATATGTAATTTAATTTTATATAATTAATATGTTCTCTATCCTGGCCTGAAGCCCTTGCATGCAAACAAGCGCAAAACCGTCAAAAGCGTGTAAGCAATGAGTCCAGCTGACGAATTACTAAAAAGTAATTCTTTGAAAATAAAACTTTGTTGCCGGTTTAATTTTGTATGCTCAATATAAATAATTAACCAAAGGTCAGTTATGAAATCATAATTCCGGGAAAATAGAAAGCTTTTTTTTTTTGCCCAGAAATAAGCGTTTTTAGTTGTAATATAACACAGAAGCTGCATTCTATTTCCAGAATAATTAAAAGTTTATAAATTTGTATGGGAAATAAATTTAAGCATTCAAAGAATTTCATATTGCAGGGTGATAAAGTCAGCAAAACCAAGAGCTTACACAATTTTTTCAGGCGAAGTTGCACTCAACTGCCAGACTTAATTTACCTACAATTTTTATATTTTTCTATTAATTAAAACAAACAAATTACGGAGAACTTGGACGTTAGTTCAGTGGGTCGTGTATGCTGAAAAACAAATTAAAGTATTTTCGTGCAAAAGTCATTTTTGCGTAACCCTTCTGTTAACTAACCTGATTTCGGAGAAATGTTCGGGGTATAAAACACTTTTAATAATAAATGAGTTAAAGATTGCTGTGGGGGCTTAGGATTGATGGGAAAATATTTCTCTCTGACGATCCACCCTACTGTATATGTATGCATGTATGCGTGTAATAGCAGATACACTAGGGTTTGCAGTATTCAAGGGCGTTTTTAACAACTTGCGTTAATCATATATTCGATTTGCAAATGAAGGGTTGTCATAGTATCTGAAAGTTTTCTATGAAATGGTGTAAAAATAAACTTGAATTATGATTGTTATATGGTAAGTAATGTTACAATTGTCTGCCACTAGTACACGTGCATTAGTCACTACAAATAGTTTTATGCTATCGGAAGGCGACGAAGACTTTTGATTTGACATTACTCCAAGGAAAAAGTCCGGGTGTGATATCACACGATCTAAGCAGCCATCTCGACTTCATAATTGCAATAGTCATGTGAATTTTTGAGTGGATATAAAGTTGAAATTTTAGTGACTTCAATAATTGCCCACAATTTACAAGCGTTGTTCTGGCGCAAGTCTTTCCATAATGAAATGTCAAACAATAATAAATAAAAATAAGATGAAAGCATGACACCAGTCACGTGTGATCTGCCAAAAAAAAGTAATGAAAAAAGAACCTCTAAATGAATCACATCTTACTAAAATAGAGACCTATCGGGATATCTTATTTGAAAAAATTTTCGATATAATGTTACTATAGCTGAAACAAAGGTTTAAAAGTGACAAAATATCAATAGCGACTATCTCGAGAATTTGATCTAATTAGAAAAAACTGAGTATTTCACCGTATTCTACGACGACCAAAAATTAAGTTGGGGTGTCTCGGCGTTTTTGTGAGTCTTTTTTAGGTCCCTACAGTGTAATCAGTCCATAAAAAACAAATAAAAATATATTTTCTAATTTGCATTGGACAAATGAGGACTGTCCCAGAAAAAACTTCCGTTTTTTAATATTTTTATTTTACTCTACCTGATAATTTAATAGGTCTAAAAAGACACAACATTTGTTTTGCATAAAGTGGCGTTTGATGTGATGTATAACACTTGAAAATAGCACTTCTAACGACAAAGATATCTAGCAAGCAACAAAAAGTCCGCGAACTGATTTGGTCCACATCCAGAATACAGAATTAAAATATTCAGCTATAGCAAAAATACTTGGTGCATCAGATAAAACTATCTTTACGTTTGTTTCTAAATATAAGAAGGGTTTACCTGTTTCCCGAAAAAAAGGTTCAGGTATAAAACCAAAATTTTCTAATTTGAAGGTAGCGGCGAAGGTAAAGCGCCTTTTTAAGCAGAATCCCAACACTTCAGTGCGAGATATGGCAGCTACAGCAGGTACATCAAAATCTCCTGTACAAAGGATTAAGAAGAAAAGTAAACTGAAGACATATATGATACCAGATACCGCTATATGCACCTGTGGCCTCAGAACCAGCTTCTTTGTTACGTAAGGCACAATCAATTTCAAAGTTTATATAGAGGAGTGACTCGAAAACCGTATTCTACCATTTATTTGTGCACATGAGGGTAAATTTTATGTTCTGGCCTGATTCACCAACCTCTCATTACTCTAAAGCTACGATGGAATGGTATGCAAGTAAAAAGATCAATTTTGTACGAAAAATAGCAAATCCGCCCAACTGCCCAGAGCCTTGCCCAATTGAAAGATATTGGGCTCTTATGAAAGAGATCTTCAAAGGAGTGGCAAGACTGCAAAAAACTTACAAGACTTCAGACATCAGTGGAAAAGACGTCCCGTACGGTCGATGAAACAACTGTGCAAAATTTAATGAAAGGCCTTAAGAAAAAAATTAGAAATTTCTGTAAAAAAAATTGTTTATTAGTTTTTAGTTATTTATCTTTTGAGCACTAGCCATTATTAATAAAAAAGAAAAAAAACCCAAAAATTTTTTGGGCATTTTTTCATAATTGAAAACCAAAACATAGGTTTTTTTGCGACAGTCTTTAATTGAAACACGCCCAATTTTCTTCATTGAGTGAAAGGCCAGTTTGTATCCCTTCAACATAAGGCCTGTATTTATCTTTCGAACAGATGGTCTATTCTTATTTCATCCACTGAAGACTTATTTTTTCTGCCAATTTATATAAAAAAATTTAGCTTAAAGTTATATACAAGGAAAGTATTCTATACGCTTGTTACTTCATATTATACTTACTGGGGTAATGTCGTAGGAAAATATAACATTAGATTTTGTTTTCACTGAACTTATAAAAATGTATCACAAATGTATCTACTTTTTCTTTACAGAACGTACCTCACTTTATAGAACATTTACCTAATCCGAGCCTGATATCGAACGTTAGGACTGTCTTCATGAGGTACGACCATGAGCGATATTTTTGCTCTCCAAACTCAAACAACCACATCGTGGAAAAATTGTGGGTGTAACCAAATGTGGAGTAAAAAAATATTTCATACATTGAGTGCTACCTCGGACAGTCAGAAATGTTCCAAAGATTGCTGCATTTCTTTGGTTGAATTTGGTTTATTTACTTTATTCAGGATAAAATTTAACATATAATTTCAAATACATACATACACTAAGCTTAGAAAATTTGATATATCCCTTAGACCGATATTTCTTACAAAATATCAGGTCTCTTAAATATAATTTTAATTACTTTAAGGATTCAAACTATTGCGATTTTTTTTGGCCTTTATATGATTATTTACGGGTGGACCGAGCAACGGTTTGTTTATTTACAATTTTTAGTAATGCTTAAGAATCCCAAAACGGAGTCCTATATCTGTTGCTACTAAATACCCTATTTTATAATTCTGTGTGTTATTACTCAAGTGTTTTATTTTTTCAATATTTCTGATTTTAACTGATTTACTGGAGAAATTTTCAAAATGCTTTGCTTAATACGCATTTCACAGTAATGCGACAAAAAAGAGCCAATGGTACAAATACTACTCAAGGATAACACAACAACATAGCTTGAACACTTCACCTAACTTAACCATGCTGTGAAATTAAGTGCTTGTAATACAAAGTGTGAATAACAAGTAAAACTCTACCAGCAAAATAACCTTTAGAGATTGGTATGTCAGCGTGAAAAGCATTAAGACTGTGTTTCGTTTTAAACTTAATGTTTTTGCTAAAACGAATGAAAGCAAAGCTATTATTAAATTGAAAATTGAAACTTTCTTTGTGATGGTAGCTTCTATGACCTTAACACACATTCTGCTACGTCTTTTAGTTAAATGACCCGAAACATCCCCTCTTTTAAATTTCACAAATGCACCGACAAACGGAAAAACCAATGGAAAACCAACGGGAAACACACTTAAAACAAAAGGAAACCCCAATTCAGAGAAAACAACAACATCGAAATGTAGGTACTCATGTGAAAGTCAATGCAACAGCAATTCTAAGTGCCATGTACTACGTTGTGTTTTAAGCTAAAAATATAATTTAAGTAAATTGCGTACAAAGTTTAAAGTAAGAATAAGAAAAATGTTTCAGGAATTGAAATATTGGATGGCTATGAGCCAACCTGCATTTAATTGAAAGCCATAAACTAGCACGTATTGCCAATTTCCTTAAATGCTTTTTTATGTACGCATCCGGGCATTCCCGACTCTCTTCAAGAAAATTATAAAAACAAGTACGTAGTATGTAGTTATCTACTTCCTTGATTCCTATTTTAATTCACTTATGTACTTTTATTAAGGGTTGAAAAATATTGATTAATTACTTTTTAATAGATTTTGTGCTTCTTTGATGAATGTCCAACACTACTTGAGAGTGATTTCGTGGTTTGTGTATTTGGCTTCTACAAGGCTGAGAGCCATTGTAAGCAAAGCAAACAAATTTTTGTTTTGAGTTTTTCATTCATTTATGTATTTGGAAATAAATTTAATATATTTTATCAGAATTATGCGTGAAGAACCACATCAAATGACTCCAATACAGGTTGCTTTCGTAGCAGTTTCCATGACTTTTAGTCAGGTTTCAGGTCTTTAATATTTTAATTCGACTCATATATTCTCCTTCGGTACTGGAGTAGCTCCACAAAAGGAAGTCTGATCTGGCGCCAACCTTATCGTCTCGTACCCATTCTCGAGCGAGAATTTTTTCATCTGTATCGTTATGGTATCGTTCTCGTCGCGTTATGGCCGATGTTTCTCGCTTATTTTCGCAGTTATTACTGCAGACAATTGGGTCCATGAACCGTATTTCACAAATTGGTATATGTATTAAGAATAGCAAATCTCCTAAGCAAAGCAAATATACCACGGTATCGGCGGTAAAATAATATGGGGCGATTTTGCAGCTTTAAAGTAGAAAATCGGTAGTTTTTCATATTTTCCCGGACATTTTCGATTTTTTTCATAAGAAAAAAGGAATATAAAGAAAAACTAATCACGGATTCAAATTCCTGAATCGATAATAGTTCGGAAACCATACCCACTTTGTTTGAAAATAACCTCTTTAGCTTGAACCATTTTAAAAAACAATATCTTTTAAAACTTAAAACAAGTGGCGCTAATCCAGTTCTCAATGTTAATGAAAATACTTTTCAGGGGTTTGCCTAGACATAAAGGGCTATTGTAATCCGGCGACACAACGCGAAAAAATAAAAAGTTTTTTTTTTGAACCGCTCTAATGTACGTAGATATCATTTGTTTATTTAAAATATAGTGCAAAAGTGCGAAATATCGGCCAGACCTATTTCGTTCTCGCCCTCGGTCATTCGAGAAATATTTTTGTTAATATCGTCTCGTTATCGTTTTTGGTCTCGATAACGATACCGAGAATGATATTTATCGGTTCTCGGTGAAGCACTAATGCGAAGGGTTAAGAAATTTATCATTTTTGAAATGATCTATTCAAAGGATGTTTCGGTAACTATCCTTATTTTGAAAGAAATAGACGCTGATAGCTCTTTCAGTCACAACGATGCTCCTAAATAACATAGCATTTTTGCAGATGCAATTGGTGCTGATGAATTTCCTGACTACACCAAGGCATTACGTTTTTATTTTTATTTTTTTGATGAACCTGTTTTAACAAAAATGGGCTTCATCACTTACTATCAAGTTGTTCAGAAAGCTGTTGTTATTCCTGGCTAAGTGTTGAAATGAGCATATTGGCTTAGTAAAGCCTTTATATATTCAAACAATTTTAGATCCAGTCTTCTAAAGCGATGTTCCGTTTTGTTGGTCTGAGATGAGAGATTTCAATTTATTGAGGCTTAAAGCTTAGTGTTTTGCTACAAATCAGCATTTGAATACATCCGTGGTGGTTGTGAACAATTAGGTAAATTGCGTTACCCCGAAAATGAGTTATCTGCAGAAATGAATTGTTTCCTTGTAGTTTCTTAATATCAGGAAAATTTAACCATGTGTAATTCTACTTGAATAAATCGGAAAAGACATGCTAAGAGTGATTTCGGAAAATACATTGTCAAAACGGTTTATGGCAACTTAAAAACTGTCCACCTGAAATATTGAAATTTCGACTTACCTACTTATGCACGACCACTATGAAAATATAAATATATCGAAAAAATTATTAGAATATTTATTTAGGTATATAAAGTTAATGTTTCAAAAATTCAAAACTTAAGAAAGTAAAAAACTCACTGGCATAATTTTTTTTTCTTGCCAGTGATGCTTTTGTGGTAGTTCTGTTGTTAGGAAGGAGATCCCTAATTTTTTGATGAGAAATATTTTTCCCGAAGATATCATAATGTTATTTAAATGACACTTCATTATTCAACTTTACTGTGCAGCTTTTCTAGCGAATTAAAATTAATGACTCAATAAATAAAAATGGAACATTTCGACAGTATTTTATTAATTGTCTATATTTTGACTAAATTACTTTAACAAAATATTTTCCATCACTAGCTTTGATGAAATTCAAAATTTGTGAACATCTTCATACAGAGTGTAGGAATCATATTTCGGAAGTGAAACTATAAAAATGAAACGAAACATTATTTCTATAATCTCAAAGTATCGGTCAAAAAATTTCAAAAGCATTTGTTGATCAGTGGAACCTCTTTAAGTCGAACCTCGATAAGTCGAAAACCTCTCAAACTTAACAAAAGATCTTGTTCCCTTCCCTTGAGTCCCCAAAACCTCCATTGCTCGAAATCTGACCCCTCTATAAGTCGAAAAAATTAGTGAGTGAGTGAGTAAATTCAGTACATATTTTCCCTCTATAATTCGAAAAAATATATTTGAGCTCTGCATCTCAAACATAGCAATGATTGATTTTACAACCTTTACAACACGATTATTTGAAACGATTACCTCTACAGCTCGAAGAAAATAAGATACCGACTTTAAGAATATGCCGACAATGTAGATCATTGTTCCTTAGAAATCAATGTAAATGCCTACTTATATGTACAGTAAACCAAAACTTTGAAATAATAGAGAAATTTATGAACACGTGATTTCATTTGAACTTAAGCAAAGTTTCTTTATTGTTGTCGATTGAAAATTAGTTTGAGTAAATTTTAACCTCTACAAGTTGAACATTTTCTGACAAAATTAATTCGAAGTCCTCCATAAGTCGAAAACTCTATAAGTTGAAATTTATGGCGTCTCCCTTCAAGTTTGACTTACAAAGGTTCTACTGTATGTTCAATTGAATATTCGGATATTGGATAATTTCCACTTCAGAAGAGAAATTTTGTTGCAATACTTAGTTCTATATGGATTTCATTTAATAAACTAAAAACCCAAAAAATTGCCAAAGGAGTTGAGTGGTGAGCTCATGTCAGAATAAATATGTTTTAATGTTTTAATAATATTGGCTCAAACACCAGTCTTTTAACTCTTTACTTGTGCTGCAAAACTCTTCATGACACTTTTACCTTAAGATACATTTTTATTCTGAACAAATAAGTGATCGATAGAAATTAAACAAAAAATTAATGAAAAAATGTTGGACGATCGATCCTTTACAGTTGCTGGAACTGCCACTACAACAATTCATTTTCATATTTTAAACAATTTCAACCACAATGACATTTAACAAACTAATTATTCGCATTTAAGCTATAATACTCACATACATACATATCTAAGGAAATCCATATAAATATATACTATATGACACCTCGTTATTTATCCTAATTTAAACGATTTTGAGGTTGATTAAATAACAAGTAATTTTTTTCATCAACTTAAGCTTTTTTTAAACAAAGTGAGCAGAAGAAAAAATGAATTGAATTGCAACGCTTATAGAGCAAAATAATTTTGGTGCATTCACTCTTTAAATGTAGCTAAAAGTAAAGTATCTGAACTGATCGCAGAAAAAAATTTGTATCTCAAAGTAATGAATGATTTCCCAACAGCTGCACAGTTTCGTATGCTCTCTTTCACTCTCTTAAAAGCAACAAAGTTGCACGTTTCCCTGCAACATGTTGCAAGCGTTCAGATTTTCATTTAACATCACAGACTCTTAATGAAAGTGAAAACAAGTTTTATATTTTTGGTAGGCTTAAGACTTTTTTGTCTGGAGCTTTAAGTGTGCGCAGATCAAAGGCCTATAAATAAACGCTTAGAATTTGAAATTGAAACAGTTTTAGTTGCGTTTTTGAAAACGGTTGAGCAAAGTAATCAAGTGCAAAAATAAACATAACGTGTGAACAATGGTTTTAAAGGTACGCTGGTATTATAGACAAAAGGACCTATAAGGATTGTGTTTACTTAAAATGTGCATCTAGTGCATAAAAACTGCATAAGCATGAAGTAGTGCTGTAAAGCGATATTGTGAAAATAATAGTTTCTATTGAAGTGATTAGTCGCTAAACAAAAATGATTTAATTATTGATGTTTTTTGGACTATGTTCAAAGATTTTTTATAAAAACTATTCTAAAAAACGAAAACATTTAATATCTTGAATCGTAAGAAAATGTGTTAAAAAGTGGCATTGAATAGGAAAAGAACGCTACAGAAAAATTTCCTAAAGAATTTGATTAATTGAGACAAAATATAACTTTTCAGGGAGTTTATATTGATCGACTTTCCCACACACGACTTTCACAGCACATTTTTTCCAAAATTAACTAAATATTTCAAAGTTTTAACTGAGGTAAATTCGATTTTGAATATGAAGAAAGTTCTGAAAAGTTCAGTAGTGTGCATTTCGAAAGAATTTTAATGTGCTGAATTCTTGTCTTGCATCCTCTTATATCTAGTTTTTGAGATATCAGCATCCAACGGTATGTTAAATCCCAAAACTTTGAGAGCATTTACAGTAAAATGTGACAGAGGCATACAATGCTTACGACAGTTGATCGACACTAGATAATCTTTTGATCTACATATATAAAAATTAAATGCTGTTCGATCGAGTCCACATATCACATGAACGGCATGAGTGCTTTGCTTGAATTTTTTCCATATTTTGTTCTTTATTGTCTGTAGAAGGTTTTTTAGAAAAATACTTTGAAAAAATCGGCAAAAAAATATATGGGAATTTTGTATGAAGAATGCATACTATATCTCGAGATTGATTTGGTTTAGATGGCATAGGCAGGACAACGTCTGCTGGCACAAGACGTGAATGGGTATGGGGCTTAAGATAAAGAAAGAGACAGCAGGAAGGGCATAGCAACGTCTGTTTTGTAATGAAAGTAAATATTGATCTATCGATCAGCGTTACCTAGTCGTATAAAAGCAATTCTAAGCCTTCTCAAAAAAAAAAACCATTTTTTCCAAATTTTTTTTTCTTGTTCATTTCACAACAATTGTAAAACTCTCAGCAATTTCAGAAACTCCTTCCAATCCCCCGTTTTTTAAGATGAAAATTTAGTTTTGCTAGACTTCATATCACATCTTTTAACTTTTATTTGGCACTTTGAAGTTCATTTCAAGGATGTGAGACTACGATCTGAAGAGTTGATACATCGGAAAAGTAGAGAACATCTTTTAAATGATCCACAAAGAGCTCAATAAAACTAAAAGTTTTATTATGAAGTCAAGTAAAATTTAACTCTTTATAGTAAAAAGTAATATCTGTTTGAAATTTAGCTTAGTTCTTATTTCTTACAACTCATCTACTGGGGGTGTGGCAATCCATAGAAAGTCCGATTTTGACAAAATCGAGGTTGGCTAGGGACTTTTTGTTTATCTATTCGCTTACATACAATTGATTCTGAAATGATTTCCAACATATTCTCGAAGGACTTATGTTACTTGCACGTTGTTTGGTTAAAAACTTTGCGATTCTTTCGCTTACCTACAATATTCTTCACTTAGAGTTTCTCAGGTTGTCTTATTATCCTAAGCAGGGATTAAATCTCATCATTATTTTAATTACCTTGAAGAATTTGATCCTCGAATGAACAAAAACCATTTGAACCAATTTTTGTTATATTCACATGAATGTCTCAGCACTTAATAAATGAAAAGCCTCTTGAAAAACTATCACTTATTTTTGCAGCTTAGCAAAAACTGAAAAAAAAACTTTAATCCTCGTGTTCCATCAACTTGCAACATTTCAAAAAACAACGACATTGTATTCTTTGATATGTTCATGTTTTACTTTTGTACCATACATTTGTTTATCCGACATATTTTGTTTCTTTGTTTGTTTTACTTTTTCTTTATTGCTGACAGAAACATTCGTTTTTTGTTCTGCCATCTTGTTATTTGTCAATAAAGTTTTTACAGCCCAACAACTTTTTGCGACGCTCTCAAAAAGTTTGCCGCGTACAAACAACTTTTTGAGCAAAATCCTTTTGCAGGATACAAGTTGTATTCAACCATTGGAAAAACAAGTTTTCCGCGTATTATAACAAACAGGAAGGAAGTAAAGGCTGTAGTTGGGCACTGATGGGAACAATACAAGAACGATGCATAAATTTGGAACTTTTAACTCGTTATTTTCACAATTTTATTGAAAGCTGCGGAACCATAAAATATCTGCAGTAACATTATTTGTATTTTAAATTTGCAATGCTGATTTATTAAATTTATTTTTTTGAAGCCAAAAGAAAATTAGAGAGTTCTAATAAAAACTCTTTATTCAACATTTTTTACATTAAGTATGCCATTGTCCATAAGCTTAAGAAGTTGAAGAATTGAGAATTTGTGACCTTTGCCCATTCTTAACATACTTTCATGCTCACAAAGATATAGCCATGTCAACTGTGCGGACAGAGTTTGTGTTCAATTTCGTTGAAATTTTACGAAAAAATTGACTTGCTAAAACAAACAAAATTTAGTTTTGGTGCCAAGATACAGCGTTTTAGGTACCTTAGCTGTATGGGAGGCACTGTTGTCAAACCACGCCGATATTTTTGGTGTGGCTGAAAATGCAGACAAAATTCAACCGAAGGGAGTTTTTGTTTTTGTCTTTTAATTTGCAGTCTCATAATCCTATATGATAGAATGGGGTTTGAAAAAAATTTACCCAAAATTTCAGCTTCCAAGATCAATCCTGTGAACGTGGCAAAAGTTTATTTCCTAGTGCCCAACGCAAACAAAATCTGTCTTTAATTTTTCTGCTTTTTCGTTTTCGTAACATATTTGGACTAAAAATTTTTGACTTAGTTGTGGTTTCTTTTAGAATTGAAATTTGATATTTATTTGTAAGGATTTAAGCTTTCAGGATTAAGATTACAGGCTTTCACTAAATTGAAAGTGGATGGAATCGAATTAGTGGCCGTAATCATTTCCGTAAACACAAAGAACTCCAAGCGATTATTTTGGGGTGGTTTAAATTTAAATCTTCATTTCTTTGCCTAAAAAACCGAGCAGGAATTTTCATCTGGATCACATGTGGCTGGTCCTACTAGAGAGCCAGTCCGGACTTGCGCAATCGGATCAGGCCCAGATAAATTTGGTAACGCATGAGCCAGGCTAACCGGAACAGGCAAACATGATATCATACTGATTATTGTGCTTAATGTGACACTAATTGTCCGGATCGCCTACGGTCTATTTAAGATCGGACCACCCTCGGTAAACGTAAGCCAAATTTTTTGTACATTTTCTACCATATCTTCTCTATTGCTGCTAATTAAATGGAATTTATTCTTAGTTTATTTGTATTGAGTTTTTAAAACATCAAAGACGAGCTTAGTTTTTCATCTATAACCGATCAGAATTAATCCTTGGTAGTCCTGCGCCATGCCACAGTTCAAAGGTACTTATCTTAATCAACCGAGCTACTATTGATATTATTCCAATATAATGAAACTTAATTCCTTTTCTGTCGAAAAGATATATTAAATTTTCACTTTATATTAGTAGTGGCCAATTAATAATTCATGCAATATACTTTTAACCAGCTAAAAACTATCACTAGATTGGCTGCTACATATCGTTAAACTGCGCATGTAACAATTGTGTTGAGAGGAAATGTCCAGGTTCAAACCATAGTGGATACGACATAATTAATTTTTTTTATTTTTTTTTTAATTAAATAGAATTCCATACAATATATCTGAAAGGGATTAATGAGGCTAGCCAGCGCCGGTGCGTATCAGAATCGTGCAGGTTTGGTCATGATCAGGACTGGGCGAAATTTCAATGGGCTTTCCCAAGTAGCGCTGCAGTATAGCTGGTCCTTCCCATGCCTGATACTGAATTCCTTAATACGTTTCGGGCTTCCTAACAAGATTGACATGTTTTTACCCTTAAAATATCCACCATTCCTAACCTGATCCGGAACTGACTATGGTAGTGCTTGCCTGCTGGGAATTTCTACACTGGAAATCGACAGCTTCAAGTTTGTAGATAAACATCCTAACTATAGGATCATAACGAAAATGTGAATAAGGGTCGGTCTTCTGTCTCTGCATTGCGTTAAACAGAATACGGACAGGTGACAGGAAATCGGCAACGCTTATCCGCTGTCAAAATAATACCCGTCAGCAAATTCTTAGAGTAAACATCATTGCGTCGGAGGACGGAAAATTCTGCTGCTGTTTTGTTTCCCGAGCCGCCCGCCTGTTCCATTTCATACGATCACGTGTGTTATTTATTTTGTTATTGTCGTTGACGATTTCCCGTCATCCGTCCGTATTCTGTTTCACGCACATCTTACTGAAACAAACTAAAAAACGAAACACATGGGGTGAATAAAGATGAACAAAAAAAGAAAATTAAATATTTATGTACGAATTCACAAGTCACTGAACGGATATGTAGCGATGTAAATAATGTAAATGGCTTAAAAAAGCTGTCGGTCTTCGTTTGTTTATGGTTCTGTATGTTATAGAGAGACATTTTCCTATAAAATGTTCCTTTAAAGTGTTCTTTTTTTTTAAATGGGTATTGTAGATAAAAGTATAAAGAATAAAATAATTTCTTTAAATTATTTCTAGTAGAGGGAACAGCATTTTAGAAGTATTTAAATAATTCAATTGTCGTTATTTATCATTTCTTGACATTATAAAATTCGAATACACTACGAAAGCTAACCCTAAAAAATTTAAATAAAAACAAAACCGAAATTAATTTGATCAGCACAACCTCAAGTATGAGCAGATTGGAGAAAATTCAACATACTATCGAAAATGTGAATATTTTCAAAAAAAAAAAATTATTTTGTCAGTAAAATCCTGATAAAAATTTGTACGAGTCAAGAAAATTAATGCATTACCTTAGTTGTAAAAAAATATGGGACAATTCTAGAAGGTTTGAAAAAGAATGTCCGAAACATAATAGAGGTATACATGAGTGCACTCGAAATTACTATCAAGCCACTCGCCACGTTGCGAGTACTATACATCATTTTTGTGTACAAAAACCACAAATCAAATAAAAACAAATCGAAACGCCAAGCAGGAAAGCTGAGTGCTGCACTTGCAAATAAATCGCAAATAAAATGTTCTACAAGATTAAGCACTCGAAGTTTACTGCATTCGGAAGTTCGAGTGCACTCATGCAGACCTCTAATGTGTAAAAGCAACAATTGGCTTTGCTAAACACGGACATTTATTTAATTATTTTATAAGCTCCATAGCTACTTCATTAAATAACGTTGGTTGAATAAAAAGTGCCACGCCTACGAATTCAAACTCGCCCACTTTTTTCAAATGCTTAATTGTGTTACCAAATATTACTGTAATGGGCTCCCGTGCATGTACTTACATAGCTTCCCAAAAATGGTGTTTTAATATTCTGATGTGGGAGGTGCCACGCCTATTTAAAGTAACTTATTTGCTCCTTTTGCAGTGTTTACTTAGTTTATTAAACATTCCCATTTTGAATTTGTCAACATTTATTTATATAATACTCGCAGTACAGCATTTAAAAGTTTTTGCTTGCATAAGACGCCTTAATGTCAAAATGCACCTTTACGCCAAGTGCTCCCTTAAAGCAAACCTCCAAGTTAAATAAAAAGAAAATCTAATTTAATATTATGATATCTCAATGTCTTTTAAATGGAAAAATTTTTGATACGATGTTGCGATGGTATTAAAAAAGGTATATTTATGACAGTTGTGAGAACCCTTGCCTTGTACGCTGGCGGCATGGGTACAAGTGTCTTGAGGCAAAAAACTTTTTTTCAATTTTAAATTTATTCATAGTATTAATTGAAATGACTTGAAAAAATACTTATTGATTCGATTTGATTTTTAATTGGGACTCATTCATCATCAAAGCAAATTCGAGTAATTAAAACAAAAACATTTGTTTGTGCAAGAAACTTCTGTGATCAGAACGAACAAAGGAAAAAATGATTTAATTTTTTTTCTTGAAGTAGAGAAATAAGAGGCTTAACATATTATTTGAATAATATCAAGTAAAATCTACGTAAAAAATACCTTTAAATTTTCAAAAGGATGTTCTCTATGAATTCAAAGGGATTTATCCTTAGAAAAATCTTATTATTTTGATGATTTGAAGAAAAAAAACAGCAAAATATATCAATACGGTAATCTTATCGATTTTGTGTGGTTGTTTTTGGCCCTATGTGCTTATGCGTACTTTTTCGTCAATACTCTTGCCACGCCTCCTTCCATGTGTTTCAAACTCAAGGACAAATTGAATATGCCCTGTGTGTAGGATATCAAATTGAGTGTTTTTCTATCGTCGGTCTGATGTTTATTTAATGTTTGAATTTACCCGAGTGCTGGTTTTTATATGGTGTTAAATTGAGAACTTTTATCTTAACACTCTGTGTATGATATGATTTTAATCACCATTCAGGTTCAAGTGCGTGAGATGCTCTCGAGGTCACGTATAAAGGGAACATTACTGCTGTGGAGCACGTTTATTATAAATACAAGAACGTACAAATTCTCAACAAGGGTGCAAATAATAAAAGTTGTGTGCTTTGTATGGTTTTGCATACAAATTTCATATCATAAAATTATTGATCTTAATAGTGTTGATGAAATAAGCAAAGTTTTCTTCACTTGTAAAAGTTTTATGCTCGTTTTCAATTATTAAAAAAAAAAATGTTCAATGCAGTGACTAATTGTATGGAGGTCTCAAGTTCCCTCAGAGACTAAGGTGGTTTTTAATGAACACTTCAAATTTCTGTAGAATTGTACTCCTAATTATGAACTTTAAGACAGAAATAATTAACTTTTTGTTTGGAATTTGTCTAAGAAATTTTAATTTTAATATTTACATTTTCATGGCAATGTATTTTTATGTTACATAAAAATTCATTTGAATCTGTTAAAAGCTTTTGAACAGACATAGAGTACCAACATAAGTTCTTTTGCCAAAATCAAAATTACAAAAGTTTTCGTATTCACGTCAGGTATAAAGGTGCTTTGAAATCAATGAACGACGTGTAAGTACGCTGAAAAAAACTTAACCTTGAAACTTTTTCAGCAGAAACTTTTAATTACCTTTCAGAAAACTCTTTCTTAGCTTTCGACTGCTGCGAATTTTATTGTTTTTTCTTTATTCAAAAGTGTTCTTTAATTCATAGCTAAAATGTTAAGCTGAATAATACAGAAAATATTAAGAAGTTCACGGAATATTTTGGAGTTGGTTTATGCACATTTTTTTCGTTTGTTTATTCGATTTATTTTTTTTTATAAAAAAGCATGCCTTAGAAAAAAAATTCAGCAGAGCTCAAGTTAACTTTCTTGAGTGAACTTGGCCTATGATTTATCAATGGCTCACATATATCGCAATAAGATATAGTTTTTGAAATATTTAAAAAATACTGGTTTTTAAAAATATATAAAAACTTAAAAATCCGCATTAATTATTTTCGTCGTAAAATTTTTTGTCAATCATTTTTAAGATGGAAAATATACCCGAGAAGTAGAAGAACCGCAATTGTCGTACATATTGAGAGAAGAAATGATTTAAACTGTGTAAAAAACAAAAATAGACTCGTACAGTCACTTCATCGATGTATTTTTTACCCATTCCACTTTGTTCACATTATCTTTTTTAGCATACTTTTCGAAAAATTTTTTAAATCGTTCTTTTGACCCATTCAAAGGACCACCTGTTTAGCACTTAATCAAACATTTTTACCCAGTTTCATCCTTAAACTAATGTGCTAATATGTATTAAAGTAAACTGTCAGAAAAAAGCTAAAATAAAAAAGCCTGCATATAGCATCATAAATTGGTTGCCTTCAAGGTCAAATATCGCTAAAATAAGTATTTTACTAAATTACCAATCTGTACCAATTGGCCGAAAAGAAATGAAAGTTATACAAGACAACTTTGAACAAATAAGTTGTATTAGTTATTCACGTACATTTAATAGTATTCATGACAACGGGTGCGCCATGGGTACAAAACACCCTTTTAGGAAGGTTCGAGACCTTCACTGTCACTTCTAAAATCCATTTTCGGACTTTTCACGTCGATTCGTGCAATAATTTTTTTTCTTCGAAAAATGGCTCCAAAACACCCCTTAAAGAGGATTGGAAACCCCATCTGTCTCTTTCAAAATCCATTTTCGGGCTTTTCCCATCGATTCGTGCAATAAAATTTTTTTAATTATTTTTTAATGCATAGTTATCATAAATAAAGTTGTTAAGTATTTTCCTTTGGATTTTATTATGAATAATCCTAATATCATAACAAACCATTCAATATATTCCTTTTATTTGCTACTGGTGTACTGCTCTCAGAACATAATGGGCATACCGCAAAAAAAAAACATATTCGTGATTCTTATGGCATCGAATAGCATAAGAAATTTTTAAAAATTTCAAATAATGCCAAATCTGTTAACTCAAAAAAAAATTAATATATCTTCGTTTTGAAACAAGATAATGCGGTTTACGGCATTCTTGTGAGCCAATAACAATACATTAAAGATGATGTACCACGGAATCGGCGGCAAAATAATATGTGGCGATTTTGCCACTAGAAAGTGGAAAATCGGAAGAAGAAAAACTAATCACGTATGCGAATACCTCGATCAATAGTAGTCCGAAAACCATACCACATTGTTGGACATTTGATATCCTGTTTAGCTTGCACCATTTTTTAAATAAATATTTTTTAAAATGGGTAGGATATTTTAAACAAGGGGCGCCAATACAGTTTTCAATATTAACGAAAATCCTTTTAAGAAGCTTTGTCTAGACATATAAGGCAAAGTACTGACCGCTGCTCGATGTGGCGATGCGTTGTCATCTTGGAATACAATTTTGTGATGGCGAAGTTGAAATTCGGGCCTCTTCTGACGCATAGCACGGTTCAAAGCGATCAATTGTTGATGGTAACGTGCACCAATAACTGTTTCACCTGGTTTTAGTAGCTCATACCAAATAACACCACGCTGATACCAGAAAATACACAGCATTGTCTTTCGGCCGAAGCGATTTGGTCTTGGCGTTGATTTGGGTCATTGGCCGGGGCTCAAATATGATTTTTTTCGTTTGGGATTGTTGAAATAAATCTACTTTTCATCGCCAGTGATGATTCGATGGAGAAAACCTTTTCTGTTTTGCCTGGCGAGCAGCAATTCACAAGTGGTTTTTCGGTTTTCTTGCTGCCTGTCGGTCAGTTCAAGTGGCACCCATCTACCGACCTTTAAAATCTTTCCCATGGCCTTCAAACGCAAAGAAACGGTTTGTTGTGTCACATTAAGTTGTTCAGCGAGCTGTTGTTGCGTTTGACCATCATCTTCGTCCAATACTAGGTGTACAAATATAAAACCGGTAATGACATCTAGCGGTCGATAGCCGTACATGTATGAGCTTCCGAACCGCACCAAATGTCTTAATTGTTTATTCTGTCATCTGTCAACAATATTCAGTTCACAATTTGTCAAGTTTCATACAACAACGCATTTTTTCCGCTCGTAAAGATGTCGAATTTTGTGCCTGAAAACTCTCATTTGCGGAAAGCATTGATTTTCTGTTTCCATTTGAAGAAAAACGCTTCTGAATCGCATCGAATGCTTGTTGAAGCTTACGGTGAGCATGCTCTTGGTCGTACACAGTGCAATGAGTGGTTCAATAAATTTAAAAGTGGTGATTTTGATGTGATAAATGAATTTCAAGCAAACCGTTTGTCTTACGAAACATTTGATTGTTAAAAAACTTGAATATTCCCCAAACGAAAGGAGCGTTTTACTTTAGGTCCAACTTAAATAACTTCTTCTTCTAGGTTTTGTGATTATTATATAATTTATAATTTATGATTTTTTGTCTTTTATTAAAACGATTTGCAAAAAAAATATATAAGACATACTTTTATAAAAAAAAAATCACTTTTTTTTTAATCTTTTTTTTTTCGAGATGTCTTTTTTCAATATTTCGAAAAATGGTTACAATTTTATATATTTGTACTTACTTTTTTGTTGAGCAGTGTTATTTATTTTTACTAACTGGAATGATGTGTGGCTTTCAACGTCATTCCGCATTTTAGTGCTGAATTCCTCGAATTGTGCTATTGATTACTAAAATAGCCATGAAATGCAATTTCCAGACATTGATGCGCAATTACACGTCAAATATGTTTAATGGTGGTGCAACATTCTAATGCAACCGTAGAATTTAATTAAAAGTGCTGCCTTTATTTTTACATCATTGTGGGGCTGTATAAACGAAGGTTGCAGACGAAACTATGCACTCACTGTATATGACATTTATTTCTTGTAAATGGGATCAATGGATGTGATTGAAATGCAATTAAGTTATGAAGATTGCAAGCAAAGAAATAAGGTTTTTTATTCAGTTTGTGAGCATAATGTTTTATAAATTCTTTCTCATGCTATTCAAAATTTAGAGCAGGGGTCGGCAAAATTTAAAGTGAGAGTGTTTGGTGAGAAGAGAGAGGCTGCACTGCAAGAAATTTGTAACCAAATATTGATTTTAATGCAATGTTGCGGTAGAATGTAGAAAATAAAAAAGATTAAACAAGATGTTAAGAGTTGTCGAAAAATCATAGACAGAGCAACATCAAACGCGGGCATAGCGCTGTTGTCTTTAAGCTTAACAAAAAATACTTCAATCATGCAATTTCAGATTCCTACAACAAAAATTAATTCAATTGGGACAGCACACATATTATTTAGATCAACAATTTGGTTACAGTTTCTTATTAACAAAATATTTTTCAAATGTTTGGCGTTTATTCTATTTCGCTGCTTAGAACAGATGAAACTAAGATCAGAGAAGATTTGTTCACATAAATAAGTTGATGGAAAAAATGATAATAATCTCAAAGAAATTTTATATAATTCATGATAAAATGAGTCATCTAGATTTTTACAGAGCTCAATAACATCGACTTTGCCCTGATTGGCCATTTCGCTTCGAAGTATTAGTAGTTCTAATTGAATTTGAAATTCATGTATAGTAATATCACACTTGAAAGGATGATCAACTACATCAATAAACTTATTTAGTTAGTGAATCTGTCTTCGAAATTATTCAATAAATTTTCTTTAATACTAGCATATTCATATCTTTGGCTGTCTTATCATCGGCTTATATAAGAGCCGTTTTTGAAAAATTGGAAAAATCATTGGAACGAACTTCGTATAAAATAAAAAATAATGTAAAATTAAAAATTTTTTATATTGAATTGTATACATATATTAAGGTTTTTCCCTTGAAGTTGTAAGTTTAATTCATTTAAATATTTACTAACGTCAGAGAGAAATGCTCAATCTAAACTAAAATCATTGTCTTGTAAAGTCTGCAACCAGGGCCGTATCTAGGGGGGATGCTAGTGGATAGAACCCCCCCCCCCCCGAAATTTTTTGACAGACACTACATAGAAACGATTTTGCAAGGCATAGACACTACCTTAAATCGATTTCAAGTCTAAACCCCCCTCCCCCCCCCCCGAAATAAAATCCTGGATACGGCCTTGTCTGCAACAATAGCATTTTGAATCATAAAATACGTAGTATCATTTGCCATAACAGTATAAGAAATTCTCTACGTGCATAACAAGCGAAAATAACTAGAGCCGTGCTTAATGTTGCTTTGTCAATGGCTTTTCGACAACTGAATGAAAGAGCATAAGAATATGTGTAATATTTAAGCGCACAATTGTGCTATGCGCGCCGACCCCTGCTTTGGAGCAGCAATGGGCACGTAATGGCCTTATCCGCCCTCATGGCCCAAACCGTTATTCGACACACAATCAAGTAAAACACAATAGGCAGAATTTCAACGCTATTGACGAATAGCGTTGACTTGAGTTCAAATTAAAACTAAAACAACACACAAAAGCATTAACGACGGTGCCGCATTGTGTCTCGACGAATGTAGCAATTGTTTTTGCTTGTAGTGCAAATTGGTTTTTGTTTGGGCTGTTGGTGAATTTGGAAATGAAAGCAAAAAAACTTTAAAATTTCGTTTTTGGTACTTGAATTTGTTGTTGAGCCCTTTTGTTAGAATTCCATGCCCACCGCTGCTTTAGAGTTTGCAAGTGTGTATGAAAGACAACATCATTCAAACCGTCAACAATACTTAGGTAATTTTCGAGATCGTTCCTACACGTTTTGGACATTAACTCGGCCCACATGCAAATATAAACTTTTGTGTAGTCAGTTCTATAGAAAAGGTCCAACGTCTTTGAGGCCAATTGACTTCTTTAAATTATGAGATTACGTGTACTTGTACTTTTTTGCACAATAAAGCCAAGTTCCAGATTTTTTTTTTGACCAATAATTTACCGCGCAAGTTTTTTGTCTTGAAATTTAGGTGCAATATTTTTATATATCTAGTTTATAGTCAAGCGGCTCTTTTTTAAGTTTCAACGAAAAAACCCTTTCTCGATAACTTTAAATGAGCATTTTACGCCAACTGACAGTAAACTGGCTGTCAGGTCACAGGAACCGTAATCAATTAAGTTAGAAATACAATTTAAGCTTTCGACTTCAATAACTTTGTTCTTTTTTTTTGCTACTGCTACTACCGATACTCAATTTTAGAAAATCCAAATAATTGCACTTTAAAGACGTTAATTATCGCACTGTCACAACACTGTTGACTAACCTAAAAAAACAACTGAAACTTTAACTAAGTGCCGTCCCAAAAAAAATGGACACCCCTAAAAAAGGTGGCTGCTCCAAACAACATTTTATTCATTTAATTGATGTCCAAACTCATGGAACAAGATATTTCACATGAATTTGTGGCGTGGTTGACATTTCGCCTCAATTGAGCCGTTTCGTTCTCTTTTTGCTGTTTTCTGTTTGCAGCAAATGGTTAAGTACTCGTATTTTAAAGGTTCGCTTTTGTTTTTTCAGCTGCAGTTCTAGCCATAAAAAGTTGGCTTACATGCCTCTACGACGCACATTGCTGACATCAGTGTGCGCTTGTTTCAAAGTCTGTTTTCTTTGAACGTGTAACAGCGATTTTTAATTTATTTTTGGTCTAAATCTGTCGAAAATGTCGTTAACATTAAAACAACATTCTCTTTTTCTTCACCATTCTATGCTGCTGAGTTTGATATCTCACTTTAAACGCTTAATTTTGGTTAGTGGTTTTGCTGAAACCTTAAATGAAATAATTAATTGGCTGCTTAGCCATGTAACAAGAGAAAAATTTGCGTATCTTAGTAAAAAAAGTATCCACTGATTGGGGTCTAATTTAATGATTGAGGTTAAAATTTAAATGTTTATCAATTTATCTCGTGGCGTGAATATCTATGTTCTGAAATTCAGTAGCTATTTCTTGGTATACCCTACACGGAGGGTATATTCACTTTGTCATTCCGTTTGTAACGCATAGAAAGGGGCGTGGCAGGTATGGAAAAGTATATATATTCTTGATCAGCGTCACCACCTGAGTCGATATAGCTATGTCCGTCCGTCTGTCTGTCTGTCTGTCTGTTGAAATCAGGTTTACGCAAAAACTAAGCAAGCTAATTGAATGAAATTTGGCACACAGATCAAACCTTCTTGCAGCTGCTAGCATATTAAAATGAGCTTAAATCGGTTAACGGCCACGCCTTCCGCCCATACTCTATGTAAATATACCCAAGTCCATTTTGAAAAAGTTTCTGCGATTTTGATGAAACTTGCTGATTTAGTGAAGATAAGAACAAAATTAGGAGCAGGCTAGGTTTTAAGTTTGCAAGGGCTCTTAAAGGGGCGTGGCACAGCCCTAAATTTTATCTTTCATAGCGCCATAGCTCGTAAACCATGCAAGATATTGTGATGAAATTTGGTACACGAATGCAGATCTTCTAAATCTTGAATTGCGCATAAAATGGGCAGAATTGTAAAAGTGGGCGTGTCATTTTTTAGCAATTGCAAATTTGGATTTCGAATATCTCCAAATTGCCACATAAGATTTTCATAAAAATTTTAGGGATGATACCACTTAAAATAGTCATCAATACAAGTTTCGTTAATATTCTGGAAAATTTCGTTGAAGGGCGTGGCACAGCCTACAATATTTATAATCGTTATAAAAAGAGAACTAACAACGCAATCGCTATGAAATTTAATAAAGCAGATATACTCGCTAAAAAGTGTCTTCTTGCAAAATTTTGGCACAATAGTGACGGTGGGTGTGGCACCTCCCATATAAGCAAAATACGTTTAATGCTATAGATAGTGTGCTATGAGAGTAATCTTCATAAAATTTTGAGCGGAGGTGTCGGTTACTATAAGCTTTGAAATCGAATGAAACATGACAAGGTTGCATCAGTGGGCGTGGCACCTCCCTCATGAACACAAAGTTATAAGTGTTATTTTAAGTGAACTATTGGACCAATTGATCTGAAATTTGATGTAAGTGGTTTACTGGGTATTAGGTACATATGAATCAAAAGGTTTTGAAATAGCAACAGTAGGCGTGGCACCTCTCATACAATTAAAGTGCCTTAAGTGGCATAACTATCGAAATATATGAGCAATCATACTGAAATTTGATGTAAGAGGTTTGTGTATGGAAGGCTATTTTTGGATCAAAATCGGACTGTATTGTACCAGTGGGTATGTCACCGCCCTAAATTTTAAGAATAATTACGGCACATATCGCAAACTATACAAGCTATTGTGCTAAAATTTGGTTTGTGCATGTCATTCACGAATATCATTTATTGAAGCAAAAGTGGGCAGAATTGGAGAAGTGGGCGTGACATATTTCGTATTTTACATTTCTATTCTATTTTTTTCAACATTTCTTTTATTTTTTCGACATTTTCAACCTTTTACCTATTCCCATTCAATTTCATTCGACATTTTCTTCGATTTCTTTATTAATTTTTCAGCATTATTCATATTTTTCGACTTATTCAATTTCTTTCAACTTTTTTCAATGGTTTTTATATATTTTCAGCATTTTCAGTTTTTTCTAACACTTTTCAACATTTTTGAACCTTTTTACATTACTTTCGACTTATTCAACTTCTTCAACATTTTTTTAACATCTATTTAAAAAGCACTTTCAATGCAGTGTAGGGTATGTGACTTTCGGCCTGGCCGAAGGTAACTCCTTTACTAGTTTTTCATTTACTTTATTTTTTGATATTATGAGAAAATTATCAAGTCTATTTTTGTGGCTGAATATAAAGATTTCATATATATGTAGTGATATTAATGGAAACGTATATAAACCTTATAAATTGCATTGGAATTTTTTCATATGATTTTTCTCATATATAAGTGTATAAGTGTATATACCATATATGAAATTGTTGGTGTTTATATAAGCTGCATAAATTTTCTGATTAAAGTGAAATATTGAGAGCCGAGTTTGGATACAATTTCTGCTTACCGCAAAAAACGTATGGGACAAAAGAAAATTGTTTTTAAAACGAAAAAAAAAACCGTTCAAAACGTATGACATAGCTAAGAAAATTGCAGTTTGTATTTCGGAATACACCTTTGACGCTTACGTCAACATATACTTTGTATACGTTTAAGTCGAATAGGTCGAGTTTTATTTCTTTCTTTTTTTATTGTTGTCAGTTCGTTTTTGTTATTCGAAAATTCTCGCATTGCTTATCGATAGTTTTTGAACCATAAAGTTGGTAAATGCATTAGAGATTTCAGCTACTTAATCCATAAGCTTATGAGCAGGGTTACCAAATAAACGGGCTTGACCTGCACAAGTCTGAAATTTTTTGCTAAGGCCGAAAAATTCAAGAACATCGGAAATATCCGGGACTTTGGCCAATTTTTGTGATATGAACTTCAAAGTTTGTTGAACGAGCGAAGAAAAATGTAACCAATATTTTCCATAAAAAAAACACATAACACAGATTTGGTACTTGAAATAAACGTTAGTAAAAGATTACTCGATAATATATACGGGAACGATAGTAATGCATTTTGGCGAAACTAACGAACCCAGGCTGCCTAGCTAAAGCTTGTCCCAATGATCGAAAATGCCCGATTTTTAGTCAATACTGTTGTTTTAATTAAAACTGTGTAATATTACAGCTAGAAATGTATGCCAAATTATAGAACTCGAAGAGGCCTACACATGATATATGGTGTTGCATTGTTGAATCCTGTCCTAAACATGGATTGCCACTCATTTAAGAAAAATTGGCACTAAAAACGGATTGCAATCCAAGTTTAGGACAGGATTCGATAAGGCAACCCTATATATTCTTTTTAGGCTCTTCGAGCTCTGTCGTTTGGCGCACATTTCAAGCAAAAAACGCTGTTTTAAGCCATATTTAAAGTTAACTCACTTCTTAAAAGATATTCTTTTTAAATCGGTTGTTTCATATCTGAGAAATCGTACATTAAATTAAATTGGTAATTTATATCAAGATTTTTCAGTCCTTTGTATGAAGTTAAGCAGCCTTTCATTGTTTTCATATGAAAAAAAATTCTGAATGGTTATTGACCAACCGTGCAGCTTTATGTTAAACTCATTGTCTGACAGAGTTGTGGAAACTCTGGAAGATGATAGTTTAAAAGCAAATTATTAAGGTTTCCGAAGAGATACATTGAAACGATGTGAAAGACAAAATGATTTCTATAAAACCCGAAAAGAGAAATTAAATATACATAAGAGTTCTTATTACTCCCGTAAGTTTTTGGAAAGTTACGTTACTTATTTTGAAATTATCATAGATCTACTAAATTACCTTTCTCTCTTTTTTAAAAATTTTTATTTTCGAACTTATAGTCCGGGAGGTAGCGTTGCACTTTTGGAAGTAATTTTTACCCACTTAATTTTTTTTTTTGCTAATGATATCTTATGTATAGCTGATATGCGAAATAAACGTCAGTCACGCACGTCTGTAACGCATTTTTCGCTGTAATTTTTTGAGGTTTTAGCTATTACGGTACAGGACAGGAGGCTCAGTAAAAAATAAAAAAGGAAACTAAATTTTATTGCCTTCAAAGTAGGCCCCATCGCTTGAAATACAACTACGTCCGCGTTTGAGTCAGTCCTCCGTAAGTTTTTTTTAGGCTGATTGATTCAGGTCCTTCAGCTTACGTGAAAAATTTTAAATTTAACTTAAAAGTAGAAAAAATCTGCCTTTGGTGCCAAGATAAAGCGTTTTTGGTATTGTCAAACCACGCTTACATTTTTCATGTGGCTGAAAATTCGAACCATATGCAATAAGAGCTTCCTACAGATGCAAATCTTTATTTGAAATGATAGTTCGGTTCCTACAACTCAACGTTTAAAAATTATTTTGTTCAAATGTTGCCCACGACTAGTTCTTAAATGGTCCATTCTGTGGGTCCAATATTCGACAACACTTTTGAGCGTATCGACCGGTTTTCCTAAAATAACACGAGCTATGTTGGTTTCCAAAGCGTCAATGGTTTTGGGTTTGTCGCATTTTTGAAGAAACACGGTCCGATGATGCCTCCTGCCCATAAACCACACCCAACAGTACATTTATCGGGATACATTCGAAACTCTTGGATTGCTCCTGGCAGAAATGAGCTTCGTCGCTAAACACTATTTTTCGATAAAATAATGAATCAATTTGAGGTTGCTGTAAGGCCCATAAACCAAAATTAGAACGTAAACCAATATCAACCGGCTGCTATTCTTGTACGAGCTGTATTTTATAGGCCTTCAGACCAGGATCACGCCTCAAGATACGCCACAATGATCCATAAGAGATGCCTAAAGCCTGAGAACGGCAACGAATCGGTTGTTGACGGTTTTCACGAACACTCTCTGGTACTGCAGAAATATTCTCAAAATTACGGGCTGTATGCACACTGGTTGAAAGATGAACGTCCAATAGTGCTAAATTGGTTCGAAATTTGGTGATGGTCTTACGAATATTGCGCTCAGTTGGACGCTCATAACGACCAAAAAGGATGTTAAAGAACTCTATAACATTCTCTAACTGATGACTGATTTTGGTAGTAGGTTTCCACAATTATTAAACGTTGTTCAGGAGTAAGTCTATTCATGAATGAGTCGTATTGAATACTGAACACAAACGTCATACGGACAAGCCATTTGACACATGACAGCTGTCAAAGCAACACAGTTGGAAAAGTGACCTCGTATTGGATCACCCTCTACGTCCAAAATAGGGTTAGCAGTTAATTTTAATATAATAAGTTCAAGCTCCTTAAATACTGATATGATTTATCTTTACAAATGAAGTGCAATTTTTGTCATGTTACTTAGAAGATTTCTACTGGTATAACAACGCTTCAAGAATTTGTTCATAGGTGGCACTTGAGGAAAATATTATTATGTTGCCATACATACATACATACGTATGTATTTGAATTGTATTGGCCTTGAATGACATTTTCTACATTTCACCATTGCATTTGATGAGAATAAATAAAAATAATATTAATGATGAAACGTATGCATATTTATTTTAATTGAAATTATTAAAACTTTTAGCTTCCAATGTGCTTTAAATGTGTAAACAAATTAAACTGTACCTTAACCGAAAATTTCCTTTTTATTTCAGATTGTGTTCGTTATTGCAGCTATCATTGCTTGCGTTCAGGCTGGTGGTCCTGCTGCCTACTCAATTTCCGCCCCAAGTGTTGATCATGGATCTGTTGGCAACACACAGGAACACACAGTAAAAGTGAGTTGACAAATTTGTTTTCTAATTTATCCGATATAAATTAAATATTTTTGTATTAGGGACACTATGGACAATCTTCGCAATCAGATTATTCCAGTCAAGTACAAACTGCGCACTCACAATCGCATGTTCAACGCTCCAGCACCAGCAATGATGGTGGTGGCTATGCACCACAATATGGAGGTTTGTTTGCGCTTTTGGATCAAAAACAAACATACATGTTTACAATATAAAACCACCTTTTACAATTATATTTATTGCGCAAAATATTGCGCAAAGTATTGCACAATATTATAAAAATATTATGGCTATAAATATTTACAAAATTAATGCACAACTTAATATCACAACTTACTCGCACACTTAAATTGCACAATCTTATTGCACAGTTTTATTGCACAAACCAAAATATTCTAGAAATTTATTGCACAATGAACTTTGAGCTAATGCAAATAGAAACTCATTCACATTTTAGTTCCTTAAAGACCTAATCAATTCCTTGTAAAAAAAATCACCTCCTATTCACTTCCATTGAAATTTGAAGGTCATGTAGTTGCTGCTGCACCAGTTGCACACGCTTATGCTGCTCCATCCTACGCGCACGGCTATGCTGCCACCGCTCCAGCACTTTCCATCGCTCATGCTGCACCCGCAATCGCTGTGGCCCATGCAGCACCTGCAATTTCCCATGGTATCTCTTATGCTGCCGCTCCAGCATATGATCATGGTTATGCTTCTCATGGTTATAGCTATGCCGCACCTTCATACGCTCAACATTCATACGCTGCTCCAGCTGTCTCATATGCGCATGCTGCTCCAGCAGTTTCGCATAGCTATATTGCATCGGCTCCAGCTCTTAAAATAGCCGCAGCACCAGCCTATGGTAGGTTTAAAATTTTGCCTTAACCCTCCCCATACACTATACAATCTGTTGTACAATCTTGACAATTGCTATCAGTTTGAACAACTTCTACTACGAGTATGTATAGTGCATGGGCAAGGTAAGCTTAATAATAGCTACAGTTTTGTACATATGTATGTAGTTGCTTTGCGCTTTTAGATATGCTATATCGCACACCCACTTCAAAAGTGACACAATTCAAAATTTTTATTTTCTGTGATTTAGTGTTTTGATTAACACTCTCACCTATATTGAATAGTAAAAATTACATCTAATAATTTAGACACAACTTCATTCTGCACTGGCTTAAAAGTTAAATTACTGTAAGGGAATGTTTTGAGTTGTGATACTTTTGAAGTGGGTGTGCGATATGTACGAATACGTATAATATCAGCGACTAATCGCATAAATGTTGTAAGAGGACAGACTCGCAAAACTAAATTAACTGGACAAAACATACGCATCTTGCAAACTAAGAAATTGTTAAAATTCTGTTTTGCTAAAGTTACAAATCTTGCATTCACAACATTTGTGCGGTTAACCGTAGTTGTATTTATAACACCGTCTGACCCATAATTGCAAACATGGGAAATTCCAATCAGTTCTAATAGAGGCATCAGAAAAAAAAATATATATATACGCTGTTCTTTTGCATCACTCCAGCATTTTAAGTTACACTTCAGTTTTCCACTTAATCGGCGCATATTTTTTTTAAAACAATTTTTTGAAAGATGTAAATGAATGTAATTCCATATAAGATTTCTGAAGTGATACAAGGGCACACGGGTCTTCTATCAAACTTATAGATGAATTTTGTCGGACGGTGTATTATGTCATAGATTTCGCTAGAACTATAAGTTCAGTGGCTTTTAGTAGTAGCAATCTTGCACAGGTTACTGGTTAAAACTGGTCGTATGAATTATAGGAGCGGTACGGAAACAAAAAAGGCAGTCTAGTCAGTGTAATCTAATCTTCTAATCCCTATATCTTGAGTCCAGTTGAGTAGAATGAAACGTAGTTTGATAAGTTTGAATAAAATAATTCAACAGCTATCGGAAATATCAAAACATGAAATTTTGAGACAGCTATTTTTTGTTTCAATAAAAACAAGTGAATTTTATATTATTTAGCTGTACATTAATGGTAATTGGTCATTTTATAGCTGTGCATTCCTAATGGTTTTATTCAATTCGATTGTAGCAATCGAAAAATTTTTTAACAAAAAATTAATATTCTTTAAGTTGATTTAATTTATACAAAATAAACTTTTTAGTTGTGTCAAAATTTATTCTCCATTTGTCGTTAAGAAGAATTTAATTTATTACAATCTTTTAATGATTTTTTACTAATCATAGTGCAATCTTCATAATTATGGAACAATGGAGAAGATGAATATCTTTGTTTTTACAAAAATTAAGTTTTTAGTAACTACACTCTAAGCAAATTTGTATGAAATTCAACGAAACTTACTAGTAAGGAGCAAGCCACACAATATTATGCAGAACTTTTCTAGTAAATTGAGTGAAAATTTTACAAATTACTGTGTAAAAAATCCATGCATTAAAATAGCAATGACCAATTCATTTATAGACTACTAACTGTTCCGGCAGACGTTGCGATGTTGTATGAACTCATGCGATGGAATGTAAAAGCGAAACAGCCCATTTTCCTAATGAAACATACTTTTGCCTGTACCTTTGATACCAAGTCCCATTTGTCTGCGTTCATTAGTTGATGAGATATGATGAATTTGATTTTGGAGAGCGTGTCATCGCCCATTTTTCTAAAACATACTTTGCAAATGCCTTCCATAGAACATAAGAAGCATTTATAAAACAATTATGAAATCTTCATGAAAATTCTATTTGAAAATTTTTTTTCTATGAGAGCCACCCTAAGTATGCACCCTAAATAAATTTTTTATAACCTTAGTTGTGCCTCTTGATTAATATAAAAGCCAAGTGGTGTAAATTTCATTAGAATCGATAAAGCAGTTTTCGCGAAAATGATATTTTAAAAATATTTTTGATGAGGACCATCCTAACAATACACCCCAGTATCCTAAATTAAAGTTTAAAAGCCTTAATTTTGCATCTTAATATAAAAGACACGTGGTGTAAATTCGATGTGAATCGATTGACAGGTCTTCGTGAAAATAATATTTGAAAAATATGTTTGTATAAGGGCCATCCTAAATAAAAAGTTGAAAGCCTAAGCGATTCTTCTTAATATAAAAGGCAAGTGGCGTAAATTCCATTTGAATCGTGTTGGTGGTCTTTGTGAAAATGCTTTGTTAAAAATATGCTTGTACCCACCCTAAACATGCACCCTTAATAAAATTTTTATAGCCTAAGCTATGCCTCTTAATATAAAACATACGTAGTGTAAATTCAATGCAAATCGATTGACCGGTCTTTGTGAAAATGATATTTTAAAAATATGTTTGTATGAGGGCCAACCTAAATATGCATTTAATCGATATAAGAACTATCCTGCCTTTTAAGTGACACAAGATTTTTATATACTAAGATACTAAATATCTTCTGTAAAAACAGATGATGTAAAATATCTACTCACGTTAGTGTAGATATAAAGTGTCTTCCCACTTTGCACTTCGGGTAGTCAGATTGAATAAAAAACTTTTGTTAATAAAAAAAGTATCGAAATTTTAATATCAGTGAAATTAATCAATTTTGTGATTCGCAAAATATAGACTCCTACACACTTTTTCATTTGCCATTTTTATACTCTACAGTGTAGAGTTTACACTGTGTGTGGCGCAGCCGGCAATATTTAAGAGAACTAACAATAAAATCGTTATGAAATTTAATTTAAAATTAAATTAAAATTTTTGCACAATAGTGCCGGTGGGCGTGGTACCTCCCAAAAAAGCAAAGAACGTTTAATGTTATGAATAGCAATCTTCATAAAATTTGGTGTATAGATTTCAGTAGCTATATCAGTAGGCGTGGCACCCTCCCATATTAAGATAAAATTGTAAGTGCTATTTTAAGTGATATATTCCAGCAATTGGTATGAAATTTCATGTAACTGGCTATAAGCTACATCTGAACTAAAAGTGGCAGAAATAGCACCAGTGGGCTTGGCACCTCCCATGCAATTAAAGTTTGCTAATTGACATATCTATCGAAATATATGAGCAATCATATTGAAATTTGATGTAAGAGAGTTGTTTATGGAAAGTTATTTCTAAAAAAAAAAGTGGACTAAATGTTGCCAATGGGTGTGTCACCGCCCTAAATTTTAAGACTACTTGCGGCATATATCGCAAACTATACAAGCTATTGTGCTAAAAATTTGTCTGCGGAAGCTATTCACGAATATATCTTTTTATCCCAAAGTAAGCGGAATCAGAGAAGTGGGCGTGACATATATCTTTTTTTTCATTTCTATTCTATTTTTAAAATTTTTTTTTTTGTTTAACTTTTCCCAACATATCCTACATGTATTTTCTTCACAGTTCTAAGCCTCATTCGACTTTATTCGACATTTCATTTATTTTTTCGACTTTTTTGATTTCTTTCAACTTTCTTCAATGGTTTCCATATTTTGAAGACTTTTCAGTTTTTTTTAACTGTTTCAACACTTTTTAACCTTTTTGAACCTTTTTTCATTATCTTCAACTTCTTCAACTTTTCAAACGTATTCTTAACATTTATTTAAAAAGTGCGTTCAATGCAGTGTAGAGTATGTGAGTTTCGGCCTTACCGAAGATAGCACCTTCACTAGCTCAAATCAATATAATAAATTAGAAGTCTCTATAAATTGTGATATCGATATCTCACTTTCTTGATATTTAAATGTTCTTTTTGATAGTGCATTTAGGTTAAGTCAAGTAATCTTCCACGCCGGTGGACATACTAAATACTAAAATGTTCTTTTTGATCTTTTATTTTGACTTTGTTTTAAAAAATGAATTATATTTAGTTTTGCACATATAAATATTGCCTTCAGGATTCTGAGAAATTACATTATTTTATACATAAGTTCCAAAAGTATCAGAATATATACTAACCATTTTATGTTAGTTTTACAATAAAAAAAGTATTTTTAAAAAAATTAAAGTAATGGCTGAAAAAATTTAACTTAAAGCTTTGCACATATATAATTCTTTCGCTGGGTGTATATAAAAATCATGCCTTGATAAAATATAGTCATTAAAAATTGACCTAGGTTTTCGACTAAGATGGACGGTTTTTCTTTTTAAATTAGCAGCTTAGTTCATTTGCAATCATAACAGTTATTCATTACTTTCGATTTTGATGTAACATCAAAAAACTATAAGGAATAGGATAAAAAATTGAGAAAAAAAAGCTTTTAATAAATTTGTTCATATATAAAATTTATTAGTTAAAAAAATGTTTCTCAAATTAACTTCGTTATAACATAATTTTTTATTTTATCTATGTTGTTCTTCAATCAATTCTAATAATTTATCTGCTTCCAAATCGAAACTTCCGAAATGACTTTTAAAATATGTACCCAGAAGAATCACACCATTTCGCGATGGCACCTTTAAAGGTGTCATAACGCTATTATAGATTCATGGTGATCTTTTTGAATTGAATTTATATTCTTTAGTTACATTACAATAGCATTAGATGTTGTTGTTTTTTTAATCCCGATGGGCTGTTTAGTATTTCTGCATTTAAATTTATCTCCTTTCGGTTATATAAATAGCTTAAGCGCGTTAATCGCTCAGCTTTTCACATCTTAACAGTAAAATGAAATTTGAAATGTTTTGCAATTACGTTTGAGCTTTCAATAAAATAACAAAACACTTTATAGTACGATAAGAGTCTCTCAACTTTGTAAGGAATTTAAACTTTTTGCAATAATATAACAAATTTGAAGCCTGTGAACCGTTTATTTTGAGTTCATTGAAAACATATAAAGTATATTTGAAAAATAAACGCATAACAATATCGTAATGCAAATATAATAAGAAAAATATGACTTCACATTGTTAACATACAAAAGACTTAAAGTGGTTTAAAATCAAATAAAATTAAAAATAGAAATAAAATAAGCTCCCAATATAATAAGGCTCTTCACACGTGGCCTTGTTTTTTTTTGTGTGTTAAAGTGCTAAAGTGCACAGTAAAAACTTGACAGTCCTTGCTTAGAGTGTAAGATTAATACAAAGGGAAAATATCCTTGGTGGGTTTTGTGATGGAATTATACAAAATTTATATCAACTCTATATTTTCTTACATTTAGAAATTTCAGAAAATTTAGAAATTCATATAAAAATATCATTTCTTTTCTTCGATTTTCATATATCGGCTATTTATAAGCAAACATATTTAGGGGACAAATTTGCGAATCTTACGAAGTAGAGCCGATGTGGGTTCTGATTAAGTTGCTCAAAAATTAGTCAGCTCATATTAAAAATGCAAAAATATATTTCTCAATTATTTCTGTGTGTGGGAATGCTTAAAAAAGGTTTATTACAACCTTCAATTGAAGCAAAGGACTTTAATTACACATTCCCAAAAATATGTAGTTTTTTGTGTCAACAAAGTAGCTACTGCACAATTCTGAAAGAGGACGTTATCGAGCAGTTATGTATAGTCCATTACATCCTTATTTTTTTTTAACTGCTTTTGAAGGTTGAAGAAGTCATAAGAGCTTAAAAAACTTACAAGTTTACCTATTAGATAAATGTCCTTAGCCTTAAATATTTTTTATCAAACCACTGCCAACTTGAAAATTGGGCGTTGTTTTTAAATGAAATTAAATTTTTAAACCTTAGGAAGTAAACAGCAAATGATTTAGAGTATCCACGTTTTCTTAAGTTTCATCCTCCAACAACTTTAGCAGGCGTTTTTGTCAAATATCGTTGCCTACTTAGAGGTGTAGCTTGTAATGCTTTGAAATTGTAAGAGGATACAACATGTCACTCGACCCCGATGACAATCAATCAAATTTGCCAGTTTGTTGTACAGGTTTTTCTCTGACTTTTTTCTTGTTTTTTTTTTTGGTGTCTCCATTCTTGTAAATATTTGATTGATTGTTCTTAGTGTTCCGCCTTATGGTTTTCGCAATTTGCTAGCAATAAAAGTTTCGGACAGAAGTGAGTTCTCGCACTTGCCAGTTTAAAAAGTAAGATAAAGTAACACATGTTACGTGCGATTAGAGACCAATTTGTTACACAAGAATAATAATGTGAAGAGGGGAAATTTTCAAACATTAAAAAAGAATCCAACAAAAAAATTTTTAATATATTCAAATTCTGACTAAAGTTTACAATCTTGAAATAACAATTTCCTCTCTAAAAAAATAGCAACTCGAAAGCCTTAAGCTAAAGAAGAAAGAATTTGATTTAAAAAAAAATGTTTTTTTTTGTACTTTCTGTTTATTTATACATTTAACTCGCAACAAAATTATTTGTAAAACCAAAAAAAATTTCATTGAAAGTGTATTTTTCTTTGACTAGAATCAGAGTGAATTTGAGAAATGGGCGCGGCAGACTGATATTGCTTTGAATTGGTAGATGAAAGCTTGCAATGTTTCCCGGTTTTTTGCTAAATGGTAGTTAGAATATTAGTCTCCATCGTATCCGCAAGCGAAAAAAATACAATTTAGAAAATATATATAGATCAACTCAGTTTGGTTACATTAGGGTGGACGTGCCATAATGAAGAAATATTTTTAGTTCACTTTTGGCAAAAGTTCTGATCAGTGATGGTATTATCGGTACATTTGTACTTTCTTCCGTACAATTGAAAAATCGTCGTCATTAAATTCAACACGTTGTCAGTACATTCGATAGATTTGCCCCATTTTTAGTACATTTGGCTAATTTTCGGCACATTTTCAGTAAATTTTCGGTACATTTGAACTATCTATAATAATTACCTTTTATATTTCTTTAGTAAATGGAAAAAATGAAAATTATCGCACTGTTTGGATTCATAAAAATTATGTTTTATAATAATTATTTTTTTAATTAAGCGAAATAATCGCAATGAGTTAGATTTTGCAATTTAATGTGAAATATATCACATTTTGCTAGGGCTTTTGGCATAGTAAATGTGAGGACATTTTTTTTTTGTGTTATATTTTAGTCAAATTGGGTGAACAAAAAACCACATACAGCCTCTAAAAAGTACATTTTACGTCACCATTCAGTACATTTTCACAAAACCCAAATGCCATCACTGGTTCTGATTGAAAATAAAAAACTAATGTGTCTTGTGATCTACAGACGTAGAGACACCGATCAAGAATATAACTAACCATAGTTCGGTGTTTTGTTTTGAGGTTGAAAAAGTATAGAAACTGTTGAAAAAGTTTAATAAGGTTGAACAAGTTGAAGAAATGTGGGTGTTCCACATTTAAAGAAGTTGAAAGCGATTGAAAAATTTTTTAATTTTTTATCATTTGTCTGCATTTTCAACATCTCTCAAAATATCCCAAACATGTAAAATGGAAAAGAGCAAAAAAAATTGAGCCTGATTGTAAAATGTTAATACAGTTAAAAAAGGCTGAAAATGTTGAAATAATATGGAAAATGGTGAAAAAAAATCAAAGAGGTTCAAGAACTTGAAAAGCTGACAGAGGATAAAATAATGGAAAATGATGAAAAAAGTTTAATAAAGTTGAAAGAGGTTGGAACAGTTGAAAATCGCTGCAAAAGCCTATAAAATATTGAACTATTGAAGAAAGTTGAAAGAAGTTGAAAAAACGAAAAAATATGGAAAATATTGAAAAAAATTTGGAAGAGGATTAATACGTTAAAACATAAGGCAAATATTGAAAAAGCTGACAACTATTTAAGACTTGGAAAATTTTCAAAATATATTGCAAAAGCCGAATAAAGTGGAAAAATGTTCAAAAAATAAAAAATTGGAGAAGGTGGAAAGAGATTAAAAAATGTTGACAGTTGATATAGGTTGAATAATTCGATAGAACATGGAAAATGTGGAAATTGAAGGGGCTGAAAAAGTTGATAAAGAAATGTTGAAAAATTTGAAAGGCTTAGAATATGATAAGCCCAAACAAAATTTAAAGAGGTTTAAAAAGTCCTGTGGAAGTTTTGAAAGATCTTGGCAAATTCGATTTAGTTGAAAGGGATCGTAGAAGTTAAAAAGAAAAAATGTTGCAAAAAAGCTTAAGATAATATTCATATCTCTACATACACTGGCGAGCAAAATTGACCGCATCGTTTTCACTTTTGGATACATCGGTTCGTTTTTGCTACGAAATAAGTCCAAATTTCTTCCCAGAATCAAACATTTAAAAAAATAAAAAAGTGTGATATCGCCAATGTCTTACATCAGAAATTTGATTTTGAAATTAGTGGGACTTAAACAATAGAAACGAGTAAAAGTGTTATCTTCGTCCAGGCCGAAACTCACATACCATACACTGCATTGAAAGTACTTTCTAAATAAAAGTTAAAAATACATTGAAAGTTAATTAACTAAAATTTTTATGAAAATCATATGAGCCAATTGTGAGTTATACGAAATAAAAATTTTCAATTGTTGAAAAATGCCACACTCACTTTTCCGATTCCGCCCACTTTAAGCACATTTCAAGATATTTATGATTTGTATCCGTGTACTGAATTTCATCACAATATCTTCCTCGGTTAACGAGCTATAGCGTTATTAAAGTTAAAATTTAGGGCTGTGCCACGCCCCTTTAAGAGCCATAGCAAATTTGAAACATTGCCCAATCTTAAGTTTGTTACATGTTCACTAAATCACCAAGTTTCATCAAAATCGCAGCAACTTTTTTCAAAATGTGCAGGGGTATATTTACATAGAATGCTGGCGGTGGGCGTGGCCAAGAACCGATTTTGCCCATTTTTATATGCTAGCAGCTTATAAGAAGATGTGACCTATGTGCAAAATTTCATTGAATTCGCTTGCTTAGTTTTCTCGTAAACTTGATTTCAACAGACAGACAGACAGACAGACGGACATAGCTATATCGACTCAGGTGGTGGGCTAATCAATAATGTGTATACTTTTCTATACCTGCCAGTCCCCCTTCTATGCGTTTCAAACGGCATCATACGTCGAATATAAAATACGTCAAATATCTGCTGTGATGCATTCATCGGTAATAAGACACGGTGCTCAAGACCAGCATTATTATAAAGATGACATGTGGCCCCCACGATTTATTGGTGTAAGATACATAATTTTATTTGATGAAGAAATATATCAAGAAAATCGAGGCGCATTAACTTCTTAATGAATTTTAAAGAAATCGAAAGGCGGTTTTACTCAATAACTTGAAATGGAAGAATTTCAAGACTGAAGTTGTAGAGATCTACATATATCAATTTAATCATTCTCAAACATTTATATGACCAGACTTGGCCCGATTGTCATCACCTTAGAATATCAAAAATAAAATGCAATTTTCAAACACAAATAGGTATTTTTGAGAAAAATACTGTTTCTACCGAAAATTTTTAAGCAACGTTGCTTAGTGCCATCCAAAAAGCGACGATGATGTTCGAAAATTGTAATTTTTATTTGATTTTTTAATGCGATGAAAATCGGGTCATGTATTGCTTTCATCTCCCCTACAACTTTTAAAGTGATATGTTTGCCTATTTGAGATCTAATCTTCGAGTTATTGCGAAAAAACTTTATTCAATCTCTTTTAAATTCATTAAAAAACATATGTGCTTTGATTCCGATTTTCCCGATTTGATGTTTTTTAAGGCACCCCATGATATTAATAAAATAATGCTGTGAAATGTCGAATTGAATTGAATAGGCCTGAAAATTGCTCAGAAAATTTAAAGATGTGTTCACATATTTGTATGTTTATTTTACTTTTGTTATAGCTGCTGGTTACTACGGACATGGTGGATACGCTGCCCATGACGTTGGATATGCTGCGCATTATGCCGCCCCAGCACCCGCATATGCAGCGCACTATGCTGCTCCAGTTGTTAAGTGAGTTTTGAATTTCTACAAATCAAAAATCCAAAAAACTTCAATGGAAAATTTTAATGGAACAACGTTAAAATTCACGTAAACTTAATATCTTTCATTGTTGCATTTGTACTCTAGGGCTGCTGTTGCTGCTCCAGCCTTGGTGCATACATCGTTCTCTGGACATGGAGCACACTATGGATATTAAAAATTCCATGCACAAGTATCTTAATCATATACAACAACAGTAACAACATTGAAGGAAGCATGCATTACCTTAAACTCGTATGTAGTAAATTTTTGAAGATGAAAATAATAAAATTGGTTTATTCTCTCTTGGATTTTATTTATGTAAAAACGCTCATAACGGAAGTTTGAAATTTGACCAAAAATGCAAAATATGTGGTTGAACCGGAAATAAAACAAAAATTTCATTTAACTTCCGTTTTGCAATTTGTAAATATGTATGTAGAGTGAACTTTATCGCGGTTAAATGTGAGAACTTATATAAAATAATTTAAATAAAAAAAAAGAAAAAAAAAACATTTAGCAAATTTATTAAATTATTATGAAGTGTGTTCTAAATATATACTGTAGGATGCACTGGGTGTTTCCGCTGTAACGAGTTGGATGATTTTACAATGTTCTTTGAGCATAACTACATGTATTTTAATCAGGAGTAAAAATTTAAATATGTTACCGGCTAAACTAATTTTTAGGAAAATCTTTGAAATGAAAAATATGAAGTCCCGAGATTTAAGAGAGTAAAATCTGAAATTCCTAACATGTCGAATTACCACAAAAAGTAAGTAACACAAAAATGGTTAAGAATGAAAAGTAAGAACAGCTGCTTGGCACATAGCAATGCGAGGTTCAACCGTCGTAAATGTAGTGGGAGGCAAACACCACGTGATTACAAACAGAGACAACTTTCTCCTCGCACGAATATTTGATCCCGTGCTCTCAGTAGCTGAAAATAAAATATTCTACGGCTGGAACATTAAGTACGATTTGTTGAGAATTATTCGTTGAAGGAGAAGCACACAGATGAACACTGCTGGGTTATGTCATTGACCGCGTTACTTAAAGAGGCAAGAGACTACTTTCTCCTGACTCAAATGGCTGCCGCTAAATATGGATCCTAAATAGAGGTTTTATAGCTTATGACACCCGCCTGATCGATACTAACATACAGTAAAAATTTCACCGAAATCGGCCGGATAGTTTTCGCGTCTATAAGAGACAGACAAACAGACAAAGAATGAATTTTATATAGTAGATAACAGGGTTGTCAAGTTGAAAACTAGCAATTGCTGGCCATCTCAAAAAATAAAATTAAAAACTTTTTTTTTTTTGGTCACTAAACAAAACCTTGAAAACCATGTCACAAAAATTGTAAAATTTCCGGCTATTTCAAAAATACCTTAATTTCTACCAGATCACGGCTTTGACATTAAATTCCGGACTTGTTCGCGGTCAATTGGCAGCCCTGTTTTTTGAAAAATTCTTCTTTAAAATACATTTTTTTATAAGATATGTTTTTGTTTTGTTCCCAACAGTTCGATATAATATTGTATGAAATATATTTATTTAAACGTTGTGTAGTTTTTTCATATTCAATATCATCATAATTATAAAGGGATTTAATTAGATATGTACTTACATATGGTCACCTAACATCCGAAAAGCCGTAAGCACATGAAATTCAAAACCGTCTTTTTATTGATTATGAATCATAATCAATGAAATAAATTAGGATGCATAACTACATGTCCCTACAAAGTTTTTAAATCATCCAGATGCATATGTCCAACAATAATGATTTTACTAAAGAAACTCAAAAGGCCGTAACAACAAGCTTTTGAGTTTCATATAGCAAATAGGCATAAGAGACTAGTATGTATAAATAAAAAATGAAACACAATATTTGAGTTCTTTGGATCAGCGATGGGCATTTTTCGCCCTCATGGCCCGAACCGCTATTAGCAGAATTTCAGCGCTATCGACGCACATCATTGACTTGACTTCAAATGAAAACAAAAACAACACACAGGCATTATCATTGTGTCTCGGTGAATGTAGCAAATGAAGAGAAAAACATAAAAATATATTCGAATTTTAAGATCAAAAATGTTTAGGTTTTATTTTGGAGTTGTATTTGAAACTCGTTTTAGTGATTTTAATGAAATTAAGGAACTTATAAAAAAATATTTAGATCCAAAAGTTAAAAATATTAAAGAATACAATACACGATTTCAGTTAGAGCTGTGTGACCTTCAATCTATTTAATTTTGAAAAGAAGTTTCTTGTGGAAAATACACAATTTTAAAAGCGTCTATGCTTAAATTAGAAGCAAACTTTGCGAGCACATAGTATGTTTGCGAGGCTACATTTTCACATCACTACAATTTAAAAAATGAATATAGAAATAAGCTTTCTAATCTCAACCTTTTAGACTTGCTACAAATAGCTCTGTCCAAACAAACAATTGATTTTGAAAGCAGCAACAAACTACTATATTAAAAACAAAATTAAATCCAAAAATAAATTTTCCATATTTTTTTTTGTAAAAATATTTCAACGTTTAAACGCTAAAAGTGTGAGGCTACAAACATTAAATCGCTTCCGAAAAACTTCTACAAGCGATTCTTCTAATGAACTCTAGAAATCGATGATTTTAACTAATACATTTTGATAAATTCAGTCAGAGTGCAGTCTTAAATTGCAGCGCACATAATTATAAACGGATGCCATCATGCCTGCGAAGCATTTTTAAGTTTCCAAATACAGTAGACGCCCAATATAATGTTTAATGATACGGCGAATTTCCATTTTAACGAACAGTTTTACAAGCTGCACTTTTTCCATTGATGTCTCTAAATTACGAACGCAAAACATTTATACTATTCTAAATAACGAACGTTATTTCATGCAATAAGTGATTTACTTTTTTCTAGGAAAATCTGTTTTTAACGTCCTTTGACTCTTTTTTGGCGTCGTTTTTGTTTGCTTTGTTATAAAATAAATTCTTGTGTTGAAATCATGAAGATGCATGCAAAAATTCCCTTCCAAAATCTTCCTTAACTACGAGTATATAGTATATAAATAAAAGCCAGTTTCATTAGTAAAACATCATTTCGATATAACGAATTTTTCGATGCTTCAACTTATCCGTGCATTAATTAGTTCGTTATATTGGACGTCTACTGTACTTAATCCAACTTAGCCAGAATTCGTTTAGCTTTTTGTTTAATTTGTAAACTGTTTGCTTGTGCTGTATTCATAGGAGTAGGTATAAATAATGATTTTCTGATTTTGTCAACGAATGAGTAAAATGCGTTTGTATTCTCCGATGCTTCACTTTTTATACCTCTAGGAATGTTTGAAAAAACAAAATCAGCAATAAAAAAAAATCTGCATATCCCCTTTGGGAATATCCTCGGAATATCGTTCTATATTTCTTCATGCTTCTTTGCTGCATTGTACTAAAAAAAAAAAACAATTTAGTGGCAATATTTCAGATATTAGTTGTTTGCAAGAGATGGCGCAATTGCAAAATGTCAACAACGAAATAAATAAATTGCAATTGATTTTGATGATAAAATAAATAAATGCATTTTATCGTGAACATTGCACGAATATTTCTGTATATTGATTGAAGAAACGGATACAATTGAATCCCACAACTCACCCGTCTTCAAAGAAATTTCGATGAACTGTCGCGTGCAACGTGGCGTGTGCAATTTCGAATTCACTTTCACTGCACTCACTTTTTTCACTTATTTTATTAGATAATTGCTTACTTTACTTTTTATTAAACACTTTATTTTCTTAATATCAAAGAAACCGGCGATTTATTACGCCTGACAGATAGGAAACGAATCACTATTCGTAAGTGGGTTGCCATCTTTTTAAAAATATTCAATACCTACAATTTGCGAAGCACTTTTTTCATTTGTGTAAGGTTTTTAGAGTAAACCCATACAAAGGGCGGCGTTGAATAAATTTTGATAAAACTTAATATCGATATGTATGTAAATTAGGGCGGAGCAAAAAAACACTTTTGAGGCCGATAGCCTTCTAATAGCAATAGAACGTTAGCATTACATAAAAAAAGAGAGAAGCCACAATGTAGGCGCGTACAAATGATATCTTCAGTTACCGCATGAAGCTCAAAGTTTGAATTTCGCGTAAACAATATAGTCATGCGTCAGAATAAAATCGTTTTAAAATTTCTCGGCGCAGGAGTTACCGATTTAGCTGAAATTTTTAGGTCGTGTTCTACATAATAAAAGAAGGATATCCAAAAAATCTCAGCTCATATTTGAGTATGTACATATATAAATAATGCGTATATAATTTGTAGTATTTTGAATTATAAGCACTTTTAAAATCGGAACTGGTCAAACGAAGGCTAATACATCCCTGCCTAACTCAAATAAACTGGTTAGACGATACATATTAATTTTTAAAATAGGTAGTTTTTAACTATCAATTTCAATATTAAAATACTTGAATAATTAATTGGTGCGCAAACTAATTTCTCATCGACTAGCTAAAATTTTTTTAAAAAATAGTTCCGAAAGTAGTAACCAACTACTGGTTCAGTAAGTAGTTACCCGCAACTGGCTTAGAAAGTAATTTATCAAAACTGCTTTAGAAAGTAGTTTACCTGATGATAAAAAAAGTAGTTCATCGAAACTGGTTTAATAAGAAGATATTCGAAGTAGTTAAAAAACTAGTTGCAAAGACATGCAGAGGCTTGACTTGTGCCTAGGACAAAAAAATGTTAAAATAAACAGTGAAAATAAATCGATTGTTCAACCAGTGTACGAAAAACGAGTTTTTCAACTAGATTTTAACGAGTTGATTTCCCCACAGGGATACTACATAAATGTGAATATAGTTTTCGAACTAAAAACATCGTTTGTTTGAAAAGTTGATATATTTTTTATTACACTGTAATATAATAATCTTGCGACGATATGTAGTATAAGAAAGACAAATGTGGTACAGTGCTCTAGATGAAACTTTCGCTGACATCTCCTACTTGTGACTTATTGGTGTACACTAACAAGCTCCAGAGAAAAAAATTGCATGGTTTCAAACATGGTGATAGCATAAGCTTGGGTTCTAACATTAATTTAAGGACCTAAATTTTTGTCTCTATTTAAGTTTGGGTTGATTTTCTTGGAATAATTCAAAAAGTATGCTACAGTGAATAAAATTGAAAACACTTGGAAAATTGTCCCAACAAATGTCTTCTTTAAGTTATAGTGTCTAACGGTTGTCATTTTGTTTTTGTCAATTTTGCGATTTTATCGGCCTATATTTTAGGTCATTAATATTAAGTGTTAAAAATTTAAGTATGTAATACACGCAACCATACACGAAAATAATCCTATGTATCTTAATGTTAAGTATAATGAGATCAGCTCTTGTTCTGGTGCCAGTCGCTTTAAATTACGATGTAAGGCTGTAAATCGTTAGAAAAATTTTAAATTAACGCAAACACGCCAAATGTACGGTACTTGATAAAATCTCGACTCACAATAATTTTTTCGGCAAAGAACTTAAGAGTTTTCTCTTCTTCTCTAACTTTCACTTTAACATTTTTTAATGGAAGAATAACCGCCCAATAAAGTCAACATAAGAAAAAATTAAGGTTTTGATTAAAATTTCGATATCGCGTTACTCAATAAACACATGTCACAGATGGGACTTCATAACATGAAATTGTTTTGTCTTCTCCTCCAGTAAGTTCAATGTTGGCAGAATTTTGCTGATCTTAAAACTGATTTCCTTTGGACTTTTAATGATATTTTCGAAAATAAATTTAAGGTCAGGGACTTAGGAAATGTTATATGTTTTTTTCTTACAACATTACAAATATAATTGCATTTTGTTTAATTTAAAACTCTTTATCAGTTATTTTTGTGTAGACAGACGATGTACCTTTTTTCGTACTGAGTATTTATTAAAAATATACTCCTTTTTACTGATATGTACAAGAAAAATGTGGTGACCCTACTTCAGATATCAGAGTTTTACATGAAATGGCGCCTATAAGAGATACGGTGTTAACATATAGTTTATCCATCAACCATTTAGGGAGTTCTATTCATTTGAGCTTTTACTTTTTCTTTGCGAACTGGCGATAGCGGAATGTAATAAATTATTTGTAATTGATTTTGGTCGGAGAATATCATTGAATGAACATTGCACGAATCTTACTGTACATTGGTTTAAGTAATAGAAACAATTGAATGGTACACTAACTCACCCATTTCCCAGAAAATTCGTTAAGGATGAGCTTCCAAAAGTGGCGATATGCATTATCAATATTGCCTAACACTTTTTTTTAATTCACTTCACCACACTCACTTGTTTCAATATTTCTAAGCTCTAGTTAAACATTTTATTAAAAAACCAACCGACGAAAGTCCGTCATGTTTTTATTACGACTGATTCGAAGAGGGCAGTTCACATGATCCTTCGTGTTGTACATCATGACTTGACAACTTGTGTTAATGTCAGTATCGTTTTGCGTTCACATGTTACATCTGTTTTGTAGCGTCTAAGTCATAAAATTGTTGTTCTAGACCTTATACCTTGTTGGATGCTACTTCATCTATCGCTACAACCTCTGCTTAAAAAACGCTACAATATTGTGGTTACCTCGCAGCAATTCTTATCTTCAGTTCCTTAGAGTAAATACTATAACCCACCTGGTTATTTAGATATATGTAATATTTTGGGACAAATCACGAAGTATTGAAGTTGGAGTTTTTACTATGACAATAATAAGTTTTTCATAATAATAACGGCTTTTTTAAAAAAAAGTTCATCAGAAATTTAGAAAATGTATCATATTTCAAAAAAATGGCAAGGATTCGAAACTTTAGTACACCAAATTATAGCTTATTAACCGCCGTATTATGTAAGGCGAGACAATTGAGTGATTGATAGTGATGCATTCACAACAGCCGTATGAAACTTTTAATTCAGGATTTGTTCCGACTTTTATGTTCATTTGAACTTAATAGTAATAGAGTTTAGAGTTTATCTTAGCTATTAAGCTTGAATCAATTGATTAAAACTTATTCAATAAATATTGGAAGTGAAAAAATTATCATGGACACACATTTTTTTTTTTAAATTGGTCAAAGGCATATACATATGTTAGAAAAAATTTTCCCTGTGTGGCTCGGACGACACAAACATAAAAATACAGATTTAGCTACAAATTAAGCTACAGTTAGTTTTCAATCTAAGCTTGAGTTGACGTTTTGAAAAGCTTGTGTTATAGACTTCGATTTAATATGTGATAACATAATTTGAAAACAAAATTTTATTTAGGGTCAAACTTTTAGTATGTAAGCAGACGAAAAACTTGTTACGTCTTACATAATACGGGGTAAATTATCTTTAATATGACATCGATTGAAAAGTTCTGAGCTTATATTGATTTTTCGAAAGCTATATCTGTGACTTGTACATCTATATGAACGAAAAAACGTGTGTATCCCAACTTTATATTATACTTTGTTACTTTTTCCGGAAACCCTATTCGCTTCAAAAAACAAAAAGTGGCTCCTATACTAAATCTGTTCAAGATCTTGACAAAACTATTTGTTCGCAGCTCACGTTACCGAATTTTACTGCATGAAATCTTATTTAAAATGTAAAATTTGCACTTGCCTTGACAGACAACAGCATTCATACCAGTTGTATGGTTGGACGAACCAGCAGAAAAATGTAAAAGTTTTTAAGTCCATGCAATGTCGTACAAAATGATGGATCATGTGAACTGTCCCATACGAATCACTTTTTGCTTATGGGTTGCCATTGTTTAAAAAAAAGAATGTAAAAAAAATCTTTTTAGCTAGGCTTACAATAAAACATCGTACATTGCATTATCATTACACATGGTGTGTCAATATACTATGTGACCTTCTTAAGGGGAGTTACTTGGGGTAACGGGGTCCGTGTCATTCTACCGTACACCATCGAATCCGAAGCATTTTTGGAAGGCAATTTCTAAAAAAATTTTTTTTTTTGGCCGAAAATAGATGTCGCGCATTTAAGTTTTTCATAATATCTTCAGCACTTACAGTCCGATCTTAAAGTATGATATAACAATGTTTTTGTCTTAAGTAGACCAACTTTTTGATCCAAAGATCATTGACATCAAGTACCCCTGTTCTTGTACTTACCAACCAGATCTCAGTTCCTACCATCCTAATGTGCACCCAAACGTCAGAAAATTAAAGCTTGCAAGAAATCATTAAATTTTTCCAACTAAAGTACTTCGATTATTCCATTAGAACTATTTTAAAAAATATTTTCTAAGATTTTAACCAATAATTCTCTACACCACCCTTTTGTTTTTCCCCTCTTGCCAAAAAGCAAGAAGACTTTTCGTCAAGAGTTTCTATGTATAAACGTTGTCTAATCCAAACTGACGAAAATGTGCTCAGTGCGTGATCTGATCCGTAAATTTTTCATCCAACTGTCTGACATACCTGAAATTGGTATGCATCTGAAAGACTTCAAATAATTCGTTTACAAGCCCATACAAGCATTAATATATGGTCCAATTTGATGTTGAAAAAAAAAAAACGTAAAGTTTTGTAAAGTCAAAAGAGGCAAAAACTTAACTACGTGTCTTAAAGACGATCTCGAAAGATCGAAAATTCGGTACATTTGTGATTTTTTCAATGCACTTGCGTTTCAGCGATAAGAGTTTGCTAAAAAAAAGTTAATCGATAAAGGAAAATGGTCATCCAATGAGAGAACCGTAGGGATAATGCAATCACCATGATTTTTCGTTTGTCATGGTTCTGATGCTTATGAGTGCTAATAAATAAACACAATACAAGTGTCTTAGAAATTTAGTAATGTACGAACAGTGCAGTCGTGGTAACGAGAACTAATTAAAAAAAAAATGGTTCACGGTAGCGAAATTGTTCACGTTAGCGAATATGAAAATTTAAACCAAAACTTATACAGCGCAGTCGCTGTAACGTATTTTGCATAAAATTTTTATTCTTCATATCATTTTAACTTTAAAAGAAACGAAAATCGTCTTCATCAACTGAATAAAAATAAAATGAAAATGCATAAACAGCCTTTTGCGTATTGCATGGTTGAGTTATGTCGTATTTATTTCGTTCATGTTACCGCGCTGTTTACGTTAGACAGTGTTCACGTTACCGCAACTGCACTATGTATCAAAATATATGCAATTTCAACCATTATATAGGTTTACACAAAAAAACTTTGTATAAATGTAAAATGTACCTTCAAAAATTATATGAAATGTTTTTAAAACGATGGCAACCCACTTATCAATAGTGATTCGTTTTCTGTCTGTCAGTCGTAATAAATACGGACTACCGCCGGTTTCTTGAATAATGAGAAAATAAAGTATTAAATAATAAGTGAAGTATGTAATTATCTAAAAAAATAAGTGAAAAAAGTGAGTGCAGTGAAAGTGAATTCGAAAATAAGTGTTCGCCAATGCAATTACAGTGCATATCGCCACGTTACGCGACGCAGCTCAACGAAATTTCTTTGAAGATTGGTGAGTGATTCTAGCATTCAATTGTATCCGTTTCTTTAATCAATATACAGGAAGATTCGTGCAATGTTCATGATAAAATGCATTTATTTATTTTTTTATCAAAATCAATTGTAATTTATTTATTTCATTGTGTTGTCGCCATTTTGCGAAGGATAAGTAAAAGCTCAGATGAGTAGAATCGCCATCTCTTGCAAAAAACGAATATCTGAATTAATATCCTCTCACGCTTTCTCACAAAGGATAGACAAAAGCTCTAATGAGCAAAAGCAAAAATGCGCTCATGTGGTTAATGGCTAAGCTGAAATATCATATTTTCTAAAGCGTCCTCTCTTGCGAAAATGAGATAGCTATAGTTGGTAATTTTTTTTTTTTTTTGCAAGGAATGAGGGAGCTAAATATAAAGAATGATATTTCGAGTTTGCCCCGCAAAATCTCTCTGTGATGAAACTTAATCACTTCAGCTCACGTATGAGTGAAATCGGGTTTTGTTTTGTGATGCAGTACGTTTTATATTATTTGAGAAATTTAATAAACAAAATTCAAACTGCAATTTCAAGAAAAGGGAATCATCCTTTGGGAATTGTCTAATTCTTTGTATAAAGACTGCAGTCTTCAGTGGCTACGTGTGTGCTACGTAAGGGACGAAATGTTATTATTTAGACAATCCTTGAGATTTATGGTTAGAAGAAGCGCTGAATATTTTAATTACATAGGGATTTGCTATCCTTGAGTCCATATGAAGACAAACTACAAAAAAAAAAAAATCAGAAATTATAATGTTTTTGGAATTAAAAAAGTAAAAATCATCCTGAGATATTATAGCTTTCCTTGATGTCATCGATGATCCTATTGTGATAACGGTTGTCTTTAAATTTAATGTTTTTTGCTGCTTCAAAATTCTTTTATGATTTTATTTGGATTTTATAAAATAGGTTTGTTTTTGCATGATAACATCCTTTTAACTCAGCCCTTTGGGGCAATAGTGAAATACTATTTTCATACCATTATCTTAGAAATACGTACACACGAAATTTGAAGCGCACCAAAATAATTCGTTTTTCGTAAAATTTAAGTTTTTGTGGAATTACTTGAATACAAAATAAATGCCACCCTAATTAGCAAGTGCATATGTTTGTTTTCACAGTTGCTCAATTTGTATTTTGTCTGGTGCAACGCAACGATGATGTCTACAACAAAGAAAATAAGTTTTTCTTAAAATATTTTTTCTAAAACTTGCATGATGGGTTTTAATATAAATAATAGTGCTTCACCCGTGGCGAGGCGAGGTTCTAGTTGTTCTCGTTCTCGCCTCGTTTTATAAATTTGAGTCTCGCCTCGCCTCGTTCTCGGACGATGTCTTGAAATCTCATACCTCGCCTCGCCGAAACCTCGCCTCGGTAAGAACCGAGGAATTTATTAAACCAAAATAAAATTATCAGGCCTGTATATTGTAGGCATTCAAGCAAAATTGACTATCTGCAAACAAATAATAAGTGGGTGGTGCTTATTAATCGTTTAATTATGTTTGTATCCTCTTAAATTTCTGATATATTATTTTAGGTTGTTAAAAAAAAAATGTTCAATTTTGCTTGTATGCCAACGATATATTCAATTAGCAAAGCCGGCACGCGTTGCCTCGCTTCAAGAAGTAAAATAAAATATATTTTATTTTTGGTGGATTGAATCATATATGATGATTGATGAATTTAATTCTTTTCATATATGGGACGGCGTGGCATTTCCCATTTTTTTTTTAAATCAAGCTAAGCTACGAACCTTTTACAAACTATAAAAATTATATGTACCAAATCTTATCCATTTACGTCATATAGTTACTGAGATATAAAAAAAAAGTTTATTCATCTGCGTCAAGTAGTTGATATTACCAAAGTATGCTACGAACCTTTCCCAAATCATACGCAGCATAAACACATGCCAAATCTTCTGGCGATCGGTTGAACGGTGTTGGACATTAACAACAAAGTTTTTTTACCGAACGTAGGGGTCCACTTATTAAATCTTTCGTCATATAATAATAACAAAAGAGAGTAGTAGCTGTATTATTCTAACTCTCATTCGATTAGAGATCATTTTAGTACTGCTGACTCTAACGACCGAAGATATGACGAAATATATGGACTCTAAATAAAAGCAGCCTAAGCTGAGCTTCTTAATGTGAAAGCAACGTGGTGTGAGTTCGGTGTGAATTGGTTAACCGGTCTTCGAGAAAATGATAATTAAAAAATATTTTTGTATGAGGGCCACCCTAAAGATGCGCTTAAAATAAAAGTTTTATAGCCTTATCTATGCTTTCCAATAAATAAATAACAAGTCAAATTTCAAAAAATAGTATCAAAACTAGTGTTAAAGCGAGGCACCTCGTTCTCAGGACCGTGAACGAGGCGAGAACGAGGCGAGAACGAGGCGAAGCGAGGTGCCGGTGTGATCTTGCCTCGCCTCGGTCGACCGAGGCAAATTTATTTTTCCACCTCGCCTCGTTCTCGCCTCGTTGAACGGGGTTGCCTCGCAGCCTCGGTGAAGCACTAATAAAAAACAGAGGGAAACTTTGCAGTTTCGTATATTTAGAGAAATCCGAAGGCCAATGAAATGCTTTCATATAAAAGAAACTCCTTGTAGTTAATGTGCGAATACCTTTGGAAAGCTGTTTTCTCTGGACAGTTCCCTCGTACAATCTACCGATTGAATACACATATAGATCATCTTTTCGGTGATTAAAATATGATTTTTCTGCGATGGAATTGACTTATGTAAATAGCTCTCTAAACAGTTTTTGTCTAAATGCCACACTGAACAATTTCTTTTACAGTAGATATCCAATACAACGAACTAATTAATGCACGGGTCAGTCGTAATATCGTGAAATTCGTTATATCGAAGTGTTTTTTATTAAAGAAGCTGGCTTTTATTAACGCATATATTAACACGTATAAAAGTTGAGTTAGATTTTGGAATGCTATATTAACTTGTGATCACCTTTACAGGTAAAAAAGAGTTATTTTTAGTTCAACAGTTATGGTTGTATTAAGCAATGTTCTTTATTTGGAATAGTGAACATTTTTAGCGTTCTTAATTTAGAGACATCAATGGAAAGTTCTAATTTCAAAAACGGTTCGTTAAAACGGAAATTCGTTTTGTCGTTATACGTTATATTGGACGTCTACTGTATGTGCAATTTGGATTATTAACTTCTTAGTATAACTTTTTGAATTTTTTGATTACATAGGAAGTGCCACACCCTCTTATCGAAATCCTAAGACTTTAGGTCAAAAGCTCATAACGTTTAAAATATTTTATTTGCAAGAGCGGTTGGTGCCTCCTTTAACCGATTTCGTACGTTTTCAATCCCAAGAACTTTGTTTGAAGGTGTAGGCTGTGTTCCGAATGTCATTCACTTATCTTGCTTGTTCTTCCGTAATCAGTATTTCCAAAGACAGACAGACAGACGAATGGACAGACAGACAGATGGATGGACAGACAGACGGATCGACGGACAAACTGATGGACATGGCTACATCGACTTAGGTGGTGATGCTTAGTTACTTTTCTATAACTGTCACGCTCATTTCTGTGTGCTACAAACGGAATGAGGGTAAATATATCCTGAGTGCAGCGGATAAAATTAAACAAAAAGCTGTAATTGACATGTGCTGGTACTTATTAAATAAAATTGGAAGAACAATTCGAATATTAATCTTTTCGTCAGTTTACGTAGTAGAGATTTAATTAACCTCGATTAACTGATTCAAATGAAAATTAAAACGTGTGATTATTCCATCAACAAGCTATAACTTAATAACATAGATTAAGTGATTTCAGTTACACACACGTTCTCGCAATATCATCCGCACATGTCACACAAACGCTTACGTCAAATGTCATACAATCGATGGCAACAAATATTGAAATGCGTGAAAAACACACATACTTATGTATATATGCATTTATGCAACATATAACATACATACCCATGTACATATGCATTTATATTGTATTGGAAAACTGAGCCAGGCATTACCAAGTAGGCAATCGATCAAGATTTCTTTCGCGAAGACCAGCTATCACAGCTGCAAGCAACACTAACAGATATGCCCACATTGCTGCGTCCCTAAGTGCTTATAAAAGGCCTTTTAAATATCTGCTTTCTATGTAAATATGTTATCAAACAGCAGGTCTTGCTCCATTTAAGACATTTTAGACTTACAATTGTAGGTATAATTCCAATTTAGATCCCAATAACTTTGTTAGAACTTTGTGTCAAATAAAGTTTGTAGGACCACTTTTCTTCCTCTCACGTGGAAGTTAGTACGGAAAGTCAAATCCTACTTTTGTACTTATTACGGAACCTCTACGCCTATCTCTTCCACAGTAATTCCAACTTTCAATTATTTTCCATAAAAAAGAAAGAAAGTTTCAAAGAGCTTGGATGCCTGCTCCTTCCCAAATCAGGCTTTCTAACTGCACTCTTTCTCCAGATATTACCTACTGGGTACTAAAATCAACAACAATAATAACAATCGCATGGAAAATTTGTTGATGATTGTAAAGTTCGTACAAAAAACATGCATTTACTTTTATACAAAGCATGCAATGTTAAATTGTGTAGGGTGCATGGATACATATCGTAGCAGTTATTTTGTGTGCTGTGCAGACGCTGTAGTCGTCACCAAACTTAGGTAGAGAACATGAAAATTAACTTTATTATATCTGGGCGATGTAAAACAATATAATTTTATTTTTAAATTTGTAAACGTAAAAAGTTAGTACTATTAAAATAATGGATAACATTAGAATGCTGGCGAAGAATCTATACACAAGTACTTTACGATGCTCTTAGCAGAGCCCTAGACTCTACAAATCGTGGCCTTCAATGGACTTTCAGCGAGCATCTGCAAGACCTCGCTTAATACGATGACGTATGCCTCATCGCCACCAAGCAGTCAGGCATGCAAGAAAAATCTTCTTCGGGATAAGTAGGTCTGAAAATAAACATAAAAAAACCAAAGCCATGTCTAATCGCCCAACCGGTGCCAGCAATAACTGGCGAATCCAGCATAGAAGAAGTGGATCAATTTAGCTACTTAGGCAGTGTAATTACAATGAAAGACGTCCATGGTTGAATAAAAAAACCGAAATGCACTTTTGCCCAAATTCGTAATGTCTGGCAATCTTCGTTCCTGTCAACGACAACGAAGCTCAAAATTTTTGAGGTGTGGCTGTGAAACTTGGCTTACCGGCAGCGCCCTGCTTCCGAACTTACAAGTGTTCACCAACAATTGTCTTCGCTGAGTTTTGAAAATTTGGTGGTCTAGGATCATCTCTAATATCGATATGCTTACCCAATGCCGTCAAGACCCGATTTCCATTCAAATAAAACGACGAAAATTGGAAATGAATTGGACACACGTTGCGAAAACCATCTATTGAAGACTGTCGGCAAGCACTACATAGAGTGAAATCCTCAGAGTAGTAGAAAATGTGCCAGTCCTAAATAATCGTGGAATAGATCCCTAGAACAGGAAATATGTGAACCAGGAAAATGGTATAGAGAATTGAAGACATTCGCTGCAAATGGTGCACAAGGATAAACTTAAAATCACTGTACTGAAAAGTATTTAAGTAAACATTTTTTAAGTTAATATAGAAAGTTTTGACGAATCCATATTTGCATCGGCAATCGAAGATCCCAGGCGGTCTTCATCCCGTAGCAGAAAAATTATCGCTCTGGAATCTTTGGAAGCGCTGAATCAACTTAAGAATAGAAATTTCCGAGCTTAAAATATTCATCATTGCTGGCAGAAACATAACTTAAACGATACCAATTTGAGAGAATTTTATGATAAAATGAAGCTTGAAGAAGGAGCTGAAAGGCATATAGGAGTTATTATAATACGACCTACTATAATACGACCTGATTTATTATTGAAATTAAAGCAATCAAGTAAACATTTTATATTATTTCAAAGTCTTCTATTTGAAAGCACTTCCCTTTCTTTTGCTAACACTTCATTGCTGCATAGACGATATCCCTTCACCCTATTAAAAACGCATAGCAGGAGATTTGAATTAAATTCGACCATCAGTCACTGTTTTCAATGTTTATTGCTGCTACATCTGTTGTCATTGCAGTTGCCATGGCTATTTGCCATGCACTGCAACTACCAATATTTGCACGTTGTTGTCACCATCTGCGTTGACGATGATCTTGATATTGTTGATGATAAGACTTTTTTGAATGGTATTTTCAAAGGACGATGCATTTAAAAACAAAACATATATTGGACGTATTAAGTTCAATCTAAACAAAAGTTGAGAAAATCATAATATAATACTGCAACGCGCCAATATTGCACTATTTAAATTTTTCCACTTTTTTGAGCACAAGTCCCAATTTTAAAATAAACAAAAATCTTTATATTTTATGTAAAAAAAAGACACTTAAACGAAAGCTAAATCGTATGTTTTATTATGAGGCTTATCGGTTAAAAAGGAGCGAAGCTAAGCGCAGCCCTAGTCAATTTAAGTGAAGTTTTTCCATATTAGAATGGAATTGGAAACATCATAAGTTTCCATAATAACACTAATAGTATAATTTTTGACCTAATCGCCGAAAACATAACATTGCAGTTGAAGAAATTCAAATTTTAAGCTACAGATTTACTGAACTTTTTTTATCGCTTGTACATAGATATGTTACAAATTAAATATATTATCCTCAATGCCTTAAACGTTGATATAAGCTTATTAGACAACAGCAGATAACAGATATATGCCAAGATTTGGGAATCGTCTTTCATCAAACCAATACAAATTTATTAGAAAAGATGTGAGTTTTGTATCTGATATGGGACAATAGATAAATTTGTATTGCAAAACATCAAATTATTTTTCAAAACTTTGAGTAAAAAAAGTAATAAAATTTACAAAAATTCATAAATAATGTGAAACAGTTCAGAGGATCAAAGAATATACTTTTACCCAAATGCTTTTGAAAGAGATTTTTTCATTTGAACGAAGCCGAAATAAGGACTTTGCCAGAAAAAACTTGCGTTTTGTTTTTTAGGTATAAAGCAATACCCACTAATTTTTTGGTCTTTTTTCTGTTTTCTTTATTAATGGCTAGTGTTCAGAATATAAATAACTAAAAACTAACTAACAATTTTTTTTTCTATAAAAATTTCATACTTTTTTCTAAAAGCCAAATTTTGGACAGTTGTTTCATCGACAGTACGTTACGATCTTTTCCACTTGAGTCTGAAGTCTTAAACATTTTTTGCAGTCTTGCCACTATTTTGAATATCGCTTTTCATTTGAATCCAATATCTTTCAATTGGGCGAAGCTCTGGGCAGTTGGGCGAATATACTATTTTTGGTACAAAATTTAACTTTTACTTTGATACCGTGCCATCGTAGCTTTAGAGTAATGAGGGGTTGGTAAGTCAGGCCAGAAATTGACGGTACCCTCATGTGTACGAATAAATGGTAGAAGACGTTTTTCGAGGCACTCGTCTTTATAAACTTTGGAATTGATTGTGCCTTGCGTAACAAAAAATCTGCTTCTGAGACCACAAGTGCATATGGCCTGCCAAACCATAGATTGCTGCGGAAATTTCGAAATTTTTTTTTTCTCGCACTGAGGTGTTGGGATTTTGCTTAAAAAGGCGCTTCACCTTCGTCGCTACCTTTGGGTTAAAAAATTCTGGTTTTCTGTCTGAACCTTTTTTCGTGAAACAGGTAGACCCTTCTTGTAATTAAAAATAACCGCAAAGACAGTTTTTTCTAATGCTCCAACTATTTTTGCTATAGCTCAATATTTTAATTTTGGATTTTGCAGGCATGTGGACAACATCAGTTCGCAGACTTTTTGTTGCTATCGTAAAGTGATATTTAACATATCAAACGTCACTTTATATGGAACAAATATTGTGTCTTTTTAGACCTATAAGATAGTTTGGTAGAGTATAATAAAAAAACCCAAGTTTTTTCTGGGACAGTCCATAGTTTACGAAAAATCCATGTAATTTTGTTCACATATCTATAATGTTTTTCCCCATCAGCGTAGCAGTACCGCTCATATACTTCTCCAGAAGTGCATTTTATAATATAGTGTGGATCAAAATGATAAAAATATAAGAGGTTACTCCCACTTCGAAAATTATTTGTGAACATTTCTTTTCTGTAAACTTTGATACATAAGAAATAAGTTTTTTTAAATAACTGAGTGGCTGCTTTTGAAAAATATTCTGTCCCACACAGAATTGTTAGGAATTGGGCGATATTTGACAAAAGGTCGTATTTCTTTTAATGTAATCCAAATTATTTAAATCGCATTAAGAAAAGTTTTAATGAGACTTCACATCGGACTGTCTGTGGTCGTCGTGAGAAGTTAACAAACGAGCCACCTATAAAATAATAAAAAATTAACTAATTAAGATACAATCGCGTATGGACAAAAATGTAAAATTTATTAATTAATTATATTTGAAATCGAAATAAAAATGAAAGCAATTCAAAAAATACTTTGATGGCACTTTCAGCTAGATTTTTAAACTGGCTAACCATCGTTGTCCATAAAGACTACCCATTGATAGATAGCTTAACCAATTCATTAAGATAACAAAACTTGTGCATAAATATCAAAGATGTACATACGGCCTAGTCATACTTGCTCAGTAAAATATTTGCTTTTAGCGTTTACTGTAGTATTTTAAATGCTATAAATGCAAGCGAGTAATGGGCCAAGAACGCTGATCTTCTTCCCCGGAGAATGGAAGCCTTTTTTAATACTTTTATGAAAATGTGAATAACTAGTTTATATCCAGTACTGGAATATAGGACAAATATTTGGCAAAAAATTGCAAAATTTTTGTATAAAATGTAATTAGAGCAAATATTCATAAAAATCGAAAAACTGTGATATAGCATAAACTTTCAAAAATATTTCGACAACCGTACTAGATATGTCACAGGTATTTGTGGAGGATATGGTTACATTACCTTAAAAAAAAATCTTGTAATTGCTTGAGTATAGCGTTTTTAAGCTTTAAGCTTGTTTTGCCGGTTCCTGTCTAAAACGTTTTTAGCATATCGGGCATTTCATGCGAGATTCTGAAAATCGTTGACACTCGGCATAATTGTACTTCTAGAATCTAGAAGGCGCGAATGAAAACACACAATTTTCATTTTGTATGAGGCTTAGTCGTCAAGTTATGGCCCTCTAAAAAATTTAAGTAAATTAACTACGGATTTTTCGTAAGCAGTTTTTCAAATTAAACAAAATTTACAATAAAACATTAAACTCGTGGTTCTTTTCGACTATAGAATTAAATCGGAAATTTAAATTTTTTTTCTCATAGAAAACTGGAAATAAATATTTCAAATCAGAATTTCAACTAAATCGGCCTTTTTAACATTTTTATTTTATTTTTGAAATATAGCATTAAGTGTAGAGATAATGCGCTAAAAATTTTAAAATAGGATCTACATTGGCTTAGGAGATCTAGCTTTTCTATAATTGCCACATCTCTTTCTATTAATTGCACACTGAAGGACAAAGTCCTTGATTGGGATATAACAACTCATTGAGTATTTACATACAAAAAAAAAAATTTCAAAACTTTTACACGTATTTCTTACGAAGCTACTTATCTACAAATGAACAACACGCGGTAATTTTGCTCCCCACTGTGCCTACTTACTGTGTAATAAGCTTATGCTCCTGTCACGGACATTGGCATATTGAATGAATGAATAGCTGTTTGGCGTCAAAAATTTGAATGTCAATGTTAGGTGTTCATTTTCAGTTAATTAGAATTGAATGCTTCAAGCAGATTAGGCATTACTTTTTCATTCGCTTACGAGTTTGTTTTTTTTTAATCGCGAGTTTTCAGAAAATTTAAAATTGAATTTCTCGCAACTGTAAACGGAAAATATATTTTTAAATAAACAATCAATTTAATCGATGGAGCAAAGGTCAAACATGAGTGTTGCATATCATTCACCGACCACAGTGGGATGCACTGAGGATGATGGATTTAGTATGAAAATTGCTTGGATACATTCCCTCATTTCATTATTTCATCATCTAGTGAAAGCTTTATCATTCCGGGAATACCACACGCAAAAATTTTATTCAAATGCGACCTGGATATTTTCGCTTTATTAATTGAATTTTATAAAAACATGAGATCAAGGATAAACTAAAAATTAAAAATTTTAGTTCGTTTTATTTAATCGGTATTAAGTCGATTATTTTGTACGTGCACTCGCTAATGAAAGTTTTTAATTATACCATAATCATACCCATATTTTTTTTAAATAAATTTTTTACCTCGATGATCTTGACCCATAGGTACGTAGCAGGATTTGAAGTAGACTCAGATATTACCAAGTTAATCTCAAGTTCAATTGTTCATAGAATTCAATGTTTCAAATCCGACAAGTCAAAAAAAAAAATTTAATTGTCAGTTTGTTCGAATGTTAATAATCAACACTTTTCTATTTAAGTTGTCGTTTTTCCATTTTCATTGGTAATTGATTTTAATTCCTAAGGTACAATCAGCATTCGCTGAATACAACCTTAATCGTACTTTTCGGTGCTTGTGATGACATTGCCATTATTTGCTATTTCTTAGTTGTTGCAGTCTTCATTAACATAATCGGCTTAACGATTTTGTTGTCAATGTTATTGGATTCACTACACTATGCGACCAAATAATAATAAATATTTAGAAAAATATCTTTACCATCTAGAAGAAAATAACTGAATTGAAGCTTTTATTAAAATAGTCATAAGAACAACACTATTACTATTTAAGAACTTTGATTTAAGGATTTTAAAGACTTTTCCGGGTATTTAAACAAATAAATACTCATGGCTTCTAGGCTACTGCAGGAATTTTATCATACGAAGTGTCGTCCTTGTTGACGTCTGTGAAGTTAGCCCACCATTTTTTGATTTTTCAAAATATTAAACTTGTGCTACAATGTGCCCGCCTTGTGCTATGATGTGCCGTATTTAAAAAAAAAACGTCCCTAGCATTCGATTTTTATAAGCAAAATAATTTTTTAGTGTGAAGTTGGCCCACCATTTTTGATATTTATAAAAAAGTAGCCTTGTGCTGTTATGTGCTCAGGATGTGCTGCCATGTGCCGTAAAGGATATAAAATTATTCCTGAAATTCCGACATTTATGAGCAAAAACATTTTTTGCGTGTGAAGTTAGCCCACCATTTTTCCATTTTCCAAACAATTAATGTTGTGCTGTAATGTTCTTGACTTGTGCTATGATGTGCCGTAGAGAAAAAAAAATAATTCCAAGTATTTAAAGAAAAAAATCATTTAAAATAATGCGTGAAGTTGGCCCAACATTTTTCGATTTTCAAAAAAAAAAGTATTGTGCTGTATTGTGCTCAACTTGTGCTATGATGTGCCGTATTGCAAAAAAACATATTTCAACTTTTGCTACATAAAACTGGGCTCCAGATAATTCAGTTTGAAATTTGAATTTCATGGATAGCGATACGAGATAAATGAAAATCAGACTGTTTTTGATGCCACTGTGAAAGCTTTGTAATATAATTTCAGTATATGAAAAAAATCATTACACCATATCTATAATAACACAGGCCGACAAAATTTGACCAATTCTCTACCACAGAAACTAAAATACACTTTTCCAAATGTTTTTAAAGCGCTCAATTTGAATCCGATATTCTAACCTAAAAGTGTGGAAATCACGTTTTTTTAATTTATTTTGTTTTTATTAAAATTATTAATGGTGTCCAAAAGAGCTACTCTTCATCTGCAAAACGCATTTGAAATTGGACGGATATCTTTTTTCATCTTTAAGTATGTTGAACTTACACTGGGCAATTTGGGGAAAATTCGGGCATTTCCGGGCAAGATAACGGGCTTTGTGAAGGCAATCCTGGTTAGTTGGTTTCACCACAATTCATCTCTGTCTTTCCCATGCAACTTATCCTGTAATCTTATACTCTCAACGTTTCTACAGTGACTTCTTGGGCTATAGTACTGGTTATGCTTATCAACGCGTCCAGTGATGTACCAAATCGAAGTTTTTCTGTGTTAAAACGATTCAAATCGAAATTCAGATCAAAAGTGACAGAATGGATTGGTTTTGGGAAATATTTATATAGAAATTGATATCAGCTCAGCTGAAATTTTTGAATTATTTTGCCAGAAGAAAGTACGCCATCTTGAAATCCTTGGCTGGACTACTAAGATAGAAAAATAAACTCGATGTTTTATAACGATGCTAAAATTAACCTTTTTTTTTGATTTATGGTGCATTTCCTGCAAAGCCGACAATGAAATTAAAGTGAGGTCATGAATTTTGTTTATGATTCGGTTACACAATTTTTTTTATGAGGCATTGTTACCGAGCTGAGCTTCTGAAGAATTGACGAAGCTTAGGAACCATAATTTTTGAACACTGTTATTGGAATCAATGAATTTATAATAAAATATAAAAAATTTTCATTTAACTAGTAAAATTAAGGTTTTTTAAAATTTTCCAGTCAAGTTTTAGTTTTAAATTTTTGTATGAATAGAAAACTGGTAGTACAAATTTCAAATCAGGTTTTCAGTAACTTCAGCATAATATTTTTTAAATATTTTAACTTCAAAAAACAAGCCTTAAATATATAGTTATTTCACAAAAGATATTATAACGTAATCGGTATTAGATAAGGAGATAGATAAATTCAAGTACTAAGCAAGGGCAAGGTACCATGCAAAACGTGTCAAGTATGCACTTCAAATCATTCTTCAGCAATTTAAAAATTCTTTATCAAAGTTAAATCTTTAACCGCCTTAAATGACCGCGCTTCTTTTTATAAAAAAGCGCGGTCAGTTAAGGCGGTTAAAGATTAAACTTTGATAAAGAATTTTTAAATTGCAGAAGATTAATTAAGACTGCGCGGTAGTGTCCTAATTATTATTGTTTCTAAATAATAATAAATTCAAACTTCAAATCATATATCTCGAAATCTTATATAGATCACATTTTAAAATTTTTTAGCATAATTTTTGTATACTAAAGCTATATTTTAAAATTAAAACAAAAAATAAAGTATGTTATGTCGAAATAGTTTAAGTTCGGAAATGAAATGTTCACTTCCGGTTTTTAACGAGAAAAAACAAATTGAATTTCGAATCTAATTTCATAATTGAAAATAGCAGTAAATTTCCTATAGCAACCAGAATGTTTAATATTCTATTGAAAATTTGTTGAATTCGAAAATTCATTCTTCATATCACGTCAATTTTCTGAAGTTCATAACTTGCCAACTAAGCCTTATATAAAAAAATTTTAGATGCTTTCACCTTCTAGAAGTACAATTAAGCCGAATATGAACAAATTTCAAAATCTCATTTTTTTTTTTCATTGTCGGCTTTGCATGAAATGTCCCGTATGCCGAATAATATAAATAATACTCGTTAAATAACCCAATCAATGTGAGTTTTCATTAAAAAAATGTCAGCCCCCCTCAAGAAAATTCTAGATCCGCCACTGTATGTATATGTATGATACATCACAGACTCGAATAATGATTGACCAATTTTACGTCGAATACTCATTGCTTATATTTTCGGATAAGATTGTTTTCATGTTTTTTGAACATTTTTTTTTTCTGAAATATACAAATCCTTTAGTACTTAGGAAGTAAACAGCATTGAGGAACACAAAAAAAAAATTGTTGAACTGATGTACAGCGATGTATTACGTTTACTACGCCTCTCTTCTCCCATTTTTGCCTTCAAAGTCAACAGAGCTGGTGGTATTATTGCCTCGTGTAAACATTGTCTGAGGAATATATTAAAGATAGAATTAATTTTTTGAATATATTTGAATATGTACCTGCACAAAAAGTGGCGGCTTTTATTTTTTGCCTCAGTCGGCACGAAGACTTAACTCAATATTGGTACGATGAAAACGGTTTTTTCATATCAAGGTTTCAGGCATTACAAACCTCATCCGTATTTGCTATTTACCTCTAAGCATTTATCAGGAAAGCAAAAATTTAAATTTTATAGCATAATGAATTGATTTTGGGTAAACAGATTCTATTCTGTTATGGGGATATACTCGTATAAAAATCATTCCAACTGGGTTGTTGTGTTCTATGGACAAAACCGAAACACAAATGGAAGGTATTTTCCGCACTAAGTAATATTTGCATTAAATAACACTGTAACTCATGCAAATTGCACTGAACACATGTTGGTCCATTCCAGTACCTACTTGAATATTAAATTGTTGATGCTTGCGGTAAAATTGGATTGTGGTCATGGGATTTGTCTGAACAAATTGTTGAAATGCAGTTCGAACTAAAAATTTTAATGATTTTATTTGGTCGAAGGAAATTAACCAAAAATTTCTGCATATTTAGGGAGTGCACGTATCAATATTGGGATATTGCAAATATCTGCTCAATGAATGTAGATAAAGTTTTATGGTTAGGTTTCTGTTGAAAATTTGAAAATGGTTAAGGAAGAAAAATCCAATTTTATTAAAATGTAATTGCTTTGAAACTCGTATGCAGAATCAAACTACTGTTAGCATAATTTAAAAAAAATGAATGGGAAGGAGAATAGGTAGGTGAAGGTGGTGCGAAATTGCAATACAAGTATTTTTGTTACCCTTTTCCAAAAAGGGTGTTCACGTTTTTTAATGAAGGAACGACAGAAAAAAATTTTAATTTTTGTGTAGATCTCGGTGAGTGCAGCTTCTTTATATAGCTCAGAGTCTAAAACTCATGAGACCTAAATGTGCTTAACGTTAAAGTCATTTTATTTTATACATTACATGAAAAAGTATATCCAATGGCACATAATTCTTAAAGAAATACTCTAGGATATGTTATTTGTATACTTATGTACTCGTATGTCGTTAATAATTCGGGATTGTTTTGAAAATAATATTGGTTTCTCAAAACAAACAAAAGAAAAAAAAAGTCTTCCTTTATGAAAACTATTGACCCGATTTAAAACCGAATAGTGTTGTCTCCATTTTAGTTGTCTTTCAAAGGGTAACAGTTTAGCTGAAATTTTTTCAAAAATTCCCTATGCCTATTAAGTCCAAATCCACTTAAAATACCCTCTTTTCGGAAAAATCAAAAACAAAATACGTGTTTCAGGTCAAGTTTTTATGTTCCATTATGGGCACCAAGAGCAAGGACACTTAACTGACGGCAGTCTAGTTTGGTAGTGAGTGACATTCAAACATAAAACAAATAAGCGAATGCGAAGTGTGAAAAGTTTCCGGTCGCTCTTAAAAAAAAAAAACTATTTCAATTTCAAAATTAGTTCCAATATGAAACTGAACTTCTTCCAATTTAAATATGAGTATTTACTGGTGGCTCATAGTTAGTTTTCCATAGGAGTTACATAGGAAGAATGCTTTACTAAACATTTTTGTCTATAGCTCGTGAAAAAACCAATTCAATTGGAAAGATTATAGAATTTTCCAGACAAAAGACTAATTTTGTTGGAGAATTCGGTTTTTTTGTGATATTTTTCGTTTCGTTTGTTAAAACTTGTATGTTCTTTCACGAGACATAGACGAAACTGTGTATTAATTCTTTCCCATGTAATTCCTATGGAAAACGAAAAAATTCAACCTTGCAACAAAATTTTTCTGTCATGTACCTGCAACTTTAAAAGCTATTTGAAACAAAAAAAAAAAACAAAACAAAAATGTAATCACCCTAATATACATATGTAGTTACGTACATAAGCTGGACAACTTCTTATCGAGCTTATGTACCAAAATGATGTAAGTCTTTTGGAATTGCGACGAAAAAAGAACCATCTTGTAATTGACGTTTTATAAAAAATTGTTGCAGTTAGTATTTGCAAATCAAATGTTTTCAACCATTCTGAAAGTCATTGAAAAAAAGTGAAAATTATAAAGGTTTTGTGAAAAATTTCCAAAGTTTAATTTTTCAAATTTTATCATTTTCGAGCATCACATATTATGAGCAAGCCAGAAACACGTTGGCATAAGCCAAATTTTTGACAACTTAGATTTGTACCATGGAATACCTTTGAAACTCAAATGCCTTATAACCAATAATACTTTGTAGGTACAAAACAACTTGTTAGACTGTCTTTAAAATGAGTTTGGTCGAACGCATTCTCTTATGTGCTATAAGGGCAGTTTAAAAAAACTGTTGTTAAAAGAAAGGCTTAAAATATTAAAATTTGATGTCATACAGGAGATGCCTTTTGGGTTAGAAAATGTCCTATTCAGAAATATACACTACTGAGTACTATGAAGGAAACCTTAGCTATAGTTGCCGAAGTATTTTTATTTTTAATTTAACAGTAATTTTTTTTGAGGATGAACCCAAAAAACTAATGTAAGTGTTATCTTCGGCCAAGCCAAAACTCACGTACCCTACACTGTATTGAAAGTACTTTTAAAATAAATGTTAAAAAGACGCTTTAATAAGTCGAAAACAATGTTAAAATGTTTAAAGAGGTTGAAAAGTGTTGAAACAGTAAAAAAATCTGAAAAAGTCTAGGAAATGTGGAAAATATTGAAAGTAGTTAAAAAACTAAGCAAAGTTGCAAAAGGTTGAAGAATGTTGAAACAATTCAAAATTGATGAAAAAGTCGAAAAAATAAAGAAAATGTCGAATAAAGTTGAAAGAGGTTTGGGAAAATTTAAAAGGTTAAAAAAGTCAAAAGAAAATGGCAAATGTTGAAAAAAATCGAAAAGAAATGAAAAGTTGAAATATGCCACGCCTACTTCTCCAACTTTTTGTTGAATTCACTATATTCGTGATTGACATTCACTTAAAAACTTTTAGCACAATAGCTTGTATAGTTTGCAATACATGCAGTAATAAGTGTTAAAATTTAGAGTGCCAAATTTTTTTAAAAGTACACCTTGAAGCAAATTTATCTACCCGACTAAATTTCAAAACGATTACGTTGTTAGTTCTCTAATTATAACGATTATAAATAATGTGGGCTGTGTCACGCCCTTCAACGGAATTCTACAGTATATTATCATAGTTTTTTATGAAAATTGTGTGTCCCAATTTCGAGTTAAACGGAATCAAAATTTAAAAATTGTTGAAAAGTGTCATGCCCATTTTGCTAAATGTGCCCACTTTAAACAGAATTCAAAATATATATGATCTGTATCCGTGTAAAGAATTTCATCACAATATCTTTAGGGATGTGCCATGCCCCTTTAAGATTCTTTGTAATTTTAAAACTAAACCCAATCTTAATTTTGTTTTCATGTTTGCCAAATTACCAACTTTCATCAAACTTTACATATATCGATAGTGCATGGTTTGCTAAAATTTATTAACTGAAACTTCTACTTTTGATTTTGTTGTAATATTGAGTATGAGATTTTATCCAAAATCTTAATACGATTAACATCACATTGGTGATCATTGATAATTATCAATGATTTTACTTGATTAATGATGCTGATACATCACTGAATATATTTTTTTGTTTCCAGCTCGCCGGTATTTACTTGTAGCACTTGCAACATCGTTCGTATTGCCAGAAAATCTTTCAACGGAGCGCTCGTCAAGAAATGTGTAATATCAAAAGAGTTACAAAAGCAATTGCATGTGAAGGGAGAAAGAATGTCGAGTTTTTGGCGCACTGTGTTCATGTTTTTTGCTATGATTCTTAACTGGTCAATGCAAAGAATTAAATATAGTGTGTTTGCAGACTATTTAAAATCGACTAACAAAGCTTACGGAAGATATGACGTAGCGGCTATTGAACTGGTTTCCCATTTTTTTGTTCCTTTACAAATGTTGGAGTTATTCTTTAACAATTAATGCATTTTGCGCTTGTAACTTTTTTGTTGTTTTTGCACGAAAAGTACTAAACACAAAGCTCTGTAAAATACATACGCATATGGGACCCCTTCGTTAATTTGAAAAAATCTATAAGAAGTGTTCAGGTGACTATAATCTGCAAACAGCTAAACTTAACATCTACAAATTTTTCGACCAAGAATATTCTTCTCTTCAAGGTCAACAAATTTCTACATTGTAAATGTTTTTAGCATTTGATTTTTTATTTTATTCAATCATATAATGTTATATTCTACAAAAAACAGTCCCATAACTGTGAAGTCCTTAAGAGCACTATGGCTACCTGAACCACTTTTCTCCAAAATAGCCCTCTTATAAGATCTCTTTGGGGCTATATTGAAATTTATCGATGTAGTATTCAAAGGCTTGTAAATAAGCTGCTATTAATGCAATTCAAATAATTAGCTATTTTGTACCAAATTTATTTTTAATTATTCAACTAACAGTTTTCAATTGTTAAATATTATTCTACTTCGAAACACTGCATCTCGATATGTGCTTTTCTATAAAAGGATAACTTTGAACCAAATCAAACTCTGCTTTAATAATTCAAAATAATGGGGACTAAAAAAGAAGTAGATCTATTTTTATTTAAATCATAGTTCCTCTCTGAGCTCTAACGAAATTTTACTTCCTCAATACTCAAATATACTCAATACTCAAATTCCTTTAAAATCCATAAATCCATACATAGGCAACTCTTATCATAGACAAAAATAAATAATTCCGACTTATTATGGGGTTATTGTGCTTTCGCAAAATAGCTTATCAATTATAATCATGAAGTCATTCTTATGAATTGCAAAAGAATCAAAACAACAAACAACATTCCAAAATTTCCACTCCACGTCAACCACGACACAGTTGAACCAAATAATCAGCGAAGCGTAGGATTTAATTTTTCCTCAACCAAAGACGACGCATCCTCAAATAAAAAGGAAATTAATGCTGAATTATCCTTAGGAATTATTTAGATAAAAAATATTCAGATTTCATAATAATTTTGTCATTTACATTGAGTAGCTCGTTAAGCCAAACTGACTGAATGACTGAGCGAGTCAACTTACAACCAACTACACCACATTGTGATCCAATTCACTGTGATTTTCTCCGGTTTTGGGCGCAATTCAAATGAGAGAATTTGTTTTTCTTTACGTTTTTCACGCAACATTAAATTTAAATTTGAAATAAATTGATAAATTGATGAAAATTGGCAAAATTGGTGGCTTTAATGGGGGTGGCAGTATACACTTAAAAAAAGTGCCTAACTTGATATCTTTGGAACATGTTACAAATGAGCCTAAAATTATGCATAATTTTTTCTTTTATACCATAGCATTTCAGCTTGAATATGGTTGAACTTTAGGGTTGCCAGATATAGTTTAAACAAATTAATATTACTTTCGTACTTAAGCTTAACAATCTTAAACCAACTTACCAAAATAAATCTACTTTTGGAAAATGCTAGAAATTCATTTCATAGTTTATGGTTTCTTTGAAGCCATCGGGAATAGATCTGATGTTACCCTTCGGCAAATAGTTTTTTGAATTAAACAGCCCGTATAGTTACTCAGTCTAGCCTTTTTCACCTCCATTTCAATGTATTCATATTTAAGTTTTCTTAAAATGCATGGATCATTTAAAATCCTCGTCCTGCTTAACTTCTGGCAAACATTGAAGAAAATTCATTCATTCAGCAGATGTTCACTTGGAATACTTTTAAGAATATTTTGAGGATTTGAGTTCATTTTTGCAACGAAAATCTACCTGAAGCCAGAGCAGCGGTAGTTTTAATATTATTTTTGATGATGTGAGTAAACTTTTTTCATTGAAATGGCAACCCGTATTGTTATTCAAATCAAGATGAGATGATGCTCGTGTAGGACCTTGTTGCTTTTCTCCTGCTTTCAATTGCGCCACGAATAATTTATGAAATTGACTTTTATATGCATGACATTAGTAGTCAACTTATGCTTTACTTCCATCACATTTGGATCGCAGTGAGACATTCAGACAACAACCACAGACGGGCAATTGAACGTCAATAAAGAAAATAGAATGTTTTAAGTAAATATCTTAACCGATATTGACATATACCCCAAAAATAATCATGATGATTTTCATTGATATGACGGTACGACGAAGAATTAAATGTGGTATGAACGCAGGAAATAAAATTTAAGGATATATGGTCGGATTAAGATATCATGTGTTATTGTAGAAAAATGCAAATTGAGGCATAATATGTATACAAGGATAAAGCAAATGGCAGTAACTGCAAAGCGAATGAAAAATAAATGAAATAGTTTGGTATCATTGCTATATTACAAATGGACATTTGCTATTCTTAACAAAAACTTTGTTGAAGAAGCTACGAAACAAAACTCATCACTATCACTAAATTTATTTATCCAAAAATCAAATTAAAACCATTAGTTTAGTTTTTAAATTTATGTCAAAGGAAAGAATTAGTGAGAATTGATTGATGCGATAACTAAAAAATTACAAAACAAATTGGCTCCAGTCTAACTTTTTTGAATGAAATTTCCGGAAATTTTTCCACGGCAATGCAGTTCCTGACAAGAAATTAATTCTTAAAATGACTCTGTTTGCATTTAGTCAAAAAATCTTAAAGCTCTAACTAAGCACTCTACTTGTTTGAAAGCTATAAAATTTGTATTTTTATTGCTCTGCAAAGTGAAAAGTATGTGAATAAAAATCGCATTGGAATCTTATTCATCGTACTGACAGATTCCCCACTACTATATACCTACATACATACAAACGAGTGCGACTTTATTATTTTGGTTATAAAAATGAACAACATAATTTCCTTGATATTGTAGATAATATGCTACAAATAGACATTCATATGCCGGCATGTTGTGTTTGTTTGGTCCGGAATAAGTTATATTGTCTGTGTGTGGGTAGATTCTGGAATAATTCAACACTTTTTCATATAATCTTCATACTTGTATTTGTGTTCACAAGAATTCAAAATTAAATTTACAACATTTGATTGGCAAGGACATTTTACAGCAACTAAACAACAACAGCAGCAAGTGTGCACCGGATGCATGAAACCAAATAAAACCTATAAATTGATGTATTTGCTGTTACATTTTTCATTGAGTTCCTCGAATGGATTTTTATTATTTGTATATAAATTGCAAATTTTTTACCAGAAGCCTGGTGATTTTCACAGATTTTCTATGGCATGATAATTTAAATTGTTTGTCTAATTTTTATACAATAAATTTACATTGACATCAATTTATATTTAGTTTCCATGAATTTGATTTGTTTTTGAATAAATTGCGAATTGACTGAACACAATTAACTTCATTAAGTTATGAGAAAATGGCATAAGAAATCAATATATACTTGACCTTTGACATGAATATGTGACCGACTATTGCAGCAACATATTGCAATCAAGCAGGGATTAATGTCAACTCAAAATAAATTTTTTAATATATTTGTAGGTTAAAATATGGTTTCTTTTTATTCTAGGCCTTAGGTATAATATAATTATGCGATTCATAGTAAAACTGCAATGACACAAAATTACAATGTGTCAAATCATATAACTATGAGCGCGTCTATTTTGGTGTCTTAATTTTGGTTTGCAAATACAAAATCAGGAACAAAGATTAAATCTGCTTGTAAGCGAAAAGGATAAGCTATTGTCTGACTTGTGCCTACAAAGATCTGTGGACATATTGCTCTACAGTTGCAGTGAATATTTGTGCTTAACGTCCAAGAAAACATGCGTAGGAGCATGTTGAAATTTATCGAATGTTTTTGGTTTGGATTTATATGGGAAATAATAACAACTTGTTCATCTCGTAAAATGGTGTAACATTGTAATTTTACTAGCTCAATTTACAACGAAGTGTGAATTGCATAAATAAATTATTTTATTGTGCTTTGAAATTAGATATTGGATGAAAGAATTTGTTCAAAGTGTTTTTAAAACGTTAATACAAAAGCCAGACTACGTGTACCCTAGTAGAAAAAATAGGTTTTATAGCTTATTTTACAGGCCTGTTAACCCTTAAGTGGTCGCATGAGGTCAGAAAATTTTGGAAAAAGTTGATTTGAAGTGTTTTTTTATTAGAAGGTATAAAAAGAATGAATATTTTTGATACTTTTAAATAGAATATTGTATCCTTTGTTTGAATTAGAAAGAGATAATTTAATAAATAAAAATTGTTTTAATCTTTGATTTCATTACTGTTAAGCCGCATATACTTATTGAAAAAAATAATTGGGGTCTATGTTGACCCACTTAAGTAAAAAGTTTAGTTTACCCACCTAAGGGCTTAAGACAATATATTATATACTCGTATATATATACATATATAAGTCTTTTATAGGAGCTTATAAGAGCCATTTGGCGTATGAAGTATAAATACATTTTCCCCTCTTTGATATCTTTCAAGAGACTCGGTAAATTATCTTTCTGATAGGTTTAAAAGACACTTTGAAAACACCAAAAAAATATTTCCGGTCTTAGAGATTTTGCTGACTTTATTTTAATTATATTATTTATTATGGAAATTGTAGAATTTTTATTGTATTTAATTTTTACTTAACAAATTTACAAAGTCGGTCTCGAATCCATGTCCTCGCGATTCATAGTCCTGCATATATTGCATACCAAAGGCGAATCATATCTGTCCCATAGTTGTTTTGGTAAAGCGACAAGATATGGACACTAAATTGCCCTCTCTCTGAAAATATGAGACGTTATGTTTTTCAAGTGACTTACAGTACAGTATTAAGACATAAATCTATTTATCATGATTTTTTAGCTTATTCTAACAAGATTTTATGCCACCAAATTTCGCTGCGAAGTCAAAGTATCTTATTAATTACGATACAAAGCTATTTTAAAGGCATCACTGTTTTGTAAGCTGGATTTTTGGCTTCATAACTTTCTCTGATGCTACTAGGGTAAAGGTCAGTAAAAATTTGAAAACATGCATTAAAAATTACACGAATATTAAGTTTTCAACTACGCATTTCTATACAGGTTGTATGAAACTTGGTGTAAAAGTCACTAGAAGTGTTCAAAACATTTGCTGATGATTAAGACATTATATTTTATAAGAAAAATTGTTCAAATTAGGTTAAAAAGAATTGAGAAACCAAAACCTGCTGGAATGCTTTAGGAAAAGCTGTTGATAAAACATATAATTTGCGGCATATTTTTTAACTAGTTGCGGAGATTTTACCAGAAGTACCCTTTCTAAAAATCGGCATTAGCTTAGAACCTTTAAATAAATCTGAACACTTCAAATGCTTTACCATTACCGTGTAACGAACCTTTCACAAGGGATTGGCTCGCTGGTGTCAAAGGTTCAGCTTAAAATCTTTTTTCACAGGTGGTTTTACATCTATACTATTTATATAAAATGTCTTATATTAAAATGGTTTGTAACGCTTTGGCGCAAATTGTACTTAGCCGATTTTTATAATACCTTTTTTGAAACAACATATTTGCATTAAAAAAAGTTATTGCATATATTAATTTTTTATTTTTAGAGTTAAATATCCTTTTTTTAGTATTGAGGTTTTTCAAAACCACACACAAAAAATGTAGTTTGATTTTCCGTTGCTTGTGCGGCCACTTGAGTTCTTCTCATTTGGCTTCGATGTTCAATAAACTCTCTTTCAATTGATTTTTTTAGATTCTTTTGAAGAGAGAAATTTTAAGGGAATTATTTTCTTATGAAAGCAAATCATGTTGCGGGTACTGATAGTAATTAATACAATAATGAACGCTGTTGAGATTTTCATACAAGATCTTTATTAATATTTAAATATATAACACCTACTACGCCAGCTTGGTTTACAACAGAACTCAACTATTACTCGGTTACAAAAAAAAAATTGTGCTTTATTGAAAGTTTTTATCGTCAAATAAATACCCCGGAGGAAGCCGAAAATCCATTGGCGAAACGTTGGGTAGAAGGATGAAATAGAATTTTTTTTATTTGCATCAAAAATATATATTGACCTAAAATCACAAAATCACACATTCATACTTTACAAAAGATATTGGTCATTCAAATATTAATTATTACTTGGACGATTTTCAACACGAAGCATCTGTAATCTTAGTGTAGAAGGCTCCGGGAAGGAAGTTTGGCTGAACATTGGGATTCCTTGTCTCGCCGTAGTTACATACGTCGCCGCTTCAAATCAGATTATTTAGTAGCGAACTAATGAGGCATAACGAAGGCCCATCTTGTAATCCGAGTTATGCTTGGCTTGTGTGTTAATATTATATATAATAGAGTGTTTTCGGACTCAGTAATGGATGACAATTTCTTTCTCTGCTCTGTCATTATTCTCTACACTACTAATTTAATTTTATTAAGTTATCCTTCGGCTCTCGACTTTCGGTTTTACTACTGCTCTGTTGCTGCATCTGGAGCTGCTGCTGTTTGTTCTGGCTTAATTTACTTTGGCGACTGCCACGATTTTCACTCTCGCTAGATCTTTTATTTTATTACTTGCTGATGCCGGGCGCTTCGTGCGCGTTGGTTACTATATTAACAATACATAAATATTCCATTACTTACATTAATTTATATTTCTCTACAGCACTGCTTTTCTTCTGTATTTCTTTGCTTTGAATTAAAAAAAAATCCCGAATCTTCAGAAAGTCCTTGGTTTAATGTGCTTGCCTGCTTGTTTCTATTTGCACAAGTAATATTTTTAGCAATTTTAAATCTTTAATAACTTGGCATTAAATATGAATATTGATGAAACATTTATTGGTAATTTAGGCTAAGCGTCTAAAAACTAAAACTAAACAAATCTGAACCCGATTTAGTAGTTTTTTGGGCAATGTGGACATAACTATCATTTTATTTATATATAAGTACATATATACATCGCAGCTATAATAACTTTAATAATTATAGTGGCTGTAAAAGCTGATCATTTCTATTGATAATTTTTCTGGTTTTTATCCATAGCATGAATTTATCAATGGTGTGGTGTTAATATACTGATGGTGGCAAATTTAAAATCCGTAATGGTGGCAAATTTAAAATGACTAGTATCGCCTGAGGTCGAAACACGACCGTCACCAGAAGCGTACCTGCCTTAACGGCATATAATACAAATTATTTATTGTGCACATCTACGGAACAGTACCTCTCTTTATAATAAATACTAAAAAAGTGTACGATAAGTTTCGATGTTCACGTATTATTATAATGATAGATACCTTAAATTTGAGCACCCTCTATAATAAAAAGTAAAAATATATTTCATTGAGCACCCAAAAATTTTTTTTTTATAAAATAGTCACACTTTTTTGAGAAAAAGATGACCGTTTTTTTTTTGGTCAGACATTTTGCATAGTTTTTTTAATGTATCACCTTCTTTTTTTTATGTCACCAACTTAAATTTATATTGTACTTTTTTTTTTGGGCGACATTTTATTTTTGTAATTTACGGCCTGTCAGCACCAAAGTGAAACCTGAACTTAAGTCGATAAAAAAAACTGAAGATCATGGGATAGGTCGATATAAGATGAATAAACTTAAAAGCATAAAACAGCATCTAGCATGTCTAAAAGTTCCGAATAGTATCGAAAAATATTGAAAAATTAAATAAAAATCGAATACTTAATATCGAAACACAGATGAAATCGACATGTAGAAAGGTATCAAAAAATATCGACAAAGACATTAACCCTTTCGCGGACACGTCTGCATATGCCGACACTAAGAATGGCTTAAATTTAACACGTCGGTATATGCCGACAAAGAAAAAAACTCGTATATAAACACATCGGACGTAGGCGACGTCAACTGCATTGCTTTTGTATGTAGTAGCATATTGTGTGCCACTGCAGAAGCAATCAGATTTAAGTTAGTGCCCCAATTCGATTTTTTTTGTTTAAGTATAACCCAAAACTAAAATCTGAATTCAGTTATCTGTTTTATAAGCCAAATAATTTTCATGTGTAATACTGCTAACATTTTCTAAATTTCTTGTGTCCGCGAAAGGGTTAAAGAGAGTTGATGTCAAAAAAGTTGAAAATAACCGAATAACATCTAAAAGTGGATAATAAACGAATAGCATTGAAAAATATCAACAAACAAAAACCAATCTTTTTTTTTAATGTTCCATTATATCTTTTTTTTAATTTTTAAATCATTTTTCAAGCCTCGGGTATTTAGAATATAATCAAATTCGGGTAGATGATAAGAGGTTGTAGTAATTTTAGAATAAAATTAAAAACTTACCCCATTGAGTAATTAAGTGCATTGTTTTGGCGAAATCTTGCCTAAAAAAGTTGCACTTCAATAAAATGGCAAACTTTGCTAATCAATTTCTTAAAAATACAAATACAACATCTTACTTCTTTTCCATTCTTTTTTGTTTACATTCGGCAACACTCAACAGCACCATTGTGAATTGAGCAAACAACAGCTGTTCTTTGTTTGCATTTATTAGTTGTCAAAAAACGCGGTATTTGAAACGGTATCGATGTTTTGAAAAATTCGTGTTTTCATTCCTTTGGCATAAAATTATTTCAATTTTAGATGTGAGAATGTGTTTTTAAATCTTAAAAGTGATGATTGTGTATTTGAAAACTTAATTTAGTGGTAAAGGCTGCGCATTTCCGATTTCGAAAATGTTTGAAATAATTATTGCGCAGTTAAAAATTCAAGTGTTGTAAGCTGTCGCCCAAAGAAATGTTTTTTTTTTTTTCTGTTATTCAAAATGTGCTAAATGTTAGCTATATTAATTCGAAGCAAAAATATTCAGTGAAATTATCAAGGATAAATAATATTTCATTCAGTGAAAATGTGATAATGCAAAGGGGAAATATCAAAGCACCTTGTTCCTTGGGTAAGTGATTTTTCCATTTTCCTTTCATTTAATTTTTCTCATGAACTACGAATAAAAGCCCTTCGGTTTTTTTTTAAATTGAAATTTCATTTAAAAAATCTTATATCGAAGGATTAGCGCCTTCTTATGGCATCCAACGAATTTTTAGTGCAGTGAATTTTTTCGTTGCAGCGCCTCCTCCGTTTAAGCCTTGTACCGTACTACTTCACAGTGGGCATTAACAAAGTTTGAGTGTTACCACAAAAACTTGAATGGGGAATTACTTGGGATGTAATTCATAGTCGATACACATCAAAAAGAAAAAATCCCTTGAGCTTTTTTTTTAATTACATATTTACCAATTTTTTAATGATATTACATACATGGGAAATACGTATAGTGTACGTTTAAAATTTAAAAACATCCGATTTTGCTCAAAAAACCTTAAACGATAACTCCACAGCACAAGTACTGTTTGGTGAAAATTTGGAAAAAACACTATTTATTCCAAAAACATCCGAATTCAATGTCTTATATCTCTGAGCCTGGTGAACCATTTTCGCTGCACTCAGACGAAAATGCCCAACCTGCGTCATGTAACACATTAACCTGATAAATTGTTCTATGGAACTCTGTTTATTTAAAAAAAAAAAACATTTTTTTCTTACATTCGGTGGGGTTCGAACTTGGGCATTCCGTGTTTTTGCATGCGACATGCTTATATAATTTTAGTTCCACACAATATACGAAAATCGTAATAGTAAGAGTAGCTCAGTTCGTTAAGATGTGTGCAACTCTCATAAGTGGCATAACGTAGGAGGCATAGGTTCGAATCTCGTCGGAGACAATATAAAAAGTTTTATTTCTCTATGAAATTTTTAAAATGTAACATAAATGAAGTTCTAATTAATATGCAGTAAGAAGGGAATGTATATGTGGGAATGATAGAAAAAAGCAAAAAAAGTCATTCGGTTTCGTTTTTTGAGAAATTTCTGTAGCTAACCTGAGAATCAGGTTAGATAAACTTAACAACAAGGGCCATCAGGTTAGAAAATTTTAACCTGAGATTTGGTAAAAATTTGGTTACATTAACCAAATTTATTTTCTGAGTGTGTGTGATATCTCATCTCGAAGGAAATAAAAATACTAACAATATAAAGTTTAATTTAAGTACTATGACTAAGACCTTGACTTGAGGCACCATTTTCAAAGTTGTCATATTTTACTGAAGTCTTTTCACTTAATTTCGTCGCAAATTTAGGTCTTAAGGCTTAGAAGTTTCAAGCTATTTTTTGTGTATATAAGATTCATAACTTTAAACTTAGATTTGTGGGATTTTAGAACTAAAATTTTTAAAACGGGTTAAATCGGTAATTTTCAGGCCAAAATATGGTTCTTTCTCAGGACATGAACCACCTAGAGAGTTGAAATTTGTAGTATGGTGCTATCTACTCATATTAAACTCCTTTGACGAGTCAAAACAAATGTGACGTGTTGAACAAAATCGGAAATTTTTACATTTGTTATATCATTGAAAAACAGATAATATGGAATTAAAAAAAAAGCTCTAAGGACTTCTTTTGTTTTTCATATATCAACTCCAAATAATCCCCAAACAAAGTTTTTGTAGTAAACTTTCATATTTATTAAAAGTTGGTTGAAGCCCATCGTGACTTCTTTAAGTTAATGAGGGTGCAGTATTGCACTCATGCCATCAAGTATATTTAGGGTCGTCCGGCCAATTGTTTTTGGTAGTATCTGGTCATGTCCAGAGTACTCAAACTCCACTGTTATTTTATCTTATTTCATTCAATATAAAGTTTAAGAACAGGACTCTCAGTAAAAAATATAATGTAACATGAACTTTAGTATGTTAAGGAAATATTTTTTTGGGATTACTTTGAAATCTATTACTCATGTTTCCAAACGTTCCCATTTGAATCTATTACACACTAACATTATAGCTATCAACTGATACCTGTGTATATTGTTTAAATAGAAATATAAAATTGCTTAACTAAATCGTAAATCGAAATAAAATCTTTGTGGCGATTTCAAATTTGTTTTGAAAATCGAAAATTTGGCAGCCGTATTAAAACTAATTTTTCGTTTTTGAGACTTGGCCTTAACTAATTCTTATTTGCATACTTTTTTAGCTAAACCTCTCTTTGAGAGCAATTTCCCTCTCACTCTCTCCAATTATTTAACTAAAGACTTAACCAAAAATCAGTCAGAGCGATTAAGTTACTACAGTAAGCAAACTTAAACCGATATTCTGCAATTTTATTTTTTTAGGGGTGAAATGGGGTTAAAAATAAATTTAAAAAACGGTTGCTCGGAAGTTCCGGACATATAATAGCTTTTGTAAAAACGATTATAAGTTGGAATTTCCTGTGTGGATATCAAAAATATGGACGTCACACGAAAGATAATTTAATGTCCTACCAAGCAGTAAGCAAAGTTTTGAAATTTAACCTATAATTTTGGAGATATTTTTCTGAAATTCCGTCCAAATATTTTTAGAAAACCTATATTTATTCCAAAAGATGTGTTAATAACCTATACTTTTTTGAGCATGTCAGGAAAGTTTTTTTTTTTTTTTGCTTTAAAATGATTTACCAATTTTTTTTTTTCATTTCACCTATTTTTATCGAAAAAAGTAAAATCACTTTGTTCAATTTGGTATTAAAATGTATGGTAATTATTTACTTTAACGGCCTCACTCCCAATTTTCTTGTATTTTTAGTATGATATACAGTTCAGTATGTTGATCAAGAATATATACATCTGTTGGGCGTAGAAACGCCTCATCGCTTACATCCAATAATATATTCAATTACGAGTTATGAGCCTTTTTCTAAAATGCAAACCAGTATTTTTTCAAAAAACCGATACTTTTTGCTTGAGTCCAGTTTATTTCCTACTCGTAAAATTATCGGTTTTTTATTTGTATTTGAAAATAAATGTTACTAACTAATCCACATTATGTTTTGATATCAACTTAAGCAAAAGTTTTATTTTATATTATAATTGTACTTAAAAAAAACAGATATTTAAAATTGTATCTCCACTTACATACCTTAATTCATATTTTCATATTATATTTGTATAGTCCAGTCAAAGTAGACATTTGAGTCAGTAAAAATTAGCATAGAGCTGAAAATTGGTACAGGTCTTAAGTACACTATGTATTACAAAAGAAACGATAAAACGGCAGGTCGCTTACTTCCCAAACTCGACCTGAACGTTTAAGGTAATTTGTAAGAAAATGCGGAAAACGCAAACCACTTTTTAAGGCATTTGTGCTAGGTTTCGAACAAAACATCCTACACCATTGGAGTCTGGGGGTGATTTACATTAAGAATATGTAGTTAGCTTAAATTCATTAAAAATTGACTATTTCACGACTCAACTGCCCAGGGCAGTCTTGCGCCAGTGTTGAATGAAATACAGATAAGAATACTTATGGTATCAATGAAGAGACAACAGATGCATTTTTTTTTTCTCAAAACAATGTAAAGAAATCCAGCAAGGAGAAGAAGGAAAAAGTGAAGATAAAAACATGACTGTTGGAGTAGAATTTAAAGATTAACAATCACAATAAAATTTTCCAGCAATCAACAATAATCCGATCCACTTAGATCATTACCAATAGTAGAATTTTCTCAATAATTCATCACAATAGATATGCATACTGGGGAATCCACGTTTAAAAAAGTGCCAAGTACACTACCTTATAAGTGGTGCAGAAATGTGTGCCTTTATGCAAAATACAACTTATCCAACTTTTGATATTCCGATACCTCAGGAATGGTGGTTCGTTTGAAAAAAGTATTTTAACGATTTTTGTATACAATTGAATGATCTACAACTTTTTCCGATATTTTCGACATTTAACCTTGAATACATTTTTTAGCAGAAGCAGCATCGGTGGGGATTTTCGATATTTAATTTGTAAAAGTGTATTTAGAACTTTTATCAACTTAGCTAATTTACGACTTTTTTTTTTTTGTCCAATTTAACTGGATTATGTAGGTAGCAAAGCAATTTCATTTCACAACAACTGAAAAGTGAAATGTAAACTAAAAAGAAAAAATTCAGTTATTTATGCATATTTCACAGCACACTGCGTCCTGAGGGTTTCAAAGTCTTTTTTTTTGTCTTTTGTTGGTATTTATAAAAAGTTAATTCCATTATTAGACGAAGTGAAATATGTTGGTGAAAGCAGTTCAAAAGTTCATTAAAAGTTATGAGCATTTGGCATTCAATTCTTAGAAGTTCAATTCGCAAGAAGAATATTGAAATTCTGCCTCCATGAATGTTTTTTTATAAATTCATTGTGCGTATACTGAATCAGATCAAATTTTATTTTGCACAAAACTTAACAGGCTTTTATTTTTAAAGCTAAGGGAGCTGGACCAAGAGGTTTCCGTTGTGAGTAATATTTGCAAGTTGATTATGTACCATACATTTTACCTAAAATTTATAAAATATATTAAAAAGTTTAATTTTATATTATATCCGTAAATAGATATCTAAAAATATCAAAAAATTGTTTAGTCATGGAATGTCAAGAAATAGTTATTCCTCTTAGTAGTTTCATGCGAAATTTTCTTCTTTTTATTCGGTTATTTTGTGTACCATTTGCTTATTGAATAGCAGCAAAATGCTTTGTTTCTTTTACAATTATAAAAATTTTGTTTGGAGTAAAATACTTCTTGAAAACTTCAATCAGTGCAAAATCATTCCCATTTGGACGTCCATTAATACGTATAATATTGTGGACTCTAATTCTTCGTTTATGGTGATAAATTTGCTCTATTTTGTATCGTCTTTTCCAAAAGAAGATTGCTGCAGCTCGGCGTTCTGTGTATCTTTATTTTCTACTTCATTACTTCGAAACTTTTTGTAATTCAATTTCGGGATTTTGCTCAGCATTTTATGCATCTTTTTCATTTGGGAAATACCATGAATCTTCGTTTTCATCACCTTCTAACGATGGTTGGTTTCCTTGAAAACCATATCCACCTCGTCAATCACATCCTCCTTTTCTTGCATTTTAGCTTTTCAAAGTAATGGCCTTAACATTTTTCCAATTTTCAAATGCACCGAACATCAGCCCCGTTGTAATAACATTGGCAAGTTAACCACATTGCACAAAGAGAAAAAGAAAACAAACAAAAAGGGAAACTACACAATTACACTGGCTAAAGTACTAATCCTTGAAGAATTCATTAAATTTAAAATCGATATCAAAATGGGAAGAATTAAAAAATTTAAATACAAATTAAACAATACTCCGAATTTCGTATGAAGATTGATCCAGTTTAATGAAAAACCTACATGCTATAACTCTGTTTCTATTTCATTATTATACCGGCCATATGTACATTATTAATCGTCACGTTTCTTCATTTCCTCGAAGAAAAATGGCATTCAAAATAAAAAGACGAAAAAAAGCTTTAATTTCCTTACAAACTGCAGCCACGTAGCATGAAAAGCTAACAAAAAGTCGGCACATTTTTTACGTACACGTTCTGAAAACTTGGCGACGGTTTTCCACTTAATACTTTGTGTCCTGATTTATAGCGACCATATTTCGTAAGCACAAACGCTCAATGTGCACGCCTAGGTCACTTACATAGTTCATTGTGGTATGACAAAGGCTTTTCATCAGCTATTGAGGTATTTTTTGTTCAGAACGTCAGCAATTTTTCGTGGCGTAGAGTGAGCCATAAATCGCATTCGATAGATGAAAAAACATTTCAAGCGAAGAGTACGAGTAAATTGAATTTTGAAATTTAGATTTTTTACAAGTTAAGAACTTTGTTTATTTGATTATTTGTTTGTAAAGAAAAGTTTTCGCTTTGGGCATAAATCAGACAGTTCACACTTCCAGTTTGGTTCTCATAATAACTCTATGTCCTTTTTTCAAATATAAGGATTGTCCCAGAAAAAAACTTGCACTTTGTTTTCTAGTTATAAAAACATACCCAGTAATTTTTTTGTTCTTTTTTCGTTTTTTATTAATAATGGCTAGTGTTCAGAATATAAATAACTAAAAACTACGTAACAATTTTTTTTTTTATAAAAATTTCTTACTTTTTTCGTAAGGCCCTTCATTAAATTTTGTTCAGTCGTTTCATCGACAGTATGGTACGATTTTTTCCACGTAAGTCTGAAGTCTTGTGGATTTTTTACAGTCTTACCATTCCTTCGAAAATCTTATTTCATTAGAGCATAATATCTTTCAGTTGGGCGAAGCTCTGGGCAGTTGGGCGAAGCTCTGGGCAGTTGGGCGCATTAGCTATTTTTGGTACGAAATTGATCTTTTTACTTGCATACCATTCGATCATAGCTTTAGAGTAATGAGAGGTCGCTAAATCTTTCCACAACATCACGGTACCCTCATGTGCACAAATAAATGGTTAAAGACGTCTTTCGAGGCACTCGTCTATATAAACTTTGGAATTGATTGTGCCTTGCGTAACAAAAAATCTGCTTCTGAGACCACAGGTGCATATGGCATGCCAAACCGTATATTGCTTCCGAATTTTTTTTTTTTTTCAATATACTAGACACATGCCCCTTTTTTGGTGATGCATAATATTCGCGCCCATGTAGCTGCTTAAAATCTGCTTTGACGTAAGTTTCGTCGTCCATAATACAGCAATCAAATTTAGTCAGGTACAATTTTCGGGCTCGCATCTGAGCCATCAACTGCTTTCCATCAGAACGGTCTGGTTCCTTTTGAAGTCTCTATGTGTTTAGCTTACTTTTCTCCTTTATCCTTTGTAAAGTAGATTTTGATGTACCTGCTCTAGCCGCCATATCTCGCACTGTGGTGTTGGGATTTTGCTTAAAAAGGCGCTTCACCTTCGTCGCTACCTTTGGGTTAGAAAATTCTGGTTTTCTGTCTGAATCCTTTTTTCGTGAACAGGTGTCTACGACCCTTGTTATAATTAGAAAAACCCTAAAGACAGTTCTTTTTGATGCACCAACTATTTTTGCAATAGCTGAATATTTTAATTCTGAATTTTGCAGGTATGTGGACAGAATCAGTTTGCGGACTTTTTGTTGCTTGTTAGATATTTTTGTCGTTAAAGTGCTATCTTCAAGTGTTATACATTATATTAAACGTCACTTTATATAGAACAAATAGAGTGTCTTTTAAGACCTATAAGATTTCCAGGTAGAGTATAATACAAAATATAAGAAGCGCAAGTTTTTTCTGGGAAAGTCCTTATTTATCTTAGCGCCACGAAGCCGTATTAAAATAGCGGCGCGCAAGCAACAATTGAAAAGTTCAAATAATACTTTTTTTAAACATTTTCTTTAATTTTGCAGATTTTTGTTTTTGCAGATTCCTGTAACATTTCAGAAACGTTTTAATCGAAATCGGAAAGCGGACATTAACACATTGCAATTAGCTTACTAAAACGAAAATGAAAGATTTTTGAAACGTGACTGAAACATTTTAAGATGATATGTGAAAGATTTCTGAAAGCTTTAAGAAACGTTACATGCTTAGTATAGTTTTAGTCCTAAGGTATACTTTTTAATAAATTTCCAAAGCTCTCATATGACCTGTTTCTTGCTCACCAGGCATAAAAGTAAACACATCTGAGTTAACTCGATGGCTATATAGATAGAGCGCTGTTATGGTACTTTAGTTATAAATAGTATGAGCAAAGCGCTTGCTTGAACACAATGACATAACAATGTTAAAAAGTTATCTACTAGAACCACTTCAGTGCTCGCTTAAACCTCTTAATTGATAGTAATATCAATCTATTTCAAAACTCGTTAAATGCATCGGATTGAAGAATCAAAAACTATCCAGATCTAAAATTAAGATTTTATTTATCTTTAACCATCATTTGGTTGCCATTGTAGCAGCTCAAAAATGAGTATGTAGGTAGCTTGCACTCGGGTTAACTCAGTTTACTAAACTGATCAACTTAAGAAATTAAGCAGAACGAGCTCAAGATAAACAACGAATACGACAGAAATTAAGTTTTTTCCTGCTGATTTCCATACATCAGACTTAGAACGAAAGAGAGAACATAAAGATTTTTATAATCTACAAATCCTTAAAGCACCGAACAGTTAAGGACTTAAATTGAAAAAATACCAAACCTTGAAATGTGGTGTGTTCATTGAGCTGGGGCAGTTAATCCTTAAATATGTTCTCGATCATTAACCTATCGACGTGAAGATTGAGTAAAATAGTTTAAATATCCTTACTCTCACGATTGACTTGACGCTCTCAACAAACTCTTCAGGATAATCCATTTGATGTTTTAAAAATAATCAAGAAGTAGAAACAAAAATCCAAGGTACCAACATACAGTTTTTGGTAAATATTCCATGTATCAAAAACTACATTGGCTTTTAACAAATGACGGATACTTACTGAAAAACACCTACCTATGAGTTGACATTTACCATACTGAAATTAAAAATTGTTTTTTTTTTTTTATAATTCTAAACTTGTTCCTTAATTTTTTTTTCACGGTTCTTACAAAATTAATTCCACATCAATACATAAAATCAAAGTCAAAGACGATATAAAAATAACGAAAATAATTTAGATGGCCAAATAAAAATGGAACTCATGATCAGCCCCTTACTGTAGTCACAGCTTAAAAGTTATACGCTAAGTTGCCACTTGAGAATTTCACATGTGAGACCTGGTCCGAGGGCGAGTACTGAACGCCCAGTAGTTGCGAGTTCGCTTCGGTGGTTGAGGTGATGGGCATGGCTGCCGTTGTTGCATATGCGGCTGAAGTTGGTGAATATGTTTGTTGTTGCTGTTGTGGAAAAGTTGGTTGCAAGCCATTGAACCGCATTACTGCGGCGGTATTCCCGCTGTAGTACTGTGGCAGCGATTGCTTTTGCAGGTATGTGGCGTAATCCTGCTCAGTATAGTAGGGTTTATTTTGGGGCAGCTGAGAAGCAGCTGCTGGTTGTTGCTGTTGCTGCTGCGGTTGCTTATATGCTAGCGCCTGTTGTTGCAACGCCTGCTGATATTGTTGCTGTGCTTGCAATTGTTGTTGCTGCTGCCGATAGGCATAATACTGCGCCTGATATTGATCAATCGAAACTTGTGATTCTGGCTGCGCCTGCTGTTGTTGCTGTTGTGGAAATATCTGTTGCTGCAACGGATTTTGCGGTCCTTGCATGTAGGGTGGCGCTGGCGTATACTGTTGCTGCTGATATTGTGGTTGTTGGTACTGTGTTTGTTGTTGTTGTTGTTGTTGCGGGTATTGAAATTGTGGCTGCTGATATTGCTGTGTCTGATATTGTGGCGTTGTTGGTTGCGCGTACTGCAATTAGAATGGAAGAATGGATACATCAAATTAGTTGGGATAAATAAAGGCATACTGAAAGTTGATCTATCGTGTTTTTGTCACGGTATATTCAACAAATGATTATTGTAAAAATGCATTCTCACGGTGCAGAATTTGAGATCCATATTGTTTATTAATGATTTTGTTTTTTTTTTTTTAATTTTTGAGTTTACGTAATTTATTAACAATTTTGTCACTTATAAATTTTGTGTTTATAAACATGAAATTTTCAGACAATAAAATCAACTTTTAAATTTTCAAAAATCATATAACATTTTTGTGAAAATATCATGTACGACAGTATAATGACTGAAGTGACGAAGAGCATTATTTTTGATCGCCACATTTCAAGGGTAACAAAGATATTTTACTCTTTCGATGTAAGTCCTTAGCTGACGGTGCTTCGAAGAAATTGTGTGCAAACTTGTAGAACATAAAAATCTTTATGTTCTCATTATCGTTCTAAGTCTGATGTATGGAATTCAGCAGAAAAAACTTAATTTCTGTCGTATTCGCTGTATATTTTGAACTCATTCTGTATTATTTCTTAAGATGAACCACACCCTTACAAGAAAAAACGTTTAGCCAAGTATGTATATGTACTACATATATGGTTAGGGAGCCGGTGGTCTAAATTTGTTCATGATTTTATCGTGCAGTAGAGCTTGAAAATCATGAAATTCTAAGTAACATAAATAATACGAACAATCTCTGCCATTGAGTAGTATCTGCATTATTAATTGAGAGTCCTTTGAAACGGTAAAAAAAAACATATTAAAAAATGTGTTTTTTACACAGAAACAGATAAATACAAGAGGCAGACGTTTTTGTTACCACGTTTAACCTTCATGTGCTCGAAGTTGTAATTTTACGTAGGTGGTCGGAAGTCTATACTTGTAGCTGATATGAAAAACCATACCAACCTCTGAAAATGGTCGTTTTTAAAAGTCGGGTGTTGGGGTATTGTAAAAGTTTTTTGGAATTCTTTTTAGGAAGCTAGCGGTAACTCAGGACCCTTATGTTGTGATTATTTTTTTTTGTTTATTGAACTTTTCTGTAAGAATGCTGCAAATTTAAACAACCGACCAGATATAGGCCAAGAATTTTCAAATTTAAAGTTTTATGAGACATGCAAACTTACATAAGTGATTTTATTGTCAGGCAGATTGTGATTATTATAAAGATTATGTCATAAGAAACGAGAGAAATAACCTCTGTCACTTAGTTATTGCAGCATTTAAATATTGCAATAATACATACATGTAGTTTTTTGAGTGCTAAATCATTTTATCGTGTCTGTCTCTAGACTGACTGTTTCCTTAACTTGAAAAAAAAAATAAAAATAGAGAAGGCTGACGATTCCAGCGCTGCATTTTGAAGGCAGACGTTTTTGAGTACTTAAGGTGCATATAAGTAAAGATCTATTTAAAACTAATTCTGTGCAAATTTTGCTATCCAAAATTCACTGTTCTATTTTTTCGGTCATTTATACTAAATTATTTAAAACTTTTTTTTGGCTATGTATAAGCAGCTTCCACGCCAAATCGAACACCATTTTACTTTTGTATCTTTCGGTTTTGTTTTATTTTTTTTTTCTTATAGCACTTACTAAGACTAGCCTACCTAATTTTTTAAAATTTATTTTATTTTAATTTCCACCGAAATATCGTTAGTTGAATTTTATTACAAAGGTCTTCATACAGATCTTATTCATAGTGGGTTTTGAAGGGAAAGGTTAGGTTACTTATACAACTTTATTATTAAATATATGTTTGGAAAAATCTGATATAGATACACATGTATAACAGTTTGATCAAAATCGTCGATTTTGATATAAACAGCCCCATATATTATAAAAAATCAGAGACCTACACGTCTGTCTCTGGTATTCTTCTAAATGTAATATTGAAGACAACGAAACCCTGGAAGAAAACAATAAAATTATTTAAAAAAGTTTTTTTTTAAACATTAACAATTGCGGTTATCAAAAAATCCGCCTGCCTATTATATATTCGTTATCTTTACTATGCCTTTAACACAATATATCAAAGGCAGACGCGATAAAACAATTTAATACAGATTAATTTTTGCAACTTCAAAATTCATTAAAAAGAATCGATGCTAAGTATCTTCATTTATTGTTAGTTTTTCTTATTCGGATAAATGTGAACTGCATTTCATCTAACTGGGCATAACCACTTAAATAATAGGATGCATTTCGTTGACGCTCTACTACGTCACCGCACTGAAGAGTTCGCTGCAGTGATAAATGTTTAAATGACCTTTAATTGGCATCCGGCAATTAGCCACGAGGGCGCTTGGGATGCATAACCAGCTGAAGCACAACGGCCTTGTAACAAATATATCGTTTCGACACTATTTGCTGAGTTAAGTGGGGAAAGATATTTAGTGACGAATAATATGGGAATGACACTGAAAACACATTTTTAGATGTTGCAGGCAGCCACCCTACTCGTGGAATTCAACGATGGGCAAAATCGGTGGAAAGACACACTTAACGCCCATATCAACAGAACATTTAAAACGATATATATATAAAAATTTATTTATGATAATGTAACTCAATTTCACACAAATACTAGAAATATTTGGAAAAGCTTTAGATAAAGTTCTGGCAAATTATAACTGGAGGGCTTGGCACCTGTCATATAAGCAAAAATTTCACAACATTTGAGAGAATTATTTAAAGCAACGCAACCACTCTCGAAATGGTTTGGACTAGGACCAGACTAAAATCTCGCACGCTTCGACCTGTGGGCATGGCACATAGGAATTATTCGGGCAAGCTCTGAACATAAATTGGATGGACTCTAATCAATTCGATATAATCTACATGCATACATATACATATAATGCAATAATCATTCCAAGCATGTGACAAAACTATTTTAATTAAAGAATATTTTTGAAGTTAGCATGTTTCGCAATTGCGATATTTCAATATAATTGAATGTAATGAGTGAGGTAATTAAATAGATATGGATTTAATCTGCTGTTTACAACATGCATTACATGCGTTTTAATTTTTACAAAATAATTAAGGGAATGAAAATCAGTGCACTATGTAAATATCTGCGGGAAAGAATAATTCTGGAAACCTTAAAGCTTAAAACTATAAAAACACTACATACAACTCCACAAGAGCTACAGTTGGAAATCACAACTCCCTACAAAAACAAAGTTATTCGATTTTGCAAAATCAGCCGTGATGAGCGGAGATTACAAATTGGTGTTATTCTCAATATGGCTTTCAAGTGGATTATGCCTTTTATGGGCGCCACCTACGACCAGCAGATATATTGAAATGGGTAAAGAACATGAACTTTCTAAGGAAGCAGGCATGGGTCTTACGACAGTGTCAGATGAATATAAACGCCACAAACGTGCCCTCAACTTGCTGGGTGAAGAAGAAATGTTGTTATTACAACAACCTTACAGTATGCATTCACATCAACACCGTGGTAAACGTTCGCCTTGTCGTGGTTCGTCTCAAGGTGGGACACCCACCCAAGCTCCGGGTGATGTTGCCGTTGATGAAGCTGCACGCAAACGCCAACGCCAACGAAGTAAGCTCGCTCAACAGCGCAGCAAAAGTACCGGTACTTCTGGCAAAGCTAAAAGTAAAAAAAAAAAATTCACCGAAGATGACCGCACAGTTCGTCGTCGTCGGCAGGCAGATGATTTGCCACCAAATGATTCGGGTCAAAAGTTTGTTGAGAAAATCGCTGAACACATGAAGGATATTGGGCAAACCATCGCAAGTTCGATGAAGAAACTAATGCAAGCCATAAAGGAGACATTTGGCAAAACAACTGAAGGTGGTGGGCAAAATGGTACCATGGGAATGGAATAAATTGAATGATTATTAAAAGTTCCTAATTCATTGTTAATCTTATAAAAAGTAACTGCTTTTAAAGTATTTTTTTTTTCATCTCAAAAACAGAGAAACTTAAACTGACTTGTACACAAATATTTTGTCACTGGTTTTTCTTAGTAAAGAATACAAATTTCAGTTTCTAATATACATATTTTACAATCTTAGAAGATGTTTGTTTTCAATATTTTTAATATACTAAAAGTTTTGAAAAACACATTTGATTCGACTATGATTTGGACTTGCCTACTTTTTATAATTTTTGAAAGGCTGTTCTTTCTTTATTTAGCTCAGTTTTTAAGTGTTAATGTGATAAAAATATCTGTTATAAATTTAACTTTTCATGTGAAGCGAATCTCGAAAAAATTAATTTCTGAAATTTGTCCTATTCGGCCTACTTGTACTTCTTAAGCTTTTCAGACAATCATGTAATCGATAAATATAGCTATAAAGAATATGAGGTCATTTTGCTTTGGGTGCTTTTTTTAAAATTACTTAAGCTTAAGTTTAAGATATTTTTATTCAAATTTAACTTTTTCAATTTAATTTATTTCTGCATTGTTTGCTTGAAAACCTTCCGAAAAGTTCCCTATTGTTTTTAGTTAAGTACTTTAAAACATTTTCTATTTCTATTTTGCTCTCAATTATTTCTTTGATTTTGTGAAGTCGTCTAAATGTTTCAGAAATGCAGACAAACGCCTAACGGAGATCCAAGTCCACTCATTCTTATAATTTTCTTTTACTGAAACTACTCCTATTCCAAAAGTAGTCATTGTTTGCAGGTGGAGCATTCTGAGTGCAACAAAGATTAGCGATAATCTCTTCGGTATTAAGGAAATTAATCTACTGAAAACAACTGCCGCACAGTGGATCAGTTTGTATGTAACGGCAGTCAAAAATAGTAGCAACAGCGCTGGATTCTTGAAATTTGGTATATATTTTTTATGTTAAAACAACATAAAATTAGAGAGTATGAAAGAATTGGCCTTCGGACACGCCTACCTCCCATAAAAAAGTTGAGCATGGTTGAAGCATATTCTTTAAAATGGGCATCAATTGCTATTAACTTGGTATAGCTCATCTCAAAAAGCTTAAAAATTGTGCGGTATACTATATATCATATTTTTCAAGTTATTAGAGAAGAACCGTTTTGAAGGCTTATCTTTTCTGTTTTTGAAATGCATTCGAATTTATATCTTCTATCCCAAGGAAAATGAAAAGACGAAAAATACCTCTTAGCTGTTCCACTCTCTTTAAGTAAACTCCCTTCTGATTTTAAGCACTTACCGTCGCACTGTAAGCTTTAACAATTGATACAATTATTATAAGGGATTGCAAAATACGAAGAATTAAAAACATTTCTTCCTTCAAATATTGCAATAGAATAACATGCTTCCTCACATAATAAAGAAGAAAAAATTCAGGGACTCCGGATTCCGGATATGTAAATTTGTGGAATTTTTCAGTTATGACTTTTTTAGCTATATGTAATTCAATAACAACAAATATACAAGCAAACGTTATTTCAAAAGAATAATGTGTGAACTTTTTACCAACATGTTGATTTAGTAAATTTCGTTACATATACATATAAATATTATTAAGAGCATTTCAAAAGAGTCCGTTTGTTTTGTCCTTCCAGCCAGAGTTTTGAATTTTTGATGACCATAATATCCCATATAATAAAGGGTGTTTTTTTTAGAGGTTTGTTTTTCGAATAGAGATAAAACTAGCATTTTATGGTCAAATCTGGCAACTCTAATGTCATTTATGTTCAGTTTGGTTTGCCATTTCATCATGAACAGGTTTACAAAAGAACAACGCTTGCAAATCGTGCAAATTTATTTCGAAAATAATGGTTCAGTTCGCGAAGTTTACCGCAAGCTCCGTCCATTTTATGGTCGACATAATCGTCCATCAAAGCAATTAATTCGGTTAACAATGGATCGTTTTCGCACTACGTTTACTCTATGTGATAATACGCATCCGCAGTGCGCACCGAAGAAACAATTGCCGCTGTAGAGCAAAATGTTGAAGAGGACCCGAATGAATCGATTCGCCACCGTGCACAGCAATTGGAGCTTTGTCCATCAACTTTATGGAAGATTTTGCGCAAAGATCTTGGCTTGCGACCTTACAAGATCCAGCTTGTGCAAGAATTAAAGCCGCGAGACCATGCAATGCGTCGTGATTTTGGTGTATGGGCCGAAAATGAGATTGATCTCGATGCTCATTTTCATCGCAAAATTTTGTTCAGTGATGAGGCTCATTTTTGGTTGAATGGCTACGTCAACAAGCAAAATCCACATGAGACCCTTGAGACGAAATTACATCCACAAAAACTGACTGTTTGGTGTGCTCTATGGGCTGGTGGAGTCATTGGGCCATACTTCTTCCGAAATAATGCTGGAGAGTCAGTTACCGTTAATGGAGACCGGTATAGAGCCATGATAACCGACTATTTTGTTCCCGAATTGGATGGCATGAATGTGGATGAGTTGTGGTTCCACCAAGACGGCGCTACATGCCACACAGCGCACGTCACAATCGATTTATTGAAGGAAACATTCGATGAGCGCATAATTTCGCGGAATGGACCTGTCAATTGGCCACCAAGATCGTGTGATTTGACACCATTGGATTATTTTCTTTAGGGATATGTGAAGTCGCTCGTCTACGCCAACAAACCAGAAACGTTAGGGGACTTGGAAGCCAACATTCGTGGCGTTATTGCCGACATACGGCCCCATATGCTCGAAAAAGTGGTTCAAAATTGGACCTGTAGAATTGGCTTTATTCGAGCCAGCCGCGGCGGCCACATGCCGAAATCATATTTAAACATTAATGGCATAAAATTATCCTTCCAAAAAAGCCAAATTGATGGACATTAAAACGATTTTCTTGTGTTTTATTTCAATTCGAAGCTTTATACCTCTAAAAAAAACACCCTTTACATAAAAAAAAATTTCAAAATCAGGGGATGTCTATATATTTGTTTTTCTAAAAGTTTGCAAATTTGCAACTTTTACCATTTTTATACCCTACACAGAGGGTATATTCACTTTGTCATTCTGTTTATAACACATAGACGGGGGCGTGGCAGGTATGGAAAAGTGTATATATTCTTGATCAGCGTCACCACCTGAGTCGCTGTAGCTGTGTCCGTCTGTCTGTCTGGCTGTGTGTCTGTCTGTTAAAATCAGGTTTACGAGAAAACTAAGCAAGCTGATTCAATGAAATTTGGCACAAAGGTCACACCTTCTTGCAAGCTACTAGTATATAAAAATGGGCGAAATCGGTTTACTGCCACGCCTTCCGCCCATACTCCATGTAAATATACCCAAGTCCATTTTGAAAAAAAGTTGCAGCGATTTTGATGAAAATTGGTGATTTGGTGAAGATGAGAACAAAATTAAGATTAGGATAGGTTTTAAGTTTGCAAAGGCTCTTAAAGGGGCGTGGCACAGTCCTAAATTTTAACATTTATAACGCTATAGCTCGTAAACTGTGCAAGATATTGTGATGAAATTTGGTACACAGATACAGATCTTATAAATCTTGAATTGCGCATAAAGTGGGCGGAAATGTAAAAGTGGGCGTGGCACTTTTTTAACAATTAAAAATTTGAATTTCGTATAACTCCAAAATGGCACATACGATTTTCATTAAAGTTTTAGGGATTATACCACTAAAAGTAGCCATCAATAGAAACTTTGTCAATATACTTTAATATTAAGCTGAAGGGAGTGGCATAGCCTACAATATTTGTAAACGTTATAAAAAGAGAAAGAACAACGCTATCGTTATGAAATTTAATATGGCAGATAAGCTTGCTAAAAAGTGTCTTGCAAAATTTTGGCACAATTGTGCCGGTGGGTGTGGCACCTCTCATATAAGCGAAATACGTTTAATGCTATAGATAGTGTGCTATGAGAGTAATCTTCAAAAAATTTTGTGTAGAGGTGTCGGTTACTATAAGCTTCGAAATTAAATGTAACTTGAAAAAATTGCATCAGTTGGCGTGGCACCTCCCTCATTAACATAAAGTTGTAAGTGCTATTTTAAGTGAACTACTGGAGCAATTGATCTGAAATTTGATGTAAGTGGTTTACTGGGTATTAGGTACTTATGAATCAAAAGCTGGCAAAATAGCAACAGTGAGCGTGGCACCTCCCATACAATTAAAATACCTTAAGTGGCATAACTGTCGAAATATATGAGCAATCATACTGAAATTTGGTGTAAGAGATTTGTTTATAAAAAGTTATTTCTGGATCAAAATCGGACTAGATTGCATCAGTGGGTGTGTCACCGCCCTAAATTTTAAGAATAATTACGGCACATATCGCAAACTATACAAGCTTTTGTGCTGAAATTTGGTTTGTTTACTGAACCAAAAGTTGGCGGAATTCGAGAAGTGGGCGTGGCTTTCATTTCTTTTCTATTTTCTTCAACATTTCCCATATTCTTCTGACATTTCCCATATTATTTTGACATTTTCAATCTTTTAACTTTCTCCTTCAATTTCATTCGACATTTTCTTTATTCATTTACAGCATTTTTCATATATTTCGACTTATTCAATTTCTTTCAACTTTGTTTTAATGTTTTTCATATTTTTTCAACATTTTCAGTTTTTTCCAACACTTTTCAACATTTTTTTACCTTTTTACATTATTTTCGACTTATTCAACCTCTTCAACATTTATTAAAAAAGTATTTTCAATGCAGTGTAAGGTATGTGAGTTTCGGCCTGGCCGAAGATAACACCTTCACTAGTTTATTCTTCTTTTGAAAAATCCTTACAACTCATATAAAGGCGATAGAGGAATAAAACATTTCTTTTTATGAAGTGGAAACAATGTTCTTTCCGCTTATATACATTATTGCATTTTGTTTTAAGCTAGTTATCAGTTATGCTTTAACCAGCGCTCTATCTGAGTGTTTCTAACATAGTTTCATAGAAAATCTTTGGATTTTTCAAAGTTCAACTTTGAGCCCACCGTGTCTTTAAATCCAAAACAAATTTAGATCTTTGTTGGTTTTTTTTTTCTCCAAGTATCATCTGCCCATTGTCTTAAAAATTTGTTAAGTCCTAAGCACATTAAATTTCTTTGTATTAATGCGCCACCATTTGCTTTCATTTCTTTTTTGTTGTGGCTTAGTTTCCTTGGGACTTAATTTTTTCAACCAGCCCATACCCAAGGAAAGTTATGCACTGTGAAGTTTTTAAATTTCATAATTTCCTACGTTCTTGTACATTAGCATTCTTAATTGAGGGTCCTTCTTAATTTAGCACTTTGGCAAATTCTCCCTACCAGGGATTCTATTAAAACTCTGTTTCATTTTCTGTGTCTTTATTTTGTTTTTTTTTATTATTTTACATGCATTTTTTTTTGTATCTTTAAGAAGAATTAATGGCAAAATAATAATATATTTTACAATGAAATTACAATTACTGTACTTGTATTTTATATATTCAGAATATTTCTTAAACAAAAATTTGACAGGGAAAAAAAAATAAATCTGTGACCCATTACTTTGTCGAAATCTTTTTCGACGCCAATTCGAAGTAATCGTAATTAGAACAACTTAAATTCGAAGTGCGAAAAAACTTTCGAGCCACTGTCGACCATTGAACCTTAAAAAAATTTTAATATTCTACTTCCAAAGTAAGTTGAAATTAGAGTATGCTTGGCTATAAATCAAAATTAAGAAGAAAAAAAGGATATATAAACATAAATAAATCAAAAAAATCATAAGAGGAAAATGGGCATAGTAGTTGCCAGTTCACGATTTCAGACATGAAATATATGTCCGAGCTGAGTGACTAAAAGTTACTTGTACGCCATTCAATTGAACTGTGCCACTAAAATCTGAAAGATATTTTTTACAGTTTTTTCTATGAAACCTATAGATAGAAATAAATTGTCTTCAAAAATCAGTTTCCACTCGCGCTGCAAAATTATGATCTTGCGCTTAGCTGACAAAATTTTGGCACGCTGTTCTCGGAGTCTTTCATCTCATGTAAACCGTAGGCATTGACTGCCTACAGATTTTAACAGAAGCAAGCTGCCACATTGAATAGATTCTAGCAGTTTACTTGAGATGAAAGGCCCCTAGAACACCCGAGTTACGAAACTTTTGCGAGCCCTTTTCAACTTTTTGTGGCTAGTGGCAACAATAACTGCCATATTGGATCCCCAAAGACACCCGTATAACCATTCTTAATAGGTTTTTCGACATAATCAGGAAACGCTAGAAGAGTTTCCCTAGCCAAGTTTAACACGGGCAATTTGACCTAGGTTTCCTAGAATTACCATAGCTTGAAATTGATACATCTGGAGAGCCAAAAGTCAGATCGGAACACCTGAAAATAAATTTTGATGGAAAAGACTAGTACTTTCAGATGCTGCAAGTAGTTTTGTTGTGAAAAATCAATTCTAGGTGCAACATAACCTTCAAAATACCAGAAAACGGTAATTTTTGCATTTTAAGGTTAGGATATCTCAAATCCTTAAGCGAGAGAGTAATTCTGAGCTCGGATTTGGACTTAGCGTGCTAAAAGTCTTCGGAAAAGTATGGTCTAGTGTCTGAGTTAAATAGTTTGTCGGCATGTGTAATTTTTACATAAAATTTGAAAAAAAAAATTAAACTATTTCTGACTTTATATATAAATGGAAATTTGTCCCAGCGGCAAATACATGTGTTATAAAGCAACACCGATGAACAGGAAAGCTTTTTGTAGGTAGTAATACTCACAACTCTATTTTTACAAAGCAATGGCCGTTTCATAGCCAGTTTGTCTACATCTCTGTAGACAATGGCCCATAGTTTTAGTCGCAAAATTAAGATGGCTCTAAGTTAAAACTTAGCTTTTACCTAAAAATGAACATACAGAGTGGCCCCATAATAAAAGAAAAACTTGCATTAAATTATGAGAAAATTTTTGAAAAATAGATCACCCTGCGTTATTGATACAAAACCTTGTAGACACAGCGAACAAAAGAAAAAATAACACTGGGCAACACTAGTTTTTGTGCCGAGAAGCTATACTTTTTTTAATTAAGGACCTTATACTGATTACATTTTTAGCAAAAATTTTGATAGACTATGTGCAGTTTTCTAGATTTTGCCTTGCAAAAAAAAAAATTTTCATAAACAACAACTTACATTATTTAAGTAAACTTTCTTTTTCGCGACTTTAGTGAATGAGGTCTTTCAAGATTGTCTGGGAAATGTTCAAGATGACAATATAATTTTTTCTCTTGAAACCAAATGTGGACTTGTATAATAATATTTTGCTTTCCCACCACCATCGTATCACGTGCGGGCCAATCTCTATTTGCTCAATGCTGATGCTTGGCACGACTGTCCCACAGACTATAAAAGCAGTGATATATCGTGTTTCCACTTTGCTAGATGCCAAAATCTCTGCAGATTCTTTAGGTAGTTCAAGATCCCTTGTCAAATCATTTCGTTCTTCTTGGGTAAATGTTTTGGCTCTGTAGATGGTATTCCTTCGAAATCGCTGCCGCTACTCACTTCATTAATGACTCTTCTAATGATGATTGACGAATAGAACAAAATGCTGGAACAGGTACTTCCTCAGAATGTGGCCAGGGCTTTCTAGCAGAATCTAAGTCTGAATAAATAATTTTTTAACATTTACTACACGCAAATAAGTCCAGCAGTAGCAGCAGTCATCGAAGTGATTTGTTCTTTCCATTGCATCTCCGAACCTGGTTTCTATTACCACTAATACACTATCTCAACTGATCATAGATTTTACAAACAATTTGGGATATCCACGGCTTGTGTTCATCCACAATATTCGACTTAAAGTAAGAAAAATAAACACTTTTTTTAAAATCTGTTATAGGTTTTCTGAATTTTTTCACTGTGTACTTACCAGAAATGTAACAAAACACATTTGCATCATTGAGAGAATTTCTTCGCGATGAAGACATGATATAAACATTAATTAATGTATGGGCATTTCCATACTGTCGAATGGAACCGTCGTACACTTTTAAAGTGGAATAAAAGTCGAAGTAAAACACTTTTTTTTTTCTGTTACTCAAAGAAAGAGTTCTTTGGTAGCACTATATTTAGCGGTAAATTTGAGGGCAGACGTACTACCGGTTCCAAGATAAAGGCAATAAAAGAGCCATTCGAATGGGACAAAAAATGGAAGTGTTTTTCATGGCCATTTATAGAAAAGCATAAGTCAGCAAAACCTACCACCATTTTTTAACGCAACTAATTTTAAAATGTTATGGAATAATAGCACTTTTTATTAAATTTCGTTCAATTGCAAAATCTTTTTCATTTTTTTTCTTACAAAGTAAAGGGTGTTTTTTTTAGAGGTTTGTTTTTCGAATAGAGATAAAACTAGCATTTTATGGTCAAATCTGGCAACTCTAATGTCATTTATGTTCAGTTTGGTTTGCCATTTCATCATGAACAGGTTGACAAAAGAACAACGCTTGCAAATCGTGCAAATTTATTTCGAAAATAATGGTTCAGTTCGCGAAGTTTACCGCAAGCTCCGTCCATTTTATGGTCGACATAATCGTCCATCAGAGCAATTAATTCGGTTAACAATGGATCGTTTTCGCACTACGTTTACTCTATGTGATAATACGCATCCGCAGAGACGTCGAACAGTGCGCACCGAAGAAACAATTGCCGCTGTAGAGCAAAATGTTAAAGAGGGCCCGAATGAATCGATTCGCCACCGTGCACAGCAATTGGAGCTTTGTCCATCAACTTTATGGAAGATTTTGCGCAAAGATCTTGGCTTGCGACCTTACAAGATCCAGCTTGTGCAAGAATTAAAGCGGCGAGACCATGCAATGCGTCGTGATTTTGGTGTATGGGCCGAAAATGAGATTGATCTCGATGCTGATTTTCATCGCAAAATTTTGTTCAGTGATGAGGCTCATTTTTGGTTGAATGGCTACGTCAACAAGCAAAATTGCCGCATTTGGAGTGAAGAGAATCCACATGAGACCCTTGAGACGCCATTACATCCACAAAAACTGACTGTTTGGTGTGCTCTATGGGCTGGTGGAGTCATTGGGCCATACTTCTTCCGAAATAATGCTGGAGAGTCAGTTACCGTTAATGGAGACCGGTATAGAGCCATGATAACCGACTATTTTGTTCCCGAATTGGATGGCATGAATGTGGATGAGTTGTGGTTCCAACAAGACGGCGCTACATGCCACACAGCGCACGTCACAATCGATTTATTGAAGGAAACACTCGATGAGCGCATAATTTCGCGGAATGGACCTGTCAATTGGCCACCAAGATCGTGTGATTTGACACCATTGGATTATTTTCTTTGGGGATATGTAAAGTCGCTCGTCTACGCCAATAAACCAGAAACGTTAGGGGACTTGGAAGCCAACATTCGTGGCGTTATTGCCGACATACGGCCCCATATGCTCGAAAAAGTGGTTCAAAATTGGACCTGTAGAATTGGCTTTATTCGAGCCAGCCGCGGCGGCCACATGCCGAAATCATATTTAATGGCATAAAATTATCCTTCCAAAAAAGCCAAATACCTCTAAAAAAGCTCTATACCTCTAAAAAAAACACCCTTTATAATATGAGTCGTGACGCGACATTGCGAATGGGACATATTTTTCCATTATGGTTTACTTGGTAAATTTTTCATGTATTCAGAAGATTTCTTGATATTTATGTACGTAACAATATTTGAGATTTATATAGTAATTAAAAAATCAAATTTAATATTATTCAAAGTCAAATTAAATGGTCGATATCAATTTTAAGCAAGAACATAGGAAACAGTAATAAACGTATGTAATTAAATATTTTTCTTAAAAGAATATGCAGTCCGAGCTGCTTTAATTTGGTGACTATCACAAGAAAAGCTATGTAGTTTATGGGTACCAGGGATGATTGACACATCCTTCCATTTGTCTACTAATTGTAGTGAAAACTCCTTAATTTGCTCTTAAGAGATGTAATGAAGTTGTACACCATTAATGTTATTTTGCGCGCACTTGACAAAAAAAGCATCAAGTAAAACGACATTTTTTGATTTAGTTATTTGCCAAAGTTTTCTTTTAAAATTTGCTCCTACTCCATCAACTATGCCTTTTCCATGTGAACTTGCGAAGTAGTTTCATTCCATGTATTTGCACCGGAATTCTCTTAAAATATCAAAAAAGCTCGAAACAATGAATTTTTTTTAAACTGCGAGCTGCTACCATCTGAGAAACTGCTACCATATTGAAAAACTATTAAAATCAATAGGCATTGGGATCCTACTGCAAATATCTTCTAAATGGTTAGAGTATTTGATTAACCACATGAGATCATTTTTGTAGAGCGTTCAATTTCCTAAAGAAATATTTGAAGCTCATTTGACAATAATTATTTTTTAGTAAGTTACAAAAGTCAAAACAAAAAGTTGAATATCTTTCAAATGGTAAGATTAATGAAAAAAGTGTTTGAGATCATTTTTGTAGAACGTTCAATTTCCTATAAACATTGACAATGCAACTGGTTTAACAATCTATTGGTGATAAGATATGACCATTTTTATATGAGACTAAATTAAAAATGGAAAACTATGATGAGTCAACGTTTACACGAGCAAATTCGGTCTGAGAAATTCTTGTCTATTCTCTTTTGTGAATTTCTTTTGCGTTTACACACGGAAACTAGAATTTGTACAAGAAAATTTCAAAGCAATTACTGCGTCAACCCGCCACAACAAACGTAAATTCAAAGCATAATATCAGCTAAAGAATAAAACGAAAGGGATTTCGCGTGAACGACAAATTCTGTACACCACCCTTTCGTTTTTCCCTTCTTGCCTACAAACAGGAAAACTTTCTTTCAAGAGTTTCCTCGTGTAAACGCTGTCTAAGCATATTCTTTCCGTTTGGTACGATTTGGTAAGTACATTCTAGAGTCACCTAGGAACTAGTTTTCGTGTGTCGGATCCAAAAAAAAAATATTTAATTTTGTTGACCCACCCTAATATATATATATATACTATAGTATACTTAAACACACATATTATATATTTATATAGTATATATTTACTTCAAATTAAAAATTTTCTTTTTTTAATTGTATTCATAAAACTCTGTTTAAACTAATATTTTGACACATTTGCTGCTGTTCTTAACCACGAAATGAGAACAAATGATGTTTTTTGATGTCGGACGGGACATTAGAACATGAACTAAAGCAAATTAAAAATGTACAGTTAATAGAGAACAGTTTGATGTCTTTACATTTTTTTAAGCTTATTGATGTTGGGAGAGATATTATTCGGAATGACTATCATAATGTATCATCTCTCTTATATATTTAAATATTTAAGACAAAATACTCTTTAAAATTACAAAAAAGAGAAACTGCATTTGTGGAATTTTGAAGTCGGCTTGCCCACTGTTGTGAATGAATTCAAGTATAAATTGTTTGAATTAATAAAATTTGAATATTTTTCTTAGATAATATCAGACAATAACGCTTGCTTAATAACTTTTAATTTTTTTGTTATGGTGTACCTTTCGGTGGAAATGCCCATGTATAAATCTATCGATAAAATAGTAAATCATGCACACGGAAGTACTTATTACAGCGAATATTCAAAACTGATGGTCAATAAAAATTGAGACGTAAGAAAAAAAAAATTAAAAATATGTTGCCAGCGCACACTTAATACAAAACTACTAACTGTATCTCGACACCAAAATTATTTTACGATTAGTTGACCTGTGTAATTGTCTACATCTCAATATCAATTTTTATTCATAAAATGATTTGGATAACACAACTTAATTCGTCTGAGGTTTGTGCCTGTCTGGTTTCTAGAAACGTTTGAATGCGACCCCATTCCCCAGCTCGGTTATATTTAGAAACTCATGATATCTTAGACAAAATTGAATAATTAAAACTAAATCGGAAATTTGATGAAAACAAAAATAGATGTATGTATATACAAGCAAGTAAGAAATGATTTTAGAATGAACCTGATTTTATGCCATATACAAAGCGTTATTAAGTAAAGGATTTACTATCAAACATATGCGTACACCGATCGGGCAGGTAGGTTACATTTTACATTACATTGCATCAGTAGAGCTTTTGTTGCGCTGCATGTTTTACTGTAAAAAACTTCAGAAAAGGCCTAATCACATATGTGTATCATATAATGCAATTGTAGTGTATATGAAAACATGCACTTGATGGGAAGATATCGATTTTTAATTGAATTAAAAAAAAGCTTAAAACGGTATAGCAACGGAACACAAAATGCCTATTGCATGTTCTTGCTTTTTTTTTTTTTTTTGTAGTACAAAGTCAAAAAATTCACGTGGTTTTACAATATAAAGTATTTCAATCAAATCACTACATTATTAGTAACTTCACATATAAATAACAAAAATAGAGCGTTCTAAGCTTAAGTCCGACCTGTTTTTCAAAATGAATCAGTTGAGAAAATGTTACTTTATTTGTTATTTGGCATTAACTATCACGAGTTATGGATTGCAGGCAAACGCCCAACTGGAAGAACGTCAGGTGAATAAAATAAAAATCGAATCGAGCATTAAATATTCGATCGAAAAATATTAATAAAATAAACATAAATTTAGAAAGATATGGCGCAAACTGTTTTGGAACAGATGCAAACCGCTCAGGATATTGCAATGAAAGAAGTACTTGGTGAGTTCTTGATGATTAAACGTAATAGGCGGCAAACTGGCAATAATCAGCAGGGAAAACCACTATCCTCAACAATAAATGATAGGGATTACGCATACGATGATAATGATGAAATTTTACCCAATCAAGATTTCTCGCAGAGTAATTTTGGTGAAAAATTTATGGAAAGCTTAAAGAATATGTGGAATGCTATAACAGAGACTATGAAACAGTTTGTGGATACAGTGAGACGCCAATTTAGCGAAAATCAAGAAGTGGAAACACAAGCTAATGATATATCAATGTGAAATTATAAATTAAATGTTGCACTTTTTTCATTAGGTCATCAATTTGGAAACTTTACAAAAAGCTTATAAAGTGGATCAGATATACTATTAATTAAGTGTGATTTATTTATGGTCCTGTGATATTAATTGCACAGTCACCGCATTATTACTTTTGTTTTCATCAGTTTCCGGACTTCATTTTAACTGTTCAATTTAATCTAATAAAATATCAACATACTGTAGCCGAGCTAGCTTAGGAACGGGGTCGTATGAAACCAATTCTAGAAACGAAGCAGTTTCAAATCGTGATCGAATAAAGTTGTGCTATTCAAATCACTTTATAAATGAAAAGCGTAAGTAAAATTAAATTAATAAGAAGTATCTGTTCCACGATTTGAACCTGTGCATGCCACGTTGCAGACAAACGTTCTAACAACCAACATTTATATGGGACATTCCAGGTCAATCGGGCCAGAGGTCTGCCCAAAAATGAGCAATGCGGAAAAACGATTTTAAGGTCTCAAAACGTTTGTATGCTCAAGAGTTTTCATTTGAGAACGAGTGTCCAGAAAAAAAGCTTGTGTAAATAAAAATGGACGCCTTTAAAAATTTGGATGGCGGTCGAAAATTTGAATTTTTTCAACTCAACCGATGTGCACCAGATTTAGTATCCGGAGGTCTTGAAGTTCACTGATCACGAATCTCAAATTTTCCAAAATTGAGATGGCAGATCAAAGGTGGATGTATTTTTAAAAATCAGCAAATTTGTACCAAATTTGGTATACGTGGGCTTATGGGGTCGCTAATTACGGATCAAAGATTGCATATCCAAAATCTTTTAATTAAAGATGGCAGATCCAATATGGCAGACGCATTGTTTAAAAATTAACCGATTTGCACCAAATATTGTATACGGGAGTCTTAAGGGTCGCTGAATACGAATTAGAGCTCATATTTTTAAAATACATTATGGCGGACCCAATATAGTTTATTAGGTTATTGAATTTCATCCATGTTGGGTCCGCCATCTTAGATTCTAAAAATCTGGCCTCTGATTCGAGTTCAGCGACCCCAAAACCCCCGTATACCAAATGTAGTGCAAATGGTTTGATTTTTAAACAATACGTCCACCATATTGGGCCTGCCATATTGATTTTGAAAGTCTTAGAAGTCAGTATAAGCTCAGATTCGTAATTGGGTACCCCCAAGCCCCCGTATACCAAATTCGGTACAAATCGTTTGATTTTTAAAAATACGTTCACCATCTTGGATCCGTCATCTTGAGTTTGGAAAATTTGACCTCAGATTCGTGATCAGTGACTCGCGAGACCCACGTATACCAAATTTGGTTCAAATTAGTTGACTTTTCAACATTCGCCCACCATATTGGACTTTTGAAAGCCATATTGGATCCGCCATGTTAGATTTTGAAAGACGTTCACCAGCTACAATTTTAGTCCAAATATAACCCGATCGTTGCGAATTTTTATTTTTACAAGATTTTACTATTTTGGACATTCGATTTTCATCCAGCTTCTCGCCTTCATATAGGAGCCGCAGTATTGAAATTCGAATACACCCGTTCTAGGTTTGTGCAAAATATATCGATTGCCGATTTTCGCGATATTTTTTTCGATAGTTATCGGTGATAGTCTTAGCGTCATTAATAGATCCAGTATCATTCATTATTTCATTGTTTTCATCATACTTACTTCAGTAATAAGAAAAATGTATATTAAAGTATTTTAAATAACTGACAATACGAAAGCCAATTCTAATTTGCTTGGTTTTAATTTGAATACTTTAGGCCTTATTGTTGAAACTTTGGATTCCAACTAGCCATACACACATAATATATAAAAAAATGGAGGAAATCCCAGGATACGGATATGTTTTTTTTGACAAAATTCGAAGTTTACCTTTACATGTTTCATTCTAATTTTTGAAGAATCTGTGTGATTTATATAAAAGTTATAGAAGAAAAATAAATTAGTTTTTATAAAGTGGAAAGAATTTACTTTTTGTCGATTAGCTATATTATTGATTTTTTCTAAGTAGGTAATCTAGAGCGCATTTTGTCCAACAATTGTTAATATTAAAATTTCCATAAAAATTTTTAGATGTTCAAAGGTTCACTTTGAACCCACTGTAGTACTAAACTCAAAATAAAATTTCCAACTTCTATAGTTTTTTTCTTCCCCAAGTATAATCTGACGATTTTCATAAAAATTTTTCAAAACAATGTTCCAAAATTCCGTTAGAATAAGGTCGCTCTCAGGAAGAAGCTCACGTAACTCATGTTTTGGAAATTTTACAGTAGGAAAGAACTTAAAAACTTCAAATACGAAAAAAAATGTAAATGCGACTCGCAAAATTATTAATGAATCAATTAGGGGAGGTCATTAATGGCGAAAGCTTTACAAACGGCATTTCCAGCAGTGACTTGTTGATATTTAAATAATTAATGTTAAAAAATTGCCATTTTCGAAACATCTCAAAAACGGCAACACAAACCTCAAAGTTTTGTATACATAATTTCAGTCCTTGTGATTACCTATAGTATGACGTCATATTTTTCGAAGTCGGCACTGCAGTTATAGAATTATGGTTGCAAATGTAAACATAGATTTGCACTTCCATTTTTTTCCCTATATACTCCTTTTCCAGAGGAATTAGGGAAGGAATTTTGCATGAGGTTTTTAGCTTATATCTTTTCCTAATTAACGATACCATTATTGATAAAATGTATAGAATAAAAATTTGAGTTTGGTCCCTTTTATCCGCAAGTGATGACATACATGTATGTTCGAGAGACGTACAATTCTTTCATGTATCATCTCAAGCCCATAGCTCATATACTTATGTATGTTAAAGATTTCTAATTCTTGGACACAGCCTTTAGATTTAAAGTTTCTTCAAGCTTCACTTTATAGAGAAGGTCCAAAATGAGCTTTAACCCTTCTGTGTGTGACATGGTATCATTTCATTTTCAAAACAAAATTTTTTGCGTTTGGAAATGCTGAAACTCTGAAATTTCACGAGAACTCCTGACATTATTTCATCGCTTGAGGAAAAAATTTTAACATCCGAAAAATAGATCCACGAGGTCCCATTCATAGTCGAACTTTTTCTTTAGATTGAAGTAAAAATGATTTTTTGTTAACAAAAACAAAAGTCAGAAATTAATGTTATTTTTGATCGTGAGATATCAAATCCCTTTCGAGCAATTACCATTTTTTTTAAAAACAATCACCATTACCTGGTCCCTGATTTTCTCAGTGCAATATTTCAAATTGATTCAATCACCTTCAGTTGACACGATATGCTAATTACTATAGCATTGCATTTAATAATGCGTCGATATCAAACGATTTTGTTGAGTTTTCTCTATTTAAATCAAGTGCAGATGGAAGCTGATCAAAAGTGTTATAACTTAATTACTGTGCCTCTATATATATAAAAAATAAAATTGATCCAATAAACTATAAATTCACGTGACTTCGACTAAATAATTTTAGTTGTGCTGAAAGTTTTCAAACGAAAAATATGTTCAATTTACGACTTTTAATTGTTTGCTGCTTTTTGGTGCTGCATTTAAATCTACACCAGGCTGTACCTATACCAAACGTATGTATTTAAATTCTTAAGCTCTCAATTAAAAATTAACATAAATTTAAACTCTACCAGGGCTTGCAAGATGCGGCATTGGTGATGATTTCAAAAGGAGGAGAAATGCTTGAAGGTATGGCTAATGTTAATATGAATAAAGACATGACATTTAAGTTTGGCGAAATGGAAATGAAACATGGCTTAGGTATTGGCAACAAAAAGCGTCGTTCAGCTAGTTCATCATCGTCTTCAGAGTCTTCAGAGTCAAGTGAATCAACAGAAGAATAGATGTTCCAATAAAAATGTTCTTTGTTAGACTAATTAGCACAAACTGTTTTGTTTAAAAAATATGCAATTAAAATACATAAAAATTTTATGTTCAAATTCTAATTTTTATTTATTTCGTTTGAGCCGGGGGGATACACCCTAATGTATATATATAATAACCGATAGCACGTATGACACTACTTACTTAACATGTGATGAAACTCACGTCGTGGGCAAATTTCGACAATGATATGACGCGATGCTACAACTTCTACAAGGTAACAAATGAAGAAATTTTGAAATTGACGATTGATTATATTACAAAATCATGATTATGAAGAAGTAATGTAGGATATCTACAGCAAAGTTCTCATTGATTATTGTGTAAATAAAAAAACATTTATTTCGTCAGAAAGTCTTAATTCTTGCATTATCTACTCTATCAGCCAATTCGTGGTACATGTGTGAAATCGGAAAACATAACTTAAACGTTTTTGACTCATCGTTGAACGCACATACGATTTAAGATTCGAAAAACTCCTCTCATTAGTGTAAAAGGATGCAGAAAAAGTTATTGACAATTTCACGAACTTCTGGTTCTGGAAAAAATCTACTACATCTCCTAAACTTTTCAATTTAGTTTCTGCTCGCCAAACCAGGAAACATGTTTCGATGTAAATTATCTCTTTTGAAATCATTTTTATAAAAATTGAATATTTTATGAACATCAGAATGTTTACCAAATACAAAAGCTTCAGTTTATCTGAAAACTTTGCTAAATCTGTTCCAAATCAGATTCTCAGTGACGAAATAACTATGTCGTGCACATGATAGTAAATTTTACCATACAAATTTACTGGAGTCTGAAATATATGATTTGTACTTTTGAATTGAAATCAATACGCTTGGGAATTCGCGTGTTGAAATCCACATGGATTTCACGCGTGTGGAGTTCTAAACGCACGCAACAGGTCTTCCGACGCGCCTGGTACGGAGAAGTGCTTAAATTCAAATGGGAGATTCCTTATAGAGGGAGGAACAGATTTCGGCTTTTCATCACCTTGAGATAACTCTAATAACTTCAAAACTAAAAAATAAATCGCACAAATTGCAAAATTTTTGAAATCAGCATAACTATATTAATGGAAATTGATACCCATTTTCGAGAAAAATCCTCATTCATGTTTCACCTTTGAATGTAAAGTAGGCGTGTCCGTAAGCTATTTTTTTTTCATGTTCACAAATCGTTGTTGCTTGAACCTAACAAAACAACTGTATCAAACTTAAAGATTCCAGCGCAATTTTCAATAATTATTGTGGCTGTTTTTTTTTTTACTTTACTTTTATTACTTGAAATCTATAAAAGATATCGCACAATTTTGTAACAACTCATCGGCACAGCCAAATTAATCGAACGTGATAGCCATTTAAAGAAAATGCATCAACCATATCACACCTTCATATGGAAGCTAGGCGTGTCCTAAAGTCGATTTATTCACAAATATTTTTTGTTTTATCCTCAAAAAAAAAAACAACTCTACCAAATTTAGTGCAGAAATTTCAAAAATTTCTGCAGGAGTTGTGGAGATGAGGAAGAGGATTAGGCGGCTAAACACCTGCTCTGAGAATTTCGGGGGCTGGTGAAGAAACGAATTAAATATTTTGATTCTGCATTCTTTGTTGGTCTTGAGGAACAAGCCAAATTGGAGCTCACCAGCATCCAACTCCAACTTTACCAAGGCTTCTGGATGGTTCGCCCACACTCAATAAGTTAATTAAAGGATATATGTATGCAGGGTACCTCAATGAGCAAACAGCCTCCAAGTCAAACTTGCGACTCGACTCTTTTGACCAAAACTAACCTAGCGCTATTATTACTATTTACGTCCACCGTTTCATATAAAACCACTGTACACGCAACGTGTAACTTTAAATTTTTTTTTAAAATCATACAGTACCTGATATTATTATGTTTTTACCGCCACAGAAAAGAACAAGTATTGCCTCATTGAGAAAATTTAGGATGTCACTTCCACTTAAAATTAAAAATAAGGGAGAATATCAGGTTTACTCTCATTTACTATGGTTTTTTAACATCTTTAAGTTAGGTGTACCATTTTGAATGGTTATATTGGAAATCATCACTATAAGGAAAAACGTTCAAATCTGAGACAAACTTAATCTTAAAAACATATATGAGTAACTAAGGAATTAGCTTTAAACTAAAACCACCAAGTCTTTCAGTTCAACAGTATTTTTCTAAAGAATTTTTGAAGCAAAAAAGTTTAATTGGGTATACCTGATTTTCGATCACAAATGCTATATTAAAATTGATTTAAAGTAAAAATGGTTTTAAAAAATCCACCAAGAGTAGAGCAGACCTTGACATTAATTTTAAAGATCCTATGGCAGTAACATCAAAATGGTATTTAATTTTTTTCTATGAAGCACTACTGCTCTTATAACTTTCATATGCTGTATAAATCATCCTTCTACCAGGGATTGTACGATTTTGAAATAAAACTTAATAAGGTACACTGTCGTCGGAAGTAAAAAGTTTGCAAAAATTTAATGATGCTCGCATAAATGTTTCGTCCTTTTGCTATAAAAGCCTCATAATAATAAAAACATATGTTTTAATGTGATTATCTTAAACAAGTCGGCTGAGGATCAATCAAAAACAAATCTTTCTATTGGCTTAGGTCTTACAGCTTATTGTGTGCACAACTATGAGTTGCTCCACAAGTGTTTTGTTTTGTATTGAAAAACCAGAAGCCAAAGCTCTACATATTTAATTTTCGTGATATGATCATTGTTTGTTACATGGAATGCAAATAATATGTACTTTAATTACTTTATTGTTGCATTTGCAAACAATACCGAATAGTTTTGTTTTTTTATCAGGCACATGCAGCATTATTAATTTATCTAATTGCACTCATTAAAAGTAGGTATCTGTTTAGAAACGAATATTATAAAATTATTTAAAAAGTGTAAGATTAATTATTGTTTTTCCCTTTATTTAAATAAAGTGAACTTCATTGAGTTGAATAAAATTTGACTATAAATTCAAATGTTTCATACTAAAAAATGATAGTTCTTCAATTTTAATAAATTCAGTTCAAGAATGTTGAATATGCGATGCTTTCTCGTTTGCAGCTTTCTACTGCTGCATCTGAAGCAACATCACACGCTACCCATACCAGATGTTTGTAATTATTTTATTCAACTTGAAAAAGTATAAAAATCTTAAATTTTTCAGGATATGGGAGAAAAATTAGCTATGGGTGCTATGATGGTGATGGGGCAAGCTAAGGACATGGCGGATACTATGATGAATATGGGTGTCGAAAAGAATACCGAATTCAAGCTTGGAGATATGGAAATCAAAGATAGCGGGAGCATTAACGGCAGACGTCGCAGACGCTCTATCTCTTTGAGTGATGATGATGTGTCTGGTATCGAATAATTTAATGCCAGTTAGAGGCAAATGAGTGGAGTTGAATGATCAGACCTTGAAATTCCAACCGCTTCCCTATAAAATTATACAATTGAATATATACAATAAATTTTGAAAAGAGCATCAGTAAATAAAGCCTACGAGAATTTTTTCATTATGAATGAATTTACGTAAAAAAATTAAGCGGAGAAAAATTAATGGGCCTGCAGAAATGTCAACTTAATATATTCATGGAGTACAAAATGGCTTACAGATTTTTCACTCAGCCCGTACACTTAAATATATATTAATTAAAAATTCATTTAATTTTACCTTAATTTCTTTGAGAGCAAAATTATGGTCAAGATCTGTCCACTTTTTGTCTACTTCTTGTATAAACTATACCCAGCATGTGTGTAAATTTACTTGCACTATCTTACAAAACTCTCACAGCGTTGGGAATTACAATTATAGCTTGTATGGAAAATAACACGCTTCCTTATCAAAGTTCTCCTATATTTTGGCTGGTGCTAAACCGGATATTTCTGGTATTTGTGTGATATTTGGTTCTACTGCTTTAAATAATTCTCTGCTATAGCGCTTTAATGTTTTTGCTTGTATGGGATGTGCCACACCCTCATGTAGAACTTTGCATTATTTTGAAAACTAAATTGTGAGGTACACAATGCTTTATCTATTATATATATATAATATATCTATACATGTACTTATATTCCTCGAAGGTAAGGTTAACGCGGTCATTGGTGGTCATTGTGCAGACTTTTCGAAAATTATCAGATCCGAAATCCGTTGCTCAGAAGCTGAGATATAAGCGTGGAAAGATTTCCTTTTTCTTTCAGATTTTCAAGCATTGCACTGATTAACTGCAAAAGCCTTGCCATAGCGGGGAGAAAAAAATCGACATGCCACTCTCTCTCTCTCTCTTTCATTGGTATTGTTTCCAATTAAGCGTTGTTATAGTAAATATGTATATTAAAAAAAATAGCAAAGGATAAGTATGTGCAAGGCCGCATCTAGGGAGGGTTGGTAGGGGATAGAACCCCTCTTCCTCAAAATTTTTTGACGGAAACTGTTTAGAAACGATTTTGCTAAGAATAGACACTACGTAAACATGACTTTGAGAGGAATACACCATACAAAAACGATTTTCTGAAACGAACTGACACTATATGAATTCGCAAAAATGATCATCAGATTTTGAAAATAATTTTTGATCAGCTTCAAGAAATAGTTAATAATCATCGATCTGCATTAGCATATCTTCATGTGTTAGTGCCGTCAGAATGTGGGATAAGCAGACTTAGCGTGAAAAATGAAAATTTTGATTGTAATATCAAGTTTTTGGAGCAGGACTTCCTAAAAGTAGAGCTTCAGTTATGGCAAAAAAATATGACAGCAACCGCCTGTGATAAATACTTCAGCTGGCTCAATTGAAGCTTTCGAAAACTGTAATGAAGAGCGTTTTCTAATCACTCAAGCTTCTCAAAATTTTGCCAACTTTAACCGTTACAAAGTGCACTCCTCAAAGGACATTTTCAACATTGAAGTATGTGAAAACGAAGCTAATATAAAAGACCTCACATACGACTCATTTCAGTACTTTTTGATTTCTTAAGTTATTTTTTATATTGTAATGCAGTGGTTCCCAAAGAGTACGTGCAGTGAACTGGTGGCGCAGGAAGCCCTCTTGTTTTCCCTTCTCCGGAAACAAAACTTTCTTATATTCGCAATAAAAAAAATCAATTCGAAAATGAGAATTCCATTTGACTGTAAGTTGGCACCCCTGCTTAACCAACAGCCCTTGTGTTCAGCAAACGTTAAAAATCAGCTGATTTGGGTGCTTGGTTGGAGTCTCCAAAATGTGCTATAAGTACTATAAATTCTGATCAGCTGATGTACTATGTGTAGTGGCTGTTAGTTAAGTGGGAGTACCCATGATACAATTGTAATAGTAGTAGATTTATTTTGTCAAACTGAAATTGATTCAACCGTGAAAGTGGAACAAGAAGTGAAGGTGACAGTATTATGCCTTGTTTCGCGTTTTGAAATCAGCGGTGATCACCAACCTCACACATCACATTGACCAATGTGCCACTGATTTTTTTCGTATTTTTCTGTAAGAATAATGTATTCTTGTCTGTCAATACTAATATACATATATTGTGTATATACACAATGCGCCAATTATATTCCGGTACTGAAGTATTAACTCAAAAAGCGACATCAATACGAATTATTCGTCGTTTAGAAGTTTGAATTTTTCTGAACAAGCCCTAAATTTTTAATTGAAATCGTTTTACATATGTCAGTTTTCAGTACAGTCTGATTATAAAAGGTCACCAATGAACAGTGGTCCGAGATCAATACTCAAACATTAGACAAATTGATAGCGAGTATGCCTAAGATAATACAACACATCATTTCAGCCAAAAGTGGCCACATAAAATATTTAAAAAGAATTTAAAATGTGTTTAAGTAGAAGCTTAAGTCCCAAAAGTGTTCACATTAAAATAAGTATAAAGAAAACTATCCAAGTTAATGAAAATATAAAATAATTTAGTTTTGACTTTTTTAGCTAAAATAAAGCATTTGCAAGTTTTTAGTTTTCTGTAGACGATTTTTTTAAAACTTTTTTTTTCAGTCTCTCCTGCTGATTTTCTTGTGATCGTTTCTGAATCTAACATTTTAGGTTCGAAATGAGCACCTGAAATATATAGACAGTACCCATAATGGGGCGCTGATACATCGTCGAAGAAGATTCTTGGCATCTGGATTGCATGTCTGCTAAAATAATGGAAAGATATTGGTTGCAATGTAAGAACTAAGTTTATGATCCTATTCCTCCATGTTAAATCCGATTGAGAAAATAAATTCCGTCATGCATCTCAGTATAGTGACTTCAGTACACGGAGAATATATTACTGGAAGTGACTGTGCTGAAGCAATCCCGCACATCTCAGTTTTCATGATAATGCTCTTGCTCAATATGACATTTTGGGCGATTTGTATGTAAGAGCCACATTAATAAATATTTTCTGAATTCAAATTATCTGAAATCGTTTTAATGCTTTCAAAAATTAAACTTATGATTATGATGAAATTACTTTTACACTTTCTGAACTTAATCCTGAATCGTTGCTGAAATAAATTGTGTAAAATGTCACTCTAAATTAAGCAGTTGGCCAACTTCTTGGCTCATTTCAACCACAACTTTCACTATCTTTTTATTTATTAACTTATCGAAAAAATCTACCTTCTGCTGTTGCTCGAGTGGCTGTGCTTGTGACAGACTTTCCTGTTGCTGCCGTTGTCCACCAAATATGCGCGTAAAACTTTGTTGCAATCCTGGCCTTTTTAGTGAAAACGAATTCGAATTCGCATCCGTGTGATAAGTCAACTGAGCTGCGTACTGACTGATAAGGCACGAAACCAAAACCAAAACGACGCGTTGCGCTCGTGAAAAAAACATTACGATGCCGTTATTGATATCCTTAATTTCGCGCTGATAAAAAATCGAATAAAAACGTTATTTAGTAAACCGTGTTAAGCGCGCTACTCTGACAACGAGTCAATGTACACAACTGATTTCTTGTGGCTTCTCTACATTTGGTTTTATATTTGGCCACAATGGTTAATACTCGTAATAAGAAAGGCAATAAGTAAAATGCGATTGCGACGTGTTTGGAATATCAATTTCGGTTAAATTTTAATTTAATCAAAAAAAAAAAAAAAACCAACAGCAAAGACAAAAGAAGCGAAATTACAGTAACGAATAGTCGTTGAAAGCGGAAAACATCACTTCTTAATAATGACGCTGTTAGACACCTTAGCGATCTGCTTTTATCGCCTCTTGCAAGTTGGACCGAAACAGTCTGTTAAGATTTGAAAACGTACTTCTGTGGTCAATTTTATGAGCAAAAAAAAGAAGTACTTCCTATAATTTTCCGCCTACCTAACAGTAGCTAACCGCCCTGCCTGCCTGTGAAGTTTGCTACTTCCTAATTACACAGATAGACTTTAATATTTTTCTGTGCGGAATCAGTTCAAATATTTTGCCAGTATTTTTCCATCAAAGGAGGAATGTGATATGCAGTATTGCATTTTATTTGTCCACAAAGTGCCACAGGCCATTTTATTTTAAATTCATCAAAAAATAATTTTTTTTTTGTACTATTGTTGCATACATGCTTCATGTTATGAAGATGTCACAGGCCCGTGCGCAGGAGGGTTTTGAGGGTTCTAACGCCCACTGGAGATTTTTTTACATAGAATTTTATTGACAATATACTCTCATTTACATGAAAAAGCAAAAAGACTTGCGCCTCTTACGAAAAAAAAAACAAAAAATCACTTTTTATGAAAAAAAAAATTAAAAATAACAAAAACACACATTCATATGTATTGAAATAGGAGTAAAACATATAATAAAAAATACACTTAAAAGTTTACTTATGTATGTATATACTAAATGATACCCATTTTGTTGAGATCAGATAAAAGAATCGCAGCTTATAATCGTAGTAGTTTTTAAAAACTTCATCGGCAACTTCCGATATTTCAGAACCAAATCCAAGCAAAAACTGTCGTTCAAATATTCAGTTTTGTCTTCAAAAATAATTGGGGAAGAAGCTTAATAAATTCAAAATGTTGCTAAGGTCATCTTGCTTCAAAAATTTTCCGAACTCAATACCTCCTGAAACCTGTTTTGCCCTTGCTGGTAAAGTTTTATAAGCTCTTATCTGCTTGTGAACAAACTCTACTTTAGATCAACAATGTCTGAAGATCAGCTGAGCGGTTTCGACTCAATTAATATACATCGCGATATTAATGTACATAGAATTTTGGACAGGTTTTTTACAGTAACTCGAAGAATTAGCCTCCTACATAATGACATATATTAGGGCGAAAATATAAAATTGTTTCAAATGCTAACGTCTCCTAGTCTATTCCTTAAAAATGTTTATTGTCCCTTGATATTGGTAAAATCAAACGAAATGTAGGTTAACTTTCAGAATACCAGTCAGAGGACTTATAACTTCTATGTATTTATATTGAGTCGCTGAACAAGATAGTAGCAATATTTTGGCCAAAAAACTTCTTTTATTTTTAGTGATATTCTTTACTTTGCATGGAAAAGAAAATTTAAATAAAGAAAAAATTTTTTTGACCTGCAAACTAGTCAAAAATTCTTTAGTTAGACTTAAAAGATCTTCAAATACAAAGCCCATAAGAAAAATCAAAAATAGGAAAGTTATATATACATATATGTTTTGGTACTAGAAAAAATATAAAAAACTCTTTTTGGCTTAGGAACTTGTCAAAAATAATTTTTATATATTTTTGTCCAATGGACTTTAAAAGTATATAACATACATGTATGAGTTAATGGAGCAGAAAGCGCAGCTTTAATTAAGACACAATTTCATTACTGCACCCTGCGTTCCGCACCTGCTTAATGTTTTAACCTTTAAGTTCTTGCAAGGCAACAACATAATTGCAAGAATCGTACTATTTTGGTGTCGTGTGCAAAACAGAGAGCTACAGCCGCTTGCATTTGAGCTAATGCTAAGCCTAACTTTGCTATTAAAAACAACAACAACAACATCTAAATTAACTGTCCCTTTGCATAGTTACGAAGGAATAACATAATAAACGCATGATACTAACGCACAAGATTGAAGCAAAAAAAAGACCCCCCCTCTGCCCCCTTGGACAATTTCTGCGTACTGGCCTGATATGTTAGATCTTGCCAAATCTTAAACTTAAAATTTCGTTTGAAGTATATTTAGATTTCTCTATCTAGATTTCTAGCTTATACTGAGCTTTTGTACAATGTTTTCTAAAATGTATTAGGTGCGCCAATGATAAGCCATATTCTCAAAGCTGTCAACTAATCTAGTCAGAGTAAATATTTATCTATCAAAATGTTAATCTTGTATGGTTTTTATTTTGTTGTTATAGTCCGAATCTTTTCAATAGTCAGAGCCGCTCTTTGCCTCCCATACGGCAACTACGTAATTACCACCAAATGTATTCGCCCCGGATATATTGAATATGATGGGAATGGCATATTTTTGCTCATCAGTACGTAATATAATATTTTGGAATAACTTTTTTTATATTGAAATTTGTAATAACTAACCAAGTATTAACTACCCAGCAGGCAATTGAGCAAGGCCTTCCCCGGAGAAGGCCTGCTAGCACTGCTCCGATTGTAAGAGGCCTTCTCAAAACTAAATTTTCATGCAAATAAAAAAATTTTTTTTTTTATTATGATTTTTGTTTTTATTTACAATCTGTCAATATTAACAATAAGTAAATTTTATAAGTAGCAGAATAGTTACACTGCATTGAGTGTATACTCATGAAATGCTACTATGCCTTACCACAGCAGGCGTGCTATTACGCCTTCCCACAGCAGCAGTGCTATAAGGCCTTCCCATAGCAGCAGTGCAATAAGGCCTTCCCATAGCAGCAGTGCTATAAGGCCTTCCCACAGCAGCAGTGCTATAATACCTTATATTAGAAGGCAAAGAAGAAGGACTTCATGTATTTTTTTATTTCATGCATTGCAATGTTTTATGATTTGACATTACTTTTTTGTCATTGCATTGTACTTATACGACATCAAAAGTAGATAAATAGTTAGAAGTAAGGAACGGTGTGCATGTTGCTAGGCTGCTCTTCTGTTTCATGTTATGTCAAAGTGGTAGAGTGTTGTGTATTCAATGTCAAATTATAAATTAAGAAAACGTCACAAAAAATAAACATTAAAAATATCAACGCAAAGGAGTTTGACACAGATAAAAAAAAATATTTAGCTAAGAGTCCCACGACGTATTAAGATTTCATTTTTTCAAAGTACTTCTGTGACCCCTTCTACGGTAAGCGGTCTTAGAAGGGCGATGTAGGAAGGCCTGAGTGAAGAGTACTTCTATCAGGCCTGCTAAAGAAGGCCTGTTTTATCGGCACGTTTCATATAAAAAAGAAAGTAAGCTTGAAAGGAGGTGGCAAGGCCTTAATCTTACCAAGGAAGGTCTGCAAGCTCCTGCCCTTGCCTACTGGGTAATTACTATACAAAAATTTAATTGTGTTGCGGTACAGTGGAAAAACTTGTTTACCTATTTCTTGTGCCCCGACGCTTACGCTTAATTACTTAAAAATGAAAAATTCATCATCTTCATTTAATTGGTTCTTTGATAAATTTCGTTTCATGGTGAATTTGATTTAACTACTTATTTTATTATTTTATTTTAATTGGATTTTATTAACTCATATCTGTTCTTAATTTGTATTTATTCATTTAATTTAAACGATTACTTTTGTGGACTTGTTTTATTCATCTTCTATGTTATTCATCATCTAACGTACACGGTGATTTGTTGGTGACAATAGTTTCTCCCCAACACGTGCTCGACTTAGAAATTTTTTGTTCCAGCGATTGTTTTTAGATAGACCGCGTTTTCTGCTATCCTCTGTTTCTTTTTTCCTTTTTCACTTAATAAGCAGAATATTTCAATCACTTTCGTGAAACTACTGCTGGCACAAGTTGAGGAGTTGGAGATGCTTTTTCTTTTATTGTTGTTAAATTTTTAAATTATCACAAAAATTATTGGAGATCATAAAGCTTTGCTTGCAATTCGGCCTGCACCTTGTCGTAAAGGCCAATGTCTCAACTTCATAAGCGAGGTCTTCCAAGTGCTCGCTGAATGTCCATTGAATGTCACGATTGGTTAATTTTAGATCTTTGCTGACTATATCGACCAGAAATATCAAAAACAAGATGGGTGACAGCAGACATGGACTCTAAAGGATGTGAATGTATTCCATCAAGTTAGACTCCACATTAGACGCATTCATATTGAGCACTGATGAGGAAATTGGTTTTGGGTGTTGCATAATCAAGCGTTAATATAGTCAATGAACGTTATAAAGGGTGATCCAATACGAGGTCCCTTCTCCAACTGTGTTGTTTTGACAGCAGTCATGTGTCAAATGGCTTGTCCATCTGACGTTTGTGTGCAGTATTCAATACGATTCAATTATGAATAGACTTACTCCGGAACAACGTTTATTAATTGTGGAAACTTACTACCAAAATCAGTCATCAGTTAGAGAATATTAAAGAGTTCTTCAACATCATTTTGGTCGTTATGAGCATCCAACTGAGCGCACTATTCATAAGACCATCACCAAATTTCGAACCAATTTTACACTATTGGACATTCATCATTCAACCAGAGTGCATGCAGCCCGTAATTTTGAGAATATTTCTGCAGTAGCACAGAGTGTTCGTGAAAACCGTGAACAACCGATTCGTCGCCGATCTCAGGCTTTGGGCATCTCTTGAGGCCTGATCTTGGTCTAATGGCCTATAAAATACAGCTCGTACAAGAATTGGTTTACGTTTTAATATCGGCTTATCTGCCTTATAACAACTTCAAATTGATCCATTATTTTATCGAAAAAATGTATTTAGCGACGAAGCTCATTTCTGGTTGAACGGTTACGTTAACAAGCAAAATCGCCGTATTTGGCCCGATGAATAACTAGGAGCAATCCAAGTGCATCGAATGTATCCCGATAAATTTACTGTTTGGTATGGTTTATGGGCAGGAGTCATCATCGAAGCGTATTTCTTCAAAAATGCGGTTGCCGCCCGTGTTACGGTGAATGGTGCGCGCTAGAGAGCAATGATCAATGAAATTTTGTTGCCAAAAATTCAAGATATTGGTGTAGCCGAGCTTTGGTTTCAAAAGGATAGCGCAAAATGCCATACAGCTGGAGATACAATCACTTTATTTAGGAAAACGTTCGATGAAAACATCATTTTGAGAATTAGTCCTGTTAATTGGCCACCAAGATCATGTGATTTGACGCAAATGGATTACTTTCTTTGGCGATTTCTTTGAAGTGATAATTTCTCATATTTGAAATTTTTTTAGTTTTTGAAATAATATGAGTTTTAAGGAACTCTATATGAAATAACATTTAATTAGACTATCTATAAATGTTATATATTTATTTTTCAATCTGCCTTAAACTTTAGCCACAATGAATTATTCTGCAAAAAATTAATTCAGAACTAACCAAATCTGCTCAGTCTTATTATTTACTTTTAAAAAATGTTCAATTTCAATACAATAAATTTATTTGTTTTAATGAATTACTCATTAATTAAAAAAATTATGGAATTTCAATTAAAGCTACCACAAATTTGTTTATTTTTCATTTTATTTATATTACCACAATTAATTGACAAAAAACTTTTTTGTCCGCCAATTAATTTAGCCGCAGAAAATTTACAATTTTTTTTAATTCCAAATTATATTAAAAAATTGGTGCGTCTGTTTCAATGTTTTCTATGTAGCCAATTGCATTAACACTGACAATTGCTTGTTTTGAATAGGTTGTGGCTTAATAGTAGCATTGGCTTACTTAACTTCTCAATTGTTTTTTGACATTGTTTTATTCCAAAAAAAAGTGTTATTGGAAAATGTCATTAAGCCCTTTATCAATAAAAACAGTTAGAAAGTGCCAAAAAACAAATAAAAATAATGTTTCAGTGTAATGTAAAATTCATCCAGATAAATCTGTGATGAATGTGATGTAGTAATATTTGTTGAAAATATTCTCAGTCTTTTGCCATTTACTCGAAGAAAAAAGAAATTGAGCTTCTATTTATCTTTTGTTACATACTTTCACTCTAAGTATTATGCTAAACATTATGTATTTCTACTAAGCAACTAACTAATCGTATGATCTTCAAGTGAACAAGACGCGTTATATTTGATCTGCTCCGCAGAAACTTTCACCGTTTATCAATATCGCTCATTCGCTCAGTGTGAACGCCACTGTAAGAGAATATTCGGTTTGGTCTGCTGAAAAATATTTCTAACGAAAAACATCAAAGGGTGAATTGTCATGATCCAAAATGACCCCCCTTTAATTTTTGAATCTCCAATTTTTTCAAATTTCCTCTTCAATTAAGTGATATCAAAGATTGAGGGTACTACTTAAGTAAATGTTATTCACTACGGTGACTTAAATAATACTAAAAACCCGTTGGTTTGGCCATTACATAAAAGCGAAAAGCCTTAAATGCTATATCGAAGATACCATTCGAATTGGACCTAAATTGTTTTGACAACATTCTTTGACATTAGCTAGCGTTAGACAAAAAGGTGGCTTATTTAGAATGCGTTGTTCTATATTACCAAAATTTGTATAGTTGTATAGTATTTGGTAACATTATCCTATTTTAATGAAGTAAAGATCTTTAACTTCATATTCATTTTCCTCAAACACTCTAAAGTGTCACTTGTACCTCTTGTACTCCACTGTATATTTTTTATTGCAACTTAATAAAGAGCGAGCCTAATTAACAAGAACAAAAATATTAATTAGAAATAACGCAAGTTCTTATTAAAACAATCGATAGCGTTTACTTGTGAATTAATTTTTCCCTAATAAATAAAGTGGCATTTAGTAATAGATATTAGTCATTAACTTTTACTCGTATATATTTGACAATTTCGGAGAAAATGATTATAAAACGATTTCTATTGATTTTCATATTTTGTCTACTTGGTTTACAAGGACTACAGGCAGAACACAGAGTAATTATTTCATTATTTAAATCCATATAGCTTTGCAATAATTTAACTTTAGAAATCAAAAGGTCATGGAACCAAAGTGCATGCTTCTATGAAAAGTGACAACACTAATATAATCAAATCTAACATGAAGGAGAATATTAACATTGACACTTCCAGAAAAACTAAGAAAATCACTGTGAACGCCCCATCGGTAACAAAAAATCGTGTTGTACTTGCTCCATCCAGTTCCAAGATCTACAATTCGAATGCACCAGGAGTTATTAATATTCAAAACTTAAATTTGGGCAGTCCGGATCATTACCATTCTGAACATGTTCATGCAGCTGAAAAAAAATCAAATGAAAAAGCTCAAAAGGAAAAATCCAAAAAAGATGACAAGAAAAGTAACAACAAAAGTAAGAAAAAGAGCTCAAAGGCTACTCAGGCACCTAAAAGCGTGCAAGATTCAAAAAAATATGAAATACAAGAAGAGAGTGTCGGTGCTGGCACTAAAAATATAGAATCAGCCAACATTGTTGATAATGGAATGATAGATTCTCCAAAACAAGGTGGTCTGCTTGGCTTGGATCTTCCTGGATTGAGTCATTCTGGACTAGGTCTTCCTGGATTGGGTCTTCCTAGATTGGGTCTTCCTAAATTGGGTCTCCGTGGATTGGGTCTTCCTGGATTGGGTAATTCTGGAAAAGTTCTTCCTGGAGTAGGTCTACCTAAAGTAGATCCTGGACTGAATCTACCTGGAATAGGTCTTCCTAGAGTGGGCGACGGTGTCAGCACTGGAAAGTTGAAGGACATTAACAAATTTGCATCAGGGCTCACTAAGCCCGGTATTTCTGGATTGGGTTTCCGTACCCTAAACCCACTCGATCGCTCGAGTGCTAAGAAAGATCGTGCGAGCCGAAGTGGTTTCAATGTTTTTGGAGGTTTTGGTATGTTTTCGTAATCGAAAAGAAAAAGATTTATTCCAATACTAAGAATTTTTCAACACAACATAAATAAACCAATAAAATTATGAACCTTTTAACCTGTTGAGAGTTTCTCTTGTGTCCGTTTAATGAGCTCTAAAAACTGTTTTCGCTAATTTACACGAAAAGTTTAGTAGTATAAAATTGTCTTCTTCTTTGTGCTATAGTATGTACCTTTAAAGTGAATTGAAAAAATGCAATTAAAGTCATAACACTAAAGAAAGGCTGTGTTAATAGGAAGTTGACTATCTGTTTTCGACAGACTCACGCTGAACACGAACCTGTGCTCAAAAAATTACCATCACATATAGTCAATGAGAAAATGTGGATTGGGACCACCAAAAATGTGTTTTTGATAATTTTTGGATAACCGTAGGTACTAAACTCGGATCCCTAGAACCTTCCAAAATATCTTAAATTGAAGTTTGTCTCATGCCGATTCATCCAGGCTTTGCTCGTTGGTGGCCTACAAACTATTTTCGATACAGTTTCCGACTAGGAACTTTTCGTAGATTGTAACTGTCATAGAAGGAGTAAGCGTGCATTAATCAACCCAAGGGTTTTTGTGATCTGCATAAATTTCATCGTGGAATATTCAGGGTGTCTTTAGATTCAACAAATATGAAATTAAGGACTTAAAATGAATACATTACATGTTCTCTCTCACTTAGAATAGTGGCTACTAGCACGACAACGTTGAAAGGTGCACGGGGCCTCAATATCAGATGCAATTAAATTTTAGTTTATTAAGCTCCACTTTGAAACATTTTGGAAGATTCTAAGGCACCGAGTTTAGTTCCCATGCTTCTCTTGTGGAATTTCAACTCCCATTTCCTCAGAAACGATACGTGAAATGTATATTTGAAAACGATGTTTTACAAAACTTTTTGAATGTATTTGAACTAAATTTCTTACATTTCTTTTATTCAAACTTTTTTTCGATACATTTTGAGATTTCGAAACTTTTTGACCTTATTGGTTTTTCCGATGGCTTGCAATATCACTTTTTCCGTTTTTTGAAGTATTTCTTCATAAATTTTTTTGATGTTTTTTTCTACTATTCAAAACTTTTTTTTATTTTTATGTGTTTTTTATAAAAGCAAAAAGCTACAATGAAATTTTACATCAGGTCTGTGTGTTTCAGAAAAAAAAAATAAATTTTTTCTACCTAAGCTAATGAGAAACCAAATTAAAAAGAAATTGTGATAATATTTAATTAAATGGTAAATCAAAGCGAAGGCGATTTGAAGAAATTATTACTGTCAATATTTATGGACGTGATCAATATGTTTATTTAATATTTAATATTTTTTCACTCTGTCAGTAGGTAACCAGAAATACCTAACAAAATAACGATGCATTGCAATTTCACTTTCATTTGACACAATTTGTCGTCGTCCGAAAAAGCGTCAATTGACTTCATGTCATTTTACTAAGTCTGAAACATACGCTCTTTAAACGTTTTTACGCAGTCACGTCACGTTTATGTTGACCGATAAAATTGCGCTTAAGTTTTGCGATTTTCAGTTCCCCATGTTAATATGTGGTTCCCCCTTCCACAAACATTCAAATCATTTGAATGCAACAAAACAAAATTTAGTATTCATTAGCCACAATCGATTGTACTATAAACTTGGACTTATGTCACTCATACCAAAATTTATTGTACTACATATGTATTTAGTTGCCAAACATTGAGCGGCAACACGGTATTACGAAATACTAAGCCCGATATATAAACATTCCGTATTTATGCACAGTAGTCTCAGCTTGCGTTTGTCTGCTAAAATATAGAATTTTCAGCACATTTAATAGAGAAACTCTATTACGAAAATCCCATATTATTGGATTTGTGACCTTATCATGAAATTGAGTTGAAATCCGAGTGAATCTCTATTCATTTACAAAGAATGAAACCTGTTTATTAAAATAATTACACAGACCTGGAAAATGTTAGTGATATTTTTTTTTGCGGCAGGTGTAAATTTTTAAAAGTTACAAATTCAATTCTTTATGTTTCGGTGAAGAAAAGTCCAGTCAGGACCAACTGAATTCATTTGAAAGCATAAAGTTAAAAAGTATTATAGGAGCTGATTAGATCGTTTTAGTGATCGAAGGGTCGAAAATTGCCATAAAGTGAGTTTTTCTACTTAGACGTTTCTTGCCTCTGCAGATATGTGCATTTATTGAAATATATCTACTTGTGTCCTTTATGAATTCTAATGGCTTTTACGGACCGATTATAATAAATTGCAATTACAAATACAAATCGATCAATTGCTAAGTGAAATGAGGTCCATATCGCATCGTGGGGAAAGATATTTTGTGGCGTTTACTTCCGCTTGTGATACTTTATATTTGAGAAAATCGGAAAAATTGAGTTAAAGGGCAATTTTCATCCGTAATCTTATCTATATTATAACATAAAGGGTGAATAAAGTTTGTTTGTTTGTAATATCTGTATCTACTGAACCGACACTTGAAGGTATTTTACCAATTGAAAGCTATCCCTGATAATGTTGGCGTGGCTCCTCTCACAAAACAGAAACACTTAAAATATTTAAATTGGTAACTGTGGTAGTAAGAGAATTGAAATTTGATCCTAAGATGTATTTTGTACATGATAAGTGCCACAAGGAATATGGACGGGAATATATCGGATGTTTTCTTAAGCCCGTACTATCTTCAGACTATTATATCTGTCCAATTGTCAGATTGCAAACTGTCAGTGAAATCTTTATTGACTTGTCTTTGCAATTTTATCATGAGGATATCCACGGGTCAACAATGTTAGAAATTTGGTTCCAAACTTAAGGTTCTGTGCGCCAGTCTTCTAGAGCATTTTTAGCACATTACAATGACATGATCGACCATCTAAGACCGCATTTTTGACCGTTTTTGCACAACATTTTGTCAGCAAGATGCAGTGGCATCGAGATGCATAAGAATAGTGCTTTCTGCAGAGAATATTGTATGCATTCGAATGACCATCGCTTGCGTCGAAATTGCAGTGACTGGGCCCAATATCAACTGGCCTTGGATCCGCTGGCTAATAAAAAATTTTGTTCAGCGATCAGGATAATTTTTGGCTCAATTGATGTGTCAATAAAGAAAATTGTCACACTTGGAGCGTATATAATCCATATAAGATTATCGAAAGCTATTACATCCTGTAAATCTCACAGTTTGGTGTGAGCTGGTGGAATCATCGGACTATATTTTTTTTAAAAATGAGGCCAATCAGCGTGTTACAATCAACGGTGTTCGTCATTGAACCTTATTAATGTCTTGGAAGATAAGTGGAAGAGATGTGGTTCCAGCTGGATGGTGCCATATAGAAAGCGAAACAGTCAAGTTATTGAAGGAATCATTCGATGAACGCATAGTTTCACGTAATGAGTCTGTAAATTGGCCACCAAGATCGTGTGACTTAACGCCTCTTGATTATTTTTTTTGGGTATACGTAAAGTCGATATCTAAGCTGAAAAACGAACAACTACCAACGCACTAGAAGCCAACATTACTCATGTTGTTGAGGATATAAGACCACAAATGCTTGAGAAAGTGGTCGAAAACTTTGTCACTCGGGTGACATTCATCGCATCCAGCCGCGTTAGGTGCATGCCCGAAGTTGTGTTCAAAAACATATTGGAGAATGTATTCTTCCGATTGAACACAAATAAATGGCCATTTAATAAAATATCATGAGATTAGCTCAAAATCAAAGTTAGTACTGTCTACAACAACCCGCTAAAATGGGGCGTGGCACCTCTCATAAAATAAAATCACAAAAACGCTACATATTAGCACCTATGTAAACAGGAGTTTTGAAATTCTAACAGGATTGGATAATGGGGCGCAACATCTTCTCTGCTCCTGTCCCGGACTTGCTAGAAAACGCCACAAAGCACTTGGGTCGTTTTTATACACTACACAGAGGGTATATTCACTTTGTCATTCCGTTTGTAACGCATATAAGGGGGCGTGGCAGGTATGGAAAAGTATATATATTCCTGATCAGCGTCACCACCTGAGTCGATATAGCTGTGTCCGTCTGTCTGTCTGTCTGTCTGTGTGTCTGTCTGTTCAAATCAGGTTTACGAAAAAACTAAGGTAATTCAATGAAATTTGACACAAAGGTCACACCTTCTTGCAAGCTGCTAGCATATAAAAAAGGGCGAAATCGGTTCACTGCCACGCCTTCCACCCATACTCCATGTAAATATACCCAAGTCCATTTTGAAAAAAAGTTGCTGCGATTTTGATGAAAATTGGTGATTTGGTGAATATGAGAACAACATTAAGATTAGGCTAGGTCTTAAGTTTGCAAAGACTCTTAAAGAGGCGTGACACAGCCCTAAATTTTAACTTTCGTAACGCCATAGCTCGTAAACCGTGAAAGATATTGTGATGAAATTTGGTACACGAATACAGATCTTATGAGTCTTGAATTGCGCATAAAGTGGGCGGAATTGTAAAAGTGGACGTGGCACTTCTTAACAATTAAAAATTTGGATTTCGTATAACTTCAAAATCGCACTTACGATTGTTATTAAAATTTTAGGGATGATACCACTGAGAGTTGTCGACAATACATGCTACGTCAATATACTGAAAAATTTATTTTAAGGGCGTGGCATAGCCTACAATACTTATAAACGTTATAAAAAGAGAACTAACAACGCAATCGTTATGAAATTTAAGAGGGCGGATATACTTGCTAAATTTTGGCACAATTGTGCCGGTGGGTGTGGCACCTCCCATATTGTGCTATGAGAGTAATCTTCATAAAATTTTGAGTAGAGGTGTCGGTTGCTATAAACTTCGGAATTAAATGAAACTTGCCAAGATTGCATCAGTGGGCGTGGCACCTCCCTCATTAACATAACATTATAAGTGCTATTTTAAGTGAACTATTAAAGCAATTGATCTGAAATTTGATATAAGTGGTTTACTGGGTATTAGGTACTTATGAATCAAAATCTGCCGAAATAGCAACAGTGGGCGTGGCACCTCCCATATAATTAAAATACCTTAAGTGGCATAACTATCGAAATATATGAGCAATCATACTAAAATTTCGTGTGAGAGGTTTGTTTATAAAAATCTATTTCTGGATCAAAATCGGACTGGATTGCATCAGTGGGTGTGTCACCGCCCTAAGTTTTAGGAATAATTACGGCACATATCGCAAAGTATACAAGCTATTGTGCTAAAATTTGGTTTGTTTATTGAACCAAAAGTAGGCAGAATTGGAGAAGTGGGCGTGACATATTTCGTGTTTTTCATTTCTATTCTATTTTTTTCAACATTTCCCATATTCTTTTGACATTTTCAATCTTTTACCTTTCTCCTTCAATTTCATTCGACATATTCTTTATTCATTTACAGCATTTTTCATATATTTCGACTTATTCAATTTCTTTCAACTTTCTTTAATGGTTGTCATATTTTTTCAACATTTTCAGTTTTTTCCAACACTTTTCAACATTTTTGAACCTTTTTACATTATTTTCGATTTATTCAACCTCTTCAACATTTTTTAAACATTTATTTCAAGTACTTTAATGCAGTGTAGGGTATGTTAATTTCGGCCTGGCCGAAGATAGCACCTTTACTAGTTATTTGATGATCTGCATGACCTTAGACATGTCAGAATAGGTCAGCTATTTAGTTTCATTATGAAATCTGGTTGGTTCGACGAGAGGGTATAGTCAAACTTGGTCTAAGTGAGTTTCATAACTGACTGCCACTCCTAGCTAACCTAACCTAACCTAACCTATGGGGCGTGACTCCTCCTATACAACAAAAACACTTTAATTGCTCTTCTTTGTATTAAATATTACCAAGCTGTGAGATATGGTATGTCTACAGTAAGTCCTGCGTAAAACATATTTATATCGATAGGTCTATGAGCATTAGTATGTAGTTACCATCAAATCAGCTAATTGAATGTCTTACGACGTATTCTTTTTCAAAAACAAAAAGACCATAAAACTTTAAATGTAAAAGTATTTTCTGTCCTCTCTTATATGTTAATATAACAGAAGTAAACGATGTCATTGTCAGGTAAAAGAAACAACAGCTAAGACAACGATACTTATGCAATAAAAGAGTGTTGAAACCAATAAACCATTTAAGCTTCCCGTGGTCGTGGGTGGCTGACTACATTGTTGTTATCGCAGCTCTGAAACCAATTCGCATTGATGTTTTTAACTACGTGTTAAGTTTTACGTTTATGGGCTTTCAATTTGTATCTGCTATCAGCGTCAACAGATGTGCATCCAAGGTTGCAAACTTAAACTGCATTTATACAAAATCAGATTACAAACGTTCAGTGTCTGAAATCATTGGAATTTGCTCACAACGTGTTTTTGCCTTAACAGAGATGAAACAAAATATAGGCAAAATTTCTAGGTGCACATATAATAATCAAGAAGCTTGTTTTATATATATTGTAATATATGGTACGTTTTTTTTTTAAATATAAATGACAAGAATAAAGATAATCAGCTCACTATAGCTAGCGTGCAATTAACGTTGTTTATACTCAGAAACGAGTAAACTTAGGTTCCATGTCTTCTGTTTAATATTTCATCGGCATTTGAAAAAAAAAAAATTATTGAAATAATTAATTTTTTTTGTGAAAAAATCGTACAAGGAATAATTTTTTATGCGAAAATATTCTTGAACATAGTTCTCTTCATATAATAGTGAGTGAAGAAAGCATACAATGTGAAGTTTCCCAAACATAAAGTTAGGTTTCGTCCATTATGTCAAAAGAGGGAGAAGGGGGTCCAGCAAAATCTCACCAACGAGGAGGGTTTGTAAATGAATTTCATGTCAACATTTTAGTTCAAATAATTTAAATTACAATAACAGATAGCATTTTGTATCACAAAATCAATCCTTGCTGGCACATTTGTTTCGCCTTGTCGGCATGACGTTCAAAATACGTATTGCTTAAGGTTGCTGTGCTGTGCCGTGCACAGTTTACGATTATCTGGACTGGCTGCACGAGGAGACATACATTTAATGACTGCTTTCCTATATTACCAAAAGACATGGGTGTTTCATGGATGTTTCCAATCATGACAGTAGAGGAACCACATGAATATCCATGAAGTGAGTGTAGTGTTAGTGTAGGTGGTGCCGAACCCTTTTTTTTACGTTATATATTCCATTAATTTCGTTGTTGTGTACGTTTAACATATTATCATTTCCCTGCGCTTATTTTACAGTAAAAATGTAGCACATACCCACTCGGCATGTAACGTTTCGTAAACCTTTCAGAAATCTTTCACATGAAACTGTCAAATAAGTTTCATAAATTTTCATTTACATTTCAAAAAGCTTTCTACAATATATCCGACTTTAGATTTGAATCTTTTCTGAATATTTTTTTTATTTCGTCATCGAACTCTTTTTCATATTCCTCGTTACTTAAGTTGCAATTTTATTGCATTATCGGTACTATGATTGTTTAATGTAACCGTCATCAATTGTGTCGATACTCACTATGCAGTTATTTTTTTTGACGTTTCTAAATTTTTAATTAAAAATAAACTATACTTAGCATTGCATCAAACAGAGAATCATAAATTATTATTAATATTTCATTAAAAAAATTCAGACAAAATCAAATTTGGAACAATATAAAAACACTTCAATTTGATAACATGTTAAAGATTTTATTAATAACGTGTCAGAAGGGCTTAATTTGAAAAGTTCAGCTTCTGAAACCTTTCAGAAACATTTCAGAATGATTGCATGTGAAACATTTGAAATATTTAAGTAAGATTTTTGTATTAAAACATTTCTGTTACGTTGCATACTGTTTTTAAAACTCACTGAAACATTACTACATGCCGAGTGGGTAGAAGACATATGTAAATAAGGACTGTCCCAGAAAAACTGTCTAAAAAGAGATAATATTTGTTCTATATAAAGTGACGTTTAATATGATGTGTACCACTTGAAGATAGCACTTTTGACGACCAAGATGTCTTAAGCAGCTACATGGCCACGAATATTATACATCACCGAAAAAGGTGAATGTGTCTAGTAAATTCAAAGAACAATAAATTTCCGAAGCAATATATGGTTTGGCAGGCCATATGCAGCTGTGGTCTCAGAAGCAGATTTTTTGTTACGCAAGGCACAATCAATTCCAAAGTTTATATAGACGAGTTCCTTGAAAAACGTCTTCTACCATTTATTCGTGCACATGAGAGTACCGTGATGTTCTGGCCAGATTTAGCAACCTCTCTTTACTCTAAAGCTACGTTGGAATGGTATGCAAGTAAAAAGATCAATTTCGTACCAAAAATAGCTAATCCGCCCAACTGCCCAGAGCTTCGCCAAATTGAAAGATATTGGGCTCTAATGAAATAAAATCTTCGAAAGAGTGGTAAGACTGCAAAAAATTTACAAGACTTCAGACATAAGTGGAAAAAATCGTTCCATACTGTCGATGACACGACTGGACAAAATTTAATGAAGGGCCTTACGCAAAAAGTAAGAAATTTTTATAAAAAACAAAATTGTTACTTAGTTTTTAGTTATTTATATTCTAAACACTAGCCATTATTAATAAAAAACAAAAAAAGGGCAAAAAAATTACTGACTATTTTTTTATAACTAAAAAGGAATACGTAAGTTTTTTCTGGTACAGTCCTTATTAGTAGCCTGAATTATTATGTATATATATGTATATATTTTAAAATTACAAGGTAATTTTGAGCAGATGGGCGAGCGGTCTCGCCAGATCTCACTCGGAGGGTTCAAATTTCCAAAAAACACCTCACTTCATTAATGAGTGTCCTCTAAGCCAAAAAAAGTAAAAGTTATCTTAACAAAAAATATATTTCCAATGGAAAACGTATCATTGAAATGAAAAATGAAAATTAATTTATTACTAAATTACTACTGAAAGCTGTTTTTCTTTAAGTGCTGGTTGAAAGATGTCTCCATATTTTAACCATTTTTTTTTTACCAAGCTATTTAGGAGACATAAAATTGTTTTGAAAACTAAGGTTTTAAAAGTTTTTTTCTTTTTTAAAATGCTCTTAACTTCACGAATTATCTATTAAATTGATTTTGTTTTTTGTTTCAAAAGTTTTGTTTTTGCACATAATTTTCATAAAAAATATTGGGCATTTTTTGAAACGATGTAACTATGAGATTTTTATGTTTCAAATTTGATTTGCAATTTTTATCCATGACCGAGTTTCTTAAAAATTTTTTGTAAAAATCATAATATTTTACTTATAATTATTTTATTTTCTAGGAAAATTATCCAGCTGATTTCTCGCAACGAACTAACGAAAGGTGAGTCTTGGAAATTTTATATTTTAGAAGTCGGGTCAGATTTTAAGTTTTCCGATTTCCTAATCCGATTTCGTTCATTTTTTTATGTCAGCTTTTTAAAAATTTATTGCTTTAGAAAGATCAAAATTGGTTTTTTTGATATTTATTCATTTTATATTCAGCCTTTACTACGAGTTTTCAAGAGATTGCGAAGAGCATTTGCAGTCTTTAGTAATTTTTTCTAAAGTTTTTACCTAAGTACATTAGTGTGTTTCTTCGACATAATCAAAATCAGAAATTTCTAATTATATCATTGCACTTTAAATGAAAATAAGACTCTTAGATAAGAATTAAGTTAATTTGCTACTATGTATTTTTGTACTGTTTAAAGTATTTAACATTTTATGCTGTTCCATTCATAGTAAACTTCAATGATATAAAAATTTATATTCACTGCTTATTAATTACTAATAATGGCTTTAACTTTATGCAACAAATAACATCTTGTCACAATTAACCAAAGGACAAAATAAAATGAATATCGTTCAAATAAAATAAATTTATTTAACAAACTGAAAGTTTAAAGTTCGAAACACAATACCACTTCTGCCATGCTGCTCCAATAAGTTTTTTACAAGTTAACTTAGTAACGTTGCTATGCGGCTCATGATGCAGAGTTGCGGAACCGCAATTGCATTAAAGTTCCATGACTATACATAACAGCTTCGTAAACATATTTAAGTACTCTCTACTAAATGTTGTCGTCATTTGTGTGATCAGGACAACTTTGTGAAAAGCGAGAACCCATTAACCACATGTACAACAAATGCACCGCTATGAAATGCAACAAAAAACAATCGCGTCGGCTATGGTTGTGCTACCATGTGCTACCGCCAACATCATCAACGCCATCATAATCATTATCACCATCTTTAACGAATGTGCAGTTTGCTATTGAGAGATGACTTCAGTGAAAAGAATCCGTTGTTTGCAGTGTGAATTTTACACAAAATTCCACAAACTTTATAAAAGTGACGTTGCAAACGCCCTAAAAGTGTCATAAATTGTAGACACAGACAAAGACACAGACCAACTTAAAATACTAAGAGGCATCCATACCCACAAAAAAGACATTTATGATAGGAAAGTGTTTCAAGTGGATAGATAGATGGTGTAAAAGTATTTCAAAATATCGTAGACCTAGTTGGAAAATAAGTTGTGAATAGTTGTGTTCAAAGTTGGAAAAAAATTATTCGCGATAAGCGAAAAAATTTAATTTAAATAAAATGTTGAAAAAAAATATTAAAATAAAAAACCTTTCCTCTTTGGTGGAATGATTAACTTTCCAATTTGAGATATGCAACTACTTAGAAAGAATAAATGTCACAATACGGGTCTCTGAAAGCTAATCTCCAAAATTGCAAAAGAGTTATCCAAAAGGCAAAAAAAATCAAGTCTGGTAAGAGTTTAAATCAATTCATCAACTATACTTAACTATACCGGGCTCAACATAATTATTTTTGAATAATATCGCTCCGTACGCTCTAAGAAAATTAGACCATTCTGGAACGAACTGCAGTGATCTTAAGTTCACACATAAATTTCCCGAATAGCTGCTATCATGCTGTTGACATAATGGTCACGAAAAAAAGGACGTAGAGAAAGAAAAACTTTTCTGGGATTTTAAAAGTCTAACGTCATACAGATCAGCATTATTATTGCTTTGCTGAAAATAATGAATAATTCTTATGTTTAAAAGCAGCCTATTACACCTATTGTTCTTATTATATTATATACATATTATATACTTAATACTTTTTATATTAAATTGCTTATCTGGAAATAGTTTGTAGCGCCTTGGCGCAGGATAAACAGACCTGATTTAATAATTTCTATTTAAAAACAACATAACGGGTAATTTTTTAAGCTTTTGGTTTTTGAAAATTGAAAAATAAACAGAAAATTTGCAATAGTGAAGAATTTATTAATTTGGAGCATTTATCAAATCCTTTCATTTACTTTATAAAGATTATTTAGTACATGCTGCCTGTGGCTACGTCTGAGGTTTTTTTTCCGTAAGCTCAAATTTTGGCATACTTTTTCCAGCATTGCTGCTGGTATCTCACCAATGGCAGCTGAAATGTTGAAATCCAAGGCTGCAATTTTGACTGGCTTGTCCCTGTACACGAGAAACTTCACGTCGTCCCACAAAAAATAGTGTAGTGAGGTCAATTCGCATGATCTTGGCGGCCAATGGACTGCTGCAAAACGTTAAATTAATTGCTCACCAAACTTGACTTTCAATAGGTGCATGGTATCGCGTGCCGTGTGGCATGTGTCACCGTCTTGTTGAAACCACATGTCAACCAAGCCCAATTCTTCCGTTTTGGGAAAAAAAATTTAGTAATCATCGCATGGTACCTCGGCTGCGATTTTCATTATTTCTGCACGATCCAGTGATGTCGCTAGCCCACAAAACGGTCCAAACAGTGCATTTTTCAGGGTGCATTGGCAGCTCTTGAACTGCCTCTGGCTGCTTTTCAGACCAAATTCGGTAATTCTGTTTGTTGACGTACCCATTGAGCCAAAAATAAGCTTCGCCAGTGAGGAAAATTTTTCGATAAGAAATTGGATCTTCGGAGCACGAATTTTGATAATAAATTTCAATGATTAGCAAGGGCTCTTCGTTTGTTTGTTTGAGCGTTTTTGGCGTTGACACATGTTACGAATCACGCGTGAGGTGTCAAAAAATTTGCATTGAAAAAAACAAATAGCAAGAAAATCACCCGTTAGTTGTGCTAATGAAAGTAACTGAATTTTTGTTTTTAATTTTTTAAATTGTGTTTAGTAACTGAGCCTAATCTCAAAAGCTCCAACTAATCAAACATTTTTTCAAGTAGTAAAATGGAGTGCAACAATATTTTAGATTTAATTATCTTTTTTTTTTGGATTAAGATTTTGTGAAACCTCACACAAAAATTGTCGATTGATTTTTCGGCGCTAGTGCTTATGCTGTTTCTTCAATTCAATGTTGTGCCGTTTGTACTTATTTTGGCTTCGAAGTTCGAAAAACGAACTCTATTTCAATGGTTTTTTATTTGTTATTACGGAAGAGAGAAGACAGAATGGGGATGATAAAAGAGTAATTTCATTATGAAAAAATCGGCTGGACTTGCACGTGCAAAGCCACGGGTTTCACTACTATTTTGAGATATTGCATTATTTTCCTAAAAAATATGTAATTTTGTGCAATGTTCAGGGTGACTCTATCTCTCTAGTCAAAAATATAAGTTACCAAAAACAATTGTGGTTGTTTTTTAAAATGTTAAAATGATAAATGAAAACAAACAACACTCCCAACCTCCTAAATTGTACTGCATCTCACTCCAGTTTCAAAATCATTTTCAATTTCTTAAAATTTTATACCTCGAGTTTCGTGATATGCTGGAAAAATAAATCGTTCAATCGATTTACATTTTCCTCATCAAATCTATATAGTTTCTTGAATTCCGCTCTTCGGACGTTCTTCGCTCATGATAGTTTTTGCTCTCTCACGATAGCACAACAGTAAAAATTATTTAAAAAAAAATTATATATCCGACACAAAAATAATTTTCCTCATCTCATATCTCATGAAAACTTTTTAAGATTAAAATTGTAGATTACTTTTGAAGTTGATTCAGCACATCGCATTAGCTTAGTTTCCTATTGGCATTTATTCACACCATCACACATAAATTTTAGCTGCAACTGCTGCATGCCGGTGCTTGAAATTCCATTTGCTGATGCTGAAAATGTGTTACTAGAGCAACAACCAAAACTCTATGCTTGGTGTCCTGTTGGCAGCATTTGCCAGCAGCAATAAGCGCAGTGCAATCAACTTCGTAGGGCTGGCTGGTACCTCGAGCCTCGTGCTGGATAACTGTGAGAGAAGAATATAATTTGTTTGATGCAGTGATGCCATTATGGTGACTTTCCGATAGTAAACAGCGGCTGCTGCATCAACAGCAAAGTGAAAAATATAAATTGAGTTTTATTTAGGTTATTGACTGTGTGCATGACTGGATCTGTGAGTGTTTGGAAGCAACAAAAGTTGAGAAAGCAAACGTTGCTCAACTTTCGTAAAGTGGAGCAGTTTGTGTCTAAAATATATTTTCTAAGTTATTGATTGACAACAGCGTGGTGCAGATATATTAAATGAACTCGAATTTCAAGCTTTTTATCATATTAATTTTTCTAAGCAATTGAGAAATTCATATTTAAAAAATGAATAAAAATAATTTTATTGAATTGAAAGAAAACGAACTTAACTTAAGTAGACAAACAAATTGGTATCCACACTTCATGACAAAAAGAGTTTAAATTACTGAGTATGCGTTTTGACAAGCCGGTAACAATACATCAAACTTCCTTTTAATGAGTACACAACAACAAAAGGTTAAATTATGTTTTCTTAAAAGAGAGAAACAGGAGCAAACTTAAAAAAAATTGTTGAGAATAATGTCAAAATCAAGGATCAGTAAAATATAAAATCCAATCATTGGCACTTCTTAAGAAAAAGACTTCTTAAAAATGAACACCAATTTGCTTAGAACCTAAATTTTTTTAATTAATTTTTACAAAGTTCTTATCATTTCCTATGTTCTCATTCAAATTTGGTAAGAAGAATAATCGTACCTATAGACTGGCTCATAAGAACTTTGGCGAAACTTTCAAAAAAAGGTGACATATTGCTATGCCAAAGCTAAAGGGACATCATGATTTTATCTGTTTCATCCAAGGTCTTAACAGAAATTTTTCTTATTCTTATCCAAGGAATTCTCTAATACACTATTCGTCGGAATAGATTGTCCATTGATCAACATATTATCTTTCGCATTATGTCGAACCAAATAAATGAGTGGCATGCTTCATTATACTTAACTTTCACCGACTATAGTATCTACTGCTTCTGAAAGCATCGACCGAAATTAGATTTGAGACGCATTGAACAAATGTAGAGTATTACATAACTGGAAACTTTCTGATCCTTTTGTGATCGTGTCAGCTGTTTGCCAATGTTGTTTGATGTCTCCAATCTTGTTTCTGATAGTTATGACGATGTTCTCAGCATAGTTCTAAACCCTACAAATCGTGGCATTTAATAGACATTCAGTGAGCATCTACAAAACATCGCTTATGCCTCCTTGCCACCAAGCAGTGCGGCACGCAAGAAAAACTCACTGCCAGCAAATCTTCTTTGATAGAAGTAGAACATTTACAAAATGAAAATCATGTCTATTCGCTAAAATTATGTCAAAACTAGCCTCATGATAGGTAAATCCATCATAGAAGATGTGAATTACTTAACTTACGTGGGGAGTGTAATAATACCTGACGGCGGTACCAATAAGGACATCCATTCTTGAATCAACAAAACCAAAGATACTTTCGCTTAGCTTCGTAATGTGTGATAGTCTTTGTTTTTATCAACTCCAACGAAGCTCAAAATGTTTTAGTCAATTCAGTTTTTTTGTACGCCTGTGAAACCTGGTTATCCAACACCACTCTGCTACACAAATTATAAGTATTCACCAACAATTGTTTTCGTCGAATCCTTAAAATTTAGTTTTATGCTCCGTGAGGAGATAAGCGGCGCGAGTGAAATTTTTTTTCTACGATTGTACTTGATGGAAACATACCAACCGCAACCTCGATGCTTGAGGACAACATTCGAAACGAAATTCTTGAAATAACACCAGAAGTCTGCGAAGCTGTTATGAAAAATGTGTTTTGGCTTGCGCTTTTGTCTTAGTGCTATGGCAATTGACAGCCATTTGGCGGATATCATATTTTATGCATGATGTTAAAGACCACATAATAGCGGATGGGTTTTCGAAAATTATAGTTTTTTTTTTTAAATTGATGATTGATAGTCTTACAGAATCATTATTGTGAAAATAAAAAAAAGTTTATTTCGTCAGAAGTACATCTTTTGTTGAGGCAAACAGATTTGTCCTCACGCCCTTTAACTAACTTGAGCAGTCTCGATAGGTTGATACCTATATCAACGCGTGAAGCCTTTAACTTACACCGATTTTGTTCCGAATTTAGGGTCCCTATTCGATATATTTTTTTGTCCAGTTGTCATATTGGTTGTCGTTGTGGCAGCCTTGATTGCAAAAACCAATCAAAACGTCAAATTTAATCAGGGTAGCCACAACGATAACTGCAGCGCTACTTGACAAAAATCGTAGCGAATAGGGACCCCAAATTCGGAATAGAATTGATGCGGGTGAGTGTACGATGTTGAATTCCACATGGGGGAGTCTTACGCGTGTGCAGATCTTCCGGTTCGTAGAGCTAGTCCATGGTGATGTTGTTGAAAAGCAGTGATACATAAAACAACTCAGAAGAAAAACACGACTACCAGGTGATTCCTGATCCAGATCCTACACACACCCATAGTCTCAAATTCGTTTTGTTCTATGACCCAATTAATGAATTGCCGACGTAATGAGACGTCAGTTGTCTTTATTTCTTGTGTTAACTGTATTTTGTGAGCCCTTGCAGAAAGATCTTAGAGTAAAATATTGGACAAAGCTGTTGGTTCGAGGCTTAATTGCTGTGGACGACGACGACTTGGCTCTTCAGAAACATATTTTCATTTGAACGACCACTTTAAAGATAAAATCTGCTTCTCTGATTTTGAACTGTGCTTACTATATCAAGAATAAGTTTGGAATACCAAAGTGAAAATTTTACTCTTTAGAATAATGCTCATCTAAGAGGCTACCCAGGGCTGTCTACAGGGGGGGGGGGGCGGTGTTACGGGGATTGCCCAGGTCCGAAATTCTGCGAAGGGGCCCATAAATTCTGAAAATCCCTATTCAAAAAAAAACTCATCCTTGAAAATAAATGATCACGATCGTAATATTCAGGGTCTTTGCGTTTTTTCTTAAGCAAACTTCAGGGCTTGTCTCCCTCTGTATGAGCTGTGGAATGACATTGCTACAAAAAATATTGAATACAGGTTTTCCAAGCCCTTGTATAGCCTTGCACATATGCATTCTGCACATTGCCAGTCTCAGTTGCTAGTGCTTTTAGCGTTCTCGCAACGATAAAGAACTTTCATCGTTCCTGTTCAACCCGAAGAAGAGTATCAGGACTAGCAACTCTTTGCCTGGAATCGGAATTGGCGAGAATTTTGGATTTGAATGAAGCCATTAACGTTTTTGCCTCGGCCAATGCAAGAAACACTTATTTTGAAGAAAAATTAATTGTTTTTTTTTAAAAAACAACTAGACTTTTATTCAATGAAAGCTTTAATGTGTTAAATGTAGTCACTATATTAAAGACTGTCCCAGAAAAAACTTACGTTTTTTATTTTTTGTATTATGCTCTATCTGATAATCTTATAGGTCTAAAATGACACAACATTTGTTCTTTATAAAGTGACATTTAATATGATGTATAACACTTGAAGATAGCACTTTTAACGACAAAGAAGTCCAGCAAGCAACAAAAAGTCTGCGAATTGATTTTGTCCACATACCTGTAAAATCCAGAATTTAAATATTCAGCTATAACAAAAAAGTTTGTGCATCAGAAAAATCTGTCTTTACGGTTATTTTTAATTATAAGAAGGGTCTACCTGTTCCACAAAAAAAAGGTTCAGTCAGCGACGAAGGTGAAGCGGCTTTTTAGTCAAAATCCCAACACCTCAGTGCGAGATATGGCGGCTAGAGCAGGTACACCAAAATCTACTTTAAAAAAAAACAAGAAGAAAAGTAAGCTAAGGACATATAGAGTTCAAAAAGTACCAGACCGTTCTGATGGAAAGCAGTTGATGGCTCAGATGCGAGCCCGAAAATTGGGTGAAAGGTACTTCACTAAATTTGATTGCTGTATTATGGACGACGAAACTTACGTCAAAGCAGATTTTAAGCAGCTACATTGGCACGAATATTATACATCACCGAAAAAGGTGCATGTGTCTAGTAAATTCAAAGAACAATAAATTTCGAAATTTCCGAAGCAATATATGGTTTGGCAGGCCATATGCACCTGTGGTCTCAGAAGCAGATTTTTTGTTACACGAGACACAATCAATTCCAAAGTTTATATATTCCTTAATTCGTGCTCATGAGGGTACCGTGATGTTCTGGCCAGATTTAGCAACCTCTCATTACTCTAAAGCTACGATCGAATGGTATGCAAGTAAAAAGATCAATTTTGTTCCTGAGATAGCAAATCCGCCCAACTGCCCAGAGCTTCGCCAAATCGAAAGATATTGGGCTCTAATGAAATAAGATTTTCGAAAGAGTGGTAAGACTGCAAAAAATTTACAAGACTTCAGACATAAGTGGAAAAGATCGTACCGTACTGTCGATGAAACAACTGCGCAAAATTTAATGAAAAACCTTACGAAATAAGTAAGAAATTTTTATAGAAAAAAAAAATTGTTTCTTATTTTTTAGTTATTTACATTCTGTACACTAGCCATTATTAATAAAAAACGAAAAAAGACCATAAAAATTACTGGGTATTTTTTTATAACAAGAAAGGAAAACTTAAGTTTTTTCTGGGACAGTCCTTAAATCAAATAAAATTTTCAATTCATACGTTTGAAAGAAAAATAAAGTTCATATAAAGTCAAATATTTTGTATTCACATTTCGGTTAAAAAGCTAATTTTTTAAAATCAATGAAAAATCCTCTCCTTCAAAATATCATAAAGTTTTTTGTATTTTCTTAAAGGTATTTGAGTTTTGTCTCATTTGCTGAAGAAATCTTCAATTTATCTCTCAAAATGTAGTTTGTACATTAGAATGAAATCAGATTTTTTTCTGTTTTTTTATCACAATTGTAAGATGCTGTTCATAAATTACGTAACGCACTAGGGGGGAATGAGGTGTCAAAAATGTAGAAAAAAATTGTGGTTTTGATAAGCAAAATTTCCTGACTGATATTATTTCTACGTTCCTCTCTGGTTCTTCGTATTTATCCTGCTGATGCTCAGAAGGTCCTTCTGATTACAATGTTTTTGCGTATAAAAGGTCGTTCATTTAACAACATTACATCCAGCCATATTTGTGTTTGTGTTTCGGAAACAGATCTTTTAAAAATTTCAAAAAATGTTCTAAAAATAGTTGCTAACAGCTAAAAGAAGCTTAAGATACTTAGACAAGAAAAATCAAAAAAGTTATCATTTTATACTAAGGCTCGCCAGGCATCACTAAGGCGTATAACTCAGCAACACAGGAGCACTATGAGACGTGTGTTTATTCTTAAGCTCTTACAGCACTAAACTGAGTTGCTTTGAAATTTTCAAGTGATCGTGAAAAATCGTAAAAAACGAAGCCTTTGCGCCTTACAGGTGAGAATTAATAGTATAGGTTTAAAATATCATTTAATAATAACAACATTTTGCTATTCATGAAACGATCAATTTTAACTAACCGTAGTGTATTTAGTTTGTGCATAAAAAACATCAGTGTAATCGAGTACCTGTAAAAAAAAATGTCGAAAAGCTTAAAGAAATACCTTAAATTTGAGCACCCTTTGTTTAAATACATAGAGTTCGTAGAGCTGGCCCATGGTGAAGTATTGAAAAGGAGCGATACACTAAGCGTTTTGGCAAAAAATTGATTCTTGTTCAATTCCTGTGCCCAAAACGCAGTCGAAACACAAAAATTTATGAACTTTATTGCCGTATAAATTTCAGTAACGTGTAAACACAACTTACCAATTTTTCTATTTGTTTCATAAGTTTCAATTAGACAATTTTCTATTTGGTTTAAATTCACAATCACTTTTATTTATATATAATTTCATTTCAATGTTTTAACTTTGTTTGCTTGCAACAATTGTATAGTTTTGATTTGCCATAACTTTTTTGTTGCTATGGTTAACGTAACAACAACAAAGCTATGAGCTTTTAAATATTTATAAAGCTGTATGTATTAGTTTGTAAGTTGGTTATGGTAAATGTAGCTATAATTTCGTATATTTTTTGCAATTCTTAGGGCTCTCAAGAATTGTAACAAGTGAGTGTGTAAATAATTAGCAAAAGTTTTCATTGTAATTAAATAATTTCTTTTATAAAATTCTATGGAATTGAAATTTGTTTTAAATGTGCAGCTTTAATTTTAAAATTTTTAAGGGTCATTTAAATTACACACAAGGTCAAATTACATACATTTTTCAAATTTAAATGGACAATTTTGAAACACTTATAAATGTAATTTCTTGGGAAATTACGTATTCGTTTCAAATACATCAAGTTCAATGTTTAAAGAAGTCACAACAAAACCTATATATTATATTATATGTATGTAAATTTGCTTATTATAAATTTCTTTTAAATTTATTAATTTTAAAATTTAACAATTAATTTTAATTTGATTATTTGTATAAATTCTTACTAAGACTTGGCACGTTTTTTCTTGATTTTACTTGGTATGAAGTTAAATTTATTATATACCACCTTTAACTGATTTTAAGTACATAACTTTGAAAAGTAGAGTGCTATGTACAGCCTAAAATTATACAATATAAATTTATAAAATTTTCACTACCTTACGAACCGTTAAAGCAGCATAAGATACAGCTACAGCCATAGCATATGCTTAGGCTCTCTTTTTAGTTACATAGATCTTAACCGCCAACGGTAGCAGTTATTGTTTTTATGTTTAAAATTTGTGCTTTTTAGTAACTGTTTTTTAATTAATATTTCATTTAATGAACAATTTAATTTTAGTTAACAATTTTTTGTAGTAAAAGTTTTTTATTTTTAACCTTAAGCTATAAATTGTTAAACATTTTAATTTTCACTATACATAACTATTTAATGTACCTAGCAATTTTAATTATAACAACGTTATAATGAAAAAGGTATAAAAATAGCTCTTAAGTATTTACATAACTTTCATGTTAATCTTTTTTTTTAGCGTATAAAAACCTTTTCGGTTCCATATCAAAAAGTTGTCAAGCTTTTAAAATTTTATATATTGTATATATAGTTTTTTAAAAACTATTTTCCAGCATGCCTTAAAAAGAAATACATACATACATACTTCAAATGGATATCATTTGCGTGTAATGCTGTTATTTTATTAAATAAAATAATGTAGGTACTGCGTGCTTTCTCTAATTCAACAAATCAATCCTTGACACTAATTATTGGGAAAAAACTGATTTTTATAGCGAGCAATATTAAGAGGTCAAATATGAACATCCAAATTCTGCCCAAAATAGTATCGGGTAAGCTTATGCGAATAGTGCCAGTGATCAAACATGTTATTAAACAATTTTCTGAGAAGTTGTTTTGCCAGTAGCGACCCAAGGCCTTGAAGGTTTTTAGTTAAAAAGTGAGACATCTTTTTTGTTGGCATCAAATTGACCTCTGAACTATGTGCATATGGTATTCTTTGTCAATGGAATCAAGAAGAGACCATATTTTTTGCTCATGAAACGTGAAAATCTACATATCGAAACACACTTTTCAAGGGCCTCTCTAAGGCTTGAGTGCACTGGCTGAAATCGCGTCTCAGAGTAAAATAATCCAGTTTATTTGTTTATTGTCTGTTATTTAAATGCGACTTGACGTACTTAAACTGGTAGTGTAAAAAAAGTTACATGTTAACCCATGTTGAAATATTTATCAATATATCAAACATCAATCAATATGCTTTTAAGTAAATTACTTTTTGTATAAAAGGTTTAAGTGCAATAGCAATTAATTTGCGGGAATGAGTTAATTAAAAAATGTGAAAAGTCTACCGCCTGGAACAAAATGTTAACATCAATTGGTATAATACAATTTTTAGGAATTAACCTACTTTGGAATAAAACTCAAGACCACAAACGTCATCTTCGTGGAGGTCTGCAGAATAGTATCATTATGCAACCTTTATAGTTTCGAACTATCGGAATTGATGGGCTAAAAAATCCTATGCCGAAAGACTAAAATAATACTTTATGCATACAACATTATCAGGTCCTAGCGATGACGTTGTTTGGAGAATAAGATAACCGAAAAATCAGTTAGTTATGCACTGCTATTGTTCTAACTCAAAAGGTAATAATCCATCGACTGTATTGGTTTTAACTTATCAAAGAAATGGATTAGTTAAAAATTTGTAGCTACCAGGTGATCGCCGAAACCAGATCAATTGCTTTACAAAACTGGAAACTATTCTTTTGTGATCGAGGAAGATAGAAAACTTCTCTAGTCTTGCCACCTATATCCTATATGGATTGAGAGCTATAAGGAGTTGTTATTATTGAAAGTGAAAGTGTGTTGATGTATGAGAAGAAACAAGTAAAAAATATGCAAAAGGTGTTGCTTTAAAAATCCATCACTGCGCGCATTTTAGCACCTCCATTATGTGGGCGCCAGCAGTGATTCCACTTTTCAGTCACCATACTATCTGGGTAGCGGTCATAACTCTTAGGAAATTAACGAGAATTATGACATGCAGCAAAATTCTACTCAAAAATGGTTTACAACTCATCAGCTTATAAAGGGTGTTTTTTTTTAGAGGTATAGAGCTTCGAATTGAAATAAAACACAAGAAAATCGTTTTAATGTCCATCAATTTGACTTTATTGGAAGGATAATTTTATGCCATTAATGTTTAAATATGATTTCGGATATGCGGCCGCCGCGGCTGGCTCGAATAAAGCCAATTCTACAGGTCCAATTTTGAACCACTTTTTCGAGCATATGGGGCCGTATGTCGGCAATAACGCCACGAATGTTGGCTTCCAAGTCCCCTTACGTTTCTGGTTTGTTGGCGTAGACGAGCGACTTCACATATCCCCAAAGAAAATAATCCAATGGTGTCAAATCACACGATCTTGGTGGCCAATTGACAGGTCCATTCCGCGAAATTATGCGCTCATCGAATGTTTCCTTCAATAAATCGATTGTGACGTGCGCTGTGTGGCATGTAGCGCCGTCTTGTTGGAACCACAACTCATCCACATTCATGCCATCCAATTCGGGAACAAAATAGTCGGTTATCATGGCTCTATACCGGTCTCCATTAACGGTAACTGACTCTCCAGCATTATTTCGGAAGAAGTATGGCCCAATGACTCCACCAGCCCATAGAGCACACCAAACAGTCAGTTTTTGTGGATGTAATGGCGTCTCAAGGATCTCATGTGGATTCTCTTCACTCCAAATGCGGCAATTTTGCTTGTTGACGTAGCCATTCAACCAAAAATGAGCCTCATCACTGAACAAAATTTTGCGATGAAAATCAGCATCGAGATCAATCTCATTTTCGGCCCATACACCAAAATCACGACGCATTGCATGGTCTCGCGGCTTTAATTCTTGCACAAGCTGGATCTTGTAAGGTCGCAAGCCAAGATCTTTGCGCAAAATCTTCCATAAAGTTGATGGACAAAGCTCCAATTGCTGTGCACGGTGGCGAATCGATTCATTCGGGTCCTCTTCAACATTTTGCTCTACAGCGGCAATTGTTTCTTCGGTGCGCACTGTTCGACGTCTCTGCGGATGCGTATTATCACATAGAGTAAACGTAGTGCGAAAACGATCCATGGTTAACCGAATTAATTGCTCTGATGGACGATTATGTCGACCATAAAATGGACGGAGCTTGCGGTAAAGTTCGCGAACTGAACCATTATTTTCGAAATAAATTTGCACGATTTGCAAGCGTTGTTCTTTTGTCAACCTGTTCATGATGAAATGGCAAACCAAACTGAACATAAATGACATTAGAGTTGCCAGATTTGACCATAAATGTTTTATCTCTATTCGAAAAACAAACCTCTAAAAAAAACACCCTTTACTTACAATAGTGGTTCCCACGGTTTCGCACGTGCGCGTCGCGTTATTTTTTCATAATGAAATTATTCAGCGTTTACACGAGGAAATTCTGTGAAAGAAATTCTTGCATATTCTCTTTTGTGCTTTTTGTTTTGCATATGCGACAAACGACGTATGTTGTACCTCGTCTCATTTGTTTTTCCCCTCCTGCCAACAAACAAGAAGAATTTTCGCAAAGAATTTGTGTGTGTAAACGCCGAATTACTCTCCTCTTTATTCTCTCTTCAGAAGCAAAAACAAAAACAATTGAAAGAGAGTTTGCTCTTTGAACTTCGAAGCCAAATATGAACAGTACAAATGAGAAGAAATGATCACACAGAATTCGAGAAACAGCATAAGCGTTGTTGTTTAGAGAACGACCAGGCTCTCAAAGTGAGAAGAATCAGATGCTTACAGAGCGTGAAAAAGCGTTCACGTCTATAGAATTGACAAGCATATAATCAACAATTACATATCGTGAGAGCGTTTGTTTCTGGTAGTGGGCAGCACTGAGCTTAAGTATAGGCAACGAAACATCAAATGACAAGATTTGTGTGAGGTTTTGCAATAAACTTAAGTCTTAAAATAAATGATATTTTCACTTAAAAAATAAGAAACTAAATATACAATAATCTTTTTTAGCACAAATATGATGTTTTAAAAATTAAATTATTAAAATCAGTTCAATATATTTTGCGCCAAAGCGTTACAAAACATTTAAATAAATAGCATAGATGATGCCACTGATGTTCTTCGATGATAAAAATGCAGTTTTATACATTAAAAACTGCAATTAACTTACATATAACTTTTAATGTTAAGTTACTACAAAAGACTATCTAAAAACATTCAGCATACATAGAGGAGGATCAATCACTTTTCATAAATAGCTTCCGATCTTCATCTTGTCATGATGGTGATAAGACGATTCTGAAATTTTCTTTTCTGCTCGCACCTGTCACATAACAGAAGGGAAAAAAAAATATTTTATCTCACACTGCTAGCCTTCCAGTATGAACATCTTACTCAATCTATTCAGCCATTCGCTCACCATTTTGACAGTTTGACTTAGTTGAGAATTTTTTAAGAGGATAATTCCGATGATGATGTGCTCACTGGAGTTTATCGTAGGGATGAGTTGAAAATTGGAAATAATATTCAATTTAATAATTAAATTGAAAAAATTTTTATGATGTTTGAATACATATGTACGTAGGAATTGATTTCTTTCTAAGTCAGATTTGTTTTTAATGAAATTATGCCTAGGTTTAACCATAATTCTTACTTGATTTCTTTTATAACTGTTTCCAGCTTACAAAACGCAAGTTTCTTAAAATTTTAATTTCTGTATCTTACTAACATCGACTGCTTAGAGCTCGGCAAAGATATTCTCTCGAAAATCTAATTCCGGATGTGCTGAATGCATTGAGCCATGGTTATAGTCACGTGACTTCAGCGAACTGCGCCCAGAAGAGGAAAAACTTGATGTGCGTCCACTGCTGCGTCGTTGCATGCGATTCTCTATTACAGACATCTTGGTCAACGGTTGCGTCGGATCCAGCTCCCCAAAAGCGCCTGCAATCAAGTCCCCACCGTTCAGTGAATTAAAGCTATCACGCTTAGAAGTACGATGTGATTGTGAACCTTGGCTGTGATGTGAAGACTTTCGACTTAAACGGCGTGAGTACTGATACTGGTAAGTGCTGGGAGTAATGGAGGGCGCATTAGTAGCAACAGTATCACCACCCGGTGTGTACTTATCGAAGAAATCAGACGGCACTTCTTCGTCCTCTTCGGTCAACAAATTATGAGTGTGCGCCGCGTCTTCGGTCACGGTCGAGGCATCACGGTATGATTCGTTGTCACAACTGAGCTCGGAATTGTTACTCACAATTGATGGTCGTGACTCTTTGGCGCTGGCTGTGGACGCTGTTCTCGTTAGAGCTAATTTATCATACGAGTAAGGATCCATTTTCGCTTTTGGTGACTTGTACATCTTTTCGATATTTGGCAATCGCCTGCGTTCGCCAGAAAGTCGTATTGGCTCACCACGCTGTTCACGTTCGATCATCTCCTGTATGTCCATGCTACGTTCACGTTCCAATATGTCAATTATTTCTAAATCTCGTTCCAATGTGCTGGAGGAATCCATACGTGTAAAGGATCCACAGTCACTAAAGGAAACATCTTTGTGATGCAATGACTGACCGCCAGTGCTCCATTTCTTATCGTAATGCAATGGGACACTGCTGACTGCGCTACTGCCTTGTACGATCATGCCACTTACGATCGAAGAGTCTTCGCCATCTCCAAAGTTACTAACATCACCATCAAGTAGCGTACTGTTTCCATTGCAATAAGTGGATGAAGTGACATTGGAACATGAATTGTTATCGACAGATTCGATGGTGTGCCTGCGCGGAGTTGCGGACCCAGATCGATGATTATTTGCTATGGACTTTGCCGACGCATACCCACTCTTGATGGGGCGTGATGTATCGAGTTTTGTGCTGCTATCGGAAATTATATTAATCTTAATAGATTCTCTTTTGGTGCCACAATTTCCATCTTTATCAATGTTAATCAGTAATTTATCCTTCTTTCCTAGCATTCCCAGTGCATTTTTACAGTTGTTGTGATGTTTGTATTTTGCGCTTACCGTTCGTAGTTCATTACGTATGCGTGAATCGCCTCTGCAAAGTCCTTCGACAGAACCCTCGCTATTTGGTATAATTGAAGTTGCTTGTGTGGTGTTTGTATTTTCATCTCTTTCGATAGAGTCCTCGCGAGAATCGGGTGAATGGCCGGACTCTCCAGCGCTGCGTAACTTTTTCAATCGTTTTGTGGAAAGTCGGAAATAACCACGCAAGCGCTCTTGCTCGTTTCTACGCAAAGAAAGAATTACAAAAAAAATTTTTTTAATTAGTAAAATCACTTTAAAGTTATAAAAAAATGTTAAAGATAGCGTTTCCAGGATATAATCTTAATAGTATATATATTATGATAATAAATAGATACATCGGTAATATATTAATTTACATGTTATTATGGCGCAATTGCCTTAGCCAATGTTTTTTTTTATTTAGTTGATTTCTGGAAGGTATCTAAACAAAAGATTACATCAACAAATTCAAATTCTTTCAAAGCTAATGTTCACGTTGGTGTCGTTGAAACAAAGTGCTCCCGAAATCAAATTTAATTTTTAATTCAATTTTTGTTATTTTTAATTTATGTAACTTATGTTTACCTTGTAGAAATCAATAATAGAGATTAGCTATAACAGCTATTGGCCTTCTTAGCTATCAAGTAAAAAAGCTTATTAAAAAAAATTTTCGAAATGAAAAAATTATGATTGTTATTTTGTTATTGAATTCTCTCAATTCTATCAAAAACTTATATGAATATTATAAAATGGTGCCCATACATAACTTGGCGTACTCTACGAGAGGACGCACGATATTGCGATATTTAAAATCACTGTTATTTAAGGGGGGGTAAGGTATTAAATTTAATTTTTTTGCATTTTTTTTTTAATTTTTTTATTGAATGCATAATATCTCAAGAATATTGTGTCAAAATTTCAAGTCGCTTGGAACAAAATTGACAAAGTTATGAGTATTTTTATACCAGTCAAATAAACGTTTAATAACTGATTTTTTTGTGTTCAAAACTTTTAAGCGTTTTTCCCACAACTCACGTTTTCAAAGTCGGTGCCCCTCATAACTTCAAAACTACTGCACCGATCCTTTCTTATCAAATTTGTTAACAATTTTTATTTTACACTAATAAATTAGCCGATTTTTTTTCGCAAAAAATAGCGTTTTTCCCTTCAAAGTGTTCCAAAAAAGTGAAAAATTAAAATTTCAAAAAAACCTCCCAGCGTTACCTGGGGAAAACTATTATCTAACGAATGGACTATGATATTTTGATTTCAGATGATCCAGCACCAAGTTATGAGGGACACCGCAATTCTACTTTTTTCCGAGATACGTCCGAGTAATTGCTGGCATTGCCGTGTTTTTTTAATATTTCTTCATGAAAATTTTATACAATATTCTTTAAATGTCATGCTTTAATGTATTATTGCTTTTATTAAAGAGATTTTAACTAAGTCGTCACAAAAACATGCCTTTCTTCGTACGAATTATGTTTCCCCTCCCGTTAAGGGTTATCAAATTCTATTGCCCACCTATTAATTAACTCAGGCAGAGGTGAAGAATTTTTACAAATTTGAATAATATGTTCATTAAATGTCAATTTAGCATCAAAATGGCGTTTTCATCCAACCCACGGGGCATTTTTGAATTGACTTAAGTTCTCATAATATTTTGAACATATCTTAAAGTACAAAATTCATGAATTAAAATCTTAAAGTTAGCGGATTCGAATTTTTTTTCTCATATGAAATCAATTTCAGATGATGTCGTTTCTTATGAAACTTATATTGGTGAGAATTACTATGGAGTTGCTTGAACAACAGTTTTCATATGCAATGTGTTTAATAGTTACAGCTTGGAATCGATATCTGATTCTGGTCTTAAGCTAACTGGCAATATTTTTCCCTTATAAAAATATACAGTTAATACATAGCATTATTAACAACAGAAAAATATATATATAAATTAATTCTTTGCTTAATAAATCACTAGTGGTTAAACAATTATTTATCTTTATTTCATTTATTGTCTTTATTTCATTTATTAAAAATTTCTTTCTAAAACACTTATTTAGCTTTATTTTGTTTATTACAAATGTTTGTCTTTTGAAAACACTTATTTAACTTTATTTCTTTAATCACAAAATATTTATCCCACTATGTGGGCTTGAGTTGCATTTCAGAACTGACTTAAAGAAATCCACGATCACTTCTTTGTAGCGATTGGTGACTCGACACTTTTGCTTACGCAGCATAAAGATGCGAACCACAAAAGTGTGGAAAATGCAAAATTGCGAAAGATGTCTTAATAAGATATTGCGAAATAAGAAAAATGTAGAATTAAGGCATCACGTTGAAGTTAACGTGCCTAAATTTGATATTGCGAAATAATTCGCGAAGAAAATTAACGTATCTTAACTTATATATATATATTTTTAAAACCTATCTTGAAAATGAAGAAACTGAAATGGTTTTGGGTAGCTATTAACGTCCATCTCGTACCATTCAGAGGTTAAAAAATTTTTCAGTAACCCAGTGAGGTTATGTGATTTATGCCAATGACCCCAAAACTGAGATTCGTCGCGTTATTCCATCAAAGCAAGGAAGCATTACTGCTCGTGGCGGCGCCCTTTCCAGTTAATTAATCTTACTAAAAATCGAAATATATTTTATTTCTTATTTTAATTATTAGATATTCTCAAAATAAAATCTTTAACTTCATTCTTAATTGTTGCGAAATGGTCAGAGGATATTTCAAAGCATGGCCTCGTGTTGATTAATTATTGCCTTTTGATATTTTTAATTACACCAGAGTTGAGTAAGTTTGGGGTTTTGGTTAGGTCTGATAGTCAGCCAGCCAGAGTTGACTCAAAATTTTGGACTGTGCGCTATATTTTAACGAATATTGAGCGAATTTGAGCGATTTGTTCTAAGGAAAGAACGCCTATGACAAGTAATCCGTTTCTCAATTTATTTGAATAAATTTAATTAATTTCTCGAATTTCCTTTTATTTGTAGTACGTTTTTTTTTTGTGTTTTTTGACGATTAGGTGTTCGTTCGAACAATTTTAGTTTGAATAATGCATATATTTTTTCCACGGCGATTTTCAAATTGTTAAAGAATTGAAAAGTAAAAATTTTGCACGAAACATATTTTCTTTCACATTAATTTTTGGGCGACACCCTAATGAAATTGAAAAAATTTTAAGAAGTAAACAACAGCTACGGAAACAATAAGTAGCATATTTTGCAAGCAATGATTTATGGACTCAATGAAGCGAACGGAATTACAGCGTTAAAAGCAAAAAACACATACTTTCCTGTCTATCAAAATATACATCATCATAATAACCATCATCATTACCATCAGCATACACTTACCTTGGCAATATCTGTGAGGCGTAAATGCACGGGAATATGACCGTTGGCAGGAACGCAATCCACACGAACATCAAAAATGTGAAATCGAAATGTTTTGTATTATCGTACGTCTCTTCCATAACCATCCGAGCCAGACGTAGTATCATCAATGGACACAAACAAACAACTTGAGCAGCTGCCATTGAGCCCAGATTGCGCTGTTTCCTCTTTTCACGATTAACATCCAATTCGGCATTGTACAGGTCATAGGAACGAGTGGCTGCGGCAGCCGAATGTCCATTGGTGCGTGTGCCCGCCGCTGTAGCTATTGTTGTTGTTGTTGTTGTTGTTGTCATGCCAATGCCAGTGGTAGCAGTGGTGCCGCTAAATGAACGTTCCACCGAAGAGGATGATGAATTCCTGGGGTGCACATTGTAATAAAAATAACAAAAAAAAAGTTAATAAAAGAATTATAATTAAGGTACGTAATTTAATTTAATGCTGCTAAGAGTGGCGGGAAATGGGGTCCATTCAACAATTAAATGCACAACACCGCATGACAGTGAAAGTGCACACAAATGGATCTTTGCTGTGTTATATTTTAGTTAAAGTATCAATCATTTGGTTGTTTTGCAAAGAGACAAACCCTCTTGTCAAAATATGTCCCCTTTTTGTCTAATATCGCACAAATCAATTTAAATTTGATTGAATTATCTTAAATAACACTTTCAGTATTGCGTTTAACAGTTTTTTTTCATGATAGGTGCCACGCCCTCTTGTCAAAATCCGCCCAACAAATTTTTCTACTTCCATCTTGTCTGCATCATTATCTGTATGAAAATTTGTTGCTAAATCTAAATAGCTCCATCAATACCGTTTCTCCTTGTACGGGACAACGTGGCCATATCGACTCAGATAACGACGCTGATCATGCAATATTGTATTTTTATATATCTACCACGCCCTTTCTATGCGTTACAAACGGAATGACATAGTGTATGTGGCGTGTACGTAGGGTATTAAAGTAATCAAATTGCTGTAAATAACATCAATTAAATCACACAATTAAATTAATTGCACAAATTACAAATATTATGCATCGTAAATTTTGACTACCATAAAATTTCTAATTTGTTGTGCGTTACGTTGGGTTTACAATTAAATTTTTTATAACAAAAAGCTGACATCGTTAAAACTTTAATAATTTTTTATTGAAATTAAGAATTGACCTTTCGTTGACATCTGTTTTGACAGCTGGCAGCACGAATGAAATGCCATTCCACTCTATTTGCTTCGCTGACAAGAAAGGTGATGGATACTATGTTCTGCTCAAACTATTGGAAACCAAATATGTTCTCTTAAACAAACCCTACAAAAATCAATAAGTTTTAAAACTTTGCCCACTCTTATTTCATCGATTTTCAATTTACATAAGGCAGTGTCAACCGACTGAACTAACAGAGAGCCATGGCGTAGTTTCGAATCCCGAAAAAATCAATGCTTTAATGCGCGCGTTGCGTGAAAATACGCGTGCAATGTGCAGAATTGCATATATTGATTTATTTAGCCTCAACCTTATAAATCAGAGATCTCTGCGAAAGATTTCTTGAGATCGAGAGTTTTATTTATGGGAAAAACATTTTTTTCATTTATTTCATTTCATTTCATTTTTGAAGAAAACAGACTGCCCAGTAGTTTAGATGCAACCATAATAGTGAAAACAAAAATAAATAAAAAATACTATTTTTATTGCCATCGGTTCCAAATATTAAAATCATGTTGCCCTATCCTAATCTCTTTCCCCTCGTTAGAGATCAATATATTTTACTTTTTTGAAATCGCAATGTAAAATCAATATAAATGAAAATCAGGCCGATTTTGATGCCAGTCTAAATCATAAATTCTCGTCTGATTGACTTCCATATATTGTGGAGTAGTGCAAAGACACTTCTTACTTTGTTGGTTCTTGCTGATACGTCTTGCGCTGTACGGCCTTTATTAGCAAGAACGCTGCCAAGTTAATACTACGAAGTATTGGTCCATATGTTGTTTCCGTACGTGTTATTATGTAAGGAAATTTTCAGCCGGGGTATCACTCGCCGGTTGTCCAGGCGTTCGTTTTAAATTCAGAACCAGTTTCTTAATTTTTTTTTAGTTTCTTTATTTATTCCTCCTTCTTCCTTACAAATATATTTATTTATTTCAGGAACCCTGCTTCGCTTCGTTGCTCGGAAACCCTCTACTTGTCCGCACCTTTGGCTAGGGATTTCCCTATCCCCATGAAGAAATTGGAAAGTAGTTCCGTACAGAACTTCCAGGCTCGTTCAACTCCCAGACTGTCCAACCTAAATTGGCACAGGATAGCTTTGGAATAGAGTTAAAGCTGAAGGGGTGACACAAACAATTAACAGTATTCCAAAGACTTTCCTGGTGGCGTAGTCGTCGAACTCCGAAAAAGAGTTACACGAGTTCCTCCAAAAGAGGAACACTTTTGGCCAATATCAAAGCTTTAGGGGTGACACAAACAATTGATATTGGGCAAAGTAATTTGCCCCTTGAAGGAGCGCCTGAAACCCAAATTCTTACCTTGATGAGTTCTATACTTCCATGTTTTCTCCAACTCCTGGTCCGTCTTTTTGCTGCTGGTTTGGATTCGCAGAGAATCCGGTGCTTCAAACTGTATTTCTTGGTTTGTTTTAAAACTTTTCACTTCACTATATTTTGTTATTCACCGAGATGTGTTCTCGTTGCTGATCACCAACCGACTGTCCTCCTGCTATGCTTGCGCCGGCCTTATATCAATGCTTCACCGCATGGCTAAAACCGGTTTAGGTTGCGTGCCAACCATCAAACAAGTTTGATGGTGCGATCAAACCAGTGCTTGCGTTGTTGGTTTGATCACGCGGGTTTTGTGATGCCGTTGTTGTCATGCAGTGCTGTTGCTGTGTTGTTGTTTTCTTTACGGTTGTTGGCTGTTGTTTTCTATTGTTGTATATAAGTGGAGTGGTTTTATGTTGTTTTCTGTTGTATTGTAGTGGCGTGGTTTTATGTTGTTTTTCTATTGCTGTATTTTAGTGGCGCGATTTTATAATGATTTGAAGTGGCTGTACTTATGAGGCAAGATGATGTGAGGTAAAATTTTGCCAATATTTTGTCCTCACAAACAACATTGTATTTTCGATATTTTCTTGCATTATTTTCGAAAATTTATTTTAGGAGGAAAGAGAAAAACAAATTTTTTAAAAAAAATTTTATCTAACTTGGAGCTAGAGTTAACTCCAACAATTACATTTTGGGACTATCAAAAGTGTTGGCCTCGAAACTTTTCGCTCGAATGCTCAAAGAAATTTTACATAAGTCATTAATGTTATCTAGCTCAAGTGCAGTAAAACATTCTATGCTAGATGTCTTAGCAAAATGTAGCGCTCACGCGACGGTTAATTTGTTGCACATTTGCTCGCCTAGTTTTGCACTACATTTCAATATATACAAGGAATTTAGAGCTAAAAATTGATACGTATTATATTTGGATGAACTTGAACGTTAGCTATTAATATCTGGTGCAATGTCTGCGTTTTAGATTCTAAAATATGAATGTCGCGCAAAATTTTGGCGCCAGAAATGACCAAAATGAGCTAAGTGCGCGTTTATATATATTACTTTGGAGGATTGTTTGGTATCATTATACTGCAAAAATGTTTACTTAATTGGCATGGAATGGAGTTCATATGGTGCGGTATGGTTGTTCAATGTGTCCAAATACTGAAACTTGTTCATTTTGTAATAAATTTTTATAAGGGGGCCTACGGCATGCCACCAAAATGCACTACAGACCATAATGTTTTCACACCAGTGTCTTACCATCTTCTGGGTGTTCGCTCATAACGCTATGCGACAAAATTTTTTGAGTAATTAATTTTTGAATTTCCCAGAGAATGGCAACGTCCCAGTTCCAAATATAAAGTGAATTCTCTGTCCTACAAAATGTTTACCTGAGTTTGTTAGTAAAGATATCCTTGGTAGGATTATTTACAAATTGATTGCTAAAAAATATTATATTACGTCTTTTCGACAGGGAATGTGCTAACCAGCATATGACTGAGCCAAAATTATAGCATCATTGGTACTTTCCATCAATTTTTATATTTTTTTATATTCTTACCTCTGTCGATTTCGAATGTCTGCTCGATGCTCAAACATCATTACTGCAAAGGGGCCATCCGGCGGACGCAGCTCTTGTGATGTCCTGATGTATAAATAAGCCAATAAAATTGTTGGTGCACAATACCTAAAAAAAGAAGAAAAACAAAGGTTTCAAAAATTCAGCCACTTTCTTGTCTTAATTAATATAATGACATTAAGGAACTTTTATTACCGCAAAATAAGGATATCCATTAAATGCAACCAAAAAATGTTACGTATTTTATCACAGTTAACCTTACAACGGTTGACGTCAATGTCTTTATCATAATATATGTAGGCATAACCAGGAACACGCCGCAGTGTGTACCTTTTTTGATTTTTTTTTTCACAAGTTGTACAGTACCTGACATATGGCACATAGAAGGATGATTGAAACGGAGCATTAAAGTTTAAGTGTTAACCCATAGAGGAAAATCTTTTACGATGTCACTACCATTTAACCTTTCAAATATTGGTAAAAGTTAGGTCTAATCTCATTTTTTAGCGAGTTTTCAAATTTGCGAGCATAGAATAGGCCCTTCGTAGATATGAAAAAACGCCACGAATGCGCGTACACGTGACATTGATCCTCGTTTTCTACGTCAAATCATAGCAACATCTTATTGAAATTATTTTTTCTGTATGGAATTACACCTAAGCTTTCATCGCATGCCGTTTAAACCATTTTACTGCGTGCCTCCTGTCAGGTACTGTACAACTTTGATAAATAAAACATTCAAAAAAGGTACACTATACACCGTTCCTGCGGTGCGTTGTGCAAAGGTGTGTGGTGTACTTGCGGCGAACGGAGTACTTTCTAAAATATTTTTCTTCGGAAAATTGTAAAAATTTTGACAGAAGGTACGTAGTACGATAATTGAAGCAGCATGTGAAAGATGTCACTTTCATTTGACAGTTATAATGAAGGTCAGTCAGTTGTACTCGCATCTGTCAGCAAGATTTAACATTTTTATACGCAAATTATATTTTTTTAAAGCAATTTGGTTAGGAAATCAAAGAACGCTTTGGAATATTTTTTAAGCTAAAAAGTTGAAATGATTTTTATTTTAAGTTGAACTCCTTAGCAATCGCAATACAGTTTTAAAATAAGTTTAACTGTATTTATTTCTTTTAACAAATTTGGGAATTAGTTCTATTTATGAAGGAAAACAAGTTACATGCAAAAAAATACTTTTTTTTTGACAATAATGTGCTTCAATAGATTTGTTATATCGAAACATCTAACTTTTCAGTACCAGTCGGTTTGACTTTTTTTTTGATCAATACAAATTGATCTGGTTCAATCGCTTAGTCTAAATAAACTTTGTGTTTCAGTTTCTTCATTATTTTGCTTATACGAGTATTCTGGGTATGGAACCAGAGGTAAGAGGCTTTCTTGTCAATCTGAATAGTGTACAGAGCAACCAAAATTATTTTAAGACCCAAAATCATTTTAAGCGCTTTAGTCTGCTTACCACTAATAGCTCGTTTTAATAGAGTTTTCAACACCTTTGTTTTTCCTAATAAGAATCGGTTCTCCATCTGCGTCTAGTTTTGTCATTCAAGCCTCAAGTTCTCAAAATTTCTTGTGTGACGTTGGAAAAAAATATGGTTGAGCCTATTAAGTACTCTCTAAACATGTGTACGAAATGATATAACTTAATACCTACATATTTAAACTTTTTTGAAAAACATTATATATACCTGATTCTAAGGAAATCTTTACAATACTACAGCCAAAAAACAAGTCGAATGTAAGGCTACGGGGCACAGTGAGAGATCGTGGCCATCAATACAAAGAAAGAGAAAGTGCTTGGGATTTCAAATTTTTTAGGACAATCGTCAGATAATACTTAGGGAAGGATAAAAAACTATAAATTTTTTTGGGTTTAGTGGCACAGTGTAACTGTCGGATAGAGGACCCTAGGTAAGTTGTTTGAAACAAAACTAATATGCCATTTCATAAAAACCTATTTATTTTGCTTTTATCGCCTTAATATGAATTGTAGGTAGTTTTTAAAAATTTGATTGAAAAAATGTAATAGTGGCAGACTTGCAAAATTTGACAGTCATATTATATATCAATATATAAAACGACTGTCAAAGTTTGCATATATATATATATCATATTATATATTGATATATAATATGACATCTCCGGATTTCGATATTTTTTTAGTATATTATGAGGGAAATTATAGTTTATCGTAACCCAAAGTTTCAGCTGCAGATTTTCAGAATTTTTTTTATTAAGTTTTTAAAGAATACTCTTACTAAATTATAATAATATGTCTATACATCATAATTTGAAAAAACGTTTGTTTGAGGTTTTATGTGTTACATATGAATTATGCTGATTTTTTGAAAATTAGCGCTTAGAAAGTCATAATTGAGCAATTTCGCAAACTTTAAGCGAAAAAAATATGTATATGTGTTCCGAATTTAGCTCCAATAACTTGTAAACTATAAAAGATACGACATGATTACTAGCACTTTTGAAATAAGCATTGCTAAATTAATGAAAATTTATACCTATTTGAAAAGAAAGTCTCCAATCTTTGTATGGGAGGTAGGCGTGTTCGTTAGGGAATTTTTTTCATATCAATAATTTTTTTTTTTAACCTAAAAGACATCTGTACCGAATTTCAAGCGTCTAGCGCTATTATTACTGGTTATGGCCGCCGTTACATGCACACCCATTTACTTTGCGGGGGCTTAGATGCGTTTGCTGTCAACTTTTAACTGTTCCTCTTCATGTATTTCTAAATTGGTTTTGAACGTTGGAAAAGATTTTGAAAATCAATTCAAACTAAACACATTTATCTTTTTAGCAACTAAAAAGTATTAGGGAGTGATGATTCTGTATATCGAAACTTCCACGGGAACGGGTGTGACTGCAATGAGAATGCAATTGCATTTGTTCCTACAAATTCTAATTATGGTATCTTCCAATAGTTATTAGAAACATAAAATCTGACAGCTATGCTTAATTAATTCAAAAAATTGTTTTAAAGTGCGTAACGGCTGTGACCTTGAAAAAAGCCCTATTTTCAATTGTTTGAGTTCAAATTGCCTTAAATTATGTAGAGGAATGAGTGATGAATTGATATTATTTTAGAAATATTTCATGTGTTCTTTATTAAAATCAGGAGTATTTTTTAACATAAACTTTTAAATAATAGACACAAGATAGCTCGAAAAAATGTAACTTGTGTGATATCCAAACGTAACGGGTGTGATATTATAATAATTTTATAGTAAAATATAAAGCAAAAATGAAGTTTAAAAAAACGGATATTCAATATGTGATAAAGATTTTCTATCTATTTTTATTTTTTTAAAGCGGCATAGCTACAAGGAATGCATCGGCTTATTTATTTATTTTTAATATTGGTCTACAATTTTTATTCTTCAAAAAGTGGTCAGTTAAGTTGGAAGTGTCGATGTGTTGAAAGATCGCCAATAACTGAAAATTGGCTTCGTACTTCGATTTCACCAGAAAGTGTAATTATTATAAGACTATAAAACGGTTCTCGACTCGAAAAAAGACTCCAATTTTTATCTGTCGTAAGTTTTCCGAAACAATGCCAAGTAAAGGAATTTATTGATCTTCAAGTTTCATATCTGAGCCGAAAAATTGGATTGAGATGTGGAATAGTACTTGCTTTAAGTTAAATTAATGTTGTATTGTTGCGATTTCTTAGCGCATTTTTCAACTTTTTTGTGTGCATTTTTGTTTTGTTTTTTTACATATTTACTCGTATTTGATACTTACATAATGATAAAGAGTCCTCGCATGTATTCATGTATGTCATCCATCAAATTCACAACGCACACTCCTATTCCATTCAGACGCGGCACATAATCCTGTAAAGACATTAGAAGAAAAAACGAAAATTACAATAAAATAACGAAACGCAACTACAAATGCAGAAAGACATAAAGATAGAGAAAAAGAGAGAAGAAGATGGAATAATACTCAAACATGCGACATGTCGATTGTGTTGAAACGTAATGTGAGTTAAATTATTGCATAATTAATTATTTAACAGGGTGTGTCGGATGTGGGTTGTATTGGGTTGCTAAACTGACACGAAAGTTTATTTGGTTCTTAAATTACACAGCTGTCAATGGTGGTAGCGGTGGTAAGTAAATGGTGTCCTTTCGTATGCGTGTATTTTCACATTTGCCTAAGCCAACTGTTGCAGAGGGGTTTTGTTTGTTTTTTTTGTTAGGGCTGCGTGCAAAAATGAGACTTTTGAATTAATAATTCAACTATTTGATGGAATATTTACAAAAAAATGGTTAGCAGTTATACATCTGTTGTTGCAAAACAAAACACAGTGTAGTTGGAATCAAACTTAAAGTTAAGAGCATTGCAAATTTAATTGCCAATTAGGTAGACACTATAAAGCCAGGTTTTAATTATAGGCCCACCACGATTCTGACGACTGATGCTTTTCAAACAGAATTAAATGGTAGGAAATGACTTCGTAAAATGCAACGCTACCTCACGGACTAGATTCCATAAGCCGAATGTTTCGTCAACGTAGACAAGTTTTTTGTTGTGTTCAAGATAACAAAGGTTCAAACTTGCTTTTTTGATCGATTTTAATATATGATTTATTTTAAAAAGCATTTTCGAGTTCTCCAATGAAATGATGAAGCTGTTTTTCTCGTTCGCTTTTTCGGTTAAATCGGAAAAGAACAACTAACTTATCTGGTCAACTTTTAAGGTATGACTTATTCTCAAAAGCTTTATATGCTTTGCATTTGACAAATTTATTTAAAGTTCACAGTAAGTACCTGGAAAACCGAAAATTTTTTTGGAGAGCTCGAAAATATCTGCGCTATGCATTGGAATTAAAAAGATCATGGGAAGGCTGGTCGGTGGCCGGTGGTTTGGTGTGTTTTTAGACTGAATATGAATATATAGAAATACTTTTGACATGAGAGGGTGCTTTCAACCTCCGAATGATATTTAAAACTTTGGGGTTTGAAAACACCCTCCCAAGGGTAAATTGTTTTTTTCTTTAAATTAATGGAAAGTTAAATGAGGAATTAAATTAAAAAAAAAAAACCTTTTCTGTCCTTTCAGTACGTTGAGAGAGCTTGCGAGATTGATTTTTTTAGAGTGATTAAAGAGGATAGTTTCAACCCCCGGAAATGGTTTCAAATCCGCCGATGGCTTGAGCATCCGCGAGTTGAAACCACTCTCTCTAGTCTAAGGAATCTTGATCCCGTATGTTGCCGCAAAGTAACACAAAAAACTTTAGTGAATTTCTGTGCCGCAACAGCGGGTATCAGCAACATTTCTTGAGCCTTATGTTTATTATCTATAGAACTCTATTTTCAACCAAAATATAATCACTATGAGTCAGAAATTTTCTTTTAATTTTATTACTTACTGCAATCGAAAACTTTTAGAAAGGAGGAAGTTGTACTTTATAGCGGTGTGAATAAAATTTATTCCGTCACTTAAGCCCACACCATCCCACACTTTGTTCATCTTTAAACTACACCCATATGCCAGTGCAACAGCGCACATAAAAGTACACAAAGAGTTCATCAAACTTAAATCACTGCAGCTTTATGTGCCTTTGAAAGAACTATATTCCTTGGAAAATTGATGCCAGATAGCGCACCATGAATTTTCACTGCAAATTGCACCGTTGCACGGAATGTGGGCTGTAAATACTCACAAAGGAGGTGTATTCGCGGGTGTATCTACATTAGGGTGTTTTTTTAATTTTTGTAAGATTTTAATTTCCGTAGCTCTCAAAAATATTTTTAGAATGAATGCAAAAATGAATTTTTGAATTCGAATTTTCACCTAAAGTAGAGAAATTAGACCCAAATTTTGAAACAGTTTACTATATAGATTATTAATAATTCCTTAAAAATTTCGTCTGATAAATTGCTTTAACTCAATTATTACAAAAGTTACAGGCAATCAAAATCAATTTTTGATCACAAATCAGCATTAATTGAGTTATGTGGTCAAAGTTTGATTTAATCGGAATCAAAAATTGTTATCAACCAATTTAAAGGAAATTAAATATTCTATAAAAAAGTTCATGGGAAAATTCTTGTGAGATTAAATCATCAACCTCAGCCTTAAGCCTTTTTAAGTAAAAAAATTATTATATAACTTACAGAAAAAAATTTTAAATAAAAAAGAAACACCCTAATAAATTGCCTACTATGTATGCTTGAGTTTATATGTATACCATGTAAACAAGACTGTAGAGTAGGATTATATTGCAAAGGCTGTTAAATGCCCAAAAGACTGATTTAGCGGAAACCCATAAAATTGTTTCCCCTTTTTCTCGCATATAATCATGTGTTATCGCAAAGTTCCCAGTGCGAAATATTGAATATAATCGAAATCGCCATTAAGCACTACCTCATTTGTGAATAATAGAATGATACCATTCGGAAAGACTTTCCAGCATATGGCCATTTTCATCGCTAAATAAATTTAATATTTTCCTACTGGCTCAAGCAATGAATTTCTATTACTTTATGCCTTTTATTTATTAAGGTTTTATGGTCCTCCTTTATTAACTTAAAAGCGAAACTTTATCTCTTTGAATAACACAAAGGAAACGTCATTCTATTTGAATTTTGCTGGTATGTTACTCTAGCGAAAAATTGCTAATATGAACATATGTATGTCTGCATGTACATAAATTTTCCTCAAAACCCACATCAGACCAACATTTTGTGCTTTGAAATTCTCAACTGCTACAAACAAGCACCGTATGATGTTACAAAAATGAAACCATCACTCAAATGGTGCTTTTCCTTTATCATTTCTACTTCTTTTGAAATTCAACCAAATAACATCTTATTCTGCTCCATTGCTCCTTTGAGCCCTTAAATATATGGCAAATTTTAAATTGCCGCGTTCTTAGTTTGAAGTAACAACTTAAGTGCCGAAAATAACTCTATTAACTCAGTAAGAACATTGCATTTAAAATTGAATTATATTATGTTGCCACTGTGCTGAACAGAGTAGTAGCTAAAGAGGGTGAGTAACGAAAGTTAAAGAGTTGAAGTTTAGTTAAATGTATTAGATCACTTACTGAAGGACTTTAATGAAGAAATCAGCAATTTTTCTTTTTTGCTATATGAAATATAATGCTCTTTTCAATTATGAAATCAGCTTGGAAATTTAATTTTTTTTTTCTTATCGAAAACCGGAAGTGAACATTTCATTTCAGAATTTAAACAATTTCGACATATTTTATTTTTTTATTTTAACTTAATATAGCATAAAATATACCGATAATAAACTAAATATTTTTTAATGTGATCTACATTAGTTAACGAGATATGTGAAATGAAGTGCATACGTGCCGCACTTTGTACGAGACCAGGCACTTTCTTAAGTACTTTAACTTATATATCTTTTTAAGGCTTTTTTGTAAAAATAAAATATTTAAAAAATATTATGTCGAAGTTACTTAAAATTTGATTTGAAATTTTTACTTCCGGATTTCTATACATAAAAAAATTTATGATCCTTTTTACTAGTTAATACAATATTTTTTATATTTTATTATAAATTCCTTGATTTCAATAACAGCGTTCAAAAATGACAGTCCTTAAACTTCGGCAATTCTTAAGATACGAAAATAAAATTCTGTGTACACATCCACTAGATATATAACTAGCACGTCCGCTTCGCCTGAAATGCCCCATATGGAGCATATTAGAAATCACTTTCATATTGAATATCAATAAGAATTAAATCCAATCATTTACACTCTTTGGAAAAAATAGAGACTCGATAAAAATATCAAGTTGACAATTAGTTTTATAATTTTTATTTGATTGTTTTATAAGAAAAATGGTTTTAAATTCGTCCGCTTACATCAATATTCATTAGGAAAAGAACTACAGTTCTTTCGTACCATTTCTGAGTATACTAAAATTAAGTAAAAATTGATGTTAATTTGTTAATTAACATCATTTGACCAAATTGGATAGCAGTGCCGCTTTTTGGTAGTGAAGCGCCCCAAGAAGAGAATTATATTTTTATGTGATATTGAGGGTGTTTAAACATGAGGTATCTTTAAAATTTGCAGTCGTTTTATTCACGGGTACGGTTAATTAAAATGTATAGCGAGACGAGTGAAAAACGTGATTTCATTATTTAAACTTATTTTAAATATGGTGAAAGCTTTTCAGAAGTTGAACAAAAATTTCGCTCCAAATGCGGTTGAGAAAATACTTCAGTAAGCCGTGCTAGACTTATCAGAAACTGGTTTAGCTGAAGAACACAGAAACACAATTTATGAGTGTCATCGTTGTGTTCGTTCAAGTGGCAGCGGTTAGGACACATCAATATCTCGATATCGAGAGATTGTCATAAACTTTTTGTAGAGTCAATTGGAAGATATTGATGTGCAGAATATGTGGTTTCAACAGTATGATGCAACACGCCACACAGCCATAAATTGGCCACCAGATAACATCATCGAGCAAATATCACTAATTAAACCATCATTAAGAGAAAAATTTATCAAAAATTTTGATGAAAGAATGACAGCCTGCTGAGCTAGCAGAGGAGGTCACTTGAGCGACATTCTTTTTTATTATTAACCGGAATGAATTTCATTTGATTTTCAATAAAAATAAATAAAGATTTCACGGAATGTACATATCGTACACATTCTACTAAAGGGGCACAACTTGAATTTTTCAGAAAACGCAAAAAACTGTTATGGAGCTTGTAAACTATTTTTCAGAAAAAAAGTGTGAATTACTTAGAAGTAGGTATCAATATAATATGGTTTAACCGCAGCGATCACAACAGATTTAACGTTCCGACACAATTAAAATTGGGATACTTTTGTATATTGGAGCCTAGTTTCCATTGCAACATGAAGAGAGATATTACTCTTTTTTGGCTCTTTTTTATTTAAAATTTAAATATGATAACTCACACTTGAACACCCTTTATATTTAGAAGCATAAGTTCCTTTGTTGGGCATAAATTTCAACATTACGGGTGGAGAATAGTTTTTTAGCACGCAATTTGGAATCTCATCACTTTGATGAGTATGGCGGTGTCAAAAAATTGGCTATTTAAAAATTATTTTTTTTTTAATGTCAAAACTTATCAGAAATATCTAATAATGATAGAGGTTGCACTAAATACTTATGTATGTGTATATATACAGAAACAGATCTGATACATACAGCCACAAAACGAAAGAAACAATTTGGATTTTGAAAAGAAATTCTTATACTCAATTTCTTTATATTCAAAAATTATCTAAATGAATTGGTACAATCCAAAATAATTTACGAATACAAAAAAACTGTGCCATAAATCTGATAAAAAGCAGGTCTGTTTTTCATGAAAATTCCGTTCAGTATATTTTAATAGCCAAGAAAACTTCTAATAAAAAATAGTTTGATGCAATTATTTTCAAGATGTTACCATATTTATGTATATAAATTGTCTTTTAAATGACACCCTCCAAAACTGAAGACTTTAAAATAGGATGTAAAAAAAGTAATTTTATTAAAACTGATGTTTTGGATAGAAGCAGCACCATTTACGGTGCGGAAATTGTTGTCACTTTAACAATTTTAAGAATGTTTCTTCACAAATGAATGAAAAAACTGTGTTTAATCTTTAAAAATTGACTGCCTAGTGCCTAATCTGTTTGTTAATAACTCTCAAGTCTTTCTGACGATGTATCGATATCAATTTTAGGATTTTACCAAATTGATTATTGTTATTTTAATTCACTTGCTAAATATTTATTTTGTTGACATTATTGTTGTATTGGTTCAAAATTTTGACTCACAGCAAACATATTTATGCAATTCACACTTCATAGAAAAATTGCAATTTGACAAAATTACAATGTGTCAAATGATATCAATATATGAACGAAAAGGATAAGCTCATACGTCACAATCGTGTCTATATTGCCCTACAAAGATCTTTGTACATATTGCTCCACAGTTCAAGTAAATGATCATACTTAAAGTCCAAGTAAAGGTATGTTCAAATTTATCGGCTGGTGGTACCTTACATTTGTATGGGAAACAATATCATCACAATATTGTACCTCGTACAATATTGTAAAATTACAACATTGTAATTATACCAACGCAATTTACAACGAAGTGTGAATTGGATAATTGTATTGTTAATTGATTGATTGTTTGATTGCTCTTAGAAGAAAAATATAATATTTTGAATATAGGAATACATAATTGTTTTGTTGTTCAGTATATCAAAATATATTTAGTGAGCGACAAAAGTATACATACACCCCACTTTCTGTTACGTCGAGAATCCGAAAAAATAATGGAAAAAGTCATAATGCAACTTTGTTGGAAACTCTTTTTTATAGATAATGAGCAAAAAAAAGTTTGTAACCAAAATGAAAGTACTTAACTCTTCGAAAGTGAACGAAACATTTGGACGAGACGTGTTATTCAGTAAGAACCGAACTTGAAACCGTCACTACGTGTCATAACAGCTGCTTCGATTCGTTGGCTAGCGTAACATTTTGGGTTAAATGTCAAAACAGACGTAACGAGTGCAAACGTTCGTTTAGTTGCTATCGTCTCGTCACGTCTCTTTCGGTTAAAGCTTATCACTTCCAAAAAAGTTGAATTTAGATTCATCTGAAAACAAAAATTGCTTCCAGAAATCGAAGTCTTGTCTTTGTGTTCTTTGGCAAAACTGCAAGCGAAGTTTGCAGTCTTTTCTCAGAAATGGGAGGTTTTTTGCTCTCTGTTCTACTATAAAAACCGTGGTTGTTCAAAGTTATCTGAATTTTGCGTGGATGCAAACTCTAGCTATGTGTTTGACAAATTTTGAGGCACTGACTTTTGGACTTTTGTCCACTTCTTTTGAAATCAAGCTGATATCGCTGCAAGATAGGTCGTTTTGGGCAGTCACTACGCTGCTAGTTTTCAATGGAATCAATATCTTTACAATTTTTAATGATCGTATGAACTGTTTATCGACTCAAGACCAATATTTTTAACATTTCACATTTAACAAGAAATTTTCTCTTGTCACTTGATACATACACATTTTCGCGGAGTCGTTATATCAATTAAATATCACGTCCAAATTGCAACTAAATTTTATTATTACAAAGTATGACAAAGTATGAGGGAAAAGTTGCGTAGTGTATGTAGACTTATGTCAGTAGTTTTTGTGTGTATTTTCCAAATATCTTTTTAAAATTATGTTGAAGAAAACATTTTTTTTTGCACATTGTCATGGAAAACGTGTTTCAAACAAAACGGCATCATTACTTTTTTCCATTATGTTTTTGGATACTCGATACAGCAAAAAGTGTTGGGTGTATGTAGTCTTTTGTCGCTCACTGTATATATTTATATTCTATAAATATTAATGAGCATTTCATGTGTCGAAGTTTCAAAAGATTATTTTCTGCTCAGTTCCCTTTTTAATTCCAAATACGACTCGTGGAGCAAGAGCATGACATATTTTGAGTTCGAATGTATACATTGGTTACATTAGCAATTACAGGTAAAGTATGCTAGAAATTAATAAAAACACAAATTATTATGTTATGTTGAATTTTTTCACTTCCTTTGGCATAAACCTCAATTTGAAAGCTGAGAAAAATAAAGTTTGTCAATATATAAAAAACACACTTCAAAGAAAACAAAGTCACATGTTTCAATGTCTTAAGAAGGATTAAATGTGTTTAGTGCAAAGCTGAAATTGCAGCCTAAATTGCTGCATGTTGACTTTTATAATTGGGAAAAAATTATACCAATAATAATACTGATATCAAGTTCATACACATGCATACATATGACCTTTGAAAAATTGATTTAATTTTCGCTAGGAAACATGGAATTTTTGAAGAGTACCATAAATAGAAAAAAAATTTTATGATCAGGTTTCATAAGCTGTAACTAAAAACCGAACTTTGTTTTCAAATAAGTATATTTAATTAGATGTCGAAAAATATTTTGAATTCATTAAAGTATAGGTGTCAAAAGCCCCCATTCGGCTTTATGTTTATTGAGGGCGTTGCCAAAAAAAAATTATTCGCCGCTCGGAGCAAGATGCAGTTACCCTACCAACAAAATTTTGAATTTTTTCACCGTAAAAAATTTGTATTTCTTAAAACAAAAAAAATGGCATCAGCTTTTACGTTTCGACATTACGTAACCTCATGGGGCCCTGCATTTACTAATTCACTATTGGCAATGACCGTGTATGATATTATAGTTTCTTTAATGCTGTATGTTTCGACAGGAGCTAGAGGACGTAAAGGCGATAAAGATATTATTCACTAAGCACCATTAAGTAATGGATCAGTGGCCAGGCATCCTGCATAATCTCGAAGAAGCATTTTAATAATCAATTACTGAGGAAGAACTTAAGCAAATTATGAATTTTTAATCGAATCAGTATGGTTTTAAAATATTGGATCGCTTTCAAAATTTATTAAAGAGAATATTTAAAAATGATAGCATTAGATATAAACAGGACGTGTCGACAATTCAAAGACAATAGGATTGTTCAAAGGAAAACGAGTCTGAATCTGGAGCCTTATCCAAACGAAATTCGGGGGACTTACCACACTTGGGTGCATGATTATTAGAATGTTCATGGTAACTTAAAAACTGATGGGATTGTAGGGCCAGTTGCTGCTACATAAAGTCCTCACGTGGTGCTGTTATTTCGGTACCCGAGCATGCGAGAAAGATAAGATAAATGTCCCTTGGTCTAAGTTAGTAAGTAGTTTGTAATGTTAGCAGTCATAATTCAAGTGGTACAATTATGTGAGGCTGAAATTTGAGAATATAAGGAAGAAGGGTTAGCAGTAAAATGTTATTGATAAAAGGCAGAACTGAAGCTCTCACCTCTAGATCTGTCATGCCACTGAATTTAAATAATGCTTGATTTCTTTACAATTCTAGAGAAATTACGACCAATTCTCGGCACAAATATCATTGCTTAGGTTTCAGAAGGAATTTTTTGACAAAAAAAAAAAACATGTCCAGTAATATCGTCTTAGGTAGTGATGGCATGTTCGGTATACATAATTCTACTTATTTCAGTGCATTTGCGTTGTAAAAAATATGATTGAGTACGTTCGACAAATTCTTAGTACAGTCGGTTAAGGAACGAATTTTCTGCACATTTGGCGAATTTTGAGTATATTTTCGGTCCATTCGGACCAATTCTAATTTCTGTGATATATGCGTAGAAAAATCGAATGATTTGTGATTTTTTTTAATTTTTCCTTAGTAAACATTGCTGAAATTTACGTCAAAAAAATAATCGGGTGATCTTTTTTTACTACATTTTAGAAGGTTTCTTTAAATTCTGGTGTCAGTGGCAAAAAAAAATACAACCTTTCTTATAAAACTAAGTCCCACGTCTCGATTCATTACATTTCTATGAAACCGTAATGGTATCCTGGTATTGCAATATCTTATGCGGCAGTGCCTAAGTGGTTAATTGCATGTATTTCACTGCTACTGCTTCCTTTAGCGTTTGCTAAACATATGTAGATGTATTCATTTGTTTTTACGACGCCTCTGTCCTATTCTGCCATGTAAAAGCGAATGTAATAAAAATAAAGTATGTTTGTTTTATAAAATTCCAACATTAATAAATTGCAATTTATGTTTCCACTATTGTTGCTGACTTTCATTTTTGCCGTTGGCATTAGAACAGAAAAACAAAAAAAGATAGGGAAAAACATAGAAAAATCTTTTTCTAAAAGTTCGTGGCAGCACATAAATGGGCGAACATCCCTGTTGAAAAGAGGAAATTGCAAGAGATGGGCGAACAATGATGTGTAATCATTCTTTTGTTGGTTTCTGACTTTGATGAATTGCATTACATAAAAATACAAACACAAATGCGAAAAGAAGAAAGTCGAGAAAAAAGAAAAGAAAAATGTGTTAAAACGAAACTAAAATATTTAAACGTCAGTTAACACGTGGAAGGCGTAAAATGCCGAAATTACTCAAATTGTAATGGAAAAGGACAATAAATGAAAAGAAAGGCTCGTCGGTGAATAAAAAGCCAAGGTAATTAGTTAATTTTTGTAGTTGTTTCATATTGATAAATTTTGGAAATATAGTAAACAAGAATAGGTTTCATTGTAACGTTGGCAACTCTGAAAACCTTAAATTGAAATTAGTAGTTAATTAGCCTTATTAATATACGTAGCAGATAAAATCCCATTCTCGGAAATTGCCATGAATAATTGAGACTAATTGAAATGGTCATCTTCAAATAGCAGGAAATAAGAAAAAAATTACTCAAGCCCCACTGCGGTTCTTTTGTTTTGCAAGGCACGTAAGGAATAAACACTTGAGTTTCTATTAATTTCACACCAAGGCAGGGCCTATCTAGGGGGGATGCTAGGGGATAGAACCCTCTCCCCCCCCCCGAAATATTTTGACGAACACTATATAGAAACGATTTTGCAAAGAATATACACTACGTAGAAAAAATCTCAAATCCACAACCCCCCCCCCCCCCCCCCCCGAAGTAAAATCCTGGATACGGCTTTGCACCAAGGAGTCATAAGTGAAGGTATAATTTTAAGACATTATTTCTTTATAAAAATAATTAAGATTCTATGAAATCGGGCAGGCATCCTTTTAAAATTTGCTATTCTGTATGAAATCGAGTGTTGGACGAAGAATTGAGTGAAGAAAGATAGCTTCAGATAACATTTTTCAGCTAATCGACTATGCACAGATGCATACCCATAGTTTAGTTCCCATTGGAAAAGACTTGACTTTGGGAAACTGACTGAAAGTTATGCTAGAGACAGTAGGGAAGTTTTATATGAAATTAAGCGCTGCAACGAAATTCGAAAGCTAGAAAAATATTGAGTCAAAATAAGTAATGCAAGAAAAGTTCATGTAAAAAGACTACCAGAAGATATGAAAAGATGTTCCAAAAAATAGAATACTTGAGATGATGATGAGGATATGAAGTGATCCAAAAACAAACAAACTCCTGGTAGTCGAATTGGGTCACGAGTCCTTTGTAATACATAAGCGTCGCTTAGGGCAGTAAAAGACAAACCACAAAAAATGTGCCGTTTGTGGCACTTTACAACAAACACGTATCTATTCTTAAGAAAAGAAAACAGTAACATTCTACCACTGCCGCGAACATTTTTATTGTTATGGTCCTCGTAATTTGAAATTCAAATTCTGTTTAGCATAACTAGCATAATTTTATAAATTTTGTGTACCTTATTTTGTAAATCAAAATTCGAAATAATATATCACAATGTGCAGGTTGTTTTCTTAGTAAATTGTATTTTTCCATGTTGAAAAAAGAATTTATTGTAGTGAAGCGTCAAAGTACCTCTTCACCCCGGGTGCTAAATGTGTACGGTACGCCACTAGCTGTAGAGACGGCGTAATGTGGGTCTCTTCAGAGACATAACATTTTTCAAATATGGGTCATGGAAACATAGCCCTTTCCCAATCAATATATCAGTTATTCGTAAAGGTAATTCAACAGCTAAAAGCCTGTTGACTGCAATAATTTATAAATTAAGAAAAAAAAAATGATTACCAAAAAATTTTTCTGAGTAAAAGGAACTTGTAGTATTTTTTCAGTATATAGTGCGTCATTTTCGCCTTTCGTTTCAATGTTTCATATGTCTATGTATATCCCAGAGTTGTTGTTTTTTCCCTTTGTTATCAAAGTTTGTTTACTAAAAAGCATTGTATCAAGTTGTAAAATTTCACATCACCGTTGATCACTGTAAGTTCAATTATCATTTAATTATTATTATTAAAATCTGCCAATACAACAAGCAACTAAAAGCCTTACTATTTACACATAACTTTTATTTAATCCGCTACCGTTAACACCCACAACAACATCATACACAGTTTCAATAACATACTACAGATTTTAATTGTTTTATAAAAAGTAAATAATCACAGCTCCGCTGAATGGAATTTCAAATTGAATAAAAAATTTAATTAAAAACATTAATTCGATGTATACAGATACTCGATGCTATATGCAGGTGTTTGGTCTAAATAATTTTGTTTTAGTTAAAACGTAAAATAACTATTTCAATAAAAAATTGATTGCAACAAAAAATGACCCAACCAACAGTTCCTTTGATTTCAGATTTCATTGTTATACTCCAACATGGGGAATACAAATGGAGCAGATAATAAAAAAAAAATCATAGTTAACAATGAAGAACGGACGAAAAAAATTTATTCAGAGATAAAAAGAGAATACAGGTAGTCCCCGACTTACGACCGTTCGACTTACGACTATTCGCACTTACGACCAATTTTTTTTTCAATTTTTTTCATAGAAAATCCTTAAAATAGTTTCGGGGAGTCCCTAAAATATGTATATGAGAAAAAATTTAAAAAAAAACAGTAGTATGTACAAGGATTCGATTTATTTCAGTACAAATAATACGTTTGTTTAAGTGAATAATTTTATATCATCCCAAAAATGGCTGGAACTAGTAGTACAGTATGTAATATTTTTCTTTAGTTATTTTTTATGAAACTCGACTTACGACTTAATCGACTTACGACTGATAACTAGGAACCTATCTCGATCATAAGTCGGGGAATACCTGTAGTGGAAAAACAACCATGATGACCCATTACTTTTGTAACATTGTGTGTAGTACGTGCACACAACCATAAAAAGAAATTCGTTGTTTTCACACATACATATGTGTGTGTGTGTGTGTGTGTGTGTGTGTGTGTGTATCAACAGATCGAAAGAGAACAAAACTTTTTCATAAAATTACCAGTCTTTCCTTGCAACATTTTATTAGCTTTGCCCAAAAAGAACCTTATAGTTTACAGAATTTACAATTTTTGAGAAAAAATTTCATCAATCCGCTGCTTAATCAATTGGGACGTGGACTAAAGACCTAGATGTAAGAATTGCGACAAACCTTTTACTCTATTCAATGAAGCTTGAATATGATAAGAATATTGAATTTTAAATGTCACTTAGATTTTGTTAAAACTTGCTAAGTAGCCAAATGGAAAGTTTTCGGGTGAGTTTTGTCCTCCACTTTTTTAATATAAAAGGGCAAACACGGCCACAAAACGAGCAACTTGCAAAATATCTTTAAAATCCACAGAAATTTGTATATTTGGGTTTCTGAGGTCGAGGATCAACAGTTTGGTGACTTGAGTTCTTGTTCGTCGCCCACAAAAGCCACTATATACTAATTTTTGTTGTTGTAAGTTGTACTATAGCAGCAGAATCAGAAACGCTAATAAAGAAGAAGGCAAAAAATTTCTTCTAATAAGTTAAATCTCAATTAAAATGTTTAAGTGTTGGGCATCAACTTTTTTATCTCTTATCTTATGTCCTCATTGGGTATAGTGCCTTCTACAAAACTTTTGCAATGTAAATGATCAGAAGCGAGTGCTCTCAATTTTCTCCAACAAAGTGGGTATCGCTTTCGGACTATTATCGATCGGGGAATTCGAATCCGTGATTTATTTTTCTTCTTGTTATACCCTACACAAAGGGTATATTCACTTTGTCATTCCGTTTGTATCGCATAGAAGGGGGCGTGGCAGGTATGAAAAAGTATATATATTCTTGATCAGAGTCACCACCTAAGTCGATATAGCTGTGTAGCTGTTGAAATCAAGTTTACGGGAAAACTAAGAAAGCTAATTCAATGAAATTTGGCACACAGTTCACACCTTCTTGTAAGCTGCTAGCATATAAAAATGGGCGAAATCGGTTTACGGCCACATCTTCCACCCATACTCTGTGTAAATATACCCAAGTCCATTTTGAAAAAAAGTTGCTGCGATTTTGATGAAAATTGGTGATTTATTGAAGATGAAAACAAAATTAAGATAAGGCTAGGTTCTAAGTTTGAATAGGCTCTTAAAGGGGCGTGGCACAGCCCTAAATTTTAACTTTTATAACGCCATAGCTCGTAAACGGTTTAAGATGTTGTGATGAAATTTTGTACACGAATACAGATCTTATGAATCTTGAATTGCGCATAAATTGGGCGGAATTGTAAAAGTGGGAGTGGCACTTCTTAAAAATTAAAAATTTTAATTTCGTATAATTCCAAAATGGTACATATGATTTTCATTAAAATTTTAAGGGATGATACCACTGACAACAATACAAGCTACGTCAGTATACTGTAACAATACAAGCTACGTTAGTATACTGAAAAATATATCTTAAGGGCGTGGCACCGCCTACCGTATTTATAAACGTTATAAAAAGAGAACTAACAACGCAATCGTTATGAAATGTAATGAGGCGGATATAGTTGCTAAAAGGTGTCTTCTTGAAAAATTTTGACACAATTGTCCCGATGGGTGTGGCACCTCCCATATAAGCGAAATACGTATATTTACATAGATAGTGCGCTATGAGAGACATCTTCATAAAATTTTGTGTAGAGATGTAAATTACTATAAGCTTCCAAATTAAATGAAACTTGACAAGATTGTATCAGTGGGCGTGGCACCTTTGTTTTCAAAAAGCTATTTCTGGATGAAAATCGGTCTGGATTGCATCAGTGTCTCCGCCCTAAATTTTAGGAATAATTACGACACATATCGCAAACGATCCAAGCTATTGTGCTAAAAATTGGTTTGTTTATTGAACCAAAAGTGGGCGGAATTGGAGAAGTTGGCGTGGCATATTTCGTGTTTTTCATTTATATTCGATTTTTTCAACATTTGCCATATTATTTTGACATTTTCGATCTTTTACCTTACTCCTTCAATTTCATTCGACATTTTCTTTATTCTTTCGACTTTTTCATCAATTTTTCAGCATTTTTCATATACTTCGACTTATTCAACCTTTTTTAATGGTTTTCATATTTTTTCAACATTTTCATTTTTTTCCAACACTTTTCAACATTTTTGAACCTTTTTACATTGTTTTCGACTTATTCAACCTCTTCAACATTTTTTTAAACATTTATTTAAAAAGTACTTTCAATGCAGTGTAAGGTATGTGAGTTTCGGCCTGGCCGAAGATAACACCTTTACTAGTTTTTTCTTTCTTACAAACAAATTTAAAATTTTTTTCCATTTTCTACGACTGAAATTTTTAAAATTTTGCACGAAAATTTTCTGGATTTTTCGAGAAAAATAATGGACTTATGAAAAAATCGCTAGCAAAAATTAAACATGTAGGTTCGTTTTTACCTTTACAATTTGCTGAACTTTTTTAAAATTTTATCTCCACTATTTTCATTTGGGGGCCTTAAGTACGCAGCACAAAAACCCTAATTGATGCACTCAACTCGCGAATGTCGAATTATAATGCAGACATAAATTAGATCCTGCTTTTTTTTGGTTTTTATTTGCTTGTCATTTACGCACTTCTTGGTATCTCACTCTGAAAATTTTTAGAGGGTTGAATATTAAATATAAATCCATGTTCGGACATGAATAAATCTAAATATTTGTTTTGCCTTCAAGATTCTTTGATTTAATCGCTTCTCCGAACAAACTATCGCCTGGCATCAGAATATATAATTGCACGCGATCGATACCATCGTCTCGGTGATTGAAATATGACCCGTCCTCCATTTAACATGTCTATTGGGCATGTGTTAAAATACATTTGTATGTGTGTGTGCAATGGTTTTTTTTATTGTTATGTACTTCCATCACCATGACAAAACATTGTCTTGCTGGTCTTAACTAAGTTGGGAAAGTTTCCATTTGTATTAGGGAGGAGTATGAAAATAACATTTTTTATATTTTTCTGAAAAAAAAAACAAGTTGCTATAACTATGGTAATTATGTACATTAAATTTAAAATTTTTAAAAAAAAATAATATATGAGTAAATATAGAATAAAAAAAAAACTGAAAAGTGAAAAGTTTTTTTGGTAATTTTTTTGATATTGCAGCACGTGGGCAACAAACACCCCTACCCTGTACTAAGTATTTGTAAACACAAAAATAAATTTGTTTTCTTATTATACCTTAAATCTTATGGCTTTTATTAAAATATTTCCAAAATGAAGCCTTTAATTGCTATTTTTATCAGCTTTTTACAAAAATTTAATTTTCTTCCAAAACAAGCGAAGTTTTGTGCTGCGAAAGGGAGCGCCCACTTAATGCTGATAATCTGGGCACGCGCTGTTTCTAACACCAAATGAACTATGAGTTTCTTTAGGTGAAAGATGTGTTGTGCACATTAAAGGTCATTTTGATTATCACGGAAGTTGCCGTGAGCGTTAATGAGCATTGCATTGCAATTAGGTGTAATCTCATGCTTAGATTGTTTGCAGAAAAGAAGGTTGCTCCTTGGTCACTATGTTATTGCTAGCTGGAATGGGCATCTATGAAAGAATATTAAACGTCACTTCTTGTTGTTTCAGTGATGTTTTCAATTAGTAGTTGTATGTATGACCAATATATTTTGTGTAGTATGAATATAGGTATAGTTTGGGCTTTTAGGTCACGATATCTTTTATATAAATAAGATCAGATTTTATTTCATAACCAAACGTTTTGCCAATGTTTTTAATATTTCAACTGATATGTAATAGCAACCTAATATCACATGGCTTTTATTAGAAAAGGCGATTGGGTGGATTGAAATAAGTTTATTTTCAGAGTCCGATTGGACCTTATAGCACATAATTTTGGGTCAGAAACAGACTCTATAACCCTAGATAGTGACTGAAGAGCCAGTGGATTTTTATTCTCCACCTTCGAAAAATTTAATACAACTGGACCCGATAGTGTAATTCTGAAAAGATTCTATAGAGCAAGTCGCGCCAACTCATTGACAAATTAGTCAATGTGGCTATGTTAATTTCTAGACCAAGAAAATACGCAACATTCTTTTACAAAGCTTTACACCTATAAAGTCAAAACTTTTTTATAAGCGCCTGGAGCGTGTGGTTGAGTGATATAAGTGGTTAAAAGTTCCCTGGATTGAATGCAACATTCTCATCAAAGTGGTTGTTCCTGTGAATCAGCTCTACACAATCTTGCTACAGAAATTGAAATTTTGCTGAAAGCAGTGACCTAACTACACAATGGTGCTTTTTGTTGGTGTCTGTTGGGCTATTGACAATGCAAGATTTAATTCCCTTGTGCTTCCCTGAGAATTATAAGGCTGAAGAAACTACTCGAATTTAACAGTGGAGTTACTTTAAATTAGCGACGAGATAGTTAACATCTGATGAAGGCCAGGGCGAGAACATCACTGTATGTAGTGCCTTGTTGTTGCTGTGATTCTCTATCGAGTGAACTGCATAATTTTGGCGCACTTTGTTTATATTTTGCTATGATTCTTAACAGGTTAATGCAAAAATAAAACATAGTATGCTGGGAAATTATTGCTGATTATATCGTGTAGCAACGATTAAAACTACTGCTTATATGCAGCTAGTTGCCCATTTTTCTTCTTATGCAATTGCGCTTGTAATTTATTTCTGTTTTTTGTTTTTTGTACTGAACAGGGAACTCAAATAAAAACTATAATATTAAATTAGTATAATCTTATGTTTATTTATAGTAATTAACAATACATTCTCGAATTTTAACAAGTTAAAAATAACCCTTTTTGGAACTAATGAAAGCTACTTCCAAGAGAATTTGGTTAGAACCTCAAGTGTAGCAATCTACTTATCTATCAGCCAAAAGGAAATCTATATGTAAGGCCTGCTAAATTTTGTGATAACTAATTCTATTAAAATCGTTGCAAAAGTATGATACTCTTGTGTCTATTATCTCCTCACGGAGCATGAGACCTCCACAAAACCTTCAAATCTTACTGCCCGATTAATGTATTTCCTATTCCAGCTATCGTTTTTATGAACAAAGCTTGAAGAAGAAGTATGGTTTGGGCTAAATAGCTGAACAAAAGAACGTCTAAGCTTTTTTCTCCGACGCAAGATCTGCGTTTCATGGAAAACTTAAAAATTGGGCACACAACTAACATGCAAATCCCCTCTTTTCTGTTCCTAGCATCTATTCTCTTTCATGGAGGCTGTGCAAAATTGACGCACCGTCTGTGCTACGAGTTAAGTTTCCTCGTTGCTTACCATAGAGCGGAAGCAGTTCCTCTGTTAGCAGGCTGCTACTTTAACCATAATATACATTAAATGATGTAAGTTGAACAAAACAAACGATTTTTCCATCTAATATGTTTTTATTAAAAATCATTAAAGAATGGTGCATAAAATCAAAATAACTCAATTATGTTGTTGTTCTTCCAAGAATTACAGTGTAAAGCAATAATTTGAACATAAAAAAAAACAACAATGAAAAAGTAAGAAACCAATATCCTGGCTATAATTTTAATAAAATAACCATTTTAACGACACAACAATGATTTTCAGTACCTATTTGCGCTTCATCAAGTAAAAACCCTTAGGAGTAATAACACTTATACCTTGTGGGTTGCCACGCAGCAGACTTTTAACCCTCGATAATTTCAATTTGTCAATGGTACCCAGCGAAAAAGTGCTACTCTTCCTGTTTTGTAACTCATGTGTGTGTAAAAGTTGGTAGTCCTAGGTTAATACGCCAGTGTCTCGAGAGAGAAATTCGAGCGAATAATCAGAAAATTAATATAAATCAAAACGATGTCAACAAAAAGAAAATTAAAAAGTCTTCGAAAGTGCGTAGCAGCAAAACAAAGAAAACCGAAAAGGTGAGAACGTTAAAAATGTTTGTGTATATGTGACTCCTTAGGGGGTGTTGGCCGTGTGAGCTTGAAAATGGCATTGTATTTTTAAAAGTCATTTCTTCTCGCTTAATTTTTTTTTTTGCAATTGATAGCTTAGATATGGCTGACAATCGAAATAAACGTCAATCACCAGAATCGTGGTGGGCCTCGTTGTGAGAGATCAAAAAAAAAAAGATTCGCTCAATAACTCAGAAATTAAGCCACAACTAAAAAATTATGTTTTGATCAATGAGGAGATAAAAATACATCGATTTCATGTTCAAAAGATTTCCGTATGGCAAGATTCGACCCACTTTTCGTAGTTCTAAAATTTTTTTTTGACCATCTCCATTTTAAAAAAAAATGCAGCTGTTATCTCATTGACGACCATAAGCTTCTGAAATGTTATCCTATGAACTCACAGCATGAAATGTTCTATTGAGCTGGAACTAAGCCAAAAATGTCCGAAAATTATAAAATATGATTTTAGACTTAAGGGAGCCCAATTCCATTGTACAACATTTTTTTTTGTGTTTCATAAATAACTAGTATCTTACATCAAAAAATTAGTTATTAACTAGAAACTAACATGAAATTGTGATGTTCACCGAAACTGATTTGTAGAACATAAATATGCATTGATTGCAATAGATATTCGTTGGATTTTCTATTTTATTTGTTGATCAATTCACATATCTCTTTCTAGAATCGCTTTTGCCCATAGGATGAGATGGAGTTCAACAATTGCCACTATTTCCAATTTGTGATATGTTTGAACCGTTCTCTGCCGTGAAGTGAGATCAGAGATCAAATTTGTAGCGAATAATCATCTGTAATCAAGAGAACTTAGTACTGGCCCTTCAAGGAGACTTTTCTTTTCACATTTACTGTAAAAACCATAAGAACTACACAGGTTGACAAAATTTGGTCAGACCTCTGATTCTGAGATCTGAATATGTTTTGACGTCCTGAATTCGAGTCCGAGGTCAAATTTCTGTAATGGTTCCGGATTTCGAGATTCTAACCCAAAAATTTAAAAAGGGTATTTCGTTATATTTGAGGTTATATTGCTTCGAAAAGTAATTGCTTTTAGATCGATCTGGTTCCAAGCAATTAATTTGTTCAGACTGTTGAAGAACGACCGACTCCCACAGACCATACTGAGTTTCTGAGGTTTTCCTTCTATTAAATTAAAACGGCTGTTGAAAAAAGTCCGTTGACGTCTGTAGGGACACCCGTGCCCCTTTGTATTTTTTTTTGAATTTTATTAAAATGTTACAAAAAATATTATTAAAAGTAATAATGCTAAAAGTATTTGGTTCTCTAACTCAAAGTTGAAGAAATTTAATTGGACTATTAGTAAAAGTCAATTGGAAATAGCAATTACGACATAGGCAAAACGAGTATTTCAAAATTAATATAAGTCATTATAATCCACTTTTATGTCTAATTAACGTTGAATATTTTCAAAAGTAGATATTCCTGTTTTTTTTTTTTGTAACATAATACAAGTCATTTCGTGTTAAGCTTTTTTTTAAAATTTTTTGTGTTTGGGACACATGTGTTCCTTGGTCGTCGAAGAATTAATGAAAGTTTTTAATTAACATTACTCGTTCAAACCTGAAAACAATATTTTTCGCCCAAAATAGATTTTTTTGCTCAAAATTATGATATTCATTAGAAACTTTACTACGGTGAAGGTTGGGTGAAATATTGTCGTATGGGGATTTTTCGGGCATGTGCTCTTATCTCTTATTTTTCTACTTGTGGCTTAGATTTCGAGCTATTGAGCCAAATTGTTTTGTCGGCTTCTCATAACCAGGCCCACCAGGATTCTGGCGAGTGACGTTTATTTCGATTATGAGCCTTACTTAAGCTATAAATTCCAAAAATAAATTAATTGAGAGGAAATGTCTTTGAAAAAAGCAACGCTACCTCTCGGACTAATACGTATTACTAAAATCAACAACATTTTGACATAAGAGGTACATTTATTTATACATATGTGTGTATGGACGTGTTTGTAAAGAGCAAATACCTACACTCATATGCATGAATAAGTGCTTTGATCAAAAGACTCACATACATCTGCAGCTCAAAGTCACCGATGAATAGAAGATGTCAATCGAAATTTTGGTTAAGCTGTAAATCAGTGCGATTGCAAGTTAATGTAGGTTTTCATGTGAAATTCAAAAGAGCCTCGGTTCATATGAAGGTAGAAGAACAAATACCATTGTCTTGAAATTCCAAGAAGTATGTAGCAATGATCCTAGACACGTTTTGCACTTCGAAGGCTGTGAAGGATTTCAAAACTTTTGGATTTTTTGGAACAAACCCCTATGAAAAATCTAAGTACTTGCTCTACTTACATGCATTGGTATGTACATGAGTGTTTGTTAGTTATTATTTAATTTCATTGATACATTTTTAAATATATCGTTTAATGTAAACTATCGATAGTTTGGCTTAAGAAAAGTTTGATCATTTTGCACTCATCTGCCTTATAAATGTGTTGACCGGATTGAATAACACCCCTACATTTTTCTCTGAAACTATATTTTTTATAACCTAAAGGGGTGTATTTCAAGATCACTAAAATAATGGGTGGAGGCTGAAGTTAAAAATGTTTTTTTTTATTTTAAAAAATATTTACCCCTTTCCTACAGCAACTGGGTACACTTCGGTATCAGTAGAAAAAAGGAAATGAAAGTGGTCATTGATTTGCTAGTTAGCTACTTCAAATTGCAACAATAATTCAAAGCAAAAAATAAAAACTAAATATAGAATGAATTAAACTAAATCCGGCCTCTAGGGCCAATTTGCATAGGACTTACGTACTTACTCACTTGAGAAATAATTCTAAAATTAAGATTATGTTTAGATTTTTTTCTCAAAATGTGCTCTTTTAAAAATGGATTTTTTGTTGCCGAGACCGAGGCGAGACGAGATTCTAGTTGTTCTCGCTCTCGCCTCGTTTTATAAATTTGAGTCTCGTCTCGCCTCTTTCTCGGACGAGAACTTGCCATCACATATCTCGCCTTGCCTTGCCTTGCCTCGCCAAAACCGCGGTATAAAGCGAAGATTTTATTACACTGAAAAAAAATTATCAGGCCTTCATATTGTCGGCATACAAGCAAAATTGCCTTTCTGCAAACAAATAATTAGTGGGAGACGATAATGAATCTTTTAATTAACTTAACTTTGTGACATATTAATTTCGGTTAATAAAAAGAAATGTATACAGAACCTTTTTTTCAGGTATATTTTTTAAAGGTATATTCTTAGATTATTAACTAAAATTTTGTGTATTTCATCAAAAACACAAAATTTTATTTTTTGTAGATGGTCAATTTTGCTTGTATGCCAACGATACATTCAACTAGCAATGCCGGCACGCGTTGCTACGCCTCAAAAAGCAAAATAAAATATATGTTTTTATTTTTGGTGGATTGAATCATATATGATGATTGATGAGATATGATGAACTTAATTCTTTTCTTATATGGGACGGCGTGGCATTGCACATTTTTTTGTTTTGATTGGATTTCTGATTTGCGTACACAAAAGCTTAGTAGACTTTGCAATGCGGCAAGTAACTTGATGGCCGTTTCAAGTGCGCTTCCGCAGACCTCTATTACCCATGGTACAATTATCATGGTAGGCAAGTGACAGATTTTCTTCTATAGTTTTATGCCAATCTTTTCTGTCAAAACGGCCTGTTTTGTTTTTGTTTATTGAGTTTGTCAGAATTATTCTTTTGTTTTTGCTCTGTTTGTTTTTGACATATATGATAGGCATTTTCTCGGTTACATAATTTGATATTAAGAAGATAGGGCTACCATGTACGATTGTACCATGGGTTTTGCAAACGCTGGAGTAACGCTATAACGTGCGTTGGATTTTCTTGGATACATATAATATGGTATAAAAATTACCATGTCGATTTCGTTGAATACGTAGTGGATGCAACCACCATTTTCTGTTTTTATGTTTATGTTTTAAGTATTTAAGCACAAGTTAATCAAATAAAGTATTCGTAAATTGAACATTGTGTTTCACTGAGACTCCGAGGGATATGTACATATATATGTATATGTCCAGATCCAAGTCACATTTTAGAAAATAAAATTGTCATTTCTAATAAATAAAAATCGAATCAAATTTCAAAAAATTTTATTAAAACAAGAAATACTGCGAGGCAACCTCGTTCTCGGAACCGATAATACGCAATGTGCTGAAGAAAATTCAATGAAAATATGAAGGAACTTGATCAAGTCTAAAAATACGCAAAATATTGAAAAACTTGGTAATTTTTGAAAACTAAAAGCCGAAAAAGTTTAAAAATGTAGAAAAGGTCCAAAAAATGGAACTTGAAAAAGACTAAACAAACCGGAAATATGTGAAAAATTATGAAAACAGTTGAATATGGTTGAAAACTGAAAAAAAAGATGAGGTTAAAAAAGTTGTAAGAGGTTGAAATAGTTAAAAAGTCATAGAACATAAGATGATTTTGAAAAATGTTCAGAGGTGAAAAATCTTGAAAAAAATTGAAGCACGCTAAAAAATAATGTTAAAATGATTATAAAATCCTAGGAAATTCAATGAAATTGAAAGAATCGAGAGGGGAAAATGTTGAAAGAAGTTAAATAGTCCAAAAATATATAAAAAAGTCAAAACTATTGAAATGTGTATGTAAACATTTAGTAGATGGTGCAATTGTTTTAATTTTAAGCGTACAAAATTTTCACTTTGCAGACTAAAAGTCAATTTATTTCCAAAAGTGTTTCGAAACAGACCTACTTGTTCTTATATATACTCTACAATTGTCATGATTATTTATATGTTAACTGAAATATAATTTTCATTTACAAAAGTTCAAAAGTATTTACCCTGCACGAACTTAAATTGCATAGTAATGTAATGAAGAATGTAATTTACTTAAGTATAGCCTTACAATTCATAACCTAGAATTGTCAGAAGCCTTAGTCTTAACTTCGCGCTCATTTGCTTCGGTATTGAAAAATGACGCAGGATACCGGTATGTCGAAATCTCAATGTTCAGGGATTACAGTCCCTACATATGATAACGTATGTGCCATTTTAATTTTGTTTTTATTCAGACGTTTTTTTCTTTTTCGACAACAAATATTCTTTTTTTTCGAACATTGATAAAAGTGTGTAAATAAAAAAAAATAAAAAGGACAGTCGCAACAAAACGAAAGGGCTTATCCAAAGAAATAACAATGACAATGAATGAAATTGGAATACAAACGATCAAAAGGTAACTGTCAAAATATCATTGAGTTATTGAACTTTGAAAAGGGTATAAAAGAAATGTAAAACACGTCAATGCTTTAAGTATTTACGTGTGTTTGTATCTGCTATCGTGAGGATTCCGCAAAAACTAAAGGCAAAAAGAAATATGTATTTAAATCAATTTTATAGGGATATTAAGAAACTGACGAATACGTTGGCTTGAAATTTCACTATTATTTTAATAAAGTTGTTTTCATAAAAGGTTTATTTTAGCGTAAAAAAATATCGCCTTTGATAATATCAATGCAGTGGCAAATGTCAATTGCACTTAGTTGAAGTTGAGCTCTCAGGTCGGTAGTTTTTTAGGGTAAATACTTTCAACGGTGTCTCAAGGAAAAAAATCAATGATTTCATGTTTGATTCGACCATGAAAGCTAATGACTTGGCGCCAAAGTCGAAAATGTTTAAGTTAAACAAAAGCATATTTGATTTGGATTCAAACTGCCGAATAGGGTTTTGTAAGAATTCAAAATCAAACGAACCAAATATTACTCCTATGTATGTAAGTCCAACATTTTCTTACCACTCACTAAATCCAGTCAGTTGATGATAAGGTGGAAAATAATTTTTGAACAACACTTGCGGAGATCTTGAGCAGATGAAAGGATCTGTTAAAAAAAGTTCAGTCACATTGCATTATATTAAGGTTAGCAGTACTTTCTTCATATATGTAAGCACATGGGAAGTCTTTTCATAATCTAAACTCACAGTGATTTAAATCACAAATTATAAAAGCGGGAGTAGATCTCAATTGACCGATCTCTGCTGGGGATTTTTATAGTAGATCGCATACTTAAGACTCTTCGAAACGAAGTAGTCAAAGTGAAAGTATATACAGATGATGTAGTTATCTTCGTAAGACTTAAAACTTTTTTAAGTCATGTGTTAACGCTCAAAAAATTAAACATATTTCCTTTTCTAAAGCTTAGAGACGTGCGCTTAAGAAAAACAGGTCACGATCCAGGGAGTGATAATATTTGTAAAACCTTTCGATGTCTGACCTATGAATAAAAAATTATGTGTATGTGTTAGTTAAGAATTTTTCATGTGACTGCGGATCGATAATCAACAGGAGCACGTATTTGAATTGTTAAAACCTATCTGCAAAATGGAGAAAATTAAATTAACCCTAGGAGGTTCAACCAGGTCTGTGCAGACATTTTGCTTATAAACGTGTGTATAACTTTTTCATTTTGCGTGTTAGAGACGAATGCGACCATGACTTCTTAGAAGCTGATACGACATAGCACAAAATCAGATCGAATAAAATTCAGCAGCGAAAAACTCGATTTCATTGCATGTATTGCAAAAAACCGGAGGGTCTACAGCATTCACATGCCAGGTTGGCGTGCTTTGAATGCCATGTCTAGCCATTATTTTCTTACCTATAGTAAATAGCCTGAAAAAAATAAATTTTTTAGGGATGCAACCGATACCGATACGATTACCAATATATCGGTATATTCCGATGTATCGATATCGGCGATATTTATTTGCCGATACACCGATATGTACAAAAAAAATTTTCCTGTGCCCCAAAGAGTCATAATCAATTGAAAACATTCAGCAACACTAATATTTTCACAGTAGGTACCATGTCAAGTGAATAAAGGAACTGTAACGGAAAAGCCTTCAAGAAAAACCATTATCATCAGAGATTCTAAGTGAAATTTCTTCTATTTTATTTTAAATTCTGCCTTTGCTGTCAAATTCAGAAAAGATAGGCACCGAAATTTCCAAATTACTCTTGAAAAGTGAAAGTGAAGAATCTTATTAATTAGCAACGGCACTCGATCCTCGATATAAACTACGAACATTCCAATTGTGGTCTACTATTTCTACGGCAAAAAACAGCTTGCAAATTTTATTAATTTAACACTATATTCCGAAACCTCTTCAGAAACAGTTACGTTCCAACCTAGTACGAATTCTGAGCCAATTACAAGACGGCGGATGTGGAGTGTTTGTGCAAATATTATTAAGGAACCTGAAGAAGACGAAATTGAGAGATGTTTTCGATATCCCAATATTGCAGCAGATGCAGATCCTCTCAGTTTTTGGCGTAATGAGGTTCTACACCCAATTTAAAAAAAAAATGGCACAAATGTATTTCAGTTTTCAAATGAGTTCTGTCGCATCCGAGCGACTGTTTTCAAGGACAGGTCTAATCCAAACAGAGTTGCGAGATCTCATTTTCCCGCATAACTTGAGGATGTTGTGTTTCCTAAATAAAAACTTAGTTAGTGTTAATTTTAATTATTATCTTTTATACTTAAAAAATATGTAAAATTGAAAAAAATAAAATAAAATATTGAGTTCTTTTACTACTTATGGCTGTTGATTTGCCTATAATGCAATAGCAGTCTCTGCGAAAACTTTTTATAAATATCGGTATCGGCGATAAATTTTTATGAATATCCAAAACGCGTATCGTTGTATCCCTAGTGTTTTTTTTGTTGTTCACCTTCTCTTTTTTTAGCATTTAACACATTTTTAGGACACTTGCCTACATATTCCCATACAAATCCCATTTAAGTCTGCGCAGACCAAGTTGTACCAGTTAGCGCCAAAGAATCCCTGAATCTCGTAGGGTTAACACAATATTCGCATTGCGAAACGATTTTGGCAATTATATTCGTCAATCTCGTACCGTAGCTAAAAAATAGTCGAAAAATTCAATAAAATCGTATCGGCGGTCCATTTTTTCTATTGAAGGCTACGTTTATCAACAGATGTATTCCAATAATGACATCACAACGATGCCAGAATTGAAAAACGAGAATCGTTGCTTGAAATGAGTACTTAAGGACATATGCTGGAATATTTCATAAAAAGCGCAAAAGAATGTAATGCTGCTCGTGGCATCAATTTAGACGAAGTCATTCTCCATGTTCAATGGCAATGAATGTTTCAAAATGACATCTTAGTGAAAAATTTGAACATGAAGTTAAAGTTCAATGGAATGATCTGTTGCTCCTCGTACTTGTGGCTTAAGTAAGGGTTTTCAGTTTGAATTTAAAACAAAACCTTTTCATGAAATACACTGACGAATATATAGTCGTAAGCAAATTCGTTCTCAGTTTGTCTCTTATATATGTTTTTAAATTTATAAATAAGTATACAATGTCAACTAGCAATAGTCAACAAACAAAATAAAAAAAAAAAAAAACAATTCGATTATCTGAATTTTATTTTTCAGGGAAGGAGTATAAAAAACAAACAACAATAAGGACACTAAATATATGTAAAATTTTTTTTTTTAAATTTATTTCAACATTACACTGGGATTTTAGTGGATCAAGTTAAGTTTTTGCTGTTGCCTTATTTCAATTTTCTTTACTTCGTTTTTGGCCTTACTTGTTTTCTCTTATTTGTTATTTGACATGATGTTTTTGGCCTCCTAAGCCCCCACTGGGATTCTGCAGCTCAATGTGAATTTGCGCTTCCTGTTTTTGCTTGTTTTCAATTTGCGTTTTTCTTTTATTTAAATATTTTACTCAATATTTTATATTCCGGATATCCGTTTTAAACATTATTTTTCTTTCGTGCCACTGAAAATCTAATTTGCTTGTTGTAGAAAAAAAGCTTATTACTCTCTTGTATATAGTTGGTAGAAATTGTTTAGGGCTGTGAACATTTAATGTCTTCCTTAATGTCATTGCGTTAACGAATTTGCGTCACTTAAACGTGTGAAACGTACAACGTCTGATCTAAAGAGAAGTTTTGACAAATTCATACCTAAAAATTATTGAAATTTGATTTCCACGTAATCTGATTATTTTATGGTGTTAGGTATCAGGTCTTAAAGTGATTTTGTTTCTCAATTCAAATACGCTCGATTAAGCGTGTGTTTACATAGACATCGCACTTGTTGATTATTTCTTTGCCTGCCTGTTAGAAAGTTAAAAGTTCGAATATTTTATTATGCAAATCGATTTTATAACTTTGAGAAAGAAGTCAGGTTCTCCCAAGAAATTAAAGATTCTTGAAAAAAATGTTTCCTCTCTACGACTTCTTCGTGCAGTATTGCGTTACACAAAACAATTTTGCTGTTAAGAATAAAATCATGGAAATTCTTTTTTAAATAATTTTTCACTTTTCAAATATAGCTTAAAGTAATATGTAGATAATTAACTGTCCTGTCAGACGTTGCCTTGCCCTTTCTAATTCTTATGTTAAGCGGTTGACCTATCAGCATAATAATGGTTACTTTCAAAAAATGTTTAAAAATAGAAGGCGTCACGATACGTGGCTGAAATTTTAACACAAAGTAGTTAATTTGCATATGAGTATCATTGATGCCTTTGCCAATCGTTTTCAATGTTTTGGCTTTTATTCATAGTACCAGGAGACCGACCATAGCTCGGTTTTTCGTTTTGAGGTTGAAAATCGAAAAAATATACAATGTGTCGAAAAAAGTGGATTGAGGTCAAATAAGTCCAAAAAATGGGGAAAATATTCAAAAAGGTGAAAGAGGTTGAAAAATCGAAGAAGTAGAATACTGTGGGAAAGTGTGAGAAAGGCTGAAAAAAAATGTAAGACGTTGAAAAAATTCAAAAGATTTTATAAATGTCAAATAAATATGGAAAATGTGGAAAAGGGTTGAAAGACCGAAAAATGTTTGGAAAAGTCGTAAAAAATGAAAAAGGTAGGAAAAATAAATTAAAAGAATGAATTAAAGATTCTTAAAAAATTTTAAATTAGATGGAACAGAGTGAGAGTCAAAAAACATTTTGAAAAAAGTAATGTGTCAAAACAGTTAAAAGAGGTTGAAAAATTCAAAATAAGTTGTTTGAAGTTGAAAAAGTTGAAATAAATTGAAAGAGTTTGAAAAAGTTGAAAGAAGCCGATAAAGTCGACAAAATATAGAAAGTGTTGAAAGATTTGAAGAGGTCCAAAAATTCGGAAAGAATTCAAAATCCCGAAAAAACGTGAATGAGGTTGGAAAAAGTCGAAAGAAATTGAAAGATTCCAAAAAAATATGGAACTAGAAATCTGAAAAGTTTGAAAAGCTGAAAATATGAGAAATAATTGGAAAAAAATTAAATAGTTAAGGTTCTAGGAGTCGGATATATTGGGAAAGGTTTAAGAGTCGAAAAAAGTTGAAATCATTTGAAAGAGTCAAATAAATTGAAAATGTTGAAAATAGTTGAAAGAGGTTGAAACAGTTGACAAGGGCTCCAAAAGTCGAGAAAATGTGGAAAATGACGTAAAAAGTTAAGAAAGATTGAAAATAATTGAAAGAGGTTCAAAAAACATGAAAGATGTTGAAACAATAGCATAAGACTGATAAGGTTCATGATATATAAAATTTATGTTTGTATGGGAGGTGCCGCGCCCACCGACGCAATCCCTTCAAATTCTGTGTAGTTTCAAACCTAATAGTCACATGCTTTTCCGGATTCAATTCTAATAGGATATATCTGGTAGTACTCTAAGTATAACATTTATTGATTTTTACTTGCAAGGGTGTTGCCACGACCACTGAAGCAATCCCGCCGAACTGTATTTAATTTCAGAGCTTACAGTAACCGACAACTCTACACTAATTTTATTATTAATACTCTGATCGAACGTTACACGTATCCTCAAACATTTTTTGTTTGTATGGGAGGTGCCGCGCCCACCGACGCAATCCCGTTGATTTCCATTTAATTTCAAAACTCATAATAGCAAATTTTATTAGGATCACTGCCAAAGTATACTTAATATAACTTTAACCGATTTATGTTTGTATGGGAGGTGCCACGCCCACTAATGCAATCCCGTTGAAATTAATTCAATTTCAAGGCTAATAGTCGCATGCATGTCCACATATGTTGTTAGTAATAGCATTATTCATAAAAATTCTGTACAATTTTGTTCATTCACTCATCTAAATAAAGGGTGTTTTTTTTAGAGGTATAGAGCTTCGAATTGAAATAAAACACAAGAAAATCGTTTTAATGTCCATCAATTTGGCTTTATTGGAAGGATAATTTTATGCCATTAAAGTTTAAATATGATTTCGGGCATGTGGCCGCCGCGGCTGGCTCGAATAAAGCCAATTCTACAGGTCCAATTTTGAACCACTTTTTCGAGCATATGGGGCCGTATGTCGGCAATAACGCCACGAATGTTGGCTTCCAAGTCCCCTAACGTTTCTGGTTTGTTGGCGTAGACGAGCGACTTCACATATCCCCAAAGAAAATAATCCAATGGTGTCAAATCACACGATCTTGGTGGCCAATTGACAGGTCCATTCCACGAAATTATGCGCTCATCGAATGTTTCCTTCAATAAATCGATTGTGACGTGCACTGTGTGGCATGTAGCGCCGTCTTGTTGGAACCACAACTCATCCACATTCATGCCATCCAATTCGGGAACAAAATAGTCGGTTATCATGGCTCTATACCGGTCTCCATTAACGGTAACTGACTCTCCAGCATTATTTCGGAAGAAGTATGGCCCAATGACTCCACCAGCCCATAGAGCACACCAAACAGTCAGTTTTTGTGGATGTAATGGCGTCTCAAGGGTCTCATGTGGATTCTCTTCACTCCAAATGCGGCAATTTTGCTTGTTGACGTAGCCATTCAACCAAAAATGAGCCTCATCACTGAACAAAATTTTGCGATGAAAATCAGCATCGAGATCAATCTCATTTTCGGCCCATACACCAAAATCACGACGCATTGCATGGTCTCGCGGCTTTAATTCTTGCACAAGCTGGATCTTGTAAGGTCGCAAGCCAAGATCTTTGCGCAAAATCTTCCATAAAGTTGATGGACAAAGCTCCAATTGCTGTGCACGGTGGCGAATCGATTCATTCGGGTCCTCTTCAACATTTTGCTCTACAGCAACAATTGTTTCTTCGGTGCGCACTGTTCGACGTCTCTGCGGATGCGTATTATCACATAGAGTAAACGTAGTGCGAAAACGATCCATGGTTAACCGAATTAATTGCTCTGATGGACGATTATGTCGACCATAAAATGGACGGAGCTTGCGGTAAACTTCGCGAACTGAACCATTATTTTCGAAATAAATTTGCACGATTTGCAAGCGTTGTTCTTTTGTCAACCTGTTCATGATGAAATGGCAAACCAAACTGAACATAAATGACATTAGAGTTGCCAGATTTGACCATAAAATGCCAGTTTTATCTCTATTCGAAAAACAAACCTCTAAAAAAAACACCCTATATAATAAAATCGATTTCTGAAGCCCTTTTTTGATAGTAATGAATCTATGTTTCATTTTACTCTTATTAAGCATAAGAGTTCTGAGAAACCCACTCACGAGAAATGCTTACTTCATGGCCCCTCAAATCACTGTGCTATCGTTAGGAAGAAGAAACAACCACTTTCTGTTGGGGTATGATGGTACTGTAGAGACAGCGGAACACTTTTCGTTAGTCTGCCTCTTACCCTCGATCGAGCTATAGTTCCACGAGCCTTAATTTTTTTGTTTTGATTTTATTAATTGAATTAATGCGACAAAAGAATGATTTTTATTGCTTAGTCAAAATAATTGATACTTCAAATTCAAATCACTGTCTTGTCACACTAAAGCAAATGTCCTTGTCATATTTGAAAGAGATTGTGATATTAAAAAAGGCTAATGATGCGTGATGTCGGAAGTGAAGTGACCTTTAAATTTTATCCATTATATTCTATCTTAAGACAGGTATCTCGTTCCACAATGGTAGACTATTTTTTTTTGAGATAATTTACGGATTCCTTACCCTTCTTTCAAATTATTCTCTCGCTCTCTCTCTTTCTCTTAAGCTCTCAAACAATTAAACTACAATTTCATTTAAAAAAAATAAACTTTTTTCCAGTTCTTAATTCTTTAACAATTTGCACTTATCTCCCACATAAAAATGTAATGTCGTTTCAGTTTGCCTCAAATCTCTTATGGCGCTAAAGAAAATTTAAGAAAAGTTTCCAAAATGATATCTAACCCTCTGTTCTGTCTCTATTCACATTTCATAAATCTAAAAATAAATTGATATTTGTGGGTTTCATTTTTCCTAACCATTTAAGAAAGTGGTTTAATTTTGACATCTTAGACAGGTTTACTCAATTTATGTCAAAGTATTTCATAAAAGTGAAAGCGTTGTTGTGGACAACATCGAACCCCAACGAATTGCGTTCTTCTGCACTTAAAAACTTTGAATTTTCTTCGATTGTTGTGTAAAAAATAATCAATAAATTGAAATACAACAATAAAAGAAAACAAATTGTAGGAGTTCGTTACACTCAAATACTCTTAAGTAGATACTTTAATAACAAAGGACTTATGTACCAGACCTTTGACAGTGAAAGAATATCAAAATTTCAATAAAATTACTTGATACACTCTAAATAAAATTGTGTGAAATTCAAACACTTGTTACACCCTAAATAAAATTGTGTAAAATGCTGTTCATATAGAATGGGTAAAATAACTTTTATTAAAAATGTGTTAAATTTTCCATGGCAATAGGATTAATTCGAATGCAGGAATGAATATCTGGCATTCAAAAATTATAATTCCATTCCAAGAAATTGATATTTGCAATTGACTTCTTTAATTCCTATGACAAAAGGATGGATTCTATACTAAATTCTATTAGAGGAAGAAATTCAAAATTTAGAATTAAAAACATTTTAATTCTATTCCAAGGGAACTGAAGTCGCAATAGCAATGATTCAAAAATCACTATAGGCGATATTCGGGTATTAGCAGCGTCTGTTTTAGTTTCACTTTTATAGATTTTTTTTTTACATTTATGGATGTAGAATGGTGCAAAAAACGGACTGTTCGGGACACCGGAGCACTAGTTGCCTACTTATGAGCTCATCGATTTTTAAATAAAATTCTGTACACACATGTTCGGGCAATAGCTTCAACTTCAATACTACATATTTACATATTACTACTCTTATTATAAGAAGTTGAAAAGAAGGAATTCCCAGACTTCCAAAAATAAATAATTTTTCCTTAAAATGATACAAAGTAAAATTGTTTATTGTGAATAAAGTTGAAGACCGTTTTTCTCGATTAAATCATCGCATTACCAGCTTATTCAGAAATATTTCAATTCCAACAGGGCCCACGTCTTTAAGCTTTAATTCTTTGCCCGTCCAGATTAGAACCAGCCACTTGGCAACCCTGAGCCAGGCACAATAGAATACATCTAAAACTATGTGGTAGAAAATTTTTGGCAGAAATTTTGAAGGCGTGTATGGTCACTTATGATTAATCACTAAATCGTTTATTGTAAAAACGCCTGAAGTGGCCATATCGAAGAACCGACTCTAAAAAATATGTAGCAATTTTATCTTCAGTGTCTCTGTTTTAAATACAATACAGCCAGAGCAAAATTCAAGAAGACAGTTTCCGAAATATTTCAGTCTTAAGATTCAAAAATTTTTAAATTAGCCAAACATACTAAAAATTTCATATTTTTATAAAATAAAAATTAAATCAATGGGATATATCCTGAAAATGAAGCATGCCGTAAAAAAATATTAAATTTAAAACCCAGAATTCTCTGAGGAATTTCGTATCTATGATTTAGTGAATCACACTGTTTTTTGTGGATTTATAGGAAGTCCGTTGTTTGGATTACATCTACTCGTGTCTGAAAGTGCACTTTCAAGCATTTTGCTTAACTTATTTAAAAAAACTCAACTAAAGTTACTACATCGTCAGTGACTTTGCGTTATTGAGTTGTTCAATACAGCATAGTTGTTTTTTATTCCAAAATTCATAGGACCACACAACGACAAAGAAACAAGAAATTATTTAAATTTTTTCTTTGGATTATGCTCATGTACTTCAGTATTCTATATAAAATATTAATATACGGATACTTCTACAAAAACCGCCCAACTCTATAACTACCACAAACTACTGTTAATCCTTTTTTGATTACTGCAAGTATTTGCTAATGGAAAAAAGATTCCCTATAGTCCCAACAGAAAATAACATAAATTTTATTTAGATTATACTAAAGCTTTAACTGATTTGCCTAGAATGTCAGTCCCTTAACAAAATAAAGTTTTACAAAAGGATTCTAATATTTTCAAAACTATTATGAGTAGAGAGATGTATGTTCTTTCAAAATATTAAAGGATACTCAATATATAAAGAATTAACGAAATCTAAACTTATTTCAAACAATATTTTCGTAATTAAAGAGTAGTACAAATCGTCGACTATCAGTACATTTTCACAATTTTCAATGTGATCATAACCCCATAGTCTAGAAAAGGTTGTAGCCTTCAAGTTGCATCCATTCAAAAACTCATGGTGCTACGTATTCGACGTACCGCACTGACCATAATAATCGGCTTCGTAGAAACTCTTGACTTTTATTTAGAGGCAACTTAAGACTTGAAACTTTGTACAGTGAGTAAGCCATTTTGAATTCAGTTTATGCAGCATCTCAAGGTAAAAATACTTTTTGTGAAGATCGAAGTTTAAGCCCCTTTGTGAGTGTTTTTTTTTCTATAATTTATATATTTTTTCACTTATATAGGTTAATTCAAATGACTTATGTGTGACAGCATTTCAATTAAAGCTGAGAAACACAATGCTTCGTTTAGTTCCAAGGATTTCCATTGCCTTCCACAAAAAAATTAGTCACTTACTGTTAGTGCCTAAAAGTGAAAAAGAGCCAGCTTCTTAACTATTCAATGGATTTCGTCATTCTTGTTGTCTCAGCAAAAGTATAATTTCAGAGGTATTAACTTTTAAAGTTCTATTAAAAGGGGGCGTTACTGGCAAAATAATTATTTTCAATCTAAGCTACTGAACTGATGTTTACACGAAAAGTGACATTAATTTCTCATTACTCATCAAAAATCCTGAAGAGTATAGAACTATAAATATTAGGAGGCTTAGGATTCGTTGACGGTTCTAATCTTATAAAAACCGTAATTGGTCTGAATACACACTACAAAGTAACTTCTTCTGTCATATACAATATACCGAGTTCACTGCGAAACAAATCAGAGATGAAGAATCGTAATTTGTGATAAAAATCATGTTATTAAAATTTAGCTGCAAAGTAACCCATTCTTCGTGGAAGTACCCAGATATACACGTGTACAAACTAGAAATATATTCGACGAAAACAACACTACCAAACGCAATTTGCATAATTAAGTTTTTAATAAGAACCACACACATACATACATGCAGACAATATGTGCGTACTTACGATTTCATTGCAAATTTCATATAATTTGTAAATGAAAACATTATGGAAAAAATATGCCTTTGATGCTACATATAGAGATGTTCTTGGAAAGATTTTGTAAAGGGTGGTTCAATTGGATGTTGCAATTTAAATATGGCAATACCTCTTCCCATTCAAAAATAATCAGCTGATAGTTTAATTACAGAGTTGTAGTCAACGGAAGAATGCATTTTAATCGTTGAAAGTTTTTTTTTAAAATGGAGTGAATAAAACATAATTCCCGCTCTGCGAGATGATATCTACAATCATAATTATTCATCTTGTACCATGGACAGCATTTGAAGCCTATGTATATATTTTTGTGGAGCTACGTATGTTAAGCTAAAAATGTTTAAAGTACGAAATGCAATTTGATAGTCGTGCAATTGCAAGGGTTTTATGCTAAAAAGAAATGGAAAACTACATCAAGAGCGGAGGAATCTTCAATAATAATCGTGACAGCCATTTGGTCGATATCATATTTCATGCTTAGTATCTATTTTTCAACACCATATTCTAATAAAAAGTTAAAAGTTTATCAAAATCGTACACGCTTTCTTATATAGCCTCCAAATGAATCACCCTTAACTTGAACAACCTCAAAGTCAACGATGTTAGAGCATAAGTACTTGACATTTAAAACAATCGAAATGTTATGAAAATTTATTAAATGAAAGTTCATTAAATTGCATTCCTACGAGTATTCCACCACCTAATAGAAGACGCATGGGTCTGTTGAACAGAATAGTCTGGGTTAGTAATTTTTGCGAATTGTTAAAAATTGTAATTATTTGAAGGATATGTGATCTGTGGCACTAAGTCAAAACAAGCTAACTCAATTTCTGAGCAAAATCGAGAATCGATTTTGTATTATAGTTTAATTTTATATACAAATAAGACGTTTTTAGAGAATAATTCCACGGTAATTACAGTTTTTCTTTACCATTTATCTGCAAAATGGAGTTAACTCGTTTTGCCTTAGTAGCACATAGATAATAAAAAATACACCAAAAAACTAAACAGATATCTTCCTTCATAGCATATGCTTCCTGCATAGGCTTTAATGGAGACCATGAAAAGTATGGCGAAAGAGTTAAATTCGAGAATGGTTTAAAAGCTCCCAAGACTTGAGATCAGTTCATACGATCGTAGAATCGAAACTTTTTTGAGTTACAAAAAAGACGGAGCTACCAATTCAAAGTTCTCAAAACTTAAGATATGTAAGCTCGAGGAGGTAACATTATGCGAAACTATATATGTACGATAATACACAACTAATTCAACTTTTTAATTGAATTTCTGCACTGTTTTTGTATAATGTAAATTATTAAATTTCAAAATGAAAATACTGTGATTCCAACAATAGTTAAATGTTTTATATTTATTAAGAAGTTATGGGGATTTAGGATTAGGGATTTTTTTTTGATATTTTATACATATTTTTTATATTAATTTTTAGTTATCTTTGATTTTGACAAATCGAATACTATACTAACAAGAATTTTTTAAATGATATCCATTAACTTAACACAGAGTGACTTAGTTGATGAAAGTCATTGAAATATCTCGTAAATTTGTTTTCATGGCGATATTTCAGGATTTTCTTTGACTTCGATTCATGATGATAAAAATTTTATCTTTTTCATAAAATCATTCAAATCGTAAAAAAGACAACAGAGTAAGTTTATTGATAGTCATTTTTATTTATAAATGACTTAAAAAACACGTTCATACGGTTATGAGTTATATTTGTGTTAACAAACGAAGAAAATTTGCATAAAATCTGTTGAAATTTAAAAATGTTTAATTTTTCTATTAAAAATTGATATTTTTTTTTAAATTTGAAACGACCATGGTTTTTTGAAAGATCGCTTCATTTGACAATAAAAGCTAAAATAAATTCTTAACGAATAAATTTATATTTGCTATGCATAGATTGCAAGTTGCTTAAGTGTTAATGCTACCCAGGAGATTTAAAGTTCGTCTATTGCGCATTTTCAAATGAAAATAAGAAGAGCTATTTCGCGGAAAAACAATTTCTTAAACTGTCTGGCGGAAAACAACAATCTAATATTAAAAAAGTGTAAGGAACAACAAACGAGTACTCATATAAACAACGAGTAGGAAACTTAGCCACTTGGTCCTTTTATACACACATGGATAGCGACTTTTCGAATAAAACCTGCTATAGCTGTCTGAAGTTTAATTTTGCAATATCTAAAATAAAAAGAAATAAACGCTTTTCGAAAATTGTTTTTGCTTGCATATGACTGTTCTTTTGATATTTCCATAAAAATTATGATGGGCATTTTTTTGTCAAATAACTAGTATTCTGAAGCAGTGATGGTATTTTCGGTACATTTGCTTTGTGAAAAATATACGTCAGCACATTCCACAAATTTTTCTGTGTATTGAGTATTTATGAGTTCCAAGAGAAATGTTTCTGTACACATAAAAATATTTTTCCATTTGAAAGGGTATAAAACCCTACACAGATGGTATATTCACTTTGTCATTCCGTTTGTAACGCATAGAAGAGGGCGTGACAGGTATAGAAAAGTGTATATATCATTGATCCGCGTCACCACCAGAGTCGATATAGCTATGTTCATCTTTCTGTCTGTTTGTCTGTCTGTCTGTCTGTGTGTCTGTGGGTCTGTGTGTCTGTGTGTCTGTGTGTCTGTGTGTCTGTATGTCTGTCTGTCTGGCTGTGTGCCTGTCTGTCTGTGTGTCTGTCTGTCTGTGTGTCTGTGTATCTGTGTGTCTGTCTGTCTGTTGAAATCTAAGCTAAATGAATGAAATCTGGCGAACAGGTCAAACCTTTTTGCAAGCTGCTAGCATAGAAAAATGGGTGATATCGGTTCACAGCCACGCCTTCCGCCCGTACTCTATGTAAACTTGGTGATTTGGTGAAGATGTGAACAAAATTAAGATTGGGTTAGGCTTCAAATTTGCAAAGTATCTTAAAAGGGCGTGGCACAGTCCTTATTTTTAACTTTAATAACTCCATAACTCATTAACAAGGCAAGATATTCCGGTGAAATTAGATACACGGATGCAAATCATAAATCTCTTGAATTGTGCTTAAAGTGGGAGGAATTTGAAAAGTGGGCGTGGCACTTTTCAACAGTTGAAATGTTTGATTTCGTATAACTCACAATCGACACATACGATTTTCATGATAATTTTGGGTAATTAATTTTCAATGTATTTTTAACATTTATTTAGAAAGTACATACTTTCAATGAGGTGTAGGGTATGTGACTTTCGGCTTGGCCGAAGATATCACCTTTACTAGTTTAATTTCAATTCTTTTATAGATATAATGAATGGTCAAAGGTTAAACACGATAGGCTTCAGTGATTAAAATATGAAACAATATGTTTTCATTTAATGTTGCAGTCATTACGGCTATTTGTGACCTCCCATAAACAACTAAAGACCAATAGAATCAATCCAGAATAGTAATACTTTTTCAAATGAGCTACATTTTATATGCGCACGGGAATTGATTTTCAACAGTTATTTGAAATCCACATAATCATGTGGAAATTAAAATGCCTACATGAGAAATTTCCAGAGTTGATTCTCAATAAGTATGTTGGCTTAAAAGAACTTGGCGTAAATGAAATTTGATCCTTATTGACGTAATGACGTATTTTCTCGATAATTTAAGAGGATGTTAGCAATGTTCAAGTGAATCATTCCAAAAAACAAAGTCTTTCAAATAATTCTCTTTTCCAATAATTTTTTTGTGACATAATAAAAAACTAATTTATCGGCGTATCTCTAGTACCAAAGAAGCATAGGAATAATGAAAATTTATGAAGCAAACGTCACAGTATAGATTTTTTTGTGAACTCGAGAAGAAATTATGTGACAAAAGTATGTGTATCTTATGTTTATATGTACGAGTTATATATGTAGACCTGGCGATGCCCAAAATTTTTCATGTCAAAGCCGGAGGCTAGGAATTAAAAAAAATTCTGAAAGAGCTGGGAAGTGGACGGTTTTTGTGACTTGGGGTTCAAAGAAGAAACTTATGTTTCTACCATTTTATGAAGAAACATTGTTGACCAAAAAAACAAAAAAAAAAGGTTCTTCAACTTTTTACCGAAAAAACAACTGACCTGATTCTATTTGTGGGGAAAAATTATTTATTTGAGAAGATCGGGAATAGCTTGTTTTAAAGTTGGCAACCCTAGTAGAAATATCATAAAGCTCAACAAAATTCAGAGTTCATTGAAACAAAAGAATTGTATGAGATTTCTTTATGGTTTTATCGTGCTGTCATTGTAATTTTGATGAAGCTTTTTAGTAAATCTTATTATTATTTTATTTATTTAGATATTATTTTAGTGAGATATTCATAATATTTTTTATACAATTTTTTTCTCCGTGGAAGGAGTTGAGCTTAGTCTTCCATGTTTGTGAGGTAAAATTACACCATTTAAGTTTATTCTTTTACTCACCCCAATTTCCACGTATATTGTGTAGATAGGATAAGGCAACGCTATCACCATTCCAGTCAGCCAGGTGGCACAACAACAAACAAATGCAGGCAGCCGCCCTTTTAGCGGATCACCTAGCCAACGCATGCGATCCCATGCAATAAGGATGTGCGAAATCATAGCAACATGTAGCGGTATATCCTGCAATAAAATGAGAAATTGAAAAAAATTTAGTGTATTTAGCGATATAAGAAGGAAGCTGAGGAAAAGAGCTTGTGGTTGCATGTGTACTAATGAGAGACGTGAAAATAATGTTTGACTCATAACAATTAATGAATTAATTTCATAAGCAAAACCACATTTTATCAAAGTGGGAAGGATGCGCTTGTATGTTAATTGGGAAGAGCAGAAAAACACCCATTATAATTTCGATTTGTAATAGCAATAGAAAGTTTTAATTTCAAAAGATTCTTTGAAATAAATATAACTTAAGCTATTTTTTTTTTTTTTAATTTTATTTGACTTACTTGGATATTGTGCCTTAAATGAAAAATAAATTTAGTTGAAACTTATACAAAAAATTAAACAAAATTAAATTTGGGCCCATAAAGTCCCTGTTAAATTAGTTTTGTCTGAGTTATGTTGGTTATAGATTTACATATTTTTTTGACTTTGAATCATGACCATAGATGGGCATAAGTTCTTCTGCAAGTTCTAAAGAGAGCACAATTGAAAGTAACGTGAGAGCATTTATGTATACGTATACAAAGGTGAGCGCACAACAACGATTCAGTTCCACTTCAGCAGAAGTATATCAAGAATATTTGCGTGCATGTTGGTGCCCATCATTGATCATGACACATTGAAAAAATCATGACTCGGTCAAATCTTATCATATAGAGGTTTTATTGATCAAAATCAAAACGATTTTATCAATTTATACTCAATATATATTTATTGTTTCAAAGCATAAATTCTAATATCATCGGCAGGAACTTAAAAAATACGGTGGTTTTAGAAAAACAAGACTAGGTTTTATTAGACCTTAAAAAATGACGTATGCACCTCGGAAAAATATTATCGTAGAGATGTTTACGGTACAAAATATGGATGTAGTATTTCCTCAACTAAAATTTGACTTATCATATCTTGTATTCTTATTTTTTTTTCATCTCTTTACACGGCCACCAGTGGCACTTGCTGTCAACTAGTGATTAAACCTAATAAGATTTACTTTTTTGGCATCAAACCATATTTCATTCTAAAACTTTATAGTACTTTGCCTTGTTCCGGCATAAATTAAAATGTCGTCTTTTGCGGACCGCTAAAGTTTTTTCAAATATCTCAAAAAAAATAAGTGATTGAAAAAAATTGTGGTCTCATCCCTTTTTCAACTGAAGCTTTGCCAATTTTTTTGCAGAGCAGATGTTATTACAAAAATGGCCAGAGGAAACATGGCATGGGCATAGTCCTGCAAAAAATATTGCTTGTTCATACCCAGACATCGGACCAGCTGTGTTCAAAAGATTTTTGAGCGTTTCACAAAACCTCAATTTTGCAGAACTTTTAGATATCCTTGTTTACAAATAAAAAAAAATATTGATATTATGATATCGATGATACATACTGAATATATCTAAAGTCAGCTGTTCATAAAATACGTTGCGTACCTCACGTCATACTTTACAAACGACAACTAACCCAATCAAAACTTCTCCATTAACGCGACGTTTAAAAATTAAAGCCTCAACCCATGGAGTCTGTCAAGTTCGTTGCGTCAAAATACACAACTGACAGATTAAACGAAATCTCAAGGCATCTGTTAACGCAAAGGATGCAGTTGGTTAATTTGAATACTTTGACAAGTGTGAGTTTGTGTGAAACATGGAAGAAAATAAGAGATAACAAAACTAAATTGATTTGGTACATAAAAAAAAGCATATTCTCATATTCTAAAATTCTTCGGGAACGCTCGAAGTTCGAAAATTTATTCATATTCGAGTATATCATCATTCAAAAAAAATAAATATCAAAATACTCCTAGAGTTGCAAATATGAAATGTATATTTTTTTCGAAGCTCCTTATGCGCACATGTGGAAAATCGAAAAAAAAAAACTAGTAAAGGTGTTATCTTCGGCCAGGCCGAAACTCACATGCCCTACACTGCATTGAAAGTACTTTTTAAATAAATGTTAAAAAAATGTTGAAGAGGTTGAAAATAATGTAAAAAGGTTCAAAAAAGATGAAAAGTGTTGGAAAAAACTGAAAATGTCAAAAGAATATGGGAAATGTTGAAAACAATAGAATAGAAATGAAAAACACGAAATATGTCACGCCCACTTCTCCAATTCTGCCCACTTATGTTTCAATAAATGACATTCGTGATTGACATGCACAAACCAAATTTTAGCACAATAGCTTGTATAGTTTGCGATATGTGCCCTAATTATTCTTAAAATTTAGGGCGGTGACACACCCACTGGTACAATCCAGTCAGATTTTGATCCAAAAATAGCCTTCCATAAACAAACCTCTTGCACCAAATTTCAGTATGATTGCTCATTTATTTCGACAGTTATGCCACTTAAGGTATTTTAATTGTATGGGTGTGCCACGCCCACTGTTGCTATTTCAAAAGCTTTTGATTTATATGTACCTAATACCCAGTAAACCACTTTCAACAAATTTCAGATCAATTGCACCAATAGTTCACTTAAAATAACACTTACAACTTTATGTTAATAGGGAGGTGCCACGCCCAGTGATGCAATCTTGTCGAGTTTCATTTAATTCCGAATCTTATAGTAACCGACACCTCTACCCAAAATTTTATGGAGATTACTCTGATAGCACACTATCTATAGCATTAAATGTATTTTGCTTATATGGGAGGAGCCACACCCACCGTCACCGTTGTACCAAAATGTTGCAATAAGACACCTTTTAGCGAGTATATCTGCCTTATTAAATTTCATTGCGATTGCGTTGTTAGTTCTCTTATTATAACGTTTATAAATATTGTAGGCTGTGCCACGCCCTTCAATGAAATTTTCCAGAATATTGAATATAATTTTATTGATGATTACTTGTATCATCCCTAAAATTTTTATGAAAATCGTATGTGCCAATTTGGAGTTATACGCAATCCAAATTTTTAATTGCTAACAAATGCCACGCCCACTTTCACAATTTCTCCCACTTTATGCGTAATTCAAGATTTATAAGATCGTGTACTAAATTTCATCACAATATCTTGCGCGGTTTACGAGCTATGGCGCTATAAAAGTTTAAATTTAGGGCTGTGCCACGCCCCTTCAAGAGTCTTTGCAAACTTCAGATCTAGCCTAATCTTAATTTTGTTCTCATCTTCAACAAATCACCAAATTTCATCAAAATCGCAGCATGTTTTTTTCAAAATGGACTTGGGTTTATTTACATAGAGTATGGGTGGAAGGCGTGGCTGTAAACCAATTTCGCCAATTTTTATATGCTAGCAGCTTGCAAGAAGGTTTGACCTGTGTGCCAAATTTTATTGAGCTAGCTGGCTTAGTTTTCTCGTAAACTTGCTTTCAACAGACAGACAGACCGACAGACCGACAGACAGACAGAGAGACAGACAGACAGACGGACATAGCTATATCGACTCAGGTGGTGACGCTGATCAAGAATATTTATACTTTTCCATACCTGCCACGCCCTCTTCTATGCGTTACAAACGGAATGACAAAGTGAATATACCCTCTGTGTAGGATATAATTATGGAAAATAAAAAAATCAAATTTTCTTCAATTTTTTACTATAATTCCAAAAAATGAAAAGTTTGCAGCTCTGGCAGCAACCCTAGGAATTTTTTCGAATTTCGAGTGTTCTCGAAGAATTCTAAGACATGAGACTTTTTTGAACATGTATAAAAGGGGCCGTTTATTAATTACGTGATTCCAAATACTGGGGGGGGGAGCAAAATCTCACGAAGGGGGAGAGGGGTTAATGAAAATCTCACGTCAACTTTTTAATGCATAGGGTATACATTATTAATAGATTACATTTTAAATAATTCCAATTCAGTATATTCGGCAACCCGACAGTTCGTGTTCAACACAATAAGATCGGCTTATGCGTTGCATATATCACGACTGACTGAACGCGCAAGGAAACTCCCCGAATGATATTTGAAACTTGCAAGGCGCTTGTTTCAAATCGGCATGATATTTAATGTGCCTGCGTGTCAATCAGAATTAGCGACAAAAAAATTATATTAATCCAAGAAAAATATTGAATTTATATTAAAATATAGAATAATCTGAAAGATTGTTGAAAAAGTTTTAAGATCCACTATTTTACAAGCTTTTTAGTTTCAAAGTACATTTAGTTTCCGCATTTTAAACACAACTCTAATGAAACAATCCTTTAGATGAAAACAATTAACGGGTGTTTTTTTTAGAGGTTTGTTTTTCGAATAGAGATAAACCTGGCATTTTATGGTCAAATCTGGCAACTCTAATGTCATTTATGTTCAGTTTGGTTTGCCATTTTATCATGAACAGGTTGACAAAAGAACAACGCTTGCAAATCGTGCAAATTTATTTCGAAAATAATGGTTCAGTTCGCGAAGTTTACCGCAAGCTCGGTCCATTTTATGGTCGACATAATCGTCCATTAGAGCAATTAATTCGGTTAATCATGGATCGTTTTCGCACTACGTTTACTCTACGTGATAATACGCATCCGCAGAGACGTCGAACAGTGCGCACCGAAGAAACAATTGCCGCTGTAGAGCAAAATGTTGAAGAGGACCCGAATGAATCGATTCGCCACCGTGCACAGCAATTGGAGCTTTGTCCATCAACTTTATGGAAGATTTTGCGCAAAGATCTTGGCTTGCGACCTTACAAGATCCAGCTTGTGCAAGAATTAAAGCCGCGAGACCATGCAATGCGTCGTGATTTTGGTGTATGGGCCGAAAATGAGATTGATCTCGATGCTGATTTTCATCGCAAAATTTTGTTCAGTGATGAGGCTCATTTTTGGTTGAATGGCTACGTCAACAAGCAAAATTGCCGCATTTGGAGTGAAGAGAATCCACATGAGACCCTTGAGACGCCATTACATCCACAAAAACTGACTGTTTGATGTGCTCTATGGGCTGGTGGAGTCATTGGGCCATACTTCTTCAGAAATAACGCTGGAAAGTCAGTTACCGTTAATGGAGACCGGTATAGAGCCATGATAACCGACTATTTTGTTCCCGAATTGGATGGCATGAATGTGGATGAGTTGTGGTTCCAACAAGACGGCGCTACATGCCACACAGCGCACGTCACAATCGATTTATTGAAGGAAACATTCGATGAGCGCATAATTTCGCGGAATGGACCTGTCAATTGGCCACCAAGATCGTGTGATTTGACACCATTGGATTATTTTCTTTGGGGATATGTGAAGTCGCTCGTCTACGCCAACAAACCAGAAACGTTAGGGGACTTGGAAGCCAACATTCGTGGCGTTATTGCCGACATACGGCCCCATATGCTCGAAAAAGTGGTTCAAAATTGGACCTGTAGAATTGGCTTTATTCGAAACACATGCCCGAAATCATATTTAAACATTAATGGCATAAAATTATCCTTCCAATAAAGCCAAATTGATGGACATTAAAACGATTTTCTTGTGTTTTATTTCAATTCGAAGCTCTACACCTCTAAAAAAAACACCCTATACATTAAAAGTTGGTGACGGATCAATATTTTGACGAACTGATGCACACACATCTACAGTTTTTGAGGAGTGTGCGAACAGGTTGTTAAGAATTTTCACAAATCGCGAAAAACTGTTTACGTCTCTGAACTGATCACAAGAAATCCTTTACTTTGCTACCAAAAAGGTATGACGTCTAAATAGTATCTTTTTGAAGTGTTCTGAGATTGAAATTAGTTGAAGTTTAGTGTACTGGACATGATTCCAAGAAAAAATTTAAGCGACCTACCATGGACATGTGCCGTTCATCTAAGATATTACTATTCAGCGCGTTTCCGTTAAAAGAAATCTTAGAAGTTCATTAAACAAAAAACGACTCATTTCGGTCAATCTTTTACAAATCTGCACGGATTTCGGAGAAAAAATTCGACTTCTTCTAGTGCGATATAAACTTTGTTCCTGCATCTTTCAACAAATTTATTTTTCGAAATGTTCACATATGAATTTTCAAATATTTGCTGAATGTTTTCTAATCATCTCATACGTGAAATTTTTTAACTCCAGATGTACTGATCAGATTTAGTTCACCAAATTGTCCAAAATTCATATGTGGATATTTTGGAAAAAAAATCAAGTAATTTTATGTAAGTTCATAAATTGTAAAAAACAATTTCGGCCGACTCTTAAATATGAAGTTTAAATTGGTGATTTTAGAAGAATGACTGATATGTTTGTACTTCATGAAGCAAAACATATGAACACATCAAATAAATATAATTATTTAAAAATTGCATGGTAAATCTTACGGGAGGGGGGTCTCGCCAGATCTCACGAAATATCACCAAGGGGGGGGGGGCTCAGAATTTAAAAAAAAAACGTCCCACGTTATTAATGAAAAACCCCTAATGTACTTTCAACAATTTATATGTACATGAAAATGCAAAATATTATATGTAGTTTAATTAATTTTCTGTTTGAATTTGAATGCGTTGCATACGTATCTACTGGATCGCCTTCTTCCGTCGCTGTTAGCCGTAAACTTTAACGCAACGGACTTAACGTAGTATGGCTTGAGGCATCTAAGCAACTCTAAATTATTTGCGTATTGCGCGTAGTTTCACAGAAATTAGTTGAATTTTTTTTTTGTAGTTCATTTTGTTTCGCGTATATTAAAGAATAGATAAAAAATTTAAATAAAATTAAAAAAAAATTGGAATATAAACTTATTAAAGTATTGCAAAATGCTTATCAGCTTATATCTTACCAGTTGGCAAATTATTTGGTCATTCATTTCCGACAGCTACATCGCTGGCCCGTTTCATTTACAGAAAGTTGTTTTGTTATTTAATCCATCTTTTCAAATATTTAATAGGATTTTCCAATATATGTCATGCTCACAGAATTTTCGTATTTAAGGTTATTCTCAATGCGCGTATCTATTTATTTATCTATATAAAATTTTTTGTATGGAAAAGTTTGTAACGGTTTGGTGCAAAATATACTGAACCGATTTTAATCATTTCTTTTTAAAACAACATATTTATGCTAAAGAGGGTTGTCGCATACTTATTTTTTGTTTTAAGTTACTTATGAAAAGAGAATATAGTTGTGAGTAGTGAGTTGTTAAAAGAGAAATTTCGTGCGAAGCCGCGTTTGCCACTAGTCCTGAATATAATGAAATATCACAGAAGTGGGTCGTGGGCGTGTGTTTTAATTTAACACTTAGTTACATTAGTTTCCCATAACATCGATTGTTTTGATGGGCTGTATGGCATGTCTTGCCATCCTGTTTACACCAACGGTCGTCAAAGTGCATGTTTTTAATTTCTGACCTCTGTGGCGCTCAACGTTGATCGAAACTACGTTTTCAACAGGGTTTCAAAAATTTTTTAAAAACTATCAATGATGCTTAAACTCAGCGATCCGCACTAAATTGTCACTCTCTGAAGATGAGTTGGCGTCTCGACCATTACTTGCGGGTTTCGCTAGCCGCAGATGCCGCAGTTTTATTTGTTAACATAGCCAAATGACTTTCTTTAAGTGTGGAATTTTTCTTGAAATCAGAGCCGAGATAAGACTTTGCGGGGCCTTGAGTTCAAAACAGATAACGGGCTCCTTTTTATTTTCAGAATTACATTGCCAAAGAGCGCCCCCTGTAGGGCTATCTGATGTCTACTGCCGGTATGACCAACCAATATAAAAATGTCCACATTTTCCGTTTGCGTTGATGGGGACCGACACTAAGGTTGCCCCTAGTTCTACCTGAATCCGGCTCGTCTTCAAATGTCTCTCATAAAGTTTTTTTTCGCACTCTTATGAATGGATGTATCAAAATCCTGACTTATAAGAAAAAAACTGAGGCTTATCACTCAAAACTTAATGGGACCTGCATAGCGTAATCTCTGGCTAAACAAATTTTGTATTACTATTTTGGCCAAAAATCTGTTAAACAGATACGAACTTATAGTTCGTATCTTCGTAGTAATTAGACACAATTTTATAAAATAAAATCTCCAGGAACTTTTTCTATTTAAAATTTTTGTCATTTCCCTTATGATCGATCAGAAACCAAACTAAGACTTAAAATTTTATAATTTATTTTTTATTTTTTTTTTGCGATTTAACGTTTCATCCCTTAGTTTTATGTGAAAGACCTGACAGAATTCTATTCTGCAAAAGACTTCTGTACATATGTAAATATATGTATATGAGAACTCACTTCAAACCAGCCACCTTAAAATTAAATTTCAATGGTTAATACAAAATATTGATGATTTTCCAACAATAGATTGTTCCACTTACACTAATTATACAGTGCTACGTTGATTTCCACCGATGATAACTTTAATCAAATCCATTTTGTCAAACCCAAAACACTGGTGTTTATATTTAATACCGTAACGTGAAGAGGAAATTCTCATCATCAAACTGGCACCGAAAACAAACAGTAAAATTGTTTTTTTATATGAATTTATTTCTACTAAATTATTTAGCAACAGTCGAAAGAACAACAAGTATCGCGTCCTCATGAAACTTCCACTTTGCGTAGCTTCTTTCCTCAAAATGCAACCCAATTGCTGCGACGTGGAGGCACGGAACCATCAACGTTTGCCACTTCTGATTCGGTTCGTTGAAGTCGTTGAGTGAATAGTTTCATGCTGTAAGCACCAGAGGGCGTTGCAAGAGACTTAAGATAGCAAGAGAAGCAAAAATTAAATGCGTAACATAAGCAAAATGAAAGAAAAAAGGTTAAGTGAACAAAAAGAAAAGATAAAGAGGACGTAATTTTAAATTAAATTCATTTTTAACTTAAACTTTTGCCCTTTTTCCATAAATTGGTGTTCCGATATAAAATTCACAAAATCGATACAGTGCAGAGGATGACAACAAAAAGTGTAAGTCTGTATTTGAAAGATTTATGAGTATTTTCAATTACACCGTACAACAGACGTCGTTAAAGTTGAAGTTTTTTTATGTTTTGGAGATCAGTAGTTTCAGATTGATTTGGAATTTACTATTCATTTCGACCCATATGACCTTCTGAGAATAATTGGCTTCCCATGCCAGTATTTTGAACAAAATAATATCATGAAGTAGTGAAAGTCATGATATAGACGCAGCACATGATATAGAGCAAATATCTGGGCCCAGGTGTGTGTTCTATGAGTAACGTACATACATAAAAGGACGTTTTAAGCCATATATTGCAAAATCGAACGTTATTGCTACTGTCACAAATAGGTTTATAGGTTTCGAATGCAATTTGCCATTTCTTTTTTTAATTTTACGGATGAAGTATTTATAGAGTGAAAGATCGTTCAGATCTAGTTTGAATGCTTTAGCCATCTAAAAACTCAGATGATGCCTTCCTAACATATCCAATTTATTGGAAACCTCTGAACTAAATTCTGTAATTGAAAGATAACTTTACGAGTAGTATGAAAACTATAAGGCATCTCATTAGTTATGGAGCTATATGTAAATACAAATAAGTTTTTAACAGGGGAAAAATTAAAAAAAAAATATCGTGCCGTTTTCATTAAAAGTTGTTCACTTATTTTATTTGATCAATAAATTGCAAGGGCTATCGGATGATTATTATTATTATTTATTTTGTGATTTTCTATGATATTTGAAGTAGAAATATTATATGAAAAAAAAAAAAAACGTTATTTAGAAACAAATTTTTCCTAACGATATTTAAAGAGGTTAAAAAGGTTTTTTTTTTCAACTTCAAAAATTTTGGATACTGATCAAAATAAATCTGATGACCAATAACACAATCTTGTTTCAAGCATGATCCGTAGGCAATCCAGTGCCTTATTAATATACTTTCGTAGCTTAAACAAGTTATGAAGTAAAAAACTCTACTGATCACATTACTATTAGGAATTGAGAATATTTTCAGAGAGAGGCAATGATTTTCCACTTTAGAACGAGATCATCTCACATTAGCATTTTTTTTTAAAACAGCATTCATATATCGATAACTAAATCATGGATACATCTTTTGTGTCTTTTATTTCTTTACGGAGCATATGACCTCCACAAAACTATTCCAACGTACACGATCACTAGCAACTGCCTTCAAATCTCTCCAGCATTTTCCTGATTTACATTTCTACGATGATCTGGAATGGCCGCCTTCTCTGCTACCCTGAGGATTCCACTCAAATGCTTGCCAGTAGACTTAAGTTGGTAATTTCCGCAACGTACGCCCAACCGTGTGATTCAAACTCAAATCAGATTTTGATGGCATCTGGTGATTCGACATTGGAAATAACCCCAGACCCAGTGAAGATTTGTAAATTTAGTAGTAGAGTACTGACGGCTTACCAGGTATCGCAGCCCTACAAAAGAACTGAATTCACGTTTGACTCAAAAACTTTGAGCACCTGTTTTTAAAATTTTTCCAGGGGATGGTCATAGAAAAGCTGAAATTCAATTGTAAATTTCATTTCAAAACATCACTTGCAGAGACTTGTTCATTATATTTAAGTAATAGAGAGTGTTAACGAAATATTTATTCATTACGTATTGATTTTTGAAATATACCGCAGAATGAATTGAAAACTGCTGGGGTTGCTTGGCTCGATAGATGCATGCAAAAAAAACCGGGAGTATGAGTCCATCCATCAGCTCAAAAAAAGCTTAGTAGCCCACTGGGAGGTTCTTCTTCGAAAATTCATTGAAAAGCAATTTAAAACTTTACAAAAAACAATGACTGAATTGGTAAAGAATAAAGGAAGATCTACCCATCATTAAAACAAAGTATTACTTTTATTTTTTGTATAACACCTAGAACGAATTTAAGTTACAAAAATGTTGTGCTATCGTTTTGTCGCATTTTAAAATTGAGTTTTTAGTATAATACAAAAAAGCATTAAATTAAAATGAAATTAGTGTTTAAAAAAATGTCGTGTATGTATTTTTTTTTTGAAAATTTTTTTCAGCAAAACTTTGTATCTATATTATTTCAAAAGAAACTGTTTTTTGTTAATCGCACTTTCCTTGAAGACGTAATTTTTAATGAATTTCTAACAAAAATAACAATGTAGTTTTGCTGGCAACGATGTTTCCCTACAAGTGGTCGATATTTTCCTTAAAGCTGTTATTCTTAAAAACAAAAAAAAAATAAAGTACCTATACATACTAAATCACACAAAATATATTATAATATTTTTCCAACATTTCGAATGGTATTACAGGAACATTGTATGTATTTGATTCCCTCAAGCAAGTTCTTATTATTGTCGCCCTTATCAAGCCAGTGAATTTCTGTAAATAATGCTACTCGTACGTCGTGTGCGCTGTAAAATACAAATTTAGCTATTTGAAGCCTTTTGATAATCTTCAACTCAAAATAATAACCGTTTGTCTTTGTAAATCCTGTCCTTGAGCTGTCGTTGATAAGACTGCACAACATTTGTTCCTTGCCACACAGCCATCTTCAATTTGTTTGACAAGAAATGTCATTTTACTGTACACTTGTAGCGCCAACAGCAATTGAAACACATACATATGTACATTAATTGACACCTACCAGCACACTTGCACATAAATATATGTACATGGTTCAAATGCATGTACGTGTAGGGTAGATCGAAAAGTATTTTGATGTTCTTTTGAAAGTAAATATACTCAGTGCGAGACTTTTAAAATTATTTCTGCCATTTCTTTCCATTATTTAGGTATAGCCTCTTTAGCTATGGTGAAGATATAAACACAGGGTGCTTCCTTTATTAGTAATAGAACATTGAATCGAAATAGAAAACATTTGTGTATACTGGGTGACCAGTATTTGAAAGATACAGGAAATAATCCTAAAGTGATTTTTATTTTCGTGGTGAATGTTGTGGGAAATGCATTGCATTAACCTTGCAATGCACTAACCTAAAGCTGTCGTCATAATCTTCAAAGTGTGTACATTCACTCAAAACACACACCCTCTTTTCAGGCCTCTATCCACACCACTAGGACAACGTTAGCATTGCTTCGGTGTAGAGCCCATTATTTGTACTCTTAAATCATATGTCCTGGTCCCACTACTTTTTTCTGAGAACGTCCTTTGCATTGCAATCCAGCAATCTAAAAGTGATAAGTCATGCGATCTTGGAGATAAGTTCAGTGGCATATTTCTAAAGTCGTCGCAAAAGTTTTGCATTAGTAAATTTCAATTGATTCGTGTTTAGTGTGGCAAGCGGAACCAATGCATTTGGTTCCAAAAAATCATTGCATTGTCACGTACGCCATTGATGGTAACACGCGCTACTCGGCCTCATTGCGAGAGAACTGAGGTCCAATGATGCCTCCTGTGTGCAAACTGCTGTACATAAAACATTTCTCAGGACGCAGTTTTTTGGGTTTCGGCTCATTTTTGAGACACTATTTCGAAAAGTATTGGCTGGTTTGCATGTCCTACTTGGAAGCCTATGTCTCTTTGTCAGGGTCACCTCTTTTATCACAACTCTCTTATACTCATGTGACGAATTTAAAGCAACAAAATTTTAATTCTGTGTTTTTGATAAACATGATTCGCCGTAGGTCTTTTACAGTATTCTGAGTGATTCAGCATACGAAAATTCGTTTGAAACACAAAACTTAAGGTACAGAAACTCTTGTTTTCCACTGTGAAAATCGCAGAGCATTACCAGTACGACTAACAAAAATAGCTGCAGTAGAGTAACTGAGTGATAAGTCTCGCTCAAATTTCTAGTGTTATTCTAAGTAGTGCTGCCAACATACACTGGCCGGGTCTTTAACGTGCGACATTTTTAAACAATAAATTCCGAAAGCTTTTATACATATCAGCATGTTAACATTTTACACTAGTGACCAATTCAAATTTAGGCACATTTTTACATTCAATTTTAATAACAAAATGTTACGCGGAATTGTAAATAATGAACTACATATATTCTAATATCGATACTTTAAACGTCTATTGACCCACATTTGGCTTAGACCGTCGTTGGTTACTTTCAGCCGTCGATATTACTGACGAAAGTTACACATTTTTACTTCTGTAAAAAAAACTTTTTTTTTATTATTTAGATTGCAAAAACAATCCCGCTATATATATTAAGTTAAATACTGAAATTATAATAAATAAATGTACATATAAAGGGTGTTTTTTTTAGAGGTTTGTTTTTCGAATAGAGATAAAACTGGCATTTTATGGTCAAATCTGGCAACTCTAATGTTATTTATGTTCAGTTTGGTTTGCCATTTCATCATGAACAGGTTGACAAAAGAACAACGCTTGCAAATGGTGCAAATTTATTTCGAAAATAATGGTTCAGTTCGCGAAGTTTACCGCAAGCTCCGTCCATTTTATGGTCGACATAATCGTCCATCAGAGCAATTAATTCGGTTAACCATGGATCGTTTTCGCACTACGTTTACTCTATGTGATAATACGCATCCGCAGAGACGTCGAACAGTGCGCACCGAAGATACAATTGCCGCTGTAGAGCAAAATGTTGAAGAGGACCCGAATGAATCGATTCGCCACCGTGCACAGCAATTGGAGCTTTGTCCATCAACTTTATGGAAGATTTTGCGCAAAGATCTTGGCTTGCGACCTTACAAGATCCATCTTGTGCAAGAATTAAAGCCGCGAGACCATGCAATGCGTCGTGATTTTGGTGTATGGGCCGAAAATGAGATTGATCTCGATGCTGATTTTCATCGCAAAATTTTGTTCAGTGATGAGGCTCATTTTTGGTTGAATGGCTACGTCAACAAGCAAAATTGCCGCATTTGGAGTGAAGAGAATCCACATGAGACCCTTGTGACGCCATTACATCCACAAAAACTGACTGTTTGGTGTGCTCTATGGGCTGGTGGAGTCATTGGGCCATACTTCTTCCGAAATAATGCTGGAGAGTCAGTTACCGTTAATGGAGACCGGTATAGAGCCATGATAACCGACTATTTTGTTCCCGAATTGGATGGCATGAATGTGGATGAGTTGTGGTTCCAACAAGACGGCGCTACATGCCACACAGCGCACGTCACAATCGATTTATTGAAGGAAACATTCGATGAGCGCATAATTTCGCGGAATGGACCTGTCAATTGGCCACCAAGATCGTGTGATTTGACACCATTGGATTATTTCCTTTGGGGATATGTGAAGTCGCTCGTCTACGCCAACAAACCAGAAACGTTAGGGGACTTGGAAGCCAACATTCGTGGCGTTATTGCCGACATACGGCCCCATATGCTCGAAAAAGTGGTTCAAAATTGGACCTGTAGAATTGGCTTTATTCGAGCCAGCCGCGGCGGCCACATGCCCGAAATCATATTTAAACATTAATGGCATAAAATTATCCTTCCAATAAAGCCAAATTGATGGACATTAAAACGATTTTCTTGTGTTTTATTTCAATTCGAAGCTCTATACCTCTAAAAAAAACACCCTTTATGTGCATATATTTTTAAAGAAAACCTCCTGATATATAATTCTAAGTTTCTGTCCTTAAATGTACGGTTTTTTATTCAAACATATCTTGAAATCATGATTTCAACTCTCTATACCTGCCAGGTTATCAATTGTAATCACAATCATCATAACAGGTCATTTGAAAATTCCCCAGGCTACCAAAAAACATTTTTTTGGCAAAATTCGATCTATTTATTCAACATATGTAGTTTCCTTTGAGAGCGGTACACCGAGTGTAGCGATCTTCCAATTTTTCGAATACCATTTTTGTAGTAAGATGCCGGTTTGTCCTCAAAATAGGCCTCAGTTTCGGCGATTATTTCCTCATTGTCGCTAAATCTCTTTCCCGCGAGCATCCTTTTGAGGTCTGAGAACAGGAAAAAGTCGCTCGGAGCCAGATCTGGAGAATACGGTGGATGGAGAAGTAATTCGAAGCCCAATTCGACCATTTTTGCGGCTGTTTTGATTGACTTGTGACATAGTACATTGTCTTGATGAAACAGTACTTTTTTCTTCTTCAAATGTGGCCGATTTTTTGCGATTTCTTCCTTCAAACGCTCCAATAACGCTATGTAATCGTCGCTGTTGATTGTTTTTCCCTTTTATAAATAGTTGATGAACAAAATTCCATGTGCAACCCAAAATACAGACGCCATCACCTTGTCAGCTGACTGTTGCGTCTTTCCACGCTTTGGAGCCGGTTCACTGCGTGCCGTCCATTCAGCTGACTCTCGATTGGACTCCGGTGTAAAGTGATGGAGCCATGTTTCATCCATTGTCACATACCGACGCAAAAATTCAGCTTTATTATGAGCCTCAAAAAGTCCTCAGAATCGTAAACTCGTTGTTGTTTTTGGTCGACTGTGAGCTCGCGCGGCATCCATTTTGCGCAGAGCTTCCGCATACCCAAACATTTATGTACGATATAGCTGACACGCACCGTTGGTATCTTTAGGGTGTCAGCTATGTCGCTCAATTTCACTTTACGGCAATTCAAAATTATTTTGTGGATTTTCTGGATGTTTTCTTCCGTAACCACCTTTTTTGGGCGTCTAGTGTGTTTGCCGTCTTCGGTGCTCATTTCACCACATCGAAATTTAGCATACCAATCTGTTACGGTTGCTTTTCCTGGCGCAGACTCCGAAAACTCTTGATCAAGCCATTGCTTGGCTTAAACTCTATTTTTTCCCTTCAAAAAGCAATCAGCACACGAAATTCCTTTTTTTCCATTTTTTGCACAATAACAAAAGTTGCTTCACTCAAAATCGACCGATTGCTGTCAAATTTTGACACTGATCGTTTGAAGGTTGGTGCTACCTGGATTTATTTCAAGTAGCGCCACCTATGAGTTAGCCTGGGGAATTTTCAAACAACCTGTTAGCATAATTATGTTATAAAACAGAATTTTCCGTAAGAAGACCCTAGTTCCCCAAGATTTTTTTGATGGTATTATTCACGGTACACTAGATATGTTATATTGTCTATAGCTTAAGGAGTTTTGACGTTATGCCAGAGCTACTGCCGCATTATAAAAAATATTTGAGTAAAAAAAAAACCGATTCTTTGCAAAGGACGATTCGAGGAAAAGGTCAAAAGCTTTGAAAATAATCATATTCAGAAATTTTAATTTGTATTTAAAGACATTTTTGTATTTTTTGGTCGTATGGGTTGCATCTTTTCATGATAGCTTTCTTGTGTACAACTTACAAGTAAATAAAAATTGTAGTAGTAAATGAAACATTTCAAGCGATATATAACACATTGATGTACCTCAAACTTTTAAAATGCTTACGCTCCTTTTCCTTTTCCTTGAAAAATGATCTGAAAAGATTTTGAAACAACAGTTCCTGACTATAATTATTTTACTGAGCTTACTGTTCTGTACAGAATGTTTTAACACTAAAAACACCCCATTAAAAAGAGATAAGTTAATAAAAAAAGGACTTAAGTTAGTATATGCCGATTAGTAAGAATTTCTAAGCCTGGTATGCATACTTGAAATGTGCTACGGCTTGATAAATAAAAGCGCTGTTTTAAATCTTAGGTCTAGAACTTAGGCCTAAGCAAATTTACGAAAATATATCTTGGTATCAGCACATTCACAACATTTTTGGAGCTCTATCCTCATGCTCAAATATCTTTGTAAGAACTTGAATCTTTTCCGAAAAACTATTGATGATGTCTGAAATTATGGATTACGTGAATCTTAACGCTTGCTTTTATTTGTGGAGATAATTAAATAGAACTGAACTGAAATTTTATTGGGTATACCTTGAACACGTGGTACATATTACATAGCCATAGATTCTAATTTTAGTTTTCATTAAGAGTCCATTATATGCATCGAGTATGTCGAAATTCCGACCCTCCTACTTGGATAAGAAAACTGGCAATAACTTTTAAACGCAAAAATATTCGCATAACTTTACCTAAGAGATAAAGATGACATTTTGTGACATTTGCTGGTGATAATTTCATACTGCCACGTGCAACGCAATTTGGTAGCAGAAAATTCTAGCACTTACTTAAAATTGCCTTGAACACTGGTCGACAGATACATGTTAAAAAGTCCTGAGAAATCGAATGAAAAGTCGTCAGAGGATAAGTTTTATGTTAGAGGTTATAACTTTTCGATCAGTCCTAATGTAGAAGCTAAATATTGAAGCAGCTCAGCTACCCAGTAAGTAATTAAGCATGATATCTGTCCAAGGAGACCTGCTTGCACAGCTGAAAACAGAGTTAAGAACCTTAAGGTGAATGCCAGTAATACTGCATTCGTAAGTATGTGTGCTTCTCAATAGCATTTTTGACAAATAAAGTTTACTTGGCCCTCTAATATATCCTACGTCATCATTTATCTGATGTCGCAGTACCACCCATCTCACATAGGGCAGACACCATACTTAATCTATCCGACATCCGATACAGAATGTAGGATATTGTAAAGTATCAGCTTTGAAAGTGGTTAATATTCACATATATGTCTCGATATATCCAGATATCAATGATTCACAAAAACTAATGTAAATGTAATCGAGCCCTATTTTATTCTTCCTATTTATAATCGAAAGCGGCTGGTAACTTTTCTCGCTTCCACTTGGAATCGTGTGCACATTCAATTTGAAGAAGGCCTACTTTTCTAAACTTGTTCAATATAGTCGAAATCGGTTGATTACCTGGAATGCTTATTGCAATTCTTGGGAAGTAAAAGTCGCTTCTTAATCCTGATTTTGTCTACTGGGCTTATTTTGAAACACATATTTAGAGTAAAATTTCATGTGCTACAAAATGTTCGTCATGATATTTATTGAAGCTATGATAAATATGTGTATGGCATCATTTCTCATGCTACTACAGATGGCGGTTGATAAACAGAAGGGTTAAATTGGAACACCAGCCAACCAGAAGCACTCACTTATCTGCTGAACTGCCGTAGTGAATGTCTTGATTTTGGTTTATTTTATGTCATTGATTTTTGAGGCATACATCAATGGGTCTTATCACTTTTGGGCAATGGAATTTATTAAAGTCATTCAGAAAAGATATATTGAAGTCGCTATAAAATTGAAATTTTCTTGGAATAAAAGTTAAATGTTGTTTTCTTATTCAAAAGTAAGTAACAGTTTAGAGTTGAAAAAAAAACAAAAAACATATTTTAGAGCTTTTAATAAGACCATATTTCACTAACCTGCAGCATTGGTAAAAAGAAGCATAAAAACTGCCCAAATATCCAATTTTGTATTAGCATCACCATCAGCGTTATCGGCAGCACAACGGCACACTGCACAAAATGACACAACGCCAAATTTATGATAAATGCATGCGTTACGTCTCGATACAGCTTGGAGTACATAATGTAGGCAATAATAGCAACGTTCATAAAAATACCCAACATAGCAAGCAGCGCATACTGTATGAGAAATATCCAATAGACCGATTTAATACTCGATTTGAGTATCGGTCCATTGAAGCGTTCATATGCGTCGGTGTCATTAATGTGACCTGACAGAAATTGTGCAATTATCATCAGATATCTGTCTGGTAAATCCTTCCACTTTGCCTCCAAGTCAGAATTTATTTTCTGATTACTTGTGCTAGCGGCAACATGTGCCTCATACGTTTCATTAACGTCCAGCGAAGAAGAAATGTCGTTGTCTGACATGATGATTTATAAGGAATGAGATGAAGCTTTGAATGCGGTGTTCTTTCTCTGATAAACTACATTTAGCAGTGATTACTTGAAGATATCAATTATGTAAGCGAGTAGTTTTTATATCTGTAATGGAAAAAAGGATAATTGTTATTCAGTACAAAAGAAATATTACAAACTGTTGTTAAGTTTTGGACAAAATATCAAATGAAATGAAATGATTTAAAGTCATTTACATTTTAATATAGAATTTTCTTTGATTTTGGGGTTTCACTGAGTTAAAAAAAATATTTTTGCAACCCTTAGTTGGTCTATCGCCTACCTCTTTGTGTCCGTCTGTCTATGGAAATCATGATTATGGGAACACCAAGCGAGATAATTTAATGAATTTTGAAATTTGGTACACAGGTGATACCTTCAAACAAGGCACTGAAAACGTGTGAATTCGGTTTACGGGCACACCTATTGAGAGAGTAATTTGAGGAATTCAGTCACAATACTAAGTATACTTTGAGCAAGCTCTGGAAAAAAAGTTAACAGTTTAAGACAAAAGGGCGTGACACCTCCCTTACAAAGGCTTCGTTATTCGTTACTTAGAAAATTATGTAGGATATTGTAACAAAATTTCACATAAATAAAACAAATCGCTCGGTCCAACGTGAGACAAAAATTTGGCAAATTTTGACAGAGGGCGTGGCAACTTCCATATAAGCAAAGCTTCAAAACGCTACACAGACTGCTATTTATGTGACTTTTGCCAATTACAATGTGGGTACATTTAGTCAAACCAGCCAGCACTTAGCGTGGTGAAAGAAATACCCATTAAATTAAAATTAAGGACTTACGCGCACCTTTACTATTAATGTGTTATAGGGTGAGGCCAGAGATAACACCGCTACTAGTTTGTTTTCAAATTATCATGAGTGGCTGGGAGATGAGCTTCATCAATCTCACCATTAACATAAAAATCAAAACTTCTTTTATTTATATATTTTCTGAACAAAAGCTTTTCTTGAGCGTGCAAATTATCAGGTCTTATTTGTGATGGACATAAACTCTGATTTCAATCCAAGTAAACACAAACTTTCTGTTCTGTTTAATGATGTTCAATTTGTTACAGTCGACTTAATTAATTAACGACAACCAGGAGTTAGTGAAGCATTTGATTGCAATATCTTTTGTTGTTGTTCATTTTGTATATCTGTATTACATGATTATTCATGCAAAGGTATGTGATAATTGGAGTGGTTCATTTTTTTTTGTCGAAAAAACATTGTTTAATATGTGTCCAGTCTGAAAGAAGTAAAGTTTAAGCTTCCAAATATATGATGATAGACAATGCTGAAGGACCTTTTTTTATATATGTTTGTCATATTGAGAAATAAGAAAAAACTGCAACTTTAGGTCTGGATACAGAACTTTACAATTTTTTTTTTTTTTTCTTGTGCAATCTATTAATGAAAAACTGCTGCTCCATACAAAATTTTGGATTAGATAGCAACAAGTCAAGTCCAAGCAAGACCGAACTCGTTTTTTTCAGAAGGAGATATAAAATACCAATGTTTAAACTGCCATCTTTAAATGGTACCACACTGGCTCTTGCCAAAGAACCGAAATACGTCGGAGTTATTCTAGATTCTAAGTTCTCATGGAAGAGAAACATGGATGAAAGAGCTAGGAAGGCTTTGAGCACTTTCTACAGAACATTTGGGAAAAAATGGCGTGCAAAACCGTACTAAAGTACATTGGATGTACACAACGGAGCGCTGGTGCGGTGAAAAGCTGCCAACACCAAGTCACCACTTGACAAGTTTCGTAAGGCATAGAGACTGAACTGCCTTGGTATAACGGAAGCAGTGAGATTGACACCACAGGCGAGCCAGGAAATTATAAAGCATCTTCTTCCTATTGACCTATACATCTGAAATATGGCGGAAAAAGGGATTCTTAGGTTAAAAGAATGCAAAAAGCTTCAAAAATCTGAGGGTAACGGGACTTTCCGAGGAAATTTTTTCCAATATAAACTTTCCAACAAGTGAAGATTGGAACTCTGGCACCGTTCTGAAAGGAAAGGGGCTAACCATTTTCACGGATGGACCCAAGATGGAGTCCGGCGCAGGAGGGGGTGTTTACTTGAATAATATAGGTAAAGAGATATCTTTCAGACTACCCAATTATTGCAGCGTTTTTCAAGCTGAAATAAATGCCATAGAACCAGCTGCACAGGTGATACGGAACAGTTAGCTTACTCTCTCCATCATTACAATACTTATGTATGTGTGGACACTCAGGCTGCGATCAAAGCACTGAACTCCAAAATCGTGAAGTGTAGGTGCTTAGAACACTGCACGGAGTCAATACGTTCAATCCGACAGCATACTATAGAGGTCTGCTGCGTGCCCGGCCATAAATGTATTTCCGGTAATGAGAAAGCTGAATATGTTCCAGAATATTATTTGGCCAGAGGAGAATCAACAAGCCGTGGTCCTTAAGATACCGCTCGCGAAACTATACTATCGGATAGAGGGCATTATCAAGACGCAAACGAACAGAAGGCGGAACTTTACCGCCGGATGCAGATCGTCTCGAAACATGTAGTCTAAATTGAATCTGGGAAGAACGCAAACTCTCTTAAGATTCAGAAGAAGAGAGCTAAAGACTGTTGTAGGAGTACTGATGAGGCACTGTGCGCCCTGTGGCCGCCAAATATGGTGCTTCTTTTAGAGTTTTGTGCTGGAGCTTTGGAGATGAAGAAGAAATGAAATTGGCAACCCTACCTCTAGCCCAAGACCACACCACACAATGACTCTTTTATGATGCATCAGTTTTTCGAAAATCTCTCTTGTCAATTTTGCTTATTAACGTATTCGCTGAGATGAAAATGGGTCTCGTCACTGGATATAATTTTCCCATCCAATTGACAAACGTAGCTCTCGGCCACACTTTCACGTACGGCAGCAATATTTCCAGCTGAACGGCCTGTACGCACACGTACTGATGGCTTCAAATTTGTTATCGACACAGTTTCTTAGAATTTATGCACCAGATTACAAATTTTGCGCTCATATATGGTCGTTCATTAATGCAATTCTTTTTGAACGGCCATTTTTTAAAGAGGTTTCATATTCTTGACTAAAATTGTTAAGAAATTTTATTTGTTAATAGTAGACTGTTATTATTAATTAATTGAACAATATTTTGATTGAATTGTACAGTCTTAGCAGAAACCGATATTTTTGTGTGAAATTTCACAAATCGGTCAATGCTTTTTAACAAACATGACAGAGACTACAAATGGAACAATTTAACCTGGTAATTGGTGACATATGTTTCGGCTATTACCACGTATATACATATTCACATACATATATACATAGCCTCATCAGACCAGTTTTGGTTGATTTGGTTGACGTTAACGTAACGTAGTCCATATTTTGGCAACTTAATAACCTGAGAACTGCATAAGACACCATTAGTCGAGATTCGTAACACCCGATCGTTCTTAGCTACAGTAGTTAGAACACTCAGAAAATATCAGCCTTTGTACTTTGACGTATGTCTGACAGTTGCTGGCTCTCACCCTATATCCCAAAACAAAAAATTTAAAAAAAAATGACAATGACCGGTACATATTTTAAGCCACTCTAATGTAGGCCTTGCAGTGGTTTTTTGTCCTTTTTGAGTTTCGGAAGCAAAAATGTTTACACATTAATTGCTGTAATGAATTCAGGTTGCTCTTTTGTGGTTTTTGTTAATTCTGTTGAATAAATTTCAGTGATTATCGCATAAATACTCGTTCATGAGCCTGCGAACACTATTATGTTCGCCAGCCTTGTAATATCTTTGGGGTTGTTACATACATACATATGTACATGGTTATTGCTTGCGTAGTTTCTGATTATAAGTGTGATTTATTTTTTGTTATAAATGTTGATTTTCTTTTTATTAACTTCTAATTAAGGATGCTGCTAAGAGACTTTCGAAAAAAAGCTTGTACTATTATTCACAGAAAAATTACTCGTTCTTGTGTTGGGATTTAATCAAACAAGACACCATTTGTTAACAATTAAGTTCCAAAAAAATAGAGCTTAATGCATTCGTTTTCGCAAAAATTCAACTTGCTCACTTAACTTAATAAAGTTTTAAATTACGAGTATTTTAGAAGTACATGTAATGCGCTATAGAATACGATGTCTGGCAAGTTACCGCCTTGACTATAATTACAAATAGTCATCATTTTGAAAAATTTCCCATGTTATCGAATAAATGTGAATCAATTTCACGAATTTTCGCTATAATATTTTCTTTAAGCTCTTTATTGCTATTCGAGTCTTGACACAGGTTCTATCAATCAATGAACATCTCACGTCTACTTTTTAATTCCGAGAATATAAAATATTATAACAAATAACATTTTGAATCAAAAAATCAATCCTCGCTGGCATGTTTGTTTTGCCTTGGCGGCATGTCGCTTAGCAAACGTATTGTGGAAGCTGTAGTGCTGTGCTGTGAGCCGTGGACGATAGGCAAATATCTAATGACTGCCTTCCTATACTACAAAAAGACATGGATGTCATGTGTTCAATCATTATTAATACAGGGAGCACATGAATGTCCTTGAAGTATAAATGAATAATTAGAGAATTATAAATTTAGTTAAATTCGTTATATTTTCTGCATACCCACTTGTCTCGCAAGCCTTTCAAAAACCTTTCACATAAAATCGGCTAATGTTTCAGTTACGTTTCAGAAATCTTTCATTTCCATTTCAGAAAGCTTTCTACAATGCATCAATTTTGTCTGTTCGATATCATTTGAAACGTTTCTGAAATTTCGTTACATAAATCTTGTAAGATTGAGCGGAAAAAACACACAATTTTTATTACTTCATCGGATTCTCATTAAATTTTGCGTAAATTGCGCCATTATTTTATTGGGACTCTGAGTTATTGTATCAATGCAAGTTAGTGCTGTTTTTGAAACTTTCTTAAATCTTCTATGACGACTGAGTAGATGACATCAGTAGTAACGCATGGGTACTTAGTGGTATGAAGCAAAATTTATGAACATATCAAATAATTTTATTTATTAAAAATAAGAGGCTAAGACTCACGTGAGAGGTGGAGGGAACATTTCTCTATAGATTTTACAAAATCTCACCAAGGGCGCGGAGTGGTCCAAATTTTCAAAAAAAAAACACTACGAAATAAATGGACGTCCCCTTATAATAATTGGTGTGAATGTGAATTGAAAGTGATACTCTCACAGCTTCATTCTATCGTGTTGAACTGAGACAAGAGTTGTTGCGCTGGTAATTACTTGTAACGAATATAAAGAAAGAAATTTTTCTATACTGAAAAAAACGTAATTATGTTTTTGATTCCAATTCACTTCAATAAGTTTTGTTTCGCAATGCCGATAAAGAGACGGAGTAATATCGGTATTCGGATTGATTTCGCAATGACAACAAAGAGGGTGCAAGACCAGTCATTGGATATTTGCTGTATCCGTGTTTTTCACGAATTGTCGAACCATCAGCGCTGTTTGTTCACATCACAATCACCATTGAACTCTGAATGACTGAAATAAATAACTGCAATTCAAATAAACAAATTCATTTCTGTTGTATTTCCCAGTGAGTAAATTGATTTTAGGCAGGACAATGTCTGTCAGTACAGGACGGGGATGGGTAAAAGTCTGGAGATAGAGACAGGGATGGCAGATCAACGTCTGCCGGATATGTAAGTGATACTTTAAAAACAAAACAAAAAATTTATTAGCAAAAAAAAAATATACACGTGTTTAAAATACTCTAAATAAAAGCCAATGTTTCGACTTATTGAGAAAACCATTTGGAGTTCCTAGTTGTCTCAGATTTTAAGGAAGCTTTTGCTACGAGCAAAATGAAGTTGGTATCGTCATAATCATGAATGCCGAAGTGTGTAAAAGACGTACATTTGATTGATTTAATGAGCTATCTGGAACTCTGCATATTAAATATCATGTTAGAGGTTCAGAGTGGTGAAATTCAATTAAGATAGATGCCTCGCCAACATGTTACACCGTACTGAAATTTTAATGGGAAAACCATTAGATATAAAAGAAAGTAATTTAGCTCAGCATAAATTTCTTAAATGCTAAATATTGCTGAGTGTAGGTTGAAAGTATTGCTTAAAATTTTACGAGATGATAAAACGATTCATTTTGGAGTCTACAATAAAACCTAAATATTTATGTATTTATGTTCTGTAAATGCTTAAACTTTAAAACAATTATTATTATAATTTTCTCAATGAGTGAAATCTTACCAAAATATATAATAACTATAAAAAGTAAACCCTTAACATTTAGGGGCATTTAAAAATTTCAATTTAAAGAGTGATCTTTGGGGACAAATTGAAGTATGTGTGTACACTAAAGTGGATCGATTTTTTTTTTTCAATCGACTGGGTATTACAATCGTAGACATCGTCATTCTGAACATCACTGTGTAATTAAAATTTTTCTTAAGTGATCATAGAGGTAATGCGAATGCTCCAAAGTTGCTTAATTTCGGTCCTTTTTTCAAATAATCGATGCTGGGACATATCTGTATTTGTAGAGATGGCTCACATTTTTATTTTGATCCCCACATACATGCCCTTACTATAGATCATAGAAAAGTCAACTTTGCTCTCGTTATATGAGTGGTAGAATTAATTTAAAGTTATATATTTGTATATTATTCTTAATATAATGCTATTTTAGGGCACTTGCGCTCCGTCTATGATCGCTTAAAAAAAATTTTAACGACACAGTGATGTTCAAAATGACGATATCTAAGATTTTAAGACACAGCCACCCACACAGACACATTCAACCCACCCTAATGTACACACAGATGTTACCTTAGTTTTATATCTTATCAGTAGTTGATGTTCAGCGAGCCAGCTTCTTAACAGATACAGATCCCAATTAATCTTCGATACTCGTGAAGCTACTTATATGAACAATCGATATCATCAAAGAAAGCATACAAACAGAGTTTAAGCAAATTATGAAAAGTATTGGTCTCAAAACTATCGCTAGATATATTCAATGAAGTTTAATACTGAAAAAACTTCACCAGATATTTTTTGAAACCGATCAGATTCGAGCCTTTGTCTTCTTCGTTATGTCAAAGTCCTGTGATACACCTTAACCAGCTGAGCTACTCTTATTATTAATAACATTCAGACTAAAACTACATTAGTTTTCTGTCATAACGTAAAGTTTAGATTTCGATTTCTAAAATTGCTACTTGATAATTCATTTACTTAATATACTTTTAGCGAGCCAAAATATTAGGCTCGGTTGACGTCGTTAAACTGCGCACATAAGAGCACGGAATGCCCAGGTTCAAATCCTAGTACATGCAGAATAAAAATTTTTCCAAATGAAATAGAATTTCGAGTTAAATGCATCCGAAGGAATGGTTCCCTTCGAAGCTACTTCGAGATTTGCCGTTGGGCATCTGAAACTTAGATTTATAGTTGTAAAGTTGCATATTTTAAAATAAAAGGCTATGGAACGTACGTAGTTATAAACAAATTAGCAGGTTGCAATGACTCTGCTATAGTCGACGTAAACTGCGTTGAAAGTACTTTCTAAATAAATGTCAAAAATACATTGAAAGTTAATTACCTAAAATTTTTATGAAAATCGTGTGTGCCACATGTGAGTTATACGAAATAAAAATTTTGAATTGTTGAAAAGTGACACGCCCACTTTTGCAATTCCGCCCACTTTAAGCACAATTCAAGATATTTATGATCTGTATCGGTGCACTTAATTTCATCACAATATCTTTCACGGTTAACGAGCTATGGCGTTATTAAAATTAAAATTTAGGGCTGTGCCACGCCCTTTTAAGGGCCTTTGCAATTTTGAAACCTAGCCCATTCTAAAGTTTGCTTACATGTTCACCAAATCACCAAGTTTCATCATATTTACATAGAGTACGGGCTGTGGAGGTTGTTCATGAACCGACTTTTCCCATTTTCATATACTAGCAGCTTGTAAGAAGGTGTAACATATGTACCAAAATATATTGAATAAGCTTGCTTATTTTTCCTGGAAACGTGAATTCAACAGACAGACATAGCTATATGGACTCAGGTGGTGACGCTGTTCAACAATATATACACTTTTCTACACCTGACACGCCCACTTCTATGCGTTACAAACGGAATGACAAAGTGAATATACACTCTGTGTAGGGTATAAAAACATGGGGCCTTTCGAGTATCGAACAGACGCACTGTGAGCAATGAGCTCACAGCTGTAAGCACTTAAGTACGCTATCGGTCGAGTTCAAGCTATTTATAGTTCTTATTGCTTACTGTGTCTCAATGTTTCATGTCAATTTACACAGGGTAATTTTTTTTTTTAAAAATTTCTCATAATTTTTTTTTTTTGTATAACTCATTTACTGATAAAAACTGGTTCTATACGAATATAATTAACAAATAAATGAAATGTGCTTCGAATTTAAAACTGCGATTTAACTAGAGCGCATTTTATTTTGCGACGATAACTATGGACCTATAATTTTTATGCAAATTCGAATGGTTGTTACAGAAAAATTATAAATTTTTATGAATTATAGCCTTATGAGTCCTTAGATATTCTTTCACCGTTATTTACAGGGTGTTTGACAAATTTTATTTAGAGTAGTACTTATAAAAAAAGCTAGAGAAACAAAAAAAGTAGGGTTCCATTATGTTATTAACTCATATATAAAGGGTGTTTTTTTTAGAGGTTTGTTTTTCAAATAGAGATAAAACTGGCATTTTATGGTCAAATCTGGCAACTCTAATGTCATTTATGTTCAGTTTGGTTTGCCATTTCATCATGAACAGGTTGACAAAAGAACAACGTTTGCAAATCGTGCAAATTTATTTCGAAAATAATGGTTCAGTTCGCGAAGTTTACCGCAAGCTCCGTCCATTTTATGGTCGACATAATCGTCCATCAGAGCAATTAATTCGGTTAACCATGGATCGTTTTCGCACTACGTTTACTCTATGTGATAATACGCATCCGCAGAGACGTCGAACAGTGCGCACCGAAGATACAATTGCCGCTGTAGAGCAAAATGTTGAAGAGGACCCGAATGAATCGATTCGCCACCGTGCACAGCAATTGGAGCTTTGTCCATCAACTTTATGGAAGATTTTGCGCAAAGATCTTGGCTTGCGACCTTACAAGATCCATCTTGTGCAAGAATTAAAGCCGCGAGACCATGCAATGCGTCGTGATTTTGGTGTATGGGCCGAAAATGAGATTGATCTCGATGCTGATTTTCATCGCAAAATTTTGTTCAGTGATGAGGCTCATTTTTGGTTGAATGGCTACGTCAACAAGCAAAATTGCCGCATTTGGAGTGAAGAGAATCCACATGAGACCCTTGAGACGCCATTACATCCACAAAAACTGACTGTTTGGTGTGCTCTATGGGCTGGTGGAGTCATTGGGCCATACTTCTTCCAAAATAATGCTGGAGAGTCAGTTACCGTTAATGGAGACCGGTATAGAGCCATGATAACCGACTATTTTGTTCCCGAATTGGATGGCATGAATGTGGATGAGTTGTGGTTCCAACAAGACGGCGCTACATGCCACACAGCACACGTCACAATCGATTTATTGAAGGAAACATTCGAGGAGCGCATAATTTCGCGGAATGGACCTGTCAATTGGCCACCAAGATCGTGTGATTTGACACCATTGGATTATTTTCTTTGGGGATATGTGAAGTCGCTCGTCTACGCCAACAAACCAGAAACGTTAGGGGACTTGGAAGCCAACATTCGTGGCGTTATTGCCGACATACGGCCCCATATGCTCGAAAAAGTGGTTCAAAATTGGACCTGTAGAATTGGCTTTATTCGAGCCAGCCGCGGCGGCCACATGCTCGAAATCATATTTAAACATTAATGGCATAAAATTATCCTTCCAATAAAGCCAAATTGATGGACATTAAAACGATTTTCTTGTGTTTTATTTCAATTCGAAGCTCTATACCTCTAAAAAAACACCCTTTATATAATTTGGTACATATAGTTCAGTATTATAGTTTGTTAAAATTCACTCACATATTTTCCAAAAAAGCCATTTTAAAATGTGATTTTTTTATACCTATTATCAACATACAAAGTTTTTACCTGTATCGTACACCTTTCCAGGCACAAACTCATTTAAATTAATAATTAAAGTGAACTTTGAGCTACCTACTCCACTGAATTGATTTGTTTGTTTGTAATAAAACATTTGAATGTCACCCTTACCAGTTTTTGAGTAAATATCTGAATTTGTGTCGAATGATTTACCTAGTGCTGTTTAATTGAAATTAATGTAACAATCAATTAAACAAATCCAATTATTTATATTAGGCATTATAGCTCATCATCTGTGCATTTTGCATAAATAGATTGCAATATTATTACTTTTTTAACATTTAGGGCTTTTAAGCCATACACGAGTAAAGCCTAATTAACATAACAACGTTGGAAGTTCCACATTCACATTAAAAATGCCACCACGACGCATGTTACGCTTAATAAATTAACTCATTTTATGGTTCTGTTGCTAATGTACATAGATTCAGGTCAGTATTTGTCCGGATTCATTGCAATAAGTATGGGCATCAAACTGAATAAGGGCATTTGGGTGGTTGTACAACATTTTAATTAAAGGCAACCTAACATTAACATCGTTGGGAAGCCAAATTATGCAAGGAAACATCTGAACTTAGAATGAATTACAATAACAATGGTTTTCATTAAAGAATTCAAGAAACAGACAGAGAATGATTACGTAGGACGATCTCGAACTCTCTCGAAAAGATCAACTAAGGTGGACATAATTACTATGTGGATTGAATTGCATCGAGCAATTTGAAGAAAATTGAAGGTTCTAGCAAAAATTGGAGTTTGAATATCGGTTTCAGAGATCAAGTGATCACTGGTACCTGTTCGTTTTTTTCTTACAAACACAAAAGATCGAACAGTGAGCTCATTAAAAACAATATATAAATTATTTTCTGTTCAAACACACCACAATCAAAAGATCATGTCCGACATTAGAGTCGATGAAAGGTTTCATTAGTTTAGATCAGCGATGGGTAGTACGTAGAGGCACATTCCAACCAAAAAACAGTTCATTTAATTTCAACTCTATCGACGCACAACGTTGACTTTAGCTCAAATGAAAACAAAAACAACACACAAAGGCATTAGCGACGGTGCCGCATTGTGTCTCGAAGAATGTAGCAATTGTTTTTGTTTGTAGTGCAATTTTGTTTTTTTTTTTTTGTGCTGTTAGTAAATTTGGAAATAAAAGCAAAAAAAACTTCAAAATTTCGTTTTTTGTTGCTTGGATTTCTTGTTGCGCCCTTTTACTAGATTTTCATGCCCACCGCTGTTTTAGTTAGAGACAGTTTTTAATTGGTAACACTTAACAACAGCTTTGGCATATAATACTAGCACATCGTTAAATTTATTATAAGGCGGCCCACTTTAAAAGAGAATTTTTCGACAAATATATCAACTTAAACTCTATTGATCATTCGTGAAACGACCATGCATGTGACTAGACGTTCTTACCCGATAAGTGCGTTTAGTGACAAATAAAAGAACAATACAATTGAACTAAATAACTGTTAGGCAAAATTCAAAACATAAAAGCAAAACGAAACATTTTTATTGAAAATCGCATCAGCGAGGTTAATTAAAAACTTTTCACCTGCAGTGCAAAACATTCAACGCAAATTAAGCAATCGCAAATGAATGAAACACCACAGGTGGGACATTTGCAATGGTGATTTTTAATAAAAATTTTATTGCCCGCGGTGCTTTGTTTTTTTTTGTAACGTTGCAATCACAACAAAACTTTAAAATGTCATTATTTTGGGTAAATGTTTATTTTGTTTGAATGTCTATTTTGTTTTGAATGTTTAGTGGTATATATTTTTGCGCATTCCTTATTATGAAAAAATAATCCATTCATATTGGGCGATGGTACTTACATTGTGAACAATAGCCAAAATGAAGAAACGATCAAAATAAAAAATTATGGTTGGTTGAATGCTCCTTTGGGCAATTGCTCGTTTTCGGGGCAAAAACGCTTCTTTCCAGGGTTCCTTAGTTATGTTCAAAACTATTTTTCGAGCTTACTTTCGTTTGAAAAAACAAAATTTTTTTCCGAAAATGGGTCAAAAGCGGTCTTTACCATAGTTAACCCTTTACGGCGCAGTGTTGCAGTTCTGCAACATACCAATTAAACCGCCATAAATTTTAAACTGAAACGAAATATTCAAATTGGCGCGCTGTTAAAACTTCACAATAAATTGTTATACACATTAGTTAAGAGTCACCTCTCTAGATGGCGACCCTATCGATGTTTTCTGTAGTTGAAGTTGCGAATGTGAATACAACGGTACTTGTTGTTACCATAAAGTTTATATTTGTGAATTTTGGTGATAATATTTATTTTTAAAGGCTGAAAATACATGTGAAGTATAGGTAAGACATATATATTTATTGAATTAGTGTTATACTATCAAAAAAAGTTTATTGAGGAGTTGTAGCTGCCCTTTTCGTTTTGTTGCAGAAATGCAACACGGCGTCATTGTGCTGCTTTTTTAGTAGCTTGGTTATCGACGGCTTACCGCCTCGCCGTTAAAGAATTTGAATGCAAATTTGAATTTTTATTCAAATTGGAATTAACAGTTTATACTTTTATGTAGGAGTATAGCTATCGCTCTCTAATTTATTATTGCTAGGTTAGATATGAGTCGTAGAAAAGAATTTTTGACCGAGCAGGAGTTGGAAAAAATACTGGAAAGATGGGATGATAGTGATGATGAGCTAGATTTTCTGATGACGATGATGATGTTGCTGATCCAACAAGTGCAGTCTATCTGAATAAACTAGAAAATATAGATGAGGAAGAAGTGATTGAAAATGATGCTGTATTTGACACTATGCAAGCATGCAGCAATTTTGAATTACAGTAGAAAAAGCTTGTAATAGTACTGCATCATTTCCTACACCTCGTAACAGTACTTACCAGACAAACCACACAAATGGGGGTTCAAGCTATTTGTCATCTGCAGTGTGAGTGGGTTTGCTTATAAATTTGAAGTTTATAGTGGAAATAAAAATATATGTGACGAAGGGGGACCTCAACTGGGTGCATCATCCAATGTGGTTGTACGACTTGCCAGAAATGTACCATCAAATAAAAATTATAGAATATTTTTCGACAACTATTATACGCCTTTGCCCTTAATTGAATATTTGGCAATGCGTGGAATTTTATGTTTGCGCACTATTCGAAAAAATCGCATTCCTTACTAAATACAAGCTTCCGGACGAAAAAGATTTTAAAAAATTGCCACGAGGTACATCGGTCGAGCAGGTCGGTAATCACAATGGAGTAGACGTTTCTGTTGTTTCATGGAGAGACAATAAAGTGGTCGCTCTTGCATCCAATTACGCAGGGAAAAATCCTACTTCTTCAGTGACCAGATTTGATAGATCGCAAAAGAAATACATTACAATAGAGAGACTTTCTGTGATCACTCAATATAATCAATGGGAGGAGTTGACCTATTTGACTCTGTTATGGGACACTACAAAATTAAACGTCGCAATAAACGTTGGTATATGAGGCTATATTATCATTTTCTTGACATGACAATGTGTAATGCCTGACTCCTGTATAGAAGAATACATTTTGAAACTCAAAGAAAAGACAAAGTTCTGAACTCTGCAGAATTTCGAATTTTTATTGCCGAAACTTTGTGCAAGTACAAAATAATACCGAGGAATAAGGGAAACTCTCAACTAGAAAGTGCAATTCAAGCAAAAAAGAATAAAAGTTCACCACAACACGTTCCACATAAAGACGTTCGAATGGATCAGTATGGACATTGGCCTACATGGACAGAAAAACGAATGAAGTGCGAATTTCCAGGCTGTAGTGGCTACACTCAAACCGTATGCGAAAAATGTGCAGTCGGCTTGTGCTACAAGTCAAATAATTGCATCAAACAATATCATATCAATTGACGCCGTGTTGCATTTTTGCAATAAACAATTTTTTATAAAAAATAAATATTTTTAAAAAAACTATGTATTTTTTAATTATTTTTCCTGTTCATTGTAAGATATTTATTTATAATATATTTATTTTTTTTTAAGTTAAATGATAATGAAATGATATGACATTAGGGGAGTTCATATGATCCTTCATGCTGTCCAGCTTGGATTAACAAACACGAATATCAGTAAATGTCGTTCTGCGTTCACATCATACAGCATGCTGCCAAACATCATTTGCAGAAAAATTTTGAGGCGTACACATCACTCACATTACTCACTTCCCTTCCTTGCGTTTTATTTAGCGGTGGTGTTGCTTCCAGCAATAATAAAAAAAAATGATTTTCAGGCTTCTAAGAACGAGGATATGTCCCTAAAGAAGCCTTAATTGTGAAAATGCCAAAGGCTCGGGACAGTCATGTCGTCGGCACCCGAGCCAGATCTTTCACTAATCTTAATTTATTTAAAATCTCTGCGTTGGCGAAATTGTAAATTGTTGATCTATTTTTTAATGCTTCACTCGCATCTTTTGCTCGATTTTGTTCAATTTTTCTAAAAGTAATTCATATTCCTTATGTTTTGCATTTCGGTTTTTAGATTTTTCGCATTTTGCGCTCCAGGTTTCTGGAAAACTTTTCTAAAATTCAAAAAAATCTTGCCAAAACTAATAATTATTCATGGAGTCCATCGATGTTCACTCTATGAAACCTTTTTTGAAAGGAAAAATTTGCACTAGGCTTGATAGCCAGAATTCCCACAAGTTGAACGGATGAACAAGCCAGCAGAAAAACTAAAAAATTTTCGAATTCATCCAACATGAGTGTCAAGCGGCTGTTTCTAGAGTTCACATGATCAAACATTGACATTTGTCAAGCCATGTTGGACAGTAAGAAGGATCATTTGAACTCCTCTATTCACTAGAAATCATTGCAAAACACACTCACATTCACAGATTTCGCCATGGGACAGAATGGTAGCTCGTTTCACAAAATTTTTTGTGTGTGGTGAATCCGTCTGAATCTGCTGAAAGTTTCAACAGATTCATGAATAGAAAAAATGATGAGTGGCTCACTGCTGTTCTCTGGTATGAAGATAAATTGATTCTTGAGTAGAGATTTTTTTTAAGGGGACGGTGAAACGCCCTTAGCCACAAAGTATTTCCTTACTGCTAAATTAATAGAACGATTTTAGGGTAACATGTAATTCTGATCCCCATTTTTAGGAGCGATGACATTTAATCAGGTAAAATGGAACTGAACTGTTTTGTATTGTCACTATAATGATTGAATTAGAACCAGTGGGTGAACTCTTAATCATTGGACGGTTGTTGATTATGCAAAATTAGCCGATATTATTGAGTGTTTGAGCACTTTTTCATTTGCTGTTTCGTTTTTGGGGGTACAGCCCTTGTGATCTACTCATATTTTTCATGAGATCAACCCTTATGTATTATAAATAGAATTTCGTTGCATTTGTACATATGCGCTAGTGAATATCACAGTTAATCTAACAGTGAGTTGATGACGTAACATAAACAACAAAAGAAAAAATCTTTAGAGAAAAAAAATCTCTAAGTTTAATGACCTAACTCAGATGCTTCAGTGATTTTCATTTATCTTTTGGTTTTTTCTCTCTTTCTATCCTGTTTGGTTTTATTATTTGTTTTTTTTATGCCTTTTAGTCCATGCTGTCCATTATGCAGTTTCTCATTTTTTTTTATTTATAGAATTTCTTACTACGACAAACTAAAACTCCCTTGCAATTGCTCACAAATGCAATTCCATTGTGGTTATATTTTGCTCACAGTGTTGTTGTTGTCGCGTAAGTTAGTGTGCGTTTGTGTGAGTGAAACTCCCACGTTGCATCAGTGTAGCCAAGTTATTTTGTATCGTGGAAATGATTTACAGCATCTGCTCTCGTGCTGACGTTTTAGTGTTAATATTGATACTGCAATGGAATACTTTATGAGCAACCGTGTAGAAAACGCTTTTAAGTTCAATATTTTGATACAATATGTTGGCTTTCAGGAGCTTTTTCGATAACATTCAATTTATTCGAAATTTTTAAGACGTTTTGATACTTTTCTACACATTTTTTTCTTCGAAAAGTTATATCTGGCATTTGTTATTATTTTATAGTACAATCCAGTTAATTACAAAACACTTACGTTATAACAAAGCCTGTAGGTCTGCTTCATCGGTTGGTGCCCTTGCTTATAGAACTTAATTTCGGGCATAGAGTGTTGTTAAGGAAGACACTGAAATCTGCACTGCATCTCTGCAGTGTCTCGAGTCTTCCAGCGTTCGACAACACACGGAAAAATATCTGTTTTAAGGTAATAGTTTTGAAAAAAGGTATCTTTTTTTTTTCATTGGGCAACCCAAATATAGCGAATTTTTTTGAAATTAAGTAAATCTATATTTTTGTTATTTTTTTTTAAATAAAATGCGGGTTTTCCAAAAAAAAAAAAATCTAGTACCAATTTTAGATATCTTCTCCTCGAGTTTAAAATTTTGTTGTTTTTCGTATTAAAATAAAATTTAATAGTACACTGCTCTGAAAAATATTGTATAGTTCTTAAATCTTTTTCTTGGATGCTTTTGACTAACTAAATCTGAAAACGTCCAGCATTTTTTTTCAATGAGATCTTGTTTGTCTTAAAAATCAGTATTTGGGAACATAAAAAATAATTTTTAGAAACTGACTGCAAATAATTTTACTGGCAGTCAAATAAAGCCAAGAAAAGTTTCAAAACACATACATCTCAGAAGAAAGAAATTATTCTAGTTATATCCGAAGCAAAAAAAAAAACTCAATTTTGTGGTCAAATTTTAATGGTTTTCAATATTCATAGTACCGTGCCGTGATAGTTTGGTTGAGAAGTAATTTAATCGGATTCTACTCTTTGGTACTATATCAAATATTTTCCTCGAGATTTTTTACTTTGGGTACAATTTTCAAAAGACTTTTCGTCTAGATATATATTATTTCAATATTATTTCGGTATGCCAGTTCATACGATTTGCATAAAAATCTTGATACGAAAAAAACAACGAGTTTTTGAGTCTGTTTTCTCATTAAACTAGGGTTGATACTTATATCAAAGACTAAACCCGATTAGGAAAGTTGTGATAATTTTCAAAATCAGTGAATGAAAAGTTCTCAATAAAGTCACCGTAGAAGTCTACGCCTTTTTTAAGAACACTGCTATTAAAATAATTTCATAGTAAGAAAAAAATGAAAGTAAATGTTTCACAACGTCAGTAGCAACAGCTGGTGGCACTTCGTGATTTATTTGTTGCATATCTGGTTCATGTCAAGAAAATATCAAATACAAAATATTTTTTTTTCAATAAAGAAAAAAGTAAAATTTTTACCAGCAACATCAATTGTGGAAACAACTCGAATTGTGGAGACATCCACTCCCACTTTACGCATACCTACACATTCACATAAATAAATTGCATTTTTCTCTTTTCGCAACTTTTGTTCAGTTCTTTTATTCTTCAATCATAATTTCTGACGTCTGCTAAATTGAATCGTTCCGTGCATGCAATTTTTCTCCCACTTTTTCAATAAAGTAACTCGCTATCCTTGCTGTCGTTCTATTTGAAAGTACACTGCTAATTCTTATCAGGATGTCATTGCAATCAATGATTTTAATGGTGGCTTAAGGAAATGTTTTTTATGAAATCCTCTGACAACTGTAAGGTTTTTAAATGAAATTTCACAGACATAATGCTACATAAAAATGTTTTTTTTTCTAAGTGCACTCATATTATATAACATATCAAATCAGTTAGTTATTATACATATGTACGCTCTTACCTGTTTCTAAACATATTTGTACCTGTAGACTTACTGCCGTCGACTTTATCAGGCTCATTGAAAAAAATGGAAAGCAAATCAGCAGTGTTTTAATTGTGTAAACATCTTTACTGGCAACTGGTTTGAGATACAACTTACATTGTAATGGAGTGAATTACACATAACACATAACTTCCAAATTTTCAACTTATTAAAAATTTTCGAAATTTTTCAACGTTTTTTAACTTTTCAACATTATTCGACCCTATCACATTTTAGAGCATTTTTCAAATTTTAGCGACATACGAGTATTTCGAATTCTAAACTCTTTTTCTGATAATTTTGGACTTTCTCTTCAACATTTTTCGACTTTTTTGACACTGTTCGGAAAAATATGAGACCCATTATCTCAGCAAAGCAAAAATAGCCGAATGCAACGAAACCAATTCCATAATTTAGTGCTTATTAAGTGCTATTTTTGTGACCATTCTTCAGATTCTGTTAGATTACTTTAATCCAATACTATTCACCCCTTCAACTTTGTCGATACTTTTCTCATCTATTCGATACTTTTTCGATACATCTTTTCTACTAACGTTGTTATACTCGGCTCCTCTATTTTTTGATAAAGAAAATGCAATTAGCCGCCCGCTGCAATTAACAAAAAATCTTACGTTACACTTGGATCTGCTTAAAGGAACTGGGAGAGAGAGACTTTACTGAACTGGGTATTTCGTCAAATATTACACTAGCTTACAATTGTTTACAAAATTTGAACCTCATCTCGAGAGCTGGTTTCTATTAAACTTTTTTCTGTGGATTTTGGTACGTCGATTCTAATAATGCAAACGTTTTTTTAAGAATCGTTTTCGATATAACTTGTAAAATCCGATTTTTGGTACTTTTTATTTTTTTACACTTTTTTTGTGGACACAAATTCGCGAAGATTCCATGGTACACAGACGATAAAGCTCGAACAAAATGAGCTATCTTCGGCCAGAAACATATACATATGTATATATATGATGATGAATACATATATGTATATATAGTATAAATTTGTAATTATTCCAATACATTCTTTCTATATATAAATAGTTCCACTCAATGGAGTGTAACTATTCTGTTAATTAAAATTTCACTACATATGAAATTTACTTATTGTTAATATTGACAGATTGTAAATAAAATCAAAAAATCATAACAAAAAAATAAATCCTTTTCATAATAAATATAAATAAATAAACATAAATCATAGAAAAACTATTTTAGGTTTGTATTTTTGGAATCAATGCGTAACATAAAGGCAATAAGTTGTCTAATCTTTAATTGAAAATATATTGTTAAATTGAAGTAATTGATTACTTAGTTGTGTGGTGGTCGATAAAGTATTTTACTCGAAAATAACCTACTACTTGTTATAAGATCCACACAATATCTTTTTTTGGACTGCTCGCAAGAATTGCACAAATAATTAATTTTTTATCTATGTTTTTTAATCAGAAACAACATCCGAAGAAGCTACCGAAGAAAAAAAAAATTTTTTTTTTTTTAATTTAACTATGGAAAAATCATGATATCGCGAAAACTGGAATAAATTTATGATTTTCTTACGTCGTTTTTAAATTAATTATGTCTTACATAACTTATACCAATTTTAAGAAATGCTATATGTGCACCTTCCGATGGCTATGTCTCCGAAACCAGATCCAGAAACACTTTTTGATTGCATACAAGTTCTGAGAATTCAAAACCACATGAAAAATTTACTTTTTTTAATAATTGCCCAATGGAAGCTAAAGTGAACTTAACCCTAACTTTTTTTTTCTCCACACAAGTGTGATGTACCCTGATGTATGTATATGAATATATTAACAAATTTTAAATTAAATATTCATGAACACAACACTTAAAGTGAGATTTTGTACACCTGCCACCTTATATTATACTAGAGAATGTATGCAAATAATAGATTTTAAATGGGAAATTCTTAAAAAACAGTTGCAAGTTAATGGCACATACTCGCAACCAGAAATGATATATGTTGTTCAAAATAAGTGCTGATGTATATATTTTAACAAACTCAAGTAATGAAATATAAATGTTTATTTTATTATACTTTTAGTTGAACCAACTTAAAGTTTAAAGAAAGCCCAGCGGCCAGTCGAACGCTGCAAATTTGATTAACCTTTACATTTTTTAAATTGGGTGACATTGGTAACATTTCGATATATTAAGCTCTGCTTCGATATTTCAACAAAATTAAATGTTGTGGGTTGAAATTAAGATTGCATAGCTCAGCTGTTTGTGGTTTAAGTGATTTGCCAACATCTGCATCCTGGCACATGTGCGTGTGTCGTGTGTCTATCTTTTTCAAAATTAAAGGAATAAATGAATATGTTAAAATAACAAATTCAATAACAATAAAAATAATCAGAGGGAAACAAAACAAAAAAAGTTATTAGAAAATACACACAACATCGCAGATGTTTTTCATGGTTTCTATTGACTTTTTGTGTAAGAATTTCGAATATGAAAGAAACCATGCATTATTTTCCAGTGGTGCCAAGTTAGTAACACTCAAAACTTTTTTGTGGTTATTTTCTGAGTAGCTTGCTTTTAAAATTGCGGCATTGAAGTCTAACAGAGCTATCCAAGCTACGGACCTCATATTTATGGCCGCGACATAAAGGGTGTTTTTTTTAGAGGTTTGTTTTTCGAATAGAGATAAAACTGGCATTTTATGGTCAAATCTGGCAACTTTAATGTCATTTATGTTCAGTTTGGTTTGCCATTTCATCATGAACAGGTTGACAAAAGAACAACGCTTGCAAATCGTGCAAATTTATTTCGAAAATAATGGTTCAGTTCGCGAAGTTTACCGCAAGCTCCGTCCATTTTATGGTCGACATAATCGTCCATCAGAGCAATTAATTCGGTTAACCATGGATCGTTTTCGCACTACGTTTACTCTATGTGATAATACGCATCCGCAGAGACGTCGAACAGTGCGCACCGAAGAAACAATTGCCGCTGTAGAGCAAAATGTTGAAGAGGACCCGAATGAATCGATTCGCCACCGTGCACAGCAATTGGAGCTTTGTCCATCAACTTTATGGAAGATTTTGCGCAAAGATCTTGGCTTGCGACCTTACAAGATCCAGCTTAAGCAAGAATTAAAGCCGCGAGACCATGCAATGCGTCGTGATTTTGGTGTATGGGCCGAAAATGAGATTGATCTCGATGCTGATTTTCATCGCAAAATTTTGTTCAGTGATGAGGCTCATTTTTGGTTGAATGGCTACGTCAACAAGCAAAATTGCCGCATTTGGATTGAAGAGAATCCACATGAGACCCTTGAGACGCCATTACATCCACAAAAACTGACTGTTTGGTGTGCTCTATGAGCTGGTGGAGTCATTGGGCCATACTTCTTCCGAAATAATGCTGGAGAGTCAGTTACCGTTAATGGAGACCGGTATAGAGCCATGATAACCGACTATTTTGTTCCCGAATTGGATGGCATGAATGTGGATGAGTTGTGGTTCCAACAAGACGGCGCTACATGCCACACAGCGCACGTCACAATCGATTTATTGAAGGAAACATTCGATGAGCGCATAATTTCGCGGAATGGACCTGTCAATTGGCCACCAAGATCGTGTGATTTGACACCATTGGATTATTTTCTTTGGGGATATGTGAAGTCGCTCGTCTACGCCAACAAACCAGAAACGTTAGGGGACTTGGAAGCCAACATTCGTGGCGTTATTGCCGACATACGGCCCCATATGCTCGAAAAAGTGGTTCAAAATTGGACCTGTAGAATTGGCTTTATTCGAAACACATGCCCGAAATCATATTTAAACATTAATGGCATAAAATTATCCTTCCAATAAAGGCAAATTGATGGACATTAAAACGATTTTCTTGTGTTTTATTTCAATTCGAAGCTCTATACCTCTAAAAAAAAACACCCTTTATATTTTTATTCTGAGCTTAAATCAACTTGTACAAAAAACTACTTTTTACAATAAATTTGATAAAATTTAGTCAGTTGCACATTAATATATATTTGTTGTATTTCAAAAAAACTAAGGGCAGTGATATATCTAGATAGATTACATAGGGTTTCCAAAATATTCCTGGATCGCGAATAACGGAGTAGAAGCTATGACGGGGCAGCGGCGACTGGATTTGCAGGAGTTTTTTAAACAAAATGATTTTAATCGTTACTTTCAAATTGCACAACACAAACTTTACTTCTCATATTCTTTATTTCGTTTTTTGATTCAAACCCCAACCCGTATATAGCAAGCAAAAACAAAAGAGATTAACAGAATGGTAACGTTCTGCTCCACGTAGAAAAAACATTATTCTCTAATTTGGTACGAACCCGTACCAAGTGTAGTGATCGTTTTAATCATTAGATTTGTATGAGAGTACCATGATCCGGGGACCCATTTTCGGATCAAAAACAGTTCTTTCAAAGGCCCCAAGCCTCCATTAGTGATGTAAAAAACTATTTTTAGAGCTATCTAATAATCCAAAAAGCTTTATGAGAAAAATCTTTTCGCCAGATGAACACAATGATGGTGGCTGTTAAGATAACTTATCCAATCAAAATAGAAAATGAAACTTTGTCCCATAGAATATTTCGTGATTTTTTGACCTAACTTTTACACTCAGACAAAAGATATTCTTTCCTTACGAAAGAAAAATCCGATATTATAATATGAAACGATTAAAATCTGATACGAATTGGTGATCCTGGATTTTGACGACGCAACACTTAAACGAAATAAACTTAAAATTGCAAGGAAAACATCATAATAACGCAAATTTGTATGGGGATATATCATTAGATTCAAAGAAAAACTCAATTTGTTCAGAATGTCATTGCAAAAGAAAGAGTTTAGTTATGCTCGAACATTACATAGAGATGGGAAGTTTCAAAGGATGAATTTTTTTTCGATCACACTAAATCCATTTTTTAAATTAGATTTTAAAAAATTAGAGATCAATTTCACAAACCCATTAACGATTATTAATGACAAAGGCCAATACAATTGAAATTATGCTACCAGCAATGCGACCACATATGAAAAGCAGAGTTTGGCTAAGTTTTTTAAGCTTTTTATTAATCGCTTCCTTAGCGCAAGCCATGGTCAATTTTTTCCTTAGATCTCCATATAATACTTGAGCAAGTATCTTTTTTTGATCTTGGCCTTTAAGCGATTTGGATGAAACTCTAGGGACATTAGTTACCCCGTTTTGATACACAAAACAGTTCAATTTCTAGCGTCTTTATATTACACAGTTCAAAAAAATTACAATTTGTAAGGAGTAGTTTTGTATATTTTTTCAAATGCAATAAAGCAGGAATATCCGTCTTTTATAAATTTTAACTACTGACATTTTTAATATCAAACTTCTTTTTCATTGAAATATTTATTTTTAATAACATGGCATAAGATTTCAAAATGTCCAAATAAAATCTTTTATAACATTTTTGGCAACACTGAAATAAATATGCGCGTAAACGCCAGTCATGCAAAACAAAGTGATATACAGTAATCCCCGGTTAATTGTGTCTGTTATAATGTTCAGTTTTAACCGTGTAACTCAAACCTAAGAATCCGTTTGCTTTGCCAATTGTTAAAATTACGCTGTATTAAAACAGCGTTTCAGCTAAATTAAGAATAAAAACTAAGCTGTCTTTTATTAATCTTAATTTCCAAACAAAAACAACATTCTATTATTATTTCAATACAATACTAGGAGGAACGTGGCATTGGGTACCAGAGTCCATGTCGTATTTCCCTTCCATTCGATACTTTAAAAATTATTTGAGTAAAGAAAGTTACCTCTTCTATCGAATCCTGTCGCGTCGTTGAAAAAACACCCAGAAAAAAGATACTCTAATTCAAATAGAGTTAAAAACGGGTGATATTTTTGCTATTTGTTTCGTAGCTTGTGTCACCGCTTAAAATGCTCAATTTTTGCCATTTTACCATAAATAGACTAACAAACGAAAATCTCTTGCAAGTCATGAATTTCATTATCAAATTTCGGGCTCTGTGAGAAATGTGTCTTATCGAAATCATTTTTGGCTCATTGGGTACGTCAACAAGCAGAATTACCGAATTTCGTCTTAAGAGCAACCATATGAAGAATTGGACTTGGTTGACATGTGATTTCAACAACACGGTGCCACACGGCACGCGATACAATGCACCCATTGAGAGGCGAGTTAGGTGAGTAATTAATCTCACGTTTTGGAGCAGTCCATTGGCCGCCAAGATCATGCGATTTGACCCCACTAGACTATTTTTTGGGGGCTACGTGAAGCCTTTTGTGTACATGGACAAGCTAGCCAGAATTGCAGCCCTGGAAGTAGTACTTCACCGATACGAGAATGATAATTCAAAAATTATCGTACCGTCCTCGCAGTATCACCAAGCTTATCGCTTCGTACTCGTTCTCCTACGAAAATTTTTTATTCTGTATCGTTATCGTCTCGCTCTAGTCTCGTTATCGCCGATAATTCTCGTTCACATTTTTACATAAAAAAAAGCTAGCTGTACCAACGGCTTTCCCGCGCACTGTCCGTTGTGCATTTTACGCAGTCTTTACTTTTGACAATTGGGTCCATGAACAAAATTTTATAGCTTGGCATAGGTTCCAAGAATAGCAACGTAAGGGTTTTTGTTGAATGGGAGGAGCTATGACCCATTAATCAACCCAGTTTACATTTAGCGAGTTGCTTAGCACAAACAATTTTCATTTACGTATCAGGTTTCTCAACTATAACTGCGATTGATGTCAATATATGGCGTTTTAAGTAATTTTGTTTTATAAAGGTGCCACGCCCGTTTGTCTAATCACGTTCAGATTTCGTGAGGTACTTCGCATAGACAATATATGTACATAATAGTGCACAAACGCCTGCTATCATAGTTGCCAAGATATTGTGTTTGAAGTGTTTTTGTTTTATGGAAGTTCTGGCTGATTTTCGTTCTCGGCGATAATTTAGTGCCTATCTTACGATAAATATTACATTATCGCCGAGAACGAGATATCAGCCAGAAACTTCTCGTTCTCGTCCTCGGTCGTACGTGAAATAAATTTTTTGATTTTTAATTGTTATCGTTCTCGGTCCCGATAACGAGAACAATAACGATATTTATTGGTTCTCGGTGAAGCACTACCTGGAAGTACACAACACAGCTGCCATTGGTGAGATACTGGCCGAAATGCTGGAAAAAGTATACAAAAATTGGAGCTTACGGATGAACCACCTCGGGCGGTGAAGGAATCGATGTATAGCTCCAAACAAATATTTCATTCATTTTTGCAAATTTATTGTTCTTTTTTCAATTTTTAAAAACCAACCCGCTATATTCCAATTAGGATATATTCAGACTTCTAAGTTTGCTTAATTTTCTTCTTAGCCACCAATTTAACAGGGGATAACTGTATCGATGATAGATGATTTTGTGCTAAAATAATAATCGACTCGAGGGCCAACGTGACACATATGATAAAGAAATTCTTAAGTACATATATTGCAAGTTTTTTCTACTAATAAATTAGTTTGTATATAGAAAAGTGTTGGGAGTATTAGTTTATGTTTCAGCAGAGATAAAATATCGCACGTTCTTATGTTAAGTGCATTAGACAAAACTGACTTATGGAGATTTGGTCTAAAATTAAATTTGAGAACACCAGAGAATAAGGGCAGAATGAAAAATCAATTCAACTTTAATATTGCAAAAATAAAAGTAAAATTTTTCGGTGCGAACGATTGTGCCATTTTCACAGCATCACAGATTTTGTTCCTTCATTTGTAAATAACTCAGCGGATGCATTTAAATGTTAGTCATCTGTATAAAATGATTTTTTTTAAGTTGGCGTGCCCAAAAAATCTTTGATGTCGTTGCTAACAGAAATTAGCATATTTGCTAAATCAGGCAAAAGTTATAATTTTTAAACTTTTGCAAGGATTTCTGCTCCGTCTCACATTTGTTTGCGTAAAAAAATTAAATTTGGCCAAATTAAACCACGCTTACTTAAATTTTCTGAGTTGCTCCTTTGAGCAAACTCACAACTTTGTTTGCTTTGCAAAACTTAACCGCAAAATGGCTATTTTCCTGTATCCGTCGTCCTTCCGTTCGTCCATTGCCTTGCAAATTATCTGATTTAAGTAAAGTAATTCAAAACACGTGGGGGTAAAAATTTGTATGCAGTTTCTTTATTTAGTGGTTTTTTATTTTCATTTTCTTTCTACGTTTTCTTTTAGCGTAGACAATTTTCGGTTTTTTCTTTTTGTTTGGTCACTAACCCTTTTTTGTAATCTGTAATTTCAAGCAAAAAAAAAAAAAAAAACATGTAGAAAAGGAGACGAAATTATGGTTGATCGATTACGTCCATAATATACCGTTCGTGTGTGTGTTAGTTACCATATTGAATCGTAAAAAAGTGAGCTTCAAAACTTTGAAAATATTATAATAATTAATTTCTCTACCTTTGCTTTACCACTCGAGTGTTCTATTCTTCCATTCTTCCATTTGATTTTTGGCTAGCTAATTTTTATTCCTTGAATAAAGTGGGCTCCTTCGATTTAAAAACTTATTTGAACTGTAACAAATCTTCACTAGACTTCGTCAAGGTGACGCTCTATCTAATGGTTATTTGACTCCATACTAGTGCTGGCTGAATATAGAGCATGAATGATCTTTTTCAATATATCTTGCTGCTATGTTTTGCCAAAAATGTATTCAACATCGCTGCATTCCAGCGTCCCAGTGATCAAAGAGGTCCAGAACACAAGTACATGTTGTTTCGTAACAAGCCAACATCTATCTACTGCCTGAGACAAAATGTAACCGTCGACAGCTACAATCTTTCCAAGCTTGGAGAAAACGTTTACTCTATAAATATTGTAGCGAAATTTGCAGTATGCCAGTTCTCGAACACCCTCTGGCAGCCATAAGTGGTTTCTGTACTAGAAATAATGAACTGAATGTCGCTGCAATATGTCAGACAATTCTTGAACTCGATAAGCGCCATCTAGAAAGTAACGAATAAACTGAATGTCGCTGCGGTATGCTAGATGATTCTTGAACTCGATAAGCGCCCTCTAGAAAGTAACGAATAAACTGAATGTCGCTGCGGTATGCTAGATGATTCTTGAACTCGATAAGCGCCATCTAGAAGGTACCGGAAATGACATTCTGGATAATGGTGGAACTTTCAAGAAGGAAGTGAGCAGTCGAGACACAGTTGTTCGTAAGCAGTAGAGTAATAAAGGTTGTTCTTAAGCAATAGAGTAATACAGTGGATTTCAAGCGCTAAAGTGATATAATTGTCTATACAGTGCCAGTTCAATATTAGAGTTTGAATATCGATAATTAAAGGAAATAAACAATTGTACCGTTTAAAAACTAACGCTTTTGATTTAAATAAACCATTTTATAATTAAATAAAGTTTGTGTTTTTAATTGCTACACAATCCAGTGATCGAACTCAGAAAAGTGTAAGAGATCGAAATTATCCTAAAAAGAGACAGGAAATTTCGTAACAATATCATATTCGCAGCGATCTGAGAAAGAATTATGCAAGGAACCGTTGTAATTTCGGACTATCGAAACATCATGACACAAGAGTCCTTCCTCGAAAAATCAAAGTAATACATACATATATGTACATCAACAATACCCTTAGTTCTGAATAATTATGAATCAACGCCCAGATCAAATAATAAATCCTTGAAACATGAAATCATTTCGTGATTTTCGAAAATTAAAATTTCACATTTTTGATTTAAAAATCCTTTTTTTCTTGACTAGCGCCTAGGAACCAACACACTGATTAGTCAAGCAACTATCCACTAAAAAAAGTTTTTTTTTTCGAGTGCTCCCGAAAAATTCCAGAACATGAGATTTTTTTGAACAGGTCTAGTATACAGAATACAGGGTGTTTATTTTGAAAATTTTATAGATTGTTGATATTTTTAAGCATGGAGCTTGAAAATAATTTTCACAAAATTTGAGCTTCCTAGAGCAAACCTGTGAATGACGCGGACAGAGTTCGATTTGGTTATTTTGAAGAGAAGATAATTCTACAGGTTTTTGAGCTGTGTTAATTTCGCAAACATTAAATATCTGTGATTATCTTCTCTTCAGTCAACATCCAATGCTGCTTGGCAACATTTTCGTATTATATCGTGTCTATTACCACACACAAGTATGGCTTGGCAACGAGCTTTGTCCTCTAGTTTGGGGATAGACATTACAGGATAAAATTTTGGAGCCAGTTAAATCACTTATGCCTGCAGAAATTTTTCAAGTGAAACCAAATGACGCTTAGATATTTGAGTTTCTTGTAGTCTTATCATAATATTTTACTCGATGTTTTACCGATAAATAAAATAAAGGGTGTTTTTTTTAGAGGTTTGTTTTTCGAATAGAGATAAAACTGGCATTTTATGGTCAAATCTGGCAACTCTAATGTCATTTATGTTCAGTTTGGTTTGCCATTTCATCATGAATAGGTTGACAAAAGAACAACGCTTGCAAATCGTGCAAATTTATTTCGAAAATAATGGTTCAGTTCGCGAAGTTTACCGCAAGCTCCGTCCATTTTATGGTCGACATAATCGTCCATCAGAGCAATTAATTCGGTTAACCATGGATCGTTTTCGCACTACGTTTACTCTATGTGATAATACGCATCCGCAGAGACGTCGAACAGTGCGCACCGAAGAAACAATTGTTGCTGTAGAGCAAAATGTTGAAGAGGACCCGAATGAATCGATTCGCCACCGTGCACAGCAATTGGAGCTTTGTCCATCAACTTTATGGAAGATTTTGCGCAAAGATCTTGGCTTGCGACCTTACAAGATCCAGCTTGTGCAAGAATTAAAGCCGCAAGACCATGCAATGCGTCGTGATTTTGGTGTATGGGCCGAAAATGAGATTGATCTCGATGCTGATTTTCATCGCAAAATTTTGTTCAGTGATGAGGCTCATTTTTGGTTGAATGGCTACGTGAACAAGCAAAATTGCCGCATTTGGAGTGAAGAGAATCCACATGAGACCCTTGAGACGCCATTACATCCACAAAAACTGACTGTTTGGTGTGCTCTATGGGCTGGTGGAGTCATTGGGCCATACTTCTTCAGAAATAATGCTGGAGAGTCAGTTACCGTTAATGGAGACCGGTATAGAGCCATGATAACCGACTATTTTGTTCCCGAATTGGATGGCATGAATGTGGATGAGTTGTGGTTCCAACAAGACGGCGCTACATGCCACACAGCGCACGTCACAATCGATTTATTGAAGGAAACATTCGATGAGCGCATAATTTCGCGGAATGGACCTGTCAATTGGCCACCAAGATCGTGTGATTTGACACCATTGGATTATTTTCTTTGGGGATATGTGAAGTCGCTCGTCTACGCCAACAAACCAGAAACGTTAGGGGACTTGGAAGCCAACATTCGTGGCGTTATTGCCGACATACGGCCCCATATGCTCGAAAAAGTGGTTCAAAATTGGACCAGTAGAATTGGCTTTATTCGAGCCAGCCGCAGCGGCCACATGCCCGAAATCATATTTAAACATTAATGTCATAAAATTATCCTTCCAATAAAGCCAAATTGATGGACATTAAAACGATTTTCTTGTGTTTTATTTCAATTCGAAGCTCTATACCTCTAAAAAAAACACCCTTTACAGAACATGAGAAGATTTTTTGATTTTTGCTGCACGAAGATAATTCAATCAAGATTCATTTCATTAAAAGATTTCACAATATAATTCTTTTTGAACTATGCAATTTCCACTGGTATAGCCAATAAAATAAGCAACAGTTCATTTAAAACCTTGCGACACAAATATCAACACAAGCAGAAAGGGCTTAAATCAATTTAAATATTGATTGCCAATTAAGTTTATCCTTGATCGCAAAATACACAACTCATTGTATATAAAACCCTCTGCATTTTCATCAATATCGGTCTTGTAGGTATTTCGATTTGAATTGAATTCAAATTAAATTCATTGATTTTTGTTGTTGCTGTTGTAAAATTGACACTTTTGTTTTCTATCTACGTATGTTTTTATTTACAAAGCACAAAACCCTACACTTTCATTTGCCTACTACATTCAGAAGCACTCACACGCATATGTATGTAGATACCTATGTATGTATGTGCTAAGTCGGAATACAAATAAACTTTACCGTTTGGGGTAACAATGGCAACAGTCAAAACACTTGCTAACCTACTACTGTCACTAACTCTTGACCCTTAACGTGTGCACAGTTGTCCTTATTTACTTCTATGTATGTTCTAGACAAGGAAGTGTGTATTTCTGTGTCTTTGTTTCTGCCTAAATGCCTAAATTAATTTGGAACATATTCTAAAATCCTTGAACTTTCAACGCACTCAAGTGCTTATGGAAATATGGGGAATTCTACAAGCACCGCTCTTCATGATCTTTTTAGTTTTATGAAAACACCCAATAAAACAATTGAATTGAAATTGAATTGCGATTCTTGACAACGTTTGTCCAACCATTTGTTTTTTAGTGAAAGACACGCCCCCTAAGTACAAATAACCTTGCTGGTCCCTAGAGGAACCATCAGGACCCCGCACTTCAAAATAAAGTTTGTAGGATAAAATTTATTTTCATTTAATTTTGTATAATATATTGAAGATATACAGCAAAATGACACAAGACTTCGATCATCACCTTCTAAAGGTATTCCTTAAACAGCCCTGCGCAACAACCAGTAAAATCGCCCCATTTAAGCTTGAGGAAAACTGTCTTCGGGAAAATTTCATCGACGAAGTGGAAAGGCTCATCAGCACCACCAAATCCTAGAGCTCAATCGAATCCAAAATGGTAAAACATCAAATCGTCATTTATAACAGCTAGTATGGACTCATGGATGAGCGATGCTATCTAGAAAAAAGAGCTGCAAAACGCACAAGCGATGAAGTGCAAACAAGAAACCATAGGCAAGACGGCTCACAGATATACATCCTAAGTAAGGAAATTAAAACCTCCTGAAAACAGGACAAGCGAGATCAAAAACCTTCGTACGGCTTCCGAAATAACACACAAGATGGCAGGTAAAATCGGATAGTAAAACATCAAAACGGTAGTCCTTTAACGACTACAAGTGCCCGGTTAATCTGTTGGAAAAAACATTTTTTCGGAGAATATCAATCGTTCAACTCTACCCTTAAGCGCTCCCCATATGCCTTTCCCTGCGGGAAACCACAACGACTGGCTTCGTGCCAGTCTTCATTGACAGAGATAAAAAAGGTCATGATGGAAAATTTTTTGACTATTTTGAGATTGTGAAAACCCGATTTACATTTAAATCAAAAGACCAGTTGATTTTTTTTAAAAAATTTTACTAAAAATAAATATTTTTTATTTTACATTACTATCTGGACACAATAGCTATTACGAATATTATTTTTTCGGGTTCAGAATCACAAAATTTATCGACAAACTAATATTTTCAAAATGCGTAATTTCACAAAAATGCCTTTTGGGGAGGTGACTGGCTATCTGCGGTACTACGAGAAGTTTAAGGGCTAAGAACTCAAAAACTGATTTTCAGAAAATCGGAGTATGAAACTAATCCAAAAATTCAAGCATGGATCTGAAAACAAAATTTTCAAGAAAATCGCGAGATTCGCATGGATTGCTACTATATTGATTTATTTTGTGCCGCTGAACTCATTTTATTTTGAGGACAACTTTAATGCACATACATATATATACTCATGTATATATGTAAATACATTTGCTTACTAATCTACAATTATGGCAGGCACAATTTATTTGTTTTTATTTTTAATTTTTTTTCGACTGCATCTCTGAATAAAGTGCGACAGGCTCTCAAGCATCTCGCAAGGATACCTTCGTGCACTGAACATCACTGGCAGCAAATGAAAAAACCAAACAATGTGTGCAACACAATTTACCCACCTTAGTTCCACAAATTAAGGTTATGCGCTTATTTGAGCACTGTTCTCCATAAGGTGAAGTGATAAGGCCATGAGAAATATAAATTTTTTTTACATCTTTCCTCTTACATTGCCTGTGATGGGCGTTTTAACAACAGTTTTTATTATGCTTCACATAATCAGAGGATACACGTTTAATTACCTACAGAAAAAGTTCAATCATTATAATTTCAGTTAATTTTTATTTTTATATATCAAAATTTTGTACAATCGTCTTGCGAGTATTACCTCTTCCAATTCAATGCATGAGATTTAATTGAAGTTTTGGGTCACATTAAATTTTAAAACCAATTACAAACTTAAGCCGTATCTCATATTATACATCATTTCTGGAATTAAATTCTTACCCATTGTAATATATCTTTATCGTTATCTAACCATTTAATATATCGTTGCTCGTAAAATTATTAAAATGCTGATGGTGGCAAATTAAAACGACTGCAAAAGTAACAACCCCAATAAGAAATGTTTCTGAAGCTTCAAAATCAAACAATTTCATATTAAGGGTATTCATCTAAACGCAGAAATTTGAAAAGCATATCAACTGAGCAATGGAAATCCGGCAGTGTTTCCGCAGCCATAAAAAAATTGAAACTCTTCAAGAAGAGAAAATATATGAAAAAATATGTGGAATTAAGTAAATAAGTAACAAATTTTAAAACAAACGGCAATGCTGGTTCACTTTCTGACTTTTCGTGTTGTCTCCTCATCAAATTTGCCTCATAAATTTTCAAGGCTTGCGTAGACTTTGCTCCATACAAATTGTTTTCGAGTCTTGAAAATGTTCTCAGTTCAAACAATTTGCAAGTATCTTCATTGGTAAGCACAACCCCACTTAATTGAAAAAAAAAAGATTTGGAGTTTTAAATTAGATTCCTTTCTTCATCGTTTAATTTGATTGCCTGGATTGTCTTAGGCAGCTACTGAGATTTATAACGAAATATTATTGGTTCCATGAGAGAATGTAGTTCTGTAGCCTGTAGATCACAATGGATCAACATTTGGTCTAAATGAGTCGGTTCTTAAACTGACTTCCACTCCTTTCTTTCCTAACCTATGTTCGCTTTCTGTGATAATTTTAACCAAGTGATTTTAAAACTGACTACCAGTTTTCTCAATCATCTCTAGTTTTTGGGGTATTTAAAAAATATTTTTAATTTTTATGTAAACCCTCTTTAAAGTTAATACAATTTCTTACTTTTCAGGAGAATTGGCTAAACATCGTTGAAACTAAGCTGACCACCATAACGGAGGCAACGGACAAATAAGGTAAAAATTTTTGAATGAGTGCCAAGAAGTAAAATCCGAATAGGTTACTTCAGGGCCTGATGTAAATTTTCAATGTTAAACGTTTGAATAGGTCAAAATAACATTTTTGGTCATTTACTCGAAAAATATAACCTAAAACTGAACTACATAACATGAACGAAAGTATGAAAGGAAAAAACTTTAATATTTATTTGTACCATCGATCGACCTGTGCCTGATATTATTTGCCCATAATGCGACACTTTTAAATTTCTTTTAAAAACCTGATTTATTAAAACAACAAAATCAGTATATAATCGAATATGCAAAAAATAATGTAACAGTTTTTCAAGTGGAAAAATGTGTTTGTTTTGAAAAATTGTTCAGCACGTTATTCCTAAAATTTCCTTAAAAATAAAGATGTCTCTGATTCTTTAGTTAAATTCCTACATTTGCAGAACGTGAAGAATTATATACAATTTACTGAAATACATATATATGTTGTGTATCGAAAACATTATAATTATTACACTGGCGACAAGAAAAAAAAAGCCCAATAAGATCATTAAAATAATTAAGCTGAAATACATCAAGATGTTGAATATATATTCACTTAAAATTTCACAAAACGCCAATTAACTAATGTTTACTCGAAATTATTTTGATGAACTGTTTTTAATAAAATTTTTATTTCATAAAATCTTTTTCTGTTTAAAATGAACTCTACAAATCTTTGATTAACAAAACGTCATATACTCGTAGCCCTATCAGAATTTCAAGCGTTACTTTTTTTTTTAACAAGACGATGCTAAGCTTTGGAACTTTATACATGCTCGATAAGCCTGCTAGGATTTACCTAGTACTTTTTTTTTGCAAGTTTTTCTATTCCTGGCATATCATTTATCTGATAAAATTTTTTACTGGGATGTGTACAATCTGATTCACGTATGAACAGTACGTAGTAAGCTTTACGAAATTGAAAAAAAACATCATTGCAAAACAGCACAAGTGGAAAAAATTACTATTACGGAATAATGATAATTGTTTTTTCATTGCATAGTTCAAGGCGCACAAGCATTCAGAATCACTGCAAATGTGAAGAACTTTATAAATAAACATTTAACAGCTCATAATAGTTCGTAGGGATATGCCATGATTGTAAAAATATTTGCAGAATGGTTATTATCCGAAGAAAACTTATGTAGAGAATCATAGAGAAAGTTTGTTTCCCTAGTAATTGTTTGCTAAGGTGATTTATTTTAAAGCGAAATAAAGTTGTTGTAATTCAAGAAGAAAAGTGCAAGTAAGCAAATAATTGTGGAGGGTATTACGAAAGTTGTCTATTACAACTTTTTTCAGAAAAGTTTCGTTTACTATTCTTGATGGGGTACCAACACAGCGGTTTACCTCAACGTTTCCTATTTTCGTGAAAATTTATAGTAACACTACACACTATAAGATTAAGCTTCAAGCAAACTCTTAGATCTTCAACCTTATTGGCTTTTAAGTTATGACGCTCTTTATAAACTATGTGGCTCTAATTTGGCAGCTATTTTTAAGTGGCTATAACTTATATAAAAATCGTGACAAATTAACGGCTAAGGCCTAATTTCAAAGACAAAGTTCAAGATTTTAAAAAATAAAATCGAATTACCAGCAAGAGCTTCACTAAAAATTAAATATATTACACAGGAATAACAGTAAAAGGGCGTGTAAATTTTTTATTAAAAATGTAGCGTCTCTTTTCAAAATTCGTTCACTTTTAACTTAATACTTGCCAAAACCTTTCCTAGAGTTTTTGTTAAATTTGATTACATTTCCTGATATAGCTCATTCCGCGTGACATTTTAACCTTTTTTTGATGGGAGGTGCCACGCCTACTTTTGAAAATCTGCCTACTTTTCGATTTGTACCACACCAAATCATTCCTAGAAATTTATCTAAAATTTTGCACTATTACCTTTAAGACCCTCTCATTATCATAAAGATATTGTTTTCATGGGAATTGCCTTAGTCGCTCAAGTTTTGTCCAGAGCTTGTACAAACCATTGCTTTACTTAAAGTTACGCCCTGACCCTTATAAATATAAAGTTTTTGCTCGTGTTTGCTGGAATAACGTACTTCTGTTAAAATGTGCTTACTTTTTTCAGGCACTAGTCCGAATGATTTATACGATTTGTATTCAATTTCTTTGAATATCCTCAAATTGTCATAACTTTCGCAATATAGCATCTGGAAATATTTGCTCATGTAGAAGGTGCGACGTTATCTTGTTGAAATATGTTCATTAGTAGGCGTGTCCGTGAACCAATTCCAGCATAGTTATGATTGGTTTGTTGCGTAACAACAAAATAGCCCCCCGACCTACTGCAACCAAATTTATATACTTTAGTCTCGAAAAAATGAGAAGAAGTCATTATATCTCTTCAATTAGACGGCGCAGATGAATTAGATTTGGTGCATGTATAAAAAAAGAACGGGTAAAAGTAAGTTCCATTGAAAAAACGGGAGGTGACACGCCTCCCATGTTTTAAGAAATCGATGTTGTTTTTGTCTCAGCAACATTTCACGATGAATAAGATTTCATACATATGTTTCTTATGGCATGTGTAAAGTTTTTGTGTGGAAAGTTTTTAGCATGGTTTTGTTAGGAAAAAATGAACATTGTCACGCCCCCGATATAAGAGAAAAATGAAATTCATCATATCTTTACAACTATTTGATGCAGATGAATGATACTTGTTGCTTATATATAAGGTACGGGCAAAAGTAAGTTTCAATGATAAAATGGGCGGTGCTACGCCTCCAATATGAAAAGAGCCTAAACTTTTTATATCGTCTCATAATAAAATTCAGGATTTTATTTAAAAATTCAATGCATGAATTTCGAATTGTCATTATCAATGATCAATTTTAACGACCAAGTAGTTAATTTTTCTCTATTCAAATAACCTAACTTTTTGCGCGCTATTTTTGCCTATCCTCCAAGCACGCCCACGACCTCTTCTGCCAACAGGTCGAAGTTTTTCGAAAAAAAAATGTCCCCAAAAAAATATATCAATTTCCAAACATTCAACAGTTCAACAAACCATGGTCGAAACCATTACGGGGACTCAAAAATATGTCCCAACATAAGAATATTTCAATATCGCTTTTTTTACACAATTTTTCAATTAAAGTTATAGTACTAATCAAATCTAATGGATCTATCAATTGTCATTTCAATAGAAACAATTACAAAATTTACATTTTGATGGTTAAAAATGCATAAATTCCACAATCCTCAATGTGCTTCTGTGGCTAAGCCATGCGCTGGAAATCTGAAAGGTTCATGAATGAATTCCTAATTATTTTTTTGAACTTCTATATCAGAGTTTCTAAGCCAAGCGCTTGTAATTAAAGCGATTATGCTAAAGAAAAATTTATTATTTTTTTAATTTAAACAGTAAACGGTTTGAATTAACTAAATATATCTTTAGCACTTTTCAATCCGATGCCACGTTAAAATATCAAGATAATAACTTGGCGCCAAAACACTACGTTCCCTTTATATTACTTACCGTTGATTAAAGCTCAAATTGGTGCTTAATCAAATAAGGTCCTTGAAGTTGGATTTATTAAAAGTTAATTGCATTAAAATGTGGTTACTTGATATTTTTTCATGCCTAATCTTAAAAGCAATGCAAAATAAATTTCTTATAACTTTTACTCTCTTTCAAAAATATTTTTCCGTTCTCAGGCATTTTACAAAAATTGTTTTCATTCGAATATTTGCATACCAAAACAAATAATCTAAACATAATTCTAATTAATAAAGTGCATTATTATTTTGTCAAAATTCCGTAACGTCTGGACAATGTGTTAATGAGGCAAGTCAAAAAAAATAAGCATTTAAAAAATACGGTTTCATTTATTTTACTCTCATACTTCATGAAAAATTTTGTTAATTACTTGCAAATTTAATTCAAGCTTTGCTCAGCTGTGGCCCTTTTTGTTTTAAATGACTGCTGCCTCTGATTGCTACATTCAAAGGGCCGCTAAAGAGACAAATACAAGAAAATAGTGCTTTTGGTAGAGAAAAGCAGGCAACAGCGAAAGCAAGTGTCTCTGGTCTTTTTTAAGGATTACATTATTCTTTCACTTTTCAAGGTAACATCGCAAATTATCATTACATTTTGGGTTGGGTCGCGAAAGAACTGTTGCTGTCAGTAATGTGGCAAGAATACATTAACAGAATACATAATTAGAGTCTTTAATAAGATCTGTCCTTTTTTTAACCGATTTCAGAATATTTTAATTGGTTCAATACCCATGTACCTTCGCATATCAGAGGGCTTATGAAGGAAGTCTGAAGCGCCGTACGAAAGAGTTAGAAGCAGAAGCTCGTGAGTTAGAGGAACAATAGCTGAATTACCTCTCAACTCCACTTTTCATATGATCGCAGTAAAGCGAGCCACCTAGCTGTTCTCACTTCTAGCATTTGATTTTATACCATCGAGCTCTTGAAAAACTAATTTGTGATTTTTACTAATTTTGATTCAGGCTTTCTGTGCTCATCCTGTTTCAATTATTCTCATATTTAAGTTTTGATTTCTAACTCCACATTTATTCCTGTATTACAATACTTTCTACATAAAGGGTGTTTTTTTAGAGGTATAGAGCTTCGAATTGAAATAAAACACAAGAAAATCGTTTTAATGTCCATCAATTTGGCTTTATTGGAAGGATAATTTTATGCCATTAATGTTTAAATATGATTTCGGGCATGTGGCCGCCGCGGCTGGCTCGAATAAAGCCAATTCTACAGGTCCAATTTTGAACCACTTTTCCGAGTATGTCGGCAATAACGCCACGAATGTTGGCTTCCAAGTCCCCTAACGTTTCTGGTTTGTTGGCGTAGACGAGCGACTTCACATATCCCCAAAGAAAATAATCCAATGATGTCAAATCACACGATCTTGGTGGCCAATTGACAGGTCCATTCCGCGAAATTATGCGCTCATCGAATGTTTCCTTCAATAAAACGATTGTGACGTGCGCTGTGTGGCATGTAGCGCCGTCTTGTTAGAGCCACAACTCATCCACATTCATGCCATCCAATTCGGGAACAAAATAGTCGGTTATCATGGCTTTATACCGGTCTCCATTAACGGTAACTGACTCTCCAGCATTATTTCGGAAGAAGTATGGCCCAATGACTCCACCAGCCCAGAGAGCACACCAAACAGTCAGTTTTTGTGGATGTAATGGCGTCTCAAGGGTCTCATGTGGATTCTCTTCACTCCAAATGCGGCAATTTTGCTTGTTGACGTAGCCATTCAACCAAAAATGAGCCTCATCACTGAACAAAATTTTGCGATGAAAATCAGCATCGAGATCAATCTCATTTTCGGCCCATACACCAAAATCACGACGCATTGCATGGTCTCGCGGCTTTAATTCTTGCACAAGCTGGATCTTGTAAGGTCGCAAGCCAAGATCTTTGCGCAAAATCTTCCATAAAGTTGATGGATGCACGGTGGCGAATCGATTCATTCGGGTCCTCTTCAACATTTTGCTCTACAGCGGCAATTGTTTCTTCGGTGCGCACTGTTCGACGTCTCTGCGGATGCGTATTATCACATAGAGTAAACGTAGTGCAAAAACGATCCATGGTTAACCGAATTAATTGCTCTGATGGACGATTATGTCGACCATAAAATGGACGGAGCTTGCGGTAAACTTCGCGAACTGAACCATTATTTTCGAAATAAATTTGCACGATTTGCAAGCGTTGTTCTTTTGTCAACCTGTTCATGATGAAATGGCAAACCAAACTGAACATACATGACATTAGAGTTGCCAGATTTGACCATAAAATGCCAGTTTTATCTCTATTCGAAAAATAAACCTCTAAAAAAAACACCCTTTACGTACAATGCCTTGCTTAACTGCTGTTTTAGATAACTTAATGCTCTTTTAAATATTATGAATTGAAATATTTATCCTTGATTCAACTTTTTCATGAAGTTAGGCAAGCTTGAAATCACACAAATTTGTTAAGCTCCAAACACTATATAAAACTTTTCTAATTTCCTTAATGTTTAAACTTAAATCGAGGTAATTTGTTACTTTGCGTTGCATACAACATTAAAGCCAAAGCTCCCAGCAACATTTTGTTTTTGTGTTTCTTCCTTTCTACGCTTCAACTAATAAATCCGAAGGACATCAAGCAAGATAATCCGAAGAGGAATTAAAAGACTTACTTGCGTCCGTAAATATCAAGTGAACTTCACTTCTCATATTTTTTATCTGCATTATTGTTGCAAAAACAAGACGACACACTGAGATAAAAAACACTTGCACACAATGTCACACCAACGCTCATGCATCTCACACGCACACATCAAATTATTTATTTTCTAAGACAGGAGGATATGCTCCTTACTGGTTTGCCTTTGTTGCTTTAATTTATCGGAAAATCTGTGACAAGAATTTTTATTGCCATTCTGGAGCAAAGTGTACAAAAAGTTAAAATGCCATAGAAATATAAAATTTTTTGCTTTTAAAAAGCAGCTCCTTTGTTCCATAAGAGAATAAATCCATCTATTGTTTTCGTTTTACTTTTCGGCGCTTTAGAAAAAAAGGCGCACAATGGCTTTTACTGGAGTATTTAACCCATTTCATGGCAGCTGCTTAAAATGTTAAATGCTACTTACATATTATACATACATACGAATTTGTATAAATATTTAATATTTAAATAAAATTTAATTCTTCTTTAAATTAAAATTAATGAGTGACATGGTGAACAAATTCCAATAACATAGCGCAACACAAATTTTGTGTCTGGGCTCTTGATGTCAAATGTTGATTTCTTTCACATAACTAATAACACAAAAAAAATTTTATCAGTTCAAGTTTGGTTTTGTAGGCACAAGAACGACCTAAAAGTGGAAAGGTCATGTTTTTTGAGATATTTGAGGTAATGAAAGTTATTTTTTTCATGAAGCCTATAATGGGGTTCAAAAGGAACTACTCTTTTTCTTTAAAAAACACTTTGAACTGTGTATATCGATATAATTTTTTTCTCCAAATTATCGTAAATTAAAACTCATTCTATAGGGGGTCCACTCTCTAGTTCGATTCGAAAGCCAAACCCCGTTTCGAAGGCAAATTCGTATTTTTTAACTCTTTCGCACGGTATCCCTTTAAGTAAGCATCACTTTTTTTAAATTTCAAAAAATTTAAGAAAAAGTATACCTCAATTAAATTGAATTTAGTTAAAAGAAAAAATAAATAGTTTTACATTAAACAAAAAATGGTTCTGTTGCAGGAGTTGGCTGACCTCCTCCTTCAATGGACTAAGTGGATAGTACTTTTAAGGTCCGCCACCAGTGCCTCAAATTCAAATTTCATTTTTCCTCAGCTTTGCCTTAATGTGACTTTTGTAATCCGCCCAAACCAACGAATTATATTTTTCTTATTACAACACAAACCACCAAAATATCACATTTGATCACGCAATGGTGGTCCCGCTGCGTTGAGATCGTTTGTCAAACTCACCCACAAGTTGGTGACACAAACTCTTGCCGCTGTGATTTTAATTAACCTTCAGCCAAATCGGTATGATCCTTGAGAAAGTCCACCGAAAATTCAAATTGGTGTTCATATTTTTCTATCCATGATTTATATTTTATACAATTTATTTTATTTATAAATCAAATTAAAAACTTATATTCTTGCGGCAAATTGCTATCGAACAAAAATCTAGGCTTGTGAAAAATATATCGATTTTCGCCACATTTTTTTCGATAGTTATCGGTAATATTTTTTATTTGGATACATCGAAATTCGATATTATTTTTCGACTACCGAATTTTGATATTATTGTTTGAAGGTATCCAATTGAAAATGGTCCTAGCCTAACAAGGTAATTGATTATATTGCTTCTTTTCGGAAGCATTTGGGATTGCTTGAGCTAAAAGGAAATTATATGCCTCAACTTGAAATCGCTAATGCACTTTTACTAATTTCGTCTTGTTTCTCGCCTATTGCTCAAAAATAAAAAGGGCAACCTTCAACAACAGCAGAGAGCCAATTCCTGACTTCAGGCTCTAGTGCTCCAGAACTGCCTTCCCCTGGTGGATGTAAAAAGTACAAGGTTACATCGACATCCTCAAGTACAAAGTGATATGATCAAAATATGCCTTAGGTAGTGTTTGGTGAGAAGGAACGATGTAGACTGTGTGAGACTGAAATTTCATTTTCCAAGCGCCTTAAATGAGTCATTTATCTTTGCTGCAACAACTGAAAGGAAAATTTAAACTAACGATTATATCTACAGAATTACAATGCCAAAATAATTAAATGTGCATAGTAGGGGTTGGGACGCCAATTTTTTGCATTTACATTTTTTCAGCAAAAATATCAAAAATCGATAATCCGATATTTTTTTCTCGATATATGTCGATCATCGATATTTCCCCAATAATTTTTATTTGCCCAACCCTAGTGCGAGATATGGCGGCTAGAGCCAGTATATCAAAATCTACCATACAAAGGAAAAAAGAGAAAAGTAAGCTGAATACACTATAGAGTTCAAAAAGTACCAGACCGTTCTGATAAAATGCAGTTGATGGCTCAGATGTGAGCCCAAACTAAATTTAATTACTGCGTCATGGACGAAGAAACTTACGTTAATTGATTTAAAGCAGCTACCTGGGCACAAATATTATACATCACCGAAGAAGGAGCATGTGCCTAGGAAATTCAAAAAAAAAAAATTTCGAAGTTTCCGAAACAATATATGGTTTGGCAGGCCATATGCACCTGTGGTCTCTGAAGCAGCTTCTTAGTTACGCAAAACACAATCAATTACAAAGCTTATATATATATCTTCTACCATTTATTCTTGCACTAGAGGGTACTGTTTTGTTCTGACCGGGCTTAGCAACCTCTCATTACTCTAATGGAATGGTATGCAAGTAAAAAAATCAATTTTGTACCAAAAATAGCAAATCTGCCCAACTGCCCAGAGCTTCGCCCAATTGAAAGATATTGGGCTCCAATGAAAAGAGATCTTCGAAAGGGTGGTAAGACTGCAAAAAATTTACAAGACTTTAGACTTATGTGGAAAAGATCGTACCATACTGTCGATGAAACAACTGTGAAAGTCCTTAAGGAAAAAGTAAGAATTTTTCATAGAAAAAAAAATGATTATTAGTTTTTAGTTATTTATATTTCGAAAACTAGCCATTATTAATAAGAAAGGAAAGAAGACTAAATAAATTACTGGGTTACTTTTTTGTAACTAAAAATCAAAACGCAAGTTTTTTCTGGGTCAGTCTTAACAAATTATTTAAAACAAATGAGTTAATAAAATTTTTTAGCAGTCAGAAAATTGATAAAAATTTCCTTCATGTATTAAACAATCTTTATATATAGGGCATCATCTCGAAGAAGTCTGAATCAATACAAAATGGGCGATGAAAGTAGCTCCAAGTCGATTTTATTGTTAATTCCTCGAAAAGCTAACGTTTTTCGAAACTCTTTAGGCAATTCCTGTGCTTCGAGAAATATTCTGTAATAAAACCGGAAGACGGTTTCTCAGGCACACCTCCACCCGCTGGTCTTTATTTTCGATTAAATTAGATTTAAGACAGCGGATCACAGATTTATACTGAACGAAAAAAAGACCCTGTAAAAAGTAGACACGTTTCCATAATTCACAAAATGTCAGCTAAACTATATATGTATGTATTAATGTGCAAATGAATTATTTAAAAAAAAAAAAGTTCTGCTATGAATTGTCTGTGAAAACAAATTGTCAGTATTAATTTCTCCTAAATTTTTTTTTAACTAAAAACTCTTCCACCATATGGGGACCCAGAAATCGACAGTAAGATGGGTTCGGCTGGCCACAGAAAATGGAAGACTGGCCTTTACCTGTTAATCCTTCTATCATATTGTATGGAACTCATAGTTTTTCTGCTTATTGAAGGACACCATTCCTTATAAAGGGTGTTTTTTTTAGAGGTTTGTTTTTCGAATAGAGATAAAACTGGCATTTTTTTTTAATGTCATTTATGTTCAGTTTGGTTTGCCATTTCATCATGAACAACGCTTGCAAATCGTGCAAATTTATTTCGAAAATAATGGTTCAGTTCGCGAAGTTTACCGCAAGCTCCGTCCATTTTATGGTCGACATAATCGTCCATCAGAGCAATTAATTCGGTTAACCATGGATCGTTTTTGCACTACGTTTACTCTATGTGATAATACGCATCCGCAGAGACGTCGAACAGTGCGCACCGAAGAAACAATTGCCGCTGTAGAGCAAAATGTTGAAGAGGACCCGAATGAATCGATTCGCCACCGTGCACAGCAATTGGAGCTCTGTCCATCAACTTTATGGAAGATTTTGCGCAAAGATTTTGGCTTGCGACCTTACAAGATCCAGCTTGTGCAAGAATTAAAGCCGCGAGACCATGCAATGCGTCGTGATTTTGGTGTATGGGCCGAAAATGAGATTGATCTCGATGCTGATTTTCATCGCAAAATTTTGTTCAGTGATGAGGCTCATTTTTGGTTGAATGGCTACGTCACCAAGCAAAATTGCCGCATTTGGAGTGAAGAGAATCCACATGAGACCCTTGAGACGCCATTACATCCACAAAAACTGACTGTTTGGTGTGCTCTATGGGCTGGTGGAGTCATTGGGCCATACTTCTTCCGAAATAATGCTGGAGAGTCAGTTACCGTTAATGGAGACCGGTATAGAGCCATGATAACCGACTATTTTGTTCCCGAATTGGATGGCATGAATGTGGATGAGTTGTGGTTCTAACAAGACGGCGCTACATGCCACACAGCGCACGTCACAAACGATTTATTGAAGGAAACATTCGATGAGCGCATAATTTCGCGGAATGGACCTGTCAATTGGCCACCAAGATCGTGTGATTTGACACCATTGGATTATTTTCTTTGGGGATATGTGAAGTCGCTCGTCTACGCCAACAAACCAGAAACGTTAGGGGACTTGGAAGCCAACATTCGTGGCGTTATTGCCGACATACGGCCCCATATGCTCGAAAAAGTGGTTCAAAATTGGACCTGTAGAATTGGCTTATTCGAGCCAGCCGCGGCGGCCACATGCCCGAAATCATATTTAAATATTAATGGCATAAAATTATCCTTCCAATAAAGCCAAATTGATGGACATTAAAACGATTTTCTTGTGTTTTATTTCAATTCGAAGCTCTATACCTCTAAAAAGAACACCCTTTACATATCTTCAATAAAAAAAAATTTTTTTTTGGTGCAATAGCACTTTAAAAAATCTTACGCATTGAAGTAAAGAAAAACACAGTCAGTTTTAGTTCCTTTAACATCTATATATACATTTTTCTTGGTTGTGCTTCACCTGTTGAGTATGCATACCACAAAGGATTTTTTATTATAAAAGCTAATAAATACATCCGGCTTATTCTCCGGATGCTGTTCCTTTTGTAAAGCAGATATGATTGCATTAAGCAGTCCGTAAAACTTAAATCCAACTTGAATTTACGTTAAAAGCTACATAGAATATCAAAATGAAAACGTGTGTGGTCACATAAAAGTCACACATATCATACAAATGTTATCACTAACAGGATTAACACAGAAATGACAGACATAAATGTCACACATGAAAATATCCCTGCCAGCAGAAATCGCTGCACGTACAAAAATTCAATAAGACGTGAAATTTTAAAAGATGTGTAAAATTATTTTGTTAACTAATACACAAAATTTCTAAATGAGAAACTGAATTTGAAAAATCTGTTGGAAATTTTTTCTTTGCTACAGTCAGTAGTTTTTGCTCCTTAGTTTACTCAGGTTTTATTAAATTTCTTAGTTTAATATCATTAGGGCGCTCACCAAACTATTTTTCAGTAGGTAATATATGAGCCGTTTGTCTTGAAGATAGAATAAGTCATTCTTCGTTGAAATGAAAATCATCGACTTACTTTTTTCGGCGATTCGGTTAGCTGAGATTTCCACGGACAGAAGAACATGGACATCAATACAGAACGTTATGCTGGTCAAGAAAATATGTACATATATACTTTTGTATATTTTCAAAATTGGAATGACAAAGTGTTTATAATAGTGTGTGTACGGTATAAAAACATTCTTAACAGCACTATGGGAAAAGCAAAGTAAGCAACCTTAAGGTATATTTTCATACTTTCGAATAAATCATCCTCATTATACTTAAAGATTGCTGTTAAACTTCTCACTTTTTACACGCTTGACAGCATTGTACCATTATGATAGTCAGTTATGAAATTGTTGGTGAGTTAATGTGTCCTGTACGAAACATTACATGCTACTACCTACCAGTTCTCCAATTCTGAAATAGAGTCGTGTGTTGAATATGGAATTATAAATGCATACCCGTGATGCAGCAATACCAGGAACAAAGCAGATACCGATCAGCCTACTAGTAGAACAAGAAAATCTCCGAACTAAAAAGATATGGAAACTGTCCAACTTAGGGACTGTAATACTCAGGAAACAAAATTCAGCGACATATGCCGAATAAGACGCTACAAGCGAGTAAAGGCTTCTGCTTTAAGAACTTAAGATAAAGCGCAAACATCAATCCCTTATGCAGATTTTAAAAGTTGGTTATGTTTCCCGCCCTAGGTGAGCGGTCAGAGTACTACTACCCACCCACAAAGATGTATGGCAGTTGAGGCTACAGAAGAGGCGCTACTTATTCTTAACAAAAAGGTGGTGTTACAGCACGCCAGGCTTACATTTAATGCTGAATACAGCAATCAAGGCTGATCTTGCAATATTTGCGAAGTATGCGTTCCCCATTGAAGGTAGAAATATCAACCTTTAAAAGCGGCTGATGTTGGTTGCTCTAAGAAAAAGTAGCCCTTAGCTGCAGAAATAAAAATTACTGTGTCGAATGTGGTTTGAACACATGCAAGCAAACGGAAGCTGTTGGTAAGACTTAAAAATTCTATATTTTCCGGCATTCGAGCGACACATTGCTTGTACTTTGACAAGCTAACGATTTTTGACAGTGTCGGATGACGCAATCAAGAGATTGCGTAAATTGCACCAATATATATCCTAACATACGTCGTTTGTAGAATAAAGGTGCAATTAACCAATTACATATCTGCAATATGGACCGAACCGACTTATCAGAAATGTTTTAAGTGCTTTAGAGATCCGTCCCTTACTCCTCGTTCAAATAAAGTACACACGAACTGCAGACCACGACAAAGCAATGTCGTTTTTAATGAAATCCATGTAAAGCATGACGATTTCGCCGACTATACATGGTCTTACCTCAGACTTAAGAGAGATATTAAAAACCATATCGCACATGAGCACTTCATATGAAAGGTATGACCCTGCTTAGCCCTAAGAGAAAAACTTTTTGTGTGGTTTTTTCATTGTTTTTTTAATGACTATTTTATCTCCATTATTAGATTAAAGCTTAAGCCATACATACATTAACAAACACACAAGCATAACAACGTATATTATATTTCGTAATTTGTACATAAAAATTGCTTCAATATTTTTTATTACGAACACACCAGGCTTATGGACAAGATAATGCAGTATTACGCTAAGACTTTATTTCCTTTAAAATTTTTATGTTTTTTAATGTCTCAACTTTAATTATACCGAACGAAAATATTAGCAGTTAAGTCATAAATGAAGGTACTTAATTTTTTAGCCCTACAAATTTTACTTAGAGTTAAGTTCATTAACCGTGGCTCCAAAAATCAACATGTGCTGTTATGTTTCATGTCAAATACCTTAAGCCCAAAATCGTAAATAATCGATTGGTATCAAACTTGGTCGAAGTGCTTTCGATTAATTTTTTAATGGCTTTTCGAATGGACGTATTGATTTTTCGAAAATTTTATAATTTGACCTTGATTTTTCAAAGTCAATAATAATATTTAAAGAAGATGCATAACTTTTTTTTTGTTGATATTCATAGGTTTATTCACTTAAGTTCCCGAGAGCGTTTTTTTCCATTTCTCAAAATTACACATTGGACATCTCAGCATTACTTTTGCCAATGCAAAAAGTAATGCCGAAATCAAAAAGGAAAACACTTTGCCGAAGTTTGAGGTCAATTGCCTATTTTCGACTTTTTGCTTAGGACATTTGACATGAAATGAATGAGTCATTTATTTGTCATTCATTATATAACTTTGACATTTTTGAAAATAAACTTTTCAAAAACCATGGTGATTAAAATAAAAAATTGGAATCAGTTTTGTATAAAAAGTAAATTTGCTAAAACATTTTTTTATTTACATATTTCTTCATCCGCTACTAAGAATGTATTTCAATGCTTTCAAATCAAAGTTCCCGACACAAGTTTGAAACATATGAATTTCTTATTGAAAACGAGCACCAGTCTAATTGTATGAATTGAATGATATTTTCCAAAGTTATATCGGGAACTTCAGTGAATAAGATATGAATCCTTTATTTTGAAAGTGGTGTAAGTCCCTGTTCATCGAGAAGAAAAAATTAAATGAAATTTATATTATACATTTTATTTCAATTTACTTAGTTTTTTCTTGCGGCACTTTTAAAATAAAGAACTCATATAAAAAAAATCAAAAAAAAATAGAATTTATCTCGCAAATATTGTGAGAAACATTAAATAAAATTTATGCTTTAACAAATTTATTTTAAGTTTTGAATGCTTATTTGATAATAATTCAAGCATTTTGTATCACAAAAGGAATGAGATTTTGCATTCTATTCCCCATAGTTTTTGAGATACTTTGTTTCAAGAAATGCTGAAAAAAGTCAAAAAAAAAACAAAGTGTATCAAAATCCACATATATCAAGTAGCGTAAACTGTGTCCTGAAAACTAAAGTATTTTGAATTAAGTGACCACTGTTATAGAAGTTATAACTTTAAATAACTGGTTATATTTACAAATGTGAAGTACATATGGTTGAATGTATTTATTTCGAATTTATATTGTTTCTAACTCTTTAGAAAAATCGCACCAACTTGGTATTAGAATGAAAAATTTTGTATTCTTAAAAATTTAAAATGTAATTTGTTGTTGTGCTCGAATTTTAGAAAATCTCTAAATATGGTTCTACTGTAAATTTGATATACGTAAATAATATTAAAATATGATACATTATTTCTTATGCATAAATTATATTTTTCAATTTCAAATAAATCCAAAGAATCAAGATGTAAAAATTGACATTAAACCTATAACCTCTAATAATTTCAATTAGTTACTCTTCCTCGAGTTTAATAATAATAAGACAGTTGGTTCACTATTCTGATTAAAAATCACACTCTTTTCTACTAATGCATTATATATACGTAAATATAGACGTACATATGTATTTATCTACTTATTCAAATAAATTTCATTATCGTTATTGGCAGCTATTGGTATCTCAACTAACTCAAAAAGTGGCAGTTTTTTTCCGTTGTTGATGGTATGTCAGCTATAATATTTAGTTACTGTCTGTCATAAATATCTATATGGGTAAATATATACATCCATATATGTCGCTTGGTTTGAATTTATATGAAATATGAAGGTAGAAGTACATGTATATCTAAGTGTATACATACATATATTGTTGTTTCAATTAATGTGAATTCGCTTTCAATTAAACACATGTTTGCTCTTAAATTCTCACACAAAATAGACGTGCGCCTGCTAACTACCAGTATTTGTACATATGCGGGACATTTCAGGCGAAGCGGACAATGAAAATCAAGTGAGACCGTGAAATTTGTTTATAATCCGGTCACTTCTACTTCTGGTGCACATAAATGTGTACACTTAATTTTTTTTTTAATAGAAGGCTTAATTGTCGAGTTATGGGCTTCTGAAAAATTGACGAAGTTTGACGACCGTCACTTTTGAACGATGTTATTGGAATCAAGGAATTTATGATTAAATAAAAACAATGTTGGTTGAACTAGCAAAAAGGAAACCGTAAGTAAAACTTTCAAATCAAACTTTCAGTTACTTCGACATAATATTTTTTAGATATTTTATTTAAAAAGAAAAACCTTATGCATATTGATGTTTCACAAAAAAAAATTTTACGTTATCGTTCTTAGTTTAGGAGATATATAAATTAAAGCACTTAAGAAAGTGTCAGTGTTCAATTCATATGTCTCGTAAACTAATGTAGAGCACATTTTAAAATTTTTACCATATTATCGTTATATTTATGCTATATTTCAAAGTCCAAATAAAAAAAAAAAATTAGTTCTGAGCTGGAATGAACACTTCCGGTTTTCCACAGGAAAAAAAAATCGAATTTCAAATCTGATTTCATAACTGAAAAGAGCAATAGATTTCCCAAAGCGTCCACAATGTTTAATATTTTATTAAAAATTTATTTAGTTCGAAAAACTGCTTCCGAAGAATCCATGCTTCATATTAACTTTCTTCATATTAAATCCATAACGTGGCAACTAAGCCTAGAAGTACAATTAAGCCGAATATGAACGAATTTAAAAATCTCACTTTTTCCATTGTCTGCTTCTCGTGAAATGCCCCATGTTATAACCATAATTTACTTAACTATCATATTTTCTTTGATGTCTAGTGTTAATAGATAGTTTGTTGTGTAAAAGGCATTTTTAAAATAGAAAAAAAGAATGTGTATAGGTTAATGTGGATCTATTGACTTCAACGCAAAGGAACTTGAGCTAATTGCAATTTATTACAATGGCACCAACAACGAAAACTCTAATTATTTATTTATAGCGCTGAATTGAAATGCGTTTGTAGAGCTCTTCAGTTGGAGTTAAAAAGTGTTCACCTATTTAGGGTGTCCATAATAAATGCGCATGATATAAATTATTCAGCAGAAAATATTTAACTACATTACTGTTATTGACATTAAGTATCCAAAGTGTTATTTTTATTTGGATATTTAATTTTATTTTTGAATGGCTGCGCAAAAAGGATAAAAGTTTAAGAAATTAAACATTTTACTTATACTTTTCTACAAAAGCAGGCAAGATACTAATTTCATATTAGAGGTTAAGGCACACTGGGCACACCTTAAGTTTACTTATGACATACTTTAATTTTATATGAATTAATGCACAAACATGCGTAAAGGTAAAGAGAAATATCTATAAAAATATATTTACATCTGGGTCAAATTTAATATAGCTACATAAATACTAAATGTGAATTGACGAATCAGGTAATAAAAATAAGGTTCTGTGAATTTTATCTTTAACAATTTCTATTATTAATTAACACACCTAGGAATGCTTAGTTTATTCTCCAATGTTTTCAAAGGCAAAAGAGAGAAAATGGGAAGGACCGAAGAAAGTTTGTGTGGGAGTAACCGTTAGTAGGCGATAACATTCAAGGAAATATAACCAAAAAAGCAGCAATGCCTTAACAAAATTAGTCGTTGCAAATAACATCTTATTTTTAAATGAATAAAGAGTTTTCAGAACATTCCAGTGGGGGTAATTAAAAAAAAAAAACCCTCTTCACAAATCACAGCAGCAATCAAAGTTGTACGTAAATATTCAAAATGTAAAATTAAGAAATTAAAAATTCCAACTAAAAATAATTAGGTTAATATCTACATAGTGAAAGCTTGGATCCTGTTGAACTTAATGAAATTTTAAAATAAGTCACAATTTCGCCTAAATTTTAAGTTTTAATTATGATCTTAGTGGACCTCAACATTGACTATACTGTGATAGACTGCGATTTGGTAAAATTACATGATTTTCGAAATTATGTTTTATCATCGAAATACGATTATATTTTCATACGCACTAATAACCGCCACGGCCACTGACTCCAATTTATTCATGTATTCTATGATGCCACTTTGATTAAAAAATATCTATGATTTTTTATATAATTTATCATTTCACTACCTTGCGACTTTCTACACTTAGCCTGTTTTTCCCATAATGGCATACAATCTAATCTTTTTTCATATACCTTCTCTGCCCTCAAAAGCGAAATGGTCGTATCTCAAAAACTTTGCATTCGTTATTCTTATGGTATCGTGCAGCTTACAAAATTACGCATCTAATGAATTACACCATATGCCGGTACCTTAGTTCAAACCTTTTAAAAAATCTCCTAAAAGAATTTTCTCAAATTATTTCGAAACGTTTTTTTTTTATAATAGATAACAACTTGATATTTAATAGGAATATTATGATAATTCTTATTTGAGATTGAGAGGAAGCGTCTGAGAAATAAATCTAAATAAATTTGATCGAAATTAATAGAGTAGTTTTTACGTGATGCGCCAACATCGTAATCAGCTATCATTTTATTTATAGAGAAATCATGCAAGTACGTTAGTACGGGATGCACATTGAACGACAATTAAAAGAATGTAATAGCTCACACTCTACTACATAAGGCCTAAAAAAAGTTATTTAATTATTTAAGCAGTGGTGTTCGGAAACAAAGATTTGAAAGTCTGTCTAAATGTAGGAGATAACTACAATTAACACGGCTTAGATGATGAGAAGTTTGCAGCGACACGTGAAAAATTAAAAAATTTTCATACGTACTTTATTAAAATTTGGTCGAAAATTAGTAGAATTCGCCAAACTCTCAACAAAAAAAAAACAATAAATGGATGTGTGCAACTTTCGGTAGAATAAAATAAATCAATTTTTGTTATATAGTTTGCAATATCAGAAAACCCTAAGCCTGAGTTGCTAGTGTTTTTCTTGTAGTGTTTTTCTAAGAGTCAGACGAAGAACCAGCGCCTGACAGACATACGTCAAATTATGAAGGTTGAAATATTCAGTGTGTCTTCACAATACTATAGCTGAGAACGTTTGCGGGTTGGAAATCTTGACTAACGGTACTTTATGCAGTTATCAGCTCATTAAGGTAATCAAAAAATGGACCAAGCTACGTTATAATAAAAAGGTTGAAATTGATACTTATAATACCTCGTTAACTAAGTAAGCCATTGATCTTCAAATCAATTCTCCACGTCAATTCGAGGTCTTATGTGTTTTTTTTTTAATACAAACCTATATTTTTTATTTGCAGATTTGTTATTCTATGGAAAAAATAAATATATTTTGTGTGAACAAATTTTTCACTAACACTTTTAGTTTCTGTGTTTAGGTCAAAATATCAACTTTTAAAAATTTTTCTCCTAAACTTTCGATTCCACTCCGCCGAAATCCATTTTTAAAAAAAAAATCTTGACAAAATGTTCCACGCGAGTATCCAAAATATTTTTTGATGCATTGCTTGCCAAGTAGTTGGGCTTCGGACATGCGATATACGCGTGTACAATACAGCGAACAATTTTTGCGGTACTTAGTACAGGCAATATACATCGATGTAGAAAATCAGAACTATTGGAGCCCAATTGTCCACTCTAGTCCATACCTTTGGTGCTGGTAATATACATTCACATACCGAATATCAACAACAGCTGTGATAAAAAAGTATTTGCTTTGTATGGGTGGTGTAACGCCCTTCCGTTTTTTTTGAGATAAAAAGCATGTTATGTCTTTCAAACAACTTTAGCATACCTCTTAGCTAAATTTTGTCGAAATCGATTTAGTGTTTAAGCCGTGAAAAGCTAACGACTGACTGACAAACACTCTCCCGCATTTATAATATTATATAGGGTGTTCAAGACACAACATTCACAGTAAATGATTTTTTCCATAGATTGACACTGAAACTGAGTTCTCAGATGTTCAAATGGATCTTGTTTTGAGATTTGCTAACATTAATTAAATCATATGCTACAGTGAAAAATATTTAAACGTAGATAACACATATTTAACCTCAGTTCTAATCTGCTGAACCTTTACGTCAAGCTATTTTTTTAGAAGTACAAGTTCATACACTCTTGATATAACTATCGGCGATTTGCTGATAGAAAATAAAGCATGATTTATATCTTGTTAAAATGTGAACTGTCTTATATTAGATTTAGATAATGCGATCTATTATTGTTGTCACAGAAATTGATTTGATCTTGACGCAAGTCAATTTCTGTCAATCGAAAGTAATGATTTTCAATTAAACATGTTGCTTGTGTCAAGTTGGTCAATTTTATTAACAACCATAATAGAGCCTAATGATAACCCATCCAATCATTCAATACAAACAGAACTTAACCAATAAAGCTATCATGGAAATCGATACAGATCGTAACAAGCAAGGGAGAAAATTTTCGTTGGGAGACAAGAAAAAATTTAAAATAATAAAAATTTTATTCATTACCTAAGTGCAATTACAGTAATTTTTATTGTGCGAAATTATTCTTCTAGAAATAACTGTTAAGTATCTGCATAAATGTTTGTTTTCTCTTTTCCCTTTGAGGCAGTTGAACATAAAAGTAAAAAGTTTGGTTACACTCAACACAAATATTGCAAGTGCAGAAATAATCTGTTAATTATTGCTTTCTACTATATTTAAAAAAAGCACTCATATGTTTCTTTTTCATAATTAATGTCAAGCAATCCGAACTATTCATTAAGAATGGTGGTTTACTTTATGTGGTAGTGTTGAAATACATCTGCAAACCTCAAAATTAATTTTTTTTTTGAAACACACAAATCTTGCAAACATTTGCGCAGTTAGCCATTGATATATACTCGAAGATGAATCTATATATTATACTTTCTACATGTATTTATTTCTTGAAAGGTATGCTTTTATATACTTACCCAGTAGGCAAGGGCAGGAGCTAGCAGGCCTTCCTAGGTAAGATTAAGGCCTTGCCACCTCCTTTCAAACTTACTTTCTTTTTTTATATGAAACGTCCCGATAAAACAGGACTTCTTTAGCAGGCCTGTTAGAAATACTCTTCAGGCAGGTCTTCCTACATCGCTTGCGTCAAGAGCCCTTCTAAGACCGCTTACCGTAGAAAGGGTCACAGAAGTACTTTGAAAAAATTAAATCTAAATACGTCACGTGTTAGTTAAATGTTTTTTTTTATCTGCGTCAACCAACCTTCCTCCTCCCCTTGCGTTGATATATTTAAAATGCTTATTTTGTTGTGACGTTTACTTAATTTATAATTTGACATTGGATACACAACAATTTACCACTTTAACAAAACATGAAACAGACGACCAGCCTAGCAACATGCACACCGTTCCTTACTTCTAACAATGTCTGTACTTTTGATGTCGTATAAGTACAATGCAATCTCAAGAAATTAGTGTCGAATCATAAAACATTGCAATACATGAAATAAAAAAATACATGAAGTCCTTCTTCTTTGCCTTCTAATATCAGGCCTTATAGCACTGCTGCTGTGGGAAGGCATATTAGCACGACTGCTGTGGTAAGGCATAATAACATTTCATGAGTATACACTCAATGAAGTGCAACTATTCTGCTAATTAAAATTTCACTACTTATAAAATTTACTTAATGTCAATATTGACAGATTGTAAATAAAAACAAAAATCATAATAAAAAAAAAAAAATAATAATTTTTGAGAAGGCCTCTTACAATCGCAGTAGTGCTAGCAGGCCTTCTCCGGCGAAGACCTTGTTCAATTGCCTGCTGGGTACTATCTCTGTGTAGGCACACATAAAGGGTGTTTTTTTTAGAGGTTTGTTTTTCGAATAGAGATAAAACTGGCATTTTATGGTCAAATCTGGCAACTCTAATGTCATTTATGTTTAGGTTGGTTTGCCATTTCATCATGAACAGGTTGACAAAAGAACAACGCTTGCAAATCGTGCAAATTTATTTCGAAAATAATGGTTCAGTTCGCGAAGTTTACCGCAAGCTCCGTCCATTTTATGGTCGACATAATCGTCCATCAGAGCAATTAATTCGGTTAACCATGGATCGTTTTCGCACTACGTTTACTCTATGTGATAATACGCATCCGCAGAGACGTCGAACAGTGCGCACCGAAGAAACAATTGCCGCTGTAGAGCAAAATGTTGAAGAGGACCCGAATGAATCGATTCGCCACCGTGCACAGCAATTGGAGCTTTGTCCATCAACTTTATGGAAGATTTTGCGCAAAGATCTTGGCTTGCGACCTTACAAGATCCAGCTTGTGCAAGAATTAAAGCCGCGAGACCATGCAATGCGTCGTGATTTTGGTGTATGGGCCGAAAATGAGATTGATCTCGATGCTGATTTTCATCGCAAAATTTTGTTCAGTGATGAGGCTCATTTTTGGTTGAATGGCTACGTCAACAAGCAAAATTGCCGCATTTGGAGTGAAGAGAATCCACATGAGACCCTTGAGACGACATTACATCCACAAAAACTGACTGTTTGGTGTGCTCTATGGGCTGGTGGAGTCATTGGGCCATACTTCTTCCGAAATAATGCTGGAGAGTCAGTTACCGTTAATGGAGACCGGTATAGAGCCATGATAACCGACTATTTTGTTCCCGAATTGGATGGCATGAATGTGGATGAGTTGTGGTTCCAACAAGACGGCGCTACATGCCACACAGCGCACGTCACAATCGATTTATTGAAGGAAACATTCGATGAGCGCATAATTTCGCGGAATGGACCTGTCAATTGGCCACCAAGATCGTGTGATTTGACACCATTGGATTATTTTCTTTGGGGATATGTGAAGTCGTTCGTCTACGTCAACAAACCAGAAACGTTAGGGGACTTGGAAGCCAACATTCGTGGCGTTATTGCCGACATACGGCCCCATATGCTCGAAAAAGTGGTTCAAAATTGGACCTGTAGAATTGGCTTTATTCGAGCCAGCCGCGGCGGCCACATGCCCGAAATCATATTTAAACATTAATGGCATAAAATTATCCTTCCAATAAAGCCAAATTGATGGACATTAAAACGATTTTCTTGTGTTTTATTTTAATTCAAAGCTCTATACCTCTAAAAAAAACACCCTTTACATATCCGTCATTCTTAATGTAAATGCACAATTTGTATCTTATGACTTTTTTGAACATTTTTTGAAAAAAATTATAGCAAAAACTACGGGGAATAGAATAAAAAACTCAGGATAATTTTTGTTCAGAAATATTTCAGTTTTGTAAAACAAAATTTTAAAAATATTTTAAGAAAATTTAAAAAAACAATTTTAAAATAATTTTAATAAATTAATATATTGGCTTAAACATTCTTTTTTTAATTTACAAAAATGACTTTCAAACATCTTCTAGAATTTTTTTTTTTTAATTTTTTAATATACTAATTCTTCAATCAATCCTACTCGTAAGGACTTGTCGGCTTTCAAATTAAATTTATGCATTTTTTATAAAAGATGCGCACCAGTCTAACTGTATGAAATGTCAGGAATTTCGATTTGAAAGTAGATACATTTTAAGGATTGATTAAAGTATAACATGTAAAAAAACCAAAAAAAAAAACAAAGAATGATGTTATTTCGAAAATATTTCGAGAACCATTGATAATGTTACTGTTCAAATTAATTTACCATTAATAAAAGACTTATACAATAACAAAGTATAGCTTAATTTAATTCAATGAAAATGTGCAACAAAATCCAGATAATTCGTAATTTTACATCATAACTCATTTAATGTTTGCATTTAAAAGATACATAAAGCATAGTTTGAAAAAAAATACAAAATAAAATATATGCAAAATCTGTTATAAATAGTAATAGAACTTTAATTATTTTATTAAAAACAATTAAAAACACTATCTTAACACCTTCTAATTTTACTCACCTTGAGATAGAATTACTGCTCAGATATCCATTATTCTTATTTCATTTAAAATAATACGTGATATATACCTAGGTATATCTATATTGGCTTTAGCTAATAAGTTATGGAAAACTATCCAGTGGTATCCAAATTTGTAAGTCCAGAATATAAATATTTTGAAAATCTTTTTTAAGACACTTCAAGCAGATTTCCACAAATAGAAAAACTAAAAACACTTTCACGAAATTAATCTTTTCGCATAATCAACCCATAATTTAGATAAGCTAATTACGAGTACATTACACAGCACTATCTGAGTGAACTTAAATCAAAAACTTACGTTTTGCTTTTTTATTTAATCCGAATAAAAACACTTTAATTGCCCGAGACTTAACATTATTTAAAAAAAACGGTAATTTAAATATCCTTAGCCATTACGCACGCACTTTCTAAAGTGTATTTCTCAAAATTCCACGTTGAACTAAAGTATTTTTCAACACCATCATTCTTTTAAAAGCATCCTTCATAACGAAGTGACTTTTGTTGGACTCTCTCGAATGTCGTGTATCATTTGGCGTGCCGAGCAGCAAGCGAACCAAATGAACGCAAATTCGTTTTACCGGCTTTTTCTATGTTATGAATAAAGTGTTAAGTATTGGTAACTCTGGACTAGCAGCTTTTGAGCAACAATTGAGCTTTTCGCTCAAAAATGTTAAAAGCCATGAGAGCAACAGATAAGGCCTGCGCTGGTAAGGTCTTCTAGCTTTCCTAAAAAAATATCGCTGATTTATTGTGATTGACGGCGACAGTGGCTTTTTTTCTAATGGAATAGGCGAAGAAGAAGGGCCAATGGCGTTGAAGTAGACGACACATGTTGCTCGCAGGACAACTACAAACAGTCTACTAAGCAGCTGTTGGTAACTCTGTAATATCTTGAGGTAGGCACGACACTCTTTCTACGATGTAGAAAATGAAGCATGTTAACCACCTGTTAGCAAATCTGCTCCTACTCAGTTCTTTGCTCTTTCAATCGTGGTTACGTATAATGATTTCGTTGAATGTAATTAGTTGCACATTAGTTTGCCGTAATGCAAATGCTAAAGCCCACTTTTTTTTTTGTATTTTGAGCCAATGATCCGAGTCATTAAGAAAGCGTCTCACATTCTCAGTGCAGCGCCAAATTTTACGAAAAAAAAAAGATTAGTTTGCAATTGTGCAGCAAATTCGTCATCATTTTGTTTGTAATTTTAAATAAACAATTTATTTATACACACTTAAAATAGTTGTGAAATGGCCTCATATATGTAGATGAAGCTCTCAATTTTTGAAACATATATCAAGGAAAAATTAGCTTTTAAGGGTATCAGTTCTGCTTAAAACCACCGCACAGTGGCGCCTTTTGCGATTTCGCGTTGCTAAAATCATAACTTTTGAACGAGATATTTGAGTAAAGATTTTTGATTTTGGTTGGTAATTTCTGTAGCTATGACATATATAAGATTTAGGTTTGAGGCTTAGCTATAAATACACCTATCCCTCGGTTTACACGGTAGATACGTTCCTAACCCTAGCCGTGTAATTCGAAAAATTAATTTTTATATGGAAAAATCGTGTAAAACGAAAACAACTATTAACAAGCTTTTTTTAGACATTTCTTGAACACAAAGTATAACTAAAACACTTAATAAAATATAAAAATATAATTTGTATCATAGAAAACATAAAAATAATTAAATTTATTTGTAAAATGAAAAAAAGCATAAAAAATTTATTTCATAGCAAAAAAAAATATACATATGTATTGGACTTCATTCATATAAATTGAAAAATTTTTAGAAAAATAATAATTATAAATGAGACTTATGTTCCTTATTTTAATCAAACTTAATTGCTGTCACTTTCAACGATAAGTGTTCTCTTTCGAAATTGTATAATAGCAGATTCATCACTGGATATTATCTCATTAGATTCACTTTCTACAGTTGTTGTATGGATTTTTGCCGTAGTTTGCTGAGACTTGTCAAGAAAAAAGTCTGAAATAAGCATCTGTTTTTTATTTTTTGTTATATCTTTGTAGACTTCTTCATACTGACTTAAAAGTTTATTAATATCTCGTTGAAATTTGAGAGCTCGTTCAACAATCGGATCATGTTCTTGAAAATAGTTTCCTAATTTTCTTCCTAACACTAGTCCCTCGTTAACGATTTTTGCTGTGAATGCATTGGGTTCATAGTTTTCAACGTCAGATTCAACATCATTTTCGTTTTCACTAATATTTTTGATAATTTCAATTAAGTCGCCTTCATTTAATTCTTGGTCTTCCATTATTTCAGCAATATCTGCTTCAGCTATATCGTCGAAGCCTTCTCCACCCAATTCTTGACCCAATTCAATTATCTGAGGATACTCCTGCTCCAAAGATGTTCTATAATTTTTACCTTGAAATATGTCAGGCCATACTGCTTGCCAACACCCATGGAGCGTTAATTTCGGCATATGACATTCCTATATGCTTGACGAAATCTAACATAATAAATTTTTTCCAGGCATCAATAATTCAAAGAGATCCTTCACTTTCCATATGATCTAAAATATATCTAAATGCCTTTTTAATCTACAGTGCCTTGAAAGTCGAAATTATCCCTTGGTCTAGTGGTTGCAACAAAGAAGTCGTATTTGGTGGTAGAAACACAATTTCAACATTTTCATGCTGCAAATCATGAGGGTGACCTGGGGCATTATCAAAAACAAGAAGGGCTTTAAAAGGCAAACCTTTTTTGCTTTAATAATTTTTCACATCTGGCACGAAAAAGTTATGGAACCAATCATTGAACAACGTGGCGGTAACCCAAGCTTTCTTATTGGCATTCCAATAAACGGGAAGATTGTTAATATTTATTCCTTTAAACGAACGTGGTCGCTTAGCTTTGCTAATTACCAATGGCTTCATAATATGATCACCAGAAGCATTGCTACAAAGAAGAATCGTTATACGATCTTTTGCTGCCTTATGGCCGCTAGCTGACTTGTTATGTTTAGCTAAAAAGGTCCTCTCTGGCATTTTCTTCCAATATAATCCAGATTCATCAGCATTAAAAACCTGGTCAGGACTGTAAGACTTTCCGGCAACAATTTCAGAAAATTTTTGGGGATATTGTTGTGATGCTTCCAAATTAGCAGATGCTTGCTCACCTTTTAATTTAAGACTATGCAAGGAATGTCTTTGCTTAAATCGTTGGAACCAACCATGGCTTGCGTGAAAAGGCACTTTGTTCGCAGAAGTAGAGGGCGCTTGATTCTGCATTTTCTCATAAATTTTTAAAGTTTTTTTTGTATGGCATTCGTATCAATTGGAATTCCTTTTTGATTTTGGTCTTCTAGCTATATCATTAGAGCCTTTTCCATGTTTTCCATCGTAGCATTTCTTACATGTAAGTTGTACTCATACTCGTATGCATTCCAGCTGCTACAATTTTTCTAATTAAGTCTTCGTTTTTCTTTATTGTTCGTATTGTTGCTTCATTCATAAAATACAATTTAGCAACATCTACTATCCTTTCTTTATTTCTTAGACGGTCCAAAATTTCAATTTTTGTTTCCAAAGATATAATTTTTCTCTTAATCTCTGTTTTGTTAATTTTTACTTTTGCCATGATAAAACTAAAGTTTAAAATTAAGTAAGGATGTTCTAAAACATAATTCTTATTTAGTTACTTACTTCAAATAATTTACACAATATAATTAATTGTGAAAACTAATACAAAATTATGAAAAATAAAATATTTAAAATAAGTAGGTAAACAATGATGATACTCGTTCTGTTGTATAAAATCAATTAATTCATAGACACATAAATTTTGGCTTTGGACACTTAAAGGGGAATTCCCATTTTATTTTGTGTTCTTATCAAAGAACAACATATACATACATATATAAGTTTATGACAATAGAGCATGTATACGTCTGAAGTGTTACCAGATTTATAATTAAATATGTATAAATGAATTCGCTTGCAGTCAAAATTTGGCATTTTCTAAAAATTTTATTTTTAAAAATTTTGATTTTAAAAACCGTGTAAGATCGAAAAAGTGCAGAACGAGTAGCGTGTAAAACGAGGGATAGGTGTTCTTTTAAAAAGAGGTGAAAGTCCAAATTTTGAAATTTTTGGTTTTTATTGGTATGAATTCATAAAAAAAAAATTTTTTTATAAATTTTAGTGCGCTTTATTCAATTAATGAACTATTAATAATTTAAAAATTTTTTAAATCCTTTTTTTTAAAAAAATTTTTTGTTAATTTTTACTAATTCATTCATATGCATTTATTTTTTTATCTCTTAACATAATTTATAAACAGTCTTTCTCAAAGGCAAGAAAAGTTTTAAAAAAAAGGTTACAGTAATAAATTAGGTAATTTCTTTAAAAAATCAACAACAATCTACAATTCTATAAAAATATCATCAGTACTATAGAATTCATCAGTTAGTTCTTTTCGTGACCTAACGTGTCTAAGTGATGAAATCAAAGGATCTGAAGATGCTGAAAGTATATTGAACAAGTCCTCATTCTGTCGAATATTGTTTATGAATTGCTTTTACTGCTCAAAATTCGCTTAGCGGTATGATCTAGTAAATCTTGAAGTCTAACTTCAGCTGATGTTTCTGTCACCGTACAGTTACCAGGAACCGCTTCCTTTTTGGCTTCTGACACAACTTTGTAGCTGGGAAAAACATCTACGTTGTGGCTTCTTAATGAATTTCTCAAGTTGTTATATTTTTCCTTTGAAAGCCCCAAACTCTAGGAAAATCGCTAAAGCACCGGAACGGTCATATTTTATGGGATCACATTGTGGAGTAGGAATACTTTTTTTGATTCGATCGACTCTTGTGGGGATTGCCAATAAAACTCTTTTCGGTATTTCTGCCTTTTTCATTTAATGATCTTTGTTGTACTTAATGCTGAGCGCTTCTGCTAAGTTCCCTTTTGAAATGTTTCCAGTGGCGACTGCTATTTTTCTCTTTTTCGTAAATTCCCCACAGTTTTCAATTTATTTTGCTGGTCTTCCTCTGGAGGCCTGTGATGTGCTAGGAATATCATCAAGCGATAGCTCAAAGTCCTTTTTAAGAAAGTCTGCATACTTTATATAAAAATTCGCTTTGGTTCTATTACATGATACCCAATACCTCTTTGTGTTGCAGTAAATGTTTTTTAACTTTTGTGTATGCTCATCCTTAATATGTTTCGGGTATTTGTTTTTTACCGCAACCACAAATGAATCTCCATTTTCGCTGTTTGCAAATAAAGGGTGTTTTTTTTAGAGGTTTGTTTTTCGAATAGAGATGAAACTGGCATTTTATGGTCAAATCTGGCAACTCTAATGTCATTTATGTTCAGTTTGGTTTGCCATTTCATCATGAACAGGTTGACAAAAGAACAACGCTTGCAAATCGTGCAAATTTATTTCGAAAATAATGGTTCAGTTCGCGAAGTTTACCGCAAGCTCCGTCCATTTTATGGTCGACATAATCGTCCATCAGAGCAATTAATTCGGTTAACCATGGATCGTTTTCGCACTACGTTTACTCTATGTGATAATACGCATCCGCAGAGAAACAGTGCGCACCGAAGAAACAATTGCCGCTGTAGAGCAAAATGTTGAAGAGGACCCGAATGAATCGATTCGCCACCGTGCACAGCAATTGGAGCTTTGTCCATCAACTTTATGGAAGATTTTGCGCAAAGATCTTGGCTTGCGACCTTACAAGATCCAGCTTGTGCATATATATATTGTGTTACAAACCTCAAACATAATACTTGTTCAGCGAAAAAATGAACTACCTGATAAGCTAAATTCCTTGTATGATATCTACCGTAATAAAACAGGTGTCTATAAAGTTGGCCTGCACTAGAGTTCACTGTTATCAGAAGTGCATCTACCTGTATTCTATACAAAAAATACAGCTTTATTCTATTTGACATTACCAGAAATTTTTAAATTGCATTAAAAACTTAGATATAAATATCTGAGGCAAGTATTACTATCTCGCTATACAAAAGCGAATTTTCTTAAAAAGAGTGAAATGATTTGGAAAAACTGACAAATCAAGCGTTTTGGAGGTGGGGCAAAGCCCTTATTATATGGACAGAAGATTTCTTGGTACTCTTTACATATGCATCTATTTGCGTCAAATAGTTTTGGAAATAGGAAGAATAAATTAAGAAATGGGCGTGGTAATATTTACAATATTTAATTTATTTTAAGTGATGTCTATATTCACTGCAAACATTCTATCAAATTCAGATTAACAATTTCCAAGTCAAAATTTCATAGACTGAAAATCGTCATCACGCAATAAATTCAGTTTTATGCATATCATGTCACATAAGTAGCTATAACTTCTAAATAGGCAAATATATGCAGATAAAACCTTTGTGATTTTTGTTGGCAGATATGTCAACTATAATTTCTCATTCACCAATCCATGATTGACATTGATTTGTGGATTATAGGCCAAGGTAAATTTGAAAAACTATGCTAAAAACGACCTTTTTTAAAAAATTCATGAAAATTACTAACTAAAATTTTTTTCTACATCTTGTAGAAATTATTTATTTTAAAATACCATAAATTCAGAGAGCATACCTCAAATTTCCATGTTTTTTCAAACTTTTGAAATTTTCCATTTTTAATTTTGGGAAAAATGTAAAAAAAATGCTATTTTAATGAACGATAAAAAGTTATCCAACTTTGAGCACCCATAAAAACCAAAATACTTGTCATAAATCAAAAAAGTTTTCGATTTTAGAAACTTTTGTCAATTATCTGTCAAATGAAAAAAAAAAGTTTCGAAAATTAGAAATCGAAAATTTGATTTTAGCAATCACTTTTTGAAAAAGGAGCACCGTTTAAATTGATGATTTTTCAATATTTGAAAAATAAAGGATCAGAAACTTTTTGACATTAAATTTTCGATGGAATGGCATTTATTAATTGCTATATTTACTTCACAATCCGGTAAAGAGCCAGTATTATTTGACAGCTGTAGGCGTAAAGAATACCTATACTGAAATTGAGAGGAGGGATTATATTTTTTCATTGCCACAATTCTGTGAAAAATAAAATTTTGTCTGGTCTGTGGACAAGTCGGCTTGAAACTAAAATGCTGCCACTTGGTTACTTTTCGGTGACTGCTTCATCGTTGCTATTGCTTGTGGTGGACAGAACGATTTAGATCTAACTGTTATTTGTGTCAACGACAACAACAGCATAGACAGCTTGCGCCACACAATTGTTAAAGGAAGCACCAGTTTACAGCAAATGAAGTAATGTGAGAATAATTGCAACAATATTGAGCAACAAATACGTATGTTTATTCTATCGGATAAACTAATTCTTAATTAACTTGTTTTTCGTAGGCCCAAATAGTTCATCCGAAGCGTATTAGTATGAATCAGTTTAGTCTAGGCTGAACTAGGGTTATTATTTAATTTAAAGGTCCCACTCCCGAGCTCTTCAAATTTAAGTATGTTAGAGTCGTGGTCCAGGGCTGACATCCTCCAATATGTCCAATGCTGGCTTCACGGCAGCCTTTGGCCACGGTTCACTATACTATGTTCAACCCAAGCTTCGCTAACACACGGCTGTTTGGTATATTACGGGAAACTGATGTTGAACATATTGGAGTATGTAGGCCCTGAGTGGCGCCTAAAGGCTGCCCACTTACCCTACCATTCTACAATTTTCCTAGGGTAAACTGGTTCATCCTAACACGCTTCGGATGAGCTAGATTGGCCTAGGAAAAATATAAGATGCGCAAATAATTTCTCGCTGATTTTTGTTAGAAAAACTTTCTTTATTGTCAAATAATAGTTACAGCTGAATCAATCAAAGTATTGCCCATTGCTCGATACCACTTTTCCTCATCTTTCTGGTAGAGCTCGAATGCCATCACGGTACAAGTGTTCGTCTCTTGAGGCTATCCACGAATCAAGCCATTTTTTGAGGACCATGTGCCATTGAACGGAACAAGTAGTAGTCTGACGGGGCAATATCTGGGGAATACGGTGGGTGGGGTAGGACTTCCCATTTGAGAGTTTCCAAGTATGTTTTCACTGTATAGTTTTCACAATAGGATTACTTTATCGTGACTCTGTTCGTATTGGGGCCGTTTTTCACACTGTGCTTTGCTCAATCGCATCAGTTGAGTTCGTTACCGTCCCCCAGTGATGGTTTCATTCGGTTTCAGAAGTTCATAATAGATTACACCGACCTGGTCCCACCAAATACACAATATAACGTGAATATTTGGCCGAGCTGACGATGTAGAAGCATGACCTGGTAGTCCCCAAGACTCTCTTTTCTTTGGGTTGCTGTAATGAATCCATTTTTCATCACCTGTAACGACGCGATGAAGGAAACCCTTTCGTTTTTGCCTCTCGAGTAGTTGTTCACAGGAAAACAAATGACGCTCTACATCTCGTGGTTTCAAATTATAAGGAACCCAAGTTCCTTGCTTTTGAATCATCCCCAACGCATGCAAACGCTTGGAAATGGCCTGTTGGGTAACTCCCAATACTGAAGCAAGCTCTTCTTGCGTTTGGGCCGAGTCCTCATCGAGCAATGTCTCCAATTCCGTATCATTGAGGGTTTTTAGCCTTCCTTCACCTGGTCGAAATCATGGCCTTTAAAGCGACGAAACCAATCTCGGCACGTTGTTTCGCTCAGAACACCATCTCAGCTTTTTGGAGCTCTCGATACGCGTCAGCCGCCATTTTCTTCCATTGAAAGAAGAAAATCAACACCTCCCGCAAATGACGATTATTTGGCACAAAATCAGTCATTTTCGAGCAACCACAAACAGACTATGAAAACACAAAATCTTAAAAATATCAAATCGGTTTGTTTACCATATGCTTAGGCTAGATTCATAACGTTTCGATATGAACCAAATCGACCAGCTCTTACCGCTAGCGCCATCTATTGACAAACAGCGAGTACTTAGTTGCACACCTAATAGTTTATCGTAAAAACTACTTTGGCCGGTAATATATATAGTAAGAAGTATAAGTAAAAACAAGTGATTATCATTAGAATGTTTCTTAAAAAAGATATTTAAAACATTTTACATGGAAAAACATTTGTGAAGAAAAAAAAAATATACAAGAATAACAAAATAATAAGTATTCTTTCATTAAATTTTATGTTAGCGGAATGTGTTTTTCTTCTCAAGCTAAAAATCACTCTGGATATTACAATGTAATGGTCCGGGAGATAGCGTTGCCTTTTTCGAAGCGGCTTCCTCCCACTTAATTTTTTTTTTGCAAATGATGGTTTAAGTATAGCTGATGCTCGAAATAAGCGTTAGTCGTCAGAATCGTGGTGGACCTGGTTGTGAGAGGCCGGTAAAACAAACTTTGCGCAACAACTCCGAAAGTAAGCCACAACTAGAAAAATTTGTTGGGACCAATGTCGTAGAACAGAAAAAATCACATCGATTTCATTTCTTATTTTATCTGTAGGATACTTGTGTTTAAATGAGAAATAAAAGATCCAAAAACTTGGGATTTTTTTCAGATGCCATGGAATGGATAAGCTGAGGAAAATCTTTTACTCGAACTATTTGCTGAAAAATATGAGTTAATGAATTTCGTTTGAATAAAAATTTCAAAATGCCAGTTGGAGTATTAACTCTGTTATGCGGTAGCATGTACTCAGCTTCGTATTGACAAAAATAGAAAAATCAACATTATTCCAAAAAATTTAGAGTCTGCTACTTTGTTGACTGAGAGTATTTACTCTGACTATTTTGCTTAAAGTATTTCTTCTTACACCGCATTCAGTCGTTTAATTTTTATTTTACTTAAGCCGGAGAAGACTACAATCACAGAAGCTCATCATATTTAGCTAACGTCAGAAATTCGTTATATCATTTTGTGTAAGAAAATTAGTACACCATCGGCGCTACGTCCACAACTTGCAGAAATTTAGAAGCAAACTTGGAACAGGTTTACTTTAGCTGAGATTCTTAATTTTTTTTAGAGGTGAAAAGGGGTTAAAAATAAATAAAAATTATGCACAAAAAGTGTAGCTCGGATCTAGTTTCGGAGATATAGCCATCGGAAATTCCAGGTATAGCTTTTGTAAAAACTATTATAAGTTGGGAACTCCTGTATGTACATGAAAGATATTGTGATGGCCTACAATAACGTTGTGCAAAGTTTTGAAAGTAGACCTTTAATTTTGGAGATATGACGATTTTTCTGAAATTTTGACAAAAATTTTTCCTAGAAAAATGTTTTATATTCCAAAAAATGTGTTACTGACCTATATTTTTATTAGCACGTCAAGAAAGCTTGATTTTTTTGCTATAAATTATATACTATTTGCATAATTACTTTTTCATTTTACCTATTTTTATCGGAAAAAGTAGAATATCTTTGATGAATTTGGTATTAAAATATATGGTAATTATTTACTTTAACGGCCTCTCTCAATTTTCTTGAATGTTTAGTATGTTGTACAGTTCAAATTGCTTATCAAGAATTTGTCCATATGTTGGGCGGAAAAAAAAGGATTTTCTAAAAAGGAATTGGTCAAAATTTCAGAAAAATCTAATTTTAAAACTTTATTTGCCATTATTTAAGGCCATTAAATTATCTTTTTTACGAGATCAGTATTTTAGATATCCATGCAGGGGCTCCCAACTTATAGTCGTTTTTACAAAAACTATGTCCAAGCGACACTTTGTTTTCATATTTTTTCTTTATATCTAAGCACCTCTTGCCCCTAAAAAAACGATAAAATCGGAAAATGTCAGCTTAAGTTAACATAAGCCGCAAACTTATTAGAAAAATCGGCGGAAAAGATTCGCTTTAGCTCGCAATCGCAACTTTTTTTAGGGCTAAGAGTGCTACAAAGGGATTTTCATATCATACCACTTGTGCCGATTGTGATGGCAAATAACGTGCGTGGAAAAAAGCAGTCAAGCCAAGAATACTTGATGGCCATAAGAACTTTAAACAATTGTATCGTTTTACATGTCGGAAAGTGGACTATTTGCGGCAACATTTTTATCTGAAAATTTGGAACGGCGCGATGGCGCAATCTCTAATGTGCTGAAAATCGCTTGACTCCATCATATTCTGTTTTTCTATCATGTGAACTAAACTAATTCTAGCGTTTTGACGTTCTATTTTAACGTTTTAAGACTCTGTTATAAAAAATCATAACAGAGTCAAAAAACTGAGTAGGGTAAAAGATTATTCATACGAATATTGGCTTCTACTCAGAGGATTTACTTGACTCAGATACCATTTACTCAACTCGTTTTTCTTACTTCGTAGTAAAAGCATTATTTTATAAATATGTAGACATTTATCTACAGTGAAAAAAAAATTTCAAAATATCTAAGTATACACAAACAATTTTATTTTTTTTTTTTTTCCAAAACAAACAATTATAAAAAACTTCTTTGGTCAAATCATTTTTTATCAAAATGATATTTTACTTACAAAATGATGAGTACACATATGCATTTACATTGACTTTTCAATCAGTAACCATAATTTCTGGCCAAACTATGCCCTCGATGTAGTCCAAATATGAGGACACCCTCATATACAGACCCGGTGTAGAGTCAGCACAACCAAATCCTGTAGATATTATGCCAACCACTTTAAACAATCCAAAATCAGCGTTAACAACGTAATTGAGTGGGCCACCAGAATCACCATGACAAGCATCCTTGGTATTGTTAGCATCACGAGCGCAAAGGTGTTGATCAGTAAGGATATATCCTGATTTTCTATATTCTTTGGTGCACTCTGCCAATGATACAATATCCAATTTCGCTTTGAGCAGTTTCGTAGAGGTTTCCTTTGCTGAAAGAAAATTATGTTTTTATTACCTATCTCGCACCACACCGTTTCGAATAAAATTTCATCAAAGTTTTAGTTGATGTCTGCAATTTTCTATGCATTTTTTTGCTACAAAACTACAAAGCAAAATTTAGTAATAATTTAATTTAATTGGTTTTTTTCTCTATAAGAAATGTACTCATTTTAATCAAGACACTTCCGAAACGTGCAAGGAATTCAGTAGAACTAGACATGGCTTTATATTTCAAATAACATTAATGCTGTTTTTAAAGCGGTTTGTTGTTCCAAAATATCATTTTTAACAGGAACTGGATGATATTTATAGTACAATTGACACTTTTACAGTGATCTTGCGATTTGAAAAGCACAAAAAATAAAATAAACTGGTCCTTAGTACATCCAGAGAAATTTCAGCAAATTTCTTATGAGCTTTTGTGATAAAATTTTTGTAAAATTATTTATTTGTATTGGGATTCGAACACCGAGCGTTGCATGTACATAGGTGGTAACTATGGGGCCCCTCAAAAAAATATTTGCATCCCCCAATATTTTAGAGAGCAAAGATTCATATTTGAAAACTCTGTATGTACAAAACAATTGCCGGGGGGTTTTAAAGATTGATAATTTTTATGTTACGATTAGTTTTGCGTTCGAGGCTTAGTGGCACATGTCGTTCAAATTATCGTAATCTTTGTGTTCACACGGTTAGAAAGAGTTTCCGTAGGCGTTGAGCTACCGCAAGAAAAACGCAAAGTTGGATGATTCAAATAATAATGCTAAAGATTGTTTCCAAAACCACGAAGAAATACTGTGAAATTATTGAAACTCGTAATATTGAAAATTACTTGGAAGTCAGATTTGACACGAAAGTTTTCACTGTCCTTAGCTAGGCGGAAAGTTTCTTTTTTTGGAAAGGACAAATTATAAAAAAAGTTATACTGGTTTTTGGTTCAGATTTTAAAAAGGATAGACTTACTTCAAATAGAAATATTTCGTTGAGCTTGCACATTTTTTGAAAAGTGATAATTACGTTTTAGATTTGTTACCAGAGATAATGAAATTTGTCAAATTGATGTTAACGTTGCTTGTGACGACATGCACCACCAATAGATCGTTTTTGACCTTAAGAAGATTGTTAACTTATTTAAGGAGAACTATGAAAGTAAAATTCCATTTTTTTATCTAAATATATGGGTGTTCAAATCTTAGTACAAATTAACCTAAGAACTGATCTGATATTTGTAAACGTAATTCAATTTTGTAATTTTACTTGCAATATTTTTGGATTCATAACCTTAGACTAAGGATGCTCAACTTCGTTGTCCAAACGTCGACAGCGAGCTCACACCACATCACTTGAGTTTCGCCATAAATGTGTGTACAAACGTAATCAAAACATAACCCAGTAGGAATGCGTGCATCACTGATGTAAGTAAATAAACACACATTTTGTCATAAAAAAATGCGAAAGCATAGCATGGCTACACAAAAAATTTTTTCACAGCAATGATGCACACAATATCTGTTTATTTACAAGTCAATAACACATCCGAAAAAAATTGGCTTTCAGAGAAATATTGATTTTGACCAGCATTTTTCTCAACTGGCATTGCGCAATTCATTTGCGCATATTTGTTTTGTTTTTGCAGGTTTAATTCCGACTGGGTCTCTTGCATATAGTATTTATTTGACGAATGAACCAGCATATAAAGATCACTAACTGCACGGCGGGACGAATGATTGCACGTTTCATTGCTCGCGACAGCACGTTTCATTACAGCGCAAAACCAAGATTATTAGGAATTTAATTGTCTGACTTGTCAATGGTACAAACTCTTAACTAATGTACAAAAATTATGAAAAACCAATATTAAACATGTGGGGATTTCACAGTATTTAGGCTATGTGCTATTTAAAAATAGTCTACTGCTCCACTTCAGAAATAAAGATGTACAATGTAAATCCAAGTAGTGTCAAACAACTGCCCAAAATTTTGCAAAGTTTTTGAGCAGTATTCCGCATTTACAAAGAAAATTTGAAGGAAATCGAAGAGGACACTTAAACCCCCAATTCGAATCGGTATGCAACAAGATACCTTAAATTATAAAAAAAAAAATATACTTGTAGTATTTATCTCTCCCCAGCCGGTAACAAAGAGATTTGAATCAATTGGCGGATCTTCTGTTTCAGTGTAAAGGCAGCATGGCCGTATCGCATCGCTTGGGGTTATCGCGTACTCCAACTCTAAAAGCGCAACATCGTCAGTAGCATAGATTTTTGAGTAGTTATGTGCGAAAACTTGCTAAAAATTAAAAAGAAAAAAGAAATCCTTTAATGTGGATAAAAGTATACAAATAATAAATAAATGAATAATTCCATAAATAATATATCTTCCCTTGTCATTTTTAAACAGCTTTTAGTTGGTGTTAGTCATTAATTTGCGGTTCATAAAGATGTGTAAGTAATGCTAAGCTTCATGCATGATATATTTTAGTACAGAAATACGCTGCATAGCAGATCCGAACTTCACGTGCAAGCACAAAATTTTTAAAACATAAAACACTGCTCCTTAGACTGCCCGTTTCTTCCCAAGATTTTCCAGTTTGTTAAAAGCAATGTAAGTTATTTACATCAAAAAATATTATAATCTAGATTACTTAACTTTTTTCTATAATTTATTTTGTACTTTAAAACTAGCAGAAAAACTGTTTTTAACTGCGGTATATCTCCAGTTTTGTTAGTAAAAGAAACTGGATTGCTAACGTTACTCAATAACTAGTAGACTTACAAACAAAATCGAAATATTCCTCATGAGCTAGCTCTTTAGAGAAAAGTAGTATTTGTATGTTGAAAAAATAATTTCCTGTGAGAAAATTCGGAATAAAGAGGAATAATTTTTTCAGTGAACTTAATTTTTTTCGAAAAAGTTCATAAGAAAGGTTCGGTTTTGCACGCTATAATGGGGTAATTTTAAAAAAATATATTTATATTAATAGGGTATGTAGGAAATATCTGAAAATGTTAAATAAAACGAAAATTATGTATTCCAAATCCACTTTTTCCCCATCAAAGTAGGTTCCACCGCTTGCAAGTAAACTGCACCAGGGCTTGATCCAGTCCTTCATACTTTTTTCGGGGGCTCTCCATGCACTAACATTTTTCTTTCATGTACCTGCAACTATTAAACCTGTTTGAAACAAAAAAAAATTGGATCACCCTAATATGTATATTTGTCGACTCCGATTCGAAGAATGTCAGGTCCGTTTATTTAGAAATGATTACATGTAACTTGGTTCTGAGTCAAGTTTATGACATGCGGTTGACGGCATTCTATTAAGATGATACAAATCCATGAAAATTGTTGTTACACCGATAGAAAATGCGTATTTTACTGTTGTTTTCCGGACAATTTTCAAATTTTTTAAAAGAAAAAAGAAGATGAGAAAAAGAATCATGAATTTCTCGCGTGGAAATGTCCCGAAAACTAACCCTATTTTGTTGTAAAATTCGATATCCCCTATAACTTTCTCAGTTTTTAAAATTAATCTTTTTCTTTAAAATTTGACAACTTCAAACTAATCTAAGATTCAATATTGATGAAAATCCTTTGGGAAGCTTTGTCAAAACACATCGTAAAAAAAGCAAAATATGGGTCTCTACGATCAATTTGTCGCCTGAAGAATATACATACGTGCTCATTTAAAACATGAACAAGAACATGTGTTAAATTTATTCATTGTTCCATCGAAATGAACCAAGTGTTCTAGGCTATTGAATGCAATGCATCCCCACAGTACTGAGCTGATTACTTGACTTACCTTTTCACAGACTGGGTGCCCTTACTTTTCGTAATGTATGAATAATATTGGGAATTATAACCACTCATTGCAATGAATGTTAGTGCCATGGGTGTTGTGATCACTTTTTCTTTGCTTCGGAATACAAGAGAAATTTTGTATTTATTCAAAAATTAATAATATTTCTGTTGTATGCAATTTATTGAAATAAACTTTGAGCATAACGGATATCTTTGCAAGCTAATTCTCCTTTTCATCAAATAAAATATAGGGCTGCATTGCTGAATCCATGGGTTGTCATCCGTTTTTAGGGCCAGTTTTCTTTTAGAGACCTTATAGCTTTGATGAATTCCAAATTAATAATTGACTTATGCCGTGGTTACAGGTTGAAAATCAATCGAAAGAAATGTCAATTTCCCAGAAAAAAAGTTCAATTTCTAGGAAATGGAAGATCGACCATATAAATGAATTATAAAATACCACAAGCTAACAATTTTAGATAATTAATTTCGAATTTCGCCATGATTGCCAAACCATTGACGGATTTAAAGAAACAAAATAAAAATATGAAATTTCTGACGAGAAAGTGCGCTCTTTTGAAAGTATGTAACAGACGCCGCTATAGAAGTGTATGGAGCTGTTTTACTCCAGAAGTCACCAGAAGATGGGTAGTAGAACTGATATTATTGAAGCTTTCAAGAAATTTGGAGCTTATCTTCTCGGATTGGTTACGGACTGCAACGCTTTGACCAAGACGCTAGCTAAAAGGATCTTTCTACTCGAGTGGCAAGGTGGATCTATTTCTTATAAGAATATGGCTACGTCGTAGAGCATCGATCAGGTCAACAAATGAGAAACGTTGAGACCTAAGACGCTATGCTGTTTTGATGATAAGCGATGACAATATAATTTCCTAAATGAGAAATGCAAAATTGCACGACGAAAGACTTAAAGCTACAAAAGACATCTGATTAGAAAAAGCAGTATACGATGGCTATATTTTGAAAAATAGTCTTTTGTACCATGCAAGGAGAAATGGTCGAAAATGCTCATGGAAGAGGTCACTTTGTTAAAAAAAAGACCAAAGAATTATTATGTAAAGACTATTTAATTTCAAGTTTAGACGGAAAAATACAAAGATTTATTGATTGCTGTATGTTATTCTATGCATTGATATTAATCGAAAGCGAGGTAAACGAGAGGGTTATCTGCATCCACTTAGCAAAGAAGATATTCCGCTGTACACCCACCTACCGTGTTGATTTTGCTGGACCGCTAGAGTCAAAAAGAATATTAAGTAATCACATCTTTGTAGTTATAGACGTCTCCGCCAAGTTTGTTTGGTTGTTTGCGACAAAGACGACTTATGCAAGAGATGTGATTAAAATTTTGCAACTTCAACATACAAACTTTGACCACCATGTTGTAATTGTGTCAGACTGCGGAACCGCTCTCACGTCAAAAGAATTTCGTGAATACAGAATAAGTAAATACATTAAGCATTTGATGGCTACATCTGGTTTACCTTGAGCTTATCGTTAAATTGAAAGACTATGTAAATGCCGCAGTTGGTAATGTTTTAGCTTAATTGAGTATTGATGATCCTTCGAAATAGGATGTCAATAAAATTCAGCAGATGATTAATTCCTCGTACAGCAGGCATAAAAATCAGTTCAAAAGATGACGTCAAAATCGTGCAACTCATCAAGGAAGAGTCCATAAATATCTCACTTAAATGATGACCGCGAAAAAATTCGACAACAAGCCACGCTCCAGTTATTTAAATCGCAAGAAGAAAATAAAAAGAACTACAATTTACGTTAAAAGGCTGAGAAAAGGAATAAGGAAGGTAATTTAATAACTATAAAATGCACACAATTCGGTGGTGGTCTAAAGTTAAAACCAAAGAATTTTGAGCCGTACAGAGTGACGAAAGTCAAACCAAGAAAAAACAATGTCGAGAAAGTTGTTGTATCTGAAGATTCGAGCCGCACCAGTAGGTACTCGTACATGTGCAGAATACATGAAGCTTTAGCCACATTCGTGTCGTGTAGGATTTACAAACTCCGTACGCAAGACGGTAACTTTTTTTTATGGAAACTCTTTTTTTTGTTCGTTTGAACTTCAAAACGTTTCAACTTCGTTTGTTACTACATTCATTCGTTTGCTGTGCTGCTGCTTAGAAGCTATTTGTTGGACATTTTTTTATTATATTTTAAATGTCGCAATAAAACATTTTAGTTGTTTATGTAAACACCATACATACATACATATAACGTATTTCATGTAGATGTTGAACATTGGGTTCCATAAGGCTTATCTACTGTAAAAAGAATTAGAAATCATTTAAATATGCACAAACATTTATTATTATACTTTTGTGTTTTGTTTTTCAGAACAAACAATTATAAAAAATTTCTTTGGTCAAAACATTTTCATCAAAATAATATTTTACCTTTAAAAAAAAACGAGTATACATATGCATTTACATTAACTTTTCAATTAATGACGATCAGTTATGGCCAAACTATGCTTTCGATGTAATCCAAATATGAGGACACCCTCATATACAGACCCGGTGAAGAGTCAGCACAACCAAATCCTGTAGCTATGATGCCAACCACTTTAAATAATCCAAAATCAGCATTAACAACGTAATTGAGTGGGCCACCAGAATCACCATGACAAGCATCCTTGGTATTGTTAGCATCACGAGCGCAAAGATGTTGGTCAGTAAGGATATATCCTGATTTTCTATATTCTTTGGTGCACTCCGCCAATGGTACAATGTCTAATTTAGCTTTGAGCAGTTTCGAAGAGGTTTCCTTTGCTGAAAGAAAATTGTGTTTTTACTACCTGTCTTACTACCACACCGGGTCGAATAAAATTTCGTCAAAGTTTTAGTTGGTGTCTGCAATTTTCTATGCATTTTTTTGCTACAAAAGAACAAAACCAAATTTCAGTAATAATTTAATTTAATTGGTTTATTTCTGTACATTGAAATGCAAGACCATATCCAGGATTTTATTTCGGGAAGGGTTTTAGATTTGAAATCGATTTAAGGTAGTGTCTATTCCTTGCAAAATCGTTTCTACATATATAGTGTCTGTCAAAAAATTTCGGGAATCCAATCCCCCCTAGATACGGCCCTGTTGAAATGTATTTATTTCAGTCTTGGCACTTTCAAAACGTGCAAGGAATTCAGTAGAACAAGACATGGCTTTATATTTCAAATAATATTAATGGTGTTTTTTAAGCGGTTTTTTGTTTCAAAAAATATATATATTTTTTAAGAGAAATTGGTTTTAACATTTCTGATGATATTTCCAGTACAATTGTATCTGATACAGTACATGTGAGCTTTGAAAAGCATTAAAAATTAAATGAACTGGTTTTAATACATCCAGAGAAATTTTACCAAATTTCCAATGAACTTCTGTGACAACATTTTTGTAAAATAATTCATTTATATTGGCTTTTTTTTTGTTAAATAGAAACAATGTCATTAAAATAATAATTCCATTATTTTATTGAGAGTAAGTCATTTTTTTTTGAGAAAAATTCAACAAAAATTCTACGTTCGCAAAAAGTCCAAGTGCTCGTAGATCTGATAATTTCGCAAATCATATTAGACATATTTATAAGGTTTTAATTATGTTCTGCTCACTGAGGGTTGTGAGCCACTTCCAAAAATATGAGACGTGAGTGTGCACATTGCAGGCAATAATGAGCTCGCGCTCACTAATAGTGATCGTTTGGAGAGCATGCTGCTTATGAATCGTGAGTGTGTAAGTAGTAGCTCTGGTCTCATGAGTGTTAATTCGAATGAAGCTCACAATCACATTCATTCAGCATTCATGAATCAGTGAATACCTTAAGCCACTTTTTTTGAACTGTAGTGAAGAAAAATTATTTTTTTTTTTCAATTGATGGGGAAAGCACGAACAAAGATTTTGGACATCACTTAGGGTGACTCCGGATCCTGAAAAGGACCGTTTTCAACCCATTTTACGAAAAAACTTTTTTTCTACTCCAACCGATGGGGAAAGATCGAAAAAGGACTTAGGTTGGCTTTCGACCCTGGATGGGACCATTTTCGATCCATTTTCAGAAAAAAAGTTATCTTGTCAAACGAAAGATATCACGAAAAATAGTTTTGGATGTTACTAAGCGAGGCTCAGGATTCTGGAACGAACCGTTTCTGATTCTGACCCGAAGATCGGTCCTCGGACTATGGTATCCGTTTTTGACCCATTTTCGGAAAAAGTTTTGTGTTTTCAAACGAAAGATAGCTCGAAAAATAGTTTTGGATGTAACTAAGACAGGCTCGGGACCCTGGAAAAAACTGTTTTGGACCCGAATATCGGGAACCGTTTTTGACCCATTTTAGGGTCCGGAGCCATCCTAATAATGTCAAAAATTCAGTTTTCGTAAGTAAATCTAGTTTCATAAGTAGCTCGTGCAACACTCATATACTCATGCGAAAGGAAACGAAATGAAACTGCATTCACTAGAAGTGATTGTGAAACACACTCACATTCACAGACTTAGCCATGATACGGAATGGTAGCTAGTTTCACAAAATAATCTGTGAACGGTGAATCTGTGTGAATCTGCTGAAAGCTTCAACAGATTCATGAGTGGCTCATTACTGTTCGCTGATAGGTACTGATATGTGTAAGAATCATATATGTAACTTTAAGATCTTTTAGAGTTATAGGATGAAATGTATGTAATTACATATTTTTAATTTCATCACCTTGAACTTATAAAGCAAAACCAAGATTATTGCGATTTAATATGCGGAGACTTATCGAAGATACAAATGTTTAACTGAATTACGAAAATTACAATAAACCACTAATAAATGTAAGAGATTTTCCAGTCTTATCATTTTTATGACTTCTAAACATTTTAATTCGACTAGTTATGATTTGTGAATGACAAGATAAAAGTATCGTACTCACAGTATTTAGAAGTCAGTCTACTGAAAAATAAAGACGTACAACGTTAAACCAGGTAAAGTAAAATTAGTGCCCAAAATTTTGTTTAGTTACAAACAAAATTTGAAGAAAATTTGAAGAGGACACATGTAACTCCAATTCGAATCGGTATGCAACAAGATACCTTAAATTATAAAAAAAAAAATATACTTGTAGTATTTATCTCTCCCCAGCCGGTAACAAAAAGATTTGAAGAAATTGGCGGATCTTTTGTATCAGTGTAAAGGCAGCATGGTCGTATCGTATCACTTGGGGTTATCGCGTATTCCAACTCCAAAACTGCAACATCGTCAGTTTTATGTATGCGTGAGTATTGATCATGTATGAAAACTTCCTACAAATTTAAAAGAAAAAGAAAAACACATGATTAAAATTTATATAAATAAACAAATAATTCCATTTACTATATTTATTCTACTGTCGTTTTTAAAGAGTGCTTAGTTGGTGTTAGTCAGAAATTTGCAGTTCATAGAGATTAGCAATGTTAAGCTTCATACATGATATATTTTTATACGGAAATACGGTAACGTCTCCGTATTATCCTTTCACTAATTTAAATGCTGAAATACATACTCAATTCAATTACTACAATCCTATGAGTTTGTAAAACTTCGCATTGAAATAGTCGCAGAATAAAGCGATCATCTATCTCTTGTTGTGATCTTACAAGGTCTGCCAGATCGTGCTGGATTTTGTGTTTTTGGTCTCGTTATATTTGTTTATGTGCTTATAAATGGTTTGTGGAGACACTTTCCATAATTTGCTGATATTTTCTGCCGAAATATCTGCGTTAAACTTCACTATCATTTCGCTTCTAATGCTATGAATTATGTATTTCATTGGTTTTGTCCGAGTTTATTTACTAACAGGACGACGAATACCGTTATCAGTAGCTGCAATCAACCTAATTAGACTAACCGCAAGCACAGTGGCGGACCTAGGATTCTCTTCAGGGGGGGGGGGGGGGGCGACATTTTTTTAGTGAAAACGCACATTGATTGAATTTTTCAAAAAAAAAATATTTATATTTTTTGGTATATAACAAAAATGAAAAGGTTAAATTTAGCCCTTATAAATCATAGAGATCTTTTTTATCTAATCAGTAGTCCAGTCGAGGGTTTCAAGAAGTCGTGGTTTCTTCTGGCAAAATAATTCAATGATTTCATCTGAGCAGATATCGATTTCTTTATTAATATTTCCCAGAGCCAATCCATTCAAGCGGTCTTCTTTCAGTGTAGATGTTAAATACGATTTCAATCCTTTTAACACAGAAAAACTTTGTTCTGGTGTCGCCGAAGTCACTGGAATCGTGGCAAATATTTGTAGTAAAATTGTGATGCTTGGGAAGAACGATTCTATTTTTTTGCATTCGAAGCATCTTTAAAATCGATCTTACAACAATACTGGTGCCACAATTGAATTTCGGATTTGAGCTCAATTTTACTGCAATTTAAATCACTTTCGTAAGTGAGAGCAGCCTCCACGATCTTGTCAACTGACACATTCGAGTGATTTGCCGGTATTAAGCCTTCTAAGGGTAAAATGCTCAAAAATTTATCTTGGAGTTTTGATTTTAGTTCTGAAATCATGATCCAAGTAAGGGTAGTATATTGCGGCTCTAAAACATTTGAGAGAGAAAAAAAAAATTAAAATAAAACTAGTAAGTGCTATCTTGGCCAGGCCGAAACTCACATACCCTACACTTCATTGAAAGTACCTTTTAAAAAAATATAAAAAAAAATTGAAGATGTTGAAGTCGAAAAAAATGTAAAATGTTTGAAAGAGGTCGAAAAGTGTTGAAACAGTTGAAAAAGACTTAAAAGACTAAAAAATATGGAAACCGTTAAAGTAAGTTGAACGAAATTGAAAACATCGAAAAATATGGAAAATGTTGAAACATATTGAAAGCGGTTGAAAAAGTTTCGGTTCAATAAATCAGTGTCCTTGCTTTGTTCTAAGTCTTCTAATGTTTCAGAGATAAAGACTAGCCATTCACAATGTTTTTAAACGATTTTTTTTTGTTTCTGGATTCCGTTCGGAAATTTTATCTTTTAATTTTTATCTTTTAGATGAGTTCGAGAAAAAGTTTGTTACTGATGAAACTGTGCCTAGCATGTTACGAATTTCACAAAAACATCGCATGATTTGCCTACGCACACATTCAGAGAGAGACTGAAACAATGGGTGTAAAATGCTAAGGGTTGGTCTTCAGATATCAAAGCCTGAACTCCGATGATTTTCCCAGCCATATACTATGTCGGTGTTGAAATGTCAAAAATGCTTAAATGAAATTTAAGCAAAATAACTGTTTTTAGCTTAAATTAATTTTAAAAATTAAAATAAATAAATTTCAAAATAAAAATATAAGAAAGTTATTAAAAAATATGTATTGTTATTAATTTTTCATTTTAATTTTAGACTACGTCGTAGCAAAGAGTTCTTCTTTTGATCTCAGAATAGACTTTTTGGTGGCGATGTTGTAGTAACATGAACTTAGGAAACAATGTAGTCACAATTTCAAACTTATGTATTAATACGACTATTACATAAATCTTATGTCATCTTATATTTCCTTAATAAATGAAATCCATTCAGGATTTTTTTTGACATTAATTTAGATATTTAAAACAGTGGATATGAAGATCTATGACTATTTTAGTACGTTGTAGTCTTACTGTACAAGTTATGCGTATGCGCACAGTTGCATAAGCTGACTTCAATCAATGCATGTATAGTTTAGTTAGGTCTTAAGATTATTTGTTGGCTTTGAAAGTGGAATAGAAAATCGTGAGCCTGTAAATAGAAGACGGGGGAGTGGTAGTGGTGGTGTTGTTGTGCTGTATAAAGAAACCAAAAAAAAAATGTTCTTCACCACTACAAACAATTTCAAACAATTTTTTCGATTTCGATTTTCTGAAACGTTCTTGAATCGAAATGTTTTTCGGCGGATGCCAGGGCTACAGCCGCCATAGGCCCCCCCCCCCCTTGGGACCGCCACTGCGCAAGCAGACCTTTGCTTTCTTTGACGGCAGATGAATGCAAACTGAACGAAAGTGATATCCAAATACTTTTGTCCAGCCAGCTTCAGCTAACGAAAGCCAAAGTAAACGTGACGAGACGCAACAAGTAAATTCCAGTACCTGTTAACCAATGTTGATGACAAAAGTAAACGAAACATTTTGACGAGACGTTTTGTTTCGTCAGAACCAAACTTCAAACCGTCAATACTCGTCATAACAGCTGTTTGGCCGGCACTAAATAAACCAGCAAACGTAACTTTTTTTAAGGAGTGAAATCGTTTGTTCAGTTGGTATCGTTTTGTCACGTCTATATTGTTTAAAGCTTATGAGTATAATTCACTAAAAGAAAACATATTTTACATGCTTTCATCGATTTTGATGAAATTTGGTATGGAGATATATTGAATCCTGAGTAAAGATATTTGGCTTAAGTGGACTAAATTTGATGGAATTCGGCACAGAGTTAGATTGAACCCTAAAAAAGATTTCTAAATAGACTTAAGTTCTTTTAGTGGGCGTGGCACCACCTCTAGCAGGAAGGAACGTTTTCACTGCTTAACTAAAGTATCGATGTTGATAGAATTTGGTATAGCGATAGATTGAATTCTGGTATTTGTTTTAAATAAGACGGTGCTACGCCCCAAATAGGAAAATGTGCTTTCAAAGCTAAACTAATGAACCGATTTTGACGAAATTTGATATGTATATAGATTGAACCCTAAGAAAGTGTTAGATATATGGTAGGAATAAAGAAAAAAAAAAAAAAAAAAAAAAAAAAAACATAAAGCTTCCCGTATGTCTTGTTGCTCTTATGCGCGTTTCTTTAGAAAATGCCTATTTGATTTGAGCTTAGCCGATATTTCACACCCTCAAATGCATAGAGTTGAAACATACACAGCTTCGTACGTGAGGATTATCTATACATTTATAAAATACATATGTATGTACTATGTTTTTAACTACCATAACACAACATAATTGCGTAATTTTTTTTTTTGTAGGAGAGGTTGTGAAGAGGGACATTGCGTAATGTAATTTGATTTCTTATAGTAGGTGGTTCTACATCTCTAACAGCAAAATACGTTTCAACGGCTGAACTAATGGATTAATTTTGATAAAATTTGGTTTAGTGATTGAAGGCTAAGAAAGTTATTAAAAACTTCTTTATCTTTAAGTTGGACTGGCACCGTCCTGAATTGGCTGAGCCGCTACACCGATTTTGATAAATTTTGATGTGGAGTTAGAATGACTTTTGAGTCTAGATATTTCTTTTGAATGGGAGGTGCCACGCCTATTACAGAAAAAACGTTTCACTGCTAAACTAATTGAATAGCAACACATGATATCACAGCTAAGTCAATGAAACGATTTTAATGAAATTTTGTGATAGAAAAGATGAGACAAAGCATTTTTTAAGTAGGTGGCACCACGCCCTTAACATGGAAATATGCATTTTTAGCTAAATAACTAATCCACTTATTTTGATGAAATTTGATATGGGGATATATTTATTGAACTCTAGGAAAGGGCAACAAGATACCACGATTTTAATTTTTGGAAGCGATGACAAAAAATAGCTCTTTTTTGTATCAGTTTTTTAACACCAAAAAGTATTATCTTCATAGTGGTTGAATTTCAACAACTGGCCGATTTTTAGCTTACATTATTGTTGGGGTAATAGCTTTTGCGCCTTCTCAACCCATTTAAGTGAGCTAACGAGTGTCAGAGACTCGTTCTTTTATATTGACTCCAAGCACGACCCTTCGGTCTTAAGACCGATAAGTACTAATGTATAAATATATATATGTATCGGTCATTCTTTATATAACTGCACACTTGGTTTTTTTACCTTTTCAAGCATTTTCAGTAACGAAATATCTCCAAAATATAGTGGATAGGATAAAAAATCATATAATCATTTTTTTTAGAAATGCTTCAACTGCATAAAAAAAATGTTAAAACAATATTTGTTTTTAGTTATTTAAAAAATTTTTTCTCAAAATATCTTCAATATATCATCTTTTTTTGTTATGATTTTTCGTAATTTTTCAATCATTGCAGTCGAAATCCCCGCCATAATTTTGGAGAATATGAATTTTTTGCTGATGACGCGCATTATGTTTTTCAAAAGACTAAAATTTTTTTCGTTGTTTTATTTTTAAATGGTATTTTTTAAATAACCTTTAGAATGCATCTGATTTTAAATCGAAATTCGCGACATAAGTTTGGAAAATATCATACAACTCATACTTTTTGACTGAAGCGCGCCTTCCAAAAATCTGTAGAGGTTTTATTAAAAAAAAAATAATTTTCATAATTATCTATTACCCATAATTTTTCAGATTTTAGGTTTTAAAAAATGTTCAAAAGAAAAATAAAGTGTGCAGTTGTTTAAAGAATGTCAAATTCCTTTGAGTGTAAGATATCTAGTTTTTGAGAAAGTTACTACTTGATTGAAAACAAAAGTTGAGTTCATACTTAGCGCACAAAAATTTCTCAATCCTACCAATATTTCGAACCACTAAATATTTTTTCAAATTTACGAAAGTGAAATTATGTAAAAAGGCTTGGAATTAGACCACGTTTAATTCACACCGTTGCTAAGATGAGTCCACAGAAACAAAACCTTCAAAATATTAATCACTAGGAAAGTCTTTTAACTTTTATTTACTAGTGAGCATGAAAACCGTTAAATTGTGTTTTTCACTTAACCTTTACCTTATTAAATTAAAAAAAACTAAGTACCTTTTTATACCTTTACCAAAATTCACTGTTTTGATTGAATATTTATTTATCTGTTTTTATACCCTACACAGAGAGTATATTCACTTTGTCAATCCGTTTGTAACACATAGAAGGGGGCGTGGCAGGTATAGAAAAGTATATATATTCTTGATCAGCGTCACCACTTGAGTTGATATAACCATGTCCGTCTGTCTGTCTGGCTGTGTGTCTGTCTGGCTGTGTGTCTGTCTGTCTGTCTGTGTGTCTGTCTGTCTGTTTGTGTGTCTGTCTGTTGAAATCACTTCTACGAGAAAACTAAGTAAGCTATTTGGATGAAATTTGGCACACTGGTCAAACCTTCTTGCAAACTGCTAGCATATAAAAATCGGTGAAATCGGTTAAAGGACACGCCTTCCGCCTATACTCTATGTAAATATACCCAAGTCCATTTTGAAAAAAGTTGCTGCGATTTTGATGAAACTTGGTGAATTGGTGAAGATGATAACAAAATTAAGATTATGCTAGGTCTTAAGTTTGAAAAGGCTCTTAAAGGGTCGTGGCACAGCCCTAAATTTTAACTTTTATAACGCCATAGCTCGTTAACAATTGAAAATTTGGATTTCGTGTAGCTCCAAATTGGCACATACGATTTTCATAAAAATTTTAGGGATGATACAACTGAAAGTAGTCAGCAATACCAGCTTCGTCAATATACTGGAAAATTTTTTTGAAGGGCGTGACACAGCCTACAATGTTTATAAGCGATGTAAAAAGAGAGCTAAGAACGTAATCGTTATGAAATTTAATATGGCAATACAATTGCTAAAAGGTGTCTTCTTGAAAAATGTTGGCACAATAGTGCCGGTGGGTGTGGCACCTATCATATAAGCAAAATATGTTTAATGTTATAGATAGTGTGCTATGAGGGTGATCTTCATAAAATTTTGTGTAGAGGTGCCGGTTACTATAAGCTTTGAAATTCAATGAAACTTTACAAGATTGCATCAGTGGGCCTGGCACCTCCCTCATTATAATAACATAAAGTTGTAAGTGCTATTTTAAGTGAAATATTGGAGCAATTGATCTGAAATTTGATGTAAGTGGTTTACTGGGCATTAAGTATATATGAATCAAAAGCTGGCGAAATAGCAACAGTGTGCGTAGCAGCTCCCATACAATTAAAGTCATAAAATCATACTGAAATTTTGTGTAAGATTTTTCTTTATAGAAAGCTATTTATTGAATCAAAAGTGTACGGGATTGGAGAAGTGGGAGTGTCATATTTCGTGTTTTTCATTTCTATTCTATTTTTTTTAAGATTTTCCACATTCTTTTGACATTTTCAAACTTTTCCCTTTCAATTTCATTCGATATTTTCTTTATTTTTCCGACTTTTTCATCAATTTTTCAGCATTTCTCATATTATCCGACTTCCTCAATTTTTTTCAACTTTCTTCGATGGTTTTCATATTTTTCAACATTTTCAATTTTTTCCAACACTTTTCAATATTTTTGAACCTTTTTACATTATTCTCGACTTATTCAACCACTTCAACATTTTTTTAACATTTATTTAAAAAATACTTTCAACACAGTGTAGCGTATGTGAGTTTCGGCTTGGCCGAAGATAACACATTTACTAGTTTTTTTAGATCGTCCTCCTCTCGTAATGCTATTTCAAATGTTTGCTAACTGAATATTTTTACTCATTCGCTGTATTGGCGAGAGGTATTTAATAGGTACAGTTAATTTATAAGTACAAATGATTTATTCAAATTGGAATTACTTATCACAATAATTACAATAACATTTTTTCGCATTTGTTGAACAAAAAACTTAAAATAAGTCAATTAATATGTTATCACACATAATATTTAGCTCGAATTGCAGCAAAAAAACAATATCTATAAATAATTACGAAACAGATCTTAAATTATTCACGTTTTCGTATTAGGCCAAACAACACCTTCGATAAAATCTAAATAAGAGGAAACTCTTGTATATAGGCCTGGTACAGCAGAGGCACAACCAAATCCGGTTGATATAACGCCCACAATTCGGTACGTTCTTGCAGCCTCATCGACGACCATATTGAGAGGACCACCGGAATCACCTTGACAGGCGTCCTTAGTGAAATCGGGGTCACCGGCGCACAGTTGTGTATCTATCACACCACGATTTAATTGCCGATTGGCACCACTTTCGCTATAGCTGTCGTTACATCTACTCAACGGTACGATTTGCAATCTGGCTTTAAGTAGTATGTCGGAAAATTGACGCGCTGTAATAAAAAATTAAAGATATATCTCTACTTAGAGAGCTGGTTGTTACACGTGCATTTATATTTTGCAATCTTACTTTGTACATTTACAGTACCCCAACCAGTGACATATAGTTGGGATTCTTGCGGCGGATCAGCAGTTTCTGTATATAAACATGTTGGTGTAATATATTCAGTCACCGTTATTTCCTGCTCCAGCTCTAACAAAGCGATATCATCATATTTTCTGCTATTACTATAATTCGGATGTATAATGATGTTCTGAAAATAAAGAATTTTAGAAATGATTTCCCCATATTTGACAAACAGAACATACATGTTGTAGCTTTAACAATAAACGATTATGAATGCTGTATATATCGGGACGCTATACACCAGATCAAAATGTATATTTGATGCCCGATCTTATGCGAACATATTCGATAACCTTTAGGTGCAAGCATTATCTTGACAATTCACAAACATTTTTTGACTACGTAATACAAAATTCACAAAACTAACCACAAGTTATCACAAATAACTTAAAATTAACAATGTACACGTAATGATAAGTCGCTTAAGGCTTAAACCCATAATATCTGTTGTCACCGTTGCGCCAAAGTACACAATAGACAACTCTTCTTACGAACTAACAATAAGTTCGCAAATCTTAATTACTTAAATATAAATGTTCTTATAGACAACCTTCACGACGCCATGCTAGTGTTGCCGAAGTAGCACAACTGGATGCCCAGTAGCACACTCCATCCAAAAGTAGCACAATGCCAATGTTACTTTTGCTTTATAATATTTTCTAATAAGTTTGTCCAAATCAAGGAAACCATTAGCGAAAAGGTGATTTTGTATATTTTTAATTAATTCAATCCAATTAAAATATTTTAAGTAAATATTGATGGACAAAAATAAAAAAAAAGGAATTTTAAACAGAGAATGTCAAAAATCGTAATGTGATCCTGGATAGCGCGATTAGCACAATTGACTTTTCAGTAGTAGGACACTTGAAAAATAGCGTGTTCCTAATAGGAATAATAGCACAACGGAAAACAAGTTGGTCCAGAGACCCTATGCCTATCAGAAAAATTAGAGTCCCTAGTTCATTGCGATGGTGAATTTGAACAACAACAACAATTTAAATAACGCGTGCCGCTAAGACTCTACTGTCGCACGATTGGTGACACATTGGTATTACAATTGACTCGCTGGATTCATTGCTTTCTCTCATGTCCGGTTTTGTAAATGTTTCAGCGGACGTTCATAGCTTACGTGAGTCAAATCAGGTGTGGAGAGTTATGGCAAAATCTCATCAAATCTCACCAAGGGAGAAGGGAAGGTCAATGAAAATCTCACGTAAACTTTTTAAATCTTCATTTTTCTCGTATTTCACTGTACCTACATCTAAGTTATCAGTGTTATTAGGTATCTAGTGGCATGACATGAACATACTTAGAAAGTAAATTCAATAATGTATTTAAAAATTATAGGGTAAGTCTCACCAAGGGGAGATCTCTATCACCAAATCTCACCAAGGGTTCAATTTTAAAAAAGCGCCTCACGTATTTTGTGGACGTCCCTTTAATCGGCTTGAACAACGTTGACAGCGAAATACGAGCGAGAGTGCAAACGAAGTCAAGTTATCTCGTTGAATTGTTCTGTTTTGTGCGAGTCTATTGATGACTAGCTCAATATCAATAGAACCATTGTGTTCGACAGCGAGTGCAATAATCTATTGACACAGCAAGTGTGTCACACCTACGTTTACTTTCTGTTAGTGCGATTTGATAGCAGTAGTCTTCATCCTTTTTTTTTATTTTCAATAGGATTTTCAACAACAATCCAAGTTTAGTACCACACTCAAGATAGAAAAAATGTTTGCCGTGGATTTCCAAGCAAGATGCAATTGTTTGCAACATAACATTTTTTACCAAATTGACTGTTTTTAAAGCTGTAAAATATTTTAAAAATAACTATTTCTTAAAAAATATAGTTTTCAGAATTCATAAAAAAGCATAAAATGTGCACATGTTATTTAATTTGACATAACATTCCAATGAAAAGACCAAATGTTAGTACGAAAACTTTCAAGCAGGCACATAGCACCTTAACCATAAGTGTTACTTAATATAAAGCAAAATTTCTTCTCAGAAACCCCTTACCCATGCATTGTTTAGTGATAAAAAACTTAAATTTACAGTGGAGCGGATGTTAATTAGGGTAATCAAGAGCTTTGAGCAAGCCTTAAACTTTAAGGCGGCTTGTCTAAAACTCTCGATCAACCTAATTAAAGCCCGCCCTAAAAATAAAAAATATGACCTTATAAAATCGCATTAAATAAAAATTTACTAATTTTATATCCAAGAACTCTTTTCTCGTAATTTTTGGGTAATTCTAAGAAATTTGTAACAAATACGACCTTGAAAACCTAGAAAATATTACAATTTATTATTAAGAGTCTTAGCTTCTGGCGTATACTATAGTAGCAAAGGAACTGTTCGATATGAATCCTTTTAAATGACAGCGCACCTAAATTTTTTAAGAACATGGGGAAAATGGCATAATTTTTTACATTCTTAATATTTTTGGATTGTAATTTATTGTTAAATCAGCCCTATTCTCTTTAAAAATACCATCCTCAAACCACAATGAATTCTCTGTATTAAGTCACCATAATGGATTCTTATAGGAAACTGCATTATTATTCTAAAGTATGTCTGCCTGAAAGATATTCCACTTTGTTTTGCCGCCATTTTGGAAAATATTAGTTTTGACTGTTAATATTTGTTAGACGTGGAGTAAAGACGTGACATATTTGATATTCGATAAGCCAACGTGTCAATCATTGATTGCTGTGACGACGAGAAAGTTACGTACAATTTTTGGGAGAAATAAGCAGAACGAAGATCTGTAGCCGATGGGTACAGGCCTGGACCACAATATTCTGTTCAATATAATTAATCAAACTCAATTCCATACTGTTATTCAAAAACTTGATTTCCGAAGAACAAGCATAAGAATTTGCTCCACAAGATCATTTATATCGCATTGCACATGTCAATAGGATGTTACAGCTCGACCTGGACAACCTGGAATTCCTTGAAAAACTCATAACAAGTAAGTGATTTGGCGGTAAATTTTCATTATTTCAAATATGCGGATAAGCAGAAAAGTTGCTTCTTGTTACTATAAAACCTACAAATTATTCATGAGTCACAATTATATCCATTAAAAGTGACAGTCTAGTGTGCAATTTGCTCAGGAGGAGTCATTAAGCCTTAATTCTTTGAAAATATGAACGGCTTAACGGTAACTGACACTGTAGAACGATATCGTGACATGATTGAAAACTTTTTCCAAAACAATTTATCTCAAGAAATATTGGCGTGCGGGGTCGCCGGATTTGAAGGCTCCGGACGCGATATCTGAAGAGCAAATCTTATAAAAATGAACCAGAAACCCTTGACAACTCAAGCAAAATATTCGTGATGAAATCAATGAAATACCGGTTCAAATGCGTCAAAGTATAGTGTAAAATTTTCTCAAAATTTTGAGGTCTTCAAGAACATTGAATCAATGCGTTGGAGCAAAAGTTTTTAGCAACCTGAACGATACAGTAAATGTCCATTGTCCATTTGTGGGATAAGGTTAGGTTCAAGAGAATTTTAAATACCGCTATCATGCTCACCATCCTCGAAAACGAGGGGTGACAAGTAATTTATCGATGAGAGACGCGGAATGTGTGATTTCCCCATTTTGGGGGCGGTTTTTGCCTATTTTAGAAGGTTGGGGTCAAGTCAAAAATAATTTAAAGCACCTTCATCAGCATCTTCGAAAACGGGGGATGTCAAGTAATTAACTGATGGAAGACGCGGAATATGCAATTCCCCATTTTGGGGTGTGGATTTTGGCCATTTTGGGGGTCACTGGGGGCCATCGTGTTCAGCATCCTCAAAACGAGTACGGTTATTTTTCTATGCTTTTTCCAACGCACAGAATCCACTACTCATCAAATGGGTCGAAACGAACTTCATTGAACTTCAACTAAACTTCGTGGCAGTCTTTCTTAACTTGTGTGTCAACGTTGAATATTCCCCAATTCTCTTCTTTTCTTTTTTGAGCGGGTCAGGCCAGTGATGAGTTTGTCAGTGCAATAATAATTATTTCACTACCTTTGCACTTTGAAAAATACGAAACGTACAATGATCTAAATTTCAGTATAGTGTGATCAAATTTTTTTCATACTTTGCTTATATTTATTTATGTTTCTCATTTACATACATACATATAATAATTTTGTTTGTTTTTTTTTTAGATTTTTTGACTATTTTTGGAAAAAATTAAATAAACAAGAAATATGCCAAACTTCCGAAATGTAGATTCGCGAAAAGTCGAAACGAAATCACTTCATCAGGCTCGACTTGTTAATCTTGGTCGTGTGTGAAAGATGAACGATTTGTAAGTACTATTTTTTCATTAGTGTTTTTATTTATTAATTATTTTAAGCTGTTATTTTTTTGTTATCGGTCTTAATATCACAATTGAAAATTATTAAAACATGAATTGAACTTGCAGTCGTAACTCAATCAACAATGAGTCAATTCTTTGTAAATTCTGTGTGTCGCTGTTATGACGCTTTGGCTGTAGTCGTTTTATTGGCAATAAAAAAAATATATATTATATTTCAATCTTTAATATGCTAACTTGACTTTCTAAATTTTTATAATTAAAAAAAAAATGGAAAGGGCAAAGTCGCTTACATTTTGATAGCTAGTTGATTGAACCAATTTTTTTCCAATTCATAGCAATTAAAAATAATGCACTAAATAAAGCAATTTATTGTCAGAAATGTGATAACATTTTGCAAGCGATGTGCTTGCATTGTCAAAAGAGGGCGTCAATTTGAATATATCCGCAGCATCAACATGAAGCGATTTGGTTATACAGGTAGTCCCCGACTTACGACCGTTCGACTTACGACTATTCGCACTTACGACCAATTTTTTTTCAATTTTTTTCATAGCAAATGCTTAAAATAGTTTCGGGGAGTCCCTAAAATATGTATAAGAGAAAAAATTTTAAAAAAAACAGTAGTATGTACATGGATTCGATTTATTTCAGTACAAATAATACGTTTGTTTAAGTGAATAATTTTATATCATCCCAAAAATGGCTGGAACTAGTAGTACAGTATGTGTGTAATATTTTTCTTTAGTTATTTTTTATGAAACTCGACTTACGACTTAATCGACTTACGACCGATGACTAGGAACCTATCTCGGTCGTAAGTCGGGGACTACCTGTATTCGCAAAACAATTTGTTGCACAACTTAGTTGTGCGAACTACGAATGAATTGTCACGATAATGCGATGTTCTATTCAAAATCAAAATGTATTGGCTTGAAGAAACTGTGGACTGCTGCGATAGAATATTTGAACTGATGAAACCATTTTGCGTATTTTTGAAGAAGGCATTCTGTAATTTTATTTATAAAAACCTGTGAGGTACACAAATTACGTCGGTGCTGAAAATTATCAATAGTTTAGACGATATTTCCATGTATCATACGGTATTGAACTGAATCTACCATCCTCTAGGAATTTACTGGAGTCAATGGTTTGATATTAGCGAAATCAACAGTTCAAGAACCTAGGTACTTGGCCGCTTCTTATGACACATCGAATACATGATCTATCACAACAGGTATTGTTGAGCTAATATGTCATCACGTGTCATTATTATGTCATAGAAAGATTCAAATCTTTGGATTTATACTGCAGTGGAATCCCGATAATTCGTACCCCGTTCATTCGAAAATCTCAATAATTCGTAACAAACTGTCGGTCCCTTGAAAAAATCGCTTTAGTTCGTAAAAATTGCATATATTTTGGTCCCCTCGATAATTGTTTTTTTTTTTTTTTTTTTCAATAGTCTGTTTAACCTTTTATAAATCGTAAATGGATCTGACAACCTCTTATAATTCGTAATGCAAAGCAAAATTTATGGAACTATGGTTGGAAAAAAAATCAATCATAGTAGGCAGCTACGACTACGTTTATCGTTCACTTTTTTTGATGGAATTTTTTGTGATTTTCGTGGTCAGTTTGTTCGTTGCTTTACCAGAGGTGCGTGAAAAACATAGTGTGGCGTGAAAATGGCAAATAAACGTACTCATAAGACTTTATAAGTGTTGCAAAAGCAAAACATCATTTCAGCCATTGAAAATGGAGCAAAAAAAATTTAAGTGGCTGAACAATTTGAAATCGCTCCATCAACGATTACTTCAATCCTACAGAAAAGAATATTTATAATGCATTTTGGAAATAGAAAAGTCTCTACTAATATGGTGCTCAGTGCTCAGTGCTCAGTGCCGACAGTCTAATATTCCTGTTTGAGGCCCATTATTAATGGAAAAAGCGCTGCTTTTTGCTAAAAAATTGAACGTGAATAATTTCAAAACAAGCAGTGGTTGGCTCGATCGTTTTAAAAAACGGAACAATGTAAAATTTAAAAAAATTTGCGGTGAAAGTTTTGCCGTTAATGAAGGTGTTTGTTTAGAATGGAAAGACAAATTAAATCATCTTATAAAGGATTTTAATGCCAAGGATATTTTCAACGCAGACGAGACTGGCTTATTTTATAAGTGCCTGCCAGATCGCACAGTTTGCTTCAAAAATGAAAGGTGCCATGGTGGTAAACACAGTAGAGAAAGAGTGACTTTATTATTTGCTAAATAAATAAAAAAAAACCTGTTAATTCGTATTACTCTTATTTTAACCTCATTAAATCGAAATCTCGTTAAATTGAAAACCCCTGTAATTCGTAAAAAAATGCTGGTCCCTTGCGATTACGAACTATCGGGATTCCACTGTATAACTATACTATAATATAACTGTACGGGATACATGTCTGGTGGACTGCTCCTAGCACAACAACACAAAAGCAGCTAGAAATATTAGAGCGTTCTAATGTATACAATTGCTAGCAAATTGATCTTTTCGCCAAAGGGGTAGCTCTTAAAATTATTCTAAGGTCCAGTTAATATATGTAAGGGCTTCAAATACCGACCGCACTGACATTGTAATGTAGGTAATATCCAGATTATTACCAGTAAATACTTGATGAACAGTCTCTTATTAATTGGATATTTTACGTGTTTGTCAAGAGAATTTTATAAATCTCGAGAAAATAATCCAATGAAAGTAATAATCTTTTATAGACAAGCTAGACGATTGTGTTGAAGTTATTACGTCTCTAAGCCCCACCAAAATACTCTTTAAAATTTCCAGCTGATTAAGACTATCTTTCCTAGATAAGATTGTTTGCATCTATAAGATGATGGATTCAATTATGGAAACATCTGATAGTCAGACAGTTTTAAAAACATTTAAATAAAAATATATCAATCAATAAGAAGTTTTAAAATATTTCAAAGTCTAGAGTTCCTCATGCGAAGGGTATGATGTATTTTTATATTCACTACGAAGCAAAAACTACATCAGTACTGTTTATATAACATTGCATGAATGGAAATGGTTTGTAACGCTTTGATGCAAATTATACTGAACCGATTTCAATAATTTCTATTTTGAAACAACATGTTTGTGCTGAAACAAATTATTGCATACTTTGTTTTATTTTTTTTAAGTTTAATATCTTTTTTTTTAAGATTAAGTCCTGACAAAAGCTCACACAAAAAACTTCGTTTGATTTTCGTGTCTTATGCTTGTGCTGCTTCTTGAATTATGTGTTGTAATTGCTATTGATTTTCTTGTCATTTGTTGGATTCGAAGTTAAAAGACCAAGAGGGCAATTGTGTTTATATATTTTTAAAAAGGGAACATACATAAATGGGATTTTAAGAGAGTAATTTAATTATGAAAAACAACGAAACGTGCACTAGCAAAGCCGCGGGTACCTCTTGTCTCATTCTAAAAGATACAACTACTGTCAGAAACAGGCAGACGGTGTAAGCTTTCTTCCCAGAGCAATATAACACAAAAAGTCTATCTTCGTTGACTGACTCGCAGTTTACAAACCAGAATTGCGACTGGTCACTGTCTTATTTGACATTTTAGGGTAGGCAAAATATCCAACGGCTGATGCAGAAATTATCAAGAACCTTACAAGGAGACAATCGAACATTAATTCTGCTCTTGCCCAGTTTTGATAAGAAATGGATTAAAATATTTTCGTCGGGAACATACAAAAATCCATCACTGTGATGTGTTATTGCAACCACTTTAACCTAACCTGTTATTTTTCATAGCTATAGCTACCAAACCACTTGAGAATTTAAACTCAAATTTAGAATATTAAGTAAGCATTGAAAGTTTATAATCATACACTTGACGTTAGAAAAACTCATTAAAATAGAAAAATTTACTAACTTCACATACGTATGTATAATGATTTCAACTTAAGTTTTTTTAAAACCGGCATTGGATATTTGCAGTGTCTGATTTATGCAGGATATATAACCCCAAATTGCTTGAAAGATGTTTTTAATTGTTACTTAGAAAATGATCAATACTCTGCAAAACAAACATCCTTCGTTTTCAGAGTATTATCATAGGAAAAATAAATATTTCTCTGACCGCTATTGCCTATATGCAGCTTATTAACGCAACCGAGATCAATTGTACGTCTATAACAAGGAAATTTTGACGGTCAATCATAACAGAGTGTTTTGCTGGCTACTTGCCGATATGATTTTGAAATGCTGAGCTATTTTCTTTAATATCTTAATAAAAATTCGCACCGAGTCAGATCCAAACTTTGATTTTCTATGAAACGATCCGTTTGTGTTGTCTGGACTAACGACTTAAGTCAAATTTTTTTCTTTCAGAAGTGACCTATACTTTTCTTATTTATTATTTTGTCAAATTATAATAGAATTTCCGAAACCGCTTCAGAGCTGTGTTGCCTGGACTTAACCACTTAATAAACTTAAATTTTGAACTGAAATATCTTGAAAACAAAATAAAATGTTAGTCTGGGCAGCCAAAAATACAAATTATATGCTGTCAACTTATGACAAAAATAAACCAACATTTTTTTAAAGGAATTATATTGTATATAATCGTACTTTGTTTTTGAAGATAATTTTTATAACGAGAAAAATAGTTATTCGATAAAAGTAATTTTTTTTTTATTGCGATTTGATTTGGAATGCTTTCTCCTCTTTATTTACCTTTATTGGTACGTCAACTGCATTTTTCAATTCTTCCTGATTTTTAAAGTCAGCAGCGCCGAGTCGAACAATTGAGGGAGTGGCATCGCGACTGTTAACGCAATGGGCCGCAGTTAACACAAATTTATTCGAAATTAAAGTTCCACCGCAACGAAATACATATTCTTTACTTTTTTCATCACCAATTGGTGCATAACCAATGGCAGCCATATGTGGGTACTCACCAACCGAAACTGGAGTACCTTCTAATATATGTGGTGTTAGTCCTGGCGAAAGAGCTGCTTCAATTTCTTTACATGCTGAAATGCAAAAATGTAAGAAGTGAATAAATATTCTGATTTTTTTAATTAATATACGTAAGCTTATTAAATACAGGGTGGCGAAAAATTACCAATAGATTTCGAAATTTTTTATTTTAATATTTATTATTATGTTTTTCAGAATTTTACTGACAAGGCAAGTTTGGCAACGTTTTGTTTAATAGTTCTCGTGTGGTGTTTTGTAGCATATGCTTGTGTGGGGAGTGGAGCACCAACCATAAAACATCGCCAATTTTTTGTTTGATGCTAGACCACAGTATTTCTTGTATTTGTGTGAAATTTGGTTTCTTTCGAAACTTGGCAAATTTTTGTTCAGATTGTCTAAGATTTTCCTAGTATTTTTGATAAATTTGATAACACTACATCAAATAACTCTCTCAATGCAACGCTTTAAATTAATATAACTACTAGCATGGGCGATGGGCGTGCTTGTGAACAGATTGTGCCCATTTTCAATACCAAAAATCTGTTTGGTGGCGTTGTCTGTGTGCTTTATTTCATTCAATTGTATATCTTGATAGACAGACAGACGGTCATGGCTAAATCGGCTCAGGTAGTAAGGCTGATCATGCATACATGTATATGCTATTCTGTACCTGTAACGCCACCTTTTATGTGTTACAAACGAAATGACAAATTAAATATACCCTGAGTGTAGGGTATGAAATCTTTAACTGCAAATTTTGATAAGTTATGACGCAAAATTATTTTACTTCAAAAATCATTTGTTGTCAAAATCAGGGAGTAATTTGAATAATTGCACTGAAATGAAATCGAATAATGATAAACAAAGTTTTTAGCGCACATGCATGAAACATACATTTTTCTATAAATTTTTCTCAAAATTGCATATCTTTAATCGCATATTTCAAACTGGTAGTTTTATTAATTAGTAAATTCTGTTTAGATGTGTTTAATAAAATAAAATTAAGTGCAAAATGCCCACTCAACCACTGAGGAGTTGAATTTGAATAAAAATAGAACTGAAAATAGGGGAAAGTAATAAGAAAATTGGTACAAGTCCAGCTTTGATCAGCTACAAATGAGGAAACAAAAATGAAGATGGTAAGCAGGGATACAGTAATGACACAGACGAAGCCATAGGAGATCTAACAGCAAGTCTACTAAAAAGTAGAGTAGAAGAAAGCTAAATCGAATAACATACATACGATAAAACAATAACACATGCACATGAACATTAGGGTGGTCCAATCTTTCTTTAACTTAGACTACCCCAAATAAAGACACAGCATTTAATTCTCAGATAACGTCACCACAAAAACATAGCTGTAAGTCGAATTCTGTGTCCCCTTCAATTTATATTAAAAATTGAAACTCAAACGAGTAACTTTTTGCATTCGCTCAGGTCTTGCATTAAAACTCACAAGAAATTCGAGGGGATCAAATTTTTACTTACAGCTATGGTCACTTCGTGAGTTTTTCTTGGAATTACATGAAGTACATACACATGTATATGTTTAAGAAAGAGCCGAGGTCGATAAAATTTCTTCCATACACTATGGCCCTCCCAAATGAACATGCATAATGTAATATAAATCAAATTGTGTACACGAAATTAATTTTATTAATTATAAAAAATTAAAAATAGGGGAAAAAAATTATTCGAGAATTTCGTAAAAAGAGGTAGGAAGTAAAATCCTCTAACTAAAAAGCTAAAGGAGACATTTAAAACGCCCTCAAGGCCAAAGCTCAACAAGTTGCAGAAATCTGAACCTTCGCACGGTTTACGAAATAACACGTTAGCTGGCAGACAGCAAATTCAAACAAAATCGGCCAACAAAGAGCAAAAACGGGATCCTATAAACTACTACTAATGAAAACCATTAACCGTTCATCTTCACCAGTACGCGCTCCCTATATGGCTCTCCCTAAAGGAATCCACTGCGACTGGCCTGGTATCCGCCTTCACTAATGCAGATAACAAAAGCTCTTAAAAACTCGTAACAACAACAAAGTAGCGGGCGAAGATCGCATAGTTGCCGAAATGTTGAAAGCTTCTCCGAAGCTTACGGCTGACCTTATGCACCCTGTTCTTAACCAAATTCGAAGACAAGACTGGCTCATAAGGACTTTATTAAAAATTTCAAAAAAATATGCTACATCACTATTCCTAAAGTACAGAGGTATAGTGATCTTATCAATACCGTCCAAGGTCTTGACGAAAATCCTGCTCACCAGAGGCACTGGAAAAATAGAACCACTTTTTCGCCGAAAAAGATCGTGTATTAATCAAATTTATAATCTTTGAATTATAGTGAAGCAGATATATATTTATATATGCCTCATCGCCACCATGCAATCCGACATGCAAGAAAAATATTGCTGCCTTCAGAATTTCTGCTGTGAAACTTGGCTAACCAACAGCAGCAGCCTGCTTCACAATTTCCAAGTGTTCACGAACACCACACAACTATGTTGTTTCGGTTTCCGCTGAATTCTGAACCATAAGTGGGCTTATGACCATTTAAAATGTCAAATTGCTGACCAGATACCGTAAAAATCCGATTTCCATTTAAATCAAATGCCAAAAGTGGAATTGAATTAAGCACACGTTGCGGAAATCACCAACTGAAGGCACTCGCTACTGATCGTGCTCGTTAGAAGAGTTTTGTAGAGGCCCTATGCTTCGTTAAGAGATAAAGGACAAAAGAGAAATATATAATAGCGATTGAAAAAAAAATTTCGACCCACCCTATTGTACGTTGTGTAAAATTTTAAGATATCGGATGATAAGCTATATTCCTTTAAATGATACAATTTCGTGAAGATGGCCGATATTTACATAGATATATGTTTACGAAATTAGTTTAGTTGATTACTTGACAGCATGTCGGATGACATGACCTACAATTTTGCGTTGTTCCAAAAAATTCAATATACCCTATGGTGTAAAATGTGTATTTTTTTTACTTATATGATTTCGGCTTGACAGAGAAAATGTGCATATAAATTTTTATTTCAAAAAAAGTATACCTGCTATAGCTGCTCGTTCTCCTATTCGAGGAGGTACTATAGTTGCGTTGGTTATGTTGAGCTGCGTTGTAACCGGAACTATGGGGCTACAATTAAAAAAAAATGTTTGATTGAGTCCAATATTCAGTAGTAGCAGAGGGTTTAATTTTAAATATATATATATAAAGATAGTTTTTTTAGCCGTGATAGTTCTTTCAATCGGTTGAAAATAAAAATAGTCGCGGTGGTTATATGCCCGTAAGCATTTTTTGAATACTAACTTTCGGAGAATGGCCATTTGAATGATACCAAAGCAGAGCTCATTCAGTACACGTGATTTATTTTAATTCAATTTTCTATCACGGATAAAAAAACACTATTTACATGTGATTATTCAGCGTGCTAAACTATTACTTCTAATATTAGTATTAAGTTGGCGGTTATTTGTCATGATGCGTCAGTGAATATATATTTATAATGTTGGTTTATTTTTATGAAGAGTATGAGCCAGTGTCCATGAGATGGACCTACATGTCAGCTCGTAGTTTCCGAAATAATAATAAATGTTGATCTCCTATTTTTGACACAAATATTGGAAGCGAATATGCCCGAATAGCTGTCTTTTCCTCAGCATGCTTGTACGACAGGCAGATGTATAGAAACTGTACTCCATACACTAGTGGGTAGTATCGAGAAATCTTTTGCACATAAGGAATTAACAGTTCCTTAGTTTAGCTGATTAAAAAGCTACTGACAAACAGAACCATTACCTCTAATCTTGGTAAATCCAAGACAAATAGGTTCCTTTGCAAAGAAACGCCGCAGAGGGGGTGTACTACCTCCTCTACTATGAAATCTGGCAATAAAAAATATGTTTATATCACTAAAAGGGCTCGGTTTAGAGCTGTTGCCCATACGGATGATGTAGCACTAATTGCATGTAGCAAATTCCCAAATACACTGTGTGAAATTCTTCAGAATGCCTTAAACATACTATCTCATGGGCAGATGAGGCTGGTTTAGGTGTAAATCCAAACAAAACCATCTTCGCTAAAGAACACTAGACTTGTCTTTAAAGAAAGTGCAAGGTACTTATCTTGGTTTGGTATTGGATAGCAAATTAAGTTGGAAAATTAATTTTGAAAAAAGAGTTTGCAAAAAAGCGGTAGGTGGAAGATGGAGACTGGCTCTACACAGCGGTCGTTCAATCGATTCTGTTGTATGACATTGTTGTGTGGTGGCCTGTCTTTGGCAAGGTCACCTAATACAAACAATTGCAAAGGGGTTAAAGGGCAGCTATCATGTATATGGTGCTCTGCGGACTAAACCAGCTGATGCTTCGGAGGTTCTCTTTCATCTCGTTCCTCTGCTTGGTAATCGGATGGCAGCTTGTTCTGCTTTTAGAGTCAGGGAAACTATTTGCTGGTCCGAGTGTAGAACAGGGCACTCAACTATCCTTCATATCTTGAGGTCTGTACCCTCCAATTCGGAATATATTGTTCCAGCAATCTTATTCAACAGATATTACGTAACTTACATTCCATCTAGGGATGACTGGAAGGGAGGACTCTCGGTGAGAAGGGGCCATATTAATTTCTACACAGATGGCTCCAAGTTAAATAACCAGATGGGTTGTGGTATTTACTCTAAGGAACTGAAGATAAGAATTGCTACGAAATTACCAGATAATTGTAGCGTTTTTCAGGTGGAGCTTATGGCGATAGACGGGTAGCATCCTAGCTGAGGATGAATGTTGTATCCAGAAGGAATATAAACATGCTGCTATGAAATTTCTACAATCAGTATCTCTAAAGTCACTAGTGGCCCAACAGTGCCACTTGTCTCTAAATGAGATGGCTCATTATTTAACATTCACCTCATCTGGGTGCTGGGGCACAGGAACATTGTCGGCAATTGCTAGACAGGGGAGACTACTGCACACATTTTTCAGAACTAGGAGGGTGTTGGCATCCCACTTGCTACCTGCAAGTTACTGCTTAAAAAAGAAATGGTAAAAAATGTTTACAAAAGATGGACTCAAGGGTCAACTTGCAATAAATCTAGGCAAACCTGGCCGAAATGGGATGCTAAGCGTTCGTCAGAACTAAGTGTTAGGTCCTTTGAGTTCTGTAGAAGGTGTGGAGATGTAAAGCACGTCACAAAACATTTGGGTCGTTTTTATTTGATGACCTGGATGACCTTAGATATGTTAGTATCTGTCAGCAATTTACTTTCATTAGAAATTCTGGTGGGTTCAACAAGAGGGTATAGTCAGACAGTATAGTATGTGGTATCACAATGGATCATATTTGGACTAAGTGAGTCGGTTTTTCTTAACTGAGTTTTAAAACTTTGATCTTAAATTCTTAAAATAAATAAATTTAATTTATACTCGCAGGTAAAAACAAAAGCTTTAAATTTAATTTTCTCAAAGTGCAATGCTCTATTTATGTATAACCATTACTTTTTCAGTGGGATAGAATGCGCAATAGCTGTTGTTTTCCCGCAATTTCATAAAGTGTCAAAAAGCACTAGGACTTCGCGAATTCGTTTCCTATTGAAATGATATTTCATTTGGTTTTTGTCGAGCAAAACGTGCAACTACTTAATTCGGCAAAATCTTATGAGTCAATAGATCTAGTAATGAGAATTTCCGGCAATGTTGCTTAGCATAATGGAGAAAGTCCTCCAATGGTTTAAGATTCAATATAACTTCGAATTCGTAGAACAAATTAAACGAATAGTGGAATCTTATATCAGGGCCAAAAAAGTTGTTCTCTATTCCTATCAATAAGTTTTCGCAGAAACGGTTTTGCACCAGTGATCAAAGCAAAAATTGCTATAAACTGATTTTTTTTTTCATAAAATATACTTTTGTGGTAAAAAGAATTTTCGTATAAATTATTTATATTGACTAACATTCCATATGAATGAGTTTAGATTATTTCCGGGAGATGGCGTACCATCCAAACTTGTGCCATGCATGGGCCATTTCGTTATTTTTATAAATTTCAAAATGGACTCAAGATTTTTTGATGCTACACGTAGTTCATCTAAAGAGTCAAGGAAGTAACTGTCGAATATCTTAAAACATCGTTGCGCTAACGAAGAGCATTCGCAGAGAAGATAGTATCTTCAACATCTGCAGTAAAAGTCTCCGATGTTGGGCAGTCTGAGCTTTGTGGAGTGTTTGGTAATATTATAGTATCCAGTTATAATGACAGTCAGGATTTTCAAATTAATTATGTCTAGTGAAATCGTAATATACTTTCGTTTGACATCATAAGATGACCAAATTGATTTTGATGTAATTCAACATCTTTTGAAAAGTTTTTACAGTTTTTGAAAAGCTGATTCACTGGAGGCGTTTAGCAGGTTCGGTGTCACAGATCATCAAATTAGAATTTAAAATCAGCTCCAACGTCTCAGGCTGATTCTGAAACCACAAAACTGTTACATGAAAATGACTTTAATGCGAAATGTCTTAGTTTACTATATAAGGACGTCAAATCGTTATGTTTGTGAGTACATGCGTATGAATTGTTAAAAAAATAAAATCAGCTCCGTCGCCGTTCGACAGGAAAAATAAATATAAATCTAAGTTGACGGGTTGCCTGCATCTCCGTCGCAACTCTGTGCCAATGACACGATTATGCGCAATTTAATTATGACAGCGGGTAGCCATCGTCGATTTTCTTGTCGTCCACCGCAATTGTGTTTAGGACGTAAGGATTTATATTAGTTGTAACAGTTAGAATAATAAGTGATTAGTATAGCAAATGAATGTGAGTACGTACAAGTAAAGATTATAATAAGAATGAGAGAAACGGTATGAGTAGTACTAGTACGATTGCAAAGCAGTATACAGAAGTAGATTTAGTTATGTGAAAAAATAAGTGGGTAAAAAATATCTTTTATAATTTGAATTCATTGGAATATTTTCATTTATGTAGTGTATGGTATTGTAGGTTTTACTTAAGATATTGATAAATATCGCTTAAGTGGGACTATACACTTCAACGTGTAAACAGACTCACTGTATAAAATGAACCGCTGATGACAGTCTAAATAAAAACCATTTCGCCACTCAATTCAACATGTACCATTTTATATAATGTCTATATTCTTTTATTTATAATTTTAATTTTATTGAAAACTTAAGAAAAATTAATACGCAACGAAGAAAATGTTCAACGAACAAAAATAACAATGGTTCCAAATCGAAGTTTTTGGTTTAACATTCCATAGAGTGTGCAAATCTCGTTGAAAATTAAGATTTTTAGTTTTTAAATTTAATCTTACTAAAATGCCAATAACCCGTCGGAGCCCGAACTTTGAAAAAACAAAAATTGTTTTTTATTTTCTTAAGTTGAAAGACAACAAAAAATTTCTTAGAATATGTTTTGGTTCGAAAATGGCTGGAGAGCGAAAATCTTGTGGAAAATGAATATTTTTTTTAATTCGGGCTCCGACGATCCGTCGACAGTCCAGTTTCGGGAAAAAAGCCTACAAAAAACCAAAAGGATTCATACGAACGGGAGTACAGCGAAAAATCAAACATCAGTTTTGTTCGGTCCTTTTCTAATGGTATTTTTGTGTTTCTGCTCGAAATATAATTAAAAGGTGAGGAAAGCTCTTCAATCGAAAAAACGCTAAGAAATTGTTGGTTGTTACGTTCCCGTTCGAATTCGCATATATTTTGACTAAATCAATGACAATGTTCTCGCATACGCTCGCTTAGCGTTGCACTTTAGGCTGCTTTCCTTGATGGATATGACCCTTCAGGGGATAGTCGGTAGCCGCATCACGCAGAAACGAACGTCGATGAGCGCGATAGCAAAAGTGAGTTGTAACAAAAATCTTCTTTCGTATCATCGCAACACGTATCGAATTCGATACAATACACTTACACGAATAGAAAATCTGTTTAAGAACTTACTAGCAGCACTCAGGTATAAGAATGGTCCGACAAAATTAAAGAATTTTACTTGCCCCAGCACTAGAGCGGTTCAAAAAAAAAACTTTTATTTTTTTTCACGATGTGTCAGCGGATTACAATAGCCTTATATATCATGACTAAGCTACTCAAAAGGATTTTCATCAATATTGAAATTTAGATTAGACGCCCCTGTCTTAAGTTGCCTACCCATTTTAGAAAATATTTATTTAAAAAATGGTACACGTTAAAGAGGTTATCAAATTTTCCAACAAAGTGGATATGGTTTTCGGGCTGTTATCAATCAAGGAATTCGAAACCGTCATTAGTTTTTCTTCTTCTTCTTTTTTTGTTACAAAAAAAATGAAAATTGCTCGGATAACAATGAAAAAATACCGCATATGATCCCGTGGTACAATATTTTTAATGTATTGATATCTGCTTAAAAGATTCTGAATCCAAGATATCTGCATTTTTCTAAATTACCAGGCCTGACACTCCTTAAATCGGAAACGACAGATATACGTATTATGGTGATTGAATTTTTTTTTTTTGTTTTAAATAGCTATTATCGATAGAGGAATTCGAATACGCGATTAGTTTTTCTTCTTACTTTTTTTTTCTTCCAAAAAATATTAAAATTAACCGGAAAAAAATGAGAAAATACCGAATTTCTACTTGGAAGTTGTTAAAGCGGCCCACAATATTTTTCCCCCAATCTCTTTCAATAGCTTTTAAATTGGGTAGCCAACTTAAGACAGGGGGCGCCAATCCAGTTTTCAATATTGATGAAAATCCTTTCGAGCTGCTTTGTCTTGACATATAAGACTTTTGTAATCCCCTGGCAAATCGTGAAAAAAACAAAATGTTTTTTTTTTGAACCGCTCTAACCAGCATTCAATTTATATGAAACAAGTGCCCAGGTACCCCGTTCGACCGAATGTACAGTTAGGGTTAAATGACTTTCTAAATATGTATGCAGAACTGAGACGTTTTGTAAAAATTTTTTCAAAAATAAACCATCCACAATCGTTCAAAATCCGACCGGATTGAACGCAAACGCATAGCAATCGAAGCAATGAATTTTTTAAATTTGCAAAAATCAAGTCTAACACAAAAGAATAAAATGGCGATTTTCCCATCGGTCCCCAAGACAAGAAGTCTATGAAAATTTTCTCTTTAACGTAAAATGGGCTCAGTTGCTTCTTGCATGTTTCATGAAGTTCAGCACCAACTAAACGGAATGCGATCATTCGATTTGATGTAGGAATGTGTAAAATATACATATATATACTTAATTATTTTATAGAATATTTTGAGAAGGTACGTACAAGTATATGCTATATTTTTTCCGAAATCTAAAGTGATAGAAGTGATATTCAAATCATTCGTAACAAAACTATTTTAAAATCGTAAGGGTAATTGAGTCAAATATGTCAAATAAATTTAGTTACTTAAAGATGAGAAAGCAATATTTTAATTTCTGATTAACTTAAATTCTTTATATATAAATGACTGATATTCCATAGTTATTCCCTAATATCCCATTTAATAAACCAAAACCAATATGTTAAACCTTTGATTTAATGACTGCATGTCCAAATTCCAAACACCATTAATTTGTGTATTAAAGATATCTTCTGGCTGAGGTCGAAATTGAAACGGTGCAAATGGATCAGTCAAAGGTGTTCGTATAGTTGTTGTTGTTGTGCCAATAGTATTTATATTTTGGAGAAAATCAAACTGTTCGTGTTGTTTTTCAACATTTTCAACTTTCGCTTTTATAATATCCATTCCGTTTTCCACTAAATTATTGAAAACTGTTCCTATTGGATCCATATTAGGTTCCCTTATTTTCGCAGGCTTCTGATTGGCCCAAATGTTGCCATTTGGTAAACCTATACCCATATCTTTGTTAATTTGATGTAAGCTATTGCTACTTGCTGCTGTTTCTAAGTCTTCACTTTGTGGCTCATTAGGTTGCCAATCTGGTTTATTGCCAAAATTATTATTCAAAGTGTTTGGTTGCCGAATAAATGGATTCATATCATTCGGATTCCGATTCTGATTCTGATTTTGCCAATTTGTATTAGACGGATTGTTATTCGGCCGATTAAACTGATTACCATGGCTGTTTTGATTAGCAACGTTATTATTTACAGAATCTAATTGTTGCTGTTGTTGCCAAGTGGCTGGATTCATAACATTCGGGTTTTGCCAATTTGTATTAAATGGATTACCCCTTGGCATATTAAGCTGATTACCTCTGTGGATGTTTTGATTTTGAACAGCATTAGGTATATGCCTATTACCACGATTAATATTTTCATTATGATTTCTGGGATTATTCCATACTCTATCACCATTCCAGTTTGTGTTTTCATTGGGAATGTTTTGATTTTGATTTGGAAATCTTACAGTATTAGGAATCACATTTGGTTTTGGCGGATTAAAAGCCGGCAGCAAATTTCGAGCATTATTCTGCCTTTGATTGTTATTCGGGTTACTATTCCAATTTACGTTTTCATTTGGACGATTAGGGTTTTGATTTTGAAAAGTAGCAATATTGTGATTTATATTTGGACCTGATGGATTAACAAAAGGTTGCGTATTTCTGCCATTATTGTTCGGATATCTGACATTTTTATTGTTATTGTCAACAGGGGGCTGATTCTCAAGCCGTTCAGAAGGTGACTTAGGACGACTTCCACCATTTTGTAACAACTGATTGAAATCAAAAAATTCTGAATCAATTTCAAGCTCTTTACCACCAATTATGAGTGGCTTAGGTGTGGTGGTAGTGCTGAGCAAATGCAACCAAAAGTCCGGCTGAGGAGTTGTTGTTGTAGTATTCAGTAAATGTAGCCAAAAGTCTGGTTTTTCTGTGGTGGTTTCTGTTACTTTCGTTTCAATTGAATGCGGCTGTGTTGTAGGCGTTCTCACGGTCGTTGATGTACTCGTACTTTCATCAATTTTGCCCTTCCTGAAGAATTTCAAAATTATTTGAAGGGAGAGAGAGGGAGAGAGAGAGAGAGAGAGAAAAGGCAAAATAAAAAAGCGTGAAATGTTAGTAACTATGTACATAAAAGGGTGTTTTTTTAAGATTTTACTTTTCCACATTTTGGAGAGTATTTCGTAAATTCATACCCTAAGTACATACCTTCATACGTTGCATAAAATATAACTTAAGATAGCTTTTCTCAACGGAAATTGCAAAAATCTTTAAAAAATACCAATAAAGATTATGTACAAAAGATTAGTCTAAGCGAAAATACCGGTGCCATTATTCTATTCAAATGATATTTCATGACATTTGAACTGTGCCATAAGTTACAACATATGCTCCGACCACCCATGGCAATATTGTCGTCACTTACCTGGTGCTTGGACAACAAATGACCTCCTGGTCATGAACAAAGCTGCAATGAACAGGATCATTAACGGACATTGTCTTATGAGCTATTGCTTCCATTATTTCTGTACAATTAGATTGAAGCCGACAGATACCAGGTAACAAATCTTTCGTCTTACATGGATCACCCTCTGAAAATAGATAAAAAGTTTGCACAAAATGTTTTAGACTTTTATATATAATAATAAAATAAGACCACAAAGTTTATAACTGGTGATTTTTTTACTAAGTGTTTTTTCAGTGAACATTTTTTGACACGTCTCGCGTGATTCGTAACATATGTCAACGCAAAACTGTGTTTCGCAATTTCTTATCGAAAAATTTTCTTCAGTGACGCAGCTCATTTTTACCTCAACGGGCACGTCAACAAACAGAATTGCCGAATTTGGTCTGAAGACTAGCGACAGGCAGTTCAAGAGCTGCCAATGCACCCTGGAGAATGCACAGTATGGTACGGTTTGTGGGGCGGCGGCATCATTTTACCGTACTTTTTTTTTAAAAAAAAAATGAAAATCGCAACAGTAATGGAGCAAGGTACCGTGCGATGATTTCCGATTTTTTTTTTTTTGTCCAAAATGAAAGAATTGGACTTGGATGAAACGTGGTTTCAACAAGACGGTGCCACATGCCACACGTCACGCAATATCATGGACCTATTGAAAAACGAGTTGGGAGCACTCCATTGGCCGCCAAGATCATGTGATTTGGCTCTACTAGACTATTTTTTGTAGGCTACATAAAGCTTTTCGTGTACAATGATAAGCCAGTTACAATTGCAGCTCTGGAAGACAACATTACAGCTGCCATTGGTGAGATACCAGTCGAAATGCTGGAAAAAGTATGCCAAACTAGAGCTTATGGATGAATCACCTTAGGCGTAACCATGGGCAACATTTACATGAAATAATCCCTAAAATTTAAATGAAAGGAAGTAATGTATCGCTCCAAATAAATATTTCATTAATTTTTTCAGATTTTCTGTTCTCTTTCAAAAACCTAACGCTTAAAAAATCACCCGTTATGTTGTGGTTAGAGATACTCGTAAAACGATATCACTGTCAAAATCTTTGCAACTTTGCTCCACAAACCATGTAAGGTCTTCACCCTGCCGTAATCGTTGACTTTTCTCTGTGTTCTTATCTTATTTCTTACACCGGACATATACTTTAATGTCCCATTCACAGACAAAGCTTTTAATTACAATTTATATATCCACAGCGTTCCCAATTAGGGTACTGTATCGTTAACTAAAAAGTGTGATTCCTTTGACCTTGCCAAAACTTAAGACCTACTTTAACAACATAAGAAGAAATGGAGGGCTAATATTACCTCTCTATGTGCCAAACGGATCTGTTTCGGATCCGTTAAGGATCCGTTCTTGCGGATTATTTATCTGAAACGGATTCCGTTTCGGATCCGTTGTCGGATGAAATTCCTCTCAAAAAACGGAAGGATCGTCCGCTTTTCCGGATCCGAAACGGACCTCAAAAACGGAAAAAAACCGGAATCCGCTTTTTCGGAGTCGTTTTTCTAAATAAAACGGATTCGAGACGACCTTTTTCTTTAATAATGCGGATTTTACTGTACAAAAAAATTAACGCAATTAAAAAAATTTTTTTTTTTAACATTCTCACAAATCTAATTTTTTTTTTAATTTTTTACTTATTATTATTTATTATTTTCCATCTATTTTATTTCTTTTTAATGCTATTTCATCAACTTAGTTTTATTAGTAAATCGCATTAAGGAAGCTTTTTTTTTTAGCTGCCACCGCGAACAGAATCGAACCTGCGCGTCCTGCACCATGCCACTGTTCAAATATGCTCATCTTAACCAACTCCATTATTTTTATGATATACTTAAATTTAATTACTTCTCTATCAAAATGAAAAAGTGAAGATTCATTTTGAGCAGTTGTCGATTGCTAATTCAAGTATTATACTTTTAGCCAGCAGAAGATATGTAAGGCTGTGACTGATGTTGTTAAGCTACGCATACAACAACTATTGCATAAGCAGAGGAGATACAGGTTCAAACCCCGGCGACGACAAATTTTTTTTTAATTTTTTTTTATTTTTTTAATTTAAAGATATATAAAAAGCAAAAAGGAGTAGAGAACTGTATTTGTTAATTGAAAATATCTTGAAAACAGCCTTTTTTTCGTTTATGACGTCCGTCTCGGATCCGACAAAACGGACGATCCTTCCGTTTTTCGAGAGGAATTTCAGCCGACAATTGATTCGTATATGACTTCCGTTTCGGATCCGTTACGGACACGAAAAAGCGGATTCCGGTTTTTTTCCGCTTATGATGTCCGTTTCAGATCCGTTACGGACACGAAAAGCGAATCCGAAACGGATCCGTATATGACGTCCGTTTTGGATCCGTTACGGATACGAAAAAGCGGATTCCGGTTTTTTTCCGTTTTTCAGGTCCGTTTCGGATCCGCTACGGTTCCGTTACGGACACGAAAAACGAATCCGAAACGGATCCGTAGATGACGTCCGTCTCGGATCCGTTACAGATACGAAAAAGCGGATTCCGGTTTTTTCCGTTTTTGAGGTTCGTTTCGGATCCGTTATGGATACGTAAAAGCGGATTCCGGTTTTTTCCCGTTTTTGAGGTCCGTATCAGATCCGTTACGGATCCGCATCCGTTTTTGTGCACATTGGGCTCTGACGTTATGAACTAACAAGGAGCAGAAGAAAAAGTGGTTTACTAATATTCTTTCCAATACTTTGAACTAATATTTACTGTCACTATGATTTTGTGTGAGTGAAATGAATTGAGTGATTACTTTTCTCTATAATAAGCTCTCATAGCTTCAAGCCAGTGGTGGGCATGAAAATCTAACAAAAAGCCGCAACAACAACATCAAAAGCAACGACAAACTAAATTTTAAAGTTATTTTGGTTTCATTTTCAAATTCGCCAACAGTAAGAAAAAAAACAAAATTGGACTATAAGCAAAAACAATTGCTACATTCGTCGAGACATGCGGCGTCGCTAATGCCTGTGTTTGTTGTTTTTGTTTTCATTTGAACTCAAGTCAACGATGTGCGTCGGTAGTGTTGAAATTCTGCGAATTTTTTTTTGGTTGCTTGTTCGTCGAGTAACGGTTCAGGTCATGAGGGCGGAAAGTGTATGTACTAACCCATCGCTGCTTTAAGCAATGACTGACTCCTTGCAAATCTCTGGTGGCGTACCTCCTTGGTTAAACCAAAAATCTATGAAACGTTGACCGCACACACGAGTGAATATTTATTTTGTAGTAAGGTAAAGTATACTGGGGGAAAATTTTTTTGTAAAATATCAGCTCAGAAGACTTATATGATAGAACTAGTGAGCTTATCTTTGGAAAATTTTAAATTAATAGCTTACAAATCAAGGATCAGTAAAATTTAAGACTTTATCATTGCCATATTTCTAAAAAAACAAAAAACCAAAATCTTAACACATGTTCGGGTGCAATGAAACGTGCAATCATTCGTCCCGACGTGCACTTGCTGATCTCTATGTGTTGGTTTATTTGTCAAACAAATATGCAAGAGACCCAGTTGGAGTCAAACGTGCAAAAAAAATACAAATGTGTGCAAATGAACTGCGCGATGCCAGTTTAGAAAAATGCAAGTCAACAACATTATTTCTGCAAAAGGGATTTTTTTCACTTATATTATTGACTTGTAAAAAAATTAAAGACTACAAAAATAGCTCTTGTGTGCATCATGGTTGTAACAAAAATTCCTATTCATGGAAAAATTTTTTTGATTCTCGGAAAAGTACTTTTTAATTTTATTGATGAATTTCGAGTTAAAAAATTTTCTGCGATGCTTTTGCATTTGTTTATTATGCCAACATGATGCTCGAATTTCTAATGGGTAATGTTTGAATATCTGCAGACATTTATGCACATAAATACTAGCGCGAAACTTATGTTTTAAAAGACAAGTCGCTGTTGACGTTTGGGCAACGAAGTTGAACATCCCTACCCTACACTCAAGGTATTATCACCTGTCTGTGTGTCTTGCAATTGTAACTACGCAGACAATTGAAACAAACTTATATTCTTTAAATTCTGTTTTAGTACATTTTGTAACATTTCAATGAACAAAAATGATTTTTAATAGCTATTCAAACACCTCCACCAATTAGAGAAGGGTTTTCCAAGTGTTTCTGTTCCTTTTGAAAACAGTAAAGCTTTTTTTAAAATCTTTGAAAAAGATAACAATACTATGACTCGGTAGAAACGACAATGTCCTTAAAGAAATTTTGATTTGAGAAATAGATCTTCTGAGTCCTAGAACGTAATCTCCTTTCATTTTGATGGTGAGGGATAGTCGCTTTTGCACTGAAACGTATAGGGTGTCGGACAGACTTATTTTTTTTATCGACATAAACTTAGTTATATTCAAAGATATGATCTACCCATGCATTAGAATTATGTCTGGTAGAAAAATTATTATGTTAAAAAATGCACCTTATTTTTCAACATCGTGTCAATGTATTTAATATATGTTGTAAGTTTTTGAACATTTTTAAATAGTTATGTTTTGAATATTTTAACGAGAATTTCACGACTGTCTCAACATTTTTCGATTTTTGTGGCGCAACGTGCTAAAGTTATCTAAGCCTATTATGCAAATGGCCATTTTAAACAAATTCATATCTCTCGACTTTTTCAGTATTTTGGACTTCAAAATATTTTTGGACTTGTTGATAACATTTTAACCTCGTCATTTCTTCACTTGTTAGGCTTATTCTATTGTTTTCGACCATTTAACATTTTTCGAGATTTTCTATATTAAGTGCTTGCGCCTACCTATTTATTTATTTAATCCATTCAGAGCATGTATCTGCGTTCCGCTGAAAACCCCTTTAGGCATAGGGCTAGCTATAGCTTTTAAAAATACCCTGATTTCGATTTGCATGACAAGATTTTAATTCGGGTGTAGAATGCTGTTGTGAAAAGCGAGCAAGGTCGAAGATAACAAAATGTGTCTTTGTTTTTTTTTTTTTTTTGTTATAGATTTAATTTTTTCAATTTTTAATTTAGTTCGCATGTGCGCATATGTATGTGAGAACTGTTTATAATTCGCCTATAATTAAAGAATTATACGCGAAACATGTTGTTTTTTTTTTATTTTGTATGTTTTATTTCCTTTTGTTTTCATTATATTGTTGATATTTGTACTATCAGCAATCGGGGCAATGTAAATATGTAGCACAATATGTCACGAAGTTCTCATTTTTAAATTTATTCATTGTAAAGATCATAATATCATTGATAAAGCAACTTATGAAAGAATTAATTTGTATATCAATTAAAACTTTCAATATGCAAATTAAATTATGACATAGGGTGGATATAGTCATCAAATCATTCATTCAAGAAATTTAAAATCACTTTCAATCAGGGCAGGAAGATTACCGTTTCTATGGCGAAAATTTAAGGGGATAAAGGGAATATTTTCTCCTCTTCACTTATCGATGCATTTAAAAAATGACACAGTCATAAAATATATATTTCTTACTTTAGCTAAAAATAATAAAAAATGATTGCTGCCGAGATCAATGATCTTGATTTCAATTTGAATGTGTTTGTGTCGATCGTATCGTCAGTGTAAAAGTTTACGAGATATCGCATTTTCGTTGCAATTTATGCCGAAGAATTATAAAAAATAGTCACCCTGTCTAGCTAGATTAACGAACTTGATTTCAAAATGAAGGTCATTGTGTCCACAACGGAACTGTTATACAACGCTATTTCAGCAAAAATTAGTAAGGAACGAACTTTTTCATCGTTTCACCTTTGATGTACATTTTGGACGAAACAACATTGAAATGCAATTTACGTTCACTTATCACTTTGGATGATTCTTCCAAGATGACCAACCAAAATAATAAATTAAAATGATTCTTTAATATGATTTGAATTTAATGAATTATTGCAAGTTAAGTTATCACAGTATCAGGAGACCAACCATAGTTCGATTTTTCGTTTTGAGGTTGAAAAAGTCGAAAAATATGCAAAACGGTGAATGAGGTTGAATAAATCAAAAAGGTATCGAAAATATTCAAAAAATTTGAAAGAGATTGAAATATCTAAAAACTTGAAAACTATTGGAAATTGTGAAAAAGGCTGAAAAATAGAAAAAAAAAATAATATTTTTAATAAAATCAAAAAACAATGGAAAATGTTGGAAAAGGTTGAAAAAGCCGAAAAATGTTGGAGAAGTCGATGTACGGAAACCGTTGGATAAAGTTGAAAGAGTTTCAAAAAAGATTTGAAACAGCTGAAAATAGCTGATAAAGTCAAAAAAGTTGAAAGAGATTGAAAAAGTCGGAAAAATGTTGAAGGAAGTTGAAAGAGGTTGAAACTGTGGAAAAGTTCGATAAAGTCGATAAAATATGAAAAGTGTTGAAAAACTTATAGGAGGGAGGTTACACCTCAAACTCTTTTAAAATTTAATGAGGCTGAAAAAGTCGAAAAATTGAAATAGGTTGAAAAAGTCAAAATAATATTGAACATGATGAATAGATTTGTATGAGGTTGAAATAATTTAAAATCACTGAAAATGAAATCACTGAAAAAGTCGGAAAAGTATGAAACTAATTAAAATTTGAAAAGTTGAATAAATATGGAAATTTGAATGATGTTGAATTAGTCGGAAATATTTGAAATATGTGTATTGGAAAGAGGTGAAAATCCAAAAATTAGGTGTTGAAAAAGTTTGAAGAATGTAGAAACATTTGAAAAGGGCTAAGAAAGTCTATAAAATATGAAGAAGGACAAAATAGGTTCTTCATCTACATCGGACCATTTTTTGGTTAATTTGTACTGGGAGTTGAACCCTGACTATTTCATGACTTATATTTGGACAACTGCTCTTAACACATGAGCCATGAGGGGTTCTCCTCACGAGGTGTACAAAACGTTTAATTATACATTTTAATTATCAGTCTCTAAGCAAAGTAATTTCATAAAATATATTATTTAACGCTTAAAGCTTGTATGCGAGATTATTCGATACATATCATAAGCAAGTATGTCTACCAGTGGCGGAAACAAGGGGGGGGGGACACCTATGAGGGCTGAAGCCTCCCTGAGATCCGCTAAAAAATATTTTGATGCGAGAACGTTTCAGAAACCAATAATTGTTAATTGAAAAAGCTTTATTTTCGTATTTTTAAGATTTGGGATGAAAGCAATGATGAGAATGGTAAGGACATTCTCATACAAAACTCAATTCTCTTGTCAAACCATATAGACATGCATTCCCGTGTATAAGCTATTGACTATGTAATTCAATAATGAACTAATTTGTTAAATGTGTTCAATTGTACTCTAAAAATGATAAATCAACCTCTTCGACGTGTTTTTTATATTTATTTCAAAGGTAATTACAATGCAGTGTAGGGTATGTGAGTTTCGGCCTGGCCGAAGATAACACCTTTACTAGTTTTATTTTATTTTTATTTTTCATTTATGTCTCAAATGTATTAGAGCCGCAATATACCACCATTATTTGGATCATATGATTTCAGTATTAAAATCAATATTCCAGCGAAAATTTTTGAGCATTTTACCCTTAGAAGGGTTAATAGCGGTATAAACCACTCGAATGTGTCAGTTAGATAGGTTTTAAGTCTGTAACTCAATTGTGGCATCAGTACTGTTGTTAAACCGATTTCAAATATGCTTTGAACGCAATGAAAAGATTTACCATTATCAAAACTAAACTAGTAAAGGTGTTATCTAAAGTACTGAAAATGTCAAACGAATGTGGGAAATGTTGAAAAAATAGAATAGAACTGAAAAACACGAAATATGTCACGCCCACTTCTCCAATTCCACCCACTTTTGTTTCAATAAACGACATTCGTGATTGACAAGCACAAACCAAATTTTAGCACAATAGCTTGTATAGTTTGCGATATGTGCCGTAATTATTCTTAAAATTTAGGGCGGTGACACACCCATTGGTGCAATCCAGTCAGATTTTGATCCAAAAATAGCCTTCCATAAACAAACCTCTTACACCAAATTTCAGTATGAAATAGTTATGCCACTTAAGGTATTTTAATTGTATGGGAGGGCCACGCCCACTGTTGCTATTTTGCCAGTTTTTGACTTATCTATACCCAATAGCCAGTAAACCACTTACATCAAATTTCAGATCAATTGCACCAATAGTTCACTTAAAATAGCACTCACAACTTTATGTTAATGAGGGAGGTGCCACGCCCACTGATGCAATCTTGTCAAGTTTCATTGAATTTCAAAGCTTATAGTAACCGGCATCTGTACACAAAATTTTATAAAGATTACCCTCATAGCACACTATCTATAGCATTAAACGTATTTTGCTTATATGGGAGGTGCCACACCCACCGGCACTATTGTACCAAAATTTTGCTAGAAGACACCTTTTAGCGAGTATATCTGCCATACTAAATTTCCTAGCGATTGCGTTGTTAGTTCTTTTTTTATAACGTTTATAAATATTGTAGGCTGTGCCACGCTCTTCAATAAAATTTTCCAGAATATTGAATTAACTTGTATTGATGACTATTTTTAGTGGTATCATCCCTAAAATGTTTATGAAAATCGTATGTGCCAATTTGGAGATATACGAAATCCAAATTTTCAATTGCTAAAAAGTGCCACGCCCACTTTATGCTTAATTCAAGATTTATAAGCTTTGTATTCGTGTATCAAATTTCATCACAATATCTTGCACGGTTTACGAGCTATGGCGTTATAAAAGTTAAAATTTAGGGCTGTCCACCCCCCTTTTCACCAAATTTCATTAAAGTCGCAGCATCTTTTTTTCAAATTGGACTTGGGTATATTTACATAGAGTATGGGCGAAAAGCGTGGCCGTGAACCGATATCGCCAATTTTTATATGCTAGCAGTTTGCAAGAAGGTTTGACCTGTGTGCCAAATTTCATAGAGTTAGCTTGCTTAGTTTTCTCGTAAACCTGATTTGAACAGACAGACACACAGACAGACATAGCTATATCGACTCAGGTGGTGACGCTGATCAAGAATATATATATTTTTCCATACCTGCCACGCCCCCTTCTATGCGTTACAAACGGAATGACAAAGTGAATATACCCTCTGTGTAGGGTATAAAAAGTGGAATCTTTCTACCCAAGCATCACAATTCAACAGCAAATATTTTCAACGATTCCAGTAACTTCGGCAACACCAGAACGAAGATTTCTGTTTGCTTCTGAAAAATTGATTCTTCATATCACGTAAATTTTAAGAAGTCCATAACTTGCCAACTAAGCCTTACATAAGAAAATCTTAGGTGCATACACCTTCGAGAATTACAATTAAGCCGAATATAATCAAATTTCAAAATCTATTTTTTTTTTCTTTGTTGGCTTTGCTAGTAAAAAAATTTAATCAAGGTGTGTGTTCATTACCATTTGTTTTTTCTTCTTTTGAAGCTCTTAAAATAAATTTAAATGCACGAGAATTTTTTAAAAGCAAGGGAAATAAATCACGCATAGTTCCCAATGTATTTTCAAACGAAAAAGTTTATTTTGACTCGATGTCACACGAGCAGGCTGCATCCAGCAGTATCAGTCGTTTTGTGAAAGAAACAGAGCAAGATGATTGCTCCAAAAATTGTTATTGACAATTTTATTGGAAATCAATTAGAAAACCCAGGATAGTTGTAATTTTAGTTTTTGTGAAAGTTTTTTGGTCTGCGCTCTCCATGGAATCATTTGCATCGGCACTGAAAACGTCACATAGGACGCAGTTTAGTCCTTTTTTGTTTCGTATAACAACAATAACATTTGCAGTTCGGCGTCTGAATCTGACTCGAAATCAAGATAATTCGCCATTAATTTTGCATGTGAGACGAACATTAATTTCGTGTACACAGTGTTTTTTCTGTTCTGCCTATTGTACGCGAGTTATATTCTCATACCCTATTAACCCTATTAGTACTGGGTAAAATAACAAACACAAAGTACTGAAGTGAGTCTTTCGGACTCACATACATTCTCTATAAAGAAAAGCTACAATCAAAGCTCAAGTTTATAAGTAAAGTTTATTTAGCTTTTTCGTTAATACGTTTGGTATAAATTATAACCTTTTGAGAATGCTCGTTGCACTTATTTTTTGAACATTGGCTGCAAAGCTGATTGCTCATCCTTCCTCGTGCAGGTGGGCACATACAGCAGCGTCGTTTCTTGGCAATGGTTTTGTGCTGTATGCAGATTTCCTTACATTGAGGAATTATCGATGATATCGTCGATGCTTCATGCAGTTGCCTTAAATAAACAATGTTTGCTTCATCGTCGTATGTTTGGAATAATCAGTTCTTTTACCAACAAAGTCAAAAATATATTGCTCCGATTATAATATTATTCTGCGTTCCATTCCGGATTTTTGTTAAGCCATACGACCTTAGATGCCACTCCAACCAAATCAATTGAATTATGAAATATTGTCACTGGCCACCTGCGTGATTTGCGTTTGGCCGAAAAAGCGTGGATGAGTAGATCAAGCGAATCCATGCCACCTTTCATCGAATTCTAGAACAAATTTATGGCCGATTTGTTTTGATTTTCCTCGTCTATCTTTCTGATGTGATGCATCGCTGACAATATCATCATATAACCACTCAGTTTTTTTCGGTAAATAACTGACAAAAGTAACATTTTTTCTGAACCCAAAAACTATTGTTTCAACTACTCTCCAGCAAACTTTAATGTCATAATTGTCACGCTTACAGGGAATATATTCCCTCGGAATGGAACCAACTGTTTGTCATTAGTTAAGTCTACCGGGATATGGTACTTGATGAAATTGGAATTAGCAATATCACATGGCAATATCCCATGTGTCACGTATAGGCGCGAATTTCTTACAAACTCGTCCAAGACTTCGAGATTCTTTATCATCAAAACGACTATGATTCATTAACGCACAAAACCTGTCACGAGGCTTGGTGGATCAATGAATAAAATTTCCGAAAAGTGAATGCTCGACGTCGTTTTAGTCCTTGTTTGTTTCTGCCAGCATTTATAAGAAGTCTAATATATCACCGCATTTCAATTTCATCTGTGAGTTTCCAACGTTCACCAAGTGTACGCTGCGCATCCAAATTTATACAATTTACGCCGACACGGATCACTTCGTCACTTACGAATAATAAGAACACGTCCACTGGAGCCTCAACATGCTTGCTGGTCAGTAAAATAAATTTATGAACACCACCACTAATGATGTTGTGCAAAAGGTTTTGATATCCATTCCGTTTCATCCTTTTCAAAAAACGACTGATTTTCAGATTCATCAAATAATTCCAAATTCTCATCACTCTCAGACATTAGTTCCTCGTCACCAATGTCCGAATCGGATTCCATATGATCATCCTCACTATCTGAGCATTGGCTGTCAGTATCAAGCATGCTTTGTATGTGTTCAGATTCTACTCTTTTGCACTCGTACTATATGAGTCTCTAAGACTCGTTTCAGTACTTAGTGTTAGTTTTATAAAATAATTTTGTTAAAAAATAGAAAGTAAAATATATTTAAATTTTTTACATCGTAATTCTTCTTAGAAATTCTGCAGTAAAAAATACAAGAAACCTCAATTGTGTAAAAAAAAATTTAACTCCAGAAAAACACCGCAAAGTCAAAATTCTCAAAGACTCAACGTAGTACTAATAGGGTTAAATAAAATAAGTAGAGGAATTGGCTGCATTTTGCAACGTAAGCGTCTACGAAGCTTCCGTTGTTGAATGGCGAAGAAGTTTCACATTCGGTTGAAGCTCCAAATGCAAAATCTGCTTGATTGCACATTTTGCATTACAAGGCCAACTGAATGTGAAGCAGAAAATAGGATAAAATAGAAAAAGAAACCTAAGTGTAAAGATTCACCTGAATAAAATAAAGTACAAAGCTAAAGCCTATGCCTTTTGTTTAGTTACGCACACATACATACAACACAGCTCAATGTGCGCCAGCTTATTTATAAAATTGTTTTGCTTAATTCAACGCTAAAACAATAAATCCAAAATTCTAGGAATGGCTTTGTGGAAAAAGGTTTGGGTCGACTATGAAGGTAATTGCTGAAACGGAGGCCTTTTTTGAGGACCTCAACAAATTGTATTACCTATGCGGAAGGCTTTTTAATACCTTCGTATCACGAAATATATTGAGCTAAATGGAGACTAAGTTAATGAATAAAATTAATTTTGATAAAAAAATTTGAGCTTTCTTACCCAGACCGATTACATTTTATCTGCATTTTTATTTTATGCAGAGTAAAAAGTTTAAAAGTTTCTCAAAATTTTTTTATCTGTACGTCGAAAACCAGACTGATAAAGCCGTATAACAGCTATTTTGTATAGAGAGTTTTTGATCAACCAATAAAAATAACAATTAACATGGTTTTTATTAGGACCAAAATTTCTCTCAAAAAATATATATGGGTCATTCTTCAAATAACTGTACACTTTCTTTTTTTTTTAAAACTTTTTCGAACATTTTTTAAATGAAATTACATCTCAAAAACTATGGGGAATACGATAAAAAACCCAGAATGATTTTTGTTTAGAAATGCTTTAATTTTATAAAAAACAATTAGACAAATTAAAATAAATTTGTTTAAATATTAGTTTTTTGTATATAAAAGTTTTTTTCAAAATATCTTCGTCCAGCTCGCTGAAGACAATTTAATTCACAGCGTAAAATACCTCCGATGTTTTTTTCAAAGTGATAAATTGTGATGTCAAAAACGCATTCTAACTCTTTTTAAAATCGGAGATATTTATAAATAATGGCCATTAATAATAATAATAGCGCTAGAGTCTTGAAAATCGGTACAAATGTCTTTTTGGTTAAAACAACAAAAATATGTGAAAAAAGTCGGCTCACGAACATGCCTACCTCCCATACAAAAGGGGTATATGGTTGAAATATTTCCTATAAAATATGCCTCTATTTCTATTAACTTTGCAATGCTGATTTCGACAATGCAAAAATTGTGCGATATCGCTTATAGTTTACAGGATATAGGAGGAAAACCGTTTCGAAGGCTTATCTCTTCAGTTTTAGAAAAGCATACGAATTTATATATTTTTTCCTAATGGGGATGAAAAGCCGTAAATGCAACTTACCTGCTTCCATACCTTGTTGGAAACTACCTTCTGGACTTAACCACATATTCTCACACTGGAAGCTTTAACATTTGATACAATTGCGGTACAGTAGGGATGCTCAACTTCAGTGCCCAAAAGTCGATAGCGCGTTGACGTTTATTACATAAATTTCGCGCTTGTATTTATGTGTATAAATGTTTATAGAAATTCAAACGTAAACGAAACATTACCCAGTAAAAATATGTGCATCACAAATGTAAATAATAATAAACTCAAAATTCACTATCAAAAATTAAAAGTAATTTTCCGAAAACTAAAACTATTTTTCCATGAATATGAATTTGTTTTACAACAATGAAGCACACAAGAGCAGTTTTTTGGTCTCTCATTTTTTTTACAAGTCAATAATACATGTGAAAAAAACTTCCTTTCGCAGAAATAATGTTTTTGACCTGAATTTTTCTCAACTGGCATTTCTCAATTCATTTGTTTTTTTTTTTTTGCCCGCTTGATTTGGACTGGGTCTCTTGCATATTTATTTAACAAATAAATCAGAACATATAGATCAGCAAGTGCACGGCGGGACGAATGATTGCACGTTTCATTGCCCGCGACCGTGGGAGGCCAAATGATCAACCCTACTGTGCAGGATTGCAAAATGGGAAACAACATTTTTTTTTCCTACACATATTGCAATAGAAAAAATATCCTAAAAAAAAAAGTTATGAAAAACTGCAGCTCAAACTCTAGATTTTGGTTTACCACACTTTTCCGCATAATATACACAAAAATTTTCGATATCCGAGGATATATATGGGACATTCCAGGTCAACCGCGAAAATGAGCGGCAGGTAAACGTTCTTAAGGTATCAAAATGTTCGTATGCTCAGGAGCTTTCATATGAGAATGGGTGTTTTCGAATTTCAATAACGGCGTCTTCAATATGGTAACCGGGAGCCGAAGAAAAATCGGGTGTTCAGCGAAGAAAGCTTGTAAAAATAAAAATTCGCAACCGATCGGGTCATGTCTTAGCTCAAATCGGGTCATATCTTAGCTCAAATTGTAGCTAATGGACGCCTCTAAAAATCTGGTTGAGAAAAACCAACATGGCGTCCAAAAATTCAATATGATGGCCGAATTTTTGCAAATAGACCAAATTTTGCACCAAATTTGGTATACGAGGGTCTCTCATCACGAATCCAGGGTCATATACTTCCAATCTAATATGGCGAACCCAATATTGTGTATTAGGTTGTTGAGTCTCCATCATATTCGGTTCACCATCTTGAATTTTAAAAATTTGTCCTTGGGAACGTGATGCAATTCGGTTGATTTTTATACAATACGTACGCCATATTAGATCCGCCATCTTAAATTGAAGAATTTTGTAAATATAACTTCATATACGTAATCAATGACGCCGAAAACTCCCGTATAACGAATTTGGTACAAATCGGTTGATTTTTAAAAAATAGGTCCGCTAAATTAGCTCCGCCATCCTGATTTAAAAAAACTGATCTCGGATTCATGACCAGTGACACTCATAACCACCAAATTTGGTGTAAATCGGTTGACTTTTGAAAATTGGACCACCATATTGGATTTTGGATTGGCATCGGTCATGTTGGATTTTGCCAACTTACAACATCAGATTTTTAGAAGCGTCCATCAGCTACAATTTGAACCAAGACTTTGTAATGAACTCAGTTCGCTATGAACTCAGTTTCATAAGAATTTTTATTTCAAGGTTTTTACTTTATTTAAGAAAGATTTTTGAATTCACCGAGTTTTGCTGCTGTCTGAAGAGCTTATCAAGTTCTATGGCAGTATTATCTCATCAGTGTTTATATTATATTGCTAAAACATGCAATAACCTAATTTAAAATAATAAATTTCGGTATTACTATAAAACAAGACTAAATCAATACAAAAATGTGTGAAAAATAGTGATAAGAGGCTGGTGTACTTAAAAGAATATAGGAAAAGAAACCAGACAGATTTAAAAAAAAAACATGTGCACCAAATACGTACGATAATGTGTTCAATGAAAAATAATATAATACCACAAGAGATTTAAGGTACTCAATGATTACTTACCATATAAATCACCAGCAATTGCAGTATTTACTATTGCCAAGCCAAGTAAACAAAGCCGGACACCGACGTAATTTCGGAAGGTCAACAACATTTTATCTATGCACACTTCCACCAACTATGAGTAACTCTTTTTTGAAATGGCACTACACTTTAACGGTTGCGGTTCTGGTTGTGGTTGTGGTTGCGGTCAAAACAAGGTGATTTCACTTAAGTTTCATACATAAACCGATATGAGTGTTATATTTTCTATAAATTACTTAATAAATTTTATTAAACCACAAAATTTATATTTTTGTTTTCGTTTTTTTCGCGTTTTTTTTTTATTATGAAGTCGTCTTTTTTTAACTGTTGTGATAAATTTGTTAATATGATAATTTAATAAAATTGTATCTGAAGTGAAGGTAAGTCATTCCTACATCTTCACATCTTCACATCAGATACCAGGAATTCACTTGCACCAATTTGCTATGTTATAGGGTTGATAGTCGAACAAGTTTTCAAGAATGTAAAGCACTGAGGAAGCTATTTAGAATGGAACAAACTCTGCTTAAATCTATTCAGTTTTTGCAGTTCGAATCGTTTTAAAACATGCCGGCACTACGTATATAAGTAAAACTAGTTATGTGCTTCAACAATCTGACGTATGTAGATTAATACTTTTGTATATAATATACACAGATGGCCACATCACTATCTCATCAATTGGTGCCACCTTAAAATGAATGACGTTCAAAATAAATAAACTTGTTTTGCATTTAACTAAGTAAATTGGTTGTAGTTTGTGAGTTTCATTTTATTTGCCGCTATGTCCATTGAAAAATTTATTGCACTTTCAGGTTCTTGTTTTCCTGAAACAAGATTTTATTTTCATTTTTTTTTTTACATATCTTATGTGTGTACGTGAGTAAACATGTACCTTAGGGTGTTTCAAATGAAAAAATTTTACTACGAGCGATAATAATTCCTTTTGGTTACCATAACAAAATGATACACAAAAAATTATCCTTAGAACTATCCTTCGATGTTCTTAAAGGTCAACATTTTTAAGAACTTATTGTTTTGCAAATTATTTAAATAATATATTCCAAAAACAAAATATATTCGTTGTTTAATGTTTCAATAATTATCTATATCTTTATCTATGCATGAAAGGGTTGTGTCGTGAAAACGGAGAAAAATATGAAAATGCTTACGCGTATAAGGGTGAGAGTTTATTATGTGTCAAACACTTTTGCAAGGTTGATACTAAATATCGTTCCGTAGCATGTGGGCTCCACAAATTATTCCATTCTGTTCAATCTTTATCGAGTGATTTCAATACCTTCCATAATTTCGATGATTCAAAGATTTCGTTTTCCAGAAATCGTTTTCATGATTATTTAGGATGGTCTACCCTGAGAGTTTCTTTTCAATGCTTGTTAGCAGACTTTAGATGGTGACTTATGCAAAATGAGTTAAGTGCATTTTCGGATACTGAAAGCATTTCCTTAGCAGCGTGCTGTTCTCGTCTGTTGATGCTGGTGGTTTATTTATACGAAACGGAATGTTGGAAAAATTTCAATTCAACTAAGCTTTTGCTAGGCCGTGATCATTTTGGATACAACTTGTGACAGCTTGAAAATTGAATTATAATCACTTTGATAAGAAATTTAATATGAGCTCTCTTTTTATAGCATACACTGTATGAACGTTCCTGGCTGCGACATTCAAAATGGGACTGATTATATCACCCCCACTCTTACGATCTCTATCAAAATTCAACAAAAATTACCTTACAAAAAGGGTTGGACCCCTTTTTCGAGTTCCAAAGAAATATATACTGACTGTTCGAAAATGGAATCTGGTATGGGTGCTGAAATTTTTTCCTGTGGCTTGAGCATTAGTGATTCTTTTGCGTTACCCTGCTACTTTACACTGAGAAAATAAATTTGGTTAGTGTAACCAAATTTTTAACAAATCTCAGGTTAAAATTATCTAACCTGATGGCCCGCCCTTGTTGTTAAGTTTATCTAACCTGGTTCTCAGGTTAGCTACAGAAATTTCGCAAAAAACGAAACCGAATGTTTTTTTACTTTTTTTCTATCATTCCCTTGGAATTTCATTTATGTTAATTTTTAAAAATTTCATAGAGAAATAAAACTTTTAATATTGTCTCCGACAAGATTCGAACCTATGTCTCCTACGTTAAGCCACTGTTGAGATGCGCACATCTTAACGAACTGAGCTACTCTTACTATTATATTGTGAGGAACTAAAATTATATGAGCATATCGCTTGCAACAAAACGGAATGTCCAGGTTCGAACCCCACTGAATGCAAGAAAAAAATGTTTTTTTTTTTAATTAAATAGAGCTCCATAGAAAAATTTATCAGGTTAATGTGTTACCTGACGCAGGTTAGGTATTTTCGTCTGAGTGTAGTGAATTTCATGCGGAAATTTTAGCTGTCTGGAAGGCATGACAAATTATTAAATCTAAAATTTTTTAACGCTCTAATTTTATCAAATCCCGCTTGGGATGCAAGACATCGCTGTGTTAAATAGGCGGAAAATGCAACTTATCATATGAAAACATTAGCCTTCATAAGGGCCAAAATTGATTCAAAATGTATAAATTGTGCTAATATGAGATGTTTTAACATGACAACATGTTGTACGTCGAGGTCAATCTGGCCGTATTACGATGCTAGTAGATCGCGAATCTTTGCTGGTGTTATTACATGACACTATTTTATATGCAATCGAGGGCTTTCCGAGGAATTTATCTTTGTACCTTTGAACCTGTAAGGGCCCTGACGTTGAAGAGTCTGTCTATCATTATCTTTGTGAATGCCCAGCACTGACAAATCGGCGTTATAAGGTATTCGGATTCCACTTCTTCGATTCTCTTGAAGAAATCGATCAAAAGTGCCCAAAGTCCAGCATATAAAAATTTCGTAATGGTTTGCATAGGTTGAAACCGAAGTTATAAACAATGTAAATGTAATGGGGTTGACGTGGGCCCGTCCCATTCAAAATCTCTTCGCCTCTGCAAAAATTTTTTTTTTTCGAACTTCCAAAAGTTCAAGACGAAGCTCGGTGGTGTTAAATCATTTCTACCCTAATACAAATTAAAAGAATTTAATTTTTTTTTTTTGGCACATTCATTTTGTGAAGGAAATAAAGAAACTACCTAGTACACGTAAAAAAATATGTTTTTTTACACAGAAATCGTTCCTCCGACTTTTCAGACTTCGTCGGGCTGTCATTTTTTTTTTGCTCCATACAAATCAATCCGGTCTGATATAAAGCTTTGTTTTAGTTTTTGTGTTTCTTATCATCTTTATGATATTTCCAAATTGCTAAAAACGAAATTCTCATTTCATATTACGAGGACCAATTTCCTGCTCTTACGCTACTGACAAAGAGTAAGACTTAAAAATGTATGACAGACGATCGAACTATTTTTTGAATTTGATTTCTGGAAACCGGGAAAAAGTTCTAAAGGCAGAGAATTGTAATGTGAGCAAAAATCAAAAGGTCAGCCTATGCCATTTAAATATTTTTAATAAAGCTAAATTTAGCTCTAATATCACTTTTGACATTTCCAAGCCAAATGAGCGATATGGAGCGTCGTAATTTTGAATTGAAATAAAACACAAAAATTGTTCAAATTGACAAAGTTTTGGCTTTAGTAGATAAATAATTTCATTCCAATTAGCATATGAATATGAATTCGGTCATTTGAGCTATATACTTAGTTAGCTTCTGAATTAAGCAAGCGCCGGTAATGCCAATTCAAGTTCCGCCATAAGGATTTAACATAAAATTTTTTTTTTCTATCGGCTTAGTTAATTTACCAAAAGGAACAAAGAGAGTTCAAAACCTTAGGCTAATTTTTTGCAACCTTAACATATGAAACTCCCGTGCGGTGTTTTTACGATTAATTTTGAGATTTTTTTTAAAGCATTGAATTTTTTAGTTTGCACCATATTTTAGTCGCAAACAAATCACAATTCTTAAAAATTTAAACTCCAACGATTTTGCACAAACACCACACACTGTATTGATTAAGGTAAATAATAATTTATTTTTATGCATTTATTCCCAATGAAATATCTTGTTAGATGTATTTTTTTTTTAAAACCAGTTTAACCACGATCGATTAACATTTTACGTCCAACAACTAAGTTTTGTATGCAATCATTAATAATTATTTAGTATATGGACTTTAATTATTCCCATAATTAAAATATATTCACTTTTCTTATGCACGTACGATCACTGAGAAACAAATCGAAAATACAATTAATAGTACTCGTCACGATCGCGCAGCTCCAGCAACTGAACTTTTCATCTCAGAATCAAAATGTGCTGACCACAAGCTGATGCGCCGCCTAGTGTTCGGTCACTTGCATGATCGGTTTAGCACGATCTGATTGAAACTTTTCATATTTATTATAAATTTAAACACAAACGAGTATAAGCAGATAGAAAGACGGACGGACATTCTCAGAACGCTAGCGAAAAAATTGAAATATTTGTACATTTACATATAGGCTATTCCAACTGGTTTGATCATTTTGTTGCAGAAATTTAAATTGAGGCAATTTGAAAAGACTCTCTTGTCTGGCGAAGATATATGTACGTGGGATAGCTCATGATCTACCTACTGTAGCAAAGATAAACTCATTTGATATCAACTTTACTATAAACTGCAAATACTCGTATATCAATACACACATACGAACACGTAAGTATGTAGCAGAAGATTCACAAAACAAGTAAACAAATAAAAAGTACCGCAGACCGGAATTTTCGATGTTTATTTCCATATGTGAGTATTTTTATGAAACAAAATCACAATACGTCATTATCGGCTTATTTTGAAATTACACTGGTTTTCTTATTGTTGGCAACACCATCATATGGACCCAGTTACGTTGGTATGTATTTAACATAATGAATGGTAGGTATTTATTCAGAATGCTATCTTGTTAGTCATACGAAAAACGCTTTCTTGGGTTTACCCATTTTTTTTTTGTTTTGTTTTTAATTTCGTACAACCTCTTTTATGAATGAATACCAATGTTAACAGTTTTAATAAGAATTTTTCTACCTGTTTACGCAGCACAAAAAGTATGTAGAAAAAGATTTAACGTCAAGTAAACCAGCACAAGGTGGCGCAAAAGTTTATAAATAAAGATATTGGCTCTGTATGTTGATTATTAGATTTCATTAATTCGTGGAGATAATATCGGCCAAGTGACTGCCGCCAAAGTTGAAGTATATTCAGGATCGCTGAATATACTGACTGCTGTCAATATATTCTCCACTTCTAGTTAATTGTTCTCTTTATAGCTGCCAAGGTTTGTTTTCTGTTCGTATAGACCCTCGACCACACAATTTTCAAAGAAAAATCACTGGAACGCTGAAATCAGGTGATCTCGTGGCGCATTAAAAATCCCTAAAACGAGAGACTAGGCGGACGGAAACGCTTGCTATATAATTTCCACTGGCTCTCGTGCGTTGTGTGTGATTGTACCGTTGCACAGTGGGAGATCGTGGACAAAATTACAATTTTAAAGATAATACCGCTGAAAACAGTTATCATAACAAGCTATGTCACTACAAGGCGAGATGAAAAAACTGCAACAAAGTAAAACGCCATAATTTTTTTTAAAATTGTATTGAATGAAAGCAAAAAATGTTGGAAATAACATCAAAATTTAGAATCAGTTTAGATTTGTTCGAATTGGCCACCTTTGCAACGAATTATGGCCAAAGAAACCATCACACGTTGCCCGAAAGTGGCTCTACGGTATTTTGGCTCATTCTCGGCGAAGCGCTTGCTTGAGGTGATCGACACTTTGGTATTTTTTAATGCCAACTTTGCTTTCCAAAATACCCCAGGCACAATAGTCCAACGGATTGGCATCCGGAGATTTTGGTGGCCATTGTGCGGTGGAAATGAAGCGAGGAACCTCATTTCTAAACCATTCTTGGGTGGCGCGTGCTGAGTGCGATGGTGCTGAGTGCTGTTGGAATGTCCAAGGTCTGCGGCCGAAATGTTTGCGTGCCCACGGCTTCAGAGCTCCCTCCAAAATATTTTCGCGATAGATTTGTGCATTTATTTTGACCCCACGGTCGATGAATACGAGCGGAGAGCGACCATCAGCCGTTATTGCGGTTCAAACCATCACCATGGCCTGCTTTTGAGTTCTGGTGGCCAACCGAAGATGCAAATTTTCAGCTGACCTCTCTGGCAAGTAAACACGATCATTTTGTTTGTTTCAAACTGCTGGATAACGAATAGTTACTCGTCGGAGAAAACCAAATACGGCAGTTCACCACTTTCGGCCAAGCGAAGCAACTCTTTGGCTCCATCAAGTTTAACTTTTTTTTGTGCATCAGTAACATCTTGCACTTTTTGGAACTTCAATGGCTTTAGTCCAAGCTCATTTTTCAATATTTGCCGAATGGCATATTGCGATATGTTCAGCTCACGAGCCATTTTTCGACCACTGTGACGCGGATTTCGTTCAAGTCGCTTCTTCACTTTTCGAATCATTTCTGCCGATGTTGCTGTTTTTTTTTCGTCCATTTCCTGGGCGTCGCGCTTCGCTGCCAGTACCACGGTAACGAGCAATTGTACGAGACGCAAAAGATATATTCACTTTTAAATGCTGGAGGGCTCTAACGATAGCCACTTGTGGTTTTCCCGCCAAATGAAAAGCAATCACTCTAACACGCTTGAATTTATCACGAATAACTTTTTTTCTGAAAAATTCCCAATAAAATCCTTTTTTGTGCTTGTAAACACTATAATGAGCTGTCATTGGAAAAAATCTGACAGCTGTGGGACGAGCGGTTTAGAAATGACAGCAGTATGAAGTTGGTTGCAATTTTTTCATCTCTCCTTGTATACCCATAAAACTCCTTGAAGGGCGTAACACAGCCCACAATATTTATAAACGTTATAAGAGAACTACTAATGCCGTCGCTATGAAATTTAATACGGTATTTTATTAGTGGGAGTGGCACCTCCCATATAAACAAAAAACGTTTGAACGTGTACTATATAAGAGATACTAATAAAATTTGGTCTAGAGTTGTCGGTTACTATAAACTTTGGAATTAAATGGACTTCGACGTTACTGCTACAGTGGGTGTGGCACCTTCTTTGCATGCACAAAACGTTAAGTGTTATAAAGGGTGTTTTTTTTAGAGATTTGTTTTTCGAATAGAGATAAAACTGGCATTTTATGGTCAAATCTGGCAACTCTAATGTCATTTATGTTCAGTTTGGTTTGCCATTTCATCATGAACAGGTTGACAAAAGAACAACGCTTGCAAATCGTGCAAATTTATTTCGAAAATAATGGTTCAGTTCGCGAAGTTTACCGCAAGCTCCGTCCATTTTATGGTCGACATAATCGTCCATCAGAGCAATTAATTCGGTTAACCATGGATCGTTTTCGCACTACGTTTACTCTATGTGATAATACGCATCCGCAGAGACGTCGAACAGTGCGCACCGAAGAAACAATTGCCGCTGTAGAGCAAAATGTTGAAGAGGACCCGAATGAATCGATTCGCCACCGTGCACAGCAATTGGAGCTTTGTCCATTAACTTTATGGAAGATTTTGCGCAAAGATCTTGGCTTGCGACCTTACAAGATCCAGCTTGTGCAAGAATTAAAGCCGCGAGACCATGCAATGCGTCGTGATTTTGGTGTATGGGCCGAAAATGAGATTGATCTCGATGCTGATTTTCATCGCAAAATTTTGTTCAGTGATGAGGCTCATTTTTGGTTGAATGGCTACGTCAACAAGCAAAATTGCCGCATTTGGAGTGAAGAGAATCCACATGAGACCCTTGAGACGCCATTACATCCACAAAAACTGACTGTTTGGTGTGCTCTATGGGCTGGTGGAGTCATTGGGCCATACTTCTTCCGAAATAATGCTGGAGAGTCAGTTACCGTTAATGGAGTCCGGTATAGAGCCATGATAACCGACTATTTTGTTCCCGGATTGGATGGCATGAATGTGGATGAGTTGTGGTTCCAACAAGACGGCGCTACATGCCACACAGCGCACGTCACAATCGATTTATTGAAGGAAACATTCAATGAGCGCATAATTTCGCGGAATGGACCTGTCAATTGGCCACCAAGATCGTGTGATTTGACACCATTGGATTATTTTCTTTGGGGATATGTGAAGTCGCTCGTCTACGCCAACAAACCAGAAACGTTAGGGGACTTGGAAGCCAACATTCGTGGCGTTATTGCCGACATACGGCCCCATATGCTCGAAAAAGTGGTTCAAAATTGGACCTGTAGAATTGGCTTATTCGAGCCAGCCGCGGCGGCCACATGCCCGAAATCATATTTAAATATTAATGGCATAAAATTATCCTTCCAATAAAGCCAAATTGATGGACATTAAAACGATTTTCTTGTGTTTTATTTCAATTCGAAGCTCTATACCTCTAAAAAAAACACCCTTTATTTAGTGTACTATAGGAGTATTTTTTTTTAAATTTGGTGTAGAAGTGTCGGTTACTATATGCTTTAAAGTTAAATGAAGTTCGACGGGATTTCATTAATGGGCGTGGCATATCGCTTGTAAGCAAAAAGCGTTATATGTCGCATTTGGTGTACTGCATGAGTTATCCAAATAAAATTCTGTATAAAGATGTCAGATACTACAAACTCTGAAATTAAATAAATTTCAACAAGATTGCTTCAGTGGGCGTGCCACCTCCCGTACATTCTTAAATCGTAAAATGATATATTTAGTGTAGTATGGGAGTAATTTTTTTGAAAATTTGCTATAGAAGTGTCGGTTACTATAAGCTTTGAAATCAAATGAATTTCGATGGGATTGTATCAGTGGGCGTGGCACCTCCTATACATGCTAAAACTGTTAAATATTACATTTTGTGCATTATATGAGTGATCCTTATAAAATTTGGTATAGAGATGTCGGTTACTATAGGCTTTTATATTAAATCGAATTTGGCGGGATATCATCAATAAGCGTGGTATCACCCATGATATTCAAACATTTTTTGATTTTTTAAAACATTTTTTTTGACTATTTCAACTTTCTTTAACGTTTTCCTTTCAACTTTTTTCTCTTTCAACTTAATTAAATTTAACAAGATTTTTCAACTTGACTTTTTCGCCCCGTTTCCATTTTTTCCAAATATTCAACTGCTTTCAACATTTTTCGAGTTTTTCAACCCCTTTATCTTTTTACAAGATATCTTATATCTTATCGAAGATATCAGTCTTTTTCTACTCTTTCAACCTATTTCAATTTATGTCAACTTTTTTCGTCATTTTCCATATGGAATTTTTAGCATTTTTCAACTGTTTCGACATTCTTTTCATCTTCTTTCAATTTGTTTCGGCTTTTTTACGATTTTTAATATTTTTTTAAAATATTTCCGACTTATTCAATCCCAATCAACTTTTTTCAATATTTTTCATATTTTTTCGACTTTCAGCAGTTTCCACTTTCTCTATTAGCGATTTTAATTTCGACCTCATTCAACTTTTTCCACACTTTTGTTTTTTTTCGACTTCTTCAAACCCATTCAACCATTACTTCGAGACTTTTAACTTTTTTCGGGTTTTCGACCGCTTCTAACTGTTGCAACAGTTATCAACTATTACTATATTCCTATCTCAAATTTTTTTCAAATTCTATCAACTTTTTTTAATCTTTTCCATTTTTTTCAGACTTTCCAACTTTTTTCCATATTTTTTCCACCACTTATGAAGTTTTCAACATTTGCCTTTGTTAATCAACCTATTTCAACGAATTACATTTTTTCCAAGTTTTTTCGACATAATGCCTATTTTTGCAGATTTTCAGACTGAAAACGAAAAACTGAACTATGTTCGGTCTCCTGATACTAAATATTATGAAGGAAAGTTTGGTTAGCCAAAATCCAAAGTTGCAGCTGCAGTTTTTCAGAAATTTTGTTTATGAAAAAATATTTTTTTTTACATTTTGTAATCCTTTACAATAATTGTATCAATTGTGAAAGCTAACAGTGTAAAGCGAGGTGCTTAAATTATTATTATTATCATACCTCTTCGGATAAAATATATAAAATCGAATGATTTTCAAAAACAGAAGATAGAAGCCTTCGAATAGGTTTTTCTGTAATAATTTAAAAACTATGAAATCAACACTTATTTGAAAAAAAAAGTCTCAACCATATTCCACCTTTGTATGGAAGGAACGTAAGCGGATTTTTTTCATGTTCACACATTTTTGTTCTTCTAACCTAAAAAAAATTATAGCCACCGATTTTTGTTTTTCTCCAATAACTTCAAAACTATATTAGATATTGCACAGTTTTTAATATTTTTGAAATGAACATTACCAAGTTAATGGATATTTATACCCATTTTAAAGAAAATGCTTCAACCACATCCCATCTTTGTATGGACGGTAGGCGTGTTCGGTGCAGTTATTTTAATTTTTTTCTAAATTTTTTGTTGTTTTTCTTAAAAAGCATTTGTACGAGTTGTTGACAAATTTAGCTAAAGTAGAGGATTGATCGTTCCAAAGGGTATCATATCCAAAAACTTTATCAAAATCGTTAGAACCGTTTTTGAGCAATATTGAATAAAATTTTTTATGATGAAACGTGACATGGTGGAGTGTATGTAAATATGTTACTTATGATCGCCATCTATCTACCAAATGCCATTACAATATTTTGTGTAGTTCGTGAGATTAGACCATATATGAATTTATTTTACTGCTATCATGTGTCGAATATATTTTGCTATGAAAAAATGTGCCACAAAAGAGCAAAGCCAAAAAGAAGGCACAGTAAATATTTGTTTTTAGCGGCAGATATAAAAAACATGAGTTTTCTAGTGACAAAACTTACATACATATAACTCATAAATGAAAAATTTTTTTCTGAACAATTTTGTTGCTGTCGGCTGTAAGTTTTCATAGCCTATGTGACGTCAAATCTTGTTGGGGGACTTTTGCAGGGAGCAAGAGAATGTTTTGTTGAATTCTAAATTTTATAGGGAGAACAAACGACTTATTTTATATACAATATGTAGTAACATAAATTGATGACAATATTTCAATTAAGAAAAATTTTAATATTTTTAATTATAGTGGTATGCATAGGGTATAAAAAATTATCAGCGGCGCAAAAAATTAAAAGAACCGCAATATCAAAAGGGCATATAAAGGTCAATTACCTACATGGTGTCAAAAAATAATTAGATTACAAATGGGCTGACTAATTAGGAACAAAATTTCATAGGCTTACTTGTAATAATTGATTCATTTTTCTTGAAAAAAAGTGTGTGTGATCAATTAAAAATTAAAATTATCTTTTTGATATTATATAATATATAAAATAGTTTCCAGTGTAGGAAAATAATAGTTATAATGAAAACAGAAATATAAGAAAAACAAAACAAATAAGATGCTTTTTTTTTAAAACACGACCGTGAACGTATAGGGTAATTTGTCAGAAAACTTAAGAACTCGAAAAACTAGCAAAAAAAACTGGTGCGTTTCGTAAAAAAGTATACTTTTCAAAGGCATTTGTGATGGGTTTTGAACAAAATGTCCAGCACCATTGAGCTGCTGGGTTGATTTGCATAACGAATTTGTATATAACTCAATTTCATAAAAAATCAATAGAGAGGTCGATTCTTTTTCTGTGAAAAAAAAATGTTTCAAGAATTTTTGTTTTGATATAAAACCTCACTGAATATAACTCACAGTGATATTTAAAATATGGTCAAACTGTTGATCTCAAATCATATCACCTCACAAATTTCAATTTTGAAAACTCATTAATTCCCAATATTTTCACATTTCGTTTCAACTTTTGATTTTATATATGTATATATATGTATACTCAGAAATGAAATTGACGCAAGTTTTTTAAGGTGACCACATAAATATCAGTGAAAAATTAGCCTTGAATCAATGGTTTCCGATCTTTACATAATAACATCATATTCATCATTTCTGTCAGATTTAAGTTCCTGAACGCTCAGGAAAAATTTTTATTGGGAATGTAAATATTTAAATAAAATCTATAATATCACATAATTGGGTAAAAACCTAAAAAATTAGTTACAAAATTAAATAAAATAAAATTATTCAGCGGTGTACGTCTACAAATCAGGCCAAACAACGCTTTCAATAAAATCCAAATGCGCTGAAACTTTGGTATATAAGCTCGGTATATCAGAGCCGCAACCAAATCCGACCGATGTAATGCCGACCACTCTATATTGTCTTTTGTCCTCATCTAAGACCATATTAAGCGGACCACCTGAATCACCCTGACAAGTGTCCGAAGTTTTACCCGGATCAAAAGCGCACAGTTGTGATTCAATTAGACCACGTTTTTCACCATTATTTATGTAAGTAGCGTTGCATGTTTGTAATGGCGAAATTTTTAACTTGGCTTTCAGCAGTATCTTGGAAGTGCTGCGTGCTGTAAAGAATGTGGATTTTTTTTTAAAATATTTCTTTTACAAATAAACTATGTGCGGCCTTATCTTACTCTTTAATTCAGTTATACCCCAACCAGTGGCATATAAACCAAATTCCTGTGGCGGATCTGCAGCATCAGTGTATAAACATGTTGGAGCAATATCTGCTGTCATATTTATGTCATGTTCGAGTTGCAATAAAGCAACATCATTATATTTCAATAGAAGGCTATAGTCTGGGTGTATATAGATTTTCTAGAAAAAACGGAATTAAAGTGATATATATTAAGTTTTTAATCTGATTTCATAATTTTTTTTAAAAAATTTCGTGCATGTCTTTCTTATTCAACTAAGTTCTCGCTGTTTGTCAATAGATGGCGCTAGCGGTAAGAGCTGGTCGATTTGGTTCACATCGAAACGTTATGAATCTAGCCTAAACATATGGTAAACAAACCGATTTGACACTTCTAAGATTTGTGTTTTCATAGTCTGTTTGTGGTTGCTCGAAAATGACTGATTTTGTGCCAAATAATCGTCATTTGCGGGAAGTGTTGATTTTCTTATTTCAATCGAAGAAAACGGCGGCTGACGCGCATCGAGAGCTCCAGAAAGTTTACGGAGATGGTGTTCTGAGCGAAACAACGTGCCGAGATTGGTTTCGTCGATTTAAAGACCATGATTTCGACATCGACGATCGACCACGAGGAAGGCCAAAAACCTTCAATGATACGGAATTGGAGACATTTCTCGATGTGGATTCGGCCCAAACTCAAGAAGAACTTGCTTCAGTATTGGGAGTTACCCCAATGCGAACAGAGGCACGATAAAGTAATCCTATTGCATGAAAACGCTAGGCCTAAATCAGTGAAAACATACTTGGAAACTCTCAAATGGGAAGTCCTACCCCACCCGCCGTATTCCCCAGATATTGCCTCGTCAGACTACTACTTGTTCCGTTCAATTTCACATGGTCTGGCGGATCAGCAGATCAATTCCTATGAAGAACTCGAAAAATGGCTTGATTCGTGGATATCCTCAAGAGACGAACACTTCTACCGTGATGACATTTAAGCTCTACCAGAAAGATGAGGAAAAGTGGTATCTAGCATTGGGCAATACTTTGATTGATTCATCAGTAACTATATTTTGACAATAAAGTTGCATTTTGTAACAAAAAACAGCGAGAACTTAGTTGCGCACCTAATACAACAAATCAATCTGCACAAATCGATTCCTCCATTATTTTAAAAAGTCATCGTATGTAATTTTTTTTAATTTAACATAAAATGCAAAAAATCTTGAAAAATGTGTTCGTGTTCAAGAACTGATTCATTTTCAGAATTTTTATAATTTGGCATTGACTTTTATTATAATGGTATCCATGATGGCCGGTATTATTTTTGTTATTGCAAGTCATGGAGGGCATTACCCGCCTCTTTTGTGACTTGATTCTTCAGCATGCAAAAAACCTTCTTTTCACTCATATCGAAGTAAAAACTTGTGAAAGATCACAAAATAACATAGTGTTTATACATCACCGCCTGCCTGGAAAGGCTTAAGGCCACGGTGCGCCTTACCACACTTGAATTACTTTACATAGGTGTCTAATTATAGGATGACTGCTGTTGGAAACAGTTATCAAGTAAAGCTATGTTTATGGAGATAACTTCGTCCTTGGTTTGAGTTGAGAGCTACCCACATCTCCTGCAATTTTAAGAACGACCACTATGTTATGAAATTGCAAGCCCACATTGAGCGTAACACTTTGCTCTCCACACGATTTGGGTTTCACGCAACTGTCAAGCTTGGCTCAAAACGAGTCAAGTACAGTACAGTTAACTATCCACTACCAGCTTGTGTTTACCACAACGTCCATTATATTAAACTGACAATCGCAAAAGCATAAAACAGCACAATATTTTGACACGTTTTTGCCAGCTAAGGACTTTTTGGAATACGAGCACCTTCTAGAAATTTCGCTTTTTCCTTAAATAAAGCACCACTCGTTCAATTTGATCATAACATATTAAGGGTAGCATATAAGAGAGAAGTGTCTGAAACTAGAATCTTAAGGGTGGATATCACATCAACAATTTCAATTTGTTTTTGCAACAAAGACACAAAATGGCCGGGATTTGTTAAATAAGCATTGCATCACCCATAGAAGCAAAAACTTGAACATGAAACATGAACCTCTATTTCCAAACTTATCTTCAAACTAAGTTTAAATCGACACTTATTATTTTAAAACGGCTAAAGGAATACTTCACTCCTATCGATTCTCGTTCTAAATATTTGAGGTATATTAAGTGTGTGAGTGCTCGGAGCCTGGGGTGCTTCAATACAATTTACTAAGCACCTGTCCTTTGTTCCTACTGTATTTCCCAACCAGTTTCAATTACAATTTCACTAAATGCACGTGGCTTACGGCCAAACGCCCCATACAAGTTACGGCCTCATTCAAGCTAAACTAGACATAATTCTCAAATTTGGTCCGGGTTCTTGAAACTGTTTTGAAGCTGCTAGATCGAGTATTACGGAGTGCGCTCTAAAGAATAATATGAGCTGGTTCCATTAGACCGGATACAGCAAATTGTTGCATTAAAGCTCAATAGATCATTACGCTGTCGACATTACAATTTCCATATTGTTCCCTTCACTCTCAAAGGCTTTCCTTAAGTGTTAGTAAAAACAGTTGTCAGGGTTATCTAAAACATGAACCGTCTGGTATATTTCATATATCTTATTACTCTTAACTCTCATTGATAAATAGATATCTCTACTCACCTTAATTCGTACAGTAACAGCATTATCTAATTGTTCCTTATCTGTGAAATCAACAATCCCAAGTCGTACAACTTTGGCTACGTCACGAGATCTAAAGCAATGCGCTGCAGATAAAACAAATCTTTTATCGATTAAAGTTCCACCACACCTGAAGTTATAGTTTTCACTTTTATCATCATCTGATGATAAAAAACCAATGGCAGCCATATGTGGAAATTCACCTAACGCCGTCTCGTTTCCATTAAGAATGTTTGGTACAAGCGCTGCCGAAAGTAGTTCTTCGATTTTCCTACATGCTGTCATATAATAAAAAAAGAAACCATTAAGCAAATTTTTATTTGTTAACTTAAAAATATCATTTATATATGAAACCTCATCCCAAAAATGTGTAAACTAAAAAGTTTAACTTGGAAAAAATAAAGCGAGCATTATTGCTTCAAATGGAGAAATCGGGGGTGAAGCTTTAACAATAAGGCTAAAAGAGGTGACATTATTTAAAAGTCTTTGCAGACGAATTGCCCTTGCTGAAATATTTCAAAAGTAATTTATTTAATATCATTATTAATTTGATTATTTTGTTTTTATTTGCGAGACTTGAATAGGTACAACCCTACATTATTCTTTATGTAATTTTAATCAATGTAACCCATTCAGTTAATATGACCGTCATATATGAATTATGGGTGCAGACGTGTTGGATGCTTTCGATTTGAAGATCAGACAATAATGGACAAAAATACTTCTTACATTTTAAGCTTAGCTTAGTTTTATTTAGGAGTTTAGTTTTATTTAAGAGACCCAGTTGGAATCAAACGTGCATAAAAAAATCAAAAGTGCATAAGTGAACTGCGCAATGTCAGTTGAGAAAAATGCAGGTCAAAAACATTATTTCTTCGAAAGAATATTTTTTTCGTATGTATTATTGGCTGATAACAAAATTGAGATACTAAAAAAACAACTCTTTCATGCATCATTGTTGTAAAAATACTAATATTCATGGAAAAATAGTTTTAGCTCTCGGAAAAGTACTTTTTATTTTTATTGAAGAGTTTTGAGTTTAACAATTTTTTGTATAACCATGCCATGCTTTCGCATTTTTTTTTTATGTCAACATTTATGTTTATTTATTTACATGAGTGATGCACGAATTTCTACTGGGTAATGTTTTGCTTACGTGTGGATTTCTACTCATATTTAGCGCGAAACTCATGTGAAAAAGTCATCTCGCTGTCGACGTTTGGGCAATGAAGTTGAATTTACCTACCCTAGACGATCAATATTTTTGAAAATCAGGCCAAGACAGAAAATTCTCTGTTGCACTTTAATTTTCAATCAAAATTTCTGCCGATCTCTTTCAATGATTGACTCAATCTGAAACTATGCCTCTAAGCCATAGATGGGCAAACTTTTGGAAACAGGAGCCACTAACAACAATTGTAACAACAGTGTATAAACCCCACCATAATTTTGATCTTGATAGCTATTTTTACTATCTGCCATAACCCAAAAGCCAATTCAAAGAATCAATCAAGAGCAACGGTCTAGGTGCTATTGCGTTATAAAAAACAAAAAGAATCGCAGCTTCTAACCGGCAGATTTATTTTTTACAATTAAAGTGTCATTAAGAAAAACAGAACCAGATGAAAGATTTATCAATTGTAAAAGCTCACAGTGTGAGAGGCGGTGCTTCAATTTAGATAAGAGTTCCGATAAAACGAGGGTAACAGGTCGCGGGAACTTTTACCTTTTCATCACCCTTGACATAAAAAATATGAAATCAAATGCTTTTCAAAAACGGATGAGATAATCCTTAAAAACGTGTTTTCTCTAATAACTCGAAAACTATAAAAGATATTGCATAATATGTAAAGTTTTTGAAAACAGTATTGCCAAGTTAATGAAAATTGATACCCATTTTGAAGAAAAAGTCTCGACCCCATCTTACCTTTGTATGGGAGGAAGGCGTGTCCGTGTGCCGATTTTAATATCATATTCCCAAAATTTTTTATTTTTCCCACTCAACAAACATCTGAACCATATTTCAAGCGTGTAGCGAAATGATTACTATATATGGTCAACGTTCCATACAAACCCATCCACATGCGACGGTCGCAAAATCCGTCCGTAGAGGAAAACTATGTAGCGTTTACGTCAATTTCATTATGAAATTAAATAAATGGGACAAGCTAAAAATATTTAAAAAATGCGAAAATTCCAGCACATTAAGTTCTCTTTTCTTATTCTATATATATATATATATATATTCAATATTCAATCAATGAATGAAAGCTTACGATCGGCAAAAATGTTTGGAGAAAAAAATTTGGTGGAAACGATTGACTTGGCGCTAGGGAGTGAAACATGGAAGACGACATCTATAAAAAATTGGTTCATCTAGCGAACAAAGAATTTTGTTTATGAAAAGCTATCTCTGGGTCAAAATCTGTCTGGATTGTACAAGTAAATGTGCCATCACCCTAAATTTAGGATACATTTCGGCACATCTCGCGTATTATTCAAGCTATTGCAATAAAATTTTGTATGTAGATGCCGATCTCGAATATCATTTATTGAACTAAAAGAAGCCTGTACTTGTAAAGTGGGCGTGGTTTTGTTTGACTTTATCATTTTCTTTTCGAACTATTTAACATATTTCCGCTTTTTCAACCTTTTTAGACTTTTGCCAACACTTTCCAAATTTTATTGAGTTTTTCAGCCTCTTTCAACTGATTCAAAAATTTTTAACCTCTTTCAACTTTATTCAACATTATTCATTACTTTTCGACTTTTTCAAAATTTTTCAACTAATTTCAGCTCTTCAGCCTTTCTCAATATTATCAAAAATTTTCTGCTTTCCAATATTTTTCATACTTACATACAGACTTTTTCAAAAATTTTCAACTGTTTCTAAATTTAAGAACCTCTTTCAACTTTGATCAACTTTTTTCGGGGTTTTCAACCTCTTTCAACTTTTTCAGACTTTTTCGACTGATTTTTAACCTCTTTTAACTTTTTGTAACATTATTCATTTCTTTTCGACTTTTGCAAGATTTTTCAACTAATTTCGGCTCTTCAGCCATTTTCAATATATCTTCAAAAGTATTATGATATTTCAATAATATCCATACTTTTTCGACTCATTCAACTTCTTTCAACTGTCTCAACATTTTCCATAAATATTCGACTTTTTCAATTATTTTCAACCGTTTTTAAATTTTTGAACCTCTCAACTTTTTTCCAGTTTTTCAAATCTCTTTCAATTTTTTTAAATTTATTTTCGATTTTTTAATCTCTTCCAAGCTTTTTCAACTATATCCATTTTTTGGCTTCTCTGACATTCTTCAATTTGATTTGACTTTTTCAACTTCTTCAATATTTTTTAAATCTTTCAGACTTCTTGAAGTTTTTTCTATATCTTTTCGAATTTTCGCAAAGTTTTTTCATCATTTTTCGTTACGATCTTATCAACCTTTGTCCACCTTTTTAACATTATCCATATAAGTACTTTTGTTTTGACTGTTTTAGATCTCCGAGAGCGATCTTTTTTTATATTCAGAAATTTTTATTGTTTTAAACTTTAAAACATCGGTACCATATAAAGAGAATTGATTGGACAAATTGGTGTAATGGATGAATTTTTTAATACGTTTGGCTTTAATATAATAATCTACCAAATCAATTTGGTATAACATGCGTAATAAAAACTTTTTTTTTATATTTTGAAAAACTTTTTTTTTAATATTTCGAAAAACTTTTTTTTTATTTCTTCAGAATATCTAGCCATAAGTACATTCAGACTATAAGATTAGTAAATTCTCACAAAGCCCAAATGCTTTCACTGATATGAACTCAAAACGTAGTATATGCTAATAGCAACAGGACTAAAGTCCTGAATTGATTGCATAAACGATGCTTAAATTGGTCGATTTTTCGATTCAATATTTGTTGTACTCTTTGGTACTATAAAATTTCCGACACAATTCGACTTTTTTCGAATCTCCATATGTATTCAATGATCCCTGGATATACTTAAATTTCTGATTCTTTTACTGTATTTTTACTTGCATAAGGATGTGTATAGGTATAAACGTATTTCTTACCTGTTACTGCCGGTCGTAAACCTGAGGGTGGTGATCTAATGGCAGATGAGCCAGAAAAATTAATTGGGACACCTGCGCTATTACTTCTGTTGAATCCTGTTTTATTGCAGCCGTAGGCGCTAAAACGATTAAAAATATATAAATTAAATGACATCAAAATGTCTTATTGAGAGTTTATAGTAGGAGCTTCACTATCATAAACTCTCTCTAAATCAATTATAAATTATTATGACCTAGACAGCATGCGAAACTTCTAAAATTCAAAAAAAAAATAGTGGCGTTCCCAGAGGATGGAATGACCTTTACTGAGCTTTATACCAAAACGATTGACAATAACAAAACCAGTTGAAGAAGATCTATTGATTGACCCATTTCTTCGACTGAGAACTATTTTGCCGTGAACGTTTTTCAAAACGCTGAGACCATTCTTTGATATCTTTGATCTCTTCTGAGGTATATGGTGTCGCCATTACGGTAATCTCTCGCGATATAGTTGAATTGTTGTGCCTTATACCCAAGAAAATGCACTGACCGTAAATAACTAATATAAAGTAGAACTTGCAGAGATATTCCAAAACTTTCATATGGTGCTCATACTTAGAGCAGGATTGTGGGATGTGCTTTTCAAAATACATTAGAAATGTCTAGTCTAACTTCCGATACCGAACCTCGATCAATGTAATCTAACTCAGATACCTAATGTTTAAGAAAAACTTTTACAAAAAAAATATTGACGGTCAAATCGTTGTACGAGCTGAGATGTACGTTTAAAGTTGGCTCCTAAAGTGTGAACTGGTGAAAGCCAAAACAGACTTGTGTCACCCATTAGCAGGTTGAATTAATTAATTTATTCCTTTTATTGTTTTTTCAAGGATACAAAGTAAAAACATTGACAGATTTGATGATTTGCTAATGTCTTTCGATTATTTAATTAATGTTCAATTTAATCTGTTTCGGTCGTATTTATTTAAACACCCGATATTATACCTATTCTATATTTTAATGACTTTGACAACAACCTATATTAAGGTCATTAAATTCATTTAAAGGTCTCGCTGTACAAAAATTTCCCATATCACGAATATTGAAGAAACCGATGAACGCTTGTTTAGTATCTAAACGAATCCAAATCAACTCACTATGAAGTTGCAACTGAGGATGTTCAAACTAAGAGGCACAGATCACAACAGCTTTAACTCTCCAACTCAATTAAAAATAGGACACTTTTGCAATTTTTTAACAAGTAATCTCGAAAATGATAAATTTTGAGTTGTGCCTTTTCAGTAGAATGTGTGCGATAAGAAAATAAATATGTCTCCCATTAGTTTAACCATAGAAGTTACCGAATTAACTTGTGATCATAAGGAAAAAAAAAGTTTTTGAATTGTTTCTAGATTTCTTCTACAATTAGAAGCCATTTCTCATAACTTGACTTTACACACTTACGCAAACTTACCCCTTAGGACAGCAAATAACCTCTTCTGCTTTAAGAAATCCACAACGAACTGGATCATCAATTGTAATTTTTCCACACTTTATGGCTCCTTCAAGTACTGGACAATTACTGGCCGGCCGACAGATGCCAGGTGTTGTATCCTTCATTACACATTCATCACCATCTTAAAATTAAAATAATGAAAAACTTTTCAGTTAATTTTCAATGGTAAAAAATTAGTCTTTAAAATCATCTTTAACGCGGATATTAAATAGGTCAAAGGTCAAGATGTATGTAGAGATTTCACCGTTTTGTGCACACCAAGGAAAAAATAATATTTCAATTTCTTCGCATAAAAATAAAAAAATTAAACCAGACATAAATGTATTCGCTTTAAACAAATAGATGGATGACGTTGATTAAAGTCGAATAAGGTTGATGAAATCGCAAAAGTATGTAAATTGTTAAAACAAGTTTGCGATAAATTTAAAAAAAAATTGAAAATAGTCCGAAAATTTTTAAAAATATTGAAGAAGTTGAAAATGTCGAATCAAGTTCAAAAATGTCGAAGAAGCCAAAAAATGGATATTGTTGAGAAAGAAAAAAATTTTATAAAATTGAAAGAGGTTGAAAACCTCGAAAAAAGTTGATCAAAGTTGAAAGAGGTTCTTAAATTTAGAAACAGTTGAAAATTTTTGAAAAAGTCTGTATGTAAGTATGAAAAATATTGGAAAGCAGAAAATTTTTGATAATATTGAGAAAGGCTGAAGAGCTGAAATTAGTTGAAAAGGTTGAAAAAGTCGAAAAGTAATGAATAATGTTGAATAAAGTTGAAAAAGGTTAAAAATTTTTGAATCAGTTGAAAGAGGCTGAAAAACTCAATAACATTTGGAAAGTGTTGGAAAAAGTCTAAAGAGGTTGAAAAAGCCGAAAAATGTGAAATAGTTCGAAAAGAAAATGAAAATACCACGCCCACTTTTCTAAGACAAGCTAATTTCAGTTCAATAAATGATGTTCGTGATCGGCATCCACATACCAAATTTTATTGCAGTCGTTTGAATAATACGTAAGATGTGCCGAAATAAATCCTAAATGCAGATCCAGAGATAGTTTTTATTAACGAAATACTTAGTTCGCTAGATGAACCATTTTTTCAGAGATGTCGTCTTCCATGTTTCAGTCCCCGGCACCAAGTCAATCGTTTCCACTAAGTTTTGTTCTTCGAACATTTTTGCCGATCGTAAACTTTTATTCATTGATTAAGATCTTTAAAAATTTATAGAATAAGAAGAAACAACTAAATATGCTTGGATTTCCCCATTTTTTGACCTTTTGTAATAAACTAAACAAATTTTAAATATTTTGGCTTTTCCCTAATTTTTGGAATTTCATAATGAAATAGACATAAACTCTACATATTTTTCCACTACAGACGGAATATGCGAGCGTCGCCCAGTGGATGGGTTTGTATTGAACGTTGGCTATATAAATACATATATAATAATTTTGGTATAATCTTGAAATTTGTTACAGATGTTTTTAAAGTTAAAACCAATAAAGTTGGGAATTTGAAATCAAATACTGCCCACGGGCACGCCTTCCTCCCATACAAAGGTTGGATGTGTTTGAGACTTTTTCTTCAAAATGGATATCAATTTCCATTTATTTTCCAATGCTGTTTTCAAAAACCTTACAAATTATGCAATATATTTTTATACCCCACACAGAGGGTATATTCACTTTGTCATTCCGTTTGTAACGCATAGAAGGGGGCGTGGCAGGTATGGAAAAGTATATATATTCTTGATCAGCGTCACCACCTGAGTCGATATAGCTATGTCTGTCTGTCTGTCTGTCTCTCTGTTGAAATCAGGTTTACGAGAAAACTAAGCAAGCTAACTCTATGAAATTTGGCACACAGGTCAAACCTTCTTGCAAGCTGCTAGCATATAAAAATTGGCGATATCGGTTCAGGGCCACGCTTTTCGCCCATACTCTATGTAAATATACCCAAGTCCATTTTGAAAAAAAGTTGCTGCGATTTTGATGAAACTTGGTGATTTGGTGAAGATGAGAACAAAATTAAGATTAGGCTAGGTCTTAAGTTTGCAAAGGCTCTTAAAGGGGCGTGGCACAGCCCTAAATTTTAATTTTTATAACGCCATAGCTCGTAAACCGTGCAAGATATTGTGATGAAATTTGGTACACGCATACAGATCTTATACATCTTGAATTGCGCATAAAGTGGTCGGAATTGTAAAAGTGGCCGTGGCACTTTTTAGTAATTGAAAATTTAGATTTCGTATAACTCCAAATTGGCACACACGATTTTCATAAAAATTTTCGGGATGGTACCACTGAAAGCAGTCGTCAATACAAGTTTATTCAATATTCAGGAAAATTTTGTTGAAGGGCGTGGCACAGCCTACAATATTTATAAACGTTATAAAAAGATAGCTAACAACGCAATCGCTATGAAATTTAATATGGCAGATATACTCGCTTAAAGGTGTCTTCTTGCAAAATTTTGGAACAATAGTGCCGGTGGGTGTGGCACCTCCCATATAAGCAAAATACGTTTAATGCTATAGATAGTGTGCTATGAGAGTAGTCTTCATAAAATTTTCTGTAGAGGTGTCGGTTACTATAAGCTTTGAAATTCAATGAAACTTGACAAGATTGCATCAGTGGGCGTGGCACCTCTCTCATTAACATAAAGTTGTAAGTGCATTTTAAGGCAATTGCACCAATAGGCAATTGATCTGAAATTTGAAGTAAGTGGTTTACTGGGTATTAGGTACATATGAATCATAAAGCTTTTGAAATAGCAACAGTGAGCGTGGCACCTCCCATACAATTAAAACACCTTAAGTGGCATTACTATCTAAGTAAATGAGCAATCATACTGAAATTTGATGTAAGAGGTTTGTTTATGGAAGGCTATTTTTGGATCAAAATCTGACTGGATTGCACCAATGGGTGTGTCACCGCCCTAAATTTTAGGAATAATTACGGCACATATCGCAAACTATGCAAGCTATTGTCATTAATTGAAACAAAAGTGGGTGGAATTGGAGAAGTGGGCGTGACATATTTCGTGTTTTTCATTTCTATTCTATTTTTTTCAACATTTCCCATATTCGTTTGACATTTTCAGTTTTTTCCAACACTTTTCAACATTTTTGAACCTTTTTACATTATTTTCGACTTATTCAACCTCTTAAACATTGTTTTAACATTTATTAAAAAAGTACTTTCAATGTAGTCTAGGGTATGTGAGTTTCGGTCTGGCCGAAGATAACACCTTTACTAGTTTTTTATTGAAATAAACTCACTAAGGCGGTGGGCTTATCTATTAATTATGCGAGTCAAAATAGAGGGAGGGGTGACTATGAAAATCTCACGTCAACTTTTTTTGATGCAGAGAGTATACATCGTTATAGAAAATTACATTTTGTATCATTTCAATTCGGTATGTTCGGCATGGGAAATCTTTCGCACTGTTTCTGATTCGGCAATGTTCTACGACTACTATTGCCCATCTCTTTTGGTGATTAAGTCAACTATTTATAGCAGATGCTGCAAGACGTGTGGCATGTACTGAAGAGCTACTTTGTGTCGTGGACGATAAGCTGGAGTGACTACACTAGAAGGATATAGATATGTACGTCTAATATACTACCTACTTTACCAAAAGACATGGACGTCATGTGTCCAATCATCACAATAGAGGAAGTGTTGTTGCTGCCTATTTTTTTGTTACGTGAACTAAATTTAATAAAATTCGTTATACTGCACCTAAAAACCAGTCTCAGTTTTCTTCACTTATCTTACTAAAAAAAATGTAGTACTCGTAGGTACATAGAACACTTGAGGGTTAACACCTAGGTATTTTGTAAAATGAAGCAAAATATATGAACACATCAAATAAATTTAATTATTTACAAGTTAGAAGGTAAGTCTCATGAAAGGGATGGGGGGTCCAGATCTCACCAAATCTTACCAAGGAGAGGGGAGTCAGAAATTTGAAAAAATCACCTCACGTATTTAATGAACAGCCCCTAACAACAAAATTGGACATCTGAGAAAACATTGATCTGAAATTGTAAAACTGTTTAGCGAATTGAATCAACTGTTTAGCAAGAAATATCAGCAAATGCTGAATAATTCTGTTAAATTTAATTTCGAAGCCTTAAAGCTATTTGAGTAACAGCAATTTAATTTAAAGAGCAAAATTAACTAACAAATGAATTCAACTGTAGCCAAAAAGCGTATATCTTCAAGAGATGTTGTCCGAACTTTGTAAAAGCTCTCTGAAATTATCATACACCACACATAAACCAAGCTCACTGGGTTAACATCATTACTACATCCAGTATATGACGTCATATGCAATGAGCGAAAAAACACTAGAGAGAGAGAGAGAGAATAAAGTTTTGTAGATCACTCGAGAACACGTGGAGTAATCTAGCTGTAAATATGTTATCAATTATTTTACTTTTAAAATTTTTTTGAATCAGAAATGTGCTAATGAAGCATTTCTTGGGAGAAATTCAACAGATTTTCAATTTGGCTAAAACCGTTTTTATTTTATTGAATGTACTCTAGAGCTAAGCAACAACAGTTTTTCAAAGGTAAATTTGAAGGTTAGGCCTCTATAGATCAAAAGCCGTTGAGAAAAGTATTAGGAATAAATTCAAATTGTATAAGTTACACCTATTGCAACAAAACACTTTTTCGTCATAAGTCAAAAGATTTATTAGACCAACCAAAAAAAAAAAGTATTTCATGTTGGATTAAAATTAATTTAAGCATAAAACTTTGTGATAAGAACTACTATCCGATTCGTTTACTTCTATGTCTAGAGACAGTTATTCTTTTTGATTTTACTAACGGTTCCAGCAGTCCCACTTACCCGCCCAACTGCATAAGAGTCGCTTCCGTCTATCCTAAGGATCAGTGACCATACACGAACTGTTATTTAGTGAAGTTGAGACGCACGATTTCTGATAAAAAAAATATAGCTTTTCTGAGCTATGCAGTAGTAGAAAGAAAAATAGAAAAATTTTAATTTGTATCAAGGTAAATAAAAATTGTTATATAACATTACACAGGTGTAATAAGAAAATAAAGCGAATAGAATGAAATGGTTTCAAAAGTCGAGAATTTCATATATAAAGTCTTAAGACACGAAAATTACTCAGATATCTTCTTGGATCACTAAAGTTATTCAGTGCCGTCAGAAGGAACGAGCAAAGCGCGCAGTTGCACAGGGCACCGCCACTCATGGGGCGCCAAATTTTGAAAAATAAAAGACATACAATAACAATTGTTTTATGGCTGTCTTGGTGTGCAGAAATGAATACAAGATTTAAACAAGAATGTATTTCTTGTACCTTGTTATGCACATTCCTTAAGCTTAGTTCTAAATGACGCGTGCAACATCATCAAAAAAATGCTGTAATTTTTTTTGGGACACTACAAGAAACTTATAACTTTCCCAGCGATTAGACGCATCTTTGGGCAGTTTTTTTACGCCACATGGGTACAAATTCAAACTTAAAGCCACTAAGCATTAGTCGCTGGGAAAGCAGAGTTGAATCAATTCGTCCATTTCGTTACAATGCAGGGAGCACGTTGTTTGAAATCAGTCATGATTGCTCATATAATGCTGATTTGAAGAAGAATTTCTCTTCTGAAAAATGCAATTTTATCCGTTTTGCTGCTGCATTGTGATATGGCATACTGTTTCAATTCAAATTATTTTAATTTGAAAGTCCTTACAAGCCATTAACATCGAAATGTCGTGAGCTGTTTCTAGCTTAACAAGAGTTCTTGAGTTTTTGCAAAAGAATTGACAGGAGAAATTAACGCTGAAACAACGTTTCGGTTAGATCCTCCTGTAAGATCTCATAAAAAAAGCAAATACTTTCATACGCAGCTGCAAATGAGCCAATTTCGGATCCTAAAAGCAAGTTTAAGATAAAATGATACAGTGTTAGATGCAACAATATGGTCTGTAAATCAACGTTTAGAAAAGTTAAGGAGTCATTAGAACTCGTTTTTTTATATGACATCGGATTCCTTAAAATTAAAAAAGTTGAGACACGCGCCAAATGTCATTAACTTTGCATTGACATTGACCCTTGCGAAATATTAAATGAATTTACTGCGCTACCTGAGCTAATAGAGCCAAAATCGACTCTACTAAAAGCATTGGAATTTATATCCAGCCTTGAGTTTTTTGCTCCAACCGTAGCTATTGCCTTGCAAATACTGCTTACCTTACCAATTAGGTTTTTTGTTATTGTTGTAAGAGCTCGAAGAGCCAAACGAGCTATGCGCTGCGCATTCTTGGTCGAGAGCACCAATGATCGCAGGATTTGTCTTCTAGAACTTAAATATTCTGAACGAACTTATGTGTCTATGGATTGAAACTCATGTTTGGAACTTTTGACAAGTTATACAAAAATTAGTGTCGTGGGGCAGGACCCATAAAAATATGGCGAATAGAAATGGCAACAGCGAATTAAATAAACTCATTTATATTATTATGGATCAAAGTACACTACTAAGCAATATTAATGACTAATGCATATGAAACGCACAGAGAGTAGATCTATCTAAAAATGACGCCATGGGTAGTGACTTAGTTAAAGGCTCTAAATGGGAACCACATTCATATAGAGTTTTTTTCGGTTTTTACCTGAAAAGCAATACATCTATTAAAATATTTATAACCACAAAAACTATTTTTTTTTTTAAATTCCACAATTGATTCTTAAAAATTGCATCAATCGAAACTACGGTTATTTTACAATTCTCCGAAAGATGTCTACGCTTAACACTGCAATAGTAATCATATGAGTTTTTGCCTTAAGATTACTCACCATAGTACACATTTAATTACCCAACTATACGAGTATTCAGTATGAAATAATATTACTCACCAAATAATTGCGCACCGACTGCAGTATTCAACAATGCCCAGCTTAGTACATAACACCGGATGTATAAGTTATTTCCCAAGGTCAATAACATTTTGCCTCAAGTGTAGTGCTCACTAACTAATAAAAGTCTCTTTGGAAGACACCGCTACAGCACAAACCGAAATAACACTTTTCTTTGTTTTCACTGCAAATAAATTGAAATTAATTGTAACAATTTTTATGCGAATATGCATAGGCATTACAATTAGAAAATTCAAAAAAAAAAAGCATGACTTTTTTTACTTCAGAATAACCACGTAATTATAACTATACAATTTATTTTAATCACAAGTCTAAAGAGAGAGTGCTCGCGAAATATGAAACATTTAATTCGCTGTATCATAAAATTCCCTCCAAATTGTTTCTACTTTTTGGTTATCTTATATACAAGAGTGTAATGCGCTTTGAGATATCGATGAGTCGATTTGTCATAATTATAACAGCAATGAATCCTTATCCAGCTTATATGGAAATGGTTTGTAACGCTTTGGCTCAAAATACATTGAATTGATATTAGTAACTCCTTTTATAAAACAACATATTTGAGCTAAAAAAGGTCACTGTGTACTTATTTTTTTTATTTTTTAAAGTTCAACACCCTTTTTTTTAAGAATAAGTTTTTTGCAAAACCTTACACGCAAATTAACATTTGATTTTTATTTGCTTATGCTGTTTCTTGAATTCAGCGTGTACAAAAAACTTTATTCGCTTTGTTGTGTTTTTGACTCACGATTGCTATCTGAACCCGTACCAATTGTAGTGATCGTTTTCGTCATTAGATACATATGTGGGTATCATTTTCGGATCCGAAACGTATCTTTCTAGTGTCCCGAGCCTCTCTATAAGTGATGTCCACAATTTTTTTTCGAGCTACATTTCGTTTGAAAAAAAAAAATTTTCCCTCAGACGAATCTAATGACAAAAACGATCATTACATTTGGTACTGGTTCGGATAGTAATCGCGAGTTGAAATCACAAGAAAGCGAATAAAGTTTTTTATACGTAGAGCAGAACGTTAGCATTCTTTTGCGCTCTCTCATGTCGGTTGCTATGGTTTGTGTTATTGTTTCAATCCATGAATGAAATACAAAATGCAGAGGGTAAAAGTTAACGCTCTCAGAACAGAACGAAATCGAACCATACGATAGAGTTTTTTTTATTCGCTGCCCACAATAGTTTTGCTTATTAAAATTTTGTTTCAATTACAAATGTATTTAATTAATATTTATATGGATCTGGATATCACTATATCGTATGTTTTTCTAATTGTTTCTAAAGAAGCCGGCATTAGATTAAAAATTCAGTTCTGCTTTTTTGCGCTTTCAATTTTATCGCAAGGGATGATACATAACATTCAGTTTAATTTTAATCAAAGTATTTATGTTTTTTTATTAAGTAAATCCAGTTTGATATACTCGTTTATTATTAGCACGAATTCAGTTTGCAAATAACGTTATTGTTTTGCATTTTTGGCCAAATTTATAATTTGTAGTTTATCCAACTTTTTAATATGCTGAAAATTATAAGAAGCTATCGCACTGTTCAAAGCTATTTTGAATTATTTGTTTTTTGAAATTTAAGTTGCTATAACGTTGAGTAACTATGTAGTTTTTGTTTCTTTTTTTAAATTCCATATGATTGGTGTGAAGATTTCTTCTTTGTTTAAAATCCATTTTAAAATGTTGCATACACTCCAGATAAAGCTTTTGTAAAATCGTTCCACAGTTCCACTATCAAATTAACAAAATATAACAAAACTCATTTTAATAATTAGAAAATATGTTTGTACTCGTACATTGATCGTTCACTTCTTAGTTCTTTCAAAAAAAAAAAACTAAGCCTATGTTTCAAATTCACACCTTCACCATCAACACTTTAATTTTATTCAACCACTCCAGATTGGTCTTATGTTATTAAATTTTAATAGTTATCTCACGAGATTAAGATATAAACAAGGCGAGCTTCAAATATTAAACTCGGCACTTCTCACGCTCGCGTAGCTTTAGCAACTGATCTCTTCATTTTAAATCTGGTAAACACAAAGTGATGCGAACGATATTTAATACTTGCAAGATGACTTCTGGATTTTATTCAAACCATATCTGGTGTATACAAGTATTATTCATCATATTAACCGATTCAAATTAACACTCAGAAAAGCTCACAAGCACTCGCATTGAGGGTTGTAGTCTCGCCATAAAAACATAACGAGTGTTAAAGCAATGCCGGTTTGATTTTTTTAATATCTTAAACCTGCCTGTACAGTATATTAAATAAGAGAGTTACTAGCAAATATTTCGAAATAAAAGCAATTTTTATTCAGACAAACAAAAATCGCTAAAACGATTTTAAAAAATCACGAAAATCAAACGTGACAGTCACTAAAAGCCGTGAAAAAATGTTCCCATACTAAGTACTACAGGATGTACGCCGCAACATATTGTTTAATTATATATTTTGATAAAGTGAAAGAGAATGGATCTAATGTTAATAAACTATTTACTTAATGTTAGCAATTATGTATGGAACACAATATCATACAAATGTCCAGCTCTGCTTGCCTTAAATGTGAACTTTTTCTGACACATTTCACCTGCTATTTCATTAATTTGATTATGAATATTTTTTTAGAGTTGCTCAAGAGTTTGTGGTTTGTTTGCATAAGCCTTTCTCTCAAATATCACCACAAAAAATGTTCGGATCACCATTTTTAGAGATATCTTGTTGTGAGAAGAGGTCTTGCAATAATTCCATTATATATGATGTGGCTTCATTTTGTTGGAACCACATGGTAATCAAGTCTAATATTTATATTTCTGATGTGGAAAACTTCTTTTTCAAGCACCGATATCGTTCTACAGTGACAGTTATTGTTAAGCCTTTAAGAAATAAGGTTCAATGATTCCTCCTGGCCAAATTTCACATCAGACTGTAACTTTTAATAAGTTTTAAGGTGACTCATGAATAATTTGTGAGTTTTCAATTGCCTACCTATTTATTCACATATCCATTCAAATGAAAATGCAGTTTGTCAGGATTTTGATGTTATGGCATATGTTACGGTGGCGTCAATAATTTTGCCACACCTTTATGCATACTTGCGGTACGTTAATCAAGTTGCTAAGCATGGTGTCGAACAGAGGTTGACGGATTGTTCTTCACACTTTCTTGAACAGCAGCAATGTTCTCAGCCTATCTTGCAGTACGTTGTGGTCCAGACATGTTCCTATCGGCTACAGAGCTACTCTCTTCGCAATCATTCACTGCAGTTGGTACGTTATTGGTGCCAAAAATCTCACGTAATTTTCTCATCGTCGCAGTAATCGATGAATGATTTGCATAAAATGTTTTAACAATTAAAACACGTGGGTTCATCGAATATTTTTCGATAATAAATTTTACCCGTCTTATCTCAACGACTGCCACATATGAACGATCAAAACTAGTATTTACTCAAATAGCGGCAAAACCAAGTTGTATGCGTTTCAGGGAGACACCCTGTACTATGTATTGATGGATCTAGAAGAGTACTATACAGACGAAAGACCTCCTAAGTCAGTTAGCTTATATGTATATATATTACGAAAAATGACTGACCATGTCCCATAATATTTGAAATCAACAAAATCGGATGCGTGTATCAGGGCGTATAACCCGCAACGCAAATAAGAAAAATGTTCTTCGGTCACCAGCTAGATTGAAAGCTTACCTCAAAGTATTTTCAGGGTAATCTTTTATTTATTTTTTGTTAAAATAGATGCTCTCATTTTTTATAGCTCTGCCATTTGAAATGGCAGAGCTATAAATGTTGATAGGCGTTGCAGTTCGTAGCCAGAGGTCATTTACTTCAATTTTTTTTGTCGACTAAATTGTACACAGTATCTCAAATTCCATAAACGTCGTAAGATTAAAGCCCGCAAAAAATCATTATTTTCACGTCTACGAAGTTCCCCCAAATTATTGAAACTGAAAAAGTTGTACCGAATCTTAAATATTAAGAAATCGTTCTCATAGAAAATTCAGAAAAAAATCAATACATTCGAATTATTGTTTTCGATACTATTGTTATTTTTGGGCGTTTCCACGAGCTACTAATGTTTTTGTTCACTTTTTGTATAAAATCATTTTATTTTCTGTTTGTATTTACGATCAATATGCTTCAGATGCAACAAATATTAAAGCACATCGCGCTTTGTCCACAATTTGCTTCTATCTAAGTCGCAGTTTGCGAAAATAATTTTTTTTTTAATTATGTCCGTACGTTATATTTGATTGTGTTTTCCTTATCTTTCAATATTTACTAATAACTAAATGCTGTGTTTATTAATTTTATGGATTAAAAAATGTTATATACCGAATGCTGAGCGATCTCAATGGCACACAAAAGAACCGGCGTTTCACTATGGAATAAAAACCAAAAATTGAAGGTACAGCCTACCTAAATCACATTTTCGTTTGAAATGTATCCCAAATGTAATGGATTTTCCACAATTTCGGTTGTCGTTAAATTGTTTTATTGCGGTTAGCGTGCATATTTTCACTAATTGTTATTTATCGTAAATGTGTGTTGGCTCGTTGGACTATCTTTATTGTAGGCAGACGATGTCGCTTCAAATGGATTATTGCTCAATGCGAAAAAAAAGCAATGACAGAGTCATTAGCACTTCTTCTCATTGGTCAATAGTATGTGTCATCGGCATGGCTTCCTATTGGTCGATAGTGTTCTAATGTCAGTAACAGGTAACAGTGCACAAGCGGCAGTTCCCGATTAAGATTTTCAACCGATGAACTTGATTATTAAAGAACGTTTTCACCGAATAAATAATTAAATTGAAATGATTGAACACAATATTTGTTGTACCTTTGCGAACTTAAATTTTATGACGTTAGAATGGTACTTTATGGTAGTAGAAACTGAGATAATGTATGCAACTAGTCGAAAGAAAAACTGAGGCTAATAACTTCTAAGTACGAAATGTCGATACCGTCACAGCGATCTACTACACTTGGCGATCGGGCATCGAAAGGGAAAGCTATCTGAGGTAAGATTTCAAACTAACTGGAGACCGGTGAATTTTTTTTCGTCATACGCCTAGTGTGCATATCCTTTAAATGCGGTACTATCCAATTTCCGTACTGGTAACTGCTTGATATCACAAACATTTATGCAATATGGATTAGTGCTTGGTTTTGCAAACTAAAAGTAGTTCCTGCTGTGCTGGATAAAAGTGTTCAGGATAGTTATCCACGAATTTTGTGTAAAAGGTCTCTTATTCCGCATGAATTGTTGTCACTTTAAGTTTTGTAGAACTACTGTGTTTTTTTTATTATAAATTAATACTACTTACATATTATAAGTTTTGCACATTTTTGTTGAATTAATGTACTTTCATTCTAGACCTGCAGCTGCTACTGCGTGAGCATATTTCGACTCATAGTGGCTCTCACACTATTCGGCTAAAAAATTAAGTTCTACCATAAGTATCTCAGACGATATAATAATATGTTCGTTGCAGTTGTAGCCAGAATTGACCAGTAATAGCGGATTGACATGGAATTTTTGCTTAACACTCAAAAATGACATATACACTAGAACCTCGATTATCCGGCACCTCCGTTAACCGTCACGGTCCATTTCAATTCATTTCAATTTTGTTTCAATTTGTATTGCAAATCATAAATCTTAACTTTAAATCCTTGTAACATCAATTGGGGGAAAAAAAAACATGGATAAAATTTTCAGAGATAGTACTCCTGTTTGTTCTGAAATTTTTGAGCCTAAAAAGGCTGAAATCGGTGATGGAGCGTTTGGGAAAGTGATGTTTTCTTGAAAAAATCAAATTTTGTCTCTTAGCACATGGGTCATTCCATCTATAATGGACCTATCATTACCCTCATGTTTTTTAAATAGGCTGAAACTTTTACCGGGCAATTATAGGCCCATTATAGATGGATTGACCCACATAGAAAACGTTTAGGCATTCATTTATTCAGATTTGCATTTTTCTTGTCATCTACTAGTACACAACTACCTCAAAATAATATATAAGCTAGTATGAATTGTGTTGGTTTGTTTATATTCATCAACGAATGTTGTTGTCTTGCTTACGAGCTTTTTTGAATAATATTAAAAACTTTTTTTTTTAAACAATAATATTGGTCGGAAAGAATTTATCGCATTTATTTGTATCTTCTAAGTGATATATCAATCACTCATAAAAGATTCAGCCCAATTAAAAAACCTGAAGGTAATGATGGGCTCTTTATAGATGGAATGACCCTCATATAGAAAGGAATTTTAACTGAAATTAACGGCTTTTACCTCCGATTAACGGTTTTTTGCTAAATTTTTCAATTCCTACGCCTGGATATGAATGAATAATTAACTCCGCATCGTTGTTTCTATTGAAGTGCTTTAATTAAAGCAAAATTCTAGTCGGGTAATATTGCACCTTTTCACCAACAACAGCGTTGACAAGGCCTCTGTGTATTTTAAACACTGCGATTTCTGATGAAATTTTCGCTAAACATCGTTTCTTTATACTTTGGAATGTTCAAATGACTACCAACTGTGTACAGTAGCGTAGCAAGGGCGGGTTCCGCGGTCGCAACGGCTTAGGGGGCGGCAAAATGGTGCTTGGCTGGCAATATGAAAAAATATCTTATTTTGATGTGGTTCTTGGAATGCGGAAGGTTATTAAATTTTTTATTTATCAAATAACAATTTTTCATGGGGTATTTCATTGGTAGGAGGAGACAAATTGAATTTCCCCTTCGGAAGCTGAATGTGTACGGTACGCCACTGCCTGTATCGTGCTGCACTGTTGGAAACACATGCTATTGTTGTCCTCAAGTTTGCAGTTCACTTAGCAGTAAATGGGTTCCAGTTTTGATGCTTACCTTTTTGTCATATCTAAGCCGCTTTTGTTATAAACTTCAGTTCAGACTTTAGTTTCAGAGCAACAGTTTAAGTATTCAAAAATTCTTTTAAAAGAGGCACACATTACTGACGTCAAAAGCGTGTTTTATTAAATTTACTAATTTTCAAGAATGTGGTGTGTGTCATTTTTTGACCTTAACCCAGTAGGCAATTGAACAAGGCCTTCCTCGGAGAAGGCCTGCTAGCACTGCTGCGATTGTATGAGGCCTTCTGACAACTAAATTTTCATGCAAATAAAAATTAGTATGCTCATGAAATGCTATTAGGCCTTCCCACAGCAGATGTGCTATCAGGCCTGATATTATAAGTCAAAGAAGAAAGACTCCATTTACTTCAAGGCTTTTAATGTATTTTTTAATTTCATATATTGCAATGTTTTAAGAGTCTTACGGCGTATTAAGAACTATGTTTTTCCAAGTACTTCTGTGACCACTGCTACAGCAATTGGTTTTAGAATTCCTGATTTATCGGCACATTTCATATAAATAACAAAGTACGTTTGAAAGGAGGTGACAAGGCCTTATACTCACACTCACCAAGGAAGCACACTGCTAGCTCCTATCCTTGCCTACTGGGAAGCTTCATGAGTTAACAATGCATATATTAATTTTATCAGTTAACAACTACGGGTAACATGTGTGTGACTTGTTTTCATAAATGCTGGTGTGATTTATTACAAATTTTCTTATTACAATTCGAACAGGATTAAAGAAAATTTCCATTTGTAATTATGACCGACCGCTGCACCAATTTGAATAAAATTTGATGCGTTGAATTATGGAACATCAATATATTCACATCGTACTCTGGGTTAATTAATTGCGTTTTGATATTCCATTTTTGAAGTGAAACTTCTTTAGAGAGGGGTTTTTGAAAAATTTGGTGTGTATACTGAAACGGAAAACATGGGACGCGAATTATGAAACGCTTTTTTAAATTGGGATCTAGAAGAGCTATAGCAATAAATTATGTATCAAATTAAAGTAATCATCAAGCAGACTGTGCTGAAACTATCAGCTTCGAGATCGGTTAACTAAAAAGCTGAGATATTAGCGTGGAAAGATTTGTATATTTTTAATTTTTTCAAGTAATTAGGTGATTAAGCCTAGCTGTACCTATTCTAGATACGAGTACCGTCAACTTTTATCATTTTTTTAAATAAAACATTCGTTTGCAGTTCAGTTTTCTGAAGGTTTCACTTCTGCCGCGTGTGAACTGCACACATCTTTTTCTTGAAGGCGTAGCAAATGCTAATCGTATAATAAATCAAGGAGCTCTCCGCAGGTTTGTGGTGTATTTTGAACGTCATACCGGACTCATTTTATACCTTTAGTTTTCTATTAAATTTTCACTAGAATTTCTCAAATCCGCGATGATCGAACTTATGATGTCACCGGCTCCACGTCTATTTGCTGTAGTTACAGTTATTAATTAAATTGAAAATGAAAATTCTGCCCTTCGATGTGAATTCGCACACTAAGCGGCGGCATGTCCTTTGAATTGCTTGAAGTTGAGGCGTGTGATGGAAAAAAATCCACTGCCTGTGCAATTCACTAAAATATGGCATCCTTAATTTCCGCAAACTTTCAAAATTTGGTGAGTTTTTAACCGATTTATTGATTCGTATCGATTTCATGACCTAAAAATTTCGGTACAACAAGATTTGATCCACTTTTCATAATTTTAAAATTTCTAATGACCTCTCCATTTTCGAAAAAAATAAACTTTTTATTGAAAGTTTCAAATTAACATTAATAGTTCAAAACTGAAAAACATACTTTTCGCCAAAATAGCTAGAGATTTTTCGCAAATGAAATCGTTATGTTTTCATGTGCTCTACACTGGTCCCAATATATTTTTCTACATGTGGCTTACTTTCCGAGTTATTGAGCGAATCCTCTCACAACAGATCCACCACGATTCTGGTGACTGATGCTCGGTTTGAACTGTAAAGCGAAATAAGGCATCCAAAAAATGTTTGAACTCTTTTACTTTGGATTTTGACAACTACATAGCCGCATTTCGCAATCAAATTTTAATGGGGTAAGTTAATTCAATCTTTATTGTTACTGTCATGATCATTTTGAAAAATTATATTGTATACATATGTATTTATAAATTATGAATTTAGTTCATGTTAATGTTCTGCTCTATTAGTCAAAATTTATTTGTGCGAATAAAAACAATTGTTTGCTGACGTTTCATTGGGACTTTCTAACTTTTTCAGTTGTTTTTTTTTTATTGAATCTATAATTCTTTTAAAAAATCGTTATAAAGATAACTATATTTTCTTATTTTTAGTATTAAATTTTTAGTATTCAATTGTCACGGTTTTCATTGCTCATTAATAAAGTTTATTGCAGCAATCCCTCGGCAATCACTATATAAACCACAATTAAATGGCAAACAAATCTAAAAATTTAACAATAAAAACAAGAAATTTGCAACACTCTGGGAAGGTTGTCCGAACATTAAATGGCTAAGTAGCGCTGTCGGAATAAAAAAAAACACGGCGAAAATTGATTTAAAAATCGGTGCCAAACGCTGCCAAGGCAAAGTCGAAACTAGCTGGTTGCAGGTAAAAGCACTGGCATATCAATATGGGTGGGACAGAAAAATTGGGTGTCACCCGTATGGATTTCTTTAATTTTTAACGTGCTCCAATTTATTTTAAGCTTGGCCTTCAAAGTATTATGCCTATAATTAAAATTAAAAAATATATATTGTTTTTTTAAAGATGGTGGGGTGTCACCCCTAAAACTGTTAATCGGCACAGCCCACTTTAATTCATCTATCGCCTAAACTAATGTAATTTTGAAATTTTTGATATGGGAAGTGAATGTACCTTGGATCGATTATACCTTGGACCAACAGCGATATTTCATGTTTGCCAGCGCGAAATTTGAAACAATACGATTATCTCATTTTATGTAACAGATTTCAGCAACGTTGAAAACTGCAACTGCAACTGAGGAAGACGAAACTTTCACGTGATTTGTAAATTTTGTGCATTATTTCAAAGTCGACATTCGAGCTGTGTTGAGGATCAACGACGAAATAAAGGTACCCAACCTTTATCTTCAAGTTAACTATTTTAAAATCTTATTATGTGTCCCATAGGGCAAAATTGTTTTTTAATATTTTACGAATTTTGTGCTTTAAACCGGTTACATAGTTTTTCTGTGTCGTGAAATGTAATACGAATGTAATTCAGAAATAATTCTCGGAGCAAAAATTATGATAAAAGTAATGTCGGTAAAGGTAAAGGAGGCACAGCTGTTTAGTACAGAGGAATGGGAAATGTTGGTCAATTTAGTCTCGTGGTCCAAGGTACAATCAGGCATTACAATCAGGCAATGTATCTTGGGCCACTTTGGCATTCTAACGAAAACGTCTTTTACGTGGATTTGACAAAAAAACTGCGACTTTTATATATAATGTTTATATCCATTGAGCGATATTTAAAAAATTAAATTTTAAAAAAAATATGGCCGAAATTGATAAAAATTCTGATTTGAAATATTTTTTCTAAGAAAAAAAACATAAATTTGAAATCTGTTTTCATAATTGAAAAGAACATTTCATTTCCAATGAGAGTAACTATGTTTACTATTTTATTCAAATTTTGTTTAGTTAAAAAACTGCTGCCAAAAAATCCGTTCTTCATATCACTTCAATTTTTAGAAGTCCATAACTTGACGAAGCCTCACAGAAAAAAAATTATATGTTTACACCTTCTAGAAGTGCAATTAGGCCGAATATGAATTCAAAATCTCATTTCTTTCGTTGTCCGCTTCACATAAAATGCTGGAGTTCATAAATTGTGGGATTTTCACTCTAAAACTTCGTGTTCAAATAATTTTTCAACCTTAGTATGTATGATAAGAAGTGAATATACTATGTAATTTTTTGGTAGAATTTAGGTTTTCGGAAATGTTAATCGGCAGATCAGAATTAGCATCAAGCTTACATATAAGAAAATAGTTCTGAAATGATCCCACTAAAATTCGAAAAAAATATCCCATAATAAATAACTTTTTTTAAGTGCCAAAATAAAATCTGAAAGTACCCATTTGACACCAAAGTACCCGTTTCAGAAGCGCTGTGGCTAAGGTGAAATTGAAGTTTAGGTGGTCCTTTTTTTCTTTTGGGTTCAGTGTTGTTTTTAATTTTCTCAAACTCGTTCGTATTTACTCACCTTTTTTATTCAGTTTTTTGGACACCGCTCAATAGATCCCCGGTTAATTTAATTCCCCGGATAATTGGCCTACAAAAAAATGCAATAAAATTTTCCTCACTTGAAATATGCATCTAAATCCCATTTAAATGATTCCGCCCTCAGCTGGTTTCCCCGCTTCAATAATCAGAAAAAGAATGTCCCAAGTGAAAAATACATAATAAATTCCTCTTTTAAGAAATTAGACCAAGAAGAGGAAGAACGACTTTTATGGTTCCAACTGTCAGGAAATTACTTCAAACCCTTTGCACATATTTTCTTCCTCACAAGAGATATTTCAATGATTTCGAAAATATGGGGAGAGAAATCCTTACCAATAATGGGTTGCAAAATGAAATGCAATCGTCTATAACCGATTTTTTAAGCAGATATATGCAATACATGCATATGTTACACGCATTTTTTATGAAATGCTAAACATATCTGAATTTATTTTTAACTTTATTTATTTTATCTTAAGTTGAATTTATGTTGCTTTTACTTAAAAAGTTATTTTACTTTTTTATGTGGTATATAATAATTAAAATAAAAGTAAAACCTTTTAGTTATAACTGAAAGATTTTTATTAAATTGATTCTGATTCTTATTTTGGGCTCTTGGGGTAAGGTCAGTAAAATACATATCTACTTTTTTTTTCGCTTAATTGAATAATTCGATCAATTATCCATGATTCTTTCAGTTGACTTGTCGGATCATGGTCGGTTTGTTTCCCCGGTTAATAGATCCAAATTTTTTGCGCCGTTAAAAGATCAATTAAACGGGGTTTACTGTATATGATTATCAGCTATCTCGGTTTTTCTCTCTGTAAGGTGATTGCCCACTTGATTATCGCTTTTTTGCAATCTTTTTTTGTGACAGCTATTTAGGTTTCGTTTTCACACATTTTTTTAATTTTATTTTTCTACTAAATATAATAAAATACATTGAAGTGAAGCTCATAAACATAATGGCTAACTTTATTTGAGATACTTTGTGACGATCAATATAAAAATATTAAGATAATCTGACACCAAAATGTATTTGAGAACAGGCACCAGAATGCACTTCTTTTGTTGGGGTCTTTGCCTCTGTAGCTATTTAACATTTTATTATTAATCAACTTTTCGATGAGTTTTGAAAGGAAGCTGTATAGGCTTAAAATTTTTCTAATTTCGTATATGTTATTAGTACTTTTGTGAAGAGATATGTACTATATGTATGTAAGTCTTTCATAACTAAAATCTTGTATTTTTGGTTTTTATTTATTATTTTTTGTTTGTAGGGTTATGTGCAGTGATATTCGTTGGTTTCGCATACCAGTCGAATTCGATCTTATTGTCAAATCTAAGTAGTTTAATGTCAAGGTAGGGAAGTCTATTGCTTAATTCTGTTTCTACAGTGAGTTTACTGTGGTAATTGTTTAATGTATTTAGAATTATTAGCCCTGAAGTAGTTGGAACATTACCAAACGATTAACTGAAGACCTTCGATATGCCAAAGTTTAATTCAAGTCTGTTGATTTATTCATGGGCAGAGAGCTTTTGTTTATGAAGCTGCCGAAAACTTAATTCAGAATGACCTTTTTGGAAAAAAGTAGCAAGCCGCGGTGGTTCATACAGATATATAACAAGGTTTTATTTTCAGAGGAATAAATATTAAATATAAAATATTCTGAAGGTATGAAGAGAATACGCTGACCCAGAAAGTTGGATCCAAAGTATTGTCAAGTCACTGTAAATCATGGGGGTGGAATGGTTTGGGGTTGCTTTCCTGGAAATAGTTTAAGACTATTACAAAAAAATAGATGGAATTATGAATAGGTTTAAGTACCAAGAAATCCTATAAAGTGTGATGCTTCCTTATGCAGAGTAGAATATACCAATTTTATGACAATTTGAAAGTGAAAGATTAGCTTAAAAGAAAAGATTTCGTTTTATGAAGTGGCCAGCACAATCTCCAAACCTTAACCCAATCGAGAATCTTTGGAACATACTCAATAAAAGGATCAAAAGAGAAAGTTTACTAGGAGATATGAAATCACTTTTTGGTGCTTTGACAGAGGCTTGGTTTTTTTCGTAACAAAGTTTGGATTTTGAATAAAATATAAAATAATTCGTATGTTGTTTTTATTGAGCTTACTGTTCGACATAATGTGTGTGTGTCAACACCAAAAAAATTACACTTAACAAATATAAATAAAAAGAAAAAATGGGCTAAAGCTAGTTATACTAGTTTCGTTTTCTGCTAGGAAGAGTCATCAGCAACTTCTAAGCCAATTAGTAAGAGTTCGACAAGCCCTATATGTCTAACTTCTTGCATAGATCTGTTAAGAACTCAAGCAAAAAAGTTACACAAAGAAAGCAAAATAGTTCGTGTCTCTCTTAAGGATAAAGCATATATTTTGAATTTAAATGCATTTTTCATGTTGAACTTTGATAATTCAAGATGCTTTAGAGGTTTAACAAGAATGCGTATTCAGTCCGACACCTACTGTAAAAATCAAGGCACGACAAGAAAAGTCAGACCAATATTTCAAACCAGATCCATCCGTAACAGGGAGAGTGACGATGCCATTATCATTGTTCAGCCTGCCGATACGTCATCCTCATCTGATTAATTAAGTTTTGTTAGGAAAAATACCAATTCCTTTTTTTTTTTTTTGGAAAGGACTCTATTGAATTTACGTATGGGTTTATATCAAAATCATAGATTCGTCAAAAACCTTTTTGCTTTATGGTCAGATTTTTAAGAACATAAGCCGTATAGGAAGATATGAGTATATATGTATGTCTTTACGACAAATCATGTGGCTACAAATATTGCGATAAGAAAGTTTTCGTACACAGCTATCTTATGGTAGTGTGATCTTATCATCAGATCGAAGTAAAAACGTGCTACTCATTAAAATTCTTAAAAAATATTATTACTTATTAAATCATTTCTCAAGTTCATAAACTGAACTTTAAAGCAATTTTCTTCATACTGCTGACGATTTAATGTGTGCGTTCAAGATAACTTCATACATTTGAAGTTAGCACATCATGTGCTGATTTTTCAAAAACTAAATTTTGTGTCACTATGTGTGGAATCAATAAAAGAAATTCAACCTGCAGATGCAGAAAATAAATGCTGGGCTAACTTCACACACATTTTATGTTATTTTCGGTACTTTAAAATTTTATTTTATAAAAAAGCAGGGCTAACTCAGCATGCATGAATATTTAGCTCTTTTCAATGCAAAAAATAGATAATTCTAAGAAAAAACGTCCTTTAAGTAAGAAACTAAGTCAATGGTAATAACTTTTCATTGACATTATATTAAAGGTCTTTACACAACAAATTTAATCCACAATCAGATAATTATTCATATCAAAATTAGCCAGAAATGTTTAAAAATAACACACGCCATAAAACTAAAGTCTTGAAGTGCTTATTATTAATTATTATTACCCACTTGTAAGAAATTGGTATTTTTAGATATATCGAATCAGTGATGGAACTTTTTGCGAATGTATTGCATTTAGAGTCGCAATGTTTTTTTTTTAGGGTTGAGCGAACTTTTCTCTCAATCCCTCCTGAATTAGCAACACCACATAAAAGTGTGTAGTATTCATCATCAAAAACAAAGTAATCGAATGATTACTTTAAAACATTTTTTGGATATTAAGAAATTAAGTCAAAATAACTTTTTTTTGGAAATAATAAATTTTTTTGCTTTGAAATGGACTTCTATATTTTGACAATTTTGTACCAAATACATATTTTTCCTTATTCGTTCATGTTTTGATTATTTCTCCTTCATATTCGTCCACATATATGCAGATTGTTGTCCACATTTTCAAGGTTTTCATCCATATATTTACTAAACTTAATTTTAACCATTAATGAAGGCAGTAGCCTCCCAAAAAAGGAGTGGCTTAAATTGATTTATTGGACGATTTATATAACACAATTCATTTAAAAGGAAAACTGTTCAAGTAGTTCTTCTACTTTGAAGGATATACTTAAAATTGGACAACTATTCTTATAGGAGTTAATATTTTCAGATAAAGTATCATCCAAATTATTACAATTGGTATGAACGTAAGAATCGTTCACAATATGCGTATTTTATTTACGACCTTGGCATATGTTGCGAAAGAGGTCATTCTAGGTCAAGAAGTATATGTATTTGATTAACGGATCATACAATTCAGACTTTGGAATTAGTTTTATAAGTTTTAAACTAATTCTCTATTTTTTTTTTTTTTTTTGAGTTTTCCACTAATTTAGTTGTCAATATCTCATATGAGTTGATCAAAACATTTTTTTTGATAGATTATCAACAAAAATTCAACATCAAGTATTAAATAGAATCTTTACTTCATTATAGTTCTCTGAATTTGGAAATTGGCTTCCCGGAAGAAAGACTATCATAATTTTTTTAAGACGAACACATAAATTTTTGGACTGTTTTTAAAATAAATATATATGTATACCTTAAAAAATGTTGAAATTATTTTTTGATCAGATATATTCCTAGTAACATCTCAGCTTAAAAAGCTTAATCACACGACATTTCTAAATCACGAGTGTCACTCTGTTACCTGAAAAGTTTGATTTGATATTCTTAAAGTTAATTCGTTGTACTTGCGTACTTTTCTAAGTGAGAACGTGCTGAAAATGTAAATATGTCCTGAAAATACCATCACTGAAGTAAGTACTTAAGTGCTCATTTATTTAAACACACATATATATATATATATATATATAAAAATAGAAAGTACACTCCCACCCAGTCATGTGATATACATAGCATCAAAATGTTGCTATCACCCAGAAATATTTAGCGCTGACGTAGATCATAAGCAAATTATTAACTGTATTCACTAACAATAAGCAAATACTCGCTAGCAAACATCCGATTTATTGCTAAGCGACTATTCCAATGAAAAGAAACGTCTTCATAGGTGGGCAAAATTATTCTAGGAATGAAAGTTGTAGAAATGGATGATTGACTCGGTACTTAAAAGAGTAAAAAAATCGAGCTGTAGATAACCTTACTTCTCTGCCTTATTGCAGTTTTTTTTTTTGTGACCATTTAAAGAGGTCCAAAAATTGAAAAACGGTTTTTGCTCATATGCTCGAAAAAAATACCTCAAAATAAATATTAATTATGTTACGCACACAATTATGTAACGGATGAAAGCTAATTGATTTCATGCCAAAAAGTCTTATCTGTAACAAAATTTTAGTAAGTCATTTCAAAATTTGCTCAAATGTTTGACAGAATATCCACTTCTTCCGTTATTGTTGATGTTTTGGGAAATAATGCTTCAATTAAAAAATGAGTCAAGACCAAAATTGAAGAAGAGGACGGACAAAATTATAGTGCCTTAAAACCATAATATTTTAGCAAATTTTAACTTGTAATACTCAAAACCAAGCATTGTGTATCCTTATATAAGCTACATGGGACTAACTCTTTATCTGGTGCTACTGATGATTATATAAAAAGGGCAAAAATCACAATGTATCCCTGAAATCTAAAAATATGTCAAGAGCAAAGTCGTAGAGTAAAACAAACTACCATATTGATGTCATGCCTAAAAGTTCTCTTTACAATTAAATTCAACCGAGTTATTTTACTTTTATCCACTTAATTTTTTGTCGACTTTTATTTTTGACCATTATATTATGGAACGCTTAAAATATAATCTACATACACATACACAGAAAACCGATTTGAATCAAAGATGATAAGATTGGATCTTTACCTAGTACCAGTTGTTACTGGTGACCATGCAAAGAGGCCAAAAACTTCGCTCATTTACACAAAAATAAACGAAAAGTCGCAAACCATAGAGTAGAATAAAAAATATATAGAGTTCTTTGTTCTAAAACAGCGGTGGGCATGGAAATCTAGCTAAAGGGCGCAACAACAAAATCAAGCAAAAAAAAAAGAAATTTTAAAGTTTTTTTACTTTCATTTTCAAATTTGCCAACAGCACAAAAAAAAAAATAAATTGCACTACAAACAAAAACAATTGCTACATTCGTCTAGACAGAATGCGGTACCGTCGCTAATGTCTTTGTGTGTTCTTTTTTGTTTTCAATTGAACTCAAGTCATCCCTGTGCGTTGATAGCGTTGAAATTCTGTGAATTATTATTTGCTTGTTTGTACGTTGAATAACGGTTCGGGCCAGGAGAGCGGAAAAAGCCACTACATGCCCATCGCTGTTCTAGAGGATCACTGTGTGACAACATTTTCCTAAGTTATAATACATTGAAATTTGAGTGTCTGAACTAATTTTTACGAAACGCTCACACATATACATATATGCATTATATGTACACTTAGGCGGTTCATTTTAGAGTAACATTTTGTAATTTGCGTGTGCCTGATATTATTTTAGCCCCTTATATTTTTCTTATCCACTACTTACATATGAAGCATTTTTTAAATTCAAATTTATTTTCTAACAATTCAATCACAGTTAAATTTTGTCACACGTAACTATTTTAGGCGAATATTCGAAATATTTACTTACTCTATAACTTTGATCTGCATATGATTTTCAATTTAAGGAATACTTAAGGTTACAAACCGTACCTTATTTCAAGTTTGCTTTAATTTGTATTCCCGTTAATGCTTCTGTTCATTTTTTATTTACTTTTTTTACTTGGGTATTCATTGTTTACTCCGAGTACTCCTCCAAAATAATTTGATACACACACTGGCTACCATATTCATCAAAATTATTTCATTTATTTAAATATATTTTGGCAAAATATATATGTATTTAAATAATTAAATAAATCTCAACACGTATTCCCATAATGTGAAGTTAACTTATTACTTAATTATAAAGTTGTTTTCCTAGATGAGTCTTGATATTGTCTCAGAAGTGATAAGTTTTCCTGCGTAATGACCGTTTTCAAGAAAAGTTTTAAGCACTAATATGAGTTTTGTGCTATAGTAAAACCATGATAATGAAAGTTTTCTTGAAAAACTGTCTAATGTAAAATGGGTGCAGCTTTTATACCCTACACAGAGGGTATATCCATTGTAACGCATATAAGGGGGCGTGGCAGGTATAGAAAAATGCATATATTCTTGATCAGCGTCACCACTTGTGTTGATATAGCTATGTCCGTCTATCTGTTTATCTGTCTATTTAAATCACGTTTACGAGAAAACTAAGCAAGCAAATTCAATGAAATTTGGCAGACAGCTTACTTCTTCCTACAAGCTGCTAGCATACAAAAATGGTGAAATCGGCTCATGGACACTTGGTGATTTGGTGAAAATGTGAACAAAGTTAAGATTGGGCTAGTTTTTAATTTGCATAGGTTCTTAAGGGGCGTGGCACAACCCTAAATTTTAGCTTTAATATCGCCATAACTCGTAAGCCGTGCTATATATTGTGCTGAAATTTGGTACACGGATACAAATCGTATATATTATAGTGTATTTTATCACTTAAAAATATTAAGTATTATTTTACTACTATAAGTTAAGTATTACTTCACTACCATTATTAAGCTATCGTGAACATTAAATAATCTATTTCTAAGATGATCTACTGTGATTATGTAATAAGATAACATATGTTTTATGTTGAACATATGTTTATATTTACAAAAGAAATTATACCGTTATTCCTGTATATATTCCTTCTAAGCGCTCTTGCAGTGCTTTTTAGTATCTAAATTTCTTTTGTTTGATTGCCATGGCGTTCTTAAACGCCGGCAAAAATCAAATCGGCAGGTCGTTCTAATTCCATTCCATTCCATTCATCATTACATGGTGATCCTGCCAGTACATGGCAAAAAATTTATGACATTAGATGACGAGTACGCACCGGAATCGTCAGTTAACTTATTTTTACACCCCATCCTAAAACATAAGCAAAAAAAAATAAAAAACATCTATAACAATTTCAAAATTAACACCATAGAATGTACATCCATAGTTATTATTAAAATCGTAGAATGGAACCTTGAAAAACTCTAAGGAATTTTTATATCTTTCTATTGTAATTCGGTACACATTAGACATGCAAAAATACTGTCTAAATAAAATGTGTGGATCACCTTGTTCAAGTTTGATGCAATCAATTTTATGTGGTATAGTATGGTTATTAGTCGAAAATTTTTTAACTATACAGGTAGTCCCCGACTTACGACCGTTCGACTTACGACTATTCGCACTTACGACCAATTTTTTTTTTCAATTTTTTTCATAGAAAATTCTTAAAATAGTTTCGGGGAGTCCCTAAAATATGTATATGAGAAAAAAATTAAAAAAAAAGAGTAGTATGTACAAGGATTCGATTTATTTCAGTACAAATAATACGTTTGTTTAAGTTAATAATTTTATATCATCCCAAAAATGGCTGGAACTAGTAGTACAGTATGTATGTAATATTTTTCTTTAGTTATTTTTTATGAAACTCAATTACGACTTAATCGACTTACGACCGATGACTAGGAACCTATTTCGGTCGTAAGTCGGGGACTACCTGTACTGATGCTTGATCTCGTCGTAATTCCAAGCATTTTCGGCTTACGAAGTTTTTCATTTTTTGGGAGTACGAATATTTATGAGATTAAAGGAACAAAGCTATATCCTATATTTTCTTTTGCATAACTCAATTTTGTCCAATAAGCCGTCATGTCTAATTTCAAAGCACTGGTGTTTACTTTGAAATGTTTTCAGTATAGGGTCGCTAACTTTTCCGAAACTGATTTCCGGAAACTTTTTTTAAGATTTACAAAAAAACTTCGAATAACATATCAAAATTCGTTAATTTGAATATTGAAATAAAAAAAACTTTATCGAAATATATGTCATACTTAGACTATGAGCGTCATCTACTACTACCGTATTAAGCTCTCTAATTTTAATTGATGATAAATATATTTATGTTAATTCTTTATATATTAGAACTTATTTTACAAATTAACTAAAGTTAGCATATTTCAGATTTATTAAGCATAAAACTATTTTACGAATCATGCAAATACTTTGCAAAGCTAACAAAAAAAGTAATAATTTCGGCTCCTTCACAAATATATATGATGAGCTTTCATATAAATCTAATGAAAAAATTCATTTAGACAAGCTATAAGATTCAAAAACTCAACCAGACTTTGTGATCACCGGAGATCTTTCACCCATTTCGAGATTTCTAATATTGGCAACCCTATGTCATTTAAACTTATAATTATTCTCAAACTAAAAGCTCTTTACTAAATTGCAATCAATTAAAATATTTTTGTAGCTTATTTCAAGCCCATAAAATGCAATCTTATCGATTTAAATTGATTAAATATAGTTTAACATTTAAGATATCCGCAATAATCGCTTATGAAAGGACAACCACAAATAAAACGATATTTTGTATTGGCAACATCGATACGTAATATAGCCTATATTTAAGTGTGCATATCTTTAGAGGAGACGGATTACGAAAGTTTAATAAATTATTGGAGACCAGTGCACTGAGGATTAGTTTAAGTACATATATTAATTAAAATAACATGAGAACATGGTATTTGGTTTGGCAAAATTGATATTGGCAATGATGCATATATGTATGTAGTACTTTAGCCCAGTACGAATACGCTTATTCTATTATAACGGGTGGTTTTTTTACGCATTTGGTTTTTGAAAGTGGAAAAAAGAACAGAAAATTTGAAAAAATTAATGAAATATTTATTTGGAGCGATGCACCAATTCCTTTCATTTACTTTTTAAAGATTTCATGTATATGTTTGCACGCGGCTACGCCTGAGGTGGCTCATCGGTGAGCTCCAATTTCGGCATACTTTTCCAGCATTTCGACCGGTATTCCACCAATGGCAGCTGTAATGTTGTCTTCCAGGGCTGCCATTGTGGCTGGCTTACCCCTGTACGCGAGAAACTTCACGTAACCCCACAAAATGGAGTCAAATCGCATGATCTTGGCGCCCAATGAACTGCTCCAAAACGTGAGATTACTTACGCACCAAACTCGCTTCTCAATAGATCCATGGTAACGCGTGCCGTGTGGCATGTGGCACCGTCTTGTCAAAACCACATGTACACCAAGTCCAATCCTTCCATTTTGGGCAAAAAAAAAACATTGGTAATCATCGCACGGTACCTTGCTCCATTGACTGTAATGTTGCGATTTTCATAATTTTTTAGATATCGCGATCTTCATTGACATTGGTCGATACAGCATCAATATTTTCCCACAATACCCGCACAAGCGCATTTCCATCTGAATGGCTTCGCGAATAAACAAAATTGTCGAATTTGGGACTTAGAAAATCCTTACGCGACCCATGAGAAGCAAATGCATCCACAATGAGCAACTGTCTGATGATGATTTTGGTCAGGCGGCGTAATTGGGCATTTAACCACCTGCCACAACGCACATGAAACAGTCAATTTATTGCAGCAACGATTTCCAGACGAAATCATCTCACAAAATTCTGATATCAACTGGCCACCACGATCATGCGATTTACCGCCGTGTGATTTCTTTCTTTGAGGTTTCGCGAAATCTCGGGCTTATGTTAATAAACCAGAAAAGTTTCTAAGCTCAAGGCCGAGATCCAACGCATCATTGCACAGTGGATGGGTTTGCATGAAACGGTTGCCATATATAGTAATAATTACGCTAAATTCTTGAAAATTGGCACACATGTGAAGAAGGTGAAAACAGCAAAAATTTGTGAATATGAAAATATTGGTTCACGGACACGCCTACCTCCCATACAAAGTTGGGATGTAGTTGAGACCTTTTTTCGAAATCAACAATTTCCATTGACTTAGCAATGCTGATTTCAAAAATGTTACCACTTTTGCGAGATCTTTTATAGTTTACAAGTAATTTGAGAAAAACAGTTCCAAAAGCTTATCTGTTCTGTTGTTGAAAAGCATTGGAGCTTATATATTTTACCCCAAGGGGGATAAAAAGAGAAAAAATAGCCCTTACATGTTCCCCTCTAATTAAAAGAACTTCTTCTACTATTGATGAAAAAATTAACCATAGTTTCTTACGATATATATAAAAATTTTCCGCAATCTGGGGAAATGCACTATTTTTATTTTCTGTCAAAGTTTGGAAATTTTCCACTTTTAGCATTTTTCATTCTAGTTTTTGAAAAATCTGCACAATTTATAGAAAGGCGATAAAAAAATAAATTCATTTTTACAAAGTGAAAATAATGTTCTTTCCGCCAATATGCTACATTATGGCATTTTGTTTCAAACAAGTTAACTAGAGAGAACTATCTAACAATTGTTTTCATAGAAAGTTTCACGGAACATTTTTGGTGTATAAAGTTCAATTTTGAACCCACTGTGACACTAAACTCAATACAAATTTAAAATTTTATATAGTTTTGATTTCATTACCTAGCACTTTCATTTTCTTCCTATTTATGGCCACAAATCTCAGGTGAGATACAGCCACATCATTATGAAAAAGATATCGAAAATTTGATGAAAAGAGTAATGGCCTGTCATCAAAGCTGCGGTGGCCATTTGCCAAATATTATATTCTATGCTTAATCTGAACATATCTACGGGGTGTTTTTTTTAGAGGTTTGTTTTTCAAATAGAGATAAAACTGGCATTTTATGGTCAAATCTGGCAACTCTAATGTCATTTATGTTCAGTTTGGTTTGCCATTTCATCATGAACAGGTTTACAAAAGAACAACGCTTGCAAATCGTGCAAATTTATTTCGAAAATAATGGTTCAGTTCGCGAAGTTTACCGCAAGCTCCGTCCATTTTATGGTCGACATAATCGTCCATCAGAGCAATTAATTCGGTTAACCATGGATCGTTTTCGCACTACGTTTACTCTATGTGATAATACGCATCCGCAGAGACGTCGAACAGTGCGCACCGAAGAAACAATTGCCGCTGTAGAGCAAAATGTTGAAGAGGACCCGAATGAATCGATTCGCCACCGTGCACAGCAATTGGAGCTTTGTCCATCAACTTTATGGAAGATTTTGCGCAAAGATCTTGGCTTGCGACCTTACAAGATCTAGCTTGTGCAAGAATTAAAGCCGCGAGACCATGCAATGCGTCGTGATTTTGGTGTATGGGCCGAAAATGAGATTGATCTCGATGCTGATTTTCATCGCAAAATTTTGTTCAGTGATGAGGCTCATTTTTGGTTGAATGGCTACGTCAACAAGCAAAATTGCCGCATTTGGAGTGAAGAGAATCCACATGAGACCCTTGAGACGCCATTACATCCACAAAAACTGACTGTTTGGTGTGCTCTATGGGCTGGTGGAGTCATTGGGCCATACTTCTTCCGAAATAATGCTGGAGAGTCAGTTACCGTTAATGGAGACCGGTATAGAGCCATGATAACCGACTATTTTGTTCCCGAATTGGATGGCATGAATGTGGATGAGTTGTGGTTCCAACAAGACGGCGCTACATGCCACACAGCGCACGTCACAATCGATTTATTGAAGGAAACATTCGATGAGCGCATAATTTCGCGGAATGGACCTGTCAATTGGCCACCAAGATCGTGTGATTTGACACCATTGGATTATTTTCTTTGGGGATATGTGAAGTCGCTCGTCTACGCCAACAAACCAGAAACGTTAGGGGACTTGGAAGCCAACATTCGTGGCGTTATTGCCGACATACCGTCCCATATGGTCGAAAAAGTGGTTCAAAATTGGACCTGTAGAATTGGCTTAATGGCATAAAATTATCCTTCCAATAAAGCCAAATTGATGGACATTAAAACGATTTTCTTGTGTTTTATTTCAATTCGAAGCTCTATACCTCTAAAAAAAACACCCTTTACTTTTCAATCCAATAAAAATTTTATAAGTCGCCCAAAAAATACGTGTTTATATTGTTGAATTAAAAAGGGCACTCTTATTGGGACACACTTTAGATTTATACACAACCAAACACAACAAAATTTTCTGAAAACGTGCAATCAAAACGGAAGAAGGGACTTTGTGACTACTATCCACCACAATTTGCAAACATATGTTTGAAGCAATGACTAGTCTTGTCGACTTATGGGTAGTACAATGTTCTTTATCTCGCACAGTAGCCAATTCTCCTACACAAATTTTTTTTATTAAATATAAACTTTCATTCATCCGAGTAACAGAAAGTTCGTTCGTGTGTTTTAAGGCCCTTTGTATGTATTTTTAATCCCAATATTTAAGTAAAAGCTACCTTGTAGCTTGCAAAACGTAAAAATACTCTTATCTAACGAGTGTAGAGTATAATAAACACAAGTACGACGAACATCGGACTGATAAGAAAATCAAGCTCACTTACCTGAATGTCGTCTGGTATAAATACAAAATTATTCTAACAAATCGATTGTAGATTGTTGGTTATTCTCACGGTTCAAACGGTAGCGCACAAGTAATCCGAAACGTCGCTTTTTTTTTTTAAGAAAACGCCAAAAAGTGCGGTATAATACGCCTGGTGCGTGCAGAAGGTAGCAAAATTTCAAATAAAAAAAAAATATTAATTAAAGAACATAAACAAGAAAGCTGAGTTCAGCATTTTAAGAAAAATTAAAAAAAAATTAAATATGTCTGCCAAGTGTCTTGTGTCTTTGATCGTATTGATCTCATTTACCAGTTGCCTCGCTGTCGACCTTGATTACACAGATATATACACGGTAACGGATGAGACCCGTTTTGTCACCTTAAATCCAAATGCGAATTTGGTCCCATTCAATAAAGTGTACAATGTCAAGGGAAATATTATTTTTACGGTTGGAGAACGCATAAATGGTAAGAGTTCAAATAAATTGGACAAGATATAGAAGATATTACTATAGATATTTGCGCACATGGCATTCATAGTAGATGTTCGCTTAGCTGTTACAAAACTAGACACGAATTTTTTGCTATAATAAACATGTTGAGCTTAGCAGCAACTTCGAAAACAGCTATGATAATGCTTCTATATCTTTTGTTATGATTTCTTTAATAACGAAAAAATCCATTTATTTGTGATTATTCGAACAATTATTGTTGCCAATTTAAAAGCTGGTATCAGTTGAACTAAAATAAATGTCCCCAACGCAAGTGTTGTTGTTTTCGCCGTTATTGATAAAGATACTTGTGATTGTCAAGATTAAAAGGTTTTCCAATTCATTTATTTAAAAAGTAGGTAGCTCCAAACTTATGAATGAATTTGATATTTTGATTTATTATTTCCGTAAGTACTTACCATGATTTATCGTATTATTTAGCTAATTAAAGGTAGGTGTAAATAAATATAGTTACTGTTAATGCCTAAAATGTGATGGCAACAATTACTTGTGAACTAACGTTACCCTATGATCCGCGTTTCGTGGCGCAAGTCCGAGTTCTTTGTTTTCTGCTCCGCGTGGTCCGCCATTTCGTTGAAAATAAAATATCGTATTTTGCTAGGGCTTTCGGTGAAAGTGGCGACAATAAATATCTGATTTGCTACGGTTTGCAGGATTTTTTTCATAAAATCAGACGAATCTTTAAAAAAGTGTCATCAGCTTTTTCCTGCTCCGCATTTTGGTGAAAAATATCTGGTCACGTTATGCTAGACCAATATAACATTTTTGCAAGCGTTGGCTAAATTAAAGTGTAGAATTGAAATTGCACTTTGTTCACAGGTTATTTGTCATTTAGGTTAATCACACATGTCTACATATATTTAATTTTCACTTAACTCGAACCAAATTATATATACTTGTGATGTATTTTTGTTGCTTGTAAAATATATTTTAATACAGACTTTTTATGACATTCACACGTTTTGAACATCAGTGACCTCATGGCCTAACTTCTCTATATATATATTTTTAACGCATTTACTTTAAAAACTAAATTCATGGAATATTCTTACGTAGTAAGTTTTTAGACTGCCACTCCCTGTTTAATAAGATTTCGAAAGAAATCGCCTGAACTACCTCCTATAAACTTCGAACGTAATTAATGTAAAAAAATATATATAAAAGCGTAAAGGCTTTTGCATTAATTACATTTAGGGGAGATAGTTCAGGCGATTTACTCCCTATTTATTTGTGTATATAAATATAATTATTTATTTATCAACTTGTGTAGATAATCAGTTGCCAGAATATAAAATTTATTATTTTTTTTTTTTTTGTTTAGGTGACAAACTTATACTGAATTTCTCGGATAAAGCACAATTTGCCAAAGCCGAAGATATTGAAGTAATTAACAAATATCCAGCAAAGGGTCAGAACGGCTACACCATCACATATATTTCAATTTTATGTGATCCCACAACCGATGATGCGGATGCCTACATAACTAATGGAGGCGTGGATAACAGCTATGCTGAAGTTTTGATGACATGCAATCAGACCAAAAGCTTCACCTATGAAAGTTTCTACTATGGATATTAAATTTGGCGGTGATTAAGAGCTAGTTTCCAAATGTTCCGATAAAATTTAACTTCCATTACAAAAAAAAAATATATAAAACTGGCAGTCATATTTTAAAAGTTAATATTTGAGTGAACATTGTGCAACCGGCGCTTTTGGCGAAGTGAAAAATCAAATATTGTGAACAAATCTAACCACAAATAAGAACACAAAATGTGCTGTGATCAATTCTGCTTTTTGCAATTATTATATAATTTTAGAAAACTAGGAAAATACAATATTTTTGCATATGTTGTAGGCTATTATTTGTAGTTACTGTTAAGATTTTTTTTATTTCTAAAAAAATACATACATAAGTTATTTAAAACCATTATTCAAAATATTCAGATATATTTGATTTTAACCTTTTTCCTTTAAAAAAAAAAAAGAATTTAAATTGACTTGTGCTTTAAAAACAAATTAGCTCGCTTATAAGTTTTTGTTTTGCAGATTTTGAGGCACACTTCAACTCAAAATTTTGTAAACTATGTTCAGAAAAACCCACAATTTTTTAATGTTGCATATAAAGTTGATACTACTTCCTTTCCAATAATAGTACATATTTTAAAATATGGCTCATTCTCTTTCAAGTGGACCACCCCACCCTTGAATCGCAGTTTTTGAGACAAAAAGTCGTAACGAGACTTTAAAATATCGTTCAAATCAGCGATGGGCACGCAGTGGCCTTTTCCGCCCTTATGGCTCGAACCGTTATTCGAAGCACAAACAAGCTAAATGCAATTCGCAGAATTTCAACGCTATCGACGAACAGCGTTGACTTGAGTTCAAATGAAAACGAAAACAACACACAAAGGCATTAATGACGGTGCCATATTGTGTCTCGACGACACAGTTTTTTTTTGTGCTGTTGGCAAATTTGGAAACGAAAGCAAAAAAAAACTTTAAGATTTCGATTTTTGTTGCTTCATTTGTTGTTACGCCCTTTAGCTAGATTTCCATGCCCACCGCTGGTTTATATAATTTATTCACAATGCCGGTTGCTGCTTTTTCAAAACAGCGGCTTCAAATGGCGTCCACAACAAAGAAGGTCGCCCAAAATTTTTTGTAGAATTGATGATTAAGGATATATTTAGATTTAAAATTTTTCGGAAAATTTTTAGTTTTTGCGTTATTGATAAGAAAATTTTTGGTCAACATTTCACATTTTATAAATTTTTTCTCCTAAACAATCAATTTTCAGTAAAATTGCATTTGACATTTGTCAAAACGTTTGAGAAAATAGTTTTTTTTTAATTTTGACCGAAACAATATTTTATCATTAACGCAAAAAGTAAAAATTTTCTGAAAATGCGTTCAAACTTAGTGTCTCAACGAAAGTCTTAAGCCCGGTTGGGGCTTTATATCTGAAAAACTACGATGGAAGTTGGTGGGGTGGTACATTTGAAAGAGATTGATCACATGCATATATATTTCCTATATCAAAAAATTATATTCAATTAACATATAATCGTGCATGCTCATGTATGCCATATTTTGAGACAGAGGCATTATTTTGATCTTTTTTTGTTTTGATTCCGTGGGATACTGAGAAATCAACCACATGCAAAACTGTTTAGTAACTCAACTCTTGAATTGTTTTCTTACTAAAGTAGAATAGTTTGATTTAAGCTATCGAAGTATTATATTTTATTGTTTAAATAGTGATTTTACTACTAACGCTAGCTAGCACTTGAATTAACTTAAAAACAAAATTTTCTAGCAGTTAAACTGAATTAAGAAGAAAGCATATTTAAGGCCTACTTAATACCCGTCCCCCTAATTTTAAAATTCTTGTTTATTTGTACTTAACACAACTGCGTAGCCTATCGCATTCGTTATCAATCCAATTTTATTTTGGTAAGAATATACCTAAATGTTTTTCACCTTTATTATTGCCAAATTAAAATCCGATTAAAAAGTTTTGTTTAAAGATAACAAATCGCAGATAATTTGCAAAACATGTACTCCTATATTATATCCATGTTGAGGTTAACAAAATTGATTTCTTATTAGAGTATTCATTCATATCTTTTGTCACGCGCTGTTTTTTTTTCTTGCTTCTGTTTTACACTCTGCCCCACAGTATCCGGTGAGTGGGTGCGTAGGTTTGTGTCGCGTGTCATCATCGTGAGCTTCCAAATATACGACTAAGTAAATGAACTATTATTGATAACACCCATCAGCACATAAGTATTGGTTAATATTTTCCCATTGTAAATTTTGTTTATCTATATAACGTAATTCCTTATTCTATCAGTATTATAGTTTAATTTTTTTTTTTTTTGCATGGTTGACAGATTAACACGATCCCAATTAAAGATCTGTTTGTGTTAAATTGCTGTCATTGACAGCGCCCCCGTGAGAAAAAAAGGGAGGGAAAATTAAAAAATATCGTAAGCCTTTCACATTCCATAATTTTGGTAATTTTTATTTGTTATTTCGAGCTATCAAAAAAAATTTAATAAAATCTGATGCTTCACCGATACGAGAGCGATACGATAATTCAAAAATTATCGTATCGTCCTCGTAGTATCACCGAGCTTATCGTCTCGTACTCGTTCTCGTACGAGAAATTTCTAATCTGTATCGTTATCGTCTCGTTATCGCTGATAATTCTCGGTTATTCTCGTTCATATTTTTATGTATATAAAACTAGCTGAACCAGCGGCTTTCCCGCGCACTGTTCGTTGTACAACCACGTCTACATTTTACGCATGTACGAAATTTCACAACTTGGCTTAAGTTCCAAGGATAGCAATGTAAGGGTTTTTGTTGAATGGGAGGAGCTATGACCCATTATCCAACCCTTTTTACATTTAACGAGTTGCTTATCACAAACAATTTTCATTTACGCATCAGATTTCACAGCTGTGACTGCGATAGATGCCAAGATATGGCGTTTTAAGTAAATTTTTTTTATAAAAGTGCCACGCCCGTTTGTTTAATCTCGTTCAGATTTCGTGAGGTACTTAACATAGACAATATACATCCTAGCGCCGAGTTTCAAAACGCCTGCTACCATAGGTGCCAAAATATTGCGTTTTAAGTGTCGCATAATAATCGGTGACAATTTAGTGCCTATCGTATGATAAACATTACATTATCGCTGAAATCGAGATAACGGCTAGATCCTTCTCGTTCTCGTTCTCGTCCTCGGTAGTATGAGAAGTAGTTTTTTTTTATATCGATAGATATCGGTTGTCGGTGGTGCGCTAATAAAAACTGCACGATTTGGAAAAAATTGCTACTCGTAGTAACTTCAAAACTAAGCGACCAATTTTAAAACTTGTAGAAGCCTTTATATAGGTTACTAGCTGCTCGTGATAGTTGTCTTAGACGTTAAATATTATAGCTTCATGGGATATTATCTTGTATGGGAAGTGTCACGCCAACTTATTGAACAATGCTTACCTATATCATAAAACATTTTCATAATAAGTCTGTAAACTTTGCTTTAGTAGTTTTCTTATCATAACGCTTCAAAGCTTTTGCTTCGTTGAGAACTACACGCCCTTTTGTCAAACCTAAATGTTCTTGTATATAGTTTATTAAAATTTACTCATATAGTTTTCGGGAGGCGCTACGACCACTCGCCTAACGTTCCCCGATTTTCGGTCAGTGCTAGCTTATACAACTAAACGCTCCCATACTACTGAATACTAAAATATAATTTAAGAGGGCGCCGCAGTCGGGCTCATTTTTATTCAGATACATACATAACTTATTGGATTTGTCGTTTCCTGAGTACAGACACTCCTGATATTCGAGTATACCATATATAAATATGTATAATAAATGACGGAAGCAGACTTTATCCATTAAGATACTGCCTGCATTGTAAAGTCTATGCTATTGTAGTTCAAGAGACAAATAAAGTAATGAGATCTACTATAAAGGAAGTATGGAAACAGCTCGCAAGAAGTTATAACTTGAAGTTTTACTTATACATAAACAATCAATAAATTTTATGTTACTGATCTGCTTTTCTTGCAATATTATCTGAACGATGGCAAGTTTAGAGACAAGGCCTCAGATATGCGTTATATGCGTTTGCTTGTCGAATTTGGTACTTGTACGTCGCAATTTTAGGTATGTAAGTTTAAAAAAAAATTCTTTTAAAATAATAAAAACACTTTCTTTACTCGTGTAGCAGTCCATTTTAACTAACCGGTATGTTATTTACTTTATACCTGAAAATCATCAGTGTAATCTAGAGCCTTTAAAAAATAAATGGCGGCAAGTTTGTAAAGATACCTCCTATTTTAACATCTTTTATAACTAAAGTGTAAAAATAAATGAATATATTTTATTGAAACCTGAACATAAATCAGAACTTATAAACACATAAGATGATAAAAAAGTTCGAAGATCATGGGATAGGTCGATATAAGTTGAACAGACCTAATAACATTGATAAAGAACAAGCGAGTCCCACAGTACTGAATAGTATCGAAAAACATTGAATATTTAGCTAAAAGTCGAATATTATCGAAAAACAGTTGAAATCGATATGCCTGTATGTCGAAGGGTATCAAAAAATAACGACAGAATCAATAAAGAGAGTAGACGTCAATAAAGTAGAAACGTACCGAATAACATCGAAAAGTGCACAATAAACGTATAGCATTGAAAAATATCAACAAACAAAATCAAATCAATTTTTTTAGAATCATTATCTGTTAGGTTAACCGATAAATTTTTTTTTATTTGAATCATTTTACAAGCCTCTGTGTGTAAAATATAAGCTAATTTGGGCCAACAATTTACTACTTTTTCACTCTATTGTTTTTGCATCCGGCAACACTCAAAAGCACCATTGTGAATAGAGCGAACAACAGCTGCTCTTTGTTTACATTTTTTAGTGGTCAAAAAATGCGATATTTGAAATGTGTAGTGTGGGTAAATTGAAAAATTTGTTTTTTTGATTTCTTTGGCAAATTTTAGAAAGTAAGTAAGTTTTTCAAAATTTAAAAGTGATGATTGTGTATTTGAAAACTTAATATTGTGGTGAATTCTGCGTATATCCGAGTTCTAAAATGTTGGAAATAATTGTTGGGCAATTGAAAGTTCAAGCTGTCGCCAAAAGAAATGTTTTTTTTTTTGGTTATTCAAAATGTGCACTTATTTGTTAGTTTTATTCATTCAAAGCAAAAATATTAAGTGAAATTATCAATGAAAACTAATATTTCATTCAGTGAAAATGCAAAGGGGAAATATCAAAGCGCCTTCTGCCTTGGGTGAGTGATTTTTTCATTTTCCTTTCATTTATTTTGTCATGACCTTCTGTTTTTCATTATGATCCTATAGTTAAAATTGAAATAATAATTAAAAAATCTGACATCGAAGGCCTACTGAAGGCATCCAACGAATTTTTAGTGGAAATTTTTTCGTTGAAGCGCTTCCTCCGGTAATGCCTTGTACTGTACGCATATTAGTGGTTTACATTCTTGATGGTTCGTAGCAGCGAATACATTTATGACTGTGCAGTATTGCACCCATACCAGCAACTGTTCTGCCAACTGTTTTTGCTAGTATCTAGTGATCTTCAGGGTACTCAAACTGTTATTTTACCATATTTCAATCAATAAATAAATAAAACTTAAGCTATTCTGTTTATCTGGGAGCTACCACTTTCATTAAAACAATTCCACCCAGCTTTGGTCCTGTGAAAGCTTATTCCGACATAAATCCTTGATGCACAGTTCACTGCGATTGCTGAAACACATACATAAGTTCACTAATATCAATGTGTAATTTTTTTTTGTGCGGCAAATTCGCCTACTTTTGACTAAAATCTTGCATCAGTCTAAATATCACGTTTAATGCTTTTTTTTTAATTTTTTGATCGCGTCCTAATGCGATCTGTTCACTTTTGATACAATATTATCATATCAAACTCCACTATGATTGCTCGCATATTCAACTAAATAAAAGATATAAAGCTATTTAATTGCATGGGAGGTGCCACGCGTACTGGCATAATTTTGACAATTGTCTGTTTAAAGATACCTTATAATGGGTAATTTTTTAAGAGTTTGGTTTTTGAAAATTGAAAAAAAAAACAGAAAGCTTACAATAGAGAATGATATATTTATTTGGAGCAATACCTCAATTCCTTTCATTTCCTTTTTCAAGATTATTATCTGTAATTGTTGCCCGCGGTTACGCCTGAGGTGGTTCATCCTTAAGCTTCAATTTAAGCATACTTTTTCTAGCATTTCTTCCGGTATCTCACCAATGGCAGCTGTAATGCTATATTATAGGGCTGCAATTGTTACTAGCTTGTCCCTGTACACGAGAAGCTTAAGTTAAAATAGTCTAGTGGGGTAAAATCGCATAATATTGACGGGCAATGGACTGCTCCAAAACGTGAGATTAATTGCTCACCAAACTCGGTGGAAAAATAAATTTGCCTCGCTCGACCGAGGCGAGATCACACCGGCACCTCGCCTCGTTCTCGGTTCTGAGAACGAGGTGCCTCGCAGCCTCGCTTTAACACTTGCTCGTATCAGAAGTAGTTAAGTGAAATATTTTTTGTTTTGATACTATTTTTTTGAATTTCGATTCGATAAAAAACTTTGTTCAGTAAAAATCTTTGTTGTTAATGTCCAAAACCGTTCAACCGATCGCCTGAAGATTTGGCATGTGTTTATGTTTCTTATGATTTGGGGAAGGTTCGTATCATACTTTGGTTTTATCAACAAATTGACGCAGATGAATAAACTATAACGTAATTAACTATATGACGAAAATGGATAAGATTTGGTACATATAATTCTTATAGTTTGTTAAAGGTTCGTAGCTTAACTTGATTTGAATAAAAATGGACAATGCCACGCCGTCCCATATAAGAAAAGAATTAAATTCATCATATCCCATCAATCATCATATATGATTCAGTCCATCAAAAAAAAAAAAACATATATTTTATTTTACATCTTGAGGCATAGCAACGCGTGCCGGCTTTGCTAGTTGAGTATATCGTTGGCATACAAGCAAAATTGACCATTTTTTTTAACAACCGAAAATAATATATCACAAATTTAAGAGGATGTAAACATAAGTAAACGATTAATTAGAGCCACCCACTTAATATTTGTTTGCAGATAGTCAATTTTGCTTGAATGCCGACAATATACAGGCCTGATAATTTTTTTTTAGTTGAATAAAATCCTCGGTTCTTACCGAGGCGAGGCGAGGTACGTGATTGCAAGTTCCCGTCCGAGAACGAGGCGAGGCGCCTCGCATCGCCTTGGGTGAAGCACTACCCGAGAATTAAAACTATTTTCCATGAATTGGAGTTTTTTTCACAACAATAATGCTCACAAGAGCAGTTGTTTTAGTCTTTAATTTTTTTTTTACAAGTCAATAATATATGCAAATAAAATTGCCTTTCGCAGAAATAATATTTTTGAGCTGCCTTTTTCTCAACTTGCATTGTGCAGTTCATTTGCAGACATTTTTAACTCACAATTTTCACAATTTAATTTTTTTTCAAAATAATCAATAGTATCTGAATGGTTATCTAATAGACTTAACATTTCTTGAGAGTAACATTCTTTCAACTCTTTTGATGATATGGCGTGCCTAAGAAATGTAATAATTGGGTCAGATGATTCAGCGAGCATGTTAAAAGGTTCTCTTTCTGTCTCTCTTTCTTGAAATCTTGCACGTGTTGAGAGATATCTGTATTTTTGGGTTCCTGTGCTACTTCTGATAGTTCACCAATTGGTAAAGGCTGATACTCGTACTCAATTATATTTGTACTATGGGTCAGAGTTTTGTGAACCGTAGGTGTAAGTTTTTTATGCGGATATTTTTGAAGTAACAGTTCCACAGTTTTTGTTGCTAACTCTCCATATTTTTCAGCACAAACATGAAAATTCTATCCCAAAAAATTAATTTTTTTGAAAATTTCAAAAATGTCTCAACTTTGACAAAGTGTAAAAACTTAGCTACTTATCCGAACGGGTTGAAATTTTCAATTTATCTGCTCTAGACAGCGAGTATCAAATTTGTCAAACAGACCCACATATATTGTTTAGAAACATTGATACATATATTGTTTAGAAACATAAAATTGCTTAACTAAATCAAAATAACAACATTTCATCGAATAAAAATTTGTTTTGGAAATCGAAAATTTGATCGTAAAAAAGTATATTTTCCGTTTTTGACACTTGGCTCATATGAAAAAATTTTTATTTAATTCTTATCTGTTTACTTTTCTAGTTAAATCTCTCTTTGAGAGCATTTCCCTCTCACTCTCTCAAATTATTTAACTAAGGATGTAACCAAAAATTCAACTACAAAAGTAAACATGCTTGTGATATCTATAATTCCTTATAATAAATTAAAAAAGATGCATTTAAAGGATCAGCAAAACATTTATTTCAAAAATACATACATATAAAAAGTGTTCTACAAAATACATATACATTACTCAAAATTTTGATTATTGTGTTTTCTGATATTTGGAAAAATCTAGATAAATCTCTTCAAGTGATTTTTGACCTATTGAGTAATCCTGTATTCGAAGAACATTGCGATATTCTTCTAAAGTCCCAAACATTTCCGACCACTTCATATCGTTATTTGGTATATAATAAATGCGATATCCTTGAAGTCTTTGCCTGAAAAATTTAGTTGAAATTGAAATTTAATGAGTTGTATGTAAGAAAAAGCAATTCAGGCTAAATATGCTAAGGAGTATTAAATAGGATTGAATGTTCTGGAAAAAGTGAAAAAACTTGCCCACTAACTCGAAAATATAAACAACGGCATGAAAAAGTTTAACTGCGGTGAGTGGTCTCTTAATACAGGATGTCTTTTATGATCCAGTGCGATGTTTCCTTTTAATATCTCTTATAAAATGTTGCACTTTTTTCATGGCAAAAATTTTTACTGACCGAATTGTACTTACACAGTGGAAAATTAAAAATCTTAAATGTTTTCCATTTAAAAATGTACTTTAGTCTTCTGTTGTTATACGCTTCAACGCCCAACATCATCGAAACAAAATTGTTGAACTAAGATATTCTTTGCATCAGAAATGGTTGAAACACAGGCGTTAGCGACTAAAAATATCCTTGGCATTTTCTTCAATATTGGTTTATTCTAAAATAAAGATCAGAGCTTAGTTTGCCTAGTCCCCCTGCAGGAACGATGTAGTGTCACCCACACTCATAGAGTACATAAAATATAGAAGTTCAGGTGCTGAGCACTGTAGAAAGTAAAATTATCAGGAGTACCAAATCTGTCAGACAAAAAAAAGTTACACGGTCTCTTGGAATGTAATAAAGTGAAGGTTTTTATTTTCGGTACCTATGAATATTTTCTGTGGCACTTGAGCGTTTGTTAACCCATCAAAACTAAAATATTTACATGACATTTCAGTTCCTTTCAACACTCTTAGTACCCCTCGCCTCAAAATTGAGAAATAGGGCACAGAAAATAACCGCGACATCTGCTATAAAATGACCAAACACATTTGATACCGCCGTACAGGAGACAAGTTAGAAAACTTTGTAAAACTTATAAACAAGTAGCATTTTTATATGAAAATAAAAAATTTAACTTTGATGCTGAATAGATGTTTATACGATAGGCTTAGAAAAAAAATTCCAAACAAAAAATGTAGACAATTCTATAGGGTAACTCCATGGTAACTCGCGTTACATAAGGACATAAGATCATATTGAGTTTAATGAAGTCATTCATTCTTATTATTTAGATTAATTCATAAAATTGGATTCTTTATGAACATATAACATTTCTGAAGTCCTAGATTAGTTTAAAAACTCATTGTTATCATAGTATTTGTCCAGTGAAATAATAAACTGTGTTACCAAAAATGGTAACACGAGTTACCAAAGTTGGACCTCATTCGAGGTCATTTTTCCAACTGGGTTGTTTTGACAGCTGTCATGTGTCAAATGGTTTGTCCATATAACGTTTCTGTTCAGTATTGAACACGACTCAATCATGAATAGACTTACTCCTGAACAACGTTTATTAACTGTGGAAACTTACTACCAAAATCAGTCATCAGTTAGAGAAGTTCTTCAACATCATTTTGGTCGTCCAACTGAGCGCACTATTCGTAACACCATCACCAAATTTCGAACCAATTTTACACTATTGGACATTCATCATTCAACCAAAGTGCATACAGCCCGTTATTTTAAAAATATTTCTGCAGTAGCAGAGAGTGTTCGTGAAAACCGTCAACAATCGTTTCGTCGCCGATCTCAGGCTTTAGGCATCTCTTATGGATCATTGTAGCCTATTTTGATTTTGGTTTATGAGTCTTACAACAAAGGTAGAAAGCTCTTATTGGATCACCTTATATTTAAAACAATCCCGAAATTATGTGGTAGCTCGCGTCACAAAGAATCGGTAACTCGTGTTAGTATAGATCCTTAAACCAAAGTAAAGAGCTTCTTCTAGCTCTAATGTTCAAAAATTAAAATTAAATCAAAGATTCATAAAAATATAGAACTTGTTGTCTTTAATACGCGAAAAAAGAAGATAAACAAAAATCCAAAAATCAAATTCCTCTAAAATACATAACTCGTTTGCAGTCACTTATGACTTTAATATAGACAATGGTATATTATCGTCAGAACTATGACTATCACTACTACATTTATATATCCATACACGTCTTGGGAATATAAACATTTTGGTTTGATGTCCATGTTTACATCTTTCGATGTTTGGGCCATTTCCAGCTTCACATTTTTCCAGTAAATTAAATGATTTATTCTTTTGTGGTCTAATATTTACTGTAGTCTTTCGACAACCTTCACTATGTTACTTTTTTTAATCATCGTGTTTTCCTTCGACATTTAATCTTTCCCTTCTTCTTTTTATTTTTTCGGCAGCCGAAAGTGGCATTTTGCCCCACACAAAAAAAAAACATTGTATCTAAAGAAGATAGAAAAAAGTTATGGGAAACTTGTTAATTTATGATTATGCGAATTACTGGTAACTCGCAATACAAAAAGTATTCACAGTTTATTTAGATTATTAAAATCAAACAGAGAAAGTTTTTACCGTTATTCGCAACAAATTGTAACACTAAATCAAAATTTAATTATTTGTTTGATTAAGACAACAAACACCTACTATACGAGAAAAAATGTACTTATTGATAACTCGAGTTTCGAAAAATAAGGGACCCTTCTTTCTTAATTTTTGAGCACTCAACTATTTCAAAACGAGTGTTGTAATGCATTGTTGATTACATGACGTTATGTTATATCAGGCACATAAAATTTACTTGTCAACTTATAAGAAGAAATACAAAAAATTAAAGATTTAAAAATGCATTTTATTTAATACTGGAAGCACGCGTGCACACAACAAATAGAACTGGAAATAAATAATGATGAATCCCAATGCCGTATCTCAAATTTGACCCTTGGTGGCTATGCTACTATTATTCAATATTAATTTGGATACGATTTAATATTGAAAAGCAATAGTATAATCTTATACCGTGTCCACATTAACATGGAAACACCCTGTATTTGATATCTTTGCATTAATTTTCTTTCTGAAGCTGTAAAACGAATGGAAGTTCGTCGGATTTTGGCACACCATAGCAAGTGCACAAGAGAAGAAAACTTGGATTCTGACTCTATGACATAATGAAAGGTTAAGGCGTAAGTTTTGAACGGAATGACTACCTCTATCTGACGTGATAAGTTAAAATCAGTTAAAAAATTTTTTCTAAGTGTTAGATAACTTCAAATATGCCTACCTCAAAATAACGTGATTTCAACTTTTAAACAAGGATATGTCAAATTTTAAAAATTGACTACAGACTCCTATTGAGTATCGATATATCTACTAAAACCACTAACCAGTTTTCGAAGGCGGAAACCTTCGCAGGCCTGTGGAATCTTAAAAAATTCTAATGCAAAATAAAAAACTGTATACTCTTTCCGATGGGCTTGGTCCCGTTTGTTTAAGATTTTTTTCATGAGATACAGATGAAATTGCCTAACAAAATCATGTGTGAAGTTCACACGTGCTAGAAGTGAAGGTTTGAAAACTAAACTGCGATAGAATAAGACGAAAATGTTTTATTAAAACGATAAAAATGACGAATTTTTTTAAAGATACGTATCACAAAATAAAAGTTTCCAGACTACAACAACATAACACAAAGTTGTTATTCCTTTGCTCTTTCTTATCAGATATCAAGCTTCACTGATGTGAACTGCTTACCCAACGGGAGACGGAAGCGCGTACGAAGCGCTTCGGATGTGCATCAAAGGAAGCAGAAGCTGCTTCCAATGCGCTTCTCACTGATTATCTTTTTTAATATACGATGTCATTGCGGAGAAAATGCATGAAATGCGCTTCCTTGAATGCTAAGTAGAACCACATCTTAACATACGCTTCCTTGGATATTGGGTAGAAGCACATTGAGCTTAAATTGGACAAAAAAAAACTCTATAATTTTTTATTTGCCTCCGATTAGACTCGAACCTAGGCCTCCTGCGTTATGCCAATATTCTTAAATGCGCACATCTTTTTCAACTGAGCTACTCTTATTATTAATATAATGCAGACTAAAACTGCAATATTTTTCTGTCATAATGAAATTTTGAGTTTTTGACTTCTATTGTTGGCACTTAATAGTTAATATAATATACTTTTAGCAACACTAAGAAGTATAATAACTGCGCATGTAACAGCACGGAATGCCTAGCTTCAAATCCCAGTGGATGCGAAATGAAAGTTTTTTGTAAATTAAATATAGCTTTGAATTAAATGCTTCCGAAGAAGCACATCTCACGTGCTCCCATGGAAGTTGCTTCCAGATTTCCCGTTGGGTACTTGTATTACGCACAAACACACACTTATTCTTTGATATTGCTATGATATTTTAATAACAACAACGCTTTATTGGGAAACAACAACAGTTATAATGACAGGAGAGTACCAGATTTTTTTCTTCTCGCTGTTGTGGAGTTGCCACCCTAAAAAACATAAAGTAATCCCAAAATTAAGTTTGCAACTTTTCATTTTAATCATTTCCTAAAATAGCATCCATAAGATCGGCCACTGTGCGGCGGGGATGATTTTGCAATTTTAAATTACAAAATCGGTATTTTGTCATTGTGTTCCTGCAAATTTTTTACAAGAAAAAAAGAAGATGAAAAAAAAACCATGGATTCGAAGTCTTGGTCTAAAAATAACCCGAAAACCACCACTATTTGATGGAAAATTGGATAGCTCCTGTAAATAACTTGCAAAGTTTTTAAAATTAGTATTTTTCTCCAAAATTTGACAATTTCAATCAGGTGGCACTGAGCCAGAATTCAATATTAATGAAAATCCTTTGTCAAGACGTGTAACGCTGTTGGCACATCGTAAAAAAAAACAAAACGAACTTTTTTTTTTGTTTGAACCGCTCTGATGTTCACACATCAGTAACGGAAAGCTACGTTTTTTGTAGGTTTGACTGAATGTTCCCTGAAAGAAATCTGTTACATTCAAATTTTAGCATTAAAGACGTGCATTATTATGTAAAGTACTTGAGTTCTGTAAAAAAACCTATGGGCAACTATGTATGTAATTCGGAAATGTTATGAAAATGTATCAATTAACAATGGCAGGCAACTATTTTTATCTTTGCCATCTTCCCAATATGGTGTTTTGCATAGGGTGGCACAAATATTGAGTATATGAAATATAAGAAAATGGAAAATGTAGGTACCTCAATTTCGCCTCCGGAAACTTCGACTGAACGAAGTCTTCAATATCTTTAACAGGAAGAAGTGATGAAGTCTTCGAACCTCTTCTGGAGCTAAAAGAGAAAATGTTCTTTATATGTAAGAATACAATTTAAAGTAGATTTATAAAATTAATTTTTTTTAAACAATCTTCATGTAATGGCATTGATATTTTCAAATAATAGAGACCACACATGCAGAGCAGGTGAAATGGCTACGACAGCAACGGCTACGACCGATAATAAAGGGTGTTTTTTTTAGAGGTATAGAGCTTCAAATTGAAATAAAACACAAGAAAATCGTTTTAATGTCCATCAATTTGGCTTTATTGAAAGGATAATTATATGCCATTAATGTTTAAATATGATTTCGGGCATGTGGCCACCGCGGCTGGCTCGAATAAAGCCAATTCTACAGGTCCAATTTTGAACCACTTTTTCGAGCATATGGGGCCGTATGTCGGCAATAACGCCACGAATGTTGGCTTCCAAGTCCCCTAACGTTTCTGGTTTGTTGGCGTAGACGAGCGACTTCACATATCCCCAAAGAAAATAATCCAATGGTGTCAAATCACACGATCTTGATGACCAATTGACAGGTCCATTCCGCGAAATTATGCGCTCATCGAATGTTTCCTTCAATAAATCGTTTGTGACGTGCGCTGTGTGGCATGTAGCGCCGTCTTGTTGGAACCACAACTCATCCACATTCATGCCATCCAATTCGGGAACAAAATAGTCGGTTATCATGGCTCTATACCGGTCTCCATTAACGGTAACTGACTCTCCAGCATTATTTCGGAAGAAGTATGGCCCAATGACTCCACCAGCCCATAGAGCACACCAAACAGTCAGTTTTTGTGGATGTAATGGCGTCTCAAGGGTCTCATGTGGATTCTCTTCACTCCAAATGCGGCAATTTTGCTTGTTGACGTAGCCATTCAACCAAAAATGAGCCTCATCACTGAACAAAATTTTGCGATGAAAATCAGCATCGAGATCAATCTCATTTTCGGCCCATACACCAAAATCACGACGCATTGCATGGTCTCGCGGCTTTAATTCTTGCACAAGCTGGATCTTGTAAGGTCGCAAGCCAAGATCTTTGCGCAAAATCTTTCATAAAGTTGATGGACAGAGCTCCAATTGCTGTGCACGGTGGCGAATCGATTCATTCGGGTCCTCTTCAACATTTTGCTCTACAGCGGCAATTGTTTCTTCGGTGCGCACTGTTCGACGTCTCTGCGGATGCGTATTATCACATAGAGTAAACGTAGTGCGAAAACGATCCATGGTTAACCGAATTAATTGCTCTGATGGACGATTATGTCGACCATAAAATGGACGGAGCTTGCGGTAAACTTCGCGAACTGAACCATTATTTTCGAAATAAATTTGCACGATTTGCAAGCGTTGTTCTTTTGTCAACCTGTTCATGATGAAATGGCAAACCAAACTGAACATAAATGACATTAGAGTTGCCAGATTTGACCATAAAATGCCAGTTTTATCTCTATTCGAAAAACAAACCTCTAAAAAAAACACCCTTTACAATAGCCGACAGTCGACTACGCAGCTCTTCGTGAACTGTTGCTTCGACTATTGGATTTTACGCAGCAGACAGCAATAAGCGACAGCCGACTGCGATTGCTGAGTATATGCTACTGCTCTAGGTCAACGTTTACACGAGCAAATTCGGTCTGAGAAATTCTTGTCTATTCTCTATGGTGAATTTCTTTTGCGTTTACACACGGAAACTAGAATTTGTTTGTGCAAGAAATTTTCAAAGCAATTACTGCGTCAACCCGCCACAACAAACGTAAATTCAAAGCATAATATCAGCTCAAGAATAGAACGAAAGGGATTTCGCGTGTACGACAATTTCTGTACACCACCTTTTCGTTTTTCCCTTCATGCCTACAAACAGGAAAACTTACTTTCAAGAGTTTCCTCGTGTAAACACTGTCTATCTATATATCGCTTTTACTTTTGCTGCGCAGTCACAGCACAATTTTGAATGCTGTTACAGGGTGACATGTTCTGTAGTATCTATATCCTTTCGCTTTGAAATTGTACATGTGGGTTGATGTTAAAAAAAGTTTTTTAATTTCTAACTCGTGTTGGCTTACGCCGTTTGTATTCCAATGACCTGTTTTGAAAGTATTCATTTGTTTCCAATCAAAGTTGATTTTGATTGCTCATCATCTCATGCATCATTGTCTGCATTGGTGTCATAAACTCAAAATTTCGAGAGTTACTTATGATATTTGCAGGTTGAACCTGACTAGATTTAAGCACGTTAGCATAGGTCTGATCCAATATATTGTGTAAGTTGGTTGGTATAGTACAATGTTGTTTGTAAGAGTCTATGTGACTTGGGTAGGTGGACTTTGAATTATTTCTGTACGTAAGCGTACAGAAAACACAAAACGAAGGATGCAATATGATTTGGTATGACCAAATTTCTGGCAGTTTGTGCACTGCACAGAACCATTTAAAAGCTCTTATTAAAAGGAGACTATGAAACTATGTTATATTTTTATTAGAACTAAGCTGAACAAATTTTTTTGATTCTTATAAATAACTCCGAAAGTAGACAAAAAAAAACACTCTTAAAGTATCTAGCTGCGTTTCTCTGAAATGCACCTTTTATTTGAAAGTCCCGAATGTATAAAATTTTTCCTAGTGGTGGTGATGTATTCCGCTGCTTGCGTCCAGTGACATTTATCTAGCCTTAAGATTTCAAGCACAGAAATTTGAGGACGGTCTGCTATGCGATGTATTTGCATATATCAAATATGTAATTATATGATATATAAAATTCTCGTGTCGCGGGGTGCGAAATTGAACTCCTCTGAAACGGCTCGACCGATTTTCGTGAAACTTAGTGTGCATATCGGCTAGGGTTGAGAATCGAACAACATCTATTTTTCATCCCCCTTAATGTTAAGGGTGGTCCGAAAATTACAAAAAACCTTAATAATGAGATAGGTTAGTTTTACCCAACAAACAGTATAGAAAAGTAAGATAGGGATAGGGATAGGGATAGGGATAGGGATAGGGATAGGGATAGGGATAGGGATAGGGATAGGGATAGGGATAGGGATAGGGATAGGGATAGGGATAGGGATAGGGATAGGGATAGGGATAGGGATAGGGATAGGGATAGGGATAGGGATAGGGATAGGGATAGGGATAGGGATAGGGATAGGGATAGGGATAGGGATAGGGATAGGGATAGGGATAGGGATAGGGATAGGGATAGGGATAGGGATAGGGATAGGGATAGGGATAGGGATAGGGATAGGGATAGGGATAACGATAGGGATAGGGATAACGATAGGGATAGGGATAGGGACAGGGATAGGGACAGGGATAGGGCTGGAGATGGAGACAGATATGGAGCTGAAGATAGTGACATGAACAGGGAGGGCAGACCAACGTTTGCTGGGTCAGCTAGTATGATATAAAGCAATGAAATATTTATTTGAGTCAAAAATATTATAAATCCTGGTTGAAGCATTTGATGTTTGACTCAATCAATGTAATAGCTCTGTATAAAATATAGTTTGTTAAATTCAAACAAATCGTGTTCTCAGTCTAAGAAGTTTGAGATTAATTTTGTGCAGGCGCTTTCTGGATTCACCGGGGTACGCGGAATTCCCACCACCTCGTTCCACAAGAGATGCTGCTGTGTGAAGGGAAAAAAAGTAAATGCATTTAAACTTTTTTACAGAGCGCTAAAAACGTCAGGAATTTCGTCATTTAAAATCTACGAAGATGTAAATTAGTAATATAAATTGAAAAAATATATGCATACAGCCGTGCTCCCATTTACACTTAGTTTTGCGATTTGCGTTTTAGTAAAAATCGTACGATTTCATTTTTAGGTGCTCCGGAATTCGTTAATTTTAGTTATCTAGTTGTCTCTGTCAGACATATCGATAATTATATTTATCATTTCACATATCGCTCAAAAGCTAATCGCAACTTATTGTTGTTTTGACAAATTTTTCAACATTAAAAATTGAGGTGTGGCCAGTAAATATTTACTTAAACAATGAAATCAACCTGAATTTTGTTTTTGAGTACGCCAAAAATATTTTAAAACATTACAGAAGAACATAAAAAAAAATTTGATTTTAGTCTGTTGTTTATTTATACGAAAACGGCAATTTACTTTTCATTTCACCAACTCAACATCTTCCGATTTGAAACTGGAAACATTTTGCGATTTACGAAAATCGGAGCACGTACATTTGCTACTCGTATTTGAAAAGTAAATCGCAATATTTTTGCGTTTTCGAAAATGGGAGCACGGCTGATAGTAACACTTTATCACAAACTATGAGTTCTTTTTCGCTCAAATCGACATTAAAATTATAATATTGATGTGGATATGTAAAATTCAAGAAATAAGTTACTTTGGCCATTGGATTTTCTAAATGAAAAACAACACAACCCTTTTCAGACTGTTGAAATGCATCATTACTTAATAGAAAATCGGGAATGCGAGACTTTCGGGACGCACTAGTGCATTTTTGCAAAAAATATTCTTAAATCTAGTTAGACACAATTAAACTGTTCTCAGTACTTCTTTAGTTTGAGAAACTTCAAAACAACTTAATTTAATAAATGATTTTCAATGCCGCAATATTCACTAATATATACCATTACATATATGCTACATAAATATGTTAACACTTACTCTGGGCTTTCTTCAGGTTCTTCGTATTCAAGGTAGAATTTTATGGTGAGTATGCATCCTTGCGAGTATTTGTCTCTTAAATGCTGCTTCGATCCCATACACATCAGCTTTCCATTCACCATTATAGCCATACGGGTACATAATGATTCACACTCGTCTATATTTTTTGAAGATATCAATATCGATTTACTTGTCTCGCGCAATTTATTTATTACATCCCATATACGTCGTTTGCTGATAGGGTCTGCAGTTGATGTAGGCTCATCGAAAATCAATAACGCTGGCGGCCCAATGATCGCTATAGCAAGACTTAGTTTACGCCTTGAACCACGACCGTAAAACATTGATTTTGCATTCAAAATCTTAGACATTTGAAAAGTGCTAGCCAGTTCATTAGCAAACTGATTTAAATTTTTCCATTCTACACCCCGACATAGTAAGAATATTTTTAGATTCTCACGTCCAGTAAGATTCTTGAAGAAAGCATCATTCTGCGGACAGTAACCGACTGCTTTTTTACTACTATCTGGCCGGAACTTGATATGCTGTCCTCGAATATAAAAATCACCAGATGTTGTAGCAATTTCATTGATCAAAGCTTTCAACATTGTACTTTTCCCGCAGCCCGATACGCCAGATATACCAAAGCATTCGCGCCTGCAAAACCATTAATGTCTCAAATATCAAAATGGCAAATGTGATAAATATACAATTCCTCACTTTTTAATTTGAAATGACACCGTATCTAATGCCACAAATCGTCCAATATTTTTTGTCACGCGATCTACTACTAAGTTACGCTTGGCCAGTTCATAAGATCTCATTGCTTTTATAATACGCTTTTCACGTAAAACATCGTCATCCTCAAATAGGATTAAATCATATTCCTCTTCAATTGGATTCTCATCAGCTTCATCATCAACTTCTTCGAATTTCTTCTTAAGTTTACTTTTCTGTTGTTTTTTGTCAGCTTTTTTTTTGATTTTTTTCGCTCGAGCTTTCGCAAACATAATGCCGTGGAATTTAGATCCAAATTTGGATGCCGTTTGGGACATACTGTCTTTAGTCTTGCTCGCTTTTGCATCTTCATCTGAACCCACGATCAACCTTAAATTAAACATTTTAATATGCAAATTTATTAAGTCAAACTTTAAAGTTTATTACAAGACTTTGCTGTATATGGAGTCGTAGAGTCTTCTTAACACTTGGTAATCTATTAAAAGGACAATTACAAAGAAAACTACTCCCTCTGCAAGTAACCAAATAATTTGTGGTAGAATTCCAGGGTCTTTAAATCCGAGTAAGCCTCTAGGAACTGAAAAAACAAAAACAAATAAATCATACTTTTCTATTAGCTCGCTGAAATCATGTTTTTCAGAAAATAAATATTAATTCAAACATAAGGAAATACCCATATTTAACACTCTGAAATATCAAAACCAAACCAACGACAGGTGAATGCAGAGGTTGACCGATGTTATGAAAAAAAAGTTTTAAAAATTTTTCTCCTTCTTGGTAAGCTTTTCGTTTTATAATGTACCACACCCCCGCTTCTAAAATCATTGACAACATTTAGTTTCTTGAAATTTGTATTGTTCCCTCTCCCACAAACTTCCGAACCATTATCATCAACGATTCTTAGTGACATTTCTTCTATTTTATTTTAAATTCTGTCTTAGCTGTCAAATTCAGAAAAGAATGGCACCGAAATTTCCAAATTACGTAACGAAAAACGAAAACCGCGCGTCGTCGGAATTTTTGGCTCTTAAAAAAGTATTTAATTTGGAAAGTGAAGGATCTTACTATTTATCAATGGCGCTTGATCCTCGATATAAACTACAAACATTCCAATTGTGGTCTACTATTTCTACGGCAAAAAAACGGCTTGCGAATTTTATTAATTTTCCATTATATTCCGAAACCTCTTCCGAAATAGTTACGTTCCAACCTAGTACGAGTTCTGAGCCAATTACAAGACGGCGGATGTGGAGTGTTTGTGCAAATATTATTAAGGAACCTGAAGAAGACGAAATTGAGAGATGTTTTCGATATCCCAATATTGCAACAGATGCAGAACCCCTCAGTTTTTGGCGTAATGAGGTTCTGCACCCAAATTTAAAAAAATTGGCACAAATGTATCAGTTTTCAAATAAGTTCTGTCGTATCCGAGCGACTGTTTTTAGCGGCAGGTCTAATCCAAACAGAGTTGCTAAATCGCATTTTTCCGCATAAATTGAGGATGTTGTGCTTATTAAATAAAAGCCTAATTAGTGTTCACTTTAATTATTAAAAAATATAAAAAATTAAATAAAAAATTTAATTCTTCTATTACTTATGGCTGTTGATTTATCTATAATGATTTTACAACTTTGCGTCATAGTTAATCCTTCTTCTTAATGCAATGTCAGTCTCTTCGATAACTTTTTATAAATATCGGTATCGGTGATAAATTTTTATGAATATCGGTATCAGTATCGTATCGGCTAAAACGCGTATCGTTGCATCCGTAATTCTAAGCGTAAAGTGCGAATATCACAGCTTTTCAAGGAATTTGAGGTTATATTACATCGAAACGAAATTTTTATTTATGAAACCATTGATTGAATTCAAAAGAAATACTTCTTCTCTTGAAAATACACTTTGAATTGTATCGATATCTCTCTTTTTCTTTGAAATATCGTAAATTGAAATTTATTTCACATTTTCTTATAGAAACGTAATTTTAATATTGTAAAAATTTTGTATTCTATGACGTCATAATTTTTTCAAAGAGAGTTCTGAAAATACAATTAAATAAAAAATTATTATTTTTATATACATTGATAAATTTTAAAAACTATTACCATAGTGCGATTTTTGCTAAAAATTGATATCTCAAGTATGAGAAAAAGGTGACAAAAGTTGAAATGTTCACTAAAACGCTTTACATCATTCTTATAAATAGAGAATATTATCGGAAGTAATCTACTGATATTCCATGACTAACAATATAACTAAAATGAAACTTATTTTTTATCCTCTTTGTAAATTTAGGATAATACAGAAGCGACTCTTATTGTACTGCATGTTTGTTCATTAGAAATGTTCAAAATAACCACATGTTCTAGAATTCTTCGGAAACACTAAAAATCCAATATTTACTAATTTTCGAACATAACCTCATATAAAAAAAAATTAATAGAACTTTTGAAATCCTGTTCTCGTGTGCATTTGAAGTTTTGATTACGATTCTATGATATACAGCCCTTTGCGCATAATCCCATGCCTTTGTCCACACTGGGCCAAAAATAATGCTCCGTTTTTTAACTTTCGTAAGACATAAACTTCTGCTGGCAAATGCAACATAATCTACCAAAAACTGTTTGCTTGTTATTTGCATTTAATTTGAACAGAAAAATAGCGACTATAAATTAGGCAACCAGTAACGAGTTATCTTTAAGAATAAAAATCAGCTCGCAAGTTTTTTTGCGTGAACTTTTTGATTGAGTTACGATTTCAGTCCTTTCACTTGAGTCGGTTACTTTCAAAACGCGATCTGATCGATTTATTATAATATTTAGCTAACTACATATTTTTTAAGTAATTCAACCCAGGAATCCAATGGTGCAAGTTATTTTGTTCAAAGTCTAGCGCAAAATCCTTAAAAAGTGGTTTGAGAAGTACACTTCTTTCCACGCGTACCCGTTTTAAGTTCTTCATTTTTTTTTTGCGTTTTCTGACAAGTTGCCCTTAACGTTTTAGAAATAACTGACTCACTTCCACAACCAAGTGAAATACAATTAAATTCAAATTAAATTAAATTACAATTAAAAACAAAACAGGGACACTTATTAAAAAAATCGAAAGTGATGTATATTTTTATATACTTTGTATAGCACCGATCATTGCAAACATTACTCGGCAACGAACTTTAATTTTAAATTGTCTTAATATGAATGGAAAGGATATTAAAACAATGCCATTATCTCGGAAGTAATCTATACTTTGAAAAATGCAATGTGACGAAGAATCAGATTTGGTGGCTCTTTCCATCAATTGGTGAGTCCTTGAGAGTTGCTTCGGCTGTTTCATCTTACAATTAGTTATATAATGGGTGTTTTCTTGCTACTTGTTTTTTCAATGTAAACTTTTTGACGTTTCACGCGTGATTCGTAACATGTGGTAACGCCAAAAACGCTCAGTAACGTTTGCCATGTTACCATGAAGAGACGAACAGCGCTTGCAAATCATTGAATTTTACTATCTAAATTCTTGCTCTGTGAGAAATGTGTTTCGCAAATTAAGTCCACTTTATGGTCGTCATAATCGACCCACCAATCTGGCTATTTAAGCTATTGAGAGCAAACAGTTTCACTTTATTGGACATTTATCTGCCAACCCGTATGCGGATAGTGCGTACCGAGGAGAGTATTACTGCGGTATCGGCCAGTGTCAATGAAGATCGTGATATTTCAATTCGTTGCCGTTGTCAACAATTCTTGTGTTATTCGACCACCTGGAAGATTTTACGTAAGAACCTCGTTATGAAACCATACAAAATACAGCTGGTGCAAGAACTGAAGCCGGTTGACCTACCACAACGTCGTTTGTTTAGTGAATGGGCCATAGAAAAGTTGGATGAAGATCCAATTTTTTATCGAAGAATTTTCTTCAGCATCGAAGCTCATTTTTGACTCAATGGGTACGTCAACAGAATTGCCGAAATTGGTCTGAAGAGCTACCAATGCATCCTGAAAAATGCACTGTTTAGTGCGGTTTGCATCATTGGACCGGCAGGCATCATTGGACCGTACTTTTTCAAAAATAATGAAAATCACAATGTAACAGTCAATGGAGCGAGGTACCGTACGATGATTATCGACTTTTTTTGCCCAAAATTAAAACATTGGACTTGGTTGACATGTGGTTTCAACAAGACGGTCCCACATGCCACACGGCATGCGATACCATGGACCTATTGAGAGGCGAGTATGTTGCACAAATAATCTTATGTTTTGGAGCAGTCCATCGACCACCAAGATCATGCGATTTGACACCACTAGACTATTTTTGTGAGGCTACGTGAAGTTTCTGGTGTACAGGGGTAAGCGAGCCACAATTGCTGCCAACATTACAACTGTCATTGGTAAGAAACCAGTCGAAATGCTGGAAAAAGTATGCCAAAATTGGAGCTTACGGATAAGCCACGTCAGGCGTAGCCGCAGGCAATATTTACATGAAATAATCTTTAAAAAATAAATTGAAGGAATTGATACATTGCTCCAAATAAATATTTCACTCACTATTGCAAATTGAATGTTCTTTTTTCAATTTTCCAAAATCAAACTCTTAAAAAAACACCTTTGTTTTTAGCCTCAAACGAATAGCACGCATTAATTTGGCCAAGATTTTCGAAGGGTTACTAGCTCCTTAAAAAGTTTCTTTACTTGGTGGTTAGCCCTTACAAAATCATACACAAATATTTTTAAAGTATCGTATGATGAGCAATATTCGTAAAAGAAGTTCTATTTAATATTTTTAACCAAATCTTTTTCGGATTGTTGATGTCGTTGCTGTGAAATCAGCCTAATCTTTCAATGACTTCCACTTTTATTTTGTATGCTAACAAAGTTTTGTAACTGATTTCTAAAAAAACAATTACTTGTAATTCACAAAACACTTGCGTACTGGTTGTGGAAAATAACTTCAGCGATCACAAAAGTACAAAATACATGAAGAGTTTAAGTAGAATGGTCAAGGTTCATGGCGTTTCGCTAATTCAAATTTAGCTATTTTTTGCATTTCAAGGTCAGTCAAGTCAGCCAAGTCTCAAAAAAGAAAATCATTTTTTGAATTCATACACTCAATCACTAGGCTACCCTGACCACAGCTTACCCTACATCAGAAGGGATTTCAAACAAGATACGTAAAAATAAGATCACAAACTAAAGTTTTATCTCAAAAAGATGCCCTATAAAGGGGGGTCAAATTTGTAACTTTGGAGACTTTGCAGTATGAATAAAATGAATAGCCTGTAAGAAAAATGTATAATCCCTTTCAAATAGCATCAGACACATGTTTACATACATGGCCCAAATTGAAATTCTATTTAAATTTCTAGCGTTTTGTTTGAGACTTATGACTTTAGTTTCCGAGCAAAAGCTTAAGAGCTGAAAACTCCTTTAAAATGATTATGAGGGCTAGGAACATATTTTATATACAATATGTTTATTTTGAATAACATTCTAGAAATAGAAGTGATATTCCCAACTTGAGTAGTAACCGACCCATTCCAATAAACTTTACGTTCTCCAAAGTTTTATGGACCACCACCAATATATAGAAAAAAGTTTCCTGCTTTAAATTCGATAAAAACATTCGACTGACATATATCTGAACAACATTCTCAAATCCCTTTGAAAAATACTTCATAAGCAATACCAAACTTACTGCAGCATATTTCCTCCATTTTACAATTCCCTTGTTCGTCCATTTCTTCATACATCCCATTGCAGTCCTTTTCCATTATTGATACCAGTTGAATGCTGTCGCACGCCTTAGCATAAGCAGTAAAAGGAAACCAATAAAAGAGTTCTTCGGCGAAATGGTACGTTATTATTATGTTTTGCACCAATAGTTTGCCGATGTAATAAAAGAATACTAAGACTCCAAAGGCTGTAGTTGCACGTTGAAAGATGAATGACAGTAAATATGTCAGAGAAAGCACACAAAAGCCAAATGCAAGCGTAACTGGAAACAAGGAAGCTGGAAATATCCAAAGTAAAATTAATTTTTATATTGCACTTGATTTTGGAATTATTAGTTCCGTAAAAATAACTAAAAATATGTAAAATGAAATAAAAACTTTTAAAGGTGTTATCTTCGGCCAGGCCGAAACTCACATACCCTACACTACATTGAAAGTGCTTTTTAAATAAATGCTAAAAATACGTTGAAAACGTCAGCTCGCGCTTGACAGGTAACTTCCAAGGTAAGACTTAAATTTTCTATATACCTCTATGATTTATATCTATTATGGAGCAAGTTTGGGCATTATAAAATACTATAAGTGATTTATTGCCTTATAAATTGCTTATCATGTTTAAGTTTTCTAAGGTTGGATACATGTCTTATTAGGAAAATTCCCTTGAAAAAAAACTAAGAAAAGTTTTGGTTACCGCAATATGATACCCTTGCATCCCCTCTTATTGCCTTTTATTCCAGAAAATGAAAATTTCCAGCAAATGTTACTTTCAGTCTTCTTATAAGTTCTGCATTTGTTATCATTCCTCTACTTCTCAATACGAATATAGAAACAGAGAAAAGACGATTGACGACACAATTTTGTATCTTTTTGATCTTTTGAAAATTTGAATATAATTTATGTGCGATCCACCAGGTTAATCTATGCGAACGTATATGCGTGTGTACTCGTGTCTGCGAGTTGTCAGTTTGAATTTTGGTATTTAATTTATGAACAACAAACAGTCAGTTTGTTTGAGCCAACGTAAGACCCAGCGAAATTTTTACACTTATCAGTTTCTTTTAATCAGAATAAAATAAATGTTGTGAAGACTTTTTAAACGTTTCCTATTTATTTAAAATTTTAAATTAGGGTTCTGCGGAATTTATTTCTTAAAGCATTTGAACAACAAAAGTGTACAAATTCAACATGGCATAACATTGCGAGAATATTTTATAATGAGCCATAGCAGTCTTCACAAAAATATAAAAATTATTGTGGTTTTAATATTGAATAAGTTATCAATATATTGCCAATACGTTCGTAGTTGCTGTCACTTGCACTTGAATGATTGACAAGTTTCGGCTCCTTACTTTCATTTGCCCCTCTGGTTAATAACAGCTAACAAATGCATTGTAATCAGCCGACCCGTCACACCCGTCATTTTTATCATTTCGGTACAGCTAAACTGTCACTTGTCACTTTGAGAATATTTTGTTCGATTTTTTAAGGAGCACGTGCATATAAGACGCAAGATAGTTGAGCTCGGACCCCTTCAATCCGTAGTTTATCTGCGTTCCTTCTAATCGTCAGACATAGCAGATCCTGATCAGGGAGCACAGCTGTTCAATTTATAGCACATGATGAAATCCTGTCGAATTTCATTTAACTTCAAAGCTTATAGTAACATACAGCTCTACACAAAATTTTATGAAGATTACTCTCATAGCACACTATAGTGTGCTATGTGCATTAAACATATTTTACTTATGTGGGAGGTGCTACAAAAACTTTGCAACAAGACACCATATCAGCAACTGTGAATATTTAAAAAAACTATTAAATAATTTTATCGTTTCTTCCCAAAACTTCATTGTCTTCAACATTGTTGGTCAAATTCGTATATTTAATTCAGGGAAACCAAATTTTCCGTATAGATTTAATTATATTGTTGAAAAGCTTAGCTTAAAAAAATTTAAGTCACTTTTGTTGGAAGAAAGAAATCTTTCGTCAATTTTGGGACACTCATTAAAATAAAAAAATAAACAAATGGAATTAAAATTAAAATTCACCATTTTTGAAATTCAAAGTAATTGTTTCGCATTATATTTATCATTATGTACTATTAGAGTCATGCTAATTCTAATTCAAAAAAATTGCTATCGCGTCTAATGGTAATTGTTTTAGGATCTATATTTCCCTCAGAAGCGGAAAGGGAGTATCTGAAAAAATTTCATATTCGTGAGTTTTATGGCATTGGCTAGCTTAAGAAAATACGCATCTAATAAACAACGCCAAATGGCGGTATCTAAGTTCAAACCTATAAAAAATCTCCTAAGGAAATTTCCATTATCTCGATTTTACATCTATTTCAACAAATTGACATAAACGAAACATCAATTATCTCGAAACGCATTTTTTTGAGATACGCCCTTTCCGCTTCTGAGGGTTGTATAGCTAGCGTTGTTTAAAACGAAACATTACTTAACAACATAATGATGAAGTATAGAAAATCACTGTACTCACCCAGAGCCTGCTCTATCGCGTAACCTTCTGTTAATGCCATCGTTATTGTAAATAATAAAGTCGATATTGTAACATTCAGAAAGTCCCATAGTAGGTGAGATAGCCAATAAATCCAAATGCGTACACCACATGTAAATTGCAACTGCTTGGAGTTCGATACATTTTCCATATTAGGATTCAAAACATACAATGAAAGCACAATAACCTGAGACATTAGATAATTTTGAATTACGTTGCTGTGCGTGTCTATGCGTCTCTGAGCCATTGCCGCAGTTATTGGTAGAGGATGGCTGGTGATTGTAATTCTGGCACTATCTCCCAGCAGTACCCTAAGTAAACACAAAAGTTTCAGTCAAGAGCTTAACATAATTGAGAAGTGATTATCAAAACATGATACTCGTACTACCATGATCCACAAAATTTTTCTCAGAAATTAGTGTAAACTGCCCACAGTTTATTTATAAAAAAGACGCTACTATTTCACCCACTATAAGCGCAAATACTCTACGCATTGTAATTTGTAATTATAAATGTTTTTGACCCAACTAGCTTTTATTATGAACTAGTTTTACCTAGTCCAACACCCACGCCGCACAGTGGAGTGGTTTGTATGAAACGGCAGCTATAAATAGTAATAATTGCGCTAGACTCTTGAAATTTGGTACAGATATGAAAAAAGTAAAAAAAAACAACAAAAATTTGTTAATATGAAAAAGATCGCTTAACGGACACGCCTACCTCCCATATGGAAGTTGGGATGTAGTTGAGACCTTTTTTTCAAAATCATCAATTTCCATTGACTTAGCAATGCTGATTTCAAAAATATTACAAAGTTTCTGATATCTCTTATAGTTTACAAATAGTTAGTGAAAAAACAGTTTCAAAAGCTTATCTGTTCCATTTTTGAAAAGCATTGGAGTTTATATATTTTACCCCAAGGGGGATAAAAAGAGAAAAATAGCCCTTACCTGTTCCCCTCAACTCAAGGGAACTTCTTTCTTTCTTTCCAAACTCAAGCAACTTCCTTCACACTGTGAGCTTTTACAATTGATAAAATTATTGTAAAGCGTTGCAAAATGTGAAGAAATAAAAATATTTTTTCCTTCAAATATTGCAGTAGAAAAACAATAATAAAAAAAAAGTTGTGAAAAATAGCACATTATATATAAAAAAATTCCCGAATTCCGGGTATATTTATTTTTTTTTATTTTCTGTCATAGTTTGCAAATTTTCCACTTTTACCATTTTTCATTCAAATTTTTGAAAAATCGGCACAATTCATATAAAGGCGATAAAAAAAAATAAATTAATTTTTATAAAGTGGGAATAATATACTTTCCGCCCATATGCTACATTATTGCATTTTGTTTCAAATGAGTTAACTAGAGCGCCCTATCCAACAATTGCTTTTATAAAAATTTTCATGGAACATTTTTAGTGCACAAAGTTCAACTTTGAGCCCACTGTGTCACTAAACTCAATTCAAATTTGAATTTTGTAAAGTTTTTTTCATTCCCTAAGTATTTTCTTGACGAATTTCTTTAACAATTTTTCAATCCATGGCACTTGCATTTTCTTCCTATTTATGACCATAAAAATTCACTGTACGGCGGTGCCCGTTGTTGACATAGTAAAATTTCAAGCAAATCGGAAGAGAGGCCGATAAATTAAATAATTACCCTAGTTCAACCTAGACTAAACTGGTTTATCCTAACAGTCTTCCGATGCACTAGTTTGGCCTAGGAAAACACACAATATTGACATTAACAAATGTCGATTGTTCAAAAACCAACGCATTAAAGTATAAATAACGATATTTCAAAACATTATGACATCTCATTATAACATGTTGATGCAAAAAAATATATTGATGAAAATTTCAGGCGAAGCCTTAGGCCAAAGGAAGTCTGCGCCCGATTTTCAGCAACATAATTATTGCAAGAGTCAGAGTACTTTTTAAGTACACATATAATACTTTTGTTTGGTTAGTAGTGAGTAGTGATTTTCAGCTCCCTTACTTAGCTCTACCGCCCATGCCTCGTTTAAATACATCAGGAAAATAATTAACATCGTTTTCTTTTCTTTTAAAAATTTTTGTACAAAACTTCTCTAAGCCATATCTAGAATTTATGTGAAATTCAATTGCATTACGTTAAGTATCTCAGGCATTATAACGTTTTAAATTTGTATGGGCGGTAGGCGTGTTCGCGGATTTTTTGATTTGCAGTAATTTTTAATGGGTGAGCTTTTTAGTTGATTGCATTAGAAATTCAAAAAATAAAGCATTTAAATCGATTCATATTCATATTTCAATGGTTGAAAGTGTATGTAATTTTTGACCGTGTATGAATGGCTCAAAAAAAAACCGACATTTTTGACATAACCGGACCGATTTTAAGATATGAACCGATTGACTTGTTTCATTTTTTTTTCAGCTCATCATCATGTGTAATGTAATGTAGTAGGTACATTGCTTACCTTGCCATTGCATTGTGTAGCAAATTCAAAGACAACGGTGCTGAATGCAATGCATTGTTATTCATCCAAGCAATTATTTTGCCTTTTTTTATAGAACAAGCCACTACATTTTTTTTGTCGATTTCAGACTGATTTTCTTTTCCTTGTGCCAGAAGATGTTCGCCAATTGGCGTATCTAAGTCAAGAAGTATATGGTGTTTCACTACATTTTCATCCTCGTCGTTATTATCATTATCTTCAGCATTTTCATCATGGTGTTCGCCTGTGATGAGATATTTATATTGCGAGACAAGCTCACTCTCGAAGGAGTCATTTGAAACACTTTCATCGACCTCCAATAACGTCACTGTATCTCTATATTGTTCAATCCCGAATGTCATTGGTGGTATGTCAAATGGATTATAAGCTCCTCCGAACAGATAATATCTTAATATCAAGACAATAGCTGGCAAAAAGATTTGAATGAAAACGATCAGCTTACTATGATAGCTTAAAAGCGCCTTTTTAAGAAACATAGCTTTCCATTGATTACATAGTAATTTGCAACCTCTAGCACGACGCATATAGGATACCACTATATTAGGACTGTGAACACCTGTTCCAAAAAGTATGTAAAATTATTTTTCCTTTTAAATAAACTAGAGAAAAATATAAATACCTCCTCCTTCAATATCACTGTCATAGTGTCTAGAACGTCTTAGTCTAGAAGTTTCACTTTCAAAATGACTATCCCCTCCGGCACTCATATATACCTGTGAAAACATGTGAATGGTGAAATAAATCACGTTGCATTTTTAGCCAAAATTTTGATATAATTTCAGTTATTTAAAGTAAAAGTAGTTGGTGATCTAAGTAATTGCCTTGACAATGCTTTCGCTGCATTAATAGTAGAAGTCCTCTTAAACTTTACCTAAAAGGGTATTTTTTCCGATTTTGTATGGGGGCCTCTGCTGTGATATTGTTTGTTTTATTAAATACATAATTTTAATTTATTACCAGCTGTGTGTTTCTAGCATAGTAAACCTGGCATTAGTTCAGAAAAAATGTAGTTTTTTTAAGCTTCAACAGGTTTCTTTGCATACTTATACGATCAAACACTTTCATATTTCTTGTCAAATTTCATTCAATTTTTGTTGAATATTTGCCTCGGACATCAATGGATCATTATAAATTTACTTCAATAGTTTTCTCCACTTAATTTTAGCTTCATTTTTGTTTTTAATTAATGCAAATAATATAATATCTGATTTTGCGGGTTGTTTAAAAAAGTTTCAATTCAACTTTTTCCTGCTCCGCGTTTTGGTGAAAAATATATGGTCACGTTATCCTGTCATGATGAATGGGAAGAGAATTATTTTTTTACTATAAAAAATGATAAATGTACCTATGTGAATTAATAGTCTTTCAAGCCTAACAATTCATAAAAAGCCCAATGTTGAAAGACATTTCAGAATAGTCCAAAAATAATACAAAAATAATTGTCCACTTAGAAATGAGACGCGTAAAGGAAAAATCGGACAATTAATGACACAATTATCCAAGCAACCATCATTCCTTAAGGAATCGAGTACGAAGTAGAAGATAGGTACTAGTCTTCATTCAGGGCTGCGGAAATTTTATTATAACATTAGAAGCCCTTTGAAGACGGCGAAATATTTAAAGAGAGTCTTATAAAGGCTGGAGAATTGTTGTTTCGAAATCTTAAAGATAAATATAGGATTATATTAAATTTAAACTTATTTTCAATTTTTAATTAGTATTTTAAGGTAAGCAGATCGCCAGCAAAAATTTCAAAAGCAGGTCGCCCACATTGGTTAAAACTTTGGCCACCCATGTTACATAGGATAAGCCACATCCACCTGTCCAACTCTGCGCATTTTTTTCATAGGTGTTTGCAAGTGTCACTAAATATTTTTGTACTACTTAAGTGTTTTAAATTTCCAACATGTTTGCGTTTAGGGGAGACAACACGCCTCTTTAAAATACCAAGATACTATTGAACCATTTTTACTACTCATATAAGTCATGCACTTCTGAAATGCTTTAAATCTTTGAAATTTGGTTCAGTTGTTCCAGAGATAAGCCCCAGTGATGCCACTTTAAGTAGTGAAATGTATAGAAGTTATTTTTTGAAATGTACTAGATATGAAAATTACTCAGGCTCCGGTTACATCGAAAGTACCGTCATAGCAGTTTTCAAAGATCCCAGCGATAATTGACTGTAGAAAACCATTCCAACAAAATAAGCCCGGTGTGACGAGGAGTTTCTAACCGAAAGTATTTGTCATACTGTCAAAGTTTCTTAACTATTTGCTTATGAAGCATTCAGTCATCAATTGTGCATTAGCATGAATGTCGATCGTTGCCAACTGCCTTTAAGTTTTTTTATATGTATTATTAACTTACCTCTTCCATTGAAGCAGTTTCTATGGTAATGTCTTCTAGCCTAAGTTCTTCGAGTTGGTCTTCCAAAGAACTCAGCATATTTGAAAATGTAGGCAAAAAACGGTCTGGAAGGATATAAGTAATCTCCATGTCTGTATTTTTTATGGGTCGTATATCAGGTATATAAGGCCTTAGTATATCTGAGACTGCATTCACATCGCAGTTTTCGTACTTGGTGCATATCTAAAATTTATATAACAATTGAACCTTAATTATTTCATCGAACTTACACAGTCATTAAGCAAACACTGATATTCATGTAAATTTCGAATCGGTCAATGCTTTTTCTTGATAAAGACAAATCCAGGTTAAATTGATCCAATTGTTGTTTTTGCCATGTTTAAATGAAGATCGGTGTTTGCTTAATTGACTGTAAGTTCGATGAAATATTGAATGTGAATTGAAATAGATAAAAATTAGTTAATTAAAATATATAAAATTTTATAAGGAGTATGTTCACATGTAGGGGAAGACGGAGCAAAGCGGTATACGGGGCAAAGCAGTACAAAATGTACATTTATTCTTACGTTACAACACCATCTAATGTAATTGTAAGGAATTGGTTTTTGAGTAGTGCTAATGTAACTGCCAGGATATAACGACATTTCGACCTTCCGTTGTTGAGAACCACGAGGCTCATCAAACTGAGTCTGGTCGATGTATAATTTGCGGATTTTCGACTTAAGTAAATTCATTTCATACGTCGTACAAGGTATTGCGTCGTAGTATATAAGTTTTGTTTCACGCGTCTGTATCTTTACATAGGTCATAGGGGTAGAGAGGTAGGAGCAAAGCGGTTTTGTTCATCACTTGATTCCGTCATTTTATCCAATTTTCAGGAGTTTCGAAAAACAGAAAAGTCCTGCTGCTTTTCGACGGCCATTCATCACACACAAAAAACTTGATTTTTATTTTTACAAAATTTTTAAAACAAATGAATAGTTACCATTTTTTATGTATTGCACTTCGTATACCGCTTTACCCCACCCGAGGAGCAAAGCGGTAGAATCGTACTTTTTTTTGCATCGCAGTAATAATTATATTCTCTTGAGAAAGTAATGAGCCTAAAAACCTTAACAGACACAATATAGATCGAATTAATAACCGACATGTTTAATTGTGCGAAAACAAAATTTTGACCCGTTAGATATATCACTTTACTCAGCCTTCCGCTACATATACACTAAGCTGAAGCCGGGCGTACGGCAGAAAATTTAGTCTTTTCTAGCCCCTAGCCTGAAATGCACTCGTTTTGAAAAGCATTCAAACAACTAAGAAATATTCCGAAGAGATAAACCGGCACTTAAATTCGATGTGTCCAAATACATAGAATCTTTAGATTTGAAATGCATTTTATACGAATTTAGATAGTTGAATGAAAGTTTTTCGGAAAACATTACTACCATTGGTGAGAGTGTGTGGCTGCGACCCCAAGCACTTCAACTCTATGCACGAGCATACATAACTTGATGTCGATTTTTCGAAGAAAATCATTTTAAGTGACGACACCCATTATCCGATGCATCTTCAAAGAGTTGGCGTGGTTTTTTTGCTGAAGGAACTATTGAATTATTTTTATTGATCTAGCCATCAAGATACAAACAATTTTCAGATAAATTGCTTTTTTATTTTCTTTATTCTATAAGGAGATTTGCAAATTAATTTAAAGTGATAATAAAGGGTGTGCCAATAACAGTGTCCTCCTGCAACTCTTAAATTAGTCAGCTATGACCTATGATTGTTCTGTTTCCGGCAAGACTAGTTTTTAGGATAACCTAGTTTTTTCTAGGCAAAAATAGTTCATCCGACGCGTGTTTGGATGAACCGGTTAAGCCCACTATAAACTAAGGTCATTATTTACTATATCGACCTCACTCCCGATTTACTTGAAATTTTAGTATATTATTGCAAGTGAGCGGGCTTCGGCCGACGCTCATAACTTACATCCTCAAATGTGTCTAATGCCAGCTTCGCGGTGGCCTCTGGCCGCGATTTACTATATGTCCTTTGTTCAACACGGGCTTCGCTAACACATCATTGTTGGATATACTAAGGTAAAGCGCTACCGAAGGCCGTCGTGAAGCCGATGCTGGACATACTGGAAGATGGAGACCTTGAGTCGCGGCCCAAGGCCGACCACTTATCCTAATAGTCAAAAATTTTCCTAGGTAAAACTGGTTCATCCTAGCACACTTCGGATGTATGTTATTTAAAAAAAAACAAATAGATTGATTGTTATCTAAAAACAAGATATCAGTAAACACTTACCAATCGGTGTCCAGATCCATATAGCTTTTTCAAGAAAAACTTTGTACCAAAGCATTTCAGTTCACCATCACAAATAATTGCAATACGGTCGCTCAACATCTCAGCCTCGTACAAACTTTCAGTAGTAACTAATATTGCACGACCTTTCTTCACTGCTTTCAGCAGATTCCATACTTCAAGTCTTGAATCTGGATCCAAGCCTAATGTTGGCTCTTCACAAATTAATACATTAACATTTCCGCATAGGGCATTACATATCATTATTTTCCGTTTAATGCCTATTTTGAGTTTAGACGTCGGAACTTCTGCTTGATCCTCAAGTTGCAGAAGCTCCAGGTAGCTATCTACTTCATCTTCACTATACTGGCCTTTAGGGCTTCTCAGTTTGCTATAGAACTTTAAATGCTCTTCTGCTGTCATATTATCCCATAGAACACTATCGCCAAAGCAAACACCCACATGTCTGCAAGCATCCTGCTCCGGATACCGTATGTCTCTGCCCAAAATCAAAGTGGTGCCAATGTGTGGCAAACGGGTACCAATGAGTAGAGAAACTAAAACTGATTTACCCGAACCCGCGGGACCAAGCATAACGGTGATTTCACTTGCGTGTAAGTTAAATGAAACATTCTTCACAATTAACCACTTGCCTAATATTCTGGTCAACTGTTTTGCTTCCAAAACCGGCCTTTTTTTGCTTGGATCTTCTTCAAAATATTTCGGATTTTGTGGCTTTTGGTTATCCAATTTCTCATCGTGGATAAGAACTTCTTTTCTGTTGCACCAAAATTGAGCTGTGAATGGATAATACCAGCGCTTCGGTATACCAAAACTACCCGGATTAATCTGATCAAGATACAGGGCAATTAAAAGGTAAACGATGGATTGAATTCCAAAAATCATCAGTATGACGACAAGTGGTAGGTTGTCACTTAGAGTGGCTGGATCATAAAGGGTCTTGTTTGCTACTCCCTGACCACCACATTCTAGTCTCCTCATTAAAAGGCAGCATATGTTCATAGCGCTGTTTGTTAGTAAGCAATAGCCGAGTTTTTCTAGCAAAGAAAGCTCATCGTACGCGACTCGAAGCAATAAATTGCTGAACAAATAAATCGCCGCTAAAAAATATACTGCTGAGCGTGGATTGTTGAAAAATGTACTAATCATTATACTCTGACAAATTAAGGCCATGGCATACATAGTCAGAAATATATAAATAGTTATCGATCCAGAATTAGGAAAGAACGAACATTCAATTTCGATCTGTAAAGAAAAGTTTTTAAGCATAAATTAATGATCTTATTTCAACAAAGAAAATCCTGAGTACAGTCAATGAAGGTAAATCAGCAGTAAGATTTTCATGTTTATATCGCAAACAAGAAAAATTGTGCTAAGCCCAGCGAAACCCAACAAAACACCAGTGAAGCTGCGAGACCCGCTTAGAACAAGTCATGCTGCACAAGTTTGGGGACATAATATTACTCTGGCTGGCGTTGATCTTTAGGAATTGTCTTTTACACAGTCAGGCTTTCAGCGAATGGAAGGGGGTAAAAGTTGTTTTTATCCACAACGAACTCACCTCTCTCCTCTAGAGAGGCTATTCTACTTATATGGCAGAAGGTCACTTAGTGTCGATAATTTTAAGAATGCACAGCAAGATTGATGTAGAGAAAAATTCATTGACACAGCGTGGTCACAGTTGAGACAGCTATTTAGCAAAAGTCGCCTTCATACAGCAGGAGCGTTTTATGTTATGATGAATAAATCATGAACGACAAAATAAAAATAACAAAATGTTGAGCTATACGATTAGGTTCATCAATTAGACCATCGGGATCACATGAGTTAGGAAACCAGTGACCATAGTGATTCAGTTCTTCTGCCCAAAATATTAGCCATTATAAAATGTTTTTGGATAACGTGATATAGTCTTATATACGGGGTTATCCGATTCTGAGCAGACATATTCTAAGTTCAGATTTCATTATGAGCCATAAATTGTATGGGAGGGTTGAAAAGACAGCTAGAAGCAATGGTACTAATGAAAAATATGCAGTTTAATTACCTAATAAAATTCACTCATTTATTGTAAAAAGTACTCTTAAAGAACTTTGTTAAATACCCTGTAACTCATAATGACCCAGAGAATCGAGCCCTGGAACTTTAATGCTGTAAATTTTATTATTACTTTTGTTTAAGAAAAACTAATTTATTTTAAAAGAAAATCAAAAGACAGATTTTCGAGACGCTTTTGGCCCTTTTGAAAGTTTTCCTTAGACGATTTTAGTTGAAACTATAGAGGTTGGTGAAAATTCAAAGGAATATATGGTGAACACAGTCTTCAAATAATAAAAGAAACCAAACTAAGTAGCTTTACTTTGTATCATAAATGGTTCGGACAATTTGAAGTTTTCAACGATATCACAAAAAGTGGAACTTTTTTTTTTGTGACTGATTTGTACAATTTTAATTTCACAGAATGTATCAACGGGCTTACACTGTGACTAAAATATCACTGATAATTTAATCTTAAACTTTTACAGCAGTCTGAATCAAGCATGAAACCTTCATCGATGATTTGTTAAAGTGAGTAAGAAAACTGATGGTTTATTTAATTTTTGTAAGGACTGTCCCAGAAAAGACTTTTTATTTTACTCTACCTGATAATCTTCAAGGTTTAAAAAGGCACAACATTTGCTACATATAATGTGACTTTTAATATGATGTACAATAGGGTGTGCCATTTTTGAGCAACTTTATTTTTTCAACTAAAAAACAGGCTTAAAACTTTCAGAAAGGAGAAAAAGGAAGCCTCTAAAAATTTGAGCTCTAAATATTAACATTTAGAGGTGCCTGTTTCTAACTTACCATTTTCCATATATATTACATGGAAAAAAAATTATTTTTTTTCTTATTGTTGTAGCTTGACATGAGAGCATTGTAAAAATGATTTGAAAGATTATTTTAGTAGGAAATTGAACGCTCTACAAAAAAAAAAAAAAAAAAAAAAAAAAAAAAAAAAATTTTTTATTCTATAATTTTACTGAGCCTAATGCATAATTACTTTTGTTTAACAGTTAATCAAATAATAAAATAATATCATTTTTTTTTTTTTTTTTGTAGAGCGTTCAATTTCCTACTAAAATAATCTTTCAGTTCATTTCTACAATGCTCTCATGTTAAGCTACAACAATAAGAAAAAAAAATCATATTTTTTTCATGTAATATATATGGAAAATGGAAAGTTAGAAACAGGCACCTCTAAATGTTAATATTTAGAGCTCAAATTTTTAGAGGCTTCCTTTTTCACCTTTCTGAAAGTTTTAAGCCTGTTGTTTAGTTGAAAAAATAAAGTTGCTCAAAAATGGCACACCCTAATGTACACCAAAGATGCCTATTAAGCAACAAAAAGTCTGCGAACTGATTTTGCCCATATACCTGCAAAATCAAGAATTAAAATATTCAGCTATAGCAAAAATTGTTGGTGCATCAGAATCTAATGGCAAGAAGGGTCTACCTGTTTCACGAAAAAAGGGTTTAAGCAGAAAATTAGTATTTTCTAACCTAAAGGTAGCGGCGAAGGTGAAGTGCCTTTTTAAGCAAAATCCTAACACCTCAGTGGGAGATATGACGACTAGAGCATGTATATTAAAATCTACTATACAAAGGATTACCGAGAAAAGTAAGCTAAAGACATTTAAAGTTCAAAAAGTACCAGACCGTTCTGATGAAAAGCAGTTGATGGCTCAGATGCGAGTCCGAAAATTGTATGAAAGGTGCCTGACTAAATTAAATTGCTGTGTTATGGACGATGAAACTTACGTTAAAGCAGATTTTAAGCAGCTACCTGTGCACGAATATTATACATCACCCAAGAATGGCATAGCGCCTAGTAAATTGAAAGAAAAAAAAATTTTTGTTCACGAATATTATGCATCACCAAAAAAGGGGCATGTGTCTAGTATATTTAAAGAAAAAAAAATTTCAAAATTTCCGAAGCAATATATGGTTTGGCAGGCCATATGCACCTGTTGTCTCAGAAGCAGCTTCTTTGTTACGCAAGGCACAATTAAATCTAAAGTTCTTATGGATGAGTGCCTTTCAAAAACGTCTTCATTCGTGCACATGAGGTGACGCTCAAAATCCCAACTGTCCAGAGCTTCGCCCAATTTAATGCAAAGAGATCTTCGAATGAGTGGTAAGACTACAAAAAATTTTTAAGACTTCAGACTTAAGTGGAAAAGATCGCACCGTACTTTCGATGAAATAACAAGAAAAAGTAAAATATTTTTATAGAAAAAAAAAAAAATTGTAATTAGTTTTTAGCTATTTATATTCTGAAAAGAAACTAGTAAAGGTGTTATTTTCAGCCAGGCCGAAACTCACATACACTACACTGCACTGAAAGTGCTTTTCAATCAAATGATAAAAATGCGTTGAAAAGGTTGAAGAGTCGGAAATATTGTAAAAAGGTTCAAAGAGGTTGAAAATTGTTGAAACAATTCAAAATTCATGAAAAAGTCGAAAAAGTAAAGAAAATGTCGAATCAAGTTGAAAGAGGTTGAAAAAGTGGAAAAATACATATGAAATATATTGGGAACAGTTAAAAAGTTGAAAAAGTCAAAAGAATGTGAAAATGTTGAAAAAAATCGAAAAGAAATGAAAAAGTTGAAATATGACACGCCCATCTCTCCAGTCCCCTCTGCTTTTGTTTCAATAATTTATATCTGTGATTGACATCCACATACCACATTTTAGCAAAATAGCTTGTGTAGTTTGCGATATATGCCCTAATTAACCGTAAAATTTAGGGCAGTGACACACTCACTGGTACAATCGAGTCCGATTTTGATCCAGAAATAGCTTTCCATAAGCCAACCGCTTACACCAAATTTCAGTATGACTGCTCATATATTTCGATAGATATGCCACTTCAAGTATTTTACTTGTAAGGGGGGAAGACCACGTCCAGTCGTGCTATTTCGCCCGCTTTTAGTGCAGACATACCTTATAGCAAGTAAACCACTTACATCAAATTTCATGCCAATTGCTGCAATAGTTCTCCTAAAATATAGCTTCCAAAAGGTGCCACGTCCACTGATGCAATCTCGTCGATATCAATTTAATTTTATAGCTTATAATAACTGACATCTATGCATCAAATTTTATGAAGATTATTTGCATTGCACACTATATATAGCATTAAACGTTTTTTGCTTATATGAAAGGTGCCACGCCCACCGCTATTATTGTGCTAAACTTTCATATTAAGATACCTTTTAGCAAGTATATCTACCATACTAAATTTCAAAACGATTGCGTTGTTAGTTCTCTTTGTATGACGTTTATAAATATTGTAGGCTGTGCCACGCCCTTCAACAAAATTTTCCAGTATATTGACGTAGCTTGTATTTATGACTACTTTCAGTGGTATCATCCCTAAAAGTTTTATGATAATCTTATTTGGCAATTTGGAGCTATACGAAATCTAAATTTTCTATTGTTAAAAAGTGCCACGCCTACTTCTACAACTCCGTTCACTTAATGCACAGTTCAAGATATATAAGATCTGTATTCGTGTACCAAATTGCATCACAATATCTTGCACGGTTTACGAGCTATGGCGTTATAAAAGATAAAATTTAGGGCTGTGGCACACCCCTTTATGAGCCTTTGCAAATTTAAAACCTAGCCTTATCTTAATTCTGTTCTCATCTTCACCAAATTACCAAGTTTCATCAAAATCGCAGCAACTTTTTTCAAAATGTACTTAGATTCATTTACATAGAGCATAAGTGGTAGGTGTGGCCGTGTAGCGATTTCCCATTTATATATGTTAGCAGGGTGCACTAAGGTGTGACCTATGTGCCCGATTTCATTCAATTAGCTTGCTTAGTTTTCCCGTACACGAGATTTCAACAGACAGACACACAGACAGGCGGACATAGCTATATCGAGTCAGGTGGTGAAGCTGATCAAGAATATATACACTTTTCCATACCTGCCACGCCCCCTTCTATGCGTTACAAACGGAATGACAAAGTGAATAAAATCATAAAAATCAAAACGCAAGATTTTTCTGGAACAGTCCTTAGTTATTACTATCAATAAATATTTTATTGAAAAATAACACCCCATAATTTATGGTTTTGCATTATTTTTAGGATTATCCACTTCTTACCGTATAAAATATAGTCAGTAATATAACAACAAGTTCCATAATCACGAATGACGTCACAAGCCACGCTTCAAAATGTATTAAGCTTTCAATGCCTCCAAGTTTAATCATCTCCTTAAGATACTTCCTTTTCTCGTCAGTTATCATCTGTATGATGAGCACCAGACAACTTAAGGTGTCGTAAGATAATTAAGTGATAAGCTCAAATTATAATACTTACATACGTTATATATAAAACAGGGTATAGAAAAGATAAAAAGATATACGACGGCAACATCACCGCGCTATACGAATCACACATTGGTTCATGAGTGAAACTTGGATATGGAAAACGCTGTATCACTATGTTTGGTAAGTCAGAATAGCCACTTGCAATCCGTAAAAATGCCATAGAAATGCTATTTTGTAGTTGTAAAAAACCCTCAGACAAATATCCAACTGGAACTCCGCCATCATTTTCATCTGGATTTCTGGGTCCATGTTCGTTAACATTTTCAGGAAGTAAGTGCTTGGTTTCCCATGTCTTAAGAGGTTCTCTTCGCAGTTCGGAAGGGAATCTCAGTGTCATTTCCAACTCAGTTGCATATGTGCTATGCATAACTTTTTTATTAAACACTACACCCGCCATGTGTTTTTTCCGATCCCTCAATTTCTCTATTAGAAATGATACATTGCTGGAGGCGGCGTAAGATATGGATAAATTCTCTTTCGTTATCTTAAAAATATTTCCAAAAAACTTTTTGTCTGGTGTATATAATACCATATCTGGATAATTAGCACCATATTTCCTAATATTGGTAATAAATAATTAAAAATAAAACTTAAATAAATTGATAGTGATAAAGTAAAATTATCACTACACTCTAAGAACTATCTGTCCATGCGGAGAAAAGTATTATAGGGAGGAGATGAAATGAATTTTAGTCAATCGTTACAATTATTTATTTTTTTTTTGTTTGTCAATCAATGGTTCAAAAAAACCTAAAATATTTAAATTGCTATCGCTGTTGCTTTGCTGCGACTACTGAAAAAATGACAGCAATAGCAAATGCAGAAAGCATACTCTCGTTGATGATGGTGATGACGCTCAAAAAATCGAAAATGCTTTGGCATCTCAAAATGTGCTTAATGCATTAACTATTGCTATCTATTTTTCGATAGTCACATTAAGAGCTCATTATTGGCTACCAATTGCTGCTGATTTTTTAGTAGTCGCAGCATTAGCAAATCATTTGCTGTTGCTTTTACTTATGAAAAAATCGAAATGGAAAAAATCGAAGTGGAAAAAATGTATTTTTATGTCGGTTGCTAGAACGTTTGCTTGCGATGCAGAACGCGCGGGTTCAAATCCTGGAACAGATAATTATTTTTAATTGAATATTACTTTCGACTATTCGACTGAGATTTGAACCTGCTTCGTTTCTAGAATAGTTCGAATGCGGCACGTTACTTAGCTAGCGCGGCTACAGAATGTTGATACAATTCGACAGTTAAAATGAAATTGGGAAATAGATGAAAATAAAAAAAAAATCGCATCGATGAGACGCACTGTATTAATAAGTTACTTTTCATCTATGAATTTTCTTCCGCTGAGGAAGAAAATATCGGTACTCTAAGTGAATGTCATTATTGGATAATTTTCTACAGGGATATATAAAATTAAGGGCTAATGCTGATAAACCAAAGCCAGCAACAATTGATCAATGGAGTTTTATAAATCTAAAAAAGTATTGATATAAAATCAATTTATAATTTATTTCGATATAGTTGCATATATTTAAAAAATAAACACTACTTATATATGAAAGTTTTAAGCTGTTTATCCTTTCAAATGAGATAGTATAAGGAGAATAGCTTCATCTCAAAATATCATTTAAACTGGATAACTTTTCAACATTTCGAACTTTTTTTCGAAAAACGATGTTTTCACACACAGATTTTCGTTGTATTTAGCACCATGGAAGCACTTTCATAATTCAACTTTTGAAACTGAACTTACTTTAAAAGAATGTACTTACTTGTATGCCTTCAAATCTAATTCGATTGGCTCATATTGTTTTTTCGACACTTCTGTAGGGGCTTCCTGAGACAATTCCACCAATAAGTAGGCATGTACAACAAATGGAATGATCAATATCCAAATAAAATGCAAATAATTTTTTTTTTGTTGTTTCCAACTCTTCCACAGTAATAGCTGCCATTGTAGTTTAATATTTAGTTTCGGGGGCATTTTTATTTGTAAATACTTAGGACAAAAACAAGATTACGTAAATATACTTATATTTCCGACATTTTTAATTCTTTACAATTCGAAATCTTTTTGCTCAAGTTTTTCTATCGATATTTTTATTTGACAACTTATGCTTTTGGGAAAGTTTGTTTATTTTAAATGAAAATACGTTTGTTTCAAACAAAATAATGCTAAGGTATAGAAAAAGTAATGAAATGTACCGCCGCGCCGGATAGCAAAAACGCTCTTAGCATAGAAAAAAAAGCCGCCTGCAAAAGAGACAACAATAATTTACAATAACTTTGCAGCCAAGGCTCAGGAAGTGGTTTGCGAAATAACACGCAAATTAGCAAACAACAAATTCAGACAAAATTGGCTAAAATAAAGAAGAAGCGGGAGCCTACTAACTACTACAGAACATCCGTTAGAAAGAACATTTTCTGAGCCCATCAGCCGACCACCAACTACCTTCATTTTTTCTATGGTATAGTTTTTGAGATATTGTGGTTTTTTCATTTTTTCGATCTCTGTTCATTTTAAAATTAATATCTCATCTCCGTAAAATAATTTAACCTTCATTTTCGAATTCAGCGGGAAAAAATACGTAAGAATAGCAAAGGTACATGAAAGGCAACAATTGCGTAATATTTAACTTCATTAAGAGCTGTAACTTCATTCGGCCTTCATTGTAAATACAGTATTATATAGGGTGATTCATTACGAGGCTAATCGGATAATCTTTAATATCATACAAAGGACCATTTTTGGCATTTATTTTTAAAGTTAATTTCCTTCAAATATTGCCTGTATCTGCGATAATATGATCCGTTCTAAGGTTGCAATTTCCGATATCGTGTTCGTATATTTCGAGTGGTATTTGTCGAATAACGCAAGTAATGTTGGCTTTCAATTCCTCAATCGTAGCCGGCTTATCCATTTAGACATTAAACTTTACGTAGTCCCTAGGGAAAAACTCTAGAGGAGTTAGGCACCCAATTTCAAGAAATCATGTGAATTTAAATAAATTTGAAGGTGATATTTTTGTGAATATAATAAATTGTGTTCAATTAATTAATAATATCAGTCGACTAAAAACAAATGAAATAATAAATTTCTGAAATTTGCAAACTTTTTTGCAGTGCAAGTCTTTCCATGATGAAATGTCATACAATACTGTAAATGATTCACCCTATAGTAGGATTCTCCATACGTAGTCTGATATTAGTGCTGAAGTCTAAAGTGGTATACTAAATACAGCCTGCTAAGTGTTTGCTATGTTTATTCAACATTTTAACAATTTACGCAATTACAATACTACGTGTGAAGACCTCTAGTAAAAGATTAATTAAAAATTAAATGCTGTGCATTTCTAGTGGCTATGTTATCAGCTCAGTGGAATTTTTTCAAACTTTGTAAGAAATGAGACAAATTGTTATAAAAAACCCCATGAGCGTCTCCAAGAACCTTTCAAGTTCACAGTGAATTTAAACCTTGATTATACTCTTAGTTTTAATGTGAAGTAACTTGTAGCTTCAGATCATGGTGCTCAGTCTAAATATAAATCAAATGCGATAAACCAGTTTCTGAGAGTAAAATAATTAAAAAATAAAATAAATTAAAATTGCGTGAGTTCTTGAAGCTTGAAATGACGCATGAAAAGTTTGTTTACTTAAATTTATGAAATATTTCGGACTCAAACGTGTTGATTTTAAATGTTGGCACTGGTTCTATTAAACCACATATAATACAAAAGGCTTTGTTTCGAAAGTCAAGGCAAAAAAAATAGTTCTGCAAAATTTGATTTACAAATAGAAAGTGCAAATTCATATTCGAAATTAAGCAGTCAGCCACGTCCAGTTGAACTGTTACGTTGTATAATACGTATTATTACATTAAATTGGGAACCCTAACGTTGTGTGTACTTTGGTTTCTAGGTTCTTTATTGTGAATTTACTTCAAACTCCTTAGTTGAATCAATTTATTGTAAAGTGACGAACGTGTACTATGGAGAACATTGTTATATTTAAGCTATCGCTGCTTTTCTATATATTCTGCAATAGTAAGTAATATTTAAAATACGAGTAAATAATGTATAGTAAATACATATTATTTTTAAACTCTTTAGTTCTGACTTGTGCACATGCGCAGTTTCGTAGACCTTCACGCGTCATTCAGTTTCCTGCAGCTGATTTGTCCAATAATTGCTTTCTGGATCGACGGCGCTCTAGAATTGGGACCTGTAAATCGTTGGCTAATTGCCCTACAGCACTTGAACGTTGGAGAAACTCGAATTTACGTCCGCAAACATGCTCCTTTAATAGATTTGAACATATTGTTTGTTGTGAGTTGGCTTCAAGGCCAATTTTTATTCCATATAAAATACCGAAAGCACCAATTGCTCAGCGTAAAAGTGAAAAGGGTTGGTATTTTATTTTTTTAGTTACTGCTTAATTCCAAAATGTTTCGGGTTAATAGACACGACCTCCTTCTACTTGCTTTAAACTTCGCATAGTTACAATTCAATATAAGGATATGAAAATTATATTTCACTTTTGTCGTGAAGGTTTTAGTTCCGGAGAATGTGGCATTTAAAAGAGGAAATTTCGATAAGCAAACTTTTTTTTAAAACTCATGGAACGTTGAGCTTAGAAAAAAGTAGCTCACATAAAAAAAGAAGAACCTTCGAGAACCTTTTAGTTCAGAAAGTACTTTTCAATTTTGATTTAATATTATTTTAATTTATGTATGTATTTGTTACCGGCCAAACTAGTTTTAAGGACAAATTAGTTTTTCCTGGGCCAAACTAGTTCATCCGAAGTGTGTTAAGAGATGCACCGATATACTTTAACGGCCTTACTGCTGAGTCGCGGGCGAAGTTCTCTCTCTTACGCTAACATAATAAAATTTTCCTAGGCTATCCTGATTTATCCTAACACGCTGCGGATGAACTAGTTTGCGATAGGAAAGACTAGTTTATCCTAAAAACTAGTTTGGCCGGTAACATACATATATACATTTTTGAATAAATATCATGTTTTAAACTTTCGATCTAAATTTTTTCTATTTTGAAATAGTTTTAAAAAAATGTTTTTAGATAGTTTCTTTTAAATTTTCTTCAACTTAATTAAAAACAGTTTAAAGTAAAAAAGTCATAAAAAACAAAAGTATAACCCTTCAAAATGTCAAGTTGCAGTTATCGCACAATGCAGATAAGTGATTAGCAATTAATTTATTTTAATTTAAAACATGGTATGGTATATACTACAGTAAAGATAATTGAGAAACTACTACCCTGAATGTTTTCGTGTGTGAGTCATGTTTTTTTTTAATTCAATTTGTTTTGCGATTATTTCCAACATAATTTTTTTACGTTCTCTTTCGGATTTTTTGGTAATGTTATAAAGATACTTAGGTCTGTTTGTCAAAATATCTGTATCAAATGCCTCCGGAGCTATAATTTTAAGGGCTAAAGTGAGATATTATTTCCTTGTCGTCATCTTAAACTATAACCATGCCAAACCTATGGCAAATCGGTGAAGTTTCTCGAAAAATTTATAAACTACATTACTATAAATTAGAATTTTTATGATATTTTCATAATTAAATGTTGTTTTTATTTTAAGAGTGTGAATCGTATAACGTCTTCCGTACTTCAGTGGTACATGGTGTACCTACTGCACCAAAGGAGTTTCCATACATGGTAAGGTCGTATAAGTATTATTTTAATTAGATATCATTGACATTGCAGCAGGACTAGGTATCAGACAACCTTAGTGTTATTCAAGCTGATTTGTCATTAGTAGTCAAGAGTAGTGACGTACTGACTAGAAACATTAAACTCTTTGTCATGACGAGCTGTGAATCAGCGTGCAGAACATAGAAGTTTCAAACATAGAGCTCATTATTTGAGTTAAGAAATTAATAAAGTAGGATTTTCCGAAAACCAAATGCTTGTGGCGCATGGTACACTCTAGAAACTTTAAATTGCAATCACTCAAAAGAAATCAATGGCCATGTCAAGTCCTTTGTACTAAAAATGTAAAATTTGGGATTTTAAATCCTCACACAATATCAACATCGACTTAACAAGTGTCCTAACGTTTAAAATTTCACTGTTTCTATATGAGTTGGGTAAATTCAAAACGTGCTATCTGAAAATGTAAAATAGTCTTTTGAATTCTTCTGGAGTCTTCTCCCCTCAGATTAAGAGAATTAATTAGAAGTCGGTCCGATAACTTAGTATAAGCCATTTAAATTGAGTTTTTAATGCCAAGTCAGCTACAAATAAATCCATATCTTATCGATTTTCTGTAAAATTCGGATGCTTCGGCTCGCAAAGCACGCAATGTCAATAGTCAATAAGTACTATCGACAAATTTTTAGAAATTCGAATTCCAAGGGATGTGACATGTCGAGAAATTAAAAATATTTTTTTTTTCATATGATAATTGTTTTTCTTTATCGACTGACTAGGTATCATAACCTATTACAAAGTGTTTCCCCAGAAACGCTGTAGGACATTTTGCCTTTTAATTTTAATGCCGTTGCTGGTCTCTGCTTTCTTTGAATATATACGAAAGACAAGCACTATTCACTGAAAGCTCAATCATTCGTTTCTACAAATCAAGGAACATATAATAAAAAAAAATGTATGGTCCTACCATTTTTAAATTATGTAATTTTACCATTTCGACTCACCGTAATATACACACATACATTGTAGTTTGAATAAATGTATATTACAGTTATTTTCCTTTTTGCTAAATAAATAAAATATGAATTTTTATACTAAATTTGTTTTAGTCTCATTATTTTTTTATTAGACAAGCATTACCAAGAGCAATAGGAACAGATGCTCTAGCTCGAATCCTTCATTGCATACGAAGCAACCTCTGCATACGCTTTAGCAAATCAAATTCGATGCTGTGCAATAGCATTCGATGCTGTGCAATAGCATTCGATGCTGCGCAATTACATTCGTTGCATAGCCATAGCATTCGTTGCATAGCCATAGCATTCGCTGCACAGAAATAAAAATGCATGATTGAGCTTTGAGTGAATAGAGCTTGTCTTTTGTAACGTGTTGGTCGCCTTTAAAGAAAACAAAGGCAACCAACGGCAATGCAATAAAAAATTGCATGGCGGCGTTCGCACTCGCTTTGAGGAAGCAGTGTTTTCTTTCGTTTTACATGTTTGATGCTTAGTGTTGATTCACATCTCGTTTTATTTGAGTGTTTCAGAACTGCGTATGAATGCATTCGTGCGCATATCTCTGATCTACATACATACATATATGAGCGCCTGGCAAAATTTACATATAGGAATGACTTGATGATTTTTTTTTTCTTTTCACTAACGCTAAAATGATTCTATAATATTTGTGTGAATTTTAAAGCAACTATGACTCTTAGTGCAAATGCACTTTTTCTAAATCTCCTCCTTAAGTATAGATATGTTTGCAATTTTATAAACAAACTAATTTTTAGGTAGCACTTGGCTGGAGAGCAAATTTTGACAATTCTATCATTTATCGTTGTGGTGGAGTCTTGGTATCAAAAAAATTCGTTTTAACTGCGGCTCATTGTACTAAATCAGGAGGGTAGGACAATATGAAATATTATCTATGGATTTCAATTAATTTTATGTTTTCTTTAAGCGAGTTGCCCGCTGTGGTACGAGTTGGCGGTGCAAATCTAACAGATCCAACTATATCAAAAGTCAACATAAAGCGCATTATTGTACATCGAAATTACAATCCAACATCCACATACAATGACATAGCATTAATAGAATTAGCGACTGAAGTCAGGTATATACTTAGATTTCAGACGTAACGTCTGCATTAAAACTTAACATATCATACCTACTGTAATTTACTTTCAGTGAGAGACCAGCCTGTGTCTGGAGTACAAATGTTGTAGATCACAACAAAGTAACAGCTATTGGCTATGGACAGACACAGTTTGGTAATACTTTAAACATTAATTTAAAAAACAAGTTTGGACAAGCCCAAATAACGAGCTAACTGAACTTAAATGTTTTTTTAAGTATTTTCCATCATATACGGATCCTTAGATATCCTTCACTATATAACATCATTGAGTCTGATCTCTACTTTAAAATTTATATTCCTATGAAAAGCGCAAAGATTCATTCTAGATATTTTTTCTCACCGTACATTAAACCCGATTTTGAAATCCTCCATATATAGATTGGTTTTATCAGAGAATGTTACTTATTTTATTCTTTACCTTCGACTTTCCCGATGCTCTCCGTTTTTGAATGATTCTTTGCTTATGCGCAGTTTTCCAGTTTAAACGAAGATTTATATCACTATATATGTACTTTTCCATGTTTTCCGACTTTTATAAACTTTTTTGATGATTTAATTGAGACTTTGGGTAACGAGAGATCAATTCATATATGTAAATGAGACTCTTAGCTGCTAAGAAATATATATTGCGGCCAGTGTATCAATATACAGTCTTCAAAGGTAGCCGCTGAAAGTGATTGAAAATTTATGTTTGTTCATTGACTAGAAAAGTATTTCATGAATTGAAAAATATTTTAGCTCAAAATTTTAGAGTAGAAAAAAAATCAAATTCTTTCGAAAAAGTAGTCTGGACAATATCAATTGACCGGTAAACGCTGTCTTTCTTTTTTCCTTCTTCTTTCAAAATCACAATTTGTTTTTTATTCTTTCTTGAAATAGCTGGTACATCATCAGACCAATTATTGAAGGCTCCATTGCATCTTGTTTCAAATAATATATGTCGACAATATTACAATGCACCTTCACAAGAGTTATCACAGGGAATTGTGAACTCACAAATCTGTGCTGGAGACCCAGAGCACTTAAGAGATACCTGTCAGGTATAAAAGTTACAACTTATTTCTATATATTCTGCTTTTTAACTACTTTTTTCTTTTAGGGTGATTCTGGTGGTCCTTTAATAATAAAAGTGGAAAGAGACACTACGCAGGCATACGTAGTTGGCATAACGTCATTCGGACGGGGCTGCGCAGGAGAACCCCCAAGCATATACACCAGGACATCTTCCTATATAAGGTGGATTGAAAGTATCGTTTGGCCATAGTCGAATAATAATACTAAATATAATTAATCTGTTACTAGGACTCAGTTACACGAATTACTTTTTCTAAGAAAATTATTAATAAAACGAAAATTATTTTAAAAAAAAATTTTTTTTAGGATAAAATATAAAGTTACAGGCAGTTGTTTTTACTAAAGTTTGTGTATGTTTCGAGCCAGTTTTTCAAAAAAAAAAGTTTATATATTATAGAAATTTAAATCACAAGATTGGCGAGAGATATCTTATTGCAAGTAGACCACTTAAATGAATATTGATATTTTTTGTGTATTTGAAGATACCATGCCCACTGATGCAATAATCTCCAAAAGATTATAGTTGCCGACATCTCCGAACCAAATGATATTCCGATCACTCTTAGAATAACATTTGACGTTCTTCGCTTGTATCATAGATGCCACGCCTATAGATGCTATTCGCGAGTAGGCCTTCGATATGAAATTTCACAAAAATTACTACATAAGTTCGATTTTTATTACGTGTTAAAATTCTTTGGGCGGTGCTAAGCTTTCGCTAGATTTTTGCAGATATAAAAACTTCACTAATAATAATGACTGCTTGTGAGTGTATCAACTTCAAAAGATTTATTTAACTCGTAAGCTTCATTGGCGAGCAATATTAAATCGATTTTTTTGATTGTTCAAGAGTGTTACGCCTATTTTTCAACTTCACATACTTTTGGTACACAAAATTATATTGTGGTCGAATTATGACAATTTAAGAAACTATGCCGGTATGACACGCACCTAAAGTCATAACAAATATAAAACCTACCCCAAAATTAAATTTTGATTTCATATGCACCAACTCGCTAAGTTTCATCAAAATCGGTATAGCCGTTTTCGAAATGAAGCTTAACCATAAATTCAATGTATGTATGTATGTATATGAGGTCTGCATGAGTGCAAGTCCCTCGTCACATAAGTCAAATCAAAACAAATCGTAAGTAGAAGAGCAAATTAATCGCAAATAAAATGTTGTACAAGTGCGCGCACTTGAAGTTTATTGCATTTGGAATTTTATTTGATAATCGTTTAGAGCAGAGATGCGCACCAAAATTTTTTCGAGATTCTGGTAAAAAAACTCAAAAATGTTTTGCGAAAAAATTCCTAGTATTGATGAAAATTTTTAAATATCTGCGTCAAGCTCATTGCATGGAAAAAAAGGAAAACAAAAACAAAAATCTCAAGCTCAAGGAGCAAATGAATTGAAATCAAAATCACACAAACAATAAAGTGCGTTGAAGACAAAACTGCAAAATCAAAAACCATGCAACGATAACGAACCGAATAGCTCGAATAACGGAAAGAGCTCGAAGTGAGCTCAATATTTTTTGTTATTTTTGTAAGAGCTGGAAGAGCCAAACGAGCTATGTGCTGCGCATTCTTGGTTTAGAGTGCACTCATGGCATTTCATGTCAAGCGTCTTAAGCCATAGATGGAACACAACCGATTGACCTCAAACTTAGGCAAATTGTTGTCCCATTGTATGATAATTATATCCCAATATATTTTTCTGTCTCTCTAAAAATTGGCTGATAATTTGTTTCCTGGATTAACTATGACAATCTTAGTCCATCTTAGTTAAATTTTGTCCATAGACCTCAATTAAATGATTGATTTTGGTACCGAAATAGACGAAAAATTGAGATTTGAGAATGATATTTTTAACAAGTTTTTTCGAATGATAAAACGGGTTAATTTCAGACTTCTGTCATTTCAAAAATAAAAAAGTTTGCTTAGGGTGGTGCATGGGGACCTCGGGCACAGAGGCTTGGCCAAAATGGTTCTCGATGTTCATTTGGGTTTGCAAATACATAAATTTTAATGTGATGATACCCTTCCTTCAATATGTGATGTAAAGAAAATACATGATTTTTTTATTTAATACATTTAAGTTTTTTATGAAAATTTAAACATATTTTTCTGAGCTGGCAGCGGCAAGTTTTTCTTTGCTCGGGCGCCAAATATTCACAGCCCGCCATTAACTGATATCATATTCAAATGCTTCAGGAGTCTGTGATCGCTAAATTCTTTCGCTTTAAATAACAAAGAACTGCCCGCTGCAGCTTTATTTGACGAACTTTTCTTGAAATGCTTCGCAACAGAAGAAGAGTAATATATGTATATATAAAAGAAAAATCTTAAATTTTGTACAACTTAAGCCCAACTAAAACTGCTTCCGAATTATTTAGTTGATCCAAAATTTGTTATTCAAAAAACATCCTTAACTAGTTTACGCTAAGAAAATCAAAACAATAATTGAAAACTTACAAATTTCAGTAGTTTAAGTAAATTTTTTGTCCCGAACTATGTTGGGATCCCGGCCTATATACTTTTATTCTGAAAATCATGGGACATGGTACATCGGTTAATTCTCTAATTTTGCCTCGTTGTATTAAATTTGGGCGAAATCGGTTAAAGCACACGTCTAAGGACGATATATAGGCGAATTATTTCAGAAGACGCAACCAAATTTCACACAAATTCTAGGAATGGCTTGGACAAACACTAAATAAAGTGGACGGATTTTGATTGTAGGGCGTACAACCTGTCAAACTAGATAAAACCTCAAAACGCTCTTCTGAGAGAGATATATGAATCATAAAAAATCGTTCATTTTAATTAACTATATTTCGTATTTGAGTTACAATTTGCACGAAATTGTATTGTAGTAATTACGGAAACTTTTAATTGAAACGTATGCATGCACATGATTTCAAAATTGTGCCTTAACATTTGCATGTTCATTGATTCGATAATTAAAACTAATAGAATGCACAATGAATTTATGGTTTTTTAATTTTTTTGCGACGATAAAATTTATTTGGAAACAACTCGTACAATGGCATGTAATTAGTTTGATTTTTATTGAGTTGACGCAAGAAGTACAGGCGTTGGCTAAATTGGTCTGCACATCGTCAAATTCAAATCAAATTCTCATACGGGCAGAAATTCTTTTTTTTTCAATTTGGAAATTTTATCTTTAAATAAATATTTTCTTTTTGCATTTATTTTAATTTCCACGTATTTATAATTCTTAATATCTTAAGATGATGTATATTGTATTTATTGACAATGTGAATATACCTCAATGTACACCCATGATCAAAATACTCGTAATAGATACACGCAGAAATTTTATATTTGCCATAGCATTATTTTTCTTTATTCAACTTATAAGAAAAATCCTAACATAATATTAATCTTTGCACTACAACATTTAAAAAAAACTTTAATTCGATTTATAATATTTAAAAAGATGTGGTTAGTAAATAAGTATTTACTAGTGCTTAGTGCTTACAATTTTACTGATCAAAAAAGATAGTTACAAAAATTTAAAAAAATTCTTGTGATTTAGTCTTTATGGTATAGGATTAATGTTTCTCCGTTTAATATCCAGTATATCCACCATTTTGCTGTAATACTTTTGCCATTCTTTTTTCGGCATTGTGCTGACCAACGCTTGACAAGTTTTTTATGACATTTCATACCATATTTTTTGGACGTATTCCCACAATTACTGTTTATTCGCAAAGGTTTGCTTGGCTTAATTGTTATCTAAGTGCCCCTACAAGTTTTCGATTGGGTTTAAGTCCGGTGATTGACTGGGCCAAGTTGATTTTATTGTCCTCAAAACACTTCTTGACTAACTTGGACGTGTAATTTGGATCATTATGCTGCATATACATATATCCAACGAAGAGGCATATTTTCTTCTGCATATGGCAGCATTATGTTTTCCACAATGTTTTTGTATTCAGCAGCTACCATTTTGTGCGAAGTTTGGAATATTGGGCCGACGCCATTCCACGAAAAGCAGCCCCATACGATAATATTTCCGCCACCATGCTTAACTGCCTTTTTAGTGAATCGGGCATGGAACCCCTTACCTTTAAGGCGCCTTACGTTTCCTTCATAATCCTTTCCAAATAAATCTATTTTTGTTTCGTCGCCCCATATAATAAATATTTCGCCATTTTTTCTCACCATCATTTTTAACCTCGGCTAACGATGACGAACTGTAGGAGCGCTAACAACATTTCCGATTTCCGCAGAAATCGCCCTTGGAGAACTTGAAAGGGTATTTTCTTGACAGTAAACTGCTGAAGTAGAAACTAGAGAGTTTCTTTTCCTATTTTGTTTATAAAAACGTTTTGTACAAAAGCAAAGACCTATCCATAATCTAGCGATGTCCCGCAAAGATTTTGCTTTTTTTCGTAGGCTCAGAGCTAATCGTCTCTCCTCTGCTGTACAATGACTTTTACGACCCATATTTATAGTAAATTTTCATTATTTATTTGCAATTAATTTCTATATTCCAATATACTTTTACCGTTGTTTAAAAAAAAGCACAAAAAAAGTTTTAGATTTAAAATTGAAAAACAAAACGAGTGTATCTATAATTTTGATCAACGAACTTGCTCCTGTTTTCGATTAATATTCAGTGGCGAAAAAATTGGGGAAATATCCACTTTTCTTTTCACACCTAACATACATAAGTGCAAGGGCGAACTTCACTAACTTTTTCGTTGAGGACTTTAAAATAAAGTACCCTTTGATTTGTTTTTACAAGGATCCCAAGCTTCGCACAGGTATTACTAAGGATTTGTTAGGTGTGCAAAGTGTGCTGCAGGGTGCAAAATTCATACTTATTGCAACAGTAGAGTAATTTTATGGAAATACCTTGGAGCAAAAAAGATAGATAGACTAATAAAACTTTTCTATATCGCATGGTCTGAGTGGGTATGTTGAGAAAGTGTGATAAAGCTAAGAAAAAATTATAAAAAAAAAATAACAAATTAATTGCATGTATAATTTTTTCTATCTTCATTATTTATTTAAAAGCTTTTTACTTGATTTAAAGCTTCAAGCTAAATAGCTAAGAAGGCTAATAGCTGTAGTAGCTAAACTTTATTATTATTTTTATTATTATTATTTGCACAAGTGTTAACTAGATTGTGTTTCATATAAATGTAGAAAATTATTGAAATTGGTGCAGCACAGAGTATTGAACATGGCAAAGAGTGCATCATGTTTCGCTATAGAATGGGTTCTAAGTAACATTTATTTCTATATCTTCAGAAATAACGTGTATATAGCAACCAAATTTAGCGAAAATATTTTATAAGTGGCAGTCCAAATGTATGGGAAAAACGCCTGAAATCTTTGAAATATAAGTTAACTACGGGGTGTTCCATAATTTCCATCTCTAAAAAATTATTTAAAATTCTGGACAATCAAAGACTGCAACAAGATTTTGGCGAGAAATTCTGTTACGGATATATCATTTGGGTAAAAGACAAGGTTTGCTAAATTAATTTCATCATAGCAGGGAAACATCTTATAACAATATTCCCTGACCTTTCGATATTGATGTGAAAACGAATTGGTTTCAACCATTAAAGTGAAAGCTGTTTTTGGCTAAAGTGTTTTTTAGTTTCATTTGAGTATCTAGCTTTTTTTAATGTACATTCCTTTTAAGATGATGAACTTAAAAGCTCTTTTGCAAGAGCAGCGGAGTTACGTTTTCCTGAAGCATTCATTTACAATACATGAGCCAGCGTGTTAGGTGAATTCTTTGGCAACGCTTAAAATTTGATAATTTACTCATTTTCGCGAAAGTCTTCAATCAAAAAAACAAACTTCTAGGTTTGCTACCATAGCTGTAAAATATTCATTTTTCGAAATTTCAGTAAATAAATGAAGAAATTGCATATTTTTCTCATTCTAAATTATAATTTTTTAAATTTTCTTTCCATTTTCTACATAAATATCGCTTAAAAAAAATAAATGAAGAAAATTACAGTTAGGTTAGGTTAGGTAGGAGTGGCAGTCAGTTACGAGAAACTGACTCACTTAGACCAAATCTGATCCATTGTGATACCATAGGGTGTTTGACTATACCCTCTCGTTGAACCAACCAGATTTCGTTATGAAACTAAATAGCTGACCTATACTAACATGTCTAAGGTCATCCAGATCATCAAATAAAAACGACCCAAGTGCTTTGTGGCGTTTTCTAGCAAGTGCGGGACAGGAGCAGAGAAGATGTTTTATATTTTCCTCTTCCTCCACATCTCCACAACTTCTACAGAAGTCAAAGGACCTAACACCTAGTCTCTCCGCATGCCTGCCGATGAGGCAGTGGCCAGTTATGACTGCGACAACTGACGAGACACTATGTCTAGTGAGAGAAATTAGTTCTGACGAACGCTTAGCATCCCATTCCGGCCAGATTTGCCTAGTTATATTACAAGTTGACCCTTCAGTCCATCTTTTATTAGTATTTTTAACCATTTCTACTTTAAGCAGAAACTTGCAGGTAGCAAGTGGCATGCCAAAACCTTCCTTGTCCTGAGGAATTTGTGCAGTAGTCCCCTGCCTAGCAAGTTCATCCGCTTTGCAATTGCCGTCAATGTTCCTATGCCCAGGCACCCAGATGAGGTGAATGTTAAAATGTTGAGCCATCTCGTTTAGAGACGAGCGACATTGTTGGGCCACTAGTTAGTTTAGGAAGACTGATTCTAGAGATTTGATCGCTGCCTGACTATCTGTGAAAATATTTATATCCTTTTTGGATACAACATTCCTGCTTAGCCAGAATGTTATTCCCTATATTGCTATAACCTCCGCCTGAAAAACGCTGCAATGATCTGGTAACCTCGCAGCAATTCTTAACTTCAGTTCTTTGGAGTAAATACCATAACCCACTTGGTTATTTAGCTTTTAGCCATCAGTGTAGAAATTAATATGGCCCCTTCTCCCCGGGAATACTCCCTTCCAGTCATCCCTAGATGGAATATGAGTTACGTAATCCCTGTTAAATGAGATTCCTGGAACAACATAGTGCAACTTGGAGGGTACAGACCTCAAGCTATGAAGAATAATTGAGAGCCCTATTCTACCCTCGGACCAGCAAATAGTTTCCCTGAGTCTAATGGCAGAACAAGCTGCCATCTGTTTACCTAACAGGTCAAGAGGAACGAGATGAAAGAGGACCTCTAAAGCGTTAGTTTGTGTAGTCCGCAGAGCACCACTGATACACATGGAAGCTGCCCTTTGAACTCTCTGTAATTGTTTGTAATAGGTGACCTTGTCTAAGACCGACCACCACACCACAATGCCATATAATAGCCAGTGAATAATACGAGGTGATAGTCCCCATCTTCCACCTACCGCTTTTTTGCAAGAGTAAAGCGCTACGGTTGCTTTCCTTACTCTTTCTTTAACATTAATTTTCCAACTTAATTTCCTATCCAATACCAAACCAAGGTACCTTGCGCTATCTTTGAAGACAAGTCTTTTAGTGAAGGTGGTTCTATAATTAGAAGTTTGTGATTCCTAGTAAAGAGTACTAGTTCCGTTTTGTTCGGATTTACACCTAAACCAGCCTCATCCGCCCATGAGACCAGTATGTTTAAGGCATCCTGAAGAATTTCGCACAGTGTATTTGGGAATTTGCCACATGCAAATAATGCTACATCATCCGCATAGGCAACAGCTCTACAGCTACAGTTAAATTCTTATTAAATTCCAAACTAGTTCAAATGTCCTTCGGTTTACTCGTCACACGACATAATGAAAAACTCTGGTTTAGCTGAATTTATTAACATTTCAACTTTTTAAAGGAGCACATGATACATTGCATTAAACCTTCAGATACATTCTATTCCTGAGTTTATTAATATATGCAATGCGTTTCCACATAGAAATTCCATTTGAAGAATGAAATGATAGAACCAAAGTAATGAAAATCAAAGTTATAAAAGGTTTGGTCTGAGTTCCGTTGTGATCGCACAAGCAATAGTGACGCTGAACGTTCTTGACGGCCAATTGAGGTCTTTTCCTCCGAAAATTTCGAAATTGCAAGTGCGTGAGATTTTTGATGCCATAGGCATTTATAAGGCATTGCGTAATATGGATGCCGCGTTTTCTCTCAATTGACGTGAGACGTGTGTAGTTTCAATGGCAAAATTCCATGAACTGGGCTACAAATTGGTACCTCATCCACCATATTCTCCGGATTTAGCCCCTATGACTATTTTCTATTTCCAAACCTAAAGAAATTGCTCGGTAGAAAATTATTGCTGAAACAAATGCCTAATTTGAGGACCTCCATAAATCCTATTTTTTTTTGAAAGGAACAAAAAAATTGGAGAATTGGAGAAACGTTGGACTAAGTGTATTGGGCTAAAAGCGGACTATGTTGAAAAATAAAACTTTTTTGCTAAACTAAACCGTTTCATTCAAAAAGGCACGGACTTATTGATTCACCGTCGTAATAACCGAAGCAACTACCACGCAAAAAAGGCTTCTTATGTACGTGGCACTACTTCAAAAGATTTCAACCAAATTCCCATGTTAAAAAGTAGTATATAGTTCTGTACAAACAGAAAATTTGCAGTTTGGTTATCAATAATTCACAAGTGGATTCGATTTTTTTTTAGTGTCAGCTCCAACTATCGCACAAACTGCCGATAAAAATCGGCAATTCAAAACTACATTGTTCTCAAAATTAAGTCCATATAAAAAAGAATTTAAAGAGAAACTTGGCTAATTGTTGATCCACCCAAGCCCGGGTTCGGGAACTCGAACGATGGTAAAACTGCAAGGCGTTTTTTTTTTAAATGCCAAAATGCCAGTGGCAACCTGTTATTAATTCGCAATCCATTGTTTTCCTAAAGCTTCATTCCATACAAGTTCGATGCAAATAAAAACACAGTGTATTTAGTTTTTAAGTTTTTTACGTATACCTTAAAACATTTAGGTGATTTTTTCAAAAATTTTATTATTTTTTTTGTCTGATTTTTTCTCGAGTTTTTTTTAAATAATTTTTCATAATTTTTTTCACATTTTTTACGTTAAATAAAAATTATTATTAAATACGTACGTATAAGTTTAATTACAAGTTATTCTCTAATGCTGTTTCTTGTTCAGCTCTTGCATTACATGGTTCAACAAGGCTCTTTATGCCTTTTTGTTTTTAATTTTTGGAGGATTCTGGGTACATTATTTTTATATTTATAATTATTGCTAGCCGAGAAAAATATATTTTTATATTTTATAAATGTTTACGAAATGTTACTGAAGTGTATAAGTCAATATACGAGATATCAATTTCATTTGCTCTTAGCTCTTAATTTTTGCTGCACCACTAAAAATTATACATTTATCAGTTTATAACTTTAATTCTTCAACGGACTTCATTCTATGAACTTTGATTTTTCAACTGTTAATATGGTTTTTAATACAAATTGTTACTGTTTGATTCTTAATTATTTTCTATTTGTAACTTCGCTACATAAATTCTAAAAAAAAACTTTATTTTATTTGGTGAGATACTTTTATTGCGGCATGTTTCTTATGTAAAATGATTTTAATTAATTTTAAATTTCATATGCCATTAAATTTTTGCAATCGCAGCACTGTGGATTTTTATTTATTGCTGTCATTTATTTTAATGTTTTAAATATAGTCATAAAATGATTTGATATGTTTACAAACTACATTAAATGTAACGATTTGAAATCTGTAGCAGGTAAACAATTTTATGGCATTGAAATTAATAATTTCAAAGTAGTACGTTATTTTTTAAAAAGAATAATCGTTACATTTCCCAAAGTTCCACATCAAAACTATTGATAACTTGGTTTTCCTATTTAAAGCAGACTTTTTTGCTCCACAGAATAAATTTTGTAAGTTTTATCTAATCCCATATTATGTAGAATTTATAGAACCCTTTTAACAAAGTCTCCGTCTCCGACATCTAAAATTTGATATCCCTTGTACGGAACATTTTTTTTTATTTTTGCATAATTCAATTCAATTCAGGGGCTCCGAATCTATAGCGAATTTTTCAAAAGATATATCTGCAACTTCCGAAGACAATGTCTCTTGGCAGTGTTGCCTACAGCGTATGATAATTTCAATATAATTGAAGATGATGTCTAACTTCTGTAAAGTTACCCCACACCCCATGTGAGGCAAGATGAAAAGGATTTATATTTCTTAACATTCCCTCTTAATTTCATACGGATGTTCTGCGACGGAGTTGGGGTACCTACATTGGTCTACGGTAGAATAACGGTTTTATGTTTAGAGACGGAGACTTGGATACTATAGGGTGTCGCACTATAACCGCAGTCATATTTAAAACCAATTACATTTTTTATTTTCAACTTGCACCAAAATAGTTATTTTCAAATGCGAAAACTTTCAACAAAGAGCATAGTGAACATAATGAAATCAATAGCGAATATCAAAATAAAAAATATTTAATGTAAAAACTAAAACCAAAAAGTTATGCAAAATAAATTGCTTCTTTCAAATTTAATATTTTTTTGTATTCATCATAATATTAATTTATAGCACGAGATTAAAATCCATCTGATTCGCTTATCTAAATATATACCATACATACATACATATATCGGTAGACTACTGAAACTTTAATAAGCTTTTGTTTTATGGTAAAAATTATAAAAAACGCAGCTAAAATTGATTAGCATAAATTAAAAATTCTTTGTAACGAAGAATTCAATATTTTATAGATTATATATATGGACATTATAAAGCAATTTACTACAGGATGACGTAAGATGACCTTTATACTTTGAATTCGTTTTAACTTTTTTGTTTGAATTTTTTTTTCAGATTTGATAAGCGATGAAGTCTATTTCCAATTCAACGGCTTCTTTAACAAGCAAAGCTATAGTATATGGGCTAGGGAAAGTTCAAGAGCAGTTCATCAGTGACAATTACAATCCAAAATTATCATTGGCCCATATTTTTTCGAAAATGAAGCCCCTATCGCAGTCACCATCAATATTGAACAATGTTGGAACATTTTTTGAGCTCAGCTGTGCAAAATTATTTACAATTGTGTTTCCAACAGGATGTAGCGTATTATGTCACGCAGTAGTGACTTTAATTAGCCGTCACTTTCAACTGTAATAAAAAACGTGTTACAACATCTGAAATTTTGCGGAAGGTCGTGGAAAATATGGTGGAATGAGTACGAATGTGCAAGCAGATAGGTCAGTGAAATTTCCCTATTATATATTTTATGTATAATTTACTCTTAAATAAAAGTTTTAACGGATTCAAACCAAAAAGGTCATTCTCGGCCACCCTGAAGAAACATAGGTGTGACTTCTGTTCAAATAAATTTATAAAATAAACATAATAGTATGGAAGCGAATCAAATTTCCATTAATTTTTCGAATCTACGAGTGCATTTATTTAATACAAAATTTATTTTATTTTAGTTCAATTCATTTAATTAGTTTTGATTTGCTTTAAATATGCGTTGGATCTATATTTTTATTACAATAATTCGTTTCTTTGAAATGCCATGCTCTTAAATTTTTTAAATTGACTGAATTACACAGACAATAATAAATCGACGCCCTTTACAAAAATTATAACGTAGCACCATTCACATCTCAAACGAAAACTTGACTTTTTAATATTCTCAATCGAAAAATACCACTTCACATTTCCAAAACGAAAGCTAATACGTTTCAGTTTAAATAAATAATGAACTTTCCAGAGAACCGTGCTGGTTTTCGTCAAGGAATTTTAAAGTCGTCGTAGTCGTTGCATAGAAATTATAATACCTTTTTTTTAATTTTTTAAAAATTTGTAAACATTCATTTTCACGTGATTGTGTATAGTGTTATTAATGCGATATGACAAATTTTGCATTCCTGAATGGTAAGTTGCCTGAAATTGGAATATTTTAGTCACATTTATTTCTTGTCTGAGTAATTTTATTTTTACTACAGCGCCCCACGTGAATTTTTAAATTCAGCCTAATATTCCAAGATTCCGCTGAATAATTTTTAAATTAATCGAAATAAGAGCAATACCAAGTTTTGAGAACACATCTACTTTTACTATAACAATTTTGCAGGCTAAATTTTTTCTTTTTTTAATAATTTTTTGCAAACAAATCGAAGACTTTCCCTTCCTGGCTTGGACACAGCTTTTCAATACGAATTTAAACAGCAATCAAATTTAACTTAAGTGTTTTTTTTTAGTTTAAACTAATTTTATTTCAACAGCAATCAAGGTTAGACTTCAGGGAGGGTTTTACTTGAAAACGAAAACACAGCTGCCAGAATCATAAGAAACCTTGAACGCTTAGAATTTTACATCTAAGCTTCCATGAAATTGTTTTCAAAAACTAGAGCCTGAGCTCAAACTAGTTAACAGAGAGGAACTCTCATTGACAAACTATAGTTTAACATAAAATATTTTAGCTAGAAAAAAACTGCACCAATTTTTTGTCGCAAACTATCCTAAAACTTCGAAGTGCTCTATTTAGACGTTTTGGCTTTTGATAGGCAACCCAAATTATATTTTCATGTACAATTCTATTTAAGCCAAGTTTTGATGAAATAGCAGATGAACGTGCTATAAATTTAATATTTGTCGTCTATTCAAAAAGATACAAATTTATTCAAAAGACGTCATATTTGAAAATCATAAGTAAAAAACCCGTCATAACTTAAATTTATGAGGAACCTTTTTGTCGGTCACCAATGTAATTTTGTGCATGAAAAGGGCACCTTGTCTATATAGCCAAGCACTCCGCAAGTCTTAATTAATTAATTTAAGCTAATACAACGAATTCATTATATTAAGAGCGTATCATGCGACTTATGCAATATATTTTTTAAAAATTATTTAGTAATAAAATTTTACAATCTTTAAAATGCTTTAGCGGATTCAAACATTAAACAGTTTGTCAGCTGTGCTTAGATATCAATATGCGTAAACTGTATTGGCTTTCAGTGGAACTTATTGATCTTTCGAATCCAGTCACAAATTGACGCAAAAACCAAGTTTTCATTCGTGAGCTTCACTCAAAACTGCAATTTACATATTACAAAATAGTGGCATTAAAATAGGTATATTCTTAGCAGGTATATACTTATTCGAGTTATGAACTTGATAATAAACAAATGCAATACTAAATTGATTTGAACTATTTTCGGAACTGTAGAAAGGCTCTTTGACCTTAAACAGTTTGTTTTCGCTGACATTGATTTTTTAAAAAAAAAAAATTTTAATATTTGGTTAAAATCACCTCTTTGCAGATGTACATTAACGATTAAGTCGACAATGATTACATGGATTTTGTAGAAATCAATTTGATCTAGCAAACTCAGTTCACATATATTTGCGTCAATATAAAACCACAGTTCGAGAGAATTTTTTAGTCTTTCATTTTTTGACTGCAACTAAACCAGTTTTTTTATTTTAATATTACTAGAATATAGACATAAAATTGTGCACAGTTTTTCCTGTTAAATATCAATTTAATATTGAATTTTTATTGCAAAAATTTTCTTTTTATTCTTCGTATCACACTAATATGCAGTCAATCGAAGAGTGTTTTATTGCAAATGTAAAAGAACAATCGTTTGAATTGATAAATTACCGAATAATCGACCTCACCTAAACCATAATGAAAAAGTCATCTACATATCAACCGCCAAGAAACAACCGCAATGGGCGAATGACCAATTAATTATACAAGCTTTAATTGAATTTTAAATTTTCATAAACAAAAAAAAAATTGGGTTAATCAACTTATGAGCAAGTTATGGCAGTTTAATTAAGTTTAGAATGAAAATATTTAATGATACAATTTTTGTATTGAGAAACTAGCGATAAACATTTTCCCATAAGCAATTGCTTGTGCAACTCTTGAAGACGGAATTCCATTTAAATTTACATATTTACATATGTAGTAAGTTAAGTATAGCAAGTATTATATTATATTCATTTACTTTTATTTTATGCAAGCGTTGTTCATTTTTAACTAATTTCACTTAATATATTAACAGAATTATTAAATAGAATCTTAAACTATAAAATGGTTTTGATTTCTTTTTTACAAGTCTTAAGAAAAATTAAAATATAAAATTATTTATTAATGCTTGACTAATAAATTAGTTTTTGCTTTGATTAATATGATCATAAAATACTAAAGTCGTAACAATCAAGCTTTGCTAATCAATTTTGTGTACGAATATTTTAAAATTTGCACTCTTTTGCAAGAAAATATAATTTTTAGAATTTTTTTTCCCGATATTTTCGATTCTTATGTAGTTAAAGAACCTTTAAGCTGTACCAATATATACTATCCCCTATTTCATAAGTAATTAATAATTAAAATAACATTTCTTTTGCATTTCGTTTGCTGCTGTTCTTATATCTAAGCTATCAAATTATTTTATTGTTGAATCCTTAGAAAACTAATAAATAACTACACATATTTATAATAATAATTACAAATAGGAGCAAATTGCATTATATAAAAAAAGAAAAGAAAAAAGTATGCTTCCCGTGCGTGGTTCCTTCAACAATATTTAGCACGCATTTTCACAAAAATCGTAAAATCTAATGTTTTAGGTTTAATTTTAATAATCAACAACATTTATGTCGCGTAGTTAAATTCAAGTATAATGCTAAGTTATTTTATTCATTGTTCACATAATTTTCATATGAGTTCTTTATATCGTGATATATGTATGATTTTGTAATTCTCTTATTTACTATTCATACTTGAACTAATGAATTTCTTGCTTACTTAATATATATTTATATTCTTTTTTCATCATTTTTTTCTTTTTATAATTTTTATACACATGAATTCTGTAGTAAGAAACAATTACTTCAATTTGGTAAAAAACAAAATGTTCGGTAATCTGGATTATAAAAAAAAACATTATTACTCAGAGTAATAACAATAAAAGTAATATTTAAAAACCATGTAATAAAATATTATTTTAAAATGTAATGTTATAGTGCCTTAAAAACAAAACGTAATAATGAATTAAATTGTAATAAAAGTAGTTAAGTGACGAACATTAACTTACATTTTGTTTTTTGTCGTATGTAGTTTAGTATATGTAATGTGATATTTCAAATATTCCATAATTCAATGCTTTTTTATAATTTTAGCATTAAAAATAATTCAGTTTTTGTAAGAAACGCAGCAATCACTTGCAAAGATTTTCAAATACACAATAAACAACAAAATGCAAGCAAGTTGCTTTAAAATACATAAGAATGTATATGCATATGTTATGCAAAGAAATCAGTTCAATGCAACTGTTGCAAAATATTAGTTAAATTTACAAAAATGAAAGAAATTGCATTCTATGAGAATTATTAAGATACAATACACAGGACTTTTTGACTGAAGCTAATAAAATTAGGTATTGCTTCAGAAGGTGACAGAATTTAAATATTTTGTACTTAAATATGTTGAACATTTTGAAATTAATTTTTTAAAACAATTTAGAGAAATATGGAAAAACTGTGAGTTAATATTTTTTTTTATCGGTTTGTTTTTGCTGTGGAATAGTATTGAATGCTTTAAAAATGAGCTGAAGTGTTAGCAAGCGGCTGGCATTTGCATAGCTATAGCAAATTTCCAAAATTTTTTCGCTATGAAAATTATATTTAATAGGCACAGGGATACTCTTTAACTACTTATTGAATACTTTTAGCGATTTCTTCTGCAACGGTTTTTTGTTTGATTCTGATACTTTCCAACAATATTTTTCGTTGTTCTACGAAGTCGTCCTTAAGTGCTGCTCCGTTACACACGATGTAGCAAACCGTCTTTTATACAAACGGGTTCAAAAATGACAATGTTTCAGCTTTATTTGAAGTTTTGTTGTTTTCCATTTCGTTTTTTCTTCTTCTCATTTTTATCTTTGCTGCCGATTTCTTTATAAATTTAAACAGAAAAAAATTAGTATGTCACAAAATATTAATATAGAAGTAAACAATGTGGCTACGGAAAAAAAAGGAAGTATAAGTGCGACACTAAAAACAAAACACTACTCTAAGACCCATCAAAAGAATCATGGGTCCGAGGGAAAAAATTAATTTACTCAATTCAACTTATTTAATTTAACTAAGGCTTGAATGGAAATGATAAAGCTCGCCCGAAAAAATTTGACATTAATTTTATTATACTGCTTGATGACGTCATTCGAAATCCGTCTGCATGCAATATAATTTTTTGTTATCTTTATTAGTCTGGCATCGGTGACGTCAACGTCGTCGGGTTAGTTTCTAAGTTAGAATGTAAGTTCGTTAGTGGCGAGGGAAATGTTAAATATTTTTGGAAATAAACGTGTCAACGATTTGCGGTTTTCAGGGACGTGCAATGAAATTTGAAATCAAAAATAAAAAGTATGGTAAGAAATATCTTTATAGCTCCAAAAACAATTACATGTATTAATTTAAACCATTTTTTTTTCTTTTGCCATGATATTCTAAATATATGTGGCTTCACGAACTCACATTGAACGTAAACTTAAAAAAAAATTTTATCCCAAATTATGGGGAACACGACGAACCCTCAAAATCTGCGATGTACCAGGACCGCATATCTTTGAACAAGTAGTGTCTCACAGCCAACGGCTATGCATTACACCATAAACAAATAATTAAGAAACTACGATAACAAAGGAAAATTACGGTTAAATGTACTCAGGTGACGTCATGCTTTGGTGGTGTAAACAAAAAGCTGAACAGCTGATTGAAATTTCAACGCAATGGTGTGTTCTTTGAATTCATTTAAAAATTTGCCACATTTGCTTGAAATTAAAAATTAGTTTTTCGTTATGTTTGCATTGATATGGCGAGTGTAATTTGAGTTCTGACGTAGGCATCAACCAAAAATATACTGATGAGATTTTAAGAATCGAAACGTATCGACACCACGTTTTTGTGCCTTTTTCACGTTAAGCAGCAAGGGATGCCGTTATGTCATTTCATTCTCAGATAATTTCGCTTCATGACTTCTAATGATGTTTGATAAAAAATAAATGAAATACGATTGCAATGGAGAAAAGCAACCAGCCCTATTTTCTCAGCAAACCACGCTATCATTCGTCTTAGTATGCTTACCGGTCCAACTGGGCTACTCTTGAGAAATAATATGTATTTGCACAAAACAGAAGTGTACACTGCACCGAATCTGAGTAGGTACAAGGAGAACAAACGAGTGTGAATAGTACTATTTCTCCAAGCTATATGCATTTACTATTTGAAATGTCGCTTTTATAATATTTTTGAGACGATTTGTTACATAAATTTAGCTATATAGATGGAAAGCGTTGGAACGAACTTATTCCGTTAGAGGTAAATATGAGTGCATTACTCAACATTTTGCATGGGTTTCATAAAACAAACTTGACGAATCGACAAACATATGTATACATGATCGCCTTTATAAACGAAATGTTTTTTAACTTGCCTTTTTTTGATGTTGATGATTCGGTCGAAGATGATGTAGAAGCTACAGAAGATTCGGACGATATGGAAATAATTGATGTTGATGACGACGAAGAAATTAACGCCGCATTAAGTGGTACTGGTGGTGGCAATTTTTGTTGCTGTTGTTGTTGTAAACGTTGTTGACGCAGTTGCTGTTGCGTAAGACGATGTGTATAACGCGATTTGTTTGGATAATTGGAAGTTGCCGAATACAAACCAGCAGAAGAGCTCGTTGTTGCTGAATCAGAAGACTTTGACATTGAAATCATGTTTGCTTGCTGTTGCTGATATTGATGTTGCATTGGGGGTGGCACATAAAATTGTTGACGGTAAAAATTATGTTGTTTAGATTGCTGCTGTTGTTGTGAAGTTGACGGTTGTTGCTCTGCTTGAGATTGTCGCTGGGGCGACGTTTGTTGTTGATACGTTTGAAAATCGTTGGAAAATCTTTGCTGTGATTGCGTCTGTTGTTGCTGCTGCTGCGATTTTTGCAATTGTGGCGACAACTGCTGTAAGTGTGACTGAGTTAATTGTTGATTTTGTTGTGGTGGTGTTTGTGTCGTCTGCTGCTGTGTAAGCGGCAAATGTAGCAACGTTTGTGGTTTTACCTTTGGCCTAATGCTGTTGCCACTGCTGCTGCTGCTACTAATGTTGCTGCTGCTGCAAGGCTGTTGTTGCTGCTGCTGTTGTTGTTGCACTAGACCAGCTACTATTCATCATGTGTCCAAACGTGACATTGTGTGAATGTTTGTGGAGGATGTAGTAGCGGATGATGTTGTCGGCGCAGAAGGTACCGCTCCCACAACTGCGTTGGACGGTGGCGACGTTGAGTCGGCATCACAATCTTTGCTGTCTTCGGAGTCATCACCTGAGGACGTGCTACCACGTCTATGACGCGATGAAGTCATGGCAGCATGTTGTTGTTGCTGATGGTAGAGTTGTTGCTGTTGCAACATATGAACGTGTTGGAGTTGCTGCTGTGACTGCGGCAAAGCACCGGCTGGCACAACTGCGGGTTGCAACATTTGTATTTGCAAGTATTTTGTGCCACCATTTCCACCATTGCCAGAGCTGGGAACACCAAGGGCTGCGACAGGAGAAAGACGAGTTATGACCGAATGCTCGAAATGATCACGAATCCATTCACGATAGTCAATAACGTCATCGGTGATGCGGATTATGCGTCCTGATATTTGACACAGAAAAATAATTTTTAGAATTAAATAATATGTTAGAAGAGCTAAAAGAAAACATTTGCAAGTATTCCTCAAGTAAAATAGTCACCACAAAATTATGTAGCGTTTTATTTATAAATAAATTTTTTTAAATTCTTGACAATCAATTAAAACTTAAGGATGGAATAATTGTCAATGAGAAGGCTACAAAATATCTGATATCTACGTTTGTCACTTAAGACAGAACGGTCGTTCTAGTGTTAAATAAATAAGTGATAATCAGACTTTAACTTATCTTAAATTGAGAATAAAGAAAAATGTGCCTTACCCAATATTGAACGCTCATTACAATCGCTTGCCCAATTGTTCAGCGGACTCACAGCCTGCGATAACATCAGGTAGGCATATTCAAAAGCCTGCTTTACTTGCAGTGCTCCATATGAACTACGACCAATGTCATTCCCCGCTGTTAAAGGATCTTCAATGCACAACAACGAAGGACGATGCCCATCAACCATTTCGCGCTGAAGATCCTCCTTGGGTATGTAGCGCCCACCGTTTTTTATCGAAATTCCAATCTTCATATAGTTGAACTTTCGTCCATAAAGTTCGAAAAACTCCAACAACAAAACTCCTAGGTTAGATGTCTCAGGGTTAATTTGGCGTGGATGCAACTGCAGGAAACTGATACACATCAGAATAAGCGAATAAGAGGAAATGCCACCGGTAAAGACTTCGTTGAGATCACGTTGCAAAAGAAATTGCTTAAGCACAAGGACTAACTTCGCTAGCAATGGAAATTGCTGTTTGTATTCCTTTATGAGCTCAGCCGATTGAACGCCAGATTGCATGTTAAACGAAATATCGACCTTAACTTGTGTTTCTCTATCCGTGAGTTTAATAATGGGCACCGAAGCTTTATCTAAAACTCTCACCGAGTGTGGCTCAGCGATACCACGTGCAATCAGTTCAGTTTCAAGTGTGCGAAGTGGAAGTTTTTCCCAAAGCCCTAAACAAATTTAAAATCAATACTTGATTACAAATAGACATTTGCGACACTTACCTAAAACAACCAAATCGATATCAGATGTAGGCAAAAACAGCCCTGTTCGAAACGAGCCGAAAATTTCAACAAGTGCAGAGGGCCATATCGAGTGCACCACAGCTTCAATACGTTGCACCACCTCATTGCGTATGGCATGCTCGGTGGGTGTTGGTAGCACGTAATTGTAAAATTGTTCGATTTCTTCATGTAACCCAATTACACCGCGACCGTAGACATAATCCGGTACACGCCAAGGACATCCTTTGTACTTAGATATGAGTTTGTCCATATGCTTGTTGAGATTAAAGGTGCTGGCTTTATTATCAACAATACGTCCGATTTTCCTTCGAGAAGGATTGTAGTAACTAGTACGCTCATGCGATGGCATTTTCTGGTTGGTATTGGAATTTTCTACTGAGTTAATCGGTGTTGTAGCTGGTGTTGAGCTGGAGTCGTTGTTGCTTGTAGAATCTATAGAGTTGTTACTGCTGGTATTTCCGCTGCTGTTGCTGTTACTGTTGCCGTTACCGTTATTGTTGTTCGAGTTCGGACTTGAATTGTTGCTGTTGTTACTGTTATTATTTCGTAGACCACCGGCAAAATGATGTAGCAATAATTGTATGGAATCGCGATCACGTGCGTTTAAGGAACCGTTATTGAGTTTAATTGTACCCGATTGTTGTTGTTGTTGTTGCAATTGTTGATTTTGTTGTTCTAACAATTGGCTCATTTCATGCGCATTGGTTTCCCAAATTTTATACCATGTGCGTAGTGCTGGACCCTCCTGTTCCTCTTGAAACCAACCGACAAAAGGATCCATTCAAGTTTATTGAAAACACGATTTCGGTGTTACCGGACCCGGTTTTGCTTAGCTTTTAGAAAAGCCGTTTTTGCAGATTTAAGTTTTACACAATGAAAAAATGAATTTGTTAATGCAACGCTGTAGGGGAAAAAATATATACATTATTCAAAGGAAATATATTAAGGAAACAATATATTAAGAGAACAGAAATGTAATTTTTAAATATCTTTGTAGCTGAGCGAAACAGTGGCAGCACTGTTACATATATACATACATATGTATATACTACATATATAACATAAAGTGCTGTAGACCTACGAAGACACACCGTATCCTTGAACAAATGCCAACGACATTCTACTATCAGAAGCCCTCGCTTTAAGTAAAGATAACTATTAAAATACTGATCGCAAGGATTACACTATAGAAATCTATAAATCACATTATACCAAAGTTATCTCAAAAGCTATAAGGACTAAAGTTCGGCTGTTATTCATGTTCGAGGTTAGAACTAAAAAATGTATAACTTTGGAGCTCCGCCATACACATATGTATATCTAACCAAATATCATTTGTGTAAGATTTTTCTTTCACGAGATATAGACCAAACTGTATTCTTTCTTATTAAAATCATATGTAAACAAAAAACGATGAGCTACCAGTATATATTAAAATTATGAGTTCTCCTTGCACCATAACTTTGTTTTAATGTATCTGTCGCTATTAAACTTGTTTGAAACAAAAAAAAAATGTATGTCACCCTCATGTACATGCATAGTACATATGTACATACATATAATATGATTTTACTTTATTCCGTAAGAGATTTCGATTAAACTTGGAGCAATACATATGAAAACAAGTCAGATTGGGCTAGGTTTCAAGTTTGTTAAGACTGTTAGAGGGGCGTTGCACTGTCATAGAATTCGAAATTTATTGGATCATATCTCGCGAAACCATGCAAGATATTGTGAGAAAATTGGAAAATTGGACGAGATTGAATGAGAAGAAAAATTCAAGCAACGAAAAATTTTAATTAATATTGCTAAAAGCAATGCATGGTACTACCTGTACAAATAAAAGACCTCAAACGTTATATTTAATGAACCACATGAGCAGTTTTAATAAAATGTATTACGAGGATGCTGGTTGATTCAAGCTTTCTCACAGACACACACAAAATTGTAAACTTTTATTTAAGTGAACTATTGCAGTAATCGTTATGAAGTTCGTAAAAAAGCTTAAACGTTACATTAAATTAATTATTTAAGCAACATAATGAAATACGAAAATCTCTGTTGCCAAAATCTTTCTTTGGAGCAAATCTGCGTTGATTTCCAACCCAAGTCCAGATTTGTTCACGTCTAATTAGGGAATAATGTCAGCAATTGTAATGGCCAAGGTCAAATTAAAATTGCAGTGGGATGGTCTTCTGGTGCAATATTTGTACTAGTAGGTAGATATATCTAAGCTTCTAAATTATGCCTTCTTTCATGTAAAATAATGAAACTTAGATTTTGAACATTGAACAGATTCAAGACGGCATTTTTCTGAGTAAAGGGCACTTAGTAACAAGAAGATTTTTGTTCATATGTACACATATAATTTTTGTAGCAATAAAGATACATAGATTTATATGATTACTTTTGACTTAGTACAGTTTTTTGTAAGAATTTATTTACAAATTAAGAAAATATATGTGCAAAAAAGCCTTAGGAGGTCGCTCCCATGTTACGTAGCGCGGTTTTGAAACTTTTTAACCATTCCCCTTCTTATCACGATATATGTAGTTGATTGTAATATTGAATTGTCTCATATAATTGCATTTTCAAATAACGAGCTTTTTGCAAATTAATGTGTAGGAAAAGACACAAGTATTCAATGTTTTTCTTGTTTAATACAAATCAAAGGTATTATAATAAACTAAAACTAATTTCATAAATGAATTTAAACCTTTTTTTTCTGGAGTTACTTCATTGTTATAGTGACATTTTGTGTTTTAATCAAATGCTATATCTTCATCATGAACGCTCATCAGCATTACGTGCTCTTGAACGAGTTGGAATATTTATGGGAAGATTTCTGTAGTAATGGTGTAAACCTTTCTTTTTTATACATAAATCTACTTTATAAAAGCGATAAGCTGGATTAAGTGTTGCTTTAATTCGACATTGTTAAAGGTTTTTTTCTCAAACCTCAGCCATTTAATATTTAGCCAGTTAGAGTTATAAGTGCAAGCAGTAACGTATCTAGGGGGACCGAGGTGGCGGTCACTCTGGGCGCAAGGCGTGGAGGGGCGGTAAAATTATCGTGAAATATATCTGTTGTATTAGGTTTTTGAAAGTCAAAAGTGAGGACCTATTTATTTTTTTAGTAAATGAAAATAAAACGATGTAGTAGGTGGAGATTTTCATAGTTGAAGTGAAATATATCTCGTTTTGCAAGAGTTTTCGAATGTCAAAAGTGAAGTAGGGATGGTAAATAAGTTCTTCGCCTTGCTTCGATTCTTGCAAGAATCGGAATACATAATGACAGGAAGAAAGTAGTTTTAATTCCTTTAATAAATAAGTAACGCCATCTATGAGATTTAAGTGCAGTTATTCCAGTTACTTCGCTATTTAGCAAAAAAAACATATTGAATAAATCATAAATTTTTATTATTTAACATTAATATGCAATATAAAAGTGATTTTTAATTAAAAAAAATTAACCGAACCAAAGCTGATTGCATGAGATGGAAATACCATTGATTTAAGCTCAATAAATAATTCAAACTACATATTTTCATTCAGTTAAGGTTTTTGTTTCTTCGAACCTGTACACTTTTCGTGCGGAGATAACTCTACTCTTTGATGTTTTTGTACTAAGTTTCATCCCTTTATTTAGTCAGTTTTCCGTCTCGATAAGAAAAATGTAATGTTTTGCTTTTATAAGGTTTTTGTCTTGTTTTTCGGATATGATTACAGTTCTCTCAGTCTGGTAAAAATTATTTTTTTCATGAAACTAGGTGGCTACACCCCCACTCGCTTCGCTTGCCAACCCTCTGCTCCGCAAAAACTTTAAAACCCAACACTCCGCGAATTATATACTATTATCAAACGAGCTAAAATTGTATGTTTTTTTTTTATATGCTGTATATAGTACAATATTATTGTATTTACATATTAAATTTCCTAAGCCACAAATCGAACATAACCGATCGACTTCAAATTTGGGCAAAGTGTTGTCCTTTTGTATGGTAATTATATCCCAAAATGTTTTTCTGTTTCTTAAAAAACTGCATGAAGTAGAGGGATGATAATTTGAGAATTTTGGTTGACAAGCCATGTTTCGTGTAGAAAAGTTGAGCTAACTTACTGTAAAAATCTTAGTACAAGTGCTTTCGATAGATTTTTTTAATGACCTTTCGAATAGTTGTAATTATTTTTCGAAAATTTTAAGATTTTTCAAAATCAAAAATTAGTTTGACTTTTTTTGAAGATGGATACTTTTGATTTTTTTTGATATTCTAGAAAGAAAAATTAGGATTATTCCCTTTAAATACGATCACGCGATCAAGACTATAATTTATTGAACCAAAATTATGCTGAAAGTTTTCCATATTCTGTTGGCCTTTTCAATGTACATGTACATGTACATACCGGTGGCTATGTAAGCCCTTGCAATTTTTTCAACTTGTTAAATTTTTTTTTGACTTTCTTCCAACTTTTGTCAACTATTGTTATCATTTGCCATATGTTTTCAACTTTTTCGGCCTTATCCAACATTTTTTAACCAATTTCAATTTTGTTTAATGATTTTTCGACTTTTCCGTATTTTAATATTTTTAGACTTTTTCAACGTTTTTCATTATTTTACATATTTTTTAAATATTTCAACATTTATGAATCTCTTTCAGTTTTGTTTTTTGAGTTTTCAAGCTCTTTCAAAATTTTTCAACGTTTTCAGAGCCTCAGAAAGGTATTTAAAATGATTCAGAGCAAAGGTGAACCAAGTCTTACTGAACAGTGAACACAATTTCAGTGCTGGCTGTATAGCACACTAGCTTATCACAAATTTTTCGTTCGTATTACTAGTCGACTTTTTTACTATGTATTTTAACATTCAGTGATTGTGTTTGTATTTCTGATTTTACATGTAATTACTAAGATGTTTTTAAAATCAGCCAATCTACAATCTGCTTATCTATTAAACCACATATCATTTCCAGTGTGTCATCAAGCCGCGAAAATCACTTCAACATTTCGCCATGCGAACCACAAAGCGGTAGGAACAACTATGCCATGAAGAGATTGAGGAATCCATATGACTCGAAACGAACCATCTGAAATAGTGGTCACTTTAAATAAGCTATTCTTCAAAACATAGAGTGTTATCTCGCGAATAGTTGAAAGATGTTTTCAAAGGAAGAATTTCATCCGGACGATGAAAGAATTGGATGAGTTCGAGCGACAACCTATTACGTTTGGATAAAAGAAAAACTTTTGAATTCTGCTGTTACTCAATTTATTATTCTGATATGCATACATAGGTAGGTACAGTGAGCACTGAAAAGTATTTGAATTCTATGTATTTAAGTTTGGTTCAGGTTTAATTTTTTTTAATATATTTTCGAATTTCATTTGTGTAATTAACTTAAAAACTACATAAAACAAAACTTACTATTTGAGAAAGGTTTATTGCAAAAAAAATGTATATAGAGTTTTTCTAACTGCTTAATTTCGTGAATTGGGCATTGATCTTTATTGCTACCACACCCAAATATTTGAATTTTTGTAAATCAAAGTAATAAACAGAACTTCACAAAATTGATGATATAAAATGTAGATGCTACTATAATTTTTCCATGCCAAACCATTTTTTCTTTGGATGGCGCGGATGTCTTTAAGTGGCTACTTAAGAGATTTGCTTCTTGCAGACTTTGGAAAATTCAGTCGATGTAATTAGTTTGACCTTGACTATTCATCATATTAAGGCTATGACGGAAAAAACTATTTTTTATATAGAAAATGTGAAATTTTCCAATTGATGGCTGTGTAGAGCTCGTATCTTTTTAGGACGTGAATTTCAAAAACCTCCTTATTGAGTGATGGATATATCCTAAAAGAACTATACATTCCAAATGTCAAATTTCTAGAACGAAAAATTTGGTCTGCGCGTTTATCTTATTTTTTTTATGAGGAGATTATAAAAAAATTGCAACTGGTTTTAACATTTTATTAACTTTAAGTAGTGAACTCAAAACTTATTTTTCATGTCTCGCAAAAATTTAAATAGGGAGATAATGAAAAAATATTAGACTGTATAGTACCTTAAGAGTAGTGTGCAATGATTTCTCAAGACTAAATTGGAAGACCACGAACTTATTTTAAAAGTTCACTTATTTTTAAAACGCAGCCGTTTTTTGTTTTTGCGTATTCTGACAAAAAGCTCAGGTCGCGTTTTGGAAATGAGTGACTCAAATAAAGTTGACCTCTAAATGTAACACATCCTCCACTCCCACCCAGTATGTGGACGCCCGGTACGTTGAAAAACACAATATTTCCTATCATATTTTGGACCAACGATTTTTACGGTAAAACAGACTTCTGAACAATTTCTGGATTTTCAAACAAAATCCCCATGACCTTTAAGTGTGGAACATGACTCAAAGGTTTTGCAGTATACTTTAATATAGTACGAGTAAGACATTCTAACCTATGGGTGAAAAAATCGGAAGAGGGTCGGTATTTTGATGTCAGTCTAAACACCTGTCTTGTCTTGCGTCATACCGCCACATATGAGGGATAAGCTTATGTGAGTTTCAAGCAATTCTCTCAAAAAAAGTGCAAGTACAAAAAAAATAAATAAATAAAATACCTTGTACTTAAAATAAAAATGAAAACAAAATAATTTTAGCAATTAATTAACACCTGCAATAGATACGAACTCACGAGATTTAGAGATAAAAATAAAATTTATATAAGAAAAATTGAAATTAAAAAATTTCGGAAGATTAAAAATAAATTTTGCAACTTTTGCGTAAAAGGCAAACGAAAACAAGGCTAAATTCCAAATTAGGACAGAAACTTCAAAGAGAAAAACAATTATTAATTGAAAATCAACATAACAGAAAAAATAAATTATTCCAAAGTTTTTCATCTCAAAACTTACAATTTAACGCTGCTGTAATTCCTGCGGAATTCTCTTAAACCTTCGGGGCGTTGGAGCACCAACGCGCTGTTTTAACTTTGACAATTCGATGACGTCGTTCCAAAAGGCAGCGTGCTGCGGCAACTATTAGAGTTGCTTGCGACGAGATCGCTCTAAAACGCTTTATAAGTCTTTAAACATTTTTATAACGACGAAATCATTATGCTGCGCTTTTTTACTTTCAATTGTGTTTTTATTACGTTTTGGTTGGATTTTTTCCTTTATTTCATTTTTTTCGCAATATTCTCTCAATTGTTCTTTTTTACTACTACGTTCGTTGCGTACTACGTTGAAAACGAACGAAATGAAGTTCGATTGTAAATTTTTGTCACTTTTCTGTACTTATTTATCAATTAATTCGCAGAGATCTTAGAAAATCCATGTCTTTTTTTAATGAAGAGCACGTTTTTCACAATCTAATGTAATTTTTTGCCCTATAATCTACCAATTATAATAAAATTATTTTCAGTTTTACTTATTTTCCCAAATTCCACCGCTACTGGACGATGACACAAATCAATTTATTCGTTTGTTCCAACGATGGCAGCAATTCCGTACGCTTGATCGCTGTTACTGTCAATTGCTTTACGTTTTGGATACAAACTAACGAGTACACAGTAGCGAGTGATAAATTGCGAGTAGCTGAGCGAACAGCGTTCCATAAAGGTGGTGGTAAATTTCAATGTGAAAAAATGCCAGTGGAGCACCTTTTGCCTAGCTTTGCCTTTTTTCTTAATGCGAGTTCAAATTAGGCATTTACAAAAATACTGCTTTTGTATGTTTTTTTAATTTATTAACACGAGTAATCTACCAATAAGATTTTTTTGTGACACAAACTTCAATAACTACAATCTAATTTAAAGAATGCTCAATTTTTTGCGAAGCGAAAATTCATCAACCACGCTTGAAAAAAATTTTCTTTTACGTAGTTTAACTCGTTCGATTTTATACCAAAACCGTACAATCCACATAAAACAGCACGCACTACATACATCAAACGATTTAGTCTTTTGACGTTTTATTTTGCACTATCAAATGTCTTCGTTGCATTCGTTGATTATCTTATTTTCTTCTACATTGAGATAAATGTATGTGCATAAATGAGACAACATGTGATGACGTTACGTATCAAAAAGCCGCTTGTTAATTGGAAAACCAACGAATATCTACCAGGGCTGCTATTGTGGTTTTAACATTTGGGTTTGCACACATTGGCAAAGATAATTGCACTAAACTATGATAACTGCAGCCTCTATAAGGGCTTACAGATGATGAATTTTTTCATCAAATTGCTTATGACTTTGACTGACAAAAAATATATTTAGTTTCATGAGAATTTGAAGATGTGAACGCTTATCAAATGTGTTAAATAAATAAGAGCCACCTGCCATTTCTATATTCGCGCGGTATGCACTCGTTGAAATCATTTTTCATGTGACAAAAATGTACTAGAAAATTTGACAAGTTTTCTCATCATCGAATTGTTTGTCAAACAACCAGAAAATAAAAATTATTAGTTGCCCGTCAAACAGTTTGATCAACAATTTGATGGTGAGTAAGCTCGTTATATTTTCTAGTACATTTTTGTCTCTTGAAAAACGATTTCAACGAGTGCATACCGCGCGAATAAGAAAAAATTAGGCAGCTCTTATTTATTTAACATTTTAGAAGGGTGTTTTTATTTTTTTGTTTTAATTGTGGCTAGAGCCCAATGTTGACAATATTAAAGGATGTAAATTTTAATCAAAAATAATTTTATACTTGAGAAATGACAGCATCAACTTACTTATAATTGCTTCGATTATCGGAGAAGTTTTAGTTTGTATGTAAGATTTCCTTGTTTAGTTGGTAGTGTGGACCTTAAAAATACTGATAATTATTGTGGTCTTTTTTATTTTTAACAGCAAAAAAGTAAATTTAACGGTTGCAGTAATATGAATTTGACAGGCCAGGGGTCGGCAAACAATACAAGCACAAATGTAGGTATGAGTGAGTTTACATAGATAAACATTATTTAGTAGATTTAAGAAGTTACAAAATTTTTAATTTTGTGAAATTTCAGAATTATCATATATTCAACGATTTGGCTTAATAAAGGTTTTAAAGTTAATTTGACTTTGGTAGCTAAAATTGTCTGTAATGGTTCTCAAAATATCAAATAAATGGGTTAGCTTTATAAGATTTTGAAAATGATGTGTTCATCTAGCGCTTGTGTCACTATGTTTTTTCCAAACATCATCAATATCAAAACTGCAACATTTTACCTAAACCTACTTTTGATAGAAACGGCATTTTTTCGTAGCAACCTATGTTAGTGATGGCGTTAACTAACGCGCGTTGAAAAAACGCTCGTGTGAAGCGTGCCTTCTTCTACTTTCATCAGTGTTGCATTTCAAATCAGCTTGAGTCAATTTTTTTAATAACGTTTGAAATGTCAATGAAAATAGAATGGCAGTAAATTTTTTATCGCCCGTCATACGACGCAATTGTGTTTACTAGAACTATTTTCCGATAGGTATTATTTTGAGTGCGGATAAACGTTAACGATTTTCTGTAACCCGACCCTATTCTATGTAATGCATCAAGAAATCTATTTATATGTTTCGAGCATGATTGAGTAATATAGGCTGCTATGAAAAGAAAATGCTGCTTCTTCCAAAGGTAGGTCTAAAGTCGAAATGAATCAGCTAACCGACCAATACACCTTTTTCAACAGCGTTGGATTGTCAAACTGTATTAGTTTCTTTCCTTCGTTTTGTCTTGACTATCTATTTTGACATTCAGTTGTTCATAACGTCTAACACTTCCAAAACTAAGTTTAGATGAGTTTGACATATTGTGAGAATCATAATTCTGGTTTAATGATATAAAATCAAAAGTTTTAATTTTACTGAACCAGGCCCGCTACGATTTTGGCAACTGACGCTTATATCGAGTATCAGCTATACTCATTTGCAAAAAAAGTAAATGGGAGGAAATTGCTTTGAAAAATGCAACGATATCTCCCGGACTATAACAAAATTTTTATGCTGATGATTTCAAAATTTGACGATTTGGTTCTACCTTTATAATTGTATGATGATTTTACCGTATAATTGTATGGCGATAATAGTAAACAAAGCAATCAGCTGCTTATCCTTTCTATGTTGTCAAAAAATTTCTACTTTTCATTGACATAAGAATAATTTAAAATATAAATTTTAAATAATTTAAGAAAAATAACTTAACAAAGATGGATGAGTCGTCTTTAACAAGGTAAATACCTGAAGTTATGAAGAAGTACAATTTTTAACCAAAATTCATTAATGTAGAATGGCTGTAGAAGAGATTGTGAGAGAAATGCAAGAAGCAAGGAACCGTGAGCTGGAGCCACCAATAGAACGGAAGGTAAACCCTTTAGGAAAACCGAATAAACGCTTTTTGGGAAGGACGATTAATTCAATATTGATTCATAACAAGCGTGAAAATGACCGAAAGCATGCAAATTGTCGGCAAAAATTGAAGGAACTGAATGACAGAGCAAGACGAAGAGCACGCTATGACTATCACAGCAGTGAAAAGAAAAATAAATATAAAGAAAGGAACGAAAGGAGTGGATCTGGAAGATCTAATGAAAAGTACATTAGCAGTAGCTCTGATGATAAAGAAAGTTCCAGAAAGAGAAAAAAGAAAAAAAAGCTAAAACTTAAAAAACACAGTCATAGCCACAGCAAAATTCATAGCCGCAGCAAAGGTCGTAGTCGCAGCAAAAGTCGTAGCCACAGCAAAAGTCGCAGTCGCAGCAAAAGTAGCAGCAGCCTAAGCTTCAGAAAATGTGACGACAGTGGGTCACAGGTTGCAAACAACTTAGATAATTTTCCCAATATAACATTTGGTTCCTCTGCTTCAGATTTTTATCAACAGGTAAGCATGCATCAGTATACCAACATGGCTGCAGCAGCAGCAGCAGCGGCCTACAATCAAATGAGTCACGTCTACTCAACGATGTTAAGAGCTGCTACCTCTAGTTATCCTATAGAAATGACCAAGACTACACTGGAAGGAAGAACAAGCGCAAGTTCTCCAACATCTGGTTTATCCATATCGTTGTCAGATAGATCTTTGCCATCCATCTCCGATTCATTGTCATCATTAGAGGTAGATGATAATAGTGTTTTGACAATAAACGTGTCATCTGAAGCTTCTGAGAGCGAAGATGAAAAAACTCAAAAACATCGAAAACATGAAGAATGCGAATTACCTACAGATTCTGATGTGGAAATGTGCTTAAGCTCAAACAATGAGGAACCGCTCCTTATTTCGGTTGATTCTGATTCAAGAGATAGCAGCAGTGCCGATTCAATTGACAGCGTTGTCATTGTGCAATGTGCTTCAGATTCTGCTGAAGAATCAAATGCTTCGTCTTGCGCGGGAGGAAAGCAGAGCAAGTGTGTTGCAGATGTAACTGTAGAAGAGGTGGATTTAACAGAAGAATAAAGCAATTTCATATAACTTATTTCACTTAGATTTTTTGTCTTTCACATTCGACGAACTTAAGTGCATACAAACAAACTTAGGTACCACACCCACCAAACAAAACTCTCTCAGCTTTGTGTCGATTGAAACCATTTGTAGTATTTGAGTGAATTTGGTTGCATTGCCTAAAATTACTCAGATTTTGCTCGTACGGCAAATGCCACGCCATCTTGTTGATACTCCTTATGGCTTTGGATTGTATGGTACCTTGTCGAAACTTAGCCAATAATTATCCAGAAGCTACCCGATCCATTCTTAGTATTTGTGGCAAATTTGGTTGCAGCCTCAGTATCGTCGTCTGAGTGTTATTGTACACCAAGTAAGCAATTTTGGGGGAAAAAGCTTAAACTAATTGACAAACTACACGATAGATTTCTATTTTTTTTATTCGTTAAGATAAAATAAGTGATTGGACTAGCAAAAATAACTCAGACTGCGTTTACGAGATGTAAAATATATTCTGTTTTTCTTGTATATTTTGCCATATGTCGTTTGTTACACTGTGACTGTGTTGTGAAAATCATTCAATGGTTATGAGTTTTTGTTCTCTTGCTAAACTATAACAATATATAGTTCGGTAATCTGTGGTTGAAATCAATGTAGTCCTCAGAGAATCATTCATTGCATGATTTTTATGCAGTAAAAATGTACAAACGCGCATCATACATTGCAGAGATAGGACACCAAAAAAACATATCCTTACACTGATGGTGTGGGGCGAAGCAACGACTCTGCCGATCCAGGGTTCATAGCTTATGTCGCCTTAACTTGTAATTCAAATGATTTTACTATTGCTGACTAAACTCAAAAGGTCAAAATCTGATGAGAGAATTGAACTCAGCGACCCTTCAGTCGATGTTTCTCAAAGAGTGTTACCAAGAGACCGGGGTTGACCGGGCCAAGCCGAGAAATTCATGTCAAAGCCGGGGGCCTGGAAAGAATTCAAAAATTTCTAAAATAGAAAGGAATACGAATATTTGTGTGACATAGACTTCGAAGTTTGGTTGAACGAGCAAAAAAAAAAACAAAAAATAAACAAAATAAAAGTTCATCAAGTTTCTCCAAAAAAAGTTCAAATTTATCCCAAAAAAAAAATTTTTTTCTTCTTACCATTTGAGGGAAAAACTTTTTTTTTAATTTTTTTTTTAATTTAATACGAAATAATTTAAATAAAACAAATCGTCGAAATAGACTGAAGTCAGAAACAGTTTCGGAAATCTTGGAGACAAAGAATTTATTAAAATCAAGTAAAAGTAACTGATTTAATTGCAAACTGTTAACAGAAATAAATTTAAGTAACTTGTAAAATTACAATGAGTAAAACACTGATTAAGACTAAATATATGTATCAGTTTTAAGATTATTGCTTATGCACAAGACAGAATTTGGAAAATAATGTATTCATTTTGTGATTTTGTGTTATTTATGAAACTTATTAACGTATACTTGTGTTTTCCTTCTTTTTCCGATATTTGGTACTATTTTTATAATTTTGGTACTTTTTCTGCCAAGCTTTGATATCTTTTCAAATATAGAAATGCCAACACGGCTGCACACAGTGTTGAATCGAACATTATAAGTGTTTTCAACCTACAGAGAATTAAAAAATCTCTATTCACTACCGATGGTTATATCTTCAAAACTAGATACGAGCGATTGTGTTGTCGATTTGCGAACGTGCACTTTAGAACGGGCTTTTGATAGCGCCGATCTTAGAATGAGCTTCGTCGATTTGGGAACGAACTTCGGGCATCTGATTGAAAATGTTAATTTTTTTGTTTAAGTTCAATCAGTGATAAAGATCATGATTCAAGTGTAGACATGAATTATTTTAAGTTAATTACATATTTTTAGTTGATGATAAGTTTCCTCTATATTTTTAAAAAGTGCATCATGGCTTTTTAAATAAATTAAGTTTAAATTACAATTCCATAAAGTGGGAAATTTCATTTCATATGGCATTAAAGCTTAAAAATCGTTGCAGGTTAACTTCGAACGAAATGAAATGTCACCTGTTGAAAATGAGACAGCTGTTGGTTTATTTACAAAATTTAGTTTTTGTATCTTTTGCAGCAATACATCTTAATACAATTTAAGTCAATAACTATGTTTGGAAATATAAAGAAAAAACTAAACAGCGCAATTCAGGAAGGTTTCATTATATCGGAGAGTCTCCAACAGCAATACCTTCAACGCGTCAGTACACCCACCTCACCGACGGTGGGAGAAACTATGGGCTCCAATTTAAATCTCTCGAGTAGAGAACTTGGCATCCCAAATGGGGTGAATATGGCTGCCGGTTGCAACTTATTAGCTAAATATGAAGATGATTGGAAAGCAATTCATGATGCCAACGAAGAAAATGACCAAAAAGCTGACAGTGTGGCTAGGAAAATCGATGCTTTGTATAAACGCTCCCATGACCAACGCTTAGTGATGACAGACCTTATTGTATGTTTGTCGGGGATTCCAGCTTTGGTTGAAAAACTAAATGCTAGCATGGAAGCATTGAAAGAAGTGCGCGTGCTAAGCGATGCGGCAGAACAGAAACTGGAACAGTTGGAAGACATTTGCGAGGAGTACGACTTGCAAGAGTATATGCTGCAAAAACAGTACGAGTTGTCGCAGTACAAACAAAATAAAATGGGTTTGTACATATAAGAACAATGAAATTGCGTTTTGCTAAATACACCATGTATTTTGGTGCTTTTCACTATAGCTGAACTCGAGCTTTATAGACAAAAATTAGCTGCGGAGCATCAAGAAAAAATACGCCAACGTGAAGACCGCTGGCGGCAAATGCAACGTGAACGTCAGGCTGTTTTCGATGATGCATTTCAAGTTGACTTAGAGGAATTCAAGCAAAAGGGAATGATTTCGAGTACGTATTCCTATTTTCATGTAGTGTATGCATACAAGCGCGGTTAAAAAAAAGTTAATAATTTTTTTTACCATGTATCAGCCCCTCCAAAGAAGTGTCAAAGCCCTTCAAAGGATTTTTATTAATATGGAAAACTGGATTAGCGCCCCTGTTTGAAGTTGTCTACTATTTAAAAAAAAAATTGATTTTAAAAATGTTGCAAGTTAAAGAGGTTATCAAATTTTCCAACAAAGTGGGGTTGACTTTCGGGCTAGTATTGATCGAGAAATTCGAATCCAATATTAGTTTTTCTTCATATTCTTTTTTTCTTATCAAAAAATCCCGATCCCGTGGTACATCAGTTTTAATGTATTTTTATTTGCTTAAAAGAATGCTGTATCATTATGTTATTTCCCAACCAAAACATCTGCATTTATCTAAATTACCAGACCTGACATTCTTCAAAGCGGAGTCAAAAATTATATGTTCATACATATTAAGGTGATTGAAATTTTTTTTTCGTTTCAAACAGCTTTAATAGTTGCAGGTACATGAAAAATTCTAGTGCAAGGAGAGCTCATAATATTAATATGTACTGGAGGCTAATCGAGCAATTTAGTTTTCCAAATGATTTATAGATAGATATAAGATTGCTTATTGAGACACTTTCGTCTTTATCTTCTGAAACAATGACAGCTTAATGGCCTCCTACGCGGCAACGACTTTGGCATGCAATTAACGGCCTGGCCGCGTCAAAAGCTGCCACTTGGCAAGCCTGTTTGGGGCCCATTTTCGGTACTGTCGCATAAAAAAAAATAAAGTCTAATATACGTTTTGACGTTTTTGAACATTTTTTGAAACCAAATTTCTCAAAAACTATGGGGAATAGAATAAGAAACCAGGGACCTTAAAAATGCTTTAATTTTATGGAGAAAAATAAGAAATCATAAATAAATTTGTTTAAACATTAATTTTTTTATTCACAAAAATAGTTGTCAAAATATTTTGAATGTAACATCTTTTGTTTTTTTTTTTTTGGTTTTCTATATGTTAGTCCTATATCAATCCCAAAAATGCATGTGCTTTCATATCGAAACTCCCGCCATATCTTTGAAAACTACGAATTTTTTACTGATGACACGCACCATGTTTTTTCAACATAAAATTTATTTTTTTTAAAGTTTTTTGGTAAAGTTATTTTCAATCAATCGTGCATTTAAATCAAAATTCCCGACATAACCTTGGAAAATATCATACAATTCATACAATTAGACTTATGCGTGCCTTCATAAGAAACTCATATCATCCAAAGATATGGCGGAAATTTCGATTTGAATGCAGATACATACTTAGGATTGATTGAAAATATCGAATTTTATGTTGAAAAAAGTTATGGCGGGAATTTCAATATAAAAACACATGCATTTTTAGGATTGATTGAGGAATATCATATAAAAAAATCAAAAAAAAAAAATATGGAAAATATTTTGGAAAAAAAATTTTTTATTAAAAAAATTAGTGTTTCAACAAATTTATTTAAGCCTTTTTAATTTATTTTACAAAGTTATAGTATTTCTAAACAAAAATGATTTAATAATTTTTGATCCTATCTCCTATAATTTTTGAGATATTTCATTTTAAAAAATGCACAAAAAGGTAAAAAAATACGAAGTGTGCAGTTATTAAAAGAATGACCGATGTATAAAATGGGTATTTTTTGGCGGCAAAGAGTATAACAAAATAAGTCTACGAGCAATTCTAAGAAACTTTGCCCAAGTTGAAGTTTGAAAGTAGGAAAAATGCTAAGATATAGTACTTTCACACACAAATAAGATTATAAATTGTTCAGTTTTTAATAATAAGTCATGGAAGGTTTTTTAATATGAGGAATTTATTGTTTTCTAAGACTTCCGCCAGAGAGCGCTACGATGGAATTGTTTGGTTTTTCTTCTATTTAAAAGAAAAAGATCGTAACAGATTAACTTTAGCTTCCATTCGCCAATTTTCATATTTTTTGCAAGGCAAATATTGCTTTTCATTTAAAAAATTAATGTTAAAAAAAAACGTCGGCCGGATCTCGTTTCGGAGGAAAATGGCGAATTGGCTTTGGAAAAATATATATATGTAGTTGGCGAATGGGAGTATCGAAAATAGATTCATCGTATGAAAAAAAACCCCATGATTACTTTTAGAAATTAATAATTTATAATCTCATTTGTATGTGAATGTCCTATATTTTAGCATCTTTTCGACATCTAAACTTCAGTGAATTTTTCGGCAGCTCGATTTTGATCTTAAACATTTGGTTCCTTCGGCAAAGTTTCTTAGAATTGCCCGTTGACTTATTTGCTATAGTCTTTGTCAATTTTTTCCTCTCTAACAGATTGACCTGGCCGAATGTAATATTCAGCAGATGAGTGACCCCAATGCGGGTCGGAAAAAGTAATATCATGTTTAGTAAAAGTCAGTCGCTTTGGTACCACATCGACAAATGATCAGATCAGATTTGAGCTAAAATTTAACCGTAAATACAGTGGTTCTTTAAAAATAGATGTTGAACTTAAAATGTATGATAAGCTGGGAGGCTAACCTGCTAAAAAATTGTCTATTTAATAAAGATTCTAAAATGGTAAAACTAAAAAATTATATGTAATAGTAAACTATAGCTTTCATGGTTACAAAGATATTGCAATTTTATTGGCAAAAAGGCTGTTTATATGAAACTTAAATTTAAAACAAAATCAGGTCAATTTCAAATTTTATTGAAAAATAATGTATGCGAACGCTCAATTACGTCGTGCATAACTATTTAAGTATATTATGCAGCAAAAAAATGGTTAAAATGACCTTAATTTGTGGATGTGGTGACTTAAGGTTGCATTTTTTCGAAAATATGAAAAGGGCAGATTTTCTCGAAAACGCTGTGACTTTTACGAAACATGATGGTACTTTTTCTGACCCGGCTTGAGTCTGCTGTTAGAAAGATATCCATTATTTATGGGTCACCCTGTATACATACATATATTTTGGGAAAATCGTCAATTGCTCGAATAATATTTACTGCAGTTATAGAGGATTCAATGTCTGCTATGTTATCAATAAATAGTAAGTTCAAAAGTTTTGGTATGAAATTTATGCCGTTATAAAATTTCAATTTCATTTGATAAATTTGCAATTATTTTTATTGCCAAGATTGTAATTTAAGTTGTCAGTCAATTTCCCATTTATTTCAAAAGATTCCTGTGTATGTACCGGTATATATAATTTCAAAATTAACTGCGTACAAATCGGTTTAAGTTTCCATAATGAATATTTGGCAAAAAAAAAAGAATTGCTTGAAGTTTCATACGTGCAAGCAGATACTTCCCATTGAACCAAATCCTAAAAACAAGTCTGACCGGCAACACAGGTACAATTGTTAGACTTGAGTGAATGGTTTTGTTTTATTAGGTAAGCCTAGGTGTCTTCGTTGATCGTTGCTATGAAATTGCAAGTTACTTACTAAAATAAAATTTTTAAAAATATGCTTATGTTGTGATAATCTTAATATATTAATACAGGTCAAATACGAGATTCAAAATAAAATACAGATCCCGTACTCCTTAACACTCTTCAGATAAAGGTTGCTGAAATACAGATCTGTTCCAATAAGACAAGTCGGATGGTTAAATTAAGAAGAGTTGAGTAAATAAAAAATACTATCGAAATATCGATGATCGATATTTCCCAACAGTATAGAAATACATGGAAAAAGAAATATCGGATATATCGATAATCGAAATTCGATATTTTTTCTGAAAAATTTTGTAAATATAATCGTAATTTTCAACTTGATGCCATCATCAATTGATTAGCTATCATTGCCTTCTCGAACCATACGTACAGCACGCGATTGTCTGCGTATGCCTTTGAAGAAATCTGTCATAATTATGGGAAGCACAACTGCTTCTTGTATTATGGTCTTGGTTTCGTTGAGCCCAGCAACATCAATCCATTTAACTCCCGGATTCCGTTGCAGTATATTCTTCTCTAACGTATCCAACAAATGTAGTTCATAGCCAATGGAACAAAAGCCGCTTCCTTTTGTTTTAGGCGAACTTTTGGGAGTACAAAGCAGAGTTTTCGTCCAATGATGATGATTCCTGATTCTCAGAATTTGAATTTTCATCGATAGAGCTCTTTTTGTCTTTGTCCTTCAATTTAATTTGGCTGGTTAGCTTACGTGCGGGTAGGCGCTCAACAGTTCGAGTTTTACATCCTTTAGCCACAGCTGAAGCTTTGATGCTACGTGAAGAACGTGATTTTTCAATTGGATACAGAGCTGATAGTCGACAAATAAAATCAAATTTCGATACATTAAAATAAAAAATATCACCAATCACTATCGAAAAAAATGTCTCCAAAATCGATATGTTTTGCGCAAGCCTAAAATGAAGCGTCATCCTCTGCATAGGTACAAGATATTATAATTAATATTTGTTTTTTTGTTCAACACGAGAACATTACCGAAATTGTAACACAGTGTACAATAAGCTTGGGGATATTTCATTAAAGGAAAAAAATAAAGCAGGAAATATTTTTTGTTAAAATCATAGTTAAAATTATTACAAGCAGTATATTATTTAAATGGTTTATTATTGGATTTAAATTGTATCAATTGATATTTTTTTTGAGGAGACATCAAATTTTTACGAAGTATTTGTTATTGTATTGTTGTCAATTTTGTGTTAAAATTAGAGTTTTAACATCAACTGCCTATGAGAAATTGAAATCGGTATAACAAATTTGGCATTCATAAGAATAAAAATTAACGAAAACTTTTAATCCTCAAGGTAACTGCGGAAAGCCGCTTAAAAACTACCGTGATTATCGGGAGTGCTTAAAACTTTTAACCCTAATCAATTTTAGATTCTAGAAGATCCACGTGCAAAAATTATGTTTTTAAGGCTTATGCCGTTTTCAAAGCTATTTTGCTTATCTTTTACTGTTCAATTAATCTGAAAATCTTAATTGACACAGAACTTTGTCTTTTAATATAAATTGTATTGTAGATGTTGTTGTTTTTTTTTTGCCTTTCAGAAGTAGAACAAAAAGTGATAAAAAATGGAGTGGCTCTCGAAGAGGTGGAACTTGAAGACAGTGAAACAAAAGATGCTCTAGAAGAATTCCTAAATGGATAACCTCTCCAAACGAAACTTTCTCCAGAAGTGCCTTGCTTTGTGCAATACCGAATATTGTATAGTCAGAGACGATTGATTTAAGAGACCTTGCAATCTCAATAAAAATATTCGTTGCACTGAATCACCATTTGAAATTTGTCTCAAAAAATGTACGCAATTTGACGAAGTGAAATGTGTCAGATTTTTAGATTGGAAAATCTCCTAAATTTAGTGTCTCTGTTATAGTTAAAATTAAAAACAAAATATATAAACTCATATGGTGGTTAAGGTTAAATAGCTTACATATAAATATTGCTTATGTGATAGTAAAATAAAGTTGAAAATAAAACTACAAGTTTGCATCTCTGTTAAATTTATTTATTTTACGTTTTTAGAATAGTTTTTGTTATACATATGTGTATGCTTTTGGTTTTATTTTAATTTCTTGTTTTTAAATTATTGTTTGAAACATTTTTGACAAACATTAATTTCATTTAAACTTTTACAGCTACACTTATTAAATAACTAACATACATTAGCTCTTATTTAATTATTAACACTTAAGTTCATAAGAGTAATTTCATTTGGAATTAGTATTCAATATTTTATTGTTTTTTAAATTACATTTTATGCTATCAGATTTATAAATTAAACATTTCACCCATACATAAACTTAATTTTTTTAGTGGTTTTGTATGGCAGAAATGTTTTAACTACATGAAACCAAAATGAATCGTTGGACTGAATATGAAATTTAAACAAAATCGTTTTGAAAATCTCATAAAAGGCTTTCACACTGATATCAACTGGTTCGTTTTTCACTTATCTTATTACCTCCCAAAAATGATTCGCTATCCATACAAACTAATCGTCAGACAAAAATATCTTGTGCTTCGTTTTCTCATTTTATGCAGCTGACATCAATCAAAAACAAGTGAGTAAAAACGTAACCATGCCAGCGTGAAAGTTATTTTAAAAAACGTGACACAATTTAAATGAAGATTCCGCCGTTTTTGATGGCAGTGTGAAAGCTTTTTGAAATTAATTCGGCGTTGAAATTTCAATTATTTGTACTTTTTCTTTCCTTAAGATGGAGAATTAAAACGTCAAATTTATGACTTTTTAGAGTTCAATAAAAGTAACATAAAAAAGATAAATCGTCAAGGCAAATTCCTTATTAGTTTTCGGTGAAACTTCCTTTCGTTTTTCAGCAGCTGTCTTATATTTGACCTTAAAAGTGCCTAAAAACGAAGTGCAATACTTATGTAAAATTGGCCTTCACTCGATTTTTCAAATGATGACTTAGATTCTTCTTTGCTTTTGGCATAGATATAACGTTGCATAATAATTTGCGATTTTCCTATTTTATTTACATATTTCTTTTTTCCTCAAAACATTTCTCTACAATTTTTTACACACTTAAAGCTTTTACGTTTTCTTATTTTTTTTTTAATCTGTTAATTTTTAAAACTTCAGACTGTTTGCATACATATATTTTATAAGTGAATGACTAAACAGAATATTGAAAAATTTAGTGAAATCCTTGCTGTCAAGTGCACAGTGACCTGGCTTACAAAATTGCTTTAAAAAAAAACTATTCAATAAAATCTATGGTGTTTTAAGCCAATAAAAATGTTTTTAAAGATTTCGTAGACTTCAATTATAAAGTAACCCTGCAGTTAATGGAACCAGTACAATCGAATGATGTATGGTATATCAACAAACCTACATTTTCACTAAGGACTGTTTAAATTTTAAATTGAAAATCCCACCAGCAAGTTATCAATGACAATAGATCAAGTAAATGCACTTTAGCTGTAGAAAACAAACTAACTAGCTAGTAGTATTCCAATTGAAAAAAAAGAAACTTCCACCTAATTTTACTGAGAAGTACTTATGAAGCATTTGTACCCCACTGGTCTTAAGTCCGTCAAATATATTATTCAGCTCTGTTTTAAAAAGGCCCTGGATCATTGCAATGCAAAACTCGAATTTAAAATACGAATATGTATTGGTGTCTATGTTGAATACATATTCGTCTATGGTGCCTATGTTGATTAGTTAAAACTTTTTTGGCAGTAGTTTCAAATTCATCGGAAATCACCATAAGCTAGTCATTTACTAACAGTAGTAAGAACTGCCGTACTCACAACTCTTCTGTAGAGAAATGGAGCGGGTGAGAGCTTCTCCTATCTGTGGTGGGAGCAATTTTATTGAAATTTGTGCACGTGGCCAAGGAATGGTTTGAATCGACATTGCCTGCTTGCTGTTAAAGCATACAAAAGGCTTTGTAAGAATGATTTGATATATTGCTGCTCATTTAATTAAAAGTAAGATATAAGAGTTGAAGGTGTTTTTTATAAGATCTCCTTTAATTTATAAACCGATTTTCGTACAGAAACATTCAAATAGAAATGTTTTCTCTTGCAAATGAAAATAATTCTCGTCATTACTTTAGATCTAACAGCGGCTTTATTTTATACTTTTTTTCAATTTAAATTGTTTATTATAATACTGCAACATTTTACAAAGAGAATGATACCTAATTTGTCACAATCGGTGCACTAGAAGCGACACAATTCCATTTTGAAAGCATTCATAGTTTCCTTACACCAGCAGAAAAGTTGCCCCCAAAAGATGCAATCGTTTTTATCAATTTGCGCTGTCGTACGATTCACCAAAAATAAAATGCAGCATACTTTCGGGGATATGTAAACATACGGTATGCTGCTGCTAGTTCATGATTGCCTGGTGCTTGGTTGATTTTTCGGTAGTGCGTTTCGACAAAAATTTTTAGCAACGACGAGTAGTCGAAGACAAAATATTTTTTTTATTTATAACTCGGCTTCTACTGCACCGATTTTGACAAATGAGGTGTTGTTCGATTTGTAAGGAGTTGCAGATTTTTTGTAAAGCAAAATACTTTGAATTATTTGTTGTTTTAGTAAATTTTAAAAAACTTTTGTAAATTTTAGTACATTTTCGTAGACCTTTTCTTTATATGTTATGTTTTTTTAAGAAAATGTTCCTGGAGTATGCGTGCAATAGAGGAATGTCTTATTTAATTTTTTTTAGTAATCTTTGCTGAAATATGGGTAGAAAAGTCGAATGACATTTTTTTTAGTAAATTGTAGAAACTTTTGGTGTCATTAAAAAAAAAGTACATTTCATGCAAGTCCCGATTCAGTACACTTCCACAAAACTTGACATTTGGGGGAAATTAATTTTTTAAAGCAATCTAAATACTTTAATATCTTGATATATAATAGAAATATCGTCATCTATTTTATTGGAGATTGAGATTAGCGTCTAAGGAATAAAACTAAAGAAATTTTACCAAAATTGATTCAATAGTTTTTGGGTGATACGCGAACATTGAAAACAGCTATCATTTTATTTATATCGATTTCAGTTTTTTTTTAAAAGTCTATTCTACTTCCCACGGTACGGCTTTTATTTTATTGGTTTTAGTTGATTGATTTGAGCTCATGTTTTTTAAAAATATCTTTATTTTTATGACTTCTGTACCATGAAACTGTGAAAAACGGAAATAAATAAACCTAAGCGAAGATCGAAACTATATATAGAAGATATGAAGTTTAAAAAAAATGTATTTTAAAACACCAACTATCTCTTAACATTTCATGTTCTAAAAACTTTTTCGTAGAGTTGAGCCTTAAAAATTTTTTTGATCAATTATTTTTTATAGATTTTCAAATCGTCGACTGATCGAATATCTCAAGGTCAAAGATATTTTGTTATAGCAAAAAGAACTCCATATAAAACCCTTATAATGAATCCAAGTCTACGCTTTTCTGGAAGGTTTAAATTTTAGCCATCTAGCGACGCAGGGCAGTGGTTAATTGCTATTTGGTAATGTTGCAACAGGATCTGTAAAGATTTAGTCGTTCAATAAGAGAGTTGTAATAGTTTCTTTGCTTTCCGTCTCAAAAGGATCTTTTTGACCATAACAAGTTTGTTTAAAAATTTTTTGCTCTGAACCGTGGCATTACAGCTATTTCTAACATTTTTGCGAAGTCTTTCAGTATCGAAATTTCTATTAGAAATTGTATTTCGACACAATTTCCCTTTGGACGGTAGTTCTGCGATTTTTTTTAAGCAAAATGATGTTAAGGTTAAAATGGGGGTTTAATTAAAACACGACAATTTATAAACTCGATTTCGTCGCAACAGTGTGTTTTCATCAAATTGAAATATTCAAATTGTTAGAGCATTTTTTGGTAATCATTTGGATACTTCGAAAACTTTATTCCAAAAACCGAAAATAATAATTTCTTCTCCATAGTTATAAAATCTCAAATATATTGGAAAATTTGAGCCAATATCGTGCACACTGCCAATTACTATGCAAATATATCGAAAATGTGTGCTGATAAAGTGTAGTTTATCGAAAACTCCACCACAAAGAAATAAAATAATTAGTGGTAATTAATCGTCCTTACCAATAAACTTGGATTGCGAATATTAATTTCTACAACGATATAACTTTTGAGTACAAGTTTTGCCAAAATCGCACATTAACATTTCTTAACAGACACTTACCAGTAAGTACAAATATATTTGAATTTTTAAACTTTGTTTCAACATTTACTTATCATTACATTTATTATACACCATAAAACAAAACCAATACGAGTACCTACAATTAATGTAGTTATGAGTAATTATATTTAAATACAATTTAATTTTTTCCATAATGCTAAGTAATTACTGCAAAGCGTTAATAATTATTTTTACATTTTTCTTTATTAAATTTAATTCAATGTTTATGCATGTATATAAAAAAATAATTCTCAGTCAATTATATTATATGAATATTGTGTATTTCTATACCATATAAACCTAGACAATATAAGTATCAATAAAATATTTATAAAAACTTTAAATGATTCATAAAACTTAAACAAAAATTGAATGCAACACTTAAACTTTGATAATAAATTAACTTAACTTATGAATAATTCATTGAATAATCAGTCATGCAAATTAATCACGTTCCTTTCTATTACGTAATATAAAAAACACTTATTTATTTAAACAGTACTTATGAATTAATTAAATTACTTTGTTATTAAATTAAAATACAAAAATTTATCTATGTAACTCTTTCAGGCATTTGTTCGCCCATCTATCTGTCTATTAGGTTGTATTCGCTACTTGCCGCCATGTACCCTTGCTACATTGGTAGTGTAATTATTAGATTTCATTATTTATCTTAAATTTGTTAATCATTAAGATCATTTAACATTATTAATTATTGTTTGAACACAAACAGTCCCGTTGGGTCCCATTCGGTATCTTCGACAGGTCCAAAGCATTCATCAAAGTACCACTCCATTGTTTTGTAGACATGACTTAGAGACTTTGTCATGGCGTGATCCTCATCTGGATAAACCTGTTGTATTTATTATTTTAGTATTAGTGAATTTAAGTGTGCTACAGAATAAAGATAACAAATTCGCAAGAATGTGCGTTAATGGAGCGGTGTGGAAGAAAGTGAATTAAACTCAATGCTATTAATTATATTTGCGAAAATATAAGTTACAAACCCAACCAACCAAATGTATATCTAAGCCAAACTATAGAATTTCGATCAAATTGTGGTATATGTTGTTTGAAGTATTTTATGTTTACTATTTATACAAAATTCCTTTTATGGAAGTTCTTTGTAACGCTTTGGCGCAAAGTATAATGAAACGATTTTAGTAATTTATTTTTTAAAACAACATACGAGTATTTGTGCTAAAGATGGTTATTGCACACTCACTTTTTTATTTTTTTAAAGTTAAATGTCTTCTTTTGAAAACTTTATTTTTTTTATTAACAACTAAAAATAAATGGTTTTTAATACCGAAATTAAAGTTTTGGTCAATTTTCAAGATTAACTCAATATATCATTAACTCAATTTCAAAGAATTTTTATTTCAAAAAACCAAAAAATTATTAACATTTTTGATCTAACTATTTTTCAAATACTTATTATTTACTGATTGTGAGACAAAAATATTTTAAAAGAATTTTTTTTATTTTTCATAAGCTATGAAAAATGAAACGTAAAACGAAAAAAAAAATAAATTCAAAGTTTTGCACGCCGAATTTGAGACTTGTGGAAAAGAAGGAACAAAATTAAATAAAAAACTTTTGTGAGAATTGATTTAATAGCCTCGGACTATCTTGCAAGGATAGGCACGTTTTTTACTTAAGCCGAAGCCAAACTTTATAGTTAATTATACGCTCAAGCTTACAGTAACATTCTAGGTACGATAATAACGGGTCATACAAGAGGTGTCTTCTTAAATTTCACACCTTTTTTGAACTGTCAGCATTCAATTATCATTGAGATGTTTTTTGAAAAGTAAAATTTAGGAAGTTGTGAGACATGAAACGATACACACTCGCACAACGTGTCTAATTAGTGAAAATTCACTATGAAACAGCGAAAATATTGCTTTTGGTCAACATCAAGCGCCTCTCGCACTGTTGTAGTGAATTTAATCGAAGTTTGAACACCTGGGATATCTTAGTGAAGTGAAGACTCCAACTTTTGTTCTTTCGGCCAGGTCAGCTGAAAATATCGCCTCCGATATGTGTGCCAGGTATCTTTTCAGAATGACCACAAGAATTGGGCCCATTCGCATCTACGTTGAAACGCATTTTGCATAAAGATCATGACCTATTTACATTCTCATAAGAGCCTGTTGACACAAGAGTTGAAGTCACCACAACGCCACACTTCGACTGATTGGGTGCTGGAAATAAATGAAGATCATGACTTTACACAAAATTATTCTTAGTGATGCCGCACATTTCCATCCACAATGAGTTAAGGTTATTGCAGTTTTTGAGCTGTTGGAGTCATTGTACCGTAATTTTCTCGAAAATGGTACTAGTGTTACAGTTTCAGTGAATAGATTCTGTTACCAAACAATGTTGAGTGACCTGAAATTGATGCTATGAAAGTGAGCGAGGTATATTATTTAGCAGAATGGTGTCACATGTTACATAGCTGCTGACACATGTTGACACAATTGCTTTATTGCGTGACATATTTCCATGACGCCTGATTTCTCGAAATCAAGACTTCAATTAGCCACCGAGATCGTGCGATTTAACATCATAAGGTTTTAATCTTTGGGACTATGTTAAAGATAAGTTCTAAAAAAAACGCATCAGAACTGTTGTTCGCGAAATTCAGCCGCAATTAAGTGGAAACGTTATGAAAAATGTCATAGAATGACTATTTGTAGGCAGAACCGAAGCAAACATTGTGCAGAAATTGTATATAATTACTAATCTCAGAGTTGGTACTGTAGTTCAAAATGTAAATATAAGCACTTTCAGAAAAATATTGTCTTTTTCTGTTTGCGTTTTTAGAACAGATCAAAATTTAATATTAATTTTTTACTGAGCATCCTGTTCAGTACAGTAAGTGCAAAAAACACAAAAAAATTACAGCGCAGAATTCATTTAGTGGCGAAAAATGGATTAGCTGCTTAAAAGTACTAGTTTCAAACACTGCTACATGGTATTATCAGTAAGCTTTGATGGCCGCCGCTTAAGAATTCGCAAGAATTTTATATTCTACGTTTTGCATTGACCAGTCAAGAATCATAGCAAAATATAAGCATTGTGCGCCAAACTTCTTCATTTGTCTCCCTTTACATGCGATTGATTTTGTAACTCTTTTTATATATCAAATTTCTTGACGTTTCTCTATTGATGTGAAATGACACCTCTTGTTCGTAGACCCTGAACATTTTTTATTCGGCATTATGAAGCTAATTTAATGGATTGCGTACTAATGCTACGAAGTTCAGATGAAAATTGTTATAAATATCTTAAAATAATATTTACTAGGGTGCAACTGAAAAAAGTTTTTAGTCACCTGATGGCGAAATTTTACTTGTTGGTCCACTAGTGACCGCACCAACATTAATGTGTGCTCCTGATGCACTAGCGTGTCCGCTGTTCCATGCATCAGCATTAAATTGCGAGCTTTAATGTTTCCTGCCTTCATCGTAAGGTCAGCCTCCTGTAAGGCGCGCAAGTAGTCTCCCTTCATGGGTATATAGCGTTCGGTAAAGAACGAATCTGTAACGTGAAAAGAATAACAAATTAATTTTTATTTGCTCGAAATAGTCAAATACCGTGTAATGCTTACAATGGAATCCAAATGAAACAACAGGATTAACTGCCACACCACATTGCAGGACCTGTTGTGAATCCTCAATGAGAGTCATGGCAGTGGCGTAGCCACCATAACCCCAGCCATAAGCGCATATACGGGAGGGATCAATGAATTTAAGGTTGTCCCGTAGGTAACTGTAATTGCAATAAAAAAATCATAATCGGTTATTAAGTTATAAAGGCTATGTATAAGCTTACGTTAAGACACCCAATTGATCTTCAATCTCAACAGTGCCCAACTTTCCATGGACCTGTGTGCGTAACAGCTCACCTTGGTAGCCACTGCCACGCCCATCAATTTGTGCAACAATCACTGAACGTTGACTGCAAAGGTACCAATTCCAGTCGACATGAAAACGCTCGGTAACAAGTTGAGAGCCAGGCGCTGCATCGCTGTAGAAAAAAATTTTTCCATTTGAAAAAGAAATACCTACTACGTCATATCTTCTGAGAGTACATTAAGCCAGGAGGAAATAAGGCTTATGACCTACCTACCTATCTACCTTCGGCTAAACATACAAGTGCGTATGTACCTTCAGTGTATGAAATCTGAAATTGCCGTGCCACAATCATGGACAAAAAGGACCACAATTGTAACTACCACGCCACCGATATAGGTGCCGCCGAGGTGAAAATGGAGATAATGTAGCATAGTTTGCATGTTGAACCTGAGCAGCCACAAAAAAACTACTTCTATTTGAGCTTCGAGAAGTTGGAGTAGGAAGTTTGGGATTACGAAGTTTTCGAAAGATAATGTGCTACTTGACGAGATTTATGACAAAGGAGATTGTGACTTTAGCGGTGAGGGACTTTAGTGGGGTGGTAGGAGGAAGAATTCTCTGAGAATAAACCTCTATTACCGCAATGCGAAGTCGTCTGGCTGACGGAATAAGTAAGAAGCAGAGGCAGATAAAGCCTGACAGGGCATGGTTTGAGGACACCGACTAATAAGCAGCTGCCTGCCAAAATGTGATGGCAAAATTGGTGAATGTGAACATTGATTGAAATAACTTCGCAGTTAGACTGGAGTCCAAGAACGAAAGCTACTAAAATGGTTTCGACTTACATAGCGCTCCTTAGCTGGCTTCACCTATTGGTGTACCCTAACAAAACAGGTCTCATCATTATAAGTGACGCAAATGTCGATCTTTAAGCAAATAAGTGAAGGAGGCGTTTCTTTGCATTGCCACATATTTGCTAGCAGATGTCTCCAAACACTTTGTTCTTTTTTCTTAAATGGTATAATTTCATTACGGAATCTGCTTAGTTTTACGAGAGAAACTAGATGAATTGTTCTGTTGTATCACAACGAAATACTTTTTGGTCTAAGCGAGTCGGATTTTAGATAAACTTTCGATTTTACCTTAGCTTATTTTAAGTGTCTAAAGGACCAGAAAGGATTTTTCTCTACAGTTTATACAAAAGTAGAGAGAATTCAATCAGACTTTGCTGAATGACTTTTGGCTAATGGCTTTTTGACCGTCGGTATAAAAATGGGTCAATACAGATACTAATTTATAAAAACTATTACATCTAATTCAACCCATAAATATTTTTGACATAAATAAATCAAATCAATTACTCACATATGAAGTATCAATGGAAATGCCACCTCTTCATCTTCACGCATCCCTGGTGGCAAAAAAAGTCGAACTTGGGCATGGAAGCCGTGCCGTATTTCAACGCTGAATGTGCGTATCTGCGGCAGTGCCAACTGTTCCAATTTGTGTCTCAGATTATTCCCTGTATTTAGTACGTACATCTTTGTGTTACTCTGAGTTTCCACCAAATAAACACTGGGCGACTCCGGCCCCAGACACTCCTGTACATAGTATGAGAAATCTTTGCTGAAGTAAATTCTGTTGTATAGACAATTCCTGGGTATATTATAACCGGCACACTCGTCATCGTCATCTTCTGTTGCATCTGAGTGATTTCTTTCAGCTCCGTCACCACCATTTACCAACTTGAATGTGGACGCTGTGTTGTCACAGGTGAGACAGGTCGGTTGTGTCGAGGTTATGTACGTGCGATTTGATTTTGTCATATTCAACTTGAGGCTGATCTTGTAGAGGTGTCTTTCGCCAGGACGCTTCTCAGGAGCAGCCATAAAGTAGACGATTTCGTTCGTTTCATCCCAACCAACAATCTCTGTGACCTCAAAGCGGCCCATGGTAAGTGGTACGGGGCGACGATCGAGTGATGAAATGAAGACAACATGTCGGAAATGGCCATGTTCACCATCGCGTACGGGCAATCGTTTGAGTAAATAGCCACCGTTGGTAATCTCATAAGTAGTTTGTCCATTAGTGACATTTGGGAAACTGACATTGTTGTTGTTGTGATTGTTGAGCAACATCTGCGGTGAATTCTTCAATTGCGCGCTAATACGCGCCGAAAAAATCGGCTTTTCAGCGGGTAGCACCCAACCGTCACTGATGGTGACTTCGGTGTGTATGATCTGGCAATGAAAATCGGGTGCGCGACAAATGGCAGTGTGAGCCTTTGTCTGTTCTCGATTGGTGATAGTCACGGAAAGATCAATGGGTGAGGCCCAGGTCAGGCCACCAATATAACTGCCGTTGAACAGTGAAGCTGGCAGTTTTATTTGCGTGGGAAAAATATACTTGAGCACGCTCAGATTGACTACATTAACAGTGACATTAGGATTATTAGAGCCCGCTTTTGGATACCGCTGCGTAAGCACTGCGGGATATTTGAGATCATCACCCATCCAGGTAAATCTACAAACCAAATTATTAAAATGCTAATGTTCAAATACTTAAGATTCGAGTGATTACTGACTTGTACTCGCTTACATCGCTGTCATTAAATGTAAGAAAAGCCAAAAATAGGGCATCTGGCGAGAATGCAATGCTACTTCCTCGACTGTCCAGCTCTGGTATTTGTTCATAAGTCCAATCGGGGATACCATTAAAAATTACACCAGCTTGGCCTAAAACGATAGATTATAAAAAAACAGAAATAATGAAAACTTGAACTCTGAATTCCAATAGTGTTAAATTTTTTTTACCTGTGGCTGTTATACGGCATACCAGCTCTCCTTGCACCTTCGGTTTGTAATACAGGTCGTTTTCATATACAAAGGCTATGGCCTGATTCATTGAAGCTGGCATCTTATTACCATTCGTTGAAAGCTGAAAATTAGTTGGTGTTGCCTTACCGCCCAAAGCACCTCCTACACCAGAGGCAAAGCTAGCGCCACTACTACTGAGACTATTTAAAATTATGCTACTACCTGTTGATGCCGTTGGCGGTGTAGCACCAGCGCTGTTTATTGCTGGCGGGTTAAAGGGTGCCCAAACGACAAATTGCAACCGTGGTGCCTCCGCTATGTTTTCTGTTGGTCCCAATGGAAAGGTGTTTGCTGTGTGCACCTCATAGACGTGGTGTCTAAAAGAGAGAATTGGCAATCAACAATTAATTTTGTTCTCTATTTTTCTTAAAAAAATGTGAAGAAATGCTTTTCAATGAAATTCTACAGAATATAATAATTAAAGCAATAAATAACACTGAACATACCTAGAGTTCACGAAAAATTAGTACACAAATTGAATACCCATGACCCTGGAATATTTTGCCATATTGACACAGAACCACCTTTTTAGTAGATATGCAAATGAAGCTGATACTGAAGCCGGCAGACGTGCATTCATATCCCATATTGAATTGATAATTCCCTATGAGTACCATACCCAAATATCTATCCCAGTATTGGCATTTGGGTTTTGTGTTAATGTACTACATGGAGATAAATGGTAATTTTTAAAAATAAGAACTGTCTCAGAAAAAACTTACGTTTTGTTTTTTAGCTATAAAAAAATACCCAGTAATTTTATCGATTTTATTAATAATGGCTAGTGTTCAGAATATAAATATCTAAAAACTAATGAACATTTTTTTTCTGTAAAAATTTCTACCTTTTTTCTTAAGGCCCTTCATTAAATTTTGCACAGTTGTTTCATCGACAACAGGGTACGATCTTTTCCACTTAGATCTGAAGTCTTGTATGTTTTTTACAGTCTACTGCTCTTTCGAAAATCTCTTTTTATTAGAGCCCAATATCATTCAATTGGGCAAAGCTCTGGGCAGTTGGGCGGGTTTGCTATTTTTGGTACAAAATTACTTTCCATCGTAGCTAAAAAGAAATGAGAGGTTCCTAAATCAGGCAGGAGCATCACTGAACTCTCATGTGCACGAATAAATGGCGAATTTTTCGATGCACTCGTCTATATAAACTTTGAAATTAATTGTGCCTTGCATAATAAAGAAGCTGCTTCTAAGGCCACAAGTCCTTGTAGCCTGCCAAACCATATAGTGGTTCGGAAAATTCGAATTTTTTATTTCTTTGAATTTACTAGGCATGACATGACATGCTCCTTCTTCGGTGATGCACAATATGCGTGCTCAAGTAGCTGCTTAAAATCTGCTTTAACGTAAGTTTTGTCATCTATAACACAGCAATCAAATTTAGTTAGGTACCTTTCATACAATTTTCAGGCTCGCATTTATGCCATCAACTGCTTTTCATTGCAACGGTCTTGCACTTTTTGAACTCTATATGTCTTTAGCTTACTGTTCTCCTTTATCCTTTGTACAGTAGATTTTGATGTATCTGCTCTAGCCGCCATATCTCGCACCGAGGTGTTGGGATTTTGTTTAAAACAGCGCTTCACTTTCGCCGCTACCTTTGGGTTAGGAAATTCTGGTTTTCTGCCTGAACTTTCTTTTGGGGAAACAGGCTGACCCTTCTTACATTTAGAAATAGCCGTAAACTATTTTTACTGTAGCTGAGTACTTTAACTCTGGATTTTGCAGGTATGTGGACAAAATCAGTTCGCGGACTTTTTGTTGCTTGCTAGACATCTTTGTCGTTAGAAGTGCTATCTTCAAGTGTTATTCATCATATTAAACGTCACTTTATATGTGACAAATATTGTGTCTTTTGAGACCTAAAAAATTATCAGGTAGAGCATAATACAAAAAATTAAAAACCCAAGTTTTTCTGGGACAGTACTTAGTTGAAAATGTACTTAAAATGTCTGAAATTGCGCCAAAATTACTAAAAATAGGACAAATTTATCGAATGTATTAAAAACTTGTTGAATATATGTACTGATGACGAAAAAGTACAAAAATGTACCAAAAATGCCACTACTGATGCACCCCCGCCTCGAGGCTTTTAATGATCTTAAAGGTTTTTGCCATAAATTGATTTGTTTAGATTTAACCAATATTTTGTATTGATATAATATAAATAAAACAATTGGAATTATGTTTTTTTTTTTAAACAATAACTATAATGTTAAGTTCTTACCTCGATCCTTCATTATTGCTGTCTGATTGCAAAAGCACAAACTTTTGATCTGGCGACACAAGAAATGATTCAGCATTTAGCTGACGCTGTAAATGATGTTTATGAAAAATGCAATAAATTTTGAAATGTAGAAATTTTGTAAAAGAATAATAACAAAATTTTAAGTAATCAGTGATGCCAGCCGTTTACAATAGAAATTGAAGAAATTTTGCATTTCAAACGAGATAATCTCTATCTCTTAATTGAGTACATACAGAAAATTATATCATGTGAACATGAGGAGTAGGCGATCAAAACGAAATATTTCTAACTTTCCGCATAATAATATTTCGAACATTTTATATCTACAGGCCTGAAAATCAACTGTAAAATCAGTACAATTACAAAAAAAGTTTAAATTTTCAAGATTTATGTGTCAGGATATATTATATATAGGACTGCTGGAAAAATTTCAAAATCCAGACTGATAAAAATGGATTAATTGTGCAAACTGTAACTAAGTTGTTCGGGGCTTCATAGCATTCATTTAAGTGATGTTGAAAATAAATATTTCAGCATGTGAAAATTTTTTTGCATAATGTGCTGAAAAAGATATATGTAAATATTTAACTAACTAAGAACATAATAATTTTTATGTTAACCTTCCATGTGAATAGATAATGGATAGATACATATATATAATGCATTTTGATTACATACTGCTTTCATATCTTTGGCCAAAAGGAAAAATCAAATAAATACTACGTTTATAGATGAGGCTTATGCTTTCTGACCTTGTGGTCACATATAGAGTATAAGTAACCATGCCATAAAATTTACAAGGAAAAACAGGATTTAATTTTCAGAAAGCAGGATTGATTCCAGGATATATTTTTTTCTATTTTAAGCAGAATAGATATTTTGGCACTTAAATTTAATCAGAGTCTTCATCCATGTATTCGTCGTCTGATTCGTTTTCAATTCGTTCAGTTCCACCTTGAGTTTCAACAAATACTTGATATTTTATTGTTTGGACTTCACCATACTCTGTAAATAATTTTCATAAAAAATACTAATTTTAACAAAAGAAAGTAAATAAGTATTAATTAGGAAAATTTCATCAGACTAATTTTAGAATCAAATAAGTCTTGAAAATGGAAAAGAACTATAATAATTGAGCAAATCCAACCGTGTTATAACTAGTCCACTTTTGGTCTGAAAGCTGGAAGTCGGCAAATTACACAGTTTTAATTAAACGTTTTTTGCCAAGATTGAGTTATATCGTGGTCGTATTGACGTCGGAAGGGTGGGATATAATCAGCTTCCGACGTTGTAACGACCTTGTTGTGCTGCTTGGATTGGATTAAATTTATTATTCTCCAGAGTGGAGAATTTGAGGCAGGTTACCTTTTACTAAAAAATTTTAAACTGTTCCTTTATGATTAGTTTATCAATATACAGTAGAAAGAAGAATAGACATGGACAGTCAATATTTTTTACTTTAATATTTCTGATATAAAAAATCGTCAAGTTTTTTTTACAGACAAAAATTCAATTGACGAATAAAAAAAAAGGTTATCAACTTTTCCCAAAAGCAATCCTTGCGTTCAACTTGGCAACTCTACATATCAGAATTGTAAGTCTCAATTTAAAAAAAAAATGGTAAAAATTCAAGTTTATGTTATTCTAAACAGCTCACATCACTGTCAAGTATTTAAATAAATTTCAATGCAAACTTACAAATGTAGAGTTTGTCATTAAAACTCTTGTTGTATAGTTGTCTAAATTAAGAATGGAAAGACCGCCTGTAGGGTCCCGAAATATCAATTCAACATCTGAAATGAATGTTAATGCAAGTGCATATATGTAGCTAATTAATAAATTATTTAATTAAACTAAAAACAAAATATGGGCAAGTGCTAGTAATACATGTCGTATGATGAACTTTTAATTGAAGCAGATGTTACTCATACATATTTTTTTGAATTGAAATTAATTGAAGAAGTTTGGGGAACAACATATTCCGTATTTCTTACCACTGCTCCATGTGCCGTTAAAGGGCCTCCATTGCAGACTTTTGCCCAAAATATCACTAAGTGTCATGCGACGTCCTCGTATACGTTGTGCTTCATCCTCTGTTAATGAAAGGCAGTAACATTCAATAAATACCTCATTAATTAAACACTAAACTTTAGTTACAAATTAACAGTTTGCGTGCTCATTAAATTCTTGCTATACGGCTACAACACTTACCAGGCGATAGTAAAAATATGGAAAATATAATTAGACTGAATACGGCCGCTATTACAAGCAGCGCTATAAAGATACCACGCCAATTACGTCGCTCTGGTGATATGGCCACCAGCTCCTATAAAAAAAAGAAAATTATTGCTTTAGTTAGTGTATTTAATGTTTTTTTTTTTTGCATTTTTTATAAATGTGGAATAGCTTGATATACGAAATGTGTGCTGTACATTAGAAATCATTTAGCTAACTAATACTTAAGGATCAACTTAATGCAACATTTTAATTAAAGTCAAAAACTGTTTTTCTTTATTTTTATTTGGTTTATCGCTGAGGCTAAGGACTAATTTTAATGTTTCTTTTTGGGGTTTTGTACTGAAGTAAGTAATAAATTCAGATGTATTAAAGTCAACATCAGTTAAAAGACTTTTAAAATAAAAATTTTATTTATATTTTTGTATTGCATGGATGATATATCTATAACACAATAATATTTTTATTTTGTTTCTCTTTTTTGAATTTCTAAAAATATACTTTTGAAATATATAAAACTAGGTTTTCATTTGATTATTCATTGAATTATTTTCACAGTAACGTAGGCTTTTAAGAAATATACATTTAATTTCATCAGCATGTTTTCTTTTGTTGTGGGGTTTTACCGCACAATATAATATGTTATTAACATAAATAGCATATTATAAATATTTAAGAATGGTGATTAACATCATTCATTAACATTAAAATTTCATTATTGGATAATTAGCATTATCCAATAACAGTAAATTCTTGCTGCAAAAGTGCAGCATACTTGCGGGCTGTTGTCGTTTTGTTGGTCATTTGTGTTACCATGGACAAATTCTGCTTATTAAGAAATAACAAGAATGAGAACACCATGCACTTAAATACAACAAAAAAGCCCCAAGCAAAAAGCAAACTGTATAGAAGCATAGGTCTTTGTTACTGTAATTGTACCTATGTAAAAATTTTTGTGTGAATTTGATATTATAAGGTATTAAGGTAAATATTTTAGTTTTTAAAATAAAGAGAGTTAATTAATTATATATCTTGGAGGAACGGCTATAACTACTAAGTAAGTATAGCCCCCTGATAAAATTCTATTTGTTAATTTTAGGTACAACTCCATAATTGTAAGTGATGAACCTAGGAAGGGACAACCACTACACAACACTTTCCAAATGTAAATTTTTTTCATGTATCTATTTTTTATCTCTAATATAATGTCTTAGCTGTGAGGTATTTTTTACCATCACAGTAAATTGTGCGAAAAGTTTTGTTATAATTTTTTTATTCTTCAATTAGCAATTATAATAATAATGATAATTTCATCACTCTGAAATATTTTCAGTTCTAACTTGCCCTCTAACCATTTACAATAAATATATATTAAAATCGAATAAAAATATGAGATTTATTTTGAGCTCAACAAATTTGAATCAAAATGAGACAAACACACGAATTCAATTTATTCACTTTCTTCATTAGACTCATGGATAAAATCTTGTAGTTTTGAATTTTATAAAAAAATTTAGTTGATGTAGTTTTAAAGTGTAATTGGTTTCACAGAGTTAAAGAGTCAGTTTTTGAAAATATTACGTCAATCTTAGCCGATTTCTCTTATCGTCCCTCAAGGACAAGATATGCGACAGAACTTAAATCTGAAATTTCTACCCAATCAATCGATTTTTCTAAGGTAATCAACGTCTTTTTGACGTGGAATTGATATCTGAAGTGCGCACATGTATACTGCGTATGATGAAAAAAACCCTTACAGCATTCATTGTTTTAAAAATTTCAAAGGTGTTCCGAATCACTTTACACTACTTATTGGCAAATTTTCATTAATTAGTGTGCGCTTTGGAAGAAGTGTTCTTTCAAAACACTTTCGAAGATATTTTTGCTGGTTTTTGAGCAAAATAACTTGGACTATTGGATTACTGGGGTGATTTACAAAAGTAATTTGAGGTGACACAACTCCATTTCATAAGAAATTGTTCAGGTCGCGTTTTTGTAATGAGCGACTCTTATGTATGTGCACTGAGAAAACGATTTGTTTGAATATATCATATGTATATTTCATGTAGAGCAATCAAATATTTATTTGAGTCAAACATATTGCATTTGGATCAAATAGTGGTAATGTTGATTGAAATATTTTATGTTTATCTTTCATTTCTATTCTTTCATACCAGCTATACAATATCCATAAGGATGTTCACTAGACCTGTTCAAAATAAACTCATGTTCTAGGATTCTTGAGAACGCTTAAAACTCGATAATTGACTCATTTTTTAGTAATTCAACATAAAAAAAGCTTGTGTGGCTGATATCAGAGTTGCAAAATTCTAATTTTTCGTAATTTGAGTAAAAAACAATTTTCTTTTTTTCTTATTTAAAATTATATTTTTTAAGTTTTTTTTTTCGTTTTCCTGTTGTACTCTCAAAGAAGTATCGATACAAATTTTGCCGCTAGTTTTTAAGCCTTTATATTATGGCATCGCAAGTAGAGCTTTGGTTTTTCTTGTATAATAGCTTAAGTCCTATGCTATTTTCACTATATTCACCTAAAAGTTTTAAGACAGAGTATATCTTCGAAAATCAGTAAATTGTCGGATTTTAAACGTTCCTGAAAAATTCTAGAACAAGAGGATATTTTGGACATGTGTAATGTACATACATATTTGGATATCCGCTATGTCTCAATAACCGTTTGCTTTTCGTGATTCGACAAGTAAATCAAAAAGATTCAAAATGGAACTTACAAAAAAAAAAGAGCTTCGTCGGTGGGTCAATTATGACGATCATAAAATGGATGTAATTTGCGAAACACATTTATTCACTATGTTTTGGAAGAGCTCTTTGTTTGTTAGTCTATTTATGGAAAAATGGCAAATCCTACTGAGTATTTTTGGTATTGCCACATGTCACAAATCACGCGTGAGGTGTCAAAAAATTTACACTGAAAAAACAAATAGCAAAAAAACCACCTGTTAAAACTCAGTAAGGATTTTCTTTCATTTCTCAACTAACTTTTGTACCAGCCATATCATACCAGTGAGGATGTTCACATATCAAGAAATACACAAATAAACAGTAAATATTAATTTTTGGTGCGAATGGTTGTTTTTTTGACATTAAGTAATTTCGTCATTATGGGACTCAGCCATTTACCTTGAAAATGTAAATGGTAATTTTGGTGTCGGTCTCCTCACATATTACAATATCGCAAAAACAACAATTTGCGGCTTCATAATTGGAAAATTGCTGCTATTTTTCAAAATCAAAATATTTCTTAAAAAATTATTAAAGTTTCGTCATTACTTTGAAAATGTTGATTTTTTTGAAAAGGAACCAGAAATCTTTGAATTCTATGCATCACTTTAAAGGACAAGTGGTGCAACTAACAGTTTTCAAAAATTTACCTCCAAAAGGGTTTACTGTTTTGCAAAAAATATCAAACAAATTATAAGCAAAGACTTCAGTTTCCGCGTCACAGCTGTGTTAGTGAACTTTTTAATTAAATGTATAAATTGTTACACAAATAAAAAGGAATTAAGCAAACGCAGAAAATTAGAAAGTTTTTAATGGATGTCATTACTGTCACTCAATAGTTTTGGAGATACATTGACATAAATTCCGTTTGGATGAATTAATTAAAGTTTTATCACAACATTTACAAAAGCGATTAAAAATGCAAAATTAAATTTATCATTGCAGATACGAGCGATGTAAAAAAATGAAAAGCAAAGAAGAGAACAGTATGTGTTAGTAACAGTTAGCCAAAATTTCAGCTACCAAAAGCTCTGTATTGGCATTTAGTTTAGGAAAATCTATGCTTCTGTACTTTCAGTATGAGAATGAAGCAGTCATATGGGCATGACGTCTCTATGCGCCAGTAGCCATGATGAATTTCATTATTTTCTTGGTTTTATTTTAACACGGTGTCATTTACCTTCGTGATCTGTCACGCACGCTTTGAAATCAAAGAAGGAATAGCCATGCCGGTCGCTTTAAAACGGAAAGAATGGCGGAAAAAAATGATTTGATATGTGAACATAAGAGATCTGCGCAAAACATCTTGCTGTGACGTCAGACTGTTAGAGTTACTGTCAAGTATAGATCAAACGTTTTATTCTGCAAAGCGTTAGTACCAGTGTCACAAAACAAAAATGATATAAAGAAAACAATCTTTTGCTTGTGAGCTGCAGTCCGCTACACACATACATACATACAAACACATAACTCAGAGTTTTCTAGCTAGTCTTACAGTCCCTGACCATATTATTAGAAACTCTATAGTTTTTGTGCAAAATCTTAATTAACAGCTACGAAAATATCGTTTTTAAATAGTTTATTTACTTTTTCAAAGGTGCTTTTACTTTTAAAAACTTCTATACAATAAATAAATTTTTTTTGGCCTTTACAGTACAAAATCAATTGCTAAAAAAACTATTTAGGATACAAGTTTCCTGTATTGCAGTAATCTTTTACTTTCTAAGTTCAAAAAACATTAAAAAATTGTTTCCTTGTTAACTCATATTATCGAAATTTGGTTAATATCTATTGAGATAATAAATAATGCGTTCTCAAACAGATCACCAAGAGTTTTTGTAGCCACACGACGGTAACTAACATTTTAATACTTTCGAGAGAACAAGTGGTGGGAACAAAATATTTATTTGGGGAAAACTAATCTCAAAACTTACATTTCAAAACTTCTAGCTTCTAGCTAACTGACCACTTTTTGAAAAATAGAAATTGCAGATATATAAAAAATTTGGTAAATTAATGGATGCATTTCATGTAGATATGCATCTTTACAAATAGTAGCAGATAAAAAAATCTTCATCACATACTAACTGTTCGTTTTCAGTAAAAGTTTATTTAACTTTTTTTTCTATATCATTATTATGTCACACCCGTTACATTGGGATGTCACACCCGTTACATTTTTGTAGTTACTTTGTATCTTATAATTAAAAATTTATGTTGAAAGTTACTCATGATTCTAATAAAGAATATATAAAGAGTATTTCTTAAATGATATCAATTTATCATTCATTCCTGCAAAATTTTAAGGAAATTAAACTCAATCTCAAAAAAGAAGCTTTTTTCAACGTCACACTTGTCACACACTTTAAAACAATTTTTTGAATTAATTACGCATAGTTGCAAATTTTATATTTTTAATAAATATCGAAAGGTACTTCTTGCAAGAGATAAAATTGTATTCTATAACTTGTATGAATAGATATGAATGGAAATAAGTCTTTAAATGTCACACCCGTTCCCCTGGAAGTGTCGATTTATTGAAAACATTTTTGAATTTCATATAACAGTTAAATCCTGCAATATGCTTCAATGCTCTGCGTAATAAGTTGCACATTTAGATGAACGTCAATTTGTCTGCTTCAAAATTCCGACACTGATTTTGCTCTCTTGTCGAATTTTTCAAAAAAAAAAAAAATTTCCGAAGCTTTCAATTCTTCCTCGACTCGAAACACTTCTTTCCAGAAAAAAATTCGAAGTAAAACTTTACTAACATAAAAAATACACAACAATTAGTTGTGAATTACTTCAAAATCGCTTGTGATGGTGAATGAAATATCAAAATACAAAATGGAATACAATTTTTCATAATGACTTGACATAATAATTTATTTTTTTTTAACAGTGTTGCTTCCAAGTCTTCATATGCATTCATTTTCCGCTTAGAGCATGAAAGCAGTCCTTAGCCATAGCACATTTATTTAAAATTAATTTAATAACAAAACGTTGCCATTTGTCTTTACTTAAGTGCCGACTCAGCATAAAATCAGATTATGATGAAAATGTAATTTAATATCACTCATGACCTCGTTGAGAAAAAGCAGCAACCACGAACCATTTAACAAATTAAAATCAAAGTGCTGTGCAATGTTGTCCTTGAACATGAACTTACAGAAATGCTACACAGACTTGCCGATTGAGCCCATAACGGACCATGAAAAAACAGAGAATTAAATCCTCTTAAGCTGAATTAAATGTAAAACAGCAAAAAAAAAAATAAAAATCACTTAAATGATTATGAAAAAATGTTAGCAAAAACAAAGCATTAAAAAACAAAATCCCAGCCATAAAGTGCATTACAACAATTAAATAATTTAACACCCACGCAGGCACACACACAAGCACACACATAAGGACACACCCAACAACACTTAGCTAAACAAATAAACAGCAGCTGGCAACACACAAAAAAATGACGCTAAAATGCAGCAAAACTTTGCAGGTTGGCTGACAAGCGACAAGGACGAATGCGACGACAACGATAAGAACAATGAGAATGACTTTATTTTCTTCTTCTTCTTCTTTACAATAGGGTGGTTGCAAAAACAACAATAAACAAACTACAAGAAGAAGAACAATGCCAACTTAAAGCAGTGTAGTGCAGCCGATGTTGCTGGAATTTTTTATGATGTTTTTCTTTTACAGTTTTGTTTGTAATAGTTAGGGAGCCGGTGGCCTAAATTTTTATATGATTTCATCGTGCGGCAGAGGTTGAAAATTGCGAAATTCTAAGTAAAATAAATAATACGAATAATCTCTGTCATGGCGTTGTCTCTGCGTTATAAGTTATGCCTCCTTTGGAACTGTTAAAAAATCAGTACCATAAACAATTTTATCGCGTCCGGCTATTATATTAAAAATTGTGTGATAAATGCATATTTTTTTATAAATTGTATGACATATACATACATTTAAATGATTTTATTGTCAGGCAGATTGAGATTATTATAAAGATTATGTCATAAGGAATGAGAGAATCAACATCTGCCGCTTAGTTATTGCTGCATTTAAAAACGGTAAAACTAAAATAATTAAAAAAAAATTGAGTACTAAATCATTTCATCGCGTCTGCTTCGTGACTGACGGGTTTGTTTACTTTTAAAAAACTTAAAAATAGAGAAGGCAGACGCTGCGTTTTCGAGTGCAGACATTTTTGAGCAGTGAAGGTGCATATTATGAAGTATATGTAGGTATATGTTACCAGCCAAACTAGTCTTTAGAATAAACTAGTTTTTCCAAGGCCAAACTAGTTCATCCGAAGCTTGTTAGGATGAAGAAGCTTAGCCTGGGAAAAGTTTAGTTTGTTAGGGTAATTGAGCGACCTTCGGCCGTAACTCGGGGTTTACATCCTCCAATATGTCTAACACTGGCTTCGCGGTGGCGTTCGGTTGCGGTTCACTGGGGTATATCATAGTAGGTCTAAGTATTAGGTATTGGACATACTATAGTATATACGGCGAAGATATATTGGAGGATATAAGCTCTGTGCCACGGCCCAAGGCCACCACTTACCCTAACATACTAGAATTTCAAGAAAATCGGGAGTTCATCCCTGGCTAAACGGTTCGTTTAAACTAGTTTGGCCTAGGTAAACTAGTTCATCCTAAAACCTAGTTTAGTCGGTAACATATACATATATATAAAGAATTTTACAATTCTATTTTTTCGGTCATTTTTCGGAAATTTTTTGTTCTTTTAGTACTGGTTGACACTAGGAACCATAAGTTTTTTCTTTCTACGAAATATCGGTCATTTTAATTTAAAATACAGGTCTACATACAGGTCTGCATAAGCACAGTACGACAGGATAACTGAAAAATTCAAATTTACGATATATCGTTAAAAAAATAGCTGTCGATATAATTCAAAGTGGATTTTTAAAGAAAAAAGTTAAGCTTTTCAACTATATAGCAAAATATTTTCCGAAAATCCTGATGTACCGTAACATTAATATACGGATTTAATCAAAATTGACCATTTTGATATATATAATCCCATATATTTTGAAAAAGCAGAGGCCTACACGACTGCCTCTTGTATACTCGGTTTCCAGGGGCAATACTGAAGATACCGATAAAATTATTTACCTTAAATTTTTACCGGCTCCCTAACAATAATTACAATTTTTTTTCCTGTGTTCTTTGCTCTTTATTTGTGTGCATTTTTAAAACGCTGCCTTGCTATTTCTTTTGTGTAAGTTTGCTAAATACTGGGAAGCAGTTTGTGCGTAATTGCACAAATGCGCGTTTCTTGAGTCTTAAGTTTAAGAAAATTTTTTTATTGCCAAGCAGTCATATTAAAAGTTATTGAGTAGAAATAATTTAAGACTATGCGGTACTAAAGTTAAAAAAATCGTAAACCCGATAGCTAGAACAGGAAATACGAGAACCAGGAGAGAATTGCAGGCACTCGCTATAAATTGCGCACGTTGGAAGAGTTTTGTGGAGGCCTTAGGGAGACTTTTGGTAATCCTTATTTTTATACTCACGGCTGTTTTAATATAACTTTCTTACTTAAAGTAAATGATATTTAATGATGTTATTTTAACGATGTAGAACCTTGCACGCTGTTGGTGTTACCAAATTTCTAGGTTTACTCGTATATGCGCATTGCTCAAAATCGACCGCACGTTCAAAATAACTCTAAATTCGTGAAATTCTCCAACTCCAACTGCAACATTGGAGTTGCAGAAAAATATTCTGGCAGTATTTCTATCGTATTTGTTGTCAAATTATTGCTTTATCCTGAACACATTTTGCATCCTTATCTTCTCTTCTTAACGCTTATAAATGATTTCTTTATTATTTTTACTTTGGTAGAAACTTAAATCATAAGCTATTCGCAGCATAAATGACATGAATCGTATCCGGGCATGGAGAGTTGATAATCCAAGCTGGTAGATTTATTAAAAGTTTTCAATAATAAATTCGTCCACGTTGCGTACCTCTGTTATCAATCATTCTTAAACTATGATGGATTATCAACTGGTGGTTCTCATGTTAAGTAAATTCCGTTGGGATCAATACATCCATTTGCTGTTTCATATGTCGTACTTCCTGATTAAGTTTTCTTTGCATATTCAAACTTAATAGGTCGACAGTTGATGGTCACAGATTTTTCTACATATCACTGACTGCAGTTGAAGTTGATGTTTCATTGGTGTCGTATTGCAAGTAAAGTAGCAGGGGCATTTCCACATAATTTCTACTACTGGATGATCCATCATAACTTCGAAGGGTTAACAGAATCAAACATTTTCTTTACTGTTGTTGCAATTTCTAGGAAAGCAAGTCATGCAAGTGCATGAAAATTTTCTACTTCAGAGCAGTGTGGATAACTCTTTAACTTGTGGAATTGGAATAGTTTCTTTAATTCCAAGAATTTGCTTAACGCTAGATGATTCAACTGCTTTAGACTGCTGAAAAGTTCTTGCTGTATTGTGAAACTTGTGCCAATTTCATGTTTCTCTTTATTCTCTAAGTTCTTTGATATTGTTCTCAATGAGATATTTCTCCACCACTGAATTTTTGTTATGAAGTCTGGCTAGTTCTTCGTAATGTTTACTTATTTAACTTGTTTCTCTTACTTTGTAAAAATACTATTTTTGACAATAGATACTTTTGCTGTCCTCTCAGATATTTTTTGAATTCAAACTGAAATTTGTGAAACTCAACTACACAAATAAATTTCCTTCTAACTATTTGTTTCATAAGCGCTGCATTTAATTCTAAAAGGATATGGGCACCATTGAGCAATCCACAGGCATTGTGCAGTTTGCTGGTGCAAATTTCGAAAAGTGGAAATTTCGCGTGGAAAAGCATTTGGCTTCAGCGGATTGTCTTGAAGCTGTACTAGGGGGGGGTCAGCTCCAATTACAACGGAAAGCAACAAACATCAGTTAGCAGTGTAGCAGCGACAACAATAATAAGCAGTGCAAGTGAGTCCGCGAAGAAGGATGCAAAGGCTCAGGACATCATTACGAGCCTAGTCCACGATCACTATCTCGCGTATATAAGAGATAAGTGCACAGCAAAAGAAATGTGGGATACGTTAGGTTCAACGTTTGCTCGAAAATCACCACAAAATCAGACGCTTGTGCGCAAAAAATTGGCAAATCTCAGACTAAGAGGAGGCGAAGACTTGAGTGGACATCTTCTGAAATTCGACTCACTGGTGCGACAGCTGAAAACTGCTGTGCGAAACCAGAAGAAGCCGATTTAGTTTCTCAGCTATTTCTAACGCTCCCAGAGTCATACGATGCAGTCGTGACAGCAATGGAGAACTTAAAGGAAGAAGATCTTACACTGACAACTGTTAAGCCACGTCTGCTATCAAAGGAGGCTAAAAAGAAAAATCGCTTTGGAGAAGAAGCAGTGCAAAAGGTTACCGCTTTTTCGACCAAGAAGCATGTAAGTTGATTCAATGCAGGAAACCAGCTCAACACGAGCAACAGATTCAATGGTTAATGCCATAAATGTGGAAAATATGGCCACATGAAGAAAGATTGTCGTTCAAAAGTTGCAAAATATTCAGCAGAAGCCAAAGGTGGTGTGAGCTCTATTGCTGACAACGATTATCAACACAGGCCATCTATTGTGAATAACGAGGTAATGTTTGCATTGGATTCTGGAGCAACAGATCACTTTGTGATGATGATTTCCGGAAAGAAAAGTTTTTGCTTGCTTTCTTTGTTTAACTTTTTTCCTTGAGTTCTTAACAGATCTATGCAAGAATGTAGACATATAGGGCTTGCCGAACTCTTACTAATTGGCTTAGAAGTTACTGATGACTCTTCTTAGCAGAAGATGAAACTAGTATAACTATCTTAAGCTCATTTTTTCTTTTTATTTATGTTTGTTAATTCTAATTTTTTTGAAGTTGACACACACACATTATGTCGTACATTAAGTAAGCTCAATAAAAATAGCATATAAATTATTTTTTGTTCAAACACACCACGATCATTTGTTTTGTTATCAACCGGAAATGAGAAAGGAAATCTGAAATTTTGAGTCAATCCAGATGAAGCATTTTGTGGCAATTTTTCGACAATCTTTCAATTAGGTGGAAAAATCACAGTTTGCAAAAAGATCATGTCATCCATTTTTTAATGCTCTAGAAATTTTAAATTTTCTTTTAAGTTTTAGATTATTTTATTTTGAAATTTACACATTTTTGCATAATTCAAAAACTATCCAAGTCCTGCATTTTATTTACTATATGACAGCAGTCCAAGTACTCGTAACACAAAAATGTACGTCACAAAAATGTACGTCACAAAAATATTTTTAATTTAACTAAATTTTTATAAAATTATTAATGCATCAGCCGTGTCCCGTGTTCTACGTAAAACAATAGAACTCAAAATGCCAACAATGACCACAAAATTGAAAACAACACCTTCGATGTTTGCACTGAATGCAATGCGTTGGCGTTGAAAGTCAACAAAACATCAAAAGCGAAAAGTAAAATCAAACAAAAATCAATAGGAAAAAGTTTAAAAAATAAAAATTTTTATTTTTTCCCATAAATAAATAAAAAAAATTTGTAAACAGATCCGAATTTTCATACTCACTTTGTAGACCAAAATTCATACTTACGCACACCGCACATTCAAACACACACACATAGACACCCACCCACACAAGGTCATTCATGCACAAATAAAAAAAGGAAAAGAAAACAGACACAAAAACAATCAATTTTGATGAATTTAGTGGGAATATTTTGATGTTTCCAATTTATTTTCGATTTGAACATCAATTTTAGTTCGATTGCTTTTTATACCCTACACACAATCGGAATATTCCATTTGTCTTTCCGTTTGTAAATTGCTTGGGGGTGTGGCAAGTATTATTATTCTGTGTCCTTTATCTGCTTACAGAAATTAGTGAATCGACAAAACTCTAACATCGTGCACGGTCATTAGCCAGCTCTTTCAATTCTTTCCAAAATTTATCCGATTCACATTTTCCTTTCTACACAAATCGTTCTCAGAATGTGTCAGCTATAGAAAATAAGGAACTTGTTGCAACAAACCGGTAAATACAAAATTCGTGAAAATGAATTTATGAACCCAAAAAAACTCAAAGAAAGGTGCTCTCAATAGAAAGCACCGAGTGGTAAGAAAGTGGTTTTCGGTATATGCATATCAGAAGTGTTAACACAAAATCTTCACTATTTCGAAATACTGAATTGTTAGTTAACCACTTCAGATATTCTTGACCAGTTGTTGTTATTTGCCACCTTGGTCGGTTTCTTTATTATGGGTCCTCATTGATACGCATACCACCGACACATATATATATCTTCCTCGAAAAGCAAGCGCGGTTTACAGTAACATTAAGCTTACTATATCTTGATATTTAAAAGATATTTGGCACCTCCTTACATGCAAAAGGGCTCACAATAAATGATTCAACCAAGAACCGAAAAAAATTGATAAATTTAAGCAAGGGAGTGTGCCAGGTCACATGCAAACTAAATCTTTAAAATGCTATACTGAGGGTACTAATATTGGAAATTGCAACTAAATATCGCAAAATCGTGCAGACAAGCAATATACAAAAAGTGGCAGTCATTTTAACATGAGGGCATGGCCTCTCCCGTACAAGCGCTCGCTTGTTAGATAAATAGTGCCAAATTCAAAATGATATTATGTATTTGGAGATCAATGAAAGGATAAACGGTTGGCTAGTTTCAACAAAGTAGTCATGCTTCATTAATATCCTACATCTCCAATTGTAGCTCGTTGTTGTATGCTATGTAGATTCATTTCAATTTTTTTAAATTTTGCTTTCTATCGTTCGGCGCGCCAATGTTCTGCGCCTTTCTACGCATCTGTCAAAAACTTGAAAAACTTGAAATCCTGAATTGAGGAACTTATTGATGGAAATATTGTTCAATGCAATGCGATGCGCTTAGAATTGTGGTTGTAGTATGAGAATAAATACATGCAATTATTTAAAGCCTATGCATATAAAGAGCAATTCAAATACACCACGAGAGACTTTATTGAAAGAAACATGCATTTCCATATTTACAACGCCTTGCTCACTGAACCTAAAAAAACACTGATTGAATGAAAAGGTCGGCGATAACTTTCATAGTTTTATAGCCCCCTCGCAATTGTTGACATTTATTTGAGATAAAGAGTGTAAAAAGTCAACATGCATAGACGTTTGGTCAAGGTTTATATCGTCTTGATCATAACAGTTATCTGAGTAATGTATGGTATTTGAGACATGGAGGCTCAAAAATTTTATATGGGGCTCATAAATTCCAAATTCTTTAAATTTTGGCACCCATACGAGGCATTCAGTTACAAAACCGAACAATTCCAAAAAAATCATATTTTGAGATATTCTCATATATCTCTTTCTAATATTTTTTTAAGTTAAAAAAAAAAATGTTGACAGAACTATTGCATTTTTTAAATTTACTTTAGATGCAGAGATTTCAAAACCGCCCAAGTCCATGAACTTACTTTCAAAACCGTTCCAGTACATTGATATCAAAACTGGTCAAGTCCAATTTTTTTCGAATAAAATTTGTTGATTACTATGTCAAAACCAGTCAAGTCCATGTTCAATGGATCATAACCCGCCAAGTCCAAAATTGTTTTTTTAATAACATAGGCAGATGATATATGAAAAGTTTGATCTGACTTGTTTTGAGTAAGAAATTTTATAAGTTATTATGTGGGAAATACGTTTTAATTTTTTAATGAACATAGATGAAGATAAACGTTTTTCGTTATTTTTCCAAAAATATAATAATGTATGAAAAAGAGAATTGGCCGGTTTTGAAACTGGACGCCTCATAAACTATGGCTCCATAATATATAAACTTATAGGAACGCAAATAGGGGTGAAAAATAAGTTTTTAAAAACCGATTTTAAGCGCTTAAGAAAGTCGGATAAAATCCTTAAATAGGGTTGAAAAAGATGGAAACAAAGGTTTATCTCTAAATGTGTACATATACTTTTATATTTTTTTGGAAAGTCTTCACATATTTCTATTACAATAAAAAACCAAATGCATTTACAGGTATTGAACGCCTCCGTTCTTCCACAATTTGAAAAGCGTTGTTCTTCGTCACTAGAAGTGGGAGGACAATATTTGAATAGAGTAAGCTCATAGAGAGAAAGCAGGGTTAGCAAGTGGCCGTTAATTGCATATCAAAGCCATATGCCGTATAAGAGCCCGTTAATTGAAGGTAAAAGCCGCTTATTGGAGGTAAAAATAAACACTTCCTCAAAAATAAAGTACTACATTGTACGAATTCTCTAAAAAAGGTCATAAAATTAGCAACCCTGATAGAGAGTTTTTAAATAAATATGGTTATAGCCGACATTACGCGCTATGACAGCATCTATTTTTTATTAAGATATACTGAATTCGAAACATTTCTTAGTTTTGCGTGAACTGATTCCATTACAGCAATGCTGTCATTCAACGGAAGTTCTTTAGTCTCTACTTTTACTAGGTCCGTTTCCGGAAAAAAATGAGCCTGGCAAGATAATTGCAATTTCAAATAAATCTTATCCTTTGAGACCATTTGTCAACGTGCAGTGTAGGGTATTTAATTTATCACCACGACGAAGATAACACCCATTCAGGTTAGTTTTATTTTTGCTTTACTTCTGTTTTGGCTTTCATTCATTTACAGCTGTTTTAAAACTTTTCTTCTCAAGGCAATAACAGTAAGTAGATGATATATAGCTCCTATTAAAAAAAAACAACAACAAACGACATCTTAAAGATCGTTGCTTCTTCTTGTGAGCTCAAAAAACAAACTTAGCTAACTATTGATTATTTTGCATTCTATTTGCAAACAAATCAAATTACGTTTTACTGGAATTGATTGATGGATTCTTCGTTATTATCGATATTTCAAAGAGAGGCACGTGTTTCCGTAGTGTTCAGCCAAATCTACTTAATACCACATTTTTTACATTGCGCTTTGAACTTCAAATTAAAAAAAAAAAAATCTCTTAGACTACAAATAGTTGAAAAGATGAACTTTTTTATATTTGAAATAATATCCGTATAATACTTGGGTTCAATGTGTTTAATATGTTTTGTACTTAAAACCCAAAGTAAACATTGATCAACTCCGCAGTGTTCTATTTATAAAATTTATTTATAATAAAAATTACCACCAAATATAAAAACTTTTCAGATTCATTAATATATTTTTAAATTTATTATAGAATAATCAAAACAAAAAGCGTTGGTCTTGAAAAGAACTTGAGAAAATAAAAACCGCCAGCTGCTACTGCTAATAAACTGAAAGCGTTTTAATTAAGTTTTGCCATCGCTACCAGCGATTGTTATGTGACCTAATTTCGCAGATACTACAAAGGCAACAAAAAAAAAAAAAAAAACAAACAATAAAATACAACAATAAAAGGAAATAGTAAAAAGAACGAAGCGCTGAATTTGATTAATGAACTTTTGTTATTAAGTTCTATATAAAGAGGGAACGATATGAAGACTCATTTAGTACCAAGAGCAACAAAAATTACCATCCATTGAAAAAAGGACCTTGCATATCTATATATATTAAACAAAGTCGGGTTAGTTATACCATTTATAGCTCAACTGATTTGTTGGATTCCTCTATGCCCTGAATAGGACATAGGCAATAAAACTTTCATTTAGGGTGGCCTTCACACAAAAATCTTTCTAAAATAGCATTTTCACAAAGAACACTAAGTCGATTCACATGGAATTTACACCACGTATCTTTTATATTAAGAGTTATAGCTTAGGCTATACAACTTTTATTTAGGGTGCATATGTAGGGTGGCTTATATATCGCGTAACTTTTAATTGAGGTAATGTTTTTTTCAAAATATTTACTATGGTCTGGGAAAGGTTCTTAGCATAGTTTGGTTTTGAAAAAAATGGGTGATCCCACGATCCTCACAAAAATAAAAACAAATTCAAATTCATCATATCTCTTCGACTATTTGATGCAGATGAATAGGACTTGGTAAGAGCAGAAGTAAAATCCAGTGAAAAAATTGGCAGTGCCACACCTCCCATATATGAAAACCGTTTCTCTGTCAGCTTCGAGATCGGGTAACCAATAGCTGAGATATTAGCGTGGAAAAATTTCCTAATTTTTCAAGCAATGTATTGATTAACTACCAAAGCCTTGCCATGTTGAGAAGAAAAAAAGGAATTACGTGCTTCCATTACGCACACACACACTCATTTTTTGTTAGCCGGTACGAAATTTACCGGGTCAGCTAGTATTGCATAGAGTCTCATAGATAAAGAACATGTGAAAGCAAACGCGTTTGGCGGCGGCGTGTTGGCGTGTGTTGGGTTAAAGAAAGTTAAAGAAAAAAAAAAATCAATTTCAGTTACGTTGTACAGGGCACCATTTGAAGGCGCAGAGTCTTCAGAAATAAGTATGAACAGAAAACTTCGTGAAAAATTACAATTTTCTAGTTCCGCTTCGATTTTTTCTCTACCAGTTCTTGTTTCGGAGATGTGATGCCTTTTTTTATTAGCGCTGCAAACTAAAGAATTCTTCTAAGTATAACACTATAAATGTGATATGAGTTCATGTCCGCTGATATATTTGCTATAAAGTCAGATGTTCATTATTTTCGTAATTTTGCGCTCCAAGACCAAATAGATTATTTTATAGAAATAAAGTTCATTTTAACTTTTCCCCCATTTGGTTGCTCTTTACAAAGTAAGCTATAACATTTATAGCTTCCGTTGGCTATATCTCCAAATATCGACTTCGCCCTCAACAAATGAATACGAAATTCCTTGAAACAGTATTCCATATAACTTATGTACTTATGTGAAAATCGGTCGTAAACGGTCCTTTCCAGGGTACGGCGCCAACCCTAAATCCTCTTTCGACCTTTCCCAATCGATTGGAGCAAAAGCACATTTCACGAAAACGGTCCTTTCAAGGGTCCGGTAGTATCTAATTACAATCATTTTCACTATAATTTTTCTCCAAAGATGATACGTTTTTGGCTTTATTTTTTTGCAAGACGTGGCATCACTAATGCAATTTGCTTTTGAGCAAAATAAACGACACAATTGCGAATCGTACTGAGCTTAAACACGACACTCTATTTCTATTTATGCTATACATGCTACGGTGCAAACACAAATTCAGACCCACGAAGAGCACAAAACCTTTCTTATATTGTACCTTACCTAGTACACATTTCTGTTGTGTGCTGATATTGTTTTGTGCATTGGATTGCACACTAAAGAAAAATATAAAGTTTCGTGTTTTGGCTCGGTACGAAACGATTTGTATTGTTAACTTTCGTACAATGATCAGGATAATGTATCATCTTTTCCTACCACGTCTTTCATATGTATTTATGATGCTTTTATTAATTTCCTCAAAGACTTAGACGAACTTACTCAGCCTATAATCGTATAGGTGCCACAAGTTTCACTCAACAAAAATATGAGATTTGATGATACTCTGCTTCCAGTTTCAACGGAAGTGAAAATTGAGAAGTCCCTGCCCGTGGTTAAATAACGTTTTTTCAAAAGGATCCTTTGTGGTAATGCGGTTGGAAAGGTAAACTAAAGTAAATGAAGAAAATATGAGCACAGAGCTTTAATGCGCTATCAACTGCCACTAACTGTCAACAATTTAAATCGGTTCATTAATTGTGGGTGCAAAAGCACTGCAACTTTTATATTGATTTATGCTGTAAATTAAAGCATCTGCTGCCAGCAAATGACAGTAATTCCTTTTTATTGTTGTTGTTGCTGTGTTTGCGTTGTGCAAAAACATCCTTCCAGTCAAGTGGTCGACGTAACTGTTAATGTAGTGATGACTTACATCCCAACGAGAAACAGAAGAGCGTATAAAGCGCTTGGGATGTGCTTCCAGGGAAGTAAAAAGCTGCTTCTCGAAACTTCAACGAAAACTTTATTAATTTTCTTTATCTGTCAATGAATTCCCAGGTACAAACGCCAGTGGGTGCAGAATAAAAGTTTTTTGTTTAAATTATATAGAATTTCGAATTAAGTGCTTCCGAAGAATCACCTCTGACGTGCTTCTCTTGGAAGCTACTTCCAGATTTGCCATTAGGGTGTTATGTAGGGATCTGCAAAAATGTGTGTGTGTGTAAGTACTCATAAAAATTAAGTGGGTAAAACTTTAAATGCTTAAATGTTTTCTCCCAGCGAACATTTAAGAAGTCTTCCAGATTTATGGTGATGAATTCATGACTCTTCTAGAGCTGTTTTATACAATTGATCTTCAGCGCGATTAATTAACGAACCTCTTCTTAACACTCTTCAAGAAGATATTTAACAATAAATATAATAATAATTGTTTTTGAATTATCCACGCGAAAATTATTCAACTCTTTTATGTGATTTTTTGATTCCATCTTTTTTAAACTCTACATATTTGAATACATTATGATTCGACATTACTTTTTTGTTGATTTTGTTGATTTGTTGAACACTAAAGACATTATTTGAGCCCTTTATTTTGAAAGCGGTCTTAGTGCCTGTTCGTTGAGAATATGAAATTAAGTGACTTGAAATCAACTGCACAAAATGTATTTCATTTTTTCTCTCAATGAAGAAAGACTTTGACCACTTTAAAGTAAAGTGCCCAAATGAAGATTTATATGTCGGTAAGCAAAAAAAGAGCTCTATGTTGGCAGGCAATAAAGTGTCGGCGCAAGTAGTTAGGTAGATAAAAAATTTATATAATATTTCTAAATGTTTATATCACTTCCATTAGCAATTCATACGCGAATCGCGGAGGTGAGCCACTATCCCGGAGAGATTTTATCGAGCAAACTATTCTTCGGAATATAAGTTCGGGCACGATGAAAACCATCGTCTCGCCGATTAATATGTGACTCCTGCGCGATTAAAAATGTATGCTGGGTTTTTTTGTATCTGTTCCCCATGTTATTCTATTTTGCTAAGGACTTTTTCATTTATGCATGTGTGCATTTATTTGTTTACGTATTTCGTATGTGTGTTGGTTATTGTATTTTTATAGTCAAAAAGAAAAAAAAAAGAATTTTTTTATTAAAAGTTGCAAGCCAATTGAAAAGTTGATTGAAATTTTTTATAGCATTGACTTTTTTTCAACTTAAACCTGCTTGCTTTAATTAAATTTAACTATGGGAAAATAATCTAGGCAAGAGAATTTCATTATTGTGTCAACATAATGTAAAATATTTATCTAATTAATAAAACACCACAAGAACCACAAAACCAGAACCGCAACCGATGAATAATCAGTCCAATGAATTTTCCAAATGAATGCCAAACAGCAAACGTACGCAGCGTGAACTTAATAAATTCCATTGTTTTCGCACAATTAATGGATTGCTCTGTATCTGTGTCACATTCTAACTCTTCGCAGTGTCAAACCTAACTCGAGCCGAAACTTAGTTTTGCTCTTTTCAGCCTAATTAAAGTTTTCACTTGGCAATTTGGCACGAACTTTTATGTTTGGCCTTCATTTTGCCGACCTCACTTTGTTGCAGTTGTTGCCATTTGCAATCGATTCGTAGAAATTTGCACTTGGGAAGCAGCGGTTGAGGACATGACAAGCACTTCTTTACTTTCTTTTTATTTTGGGAATTGAGAAAGCATAGTATCATGCTTGCGAATTTACTCAACTGTAAATTTCAGATACGCAGAGAAAACGATTTATTTGTATCTATCAAGATTTGGTAATAATCAAAAAATTTTCCGCTTAATTGAATAAAATGTATTATCGAATTAATCATATATTTGGTAATAATTACCGAATAAAAATTATTTTACCGAGCTTCAGTGGTGTGTATTTCCGATGTACCACAAAGAAATAACAAAATAATATTTTGATTGAAGCAAATATTTCTTTGTTGCAAACATACACTTGTTAATAATCAGCAAATTAAGATTTTGGCTTTAAAATATTGAATCCATAAGTAAATCGATTTTACAATTTCAATATTTTTACTTTAATTTTTTTAAAAGCTTTTCCTTTTTTAATTTTGGATATCGAATGTGGTATAAAAGTTAAGAAGAATTCGCGTGCTGTTTTATTTATGATAGGCAGCGACTGCGACAAGTGCAATTGTGCCCATAGGAGGAGTCCTACGGACACATTTTGTGACAAAACAAAAAAAAAAATCAATATTATTAATTAAAATTGCATTTTCTTTTTGATTGAGTTGGACAATGGGGTAAGAAGTTTTTGTCAAAGCAAATAATCGATTGCTATCATGTCACTGTGAACTTAAAAGGTCTATGAAACTTTTTGGGTCTTTTTCCGATATTAAAAAGAAGACCATAGGGAGCGGTGTCTTTTTTTGTTAAGTCTGAAGAGTACAAAATTATATGCTATACACCACTCATCATCATCACTCTGACAATTAAGATCCAGCTTCTGTTCAGCCTCGCCAGTTGCTTTAACCCTTCGGTAAGATTTCTGAAATGAATGATTTTGGCTGTTTGTTCCTTTCGAATACTCCCCAGTAAGTAAAATTTACTCTTTTCTGCAAGAGTTTGCGCTTATGTCTGCAGATACTATAGGTTCCTTTGATGCTTGAGATCGATCATAGATATTTCCATGCCATGGTTTCCAAAAGATATTAACGTTATTTCCACTATTAAGACATCAGTGAAAACGGTTATTGATGGTATTGCATCAATCCTCCTAAGGAATTGTGCACGTGCTTTATCCAAGCCTCTGTCTATAATATTTGATAAATTTTTGCCAGAAGGTAATTTTTTAGATTGTTGGAAATTAGCATCTATTACTCCTGCTTTTAAAATTGGAATAAAAAATTAAATTTCTAATTATAGGCCTATATCTAAGCTTTCTAACGTCTCAAAGGCCTTTGAAAGTATTATAAAGACTAAATTATTCTTTCTAGTCAAGAGGCATATTTGCATTGAACAGCATGGTTTTGTTGCTGGTCGGTCCGCGGTATCTAACTTAACACTTTTTTCTAAATACTGTATCTCTTCATTTGAGCTTGGTCATCAAGTTGATGTTTTATACACTGACCTCTCTAAGGCTTTTGACAAAGTTTGTCATAATGCTTTAATTGCTAAGTTAGCAAAAATGGGTGATCATTCCTCCTTTTTGTTATGGTTGAAATCCTATTTGCGCGATAGAGTCTGTTTTGTTGAAATAAATAACAGTTTGTGGCTTCATCTGGGGTTCCACAAGGTAGTATCCTTGGTCCACTTTTATTTATACTGTTTATTAATGATATAACTAATTGCTTTCATTCAGCTAAATTTTTGCTCTATGCTGACGATCTAAAGTTTTTTCCAAGTATATCTAGTATGAGTGATTCTGTTTTATGATAGAATGGCATTAATAATGTTTTTATTTGGAGTAAACTTAATTGTCTACCATTAAATATTTCCAAGTGCTTGTCAGCTACTTACTCTAAGTCAAGTAGTATAGCTAACACTACATATTTAATTGATGGCTTACCTTTGCAGAAGGTGAATTCAGTTCGTGATCTAGGAGTAATTTTTGACTCGAAGTTTACTTTTGTTGAACATCTGAATTATATTATTTCAAAAGCCTATTCATTACTTGCTTTTGTTCGAAGAAATAGTTCAGAGTTTACTGATCGTCATACTTTTAAGGTGTTATATAATACTTTTGTAAGATCAAGATTGGAATTTGCCTTCTTTTTATGGAATCCTTACTTTTCTACACATTCCGTTAGATTAGAAAGGATTCAAAAATCCTTCACAAGGTTTGCACTGCGATCTTTAAATTTTGGTTTAAAGACTCTTGAAACAAGACGTAAAATCCAGTCTCTGGTTTTTATTCATGACCTTATTTCAGGTTCTTTTGACTGTCCGTAACTATTGCAATATGTTTCCTGTAATGTTCCAGCAAGGTCACTACGACATTTTAGTTTATTTCACCTACAAATTCACAGAACTCAATATGCTCAAAATGAGCCAATAACTAGGGCCTTATAAAGGGTGTTTTTTTTAGAGGTTTGTTTTTCGAATAGAGATTTATGGTCAAATCTGGCAACTCTAATGTCATTTATGTTCAGTTTGGTTTGCCATTTCATCATAAACAGGTTGACAGAAGAACAACGCTTGCAAATCGTGCAAATTTATTTCGAAAATAATGGTTCAGTTCGCGAAGTTTACCGCAAGCTCCGTCCATTTTATGGTCGACATAATCGTCCATCAGAGCAATTAATTCGGTTAACCATGGATCGTTTTCGCACTACGTTTACTCTATGTGATAATACGCATCCGCAGAGACGTCGAACAGTGCGCACCGAAGAAACAATTGCCGCTGTAGAGCAAAATGTTGAAGAGGACCCGAATGAATCGATTCGCCACCGTGCACAGCAATTGGAGCTTTGTCCATCAACTTTATGGAAGATTTTGCGCAAAGGTCTTGGCTTGCGACCTTACAAGATCCAGCTTGTGCAAGAATTAAAGCCGCGAGACCATGCAATGCGTCGTGATTTTGGTGTATGGGCCGAAAATGAGATTGATCTCGATGCTGATTTTCATCGCAAAATTTTGTTCAGTGATGAGGCTCATTTTTGGTTGAATGGCTAAGTCAACAAGCAAAATTGCCGCATTTGGAGTGAAGAGAATCCACATGAGACCCTTGAGACGCCATTACATCCACAAAAACTGACTGTTTGGTGTGCTCTATGGGCTGGTGGAGTCATTGGGCCATACTTTTTCCGAAATAATGCTGGAGAGTCAGTTACCGTTAATGGAGACCGGTATAGAGCCATGATAACCGACTATTTTGTTCCCAAATTGGATGGCATGAATGTGGATGAGTTGTGGTTCCAACAAGACGGCGCTACATGCCACACAGCGCACGTCACAATCGATTTATTGAAGGAAACATTCGATGAGCGCATAATTTCGCGGAATGGACCTGTCAATTGGCCACCAAGATCGTGTGATTTGACACCATTGGATTATTTTCTTTGGGGATATGTGAAGTCGCTCGTCTACGTCAACAAACCAGAAACGTTAGGGGACTTGGAAGCCAACATTCGTGGCGTTATTGCCGACATACGGCCCCATATGCTCGAAAAAGTGGTTCAAAATGGGACCTGCAGAATTGGCTTTATTCGAGCCAGTCGCGGCGGCCACATGCCCGAAATCATATTTAAACATTAATGGCATAAAATTATCCTTCCAATAAAGCCAAATTGATGGACATTAAAACGATTTTCTTGTGTTTTATTTCAATTCGAAGCTCTATACCTCTAAAAAAATACTTTAATTGCTGATAATAACTGTATTGATTTTTGTATGCATAAAAATTTGTTTAAAAACTTGCTAAATTCTTTATTCTTAATTTAGCTTTCAATTTTAGTTTTTTCTTGTTATATCTCTTTAATTTAATCATTATTATACTTTTATATCTTATCTAGCCTGTAAGAAACTATTAATTTCAAAGGCTACTCAAATAAACAAATAAGTAAACAAACTCTGAGGCAAGATTTATAAGGAGCTGAACACAACTCCGTACTAGTTTTGAGATGAACTTATATGAGGTTAGTGCAAACATAGCTGTCCTGCTGTCAGAGAGAATATTGACGTTCCTGTTGCCAGAGTTACGGACTGCAGACTTTTTGATGCAAAGTTGAATCGCAGATACTGTGGCCTAGAGAATGGAGTTTCCATACCTATGCTGATATGTTGTCTTGATTACGAAAGTGTTGTTATTTACTTACATTGTAAGGCCCTACTATATTGTGTTTCATTATTTTTCTACCATAAATATTTAACTTTTTAAGTTCACTTTGGCTTCTGGAAAAATGTGCCTTTAATTCAATTTGGGTGATAACAGATCATATTTTTGTTATATGTTTTTTTAGTGTAAGTTCTTTGACACCTCACACATGATTTGTAACATGTGTCAATGCCAAAAATGGTTGGCCATTTTACCATAAATAGACTGACAAATGAACAGCGCTTGCAAATCATTCAATTTTATTATCAAAATTCGTGCTATATGAGAAATATGTTTCGCAAATTAAAAAATTAAGAATTTTATTTAGCGACGATGGGTACGCCCGCAAACAGAATTGCCAAATTTGGTCTGAAGAGCACTTAGAGGCTGCTCAAGAGCTGCCAATGCAGCCTGAAAAATGTGCGGTTTGTGCCTCGGCGGCATCATTGAATCGCACTTTTTCCATGCGATCGTTAGCGGGTTTTTTGCTCAAAATGGAAAAATTTTACTTGGTTGACATGTGGTTTCAACAAGACAATGCTAAATGTTACATGGCACACGATACCATGGACATATTGAGAGGCGAATTTAGTGAGCATTTAATTTCACGTTTTCGAGCAATCCATTGCCCACTAAGATCATACGATTTGACACCATTAGACTATTTTTGTGGGGCTACGTGAAGTGTTTCGTATACAAGAGCAAGCCAGCTACAATTGCAGCCCTAGAAGACAACATTCCAACTGCCATTGGTGAGATATCAGCCGAAATGTTGAAAAAAGTGTGCCGAAATTTTAGCTTACGGGTGAACAATCTTAGGCGTAGCCGCTGGAAACATTTGCATGAAATAATCCTTAAAAAATAAATGCAAGGAATCGATATATCGTTTCAAATAAATACTTCATTCATTCTTGCAAATTTTCCATGTCTTTTTTAAATTTTCGAAAACCAAACGCTTAAAAAATTATCCGATGTTTGACACATTACAAATTTATATGATCATAGCGGAAATATCTTCTATGATATCTCCATATGTAAAATGTTTTCATCGTATAAAGCTAAACGGAATTAGCTTTCGAAATTTGAATTATGCTACAGAGGCCATTTCGATTTTCTAATCTACGATATATCCAAGACAAATGAAAACTTACACACGAATGTGTAAACATTTAATGAAAACGCATTTCCGCTCAAAATGCATTCTACTTTTGCCGAAAAACGTGCAGCAGCTGCCCACTTTGATTTATGATTTGCTTAGTGCGAATTCTTACAAGTTCACTGTAATTTTTGGGAAAATCAAACATTGCAATTGCCTCTGGTAACACATGCAAATGAGCAAAATTTCAAAATTATTGTCTTCTGGTTTGTGGGGATCTTTATCGAGATTACAAATATAGAAATGAATTTAAAAAAGTATCGTGTTATTATTGAAATGAGTAGTTTTTAAAGTTTCCAAGCGGCTGCTTTTGACGCGGCCGAACCTCTAATTGCATGTCAAATAATTTATTTTTGTAGCATTGGTGACATTATCCCAAAAATATTTTATTTCGATTTCTATTGGATTTCTATTCTAAATAATATCAGGCAGAAAGCCCGCTGTAGTAAAGTCGAGTGCACATGATTACAGGATAAGATGTACAGAAAATGTTTTGAGGAATTTTGGTAAATCTAACTGACCAGATCTGCCTTGCCAACGTTAGTCCCGATGGCCGAAAATCCTCAAAATACAGCCACTTTTGTTGTTTTAATTAAAAGCGTGTAATATAACAGCTCAAAATGTGTGCCAAATGACAGAGCTCAAAGAGCCTAAATCAAATATATAGAATTGCCTTGTCGCATCCTGTCGCAAACATAGGTTGCCACCGGTTTTTACAGTCATTGATATTGATATGGCACATATTGATATAAGTAAATATAAACGTTTGCGATATTGCTATAATTCTTTCGTCAAATACATGATTTGGTGATTATTAACAAGTGAATGTTTGCAACCAAGAAATACTTGTTTCAATCAATACATGATTTGGTAATTATTACTAAATATGTCAATAATATTACACAGTTACTTAAATATAATTAGATTATTAACAAATATACCATTAATCCATTAATTTTATTCAATTCAGCGCAGTTTTTGGCTTTTTGACTTTCTAAATTTTGTTAATTATTACCAAATCTCGGTACATACAAATGAATCGTTGTGTCTGTTTATATGAAACATAGGATGTAGAATTTTAGTATAATTGGTGAAAACTTACAAAAAACTCGCAATGATTTAATTTTGCTAGAGTTTTTGCAATGTATGACCATTTTTTTATCATATTAGTTCTGGGCTGGGCGGAAATGTTCACTGATAAGACAGTTATACATCTGAAAGTTAAATGTTTGTGAAGCTTTATCAAAATCGATTAACGTTTAGTGGCCTCAATGGATTTAAGAAAATAAGTCAGATATCAAAATCATTTGAAATATACATATTGACTATGTTGAACAAAATCTCACTATCTATGTATTTATGTTTTCGAGTTGTGCTGGTTTTAATATACATTTTATTAAAATAAATAAAATATGTCCTTGTCATTAGCTATTGAAGTGCATAAAAAAAACTGCTAAAAAGCTTTGGAACTCGAAAACATGAAAATGTAATTAGTGACTTTTTGTTCTATATAGACGATATGTGTCTGCATGAAAAATATAAAAAAGTTTCTTTTTTAAAAATGTTGAAGTTGTTCTGTAGCACTATGTGGTATCGCAGTAAGAAGCTCCGACTTAATCTCCTCAAGCTGTTACTTTCAGCAATATATTGACAGTTCGGGAATTCGATTCATTGGCCAGTACATAATTGGCCATCCCAATATACAACAACAGACTGCAATTTGATGTCTTGGAATTGTTTCATAATATTACCATCTATTGATTTCCTAAATCTTTTTGGAAATTTCGTATGGATTATCTGTTTACTATAAATGATTTAATGTCCAAATTCATGGATTAAAGTTTCTTAACTGAGAGTTAATTTATATCTAGGTTCTGTTTGAAACTTGAGCTTGTTGTTCACTTTCATTTACATCATAAATCGTTTGAATATCGTTAGTATATTCTAATCGCATATTGCATACTAAAAGTTTTGCCACTTTAACTAAAATACGAGCATAACGAAACTTAGATTTAATTTCAATATCAAAAATATATGGACCAAAACGCCAAAAAGTAAGCTACTGGAAAAAGTTTTGTTTTTCAAATTTCACGGGTTCTTCACTCTTTGCTGTTTATAGATTTTCCAAAGTATTGAGGAACACAAGTGTCAACCCGAAATCTGTTGTTTACTGCGAGAATTTAGGCTTGTTTTTTTGTTGCCTCTGGATGAATAAAAATTAACAACAATACAACACCAAACAAAAAGGTACGTTGTATTCAATGTATGTAATTTTTTACTTGCCCTCCGATTTTCTGAGATAGTGTTAAGTATAATGAATGTAACTCAAAAAAAAATTTGAAGGAATACTTGTTTCCTTCAACAGCATTTTGTGCAAAAAATAATTTGACCGAACTTTTTTTATGTAACGTAACAGTCTAAAATCCCAACAAGTCATTTAGCGCAAAATCTAGCTCGTCAACGTAGAGGAAAGACCTAATTTTCTCTCAGTTTTAGTATGTGGGTGTCCAGAGCCGAAAATAATTTGTAGCGTAACAGACTTAGCATTTTAACTATGTTGATTTTCTTAGCTGAAATTTATGTTTTTTTGATGTTTGTGAAAAGCTGAGCAAGGCTTTACATTTTAACTACCCCTCCAGCACAGCTCTTTAATCGCCTTATGGATCATTTATGAAAAAATTAATGTACGGGACAAACGACTCAGAGTTTCTTCATACGATCTTAGGAAAAAATATACCAAATAAAATTCAAAGGGGGTTTTTCAACAACAAAGGCTTATCTGTGTGACAGTAAAATGCAAAAAAAGTCGTTTTATATTTTTTTGAATTCCTTTATATCGTTTGTTCGCTTTAAGACTGACTCATATCTCAAAAAAAAATTTTTTCGTGATAATTATGCAGAAATAATAACCTTTTCATGCTTCGTTTTGTGTTAAAAAATCGTAAAAGTATCTAACTAACTTGCCTTGCAGCAAGACTTTAGAAAGACAGATTTTATTTATTTTTATATAAAATAACTTTAAATGTGTTTTTCTCTAACGTTATGTTTTTTTGCGTTATAACGGTCTCTCAGCAAACGAGCGTTATGTTCTTTATAATTTTAAATGTCGCTTGTCTCGTATGTAAATTTTTTTCACAAATTTTCAATATAATAATTCATAAGGGGGCTAAGTGGAAATAAAAAGAGTTCATGACTCATGAGAGACGACTCTTCCTCGCAACCAAATATCTCAGATTTAAAAAAAAAGCCGTTAAATAGCGCTTGTAACAATGTCAATTCCCTATTAGCTTACCAATACTTAAAAACGCAGACGTGTTTGCAAAAATCTTTTAGCAGATTCAAGCTCAGCGACCCCAAGTTACCCCGGTTACACAAAATTTAGAAATCATTTTTGCACACGGTGCAGTTAGAGTGTTGTTGGGTTCTTTAAATTCAACGTCAATTACTTGGAACTTTTTGAACGTCTAATCGTAGGACCACTGATATAATGATATCTATTGTGAAATTAAACAATTAAAGCCATTTTATTTGGGTTAAAGTCAATAATAGCACTTTCCATCCTCAGGACTTTTGAGAAATACCTTTTTTTGGTTTTGCTAATTGTTCAATGAAAATAATGCAAAAAAAAAAAATCCTGAACATCAAGGCTGATCTTATTTGGGGATTTTTAAGTTGCTCTACTTTGCAAAGAATAATTAAAAATTTTTTTGCAACACTCTGATGTAAACGTCAGGATATATGAATAAAAATGACGCTGACATTGCATATGTAAAAGTATGTGTGTGTGCTAGTGGGTGTGTATGTGAGCTTTTATTTAAGTACTCGTTTATGCAAATATTTGGCATTTAATGGGAGTTGCATGATACTCGTGCGCATACTTTAAGTCTTAGGTTGCACTGCATTAAAAGCAAAACAAAAAAAATGTGAATAGGCGAAAAGTTGTGAGGCAAATGGTGAAAAATAAAAACGATAATCCTTGATCCTTTTGTCTGCAATTTTTAGTGGCAAGTCAGCGGCCCTGTGAGCGAGTGAAATAAGAATTTAATTAAATATCACTCATACGTCATGTTGTACTCAGCTTTAAGATTTGCTTTGAGGTAAATGAGATTGCGGAAAATTTATAAAGAGAAAATAATGAAACGCTATGAAGCAGCTGTTATATCAATATTAAACGGTTACGTGCATAATTTACGCACATGTGACTTTTTCACTTGTGAGTTTCATGAATTTCAGCAAAATTTTGTTAATGGGTTTTTTGCGTGTTGACTTATTAACACTCACCAGTAACACCAAAGCGCAATCAAGTGTTGAAAGTGAATATCAAAAGTTTATCATAACAAATTGACACTTTCATAAAGTGCTTTTTTTTTGCTTTTTTTAACTGTTTTTTCTCGTGACAAGCAATCTAAGTATGCATGCAAACGGAAGATTTCATAACTCTATTGAGCACGCCATTAAAAAATTCTTACTATTCCCTTGTAATCCTAGAATATTTTGGTGAGTGTAACCAAGTTTAGCACATGGACATTGTCATAACAACAAATATTTTCAGAGAAGAGTTTTGTCCACTGTTGTTGATTTGCCAACACATAGTAAAATTGCGTAGATGCATTATATGCTACCTCTGATCAAAAGTTAATTCGAAAAGTTCGTGCTGCACACAAAAATTTTGATAAAAAATTTTGCAATTTTTAAAACATAAAATATTCATTTTCGAAATCATTTTAAAATAAGTATTTTAACTGTGTGTATTTTTAAAAAAAATTGAAACAATAAAATCTTTAGAAATATTTTGATATTTTGTTACCAAAAAAATACATAGGTGACAAGGTTGGAGTAAAACGTAATTTTCCTAATTTCTGTAAAAAATATGTCCTCGAGTAAATTTTTTGCTAACCTAAGAGCTAAGAATTTTTAAAATTTTTTTTTAATTTGATCCATTTATTTGCGAAATTGCCTGCTGAATTCGAAATGACATAAATTTTGCGAAGTCAACTCTTGTTATCATTGAGAAACGTATACGAGACAATAAAAACTCTAATTTTTAACTGCCATATGTGTCAATTGCCAAAGTTTTTCTGAATAAGGCAAAGATGGTTTCAAGACGCTTAAGCATCAGACTCGAAAATGAGACTATAATTTTCCGACGTTTTTTGATGTGCTAAGTCCGAATTTGATTTCCGATTTGATCCATCAGCTTGGTGAAATATCCTAGCCTAAAATTGCAAGCAACGTTGTTGTTTTTGTTATATATGAGGTTATGTTTCAGTGTAGTATGAAAAATTTTCGACATTACTCGACGGAATATCAAAAAGTACCGCTCATTGCTGTCAAACCCCATTTGGATTCGCCTCAAAAAATTGTTTCCTCTTTGAGATATCGTTTGTGATTTCGCAAGTTATTTTTTTGCCACACTCATATGGTGCAGATCTTTCAAAGTCAAAACAAAATTAATTCAAATGCAGGATCTAAAATCTACTTAACAAAAATTCATTTAATAACTCATTTGTATGGTTTGTTGAAATTCGTAGTAAGGACATTAAAGATTTATTACTAGTCAGAGTGTACGGGGTACACGCAATCAAAAGCCACTACTTTTTCACGTCAATACATGTTTCATTTGAAAGGTCTCACAGATGGAAATTTTTCAAACTATTTTTGGGTAGTTTACAGTGCTTTACCAGTAACCAACTATTATTATAAAGTATAAATACTTAATACTAATAAGGAACCTACAACCACTAAGAAAAAGCGTCTTAGTAAAGTTTATGATTCAGAAGCAGTTTCTCAAACTAAACAAATATTAAACATATTAGTTTATAGTAGGAAATTTACTGTTCTCTTCAATTATGAAATGAAATTCGAAATTTGAATTTTTTTCCCCTAGAAAAATCGGTAGCAAACCTTTCAAAACAGAATTTCAATAATTTTTTTTTTTTTTTTTTAATTTAAACATGTAGTTTAAAGTATATAAATAATATACTAAAAATCTTAAAATGGGGTCAGCTGTAGTTTAGGATATAGTTAAATTAAAGTACTTAAGCAACGGCCAGGTACGATGGTAAGTGCGGCATGTACAGCGAAAAATTGTGACCAATGAATAAATGTATTGGGGACTGCAAAAAAAATAAAAAAACTATATCAGGTGAATACGGTACTTGGGAGTGATATTCGTTGAATTTTTGGCTTGAGACTCTTTCGCATTGATGACATTACATGGCTTAAGATCCATAAGTTGTCCTTCCATAAATATAGTCTTTTTCGGCAGACATTCTCAAGCAAGCGATTCACGACGCACAATAGATGGGGTTGTATGGAACGGCGACCATACATGTGTCTATATATTAATACGTGAACATCGAAACTTATGGTACACTTTTTTAGTATTTATTATCAAGAGAGGTGAATGAAACTTATCACTAGAAAGGTACTGCTTCATAGATGTGCATAAAAAAAAAATAATGTGTTATTACCGTTAAGGCAGCTAAAACAAAGGAAATATACGCGCATGATTCTCCCGTTCAACACGCTTCAAACAACGCATTTTGATCGCGTTCATGATCGCGTCATTAATTGTTACAAAACTACAAAATTTCAAAATTTTATCGTTGGCGTTAAAAGGGAAAATTTTACTAGAAAACTCAAAACGCATTATGTTGGGTAGTTCTGAATCTACTTATGTATGTATATATAAATAGGATGTTGCAAAACGGTTCCATCCTTTTTTAACTGCCATAACTCAACATTGTAGTCTGATTTTTTTTTTGTCGGAAATGCTGTGAAGTTGGGCTTTGCAGAGTGTAACTTTTTTCTTAATTGTAGGTGTCGCCACGCCTCTAGCAGGAAAATACGTTTCCACGGTAAAATCAATGAACTGATTTTGATGAAATTTGGTATGAAGATAGATTTAGCTCTAAGGAAGGGTACTAAAGACTCTGTAATCTTTTAGTGGGCGTGATACCACCTCTAATGGGAAAAATGCTGAAAAGGCTGAGTTGCTGCACCATGTATATACAGAGACAGATTGAACCCTGAGCAAAGGATTTTGCTTAAAGTAGACGGTGCCACGCCCGAGAGGAAAAACTGTATTTACAACTAAGCTATTGGACCGATTTTGATGAAATGAAGCTAGGTTGAGCCCTAAGTAAGGAATAGAGATAGGGTTTTAGGAGCGGTATTTAATATTTAATCAGATAAGATAGTACTGAACTGTTTTATTATTTCTATAATGCTTGAATTTCAACCAGTGGGCGAAATCTAGTAGTAATAATTACGTTAGACTCTTGAAATTCGGTTCAGTTGTTTTTAAGGTGAAAACAACAAAAATTTATGAATATGAAAAAATCAGTTGAAAATGGGCAACAATTTCCGTTAAATTAGCAATGCTGATTTCAAAAATGTTACAAATTTTACGTTATCTCTTATAGTTTTCAAGTTATTTGAGAAAAATAAAAAACGATGGCCATTAACAGTAGTAATAGTGCTACAGTCTTGAAATTTGGTACAGATGTTTTTAAGGTGAAACAAAAAACAACAGTTTGTGAATATGAAAAAAATAAATCAACGGACAAGCCCACCTCCCATACAAAGGTGGCATGTGCTTCAGATTTTTTCCACAATAGGTATCAATTTTCTTAAATTTGGCAATGTTGATTTCAAAAAAGTTATAAATTTGGCAATATCTTTCATAGTTTTCAAGTAACTGGAGAAAAACAATTTCAAAAGCCTATCTGTTCTGTTTTTGAGAAGCATTGGAACTTATATCTCTAAGGGAAATTTTGCCCTAATTCAAACCATTTCCTATGTACTGTAAGCTTTTACAATGGATTAAATTATCTTAAAGCGTTGGAAAATGTGAAGAAATAAAAATATTTGTTCCTTAAAATGTTGCAGTAGAAAAATAATCATAAAAAAATGTTGTGAAAAAAGCAGCTGAAATTTTGGATTTTAGCTAACCATACTTTCTCACATTATATATAAGAATATTTCCGAAAACTGGAGATACGTATTTTTTTTCTGTCAAAGTTTGCAAAATTCCTCATAATTCAGCCATTACTTTTAAGCTTTAATTTAAAAAAAAACTGCATAATTCACATATAGAATACAAAACCCTGAGGAAACATTTTTTGAAGAGTACAATCTAAGAGCTTTTTGCTAATATGCAATTTTGGTAAATTTCGATACAAATAAATTAATAAGAGCATTTCGTAAAAGTCAGTATATTTTGTTCCTTCTAAATCTTCATTAGGAAAATCTTGATAAAAAAAATTGTGAAAAAAAGCAGCTGAAACTTTGGCTTTTAGCTAACCATACTTCCTTACATTATATAGAAAAAAGTTTACGAGAAAATTCGGAGATATTTAGTTTTTTTATTTTCTGTCAAAGTTTGAAAAATTTCCCACTTTTACCATTTTTCATCCTAATTTTTGAAAAATCCGCACAATTCATTTTTATAAATTGAAAATAATTTACTTTTCGCCCATATGCTTCATTATTGCATTTTGTTTCAAGCAAGTTATCTTGAGCGCCTTTTCATTGCTTTTATATAAAGTTTCATAGAACACTCTTGGTGTACAAAGTTCAGCTTTGAGCCCACTGTGTCACTGAACCCAATACAAAATTAAATTTTTTATAGTTATTTTTCATTTCCTAAAAATTTTCTGACGATTGTCTTCAAAAATTTTTCAATCCCTAACACTTGCATTTTCTTCCTATTTAGGGTCAGAATGCAGCAATATTCGACGCGTAAATAGTTCTCAAAAGGCAATAAAGTATAGTATTTAGTGTCTATCTTATTTAAAAGCGCCTTTTATGTTTTTTGTTTTTGAAACCTGTCTGCTACATCTTTTCACTTTTTAGTGATGCTTATCATAGTGACGCACATTATTTTGTGGTAACAATGACAGCTGCCAAAACCTTCAAAATAAAAAAGCCAAAAAGGTAAACAAACACGTCAGGAGACTGACATGGAAATAAAAAACAACAGAATAAAAACAAATTACTTTGACTCTTTTCTATAAAAACTAAGTTTTGATAACAGCAGGATATGCAGGATATTCTGGTAAATAATTCATGCATTGAACTTATCGGGGTGCAATGAGAAGGAGAAATAAAATTTATTAAAATTTTTGTTGTTGTTAATATTGTCAATGTAGCAGTTGTTGTTATTATTTTGACATTGTAACTTAAGTTAAGAAAATTATGTCTCCATTTTCTTGTGATTATTTATAGCACAAGATGGCAACGCTAACCCGAATGAGCACAAAGATGTTAAATTAGGGCACAGCAGGATAAACGTAAGGCTTCCTTGTACGTAGCTCAGTTTGAATTTTAATCAACTTAAGAAAAAAGATTGGCTAAGGAAGCTGTGTCGTCTTAATTTATGTTAATTTTGTTAATCCTTTCTGCGTCCTTAACACAACATTTCATTTGGTATTAACATATTGTTGTTCATTTTCTATCACATTGCACACAAACAGAAAACGCGATTTGAAAGTGTTGTTTCGACATCTGTGATGACCCAGAATGTCGTTAGACTTTTCGCTAAGAAAATCGTCTGTATGTTGAACGATTAAGTAATTGCTCCAGGTATAATTTTTAAAATTTTTGAAACAAAAATCTTAGTTTCAAGGCTCTAATGTTTTTGGAACAAATATTTTGATATCATGACAGTAAAATTGTCTTAGCTTTTAATTTGTCAACCCAACATTTCTATTATATAATGCACCTATTAGATATATTGGGAACTCAAGATTGCGTTAACGTTCGAAGATAGGTTGCGAGGCTTTAATCAATCCATAAATGTGGCATTGGCCGACCAAGAACAAACCTCCAAGGCCTTTTTTGTATATATATATTAGGTGTAGTACATCCAAGCCACAAACATCATAGCCTTCAAACTCACCTGAAATGAAATAAAAATGAATAAAAGGAATAAAATTAATAAACATATCAGGTTAAGTTTTAAAAAAAATAAGTACTGAAAACAGCTCTATAAACTGCAGCAAAATTAAAAGTAGATGTTATTTTTATGCAGACTATTGCCATCGGAAGGTTAGCGTTAACAGCAACTACATGGACGCACCAAAATGTTGAACTTAATAACCGAAATAGAAGTAACGTGCCTGATCCTGCCGCACCCAAAGCAAATCCAATCTATGTAGGTCTGGCAATATGATATATAAATTGAAAAGTTATCAGATTTTCATACAAATTTTTCAAATCAAAATTTCTCATTGAGGAAAGGTCAAAAATGGTTCTTTCCATGGTCTGATGCTACCTCAATTGGATGTCCAAAATTATTTAACCGACCTTTCACTATTGGTTTGAGCCAAAACAACAATTTTTTCCAAAAATATATCAAAAGCGTACCCTGGAGTTATGTCAAATAAAAAGTTTCCGACCTCATTCCATTGATTGGTGCAATAAAACTTTTAACAAAAATGAATTTTGATGAATAATTTTTCATGTCAGTGCAGTTTTTATTGGAATAAGAAATACCTGACTAGAAAATGTTGTTAGGCGTAAATTAAGTCCCCATTGGTTTTGCCTAGCCAAAACGTTAGGGCCAACTGTGGAACCCCAACGACAACTTAATTTGAACTGTAACGGTGTGTCCCAAATTTTCCTTAATAGAATTGTCCAACGCGAGCCTCATTAGGCTCTCGTTGGGTTTTTGCACAAGACCGTAACGTTCTGGTTGGGCAAAACCAATTGAGACCTAATTTATGCCTAACGATATTTTCAGATATGGGTTGTGGATTATTAAAAACTGTGTTGGTTGTGAGAAGCACTGATTCATGCCCTTTTCGTAGTGGTAAGTCTAAGAGGATAAACCATCGTGCGGCACGAAAGTCACTTTTATACAAAAGTAGTAAATTGTAATGGCGCAAGTAACGGTGTCGCTCTGTTCCAACGGTGTCGTCGCCCTTAGTACTACTTACTACAACAATGCATAGCACGTTGCCATCAACCTCTTCAAGCTTTTCCTGAACACGCAAAAAACCGCACCGACTCTTTGCGTGTGTTCATTAAACTCTTTAAAGTTTTGGTTGACTCATTAGCTTGAAGTGGTGAATACGGGAGAACAGGTCAGTTAGCCAGGAAATTCAAGCCAGCATTTTCACAGAAAAGATAAGCTTCTGGTTGTGGAGTATCGAAGTATAAAATGATTTCCGAAGAAGTTTCCCAATCTTTGTGGATACTTGTAGGCGTGGTTCGAACTCTGCTCAGTTTCTTCGACTGCTGCATTTTGCATGCTACTAAATGTGCCTCAATACTCTTGCAATAGAAAAGAAGTCTAAAGGAGAATACGCAAAGATCGTTGAGAAAATTGTCTTAATGTTACCTTGTGTAAGTTCAGTATTCTCAGTAATTTCTTACAATTCAGTAGTAATTTCGAACTTTGTCACAACTACCACCTTACTGATTCCCCAGATTAACCAAATTAAGGCATTCTTTAGGTTACAACCATGACCAAACCATTAGGCAAACCCAATATAGACATGCCTTTTACTACCCGTAGTAAAGCCTTATGAGGCAGTCGCTAGGTAAACCTAATTTAGAAATTTTTTAGAGTTGGCTAATTAGGCTACTACTACACATTCATACATAATTTAAGCTAACCTCACTATTTCCCAGTTAGGGTTGAAAGTATATTTAGGCATGCCTTAGAAAAATTCTAGTCGGGTAAGGATATGATAGTTTTTTATATATATTTTGTCAAACTCTGAGAAGAATACTAAGGTTTTAGTCAACAAAAATCACCGAATGATACCCAAGCAAACACTTGTGTTTGCACAGCTCATTTGCGCAGAGTTTGCGAGTGTAATTGCCATTCCCTTTAAAAGAGGGAGCACTTGGGAGTGGCAGTTGTTCGTTGCCGGTTTGGTTTGCACATTCTTCGTACCCAAGCATCAGTTATTGAACTGAATTCTTCTCAGCATTACTAATTACCCGCAGAGAGTACTTTTGTTAAATATTTAATAAGCAGTGACTAAAATATAACGACTGTTACATTCCATTTTAATGTATGTAGAGATGAATGTTTTCTTCTATATTCCTTATTTTTATGAATTTAGCGAGCAGAGGTTTTCAATTTCCAAATGGCATGCAATTGACAACTTCATCAACTTTGCATTGAATGTAATACAGTAAACACGCGGTAATCCAGCCCCTGGCTGATACGGCGCCCCTTGCAATCAGACATACCAATTGCGTACTCTAAGTACCGATTTTATATCACCATTTTCACGATTTGCAGAATTACAACGTACTTCATTTTTAAAAAGTTCCGGATTACGAGGGCTCGGTGGCAGCAGTCTACAGTCCGACAAATTTGATAATCCGACACCGGCTTGCAAAACGTTTGTTGGATTACCGCGCGTTGGCTGTACAAGAATTAAAAAGCAACAAAAAAGCAGCAGCTGATGTTTACTCTACAAACTAACGGCTTAAGCCTTGTGCGTATCCTTTTGTTCGTCATGTGTTTGTTTCTTTATTTGTTGGTTTATTTACGGATGTATGGCTCTTTAACTGTCGTAGCCGCTCTACAAAAGCGAACCGCCAACGAGTTGGCAAACACAAAGTAACTCTAATCTATTATTATTACAATTGCGCAAACTAACACAAGCACCGTAACACTCACATACATACACAAATGTATTTGGAGGCTAGCGCTTGAAAGCTTACACTTGAGTGTTATGCTTCAATTACGTATTTTTATTTTATTTAATTTTATTATACTCTGTTTTAGTCCTTCGTTTTAGATTTTTATTTATTTCTTAGGAGTGTCCATAGTCCAATCGACGCCAATTATAATTCATTGAAGAGCAGTTTTTTGTGTAATGCACCTGTATGTAGTACACACAGACATATTGTGTTTCAATATAAATACAGCTTTGTATGTGTAATGCTTTTGTGTTCCCATTTAAATAACGTAGGACTTGGTTTTTTTCCACAATTATTTCAAATTACGTTTTATACTCAATTTATTTCTATTTTTGTAATGGTGAATTTGTTCATGCATTAAAGCTTGCATCAAGGATTAAGGCACCCAGTAGGAGGAAACTTATGAAGCATGTCCTACATTTCAGTTTCGAGTGAAATTCATCTGAAATTCATGTGATTTCGTTTCATTTTCACTAGGAAGTGATGTGTAGAACATGCCCGATTCGTTTGGCCGAATCTCTAATATACACATTATATGTGCATTAAAATGATCTTATGTATATATGTACATATCTATGTTCCCGGTGAGCTAATACGAGTATACCAATCACAATAGAACATTGGTGAATTATTGTGCATGCGTCCAGAAAGGTTTCTAACATCAACAAAAACTGGGCGTGGCACCTCCCATCTTGAGAAATTTAAGAAAATTATTAAATTATAGCATCTATCCACAACTATAAGAGGTAAACATATTCACACAATCGGTTAGGTGCGTGCTCGAGGAGGCTTATGTGTTTTTTGAACCCGGTAGGCAGCGTTGTGGTCAAAATATCTTAGAAAATTTGTGTATCTCAGTAACCATGAAAAGTACCGTTGGTTGGGTGCTTGAAAAAATTTATATATTTCTCGGTTCTGAGCTTAGCTCGGAAAAATGGGAGTAGCACTCCCCCCGTATAAGAGGAAAATCAAATTCATCGTATCTCTTCGACTATTTGACGCAGATGAATGTGACTTAGTACAAAAAAGTACGGGCAAAAACAAGTTTCAATTCAAAAGTTGGACGGTACCACGCCTCCCATATGAGAAAAAACTAAAATTTATAATATTTCAGCAACTTAGTATGTGAAGCAGTTGATGAAACATAAATAATATTGACAAATACTATAACCACATTAAACTTATCGCCACACCTACCAGTAAGCGCAAAACAACGTCTGCCAGCTTTATTGGTACATAATAAAAGTCATATCCAAAATTCATTCATTATCAGTCGCAGGGATCAAAAACCTCTGCTATCATGTTCATTATTCGATAATTCAAACTTTTGAAGCAATAAACTTTTTTTTTTAAAATCGGGGACCAAATAAACCCACTGGTTCTTAGTGCATAAAGAGGCCTGCTTTGTTACATTAATTTCATTTTACTATATGTACTTTTGTCTTAAAAACATTTTGAATAATGAAGAATACTGCGTTCCCGACTTCCAATCACTTAAGGGGATTTCAGTAATTTAATTGCACAAAGGTTTTATTCTCCTGGGTTCGTTTGTACCTAAGTACTATGTCCTTCCAATACCACACGAACTTATAAAAGATTACATTTATATACGTTTGTAAATTAACACATACCCAGCCAATGTTTGGAAGATTGTTGAATTCCTCAGGCAATGTATTTAAACCTCTTTCAGCAGGTAAAAATCGAAACTAATTTTTTAATTGCATGTTTTTAGGCATTTAATAATTTTTTTTGTATTTAATGCATGCAAACTATTAAATATCCACGCGACTTTCGCGGATAAAAACAGAAATTAAGCAATAACTTCGAGTCCAATTGTTTAATACAAACTTTTTTAACTCGCTTTCAACAGAAATCGTTTGAAACTCTTCCTTATGTTTCATAACACGACGCATAACACTCTGACAATTTCTTACGAAAATTAGGATATGATCTCGCCGCATTTATTATAATTACAATGTCGATTAAAATGTGACGCTTCCGCGCTTACAAATGTTGACTGGGTATGTAAACATGAATGTACATAAGTACATATGTATGTATAACTTGCACATACACATTGAAGCCTCAATAAAAGGGCAAAAAAAGTTGATTGATTGTTGTTTGTGAATTTTTTGTTTTTGTTGGCAGTTGCCTAAAAAATAACGTGACTTCTCTACAGCGTAGGCATATTTTGTTTTTGTTTTATTTCAGCTGTGTGTGTGTGTGTACCTACTTGACATAGATATTTTTATTATGAAAGGACATTTTTAGGACATGCGATATAAATTTGTCTCTATTATATTATAATAGTGGTTTTCTAAGCAGATGTTTAATGCGTGAAATTGAATGTCCTTCAGGGTTGTACAACGCCCTCAGCAAAGTTGTTGATGTTCTTAAGTAAAACGTTTTGGTGCTTTTTGCTTTTTGTGTTCATTTTGATGTTTTTATATATAAATGTTGACATGTGAAGACTGCGATTAATGACAGCTATGCAAACAAGTTTTGCAGTTTTGATATCAGCGTGGATACATAATTGATTTTTAAGGTCCGTGCTGAACTATTTTCAGTAAGTGTTGAATTTTCGAAATAATTTGGGTGACACCAAATACTAAACACTTAGCTTTTGCTTAGATTCTCCAAGTTTTGAGCTTTCAGAAAAAAATAGCAGTGAGAAACTGTTTTGATGCATACATCAAAACCCATAAGGTCGAATAAAGAATGCCCCGATTAGAGTGCACTTTTTAAATTTTGCATAATTTTGTTTTCGTGCAAGTGGCAACTCTGAAATTTGACAGCTGTAACCTATGATTGCTCCGATTATTAAAAATGGAGAGCTATACAAAAGAGAAACGCGTTACCATTGTGAAAGCCCATTACAAAAATGGGTAATAGAGCAAAGTGAAGTGAATGCCGATTTATCGAAAAAAAGTCATCTTCACTGATGAAGCGCATTTCCATATGAATGGCTTCGTTAATAAGCAAAACTGTCAAATTTGGACCTAAAAAAACCATGAGAAACAAATGCACCCACAACGAGCAACTATCTGGAGCGAATTTTTTTGAAAATGAGGTCGGAATTGTAGTGACTGTGAACGACATTCGCTTTAGGAACATGATAGCGAAGTTCTGGTGGCTCCAACTGAGCGGTATAGATCTGGACGACATGTGGTTTTAGCAGGACGAACCACCAGCCACACCAACAATCAATTTATTGAAGCAATGATTTCCAGAACAAACATCTCACGAAATTCTGATGTCAACTGGCCACGAAGATCATGCGATTTAACGACATGCGATTTCTTTCTTTGGGGTTTTGTGAAATCTCGGCTTTATGTGAATAAGCCAGAAATAATTCCTGAGCTCAAGGCTGAAATCCAACGCATCATTGGTGAGGTACAGCCAGATCTTTGTGAAAAAGCCATCGAAAATTTCATGAACGGAGCAATGGTCTGTCATCAGAGCCACAGTTGTCATTTGCCGGATATTTTATTCCATGCTTAATCGGAACATGTCTATTTTACAAGGCAGTAAAACTCTAAAATTATTAAACAAAAAAGGGCACTCTTATTGGGACATTCTTTATCAATGTATTGGCTTTATTTTTACTGTGGTTACCTGTTAAAAACCGAATTTCAAACCTCAAGCAAAAAACAAATATTTCTTATGTGAATAATTTATTCTTGAAATTCTTTTTCAATTGAACGGTATCTAATTAGATAGTTCAAAAAAAAAAAAAATAAATAAATTAGCTTTACTTACATTTAAAGAATTAATATTTGGATTGTACGCTCATCACCTTAGGATATTTCTATTAATTACTTTTAGTTTGTCCTATTTCTCCTTAAAATAATAAGCACTTTAAAAGGACATTTCACTGCTACAGAAGTAAAATAAATTGGATTCCAAAAATGCAACTACTTCACATACAATTCAGCTCCAAAACAAATGGTTAGCAACCAATTATAATTGAAATTCAATTACAGAGCAAATACAAAATGAATTTGTAAACAATTAAATTAAATGAATTTGTTATCCTTTGTAAGGACACTTATGGCAAATCTATGATAATATGATATTCCTTTAATGGAGGTAGCATAGTGCATAGCTTAATTTGCTCAATTATTTCTGCAAGCGCTCATGATTAGTATAGATAATATTGTTGTTGCATTCCAAAGTATGCCCAAGGCACTGACATTCTAATTTTGGCCCCTCAGCCGACACAATTCTGACGTCCAAAAAGAAAACTTTCTCAAGTTTAAAGCAGACTTTTAGAAAGTTTCTTTTCTGTTCTGCTTTCTAACCTCTGGTATAATTTAGCAAATTTGTTATCACAACCGAAGTATATTTTTGTTGGTTTTCAGTTCTTATACTTTAAATTAATGTGCAAAAGCACAGCAGTGTTGCCAAGTGCTCATAAAAAGGAATGTATTTTCACAGGGTTGCGCAAAATTAAACTTTACTCTTTTTAAAGTGCAGCTTTCAAAAGAATAATTTTACTGACCGAAACAGAAGAGATTTTTCATGATCTTTTACGAAATTCCTTTACGTATATTAGTTTTTAGTTTGAAGATGCCCACTAACTTATTGACATACACTTTTTCTTTCAATTAGATCATAAAAAAAAATGGTCGGAAGCGATTAAGTTCCGTGAAGATGACGGTAAGTGAAAGTAGCTGCTGCGCAAAACAATGCGTTCGCCGTTGATGTCCTTAAAAAATGTGACAATTACTGCTTGTGGCTTAGCTTTCGCAGAAATATGTGCCAGTGATTCTTTCGGTCGATACATTCCATCTAATCGGCAGAATAACATATATGAGCATTCTTTAAATACTTTGTAATTTTTATACCCTACACAGAGGGTATAGTCACTTTGTCATTCCGTTTGTAACGCATAGAAGAGGGCGTGGCAGGTATGAAAAAGTATATATATTCTTGATCAGCGTCACCACCTGAGTCAATATAGCTATGTCCGTCTGTCTGTCTGTCAGTCTGTGTGTCTGTGTGTCTGTCTGTTGAAATCAGGTTTACGCGAAAACTAAGCAAGCTAATTGAATGAAAATTGGTACACAGCTCAAACTTTCTTGCAAGCTGCTAGCATATAAAAATGGGCGAAATCGGTTAACGGACACGCCTTCCGCCCATACTCCATGTAAATATACCCAAGTCCATTTTGAAAAAAAGTTGCTGCGATTTTGATGAAAATTGGTGATTTGGTGAAGATGAGAACAAAATTAAGATTAGACTAGATTTTAAGTTTGCACAGACTCTTAAAGGGGTGTGGCACAGCCCGTAAATTTAACTTTCATAACGCCATAGCTCGTAAACCGTGCAAGATATTGTGATGAAATTTGTTACACGAATACAGATCTTATAAATCTTGAATTGCGCATAAAGTGGGCGGAATTTTAAAAGTGGGCATGGCACTTTTAAGCAATTGAAAATTTGGATTTCGTATATCTCCAAATTGGCACATACGATTTTCATAAAAATTTTAGGAATGATACCACTGAAAGTAGTCATCAATAAAAGTTTCGTGAATATTCTGGAAAATTTTGTTGAAGGGCGTGGCACAGCCCACAATATTTATAAACGTTATAAAAAGAGAACTAACAACGCAATCGCTATGAAATACTCGCTAAAAGGTGTCTTCCAGCAAAATTTTGGTACAATAAAGCCGGTTAGTGTGGCACCTCTAATCGTTTTCCCTTCATTGTTTATGAGGATATTTTTAGGACAGTGTACATGATAACTTGCGAAATAAACTTTGTAAAATTTTTTTTTCTGAGTGAATTTACAGCTATTTACAGCTATTTGGAGACACTGTACCCAAGCAGGTACAGTGGATAAGAATGACCTAAATAAGGTATTTAATTGCGTTCAGCAAACGCAAGTCAAAATAACTGTCCGTTGGTTTTCAAAATAATATTCAGTGATTTTTGTTCGTTAGTCTTTTAATTCTCCCAATCTTGTTTGCAAAGTCCTCAAAGTAAATATAGTACACTCCAGTTTATATTACCTTTAATATTGAGCATTGTTCATAAATCCGAGGTTTATTTATAGCCAAGGGTCTCCTAACATTCAGCTTAATTCCATTTTTTGTTACAGATAAGAAAATTCGAATTTTTTTTTAAATAAATCATATGAATAATCGAGGGTTTATACAAGTTTTCAAGCTAAGCTTATAATCGAAGGTCTATATAACCAATTATAAATATAATCGAGTGTTCCCACTGTATAAAAAATAAAATTATTTTTTAACCAAAAATGTCAATCAACGTCACCCTGTTTTAAACCATCGTTATATTCTCAGACAAACAGAAAGCGACATGTCGATTTGAAGAATATATTTACTTTTGAATACCTGCCATGCTTCAATATATACGCTGGGAATGTTGGGATAAATTGAATATACCCTGTGAGTGTAGGGCTTTAAAGTCTTCAGAAAATTAGTTAAGATTTTATTGTAACTCAGAAAACTGTACTGCATGCAAATGGGAAAAGAGAAGCTTAAGCAAATAATTACAAGGATCGATTATTGCTCGGTCAAAAATTTCAATGGACAAAGTGTTTTATTTACTACTAGTAGTACGCGCGGCTCGCACAAAAATATAAAAAAAAGTTCGAAGTAACCTTCTTTAGCACAAATATGTTGTTGCAAAAAAAAATTGATAAAATCGGTTCAGTATATTTTGTGCCAAAGCGTTACAAACCATTTCCATATATACAATTTCATATTAACGGTATAAATAGAACCAAGGTTATTGTATTAATTTTACTTGTATGAAACTTCGTTACATTACATTGGAAACAAATACTCTATGTATGGTATCTTGCAAGTTATTTTTACAATGGGATGTTCCACGCCATATAATTACATTCAACTGATTTTTCGATTGAAAGGTGCTTTTAAATTATTTCCTCATTTTTCATAGTGGTTTTATTATAATTTGTTGGAAATCATGATAGCGTTAAGTTTTAGCTGCTGTTTATGTTCAAAATTCATTAATTTCTTAACAAAATTTTAAGGATTATTTTTCAATGGAAGGTACCACACCCACGTTTTTAATTCACTGACTTAGAAAGTATAAATTAAAGTTTCTATAGAATATCCCACAATAATTGTTAAGGGTCGATAAACTAACATATGAAAAATGCTTTTATTTTTATTTTCGATCTTAAGAACTTCTTTCTTTCTTTCTTCTTTTTTTTTGTTCGGTTCAAAGTGAAACTGTAAAAAAAGAAATATTATTTCTTGAAATGGCTCTTTTGTTTAACTTTGTATGTTAAGCTGTCGCGCAAAGAAACAAATTGTCATTAGCGAAAGGAAATAATGTGACATAGTAAAATGTTTGTGTGCTAACGGTATTAAAAAAAAACTAGTAAAGGTGTTATCTTCGGCCAGGCCGAAACTCACATACCCTACACTGCATGGAAAGTACTTTTTAAATAAATGTTAAAAATATGTTGAAGAGGTTGAATAAGTCGAAAATAATGTAAAAAGGTTCAAAAATGTTTGAAAGTGTTGGAAAAAACTGAAAATGTTGGAAAAATATGAAAACGATTAAAGAAAGTTGAAAGAAATTGAATAAGTCGAAATATACTAGGTGTACAAATATGAAACCGGTAATGACATCTAGCGGTCGATAGCCGTATATGTATGAGCTTCCGAACCGCACCAAATGTCTTTATTGTTCATTCTGTCATCTGTTAACAATATTCAGTTCACAATTTTTCAAGTTTCATACAACAACGCATTTTTTCCGCTCGTAAAGATGTCGAATTTTGTGCCTGAAAACTCTCATTTGCGGGAAGCATTGATTTTCTGTTTCCATTTGAAGAAAAACGCTTCTGAATCGCATCGAACGCTTGTTGAAGCTTACGGCGAGCATGCTCTTGGTCGTACACAGTGCAATGAGTGGTTCAATAAATTTAAAAGTGGTGATTTTGATGTGATAAATGAGGAGCGTGGCCGGCCACCGAAAAAGTTTGAAGACACCGAATTGCAAACATTATTGGACGAAGATGATGGTCAAACGCAACAACAGCTCGCTGAACAACTTAATGTGACACAACAAACCGTTTCCTTGCGTTTGAAGGCCATGGGAAAGATTTTAAAGGTCAGTAGATGGGTGCCACATGAACTGACCGACAGGCAGCAAGAAAACCGAAAAACCACTTGTGAATTGCTGCTCGCCAAGCAAAACAAAAAAGGTTTTCTCCATCGAATCATCACTGGCGATGAAAAGTGGATTTATTTCAACAATCCCAAACGAAAAAAATCATATTTGAGCCCCGGCTAACGACCGAAATCAACGCCAAGACCAAATCGCTTCGGCCGAAAGACAATACTGTGTATTTTCTGGGATCAGCGTGGTGTTATTTGGTATGAGCTACTAAAACCAGGTGAAACAGTTACTGGTGCACGTTACCATCAACAATTGATCGCTTTGAACCGTGCTATACGTCAGAAGAGGCCCGAATTTCAACTTCGTCATGACAAAATTGTATTCCAAGATGACAACGCATCGCCACATCGAGCAACGGTCAATAAAAACTTGGTAGAATCGTACAACTGGGAGCCCCTGCCCCACCCGCCGTACTCACCGGACCTGTCGCCATCCGATTACTATTTGTTTTCATCGATGGGACACGCACTCAACGATTCGCTCTTCAATTCTTACGAGGAAGTGCAAAAATGGCTCGATGAATGGATAGCCTCAAAAAACAAAGATTTTTTTTGGCGAGGAATCCATAAATTGCCTGAAAGATGGAAAAGATGTGTAGCTAGCGAGGGGAATTACTTTGAAGATTAAATTTGGAACTATTTTCGCAAAATGAACGTGTTTTTTGAATAAAAAATTACCGGTTTCATATTTGTGCTGAAAAATTGATGAAAAAGTCAAAAGAATAAAGAAAATGCCGAATGAAATTGAAGGAGAAAGGTAAAAGATTGAAAATGTCAAAAGAATATGGGAAATGCTGAAAAATATAGAATAGAAATGAAAAACACGAAATATTCCACGCCCACTTCTACAATTCCGCCCACTTTTGGTTCAATAAACAAACCAAATTTTAGCACAATAGCTTATATAGTTTGCGATATGTGCCGTAATTATTCCTAAAATTTAGGGCGGTAACACACCCACTGATGCAATCCAGTCCGATTTTGATCCAGAAATAGCTTCTCATAAACAAACCTCTTACACCAAATTTCAGTATGATTGCTCATATATTTCGATAGTTATGCCACTTAAGATATTTTAAGTGTATGCGAGGTGCCACGCCCACTGTTGCTATTTTGCCAGCTTTTGATTCATATGTACTTAATACCCAGTAAACCACTTACATCAAATTTCAGATCAATTGCTCCAATAGTTCACTTAAAATAGCACTTATTACTTTATGTTAATGAGGGAGGTGCCACGCCCACTAATGCAATCTTGTCAAGTTTCATTTAATTCCGAAGCTTATAGTAACCGGCACCTCTACACAAAATTTTATGAAGATTACTCTCATAGCACACTATCTATAACATTAAACGTATTGCCACACCCACCAAATTGTGCCAAAATTTTACAAGAAGACACCTTTTAGCACGTATATCCGTCTTATTAAATTTCATAACGATTGAGTTGTTAGTTCTCTTTTTATAACGTTTATACATATTGTAGGCTGTGCCACGCCCTTAAAAGAAATTTTTCAGTACATTGAGGTAGCTGGTATGTTTGACTACTGTCAGTGGTATCATCCCTAAAATTTTAATGAAAATCGTACGTTCCATTTTGGAGATATACGAAATCCAAATTTTCAATTGCTAAAAAGTGCCACGCCCACTTTTACAATTCCGGCTAATACCAAATTTCATCACAATATATTGCACGGTTTACGAGCTATGGCGTTATAAAAGTTAAAATTTAGGGCTGTGCCACGCCCCTTTAAGAACTCTTGCAAACTTTTTTTTGAAAATGAACTTGGGTATATTTACATAGAGTATGGGCGGAAGGCTGTGTGCCAATTTTCATTGAATCAGCTTGCTTAGTTTTCCCGTAAACTTGATTTCAACAGACACACACACCGACAGACAGACAGACACACGCTGATCAAGAATATATATACTTTTCCATGCCTGCCACGCCCCATTCTATGCGTTACAAACGGAATGACAAAGTGAATATGTATACCCTCTGTGTAGGGTATAAAAAAAACAAAAGGAACAAAGAAAACTTTTTCAACAAATATTTCCGTGTGTAAATTGGTAACAAGCTTGTAAATTTGTAGCAACATTTAAAATGTGAATTTTAAATAAATTTGTTTTAAATTAAATATTAATTCGGTAATACTCTTTGTAACTGGAAGCCCTTCGCGTAGTAATTTTGATTTGAAATGAACAAAAACTGAAGGGAGCTACATTGTAGTGATTTTCTATTTTACTGCTGTTGCTTTAGTGTTGCCGCACGCGTTTCCTTTCACTGCTCCACGTACTTTTGCCCCACCGAAATTTATCGCAAGCAAAAAAGTTGTTCATTTTTGTTTGACTTGCCGTAGGGAAAATGAGTAGTTGATGGCTGCCTGATTTCGGTTCAAAGCAACCTAACTCAATCCAACGACCTCGTCATTAACTACTAAAAATTACAACAGAGTACTTTAACGAGGCGTCTTACAATGCGCTTCAAATTATTATGAAGTGTTTGCAATTATTTTGCCATTTATTGCTGAATGTTGTAGCAAAAGCAACAAAAATATTGGCAGTGATGGTTCTAGCAATATGCTGCCGGGCATTACAACTGAAGTATGGAGGCAGATACCTTTGGTGAATTTTGTTTTTGTTCATTTTGAAAGTGACAGAATGTCAGTTGAACAGTAAAGTGGTAAGGCACCAAGACAAAAATAGATAAATTCGGTTGCAGTGGTTGATTTTTTTGTTATTTTGTTTTGTTATATTCCGAAGCAGCATTTTGGGCCCTTATCTTTCGCTTATAGTGTTGTCTTACGTTTTATTATTGTTGTGCTAGCTAATGTCAGAAAAGTTGTTATTTTTATTAACATTTACTGCATTACCATTAAAATGTATTTGGAAAGTGTAAAAGTTTTTTGTTCCAAGATCTCACCAAAAACAAAGTCTTTAGATTGAATTAATTCATAGAAGTAGCAGTGATTTTAAGATGGAGCAAGACTGGTTCTTTACGTTAAAAAAATTTGTATGAATTGCAGGAAATATGTTCAACCCTCAACTTCTGGTGATCAGGATTTTTTTAAGGATATTGCTTCTGCTGTCTCTACTGTACATTATAGAATAAAAAAGCTTTGAAGTGGCCATGGTTTAGATCTCTTTAAAAAAAATGTCAAAAAGAAAAATGTATCATGAAGTAAAGGTGCTGTGAAGGGAAAGTGCAAAATGTTCTTTTAAGCTCAATGGCATGTACCAAGGAATTTAGTCTCACGATGTCGGTTTTTCTCTCAAGCAAGTTTCGGAATTACTAATGCGTCGGAATTCTTATGATTGATTCCAAGATTGTTTTATGACGAGCTAGAACTTTGTGCAATCGTTTGTGTCACGCGTTATAAGCTTTCACCCAAAATCGCAGTTGAAGCGCTGCAATACTGCAACGAAAAGCCTTTCAGCAGTTTGTGTCGACAGTAAAAGTAGACCGTAAAGCATGTCTACATAGCAGTATTGCGCAGGTAATCAGAGCTTCACGAATAGTTCTGAAACCTTTGGTTTTTAAATAGATATCTTTTATTGATTCAAACAAAAAGCGACTAAGTAGTACGGCGATGCTGGACAATTGAAGTAGTCATCAACAAATTGTAGCAAAATAAGCAATGAAAATGCAATAGGTTATAAAAAAAAATTAATGCATGGAACTAAACCGAAACAATAATTCTTTAAATAAAAGTTTTTACATAGTTTTTGAGTAGATATGAACTACTTTCCCCAAAAAGTAAAAGAACATGACACAACTTTAGACTTTCTTTGGCGGCGACTTAAGGTGAAGCCCCTGCACAACTTGAAGAAATATGAACAACTAATGGAAGTCCAAAAACCTGTCTTTTTGTTCACTTAAATTTAGCACAAAATTTCAAATTATTTTTAGCTCCTCCTCTTTAACTCGGATTGAAAAAAAAATATGCAAAAGACGATTGGAGCAAAGATTTAGCTTCGAATCCTATTTTCTTTGGGGTCCCCACTCAAAGTAGGCGAGATTAGAATAGTTGGCGTGTCATCAATTGATAATATGCGATGAGGAAGTAGGACTAATTCATAGAAAAGTAAGCTTTGCATATGCAATAATATTTGGGCACTTACAGTGATAATTTTCAATTGAGACAATTGCACATTTAATAGATCCAATTGACCTATGAGCAGTAACGATTAAGGACGAAATTTGTTGATTAGAAAATATTCAATTCAATTAAATTTTATTCAATATTCAATATTATACTTAACAAAAATAGCTTAACAATTAGATTTATACTTATAATACATTTAATATAGAATCGAGACTACAATCTGTAGCTCAGAGGAGCTAGAAGCGATTGCAGCCAATACCCTACCTAATAAAATACACAAAAAATCATTACATAGTATATAAAATATTATTGTTGAGTTATAAACTTAATAACGAGATGAGGGGTCACAGTTATATGTGTAGCAAAAAGGTACGCTATATTAGTATAATTTATAAGATGCGATATTTTTTTACAATTTTATTATTGCATTACGTGCAAAATTCTGTCTAAGTCTTCATAGCTACAGTTAAATAGCCAGGATTTTACTCTTTTGAGAAATAAAACCTTGGTCCGAATAAGTCGAATATCTTCTGGTAAACGGTTAAAGATTCTTGGTGACACAGAAGAGTAGCAGTTCAAATATATTTGCAAATTATGATGAGGGATTTCAACTAAATTTTGTAAATTGGTTCTCAAGTTATAATGCAATGAAAATTCCCTGTTCCCTAAATAACCAGAATTTTTGAAAAATAGTTTAAGAACTTTGTAATAATACAAATGTTTCAGCGGCAAAATTGGCAATTTCTTAAAAAGACCAAAACTTCTTTCATAGCGACATTTATTACATAATAAACGAACAGCACACTTTTGTAGGTTAAAAATAGGAGTGATTTTATTTTTAAGCGTCCCACCCCAGCAGGTTAAATCATATTCCAGTTTCGAATTAAAAAGGGAATAATATATGCATGTTAAAAGCTCCGAGGAGCAATAAGTCTTAAGCTCATAAAGCTGGCGAATTGTATTCCTGAAATGCCTTCTTAACTCACTACAATGCATAGACCAATATAACTTAGAATTTAGCCATACTCCTAGGTATTTATAGGAAGCTACAGACTCAATTACAAAACAATTAGATGAGCATTGCGCATTGCCAACAAATGTCATGTCGTTACATGCTTTATTATATGCAGTGCATAATTTAGGAAATTTGCCACAGTAAGGTCCATGGTAGCGAAGTTGACCAAATGGAACCTCATATCCAGAGCCATTAAAAATCATGAGTTTAGTTTTATAACTAATAACTAGTCTATGAGCTTTGAACCAACTGCTCAGTAGGTCTACATGATCCAAATTCGAGTATAAATCAACTAGAGATTTACTAGTTAGAGAGCACGCTATGTCATCAGCAAACACAGTCATGGAGCTTTTTAATTTTAAAGAAAATAAGGAGTTGATATCAATGAGAAACAGGATCCCAAAACAGAGCCTTGTGGGACACCTAATCTCAAGAACATATGGGAACTGATATTTACACCAACTTTTACAACTTTCTGTCTATTTTATAAATACGAAGCAAACCAAGAAAACATGAATCCTCGGAAAACACACTTATAAAGTTTGTCCAACAATATTTTAGGATGAACTGTATCGAATGCTTTCGTTATATCTACGAACAATGCCGCAGTTAACATACCATCATTCACACCATTATAGATATGAGAGCAGAAATTTTGTAGAGCATCTTCAGTTGTCATATCAGCACGAAAACCATATTGACTTTTGTTGAAGAACTTAATTTTGTCAAGAAATTAAAGGATTCTATTTTTAATGGATTTTTCACACAAAAGTGAAATTGGTCTGTAGTTATTCATACAACATCGTTCACCTTTCTTAAATAGAGGTAAAACAACCGCCTTTTTAGAAGTTCAGGAAAAATGCCGGAGTTTACGCTAAAATTGATAATATACGATAGTATGTCTGCAATATTAAAGGAAATTTTTTTAACAACGGAGCTTGAGAAGCAATCATAAGTTGAGGAATTTGAATTTTTAAGGGACATGATGAGTTTATATACCTCAAATGAGGAAGTGGGCAAGAACATAAAACTGTTTGGATACAATTTATCATTAAGAAAGCAATCACAGCAAGAGCGGTCATTAGTTTGAAAATTTGCAACTTTTCCACCAATATTAGCGAAGAAGTTATTTAAACCCTCAGCCATTTTCATGCATTACTTACGATGATAGTTTTAAGTATTTTATAAAGTGGACGTATTTAATAATGTCTTTTGTTGCGCAACGTACATTTATGTTATTCGTTTTTTTCTGTCGATAGTCACGAATTTTTTCAGCATTAGTCTTCGACATGCTTGAAAAAGGTTTTTTTTTTTAACAAACCTTTTCGCAAGCCTTCGTGACACACAGGCGCACATTCAATAAACATATAAAGCAAGCAATGTAATTTTCCTCGCTATGACAAGGTTTTGGTAGTTGACCAGTACATTGCTTGAAAAAATAGGAATCCTTTCCATGCCTAGCTCTCAGCTTTTGGTTAACCGATGTTGAAGCTGATAGTTTTAGCTCACTCTGCTAGATCAGTGCTTTAGTTTTTTATATAAATATTTGTTGATGTAAGTAGTTATTCTAGATATCGGCTAAAAATGGTGCACCGTTGCGCGCTTTATAACGTATACCTAATATTTAAATCCCAGCCTCGCTTAAGAGGTAAAAAATTAAATTTTTGTGTGGGTAAAACTTGATGAGGTTTTGTTATTTTTTCTTCTTAATTAACACGTTGGCAACATCACACAGGCAATAGGCAAAAGTTCAAAAAAATATGATGTTGAAAATAAAAAATTGTTTTGTATATGTAATGCTTCCACAAAAAAAAATGTAACAAAAATTTTTGGATTTGCTGATTCTAGCAAAAGCTTTGGAGGGTGAATCTTTCCAAGCACGAAATTAGTTGCATAAGACTAGTATTCTTAGGCTATACATTAACAATTCCCAAAAATACGTTTATTACTCGATTCTATTCAGTTAAACAACATTTGGAAGAGTGTAGATACAGGAACAAACAAAACAAAAATTATTTCAGAATGTTTGTTTACAAATTAGAGAGAATACAATAACAAAATTAGTTTTAGCGACTGATAATTTATTATATTAAGAATTATTACATTGAACTTGCAGTCATTTCGCAAAGACCAATATTTCAACAAACATGACAAAGAACAATTTAACCTGGTAATTGGTGACATATGTTTCGGCTATTACCACATATATACACATTCTCATATGTATATACATAGCACCATCAGACCAGTTATTGGTTAATGTTGTACATGGGATCGAACCCCTGACCGTTCTTGAATTGCGATGTTATTTTTGACGGTCGCTCTTAATACTTGAGCTGTTGGGGACATGACCTTGAGGCTATGCAAACAAGCGAGAAAGTGACAAGTATATAGATAACAAAAAATGGAACATTGTGTGTGGATTGAAATAGATAAGCGCACATTGTACACCTCAAGGTCATGTCCCCAACAGCTCAAGTATTAAGAGCGTCATCACGTAGATCAAGTAATCGCCGTATATATGATATTATTGAAAATAAATCTATTGAATAACTGGAATATGCAAATAAAATTCACTTTATTCACTAACGCCTTCCCATGGTACGAGTATGTATCCCCATACCACTACGGGCTACTTTCCACTCTTCACACTCTTCTATTGCAGGGCTGTGTTCGTCCTCAGTCAAGCTTTATTAGACCCATGGTTACATGGTTTAAGCTTTGCCGCAAAAAAATTACGCCTCTCTAATATAAAGTGGAGATTAACTTTGAAGTGTGGACAGTTGCCCGTTATGGTATGGAGATACGTACTCGTACCATGGAAAGGCGTGGGTGAATTGAGAGTTTTATATTATGACGAAAATGTTATATTTAAAAACTCTTCAAAACGAATTGAAAAAAAGTACTCAGAATTTCGGCTTCACTGATGCTCAAAAAGCCGAAAAGTTAAGACACAAATCATATCAGGACAATGATACTAATCCGAAAACACTCTTATGCATGTCCTAGGTGCTGTTTAATTGCAGTAAAGTGATGAGAATATTATCCCAAAACCCCGATATGATGAACCCAATTGAAAATTAATGGGCACACTTAAAAAAAAAAAGTTCCAAAACGGGCTGCTAAGAATAAAAACGCTCAAATAAGAGATATTAAGGAGCAGTGGACAAAAAGATACCGGAAGGGCATGATTTACAAAAACTTATTGCATCTTTTCCAAGGAAGCTACAAGCCGTGATTCGTGGTGGAAACAGCAAGTATTGAACTTTTTCTAATAAGATATTTAGTTTCTCCATATGTCGCTTGCATTTTGCACAGAATTATTTGACACCATGAAATGGCTACTGTTTTCATTTATGTTACATAAACTTTTCTTTTTGTTTTTAACAAATAATTATTTTGTTATTTTTTAATGACGAATGAGTAAAAGAATTGAATATAAAAAAAAAATTTCAAAAAGTATATGCCTTTCTTATTTTAATACAATATTAAAATGAAAATTGTATTGCATAATTTACTTCGCAAGCAATTACTTGACAGACTGTATGTAATGTCGATTAATAATGCATAGTATAAAAAATTACTAAAATGCAAATTTAACTCTTTTAGAAAAGTTTTTAATTCATTGCCTGGAATATGGTTGATTCAATAATTTTCTAAATTTTGGTTGGATACCTATAATGTTATCATATTATGTTTTCAAACGACAGTCTAAGAAGTTTCCAATGAATTTCTCAAGTTTAAGGTAATACTTTCTTGTCTGCTTGTAAGCCCTTAAGATAAGCACAGCAAAAATAAGAAAAATAATCCAGTTTCATTTTTTTTTTTCGAAGTTAATCTTTTAGTAAACACCCAACCTTTTCTTCTTCTTATTGGCCTTTTACACACGCGGGTAGACAGGCGCCTTTAATATCCACACAATCTACGTGAAGATAACAAAACAATTCAATGTCAATCAGACTGAAAAAAGCCAATTTTTTAGCTTGACATCCTTGAAAAACAAAAGTCGTAAAATAAATCCAAAGTGCGTCCTTTTTTGTATTTTAAATCCTTTTATTTTTCACCACTTTGCATTTATGATTAATACTGATTGCCTAAATTTTTAACTGAGTGATGGAAATGATGAAACAACGAAAAAATATGTAAGTCACGTTGGATTATTTTCTTGATTTTGTTGAATTTACTAATGAAATTTATTGTTTGTTTGTAAAGAAACCCATAAATTTTTTATTGGTTGGTTTTCCGCTTTTAATGGGATCGAACTTTTTCAAGAGAATTTTATGTTTTTTTTTTTTTTTTCAATATTAAAACAACAATGCTATTACAAGAAATAAACAAACGCTGAACTGATTTTTCAGTTGAAAAACTCAATATTTAAAATAAGGAAATCGTTACAAAAAACGGATAGTTAAAAATTTATTTTATTTTTTTTTTTTATCAGAAGAACTTTGGCCTTATTCAGTTCTACAGCGTGACCAAAAATTTACGCAAGCAAAATGTTAATTGATAGAAAACACAGATTTTTAATTCAATATTAAACATTTTTAATTGATTCATAAAGTATACAGTAAAGAGCTACATATGGAATAGCATAACGGGTAAATGGCCTCCACGGCTTTGCTGGCGTTTACAGACTGTTTTGCATATCAATTTCCTCTTTCAAAGCATGGAATTTTGTAGCCGTAAATAGGGAGAAAATGAAAGTGCTAGGCATTGAAAAATTTTTAAGACAATCGTCAGTTAATACTTGGTGAATGATAAAAAACCTATAAAAATTTAAATTTGTATTAAGTTTAGTGGCACAGTGGGTTCGAAGTTGAACCTTGTACACCAAAAATGTTCCATAAAACTTTCTATAAAAGCAATTGTTAGATAGAACACTCTAGTTAACTTGTTTGAAGCAAAATGCAATAATGGAGCATATTGGCGGAAAGAACACTGTTTCCACTTTATAAAACTCTATATATTTTTTTATCGCCCTTCCATAAATATTGCAGATTTTTCAAAAATTAGAATGAAAAATGGTAAAAGTGGAAAATTTCCAAACTTTGACGGAAAATAAAAATGGCACATTACCCCAGATTGCGGAAATTTTGTTAATTTATGTGCTATTTTTCACAACTTTTTTTTTATGATTGTTTTTCTACTGCAACATTTGAAGGAAAAAATATTTTTATTTCTTCACATTTTGCAACGCTTAACAATAACACAGGCCGACAAAATTTGATCAAAATACATACCCAGAAACCAGACTTTCGATGCGCTGATTCCGAATCTGGTCGCAGAATTGGTCCATCACGTCAGGTTTTTGAGATATCCTAACCTAAAAGTGCCAAAAATGACGATTTTTCTCAATTTTGAGGTTAAATAGCTCTAAGGATTTTATTTTTCTTGGAAAACTATGAACGGCATCTTAAAGTACTAGTCTTCCTCTTTCAAATGCCGTTGAGTTTGTTTGAATATCTTATTTTTTCTCTGAGATATGGCATTTTGACAAAGATTGACAAAGACACAGACACAGAAACAGTGACAGACATACACAGACAGACACTGACGCAGATAAAAAATGCCATATCTCAGAGAAAAAAAAAGATATTCAAACAAACTCAACGGCATTTGATAGAGGAAGACTAGTTTTTTTTTTAAGATGCCGTTCCTACAAAAATCAAATCCTTAGAGCTATTTAACCTCAAAATTTAGAAAAATCGTCATTTTTGGCACTTTCGGAATCAGCGCATCGAAAACCTACGGAAATATATAATCTGGTTTCTGGGTATAATTTTTGTCGGCCTGTGTAATTTTATCAATTGTAAAAGCGCACAGTGTGAAGGAAGTTGTTTGAATTTGAGCAAAAGTTCCTTTAAGTAGAAGGGAATAGTGTCCGTGGACCAATTTTTTTTCATATTCACAAATTTTTGTTGTTTTCACATTAAAAACAATTGTACCATATTTCAAGAGTCTAGCGCAATTACTACTACATATAGTCGCCGTTTCACACAATCTCATCCACTGTGCGTCAGTGCTTCACCGAAAACCGATATATATCAATATCGTTAAAATAAATCGACGATAGCAATATAATCATTTCTCGTACGACCGAGGACGATAACGAGAAAGGTCTGACCGATATCTCGTTCTCGGCGATAATGTCATGTTTATCGTACGATAGGCACTAAATTATCGCCGAGAACGAAATTCAGCTAGAACTTCCACAATACAAAAACACACTTAAAACGCGATATCTTGGCGCCTACGGTAGCAGGTGTTTTGACATTCGGCGATAGGATCTTTGTCGTCTATGTTAAGTACCTCACGAAAGCTGAACGAGATTAGACATACAAGCGTGGCACCTTTGTAAAACAAAATTACTTAAAACCTCATATCTTGGCATCTATTGTAGCTACAGTTGTGGAACCGGATACGTAAATGAAAATTGTTTGTGCTAAGCAACTCGCTAAATATAAAAACGGTTGCCCAAAGGGTCATAGATCTTCGCGTTCAACAATAGCCCTTACAATGATAATCTTGGAACTTATGCCAACTTATAAAATTTTGTACATGGATCCAATTGTCTGCAGTAAAAACTGCGTAAAATGTAGACGTGGTTGTGAAAGGGACAGTGCACGGGAAAACCGCTGGTTCAGTTAGTTTTATGTACATGAAAATGTGAACGAGAATAACCGAGAATTATCGGCGATAACGAGACGAGAACGAGGCGATAACGAGACGAGAACGAGGCGATAGCGATACAGATTAAAAAATTCGCGTACGAGAATGAGTACGAGACTATAAGCTCGGCACCACCACGAGAACGATACGATAATTTTTGAATTATTACTACTGTGCGTGGATGGTCGTGGGCTTGTTGGCATAATCCTTAGATTTGAAAAATACGCAAAGAAAAAAGTTCAATGACGTTAAGTGACATGATATAGGCAGAAAATTCCGATCACCATAAAGAGAAATTACACGTCTATGAAATGACTCATGATATAAAGATGATTTTGTTCGTAAAGTCAGCATCAACTTGTTGTTTCATAATCCATTTAACGAATTCTCTTCACTGTCCGTGGTCAGGAGGCATTAAGTCTTGCGTCAATTGAACTTTGTCAGCATGAAGATGGAAATATTTCGTGACAATATGCTTCTCGACCACGGACAATACTCGACCACGTTGCCGAATTAATATCTCTGGTCTTTCAGCAACAGTCTCACTGTTTCGATACTTTGTTTAGAACGAGGTGTTAAAGGACGGTCAGAGTGCTGAATTCAAATCTCATATTTGGCCATCCTTACAAGGCAAAAAAAAAATATCAAGGCCATGGGGCGCATTTGCCTAACATTTTGTTTCATACTTCCGGCGCTCTTATTGAACCGCTTCATACTTTTGAATACACCCACTACTGGCAGGCAACTTGACTTTAAAAGTTAATAAAAATAAAAATCAACTGCGAATTCTCCCCCAAACATATGAAAACCAAATCTGATTTATGTGTTATTTCTTGCTCTATTTCGACCTTAGACTCAACCCAATAATTTCATTAAAACTTTGTAACAAACTCTAACATCAGATTCACATAAATCGTCGACAGCACCAGCGCTCATTTATTCTTTCCACCCAACAACAGAAAGAACACCTGCCAATAATATTCTGGCCTGCATCAGCTAGCGAGTAGCTTGAAAATGTCGGCATTTAAGTTTATGACTGCAGCTACCAGCAATAAAAAACATAAAAGAATCTTTGCCAAAGTATTTCCTTCCTGTCGATTTCCTTTCGATAAACTGATGATATTGAATTACAATGTTGGAAAGGACATTGGCACAGGTTACACGTACAAATGTGTGGAATTGGAATAAAAAGTTAAACATTGGCTATGACGCAAATAAAAAGGTTGTGCACAAAATATTACAAACAGCAGATTCGATTAAATGTTGTAAAAGTAATTCAATTCAATGCCATATGCAAAAAAAATTTCAAGTCGAACAATTTCTGTACTTTATTTACGACAATGAGACCTAACTCTGAGCAAGGGTTCATGTTCATCGTTTGAATTGTTTTAATGGGCGTAACGGCTAAAGTCATAAAAGTTGTTATTTTGTTCAAATTGACATGAAAAGTCCTTAGGTCGTAAATTGCTATAAGCTTTCTAGTCAGCTAAAAATGCGGATTAAAAACTAATCAAAATAAAATTGAACCTATGTATTCGTATTTAAGAAAGAAATGTACTTAAATTTTATGACGCTTAGCCCTTTCAATGTCACATGTGCATGGAGCAGCGTAATCTTGCTGCTAACAACCAACAGCAACCAACAATATACAGTGATGGAAATAAAGTGATATTATTTTTCAATATTTTTATTCGTCCTGCCAAAAAGCCAACGTTTAAAGAAAAATCAACGAAGCTAAAGCAATAAAACGCAGCATGTGTAGCAAAAGACCTTAAAATACTGCGAAGAAAGTTGCCTTTCTCAAACTCAACCTCATAGTGCACAATTTTTCCTTGAGTAAATTTTACAAGCAAATATGCATACTTATGTATATTAAAGTACAGTGGCGAGCACATGTGGATACATCCTGATCACATTTGACTTTGAATAGCTCTAGAGCCCTTTAAAATACATCAATCCCAACCAAATTTTGTTTGTTAAACTCTTTACTAATCTTAAAAAAATAATAAATAATATAAAAACATTCTTCAAAATTAGAAAGACATCATTAATTTTAATTCATATAACGAAATATCTTAATGTATCACCATTCAAAAACTATATGTTCAAAATAATATTTTTAATTATTTTTACTCCCAAGGAGCTTGGATTTAATCACATCACATTGATACTTTCAACCAGTTCCTTGATGAATTTGTGCGGAAAAATGGCCAACTTAGTTTGAACCTAGAAGTAGTCTTCGTTCCTTAAAGAATTATCATACTGTGCCGGTCTTTTTTTTGGCAAAGATCACAAATTTCGATGGGATTCAGATCTGGGCATTGAGCTGACTACTGCATCGTTTCAAATTAGTAGGTATTGAGTCAAGTTTAAGCAATTTTAGCGGTGTGTGCTAAGGTCTACATCCTGCTGAAAAATGATTTCGTCCTTTGGGTAAGCAAATCGAAAACGCAAAGATAACATTCGTATTTCATAATGCCATTAATTTTTACCACCGGCACGACACTCCATCAAAAGAAGCAGCCGCATTCATCAAGTTACTTCCACCATGTTTCATTGTTTCTTTCAATTGGTGCTTTTGCAATAGTTTATATGGAGGGTGTCAATAGCAGTGATTGCCATTTGAATGAAACCGGTTAATTTAGGAAAAAGTTTATTTTTAAGACTGGTTAAAAATTTATAAAAAAAAAAACAAATTTGGTTGCAATTGTTTTATTTTTAAGGGCTCCATTCAAAGTCAAATGTGATCAGGATGTATCCACATATGCGCGCAACTGTATATACATAAATATATATTTGGGACATTACACCTCAACCAATATCTTAGACCCCTAGGCACATTACACTGATAGTCAAAGTTGTCAAAAAATTTTAAAATTTTGCTTCGAGCTCAGAGTTTTAATTTTGTTGCCATGGTAATAATAAAAATTTGGACAGCAGTAAATTTGTAGCGTTATTTCCGAAGAATATGATGAAAGTATTTTCCAATTTTAAATACTAAACATTATAACACTGAACTTACAGTCATTCAGCAAGGACCGATATTATTGTAAGTTTTTAATAATTGATCAACAAATATGGCATATATATCAAATGGAACAATTTAACCTGTTAATTGGTAACACATGTTTGGGCTATTACCACATATATACATATTCATATGCATATATATGTATATAGTCTCATCAGTTTATTTTTTTTTGTTAATGTTGTACTTGGACTCGAACCCCTAACAATTCCATGGATTGCAATTTTATTTTCGACGGCCGCTCTCACACTTGAGCTGTTGGGGCTGTGACCTTGAGGTGTACAAATTGCGCTTAAGTATTTCATTCCGCACACAATGTTCCATTTTTTGTTATATATATACTTGTCACTTTAAATATTAATATCAAAACTTAAGAATGTTTGACTTTTCACATAAATTTTTTACTTTTTTAAATCCATAAGACATCGACTTTTAAATGTTTTTCGACCCATAATGGTAAAAAATACATGTAGCCGCTAGAGGTGAAAGTTAAAATTATATTTTTCTATGAAATTCATATAAGCCTTACGAGAATTCAAAAAAAAATGGTGACTTAAGCAATGTTTCTTTTTTTTCAATGGGCGCAAGGCGGGCATGTCCTAAATACATTTCCCAATTTTTCCAATTAATTACTAGAAACTGTATTCTTTTAGAAAATAAACTCAACAAGGGAATTTTTTGGGGCCAGCGCCATTGATGTTAAAAATTAATTTTTGTGCTTTCCTCATATATTAATGCCATAATTAATTTTCAAAGGGAGTACGGGACATATTCACTTTTTCAATTCGTTTAAATATATCGCACAGAAAGGAGCGTGGCAGGTATAGAAATTTATATGTATGCTCTTGATCAGCTTCACCACCAAGAGTTGATTTAGATAAGTCCGTTTGTCTGTCTGTGGAAAGTACGATAGCGGGAAAACTAAGCAAGAATTGTAAATGAAATTTGACGTGGTATATATATTCTTGATTGCCACCATCACCATCTGAGTCGATTGAGCTATGTCCATCTGTATGTCAGTGGACGGGATAACTGAATGAAATTTGGTTCCCAGACAAATTCACGCTTATCTAGTGGTATTAAAAATATGTGAAATCGGACATGCCTATCGCATACAAATGAAACATTTAAAATGTTGTATGGAGAAATTTATTTGAGGTCGTGTAACCAACTCTGGAAAAAAACATCTTCGAATATTTCAACAAAAGGGCGTGGGGCGTCCCATACAAGCGAAAACAAGAAAACGAAACTAAATTTCATACGAATAATTGAAATGATTCCGTAAAGCTCTGGGGAGCACCTAAGCTGGGAGTGGCACACCCCAAAAGAACAAGAGCTTTAAAACGCTGTATTGAGAAATACAGAAATATGTACATAACAATAATAAAATATCTCACAAGTACTGGAAATTATTTGGCCTAGCATCAGAAAAAAGTCAGCTTATATTTCATTTCAGGGTGTGGCACTTATCGTATGAGTAATTATTCATGCCATTATACTGAAAGAATTATTTAAGGTAATGCAACAAAATAATACTTGCAATAGTTCGGAAAAGCTATGAACTATAATTAGATAAATATCGATTAGAAGGCGTGGCAGCTCCCATACAAGCAAACATTCAAAACGTTACACGAAGAAGTTACTAAGCTAAATTGCACAAAAAAAACCTGTTCGGTCTAGTATCAGACACAGAGCGACGGTCCTCCCACATAAGCATTAGCCTTAAATCGCTATACGGATACGGAGCTATTTAAGTAAATGTTGCTTTATTCATATAATAATAAATATTTTGAATTTTTAAAACATATTTAAAAAGGAATTGAAGTAATTTACAGTATTTAGTTTGAGCAAAATGCCAAAAATGACTCAAAAAAGTATCCAAAATATTCTGGTAAAAAATTTTTCTAACTTTTATTTAGAAAAGTTTTTGAACAAAAGCATTAAAGTTTCAAAGTCTGTTTTGAACCATTGTATATTATTTACGAAAAAGTAATGCAATAAATTTTCAGACTGAAGCCTTTGAGAACAAAGCTGTCAATTTTCTTTGAAGAAATTATGTTCAAATCAAATTAGAGCTTCAGATTGTCTTTTTAATTTCAATTCAATTTAATTCAAAACTTCATTTGTGTCGCAATCCATGCGGATGTTATGGGCACGCACACATTTTCACGTTATCTGAAAAATTGATAAAGTTTCTAACGCTTCAGCTTCCCCTACACATAGGTGTATACACAAAGTGAAGGGAACACAAAGTGAAAGGAACACAGCAGCTACTCACCTCTTCTTTCGGCACTAACGTAACCTTCTTCATCGGTGCGCTATTATTGACAACAACAGTTTCCCGCTTTAGCGATGGTCTTTTAAGGGCGGAGTTTGGTTTTTGTATTTCCACCATAGTTTGTGGTGACAGCAGGCGATATTTCTTTTTGGAAAGGAAATTTTTGTGCAGGAGCAAATGAGATTATCGTAAAGTTTTACTTTATTTTGGCGGCGTACGTTGTGTTACGTTATCTTTTCACTTGTCACAGGATTTTAAGGTATTAAACGTAATCGGTTTTAAATTCACAAAATAACGGAGCGCTGTTTGCTGTTATCGCAACGCAATTTGCGGTTGCGGTACTTTTTTCATTGAATTTCAAGCACTCGTTTTTTTTGTACAAATATTTTGTTTTTGTTTTTGATATTCTTCAACTTCAATCGGAAGTTATTTTGTTAATAAACCGGAAATACACAATGGCGCCATCAGGCAATTTATCAAAATTTTTTCTTTATTAGTCAATTTTATCGTGGTTTTCTTTTTATGTTGCTTCTGTTGTACACATAATGAGATACGAAATGAATGGAAATTTAATGTTGTTGTTGTTGTTGTTGTTGTATTTTATTAGGTTTTATTGATGTTGTTGTAGTGAACATTATTTTCTTTGTTGCTAAATTTGTGCTATTTGTAATAAGCGTCAATATCATTTAGCTTATTATTTTGTTGGTGTGTGTTGGTGTTAAGCGCCTATTAACGTTAAGCTTAACTGTAAACTAATACATATGGTAATACGCTCACACACTATATACATACATATTTACATAGGAAAATATGTGTTTCTGTTTGTGTGATAGTTTTTATTTCGGTGGAGAACGTTTTTGGGTCTAACTGGGATTAAATTTGGTTTTTGATACCAAAAACTTAAATTTGCATACTTTTGTTTGTCATTTATCAATTGAAATTTGCATAATGTTTTTGTGGTTATTCGTTGTATGTGAGTTGCACACAGTACAGTTGCTTTGCATTTAAATATTTATTTTTTCGAAAAAGGTCGCCAGCTTAAAGTATGGATTTATTTGAAGAGGAATCTTTCAACTAGAATTTTTCTGACTTTAAACATTTCCATATAGAATATTATGGAGCAGTCTTCGAAGAAGGGATATCACATTCAAATTTGGTGCTTTACGAAATCCGCCTGGACGTTAGATCCGTGCATCTTTTGAGTCAATTGTGCGAGTTGCCCTTTTCTACAAATCATTTCAGCAAGGACTGTCCAGTAAGATCATATGGGTCATAAGAGCGTTGCCCTTCAGCAGAACTTCCAACAACGATGGGTCTAAAACAAGATTGTATTCTATGCGCTTTGGTATTTATACTGTTCATAAATGACATAACGGATACAGTCATAGGCGGAATAAAAATTGTAGGAGCAACGATTCTTGCACTTATGTATACTGACGATATAGTCATCTTTGCTGACATGCAACTAATGATGAATGGGTTAGGAAATTGCTGCAAACACTGGAATCTGATAGTGAATCTACAAAAATTAAAATTGATGATATTCAGAGGTGGTGGGGGCAGACTCTCGACGACGAAAAATTGACTTTTAATAGAGAGGCTGTTGAAACTGTGCGGGAGTATAAATACTTCGGAGTTCATATAACTTCAAACCTGAACATAGGCACCTGGACGGAAAATTATTCGAAGCAAAGCGAGCGATTTTGATTTCTGCTGTATGGGAGCGCTGCACCAAGAGAAACTACATCAAACATAATGCAAAGCAAAGGATATTCCGCTCTATAGCAGCGTCAATTCATTTATATGGAGCGCAAGTTTGGTGATATAGTTTTTTCGAAGCCGTAGTGAAATTGCTGCAGTACTTTATCAAAGAATTTTTGTTTAACAAAAAACAACCCAAACTACACGCTTATTTAGAATCAGGGACACCACCATTGATAATGGACACTCTTGGCATGCACTTCAACCATATTGCTAAAGTTATGGAAATGAAAAATAGAAGGATACGAAAAATCATTCTTAATAGCATTATACAGACGAGAGGATCAATGATGGTACAGTGGCAGAGCCTGGTTACCGAATGCGGTACAAATTTAATGAAAATTCGTCTTTACTGAGAATCAAGTTCAACGCCATGCTTGAAAAAATTGGAAATGTCCTGAATGACAGAAATGTAGCGGAAGCCAAATCCTCGTTGTTTAGATGTTCTTACAGTCCCTTGAATACACCTTGGAAATAATACGTACCTACTTAATGGCAATTCAATCAATGGATATGCCACACAGATCTGTTCTTCCAATACTTTGCAGCCTCTGCAATATGAAGACACGAGAATGACATTTCATTGCGATATGCCCTCTTTTGGAGGAGTTTCGGATGAAGTATTTTAGGAAGTGCTGCCTGACTGATGACGAGTTGCTTAGTGTATTAGACGGACAAAAAGGATGGTATGTGCTAAATAATTTTGTTGTTGCTGCACTACATTATAGAAAATCCATAACTGAAGAAGATTTTTAAAATCAAAAGTATAGTTACATTTATGAATATACTCATATTAAGATTTTTTTTTGCTTTTTTACATGCTATATTTATATTCAAATTGTCGGTCTGATCCGGCCAAACCATTTAGACTTAAGTATATAATCACCACGTATAATCTTTAATATTTTGAAAAAGTCGATTTATATAACTAAACTAAAATTAAGTTTTACTTGGAGACTTTGTTTTATACCAATTGATGAATAATTTATAGAAAAAATTATAGCGTGTTGTGCTGACTGAACTGTATAAATAATTTCAAGTAATGATTTAAGTTTTGAGCTGTAACGCCAATTCTTACAATTATAATTTTACATTTTGTTTTTGTCGGTTGTAAGGACTGTCCCAGAAAAAACTTACGTTTTGCTTTTTAGTTATCAAAAAAATACCTAGTAACTTTTTTAGTCTTTTTTTCGTTATTTATTAGTAATGCTTAGTGTTCAGAATATAAATAACTAAAAACTAATTAACAATTTTTTTTTTTCTATAAAAATATCTTACTTTTTTCGTAAGGCCCTTCATTAAATTTTGCACAATTATTTCATCGACAGTATGGTACGATCTTTTCCACTTATGTCTGAAGTCTTGTAAATTTTTTGCAGTCTTACCTCTCTTTCAAAGATCTCTTTTCATAAGAGCCCAATATCTTTCAATTGGGCGATGCTCTGGGCAGTTGGGCGGATTTGCAATTTTTGGAACAAAATTGACTTTTTAACTTGCATACCATTCTATCGTAGCTTTAGAGTAATGAGAGGTTGCTAAATCTGGCCAGAGCATCACGGTACCCTCATGTGCACGAATAAATGGTAGAAGATGTTTTTCGAGGCACTCGTCTATATAAACTTTGGAATTGATTGTGCCTTGTGTAACAAAAAATCTGCTTCTGAGACCACAGGTGCATATGGCCTGCCAAACCATATATTGCTTCGGAAATTTCGAAATTTTTTTTTTTATTTTACTAGGCACATGCCCCTTCTTCCGTGATGTATGATATTTTTGCCCAGGTAGCTGCTTAAAATCTGCTTTGACGTAAGTTTCGTCGTCCATAACACAGCAATTAAATTTAGTCAGATACCTTTCATATAATTTTCGGGCTCGCATCTGAGCCATAAACTGCTTTTCATCAGAACGGTCTGGTACTTTTTGAACTTTATATGTCTTGAGCTTACTTTTCTCCTTTATCCTTTGTACATTAGATTTTGATGTACCTGCTTTAGTCGCCATATCTCGCACCAAGGTGTTGGAGTTCTGCTTAAAACAGCGCTTCACCTTCGCTGCTACCTTTGGGTTAGAAAATTCTGGTTTTCTGCCTGAACCTTTTTTTCGTGAAAGAAGTAGACCCTTCTTATGTTTCTAAATAACCGTAAAGACAGTTTTCTCTGATGCAACGACTATTTTTGATATAGCCGAATATTTTATTTCTGGATTTTGCAGGTATGTGGACAAAATCAGTTCGCGAACTTTTTGTTGTTTGCTAGATATCTTAGTCGTTAGAAGTGCTATCTTCAAGTGTTATACATCATATTAAACGTCACTTTATATAGAACAAATATTATGTCTTTTTAAACCCATAAGATTATCTGGTAGAGCATAATACAATAATAAGTTTTTTCTGGGACAGTCCTTAGGTTTGTGAAGAAAATTGGCGCTAGAGCCTTTTGCTCCCACGAAATTGTAATTTTGTAAACTCTATTAAATATGAATTGAGATCATAAGCTAAGTAACACTAAACTGTAATATATTCTTACTTCAGACCATATTCTTTATTTAAAAGTTTTGTTTATTTGTGCTTTGTATCTTCAAAGCTGATGTTCTTAAATTCTACATATGAAATTAACGAATAACTTAATTTTGTTATATAAATTATTTGCATACAAAACTTTTAACAAAATAAGATCTCCCATACACATATGATTAGAAGAAATGAAAGAGCAAGTCCTAAAATTTGTTTTTCTTTATGTCAACATAAAAAAATAATTTAATAATTTTTTTATATAATTCAGTAATTTGTTTTATTTTAACTTGATTTGCTTTTATGGCTACATTTGCAAATGAAATTTTGAGTAACCTCACCTATGGTTAAGATGACGACTTCAAGAGAAACAAATTTATGTTGATAAAAACATGTTGTTTAAAATAAAAAACCAAATTACTAAGGTATGAGCGAGAAATTTAAATCTTTTTTGTTCAAATTGGAAATTTTATAGGATATATGTAGTTCAAACCGATTTAAAATATTTTATTGGAATTATCGGTAAAAATATAAATTATGACTCCCATTACCCCATTACTCCCACTACCAGCTCTAAAGCATAAGAGTTAAGGTTAGTTGGGCAACTATCGGTTGTAACTAAGGACTTACATTCTATAGTATGTCTAACATCGGTCTCATCAAGCACAATAATTCTGCATTAAAATATCATTGGATACCGTCAGGCATAAAAACAATGAGTAATACCTACCCAGTGATGTAGCATCAACATTTGACTACCGGGGCGAAGAACCTATCAGGCGCCCGCTGCCTTAAAAACAATTATCCAATTATTATTAACAAATGAAAATGAAAAATCGTATATTGATTTTTCTTACACATGTTTCATCCAGTAATGAAAAGAGTGCATCATCTCATTAAAATTACTAAAAACAATAATTTAATTTGGATAACATTGAAAAAAATTACTGATAAATACAAATATTTAGTGTTATTTGCAAATCTCAATGAATACCATGGAGCGAATACGTCCCTGTACTTAGCCCATTATGCCACCCGACACGTATTGCGTGTACTATTTTTCCCAACAAGTATTTATATATAGAAGTATAGATTCTCATTGTTTTTTATAGGTATAATATAATTTAACAATATTGCTATGTGCCAACCACGGACCGTAAACAATAGATATTTTCAATATCTGAGGTCAAAAAAATCTCAATTAAGGAAAAGACTTAGAGTTGAGGTATGCAGATGAGTTTCTTTTAACAAGAAGCGTAGGATTATCACATGATTTATGATATTGTGATTTTTAGTTTTAAAATCAATAGCAATCATAATTTTGAATTTTTAAATCAAATATATCCGTCTTCGCTATTTCTATCAGCGGGGAGGGTGTTTATTATGAAATTTTTGTCGACTATTTTCAACTCACACCCACTTTTTTTGTGTGGCTGAAAAAGCGGACAAAATCCATCCGAAGTTAGAATTTTTTGCGGTTCTGTAGACCTATATTATAAAATTGGGTTTAAAGAAAATTCTCCCAAGATTTCAGCTTCCTAGATCAAACCTACGCACGGCGCAATCCGTTTGTTTCCTACTAATTTATATGCAAGCAATGACTTTTTCACTAAATCTGTCTTTGGTTTTTCTGCTTTTTTGTTTTTTCAAATGAATTGTTGTGCAGTTCGCAGGTTTGATCTAGGAAGCTGAAATTTTTGGAGAATTTACTTCAAATTAGATTCTATGATATAGCTCTATGGGACCACAAATAAGAAAAAACTCCTTTTGGATGTATTTTGTATGCATTTGCATGTGGGCGTGGTTTGAAAACAGTGGGTGGCACCTCCCGCACACAAAAAAAAAAAAATACCAACAATGCTATATCATGGCACCTAAGATACATTTTACAATAGTATGGTAGGTCGAAAAATTTCAAAGAAATCACAGAAATTCTGTCCATGCCGTTAACTGATTTGGCAAAAAAAAGTAAAATCCATCTACAGAATCTTAAAAAGAATCACCACAGTGAGCATTCTACGCTCTGTTTCGTCTGTTTCGAGTGTAGCTTTCGGCACATCCTAAATTAATACAGATTTCACTTTAAAGTTTTTAGTTTTTCCACAAAACAATTTTTTCGTTTTTATTTGATGACCTGGATGACCTTAGACATGTTAGTATAGGTCAGCTATTTAGTTTTATTACGAAATCTGGTTAGTTCAACGAGAGGGTGTAGTTAGATACCCTGTGGTAACACAATGGATCAAATTTGATCTAAGTGAGTCGGTTTCGTAACTGAATACCACTCCTACCTAACCTAGTATATTATCTTTATAAAAATAATAAAACTTATAAAAAATGCCTTCAATCTTCTACAAGAAAACAAAAATTCAAATATCAAACCTATTTTTTAATTGAAAAGAACATGAAATTTTTTCAAAAGCCAACGTGTTAAATAGTGTATTGGAAATTAGTTTTATTCCAAGAACTGCTTTCAAAAAACCTATTCTTCATATTTTTAGAAGATTTGCCAATTAAATATGTGCTTACACCTTCCAGAAGTACAAGTAGGCCGAATATTAACAAATTTTAGAAACTAATTTTTTTGTTGTTCGCTTCACATGAAATGCCCCATAAGGATTTTTGATTCGTTGATTTCAATTTATTTTGTCACATCACTTCCAATTATGTCGGCAATTTTGTATATTGCAATCATAAAATGTAATTAAATATATAAGTACTTAGCATATATAAAAATTTCACTGGATTTTTCAATTAGGTTTGTGAGATATAAAGAATCCAATCTTGTTCAGTGCTTTTTTACAGCGAAGACGGAAAAAAGTTTAAAAATCAATTTTGAGAGATGAGAAATCAAAATTCTGGAATTTTTTGAAAAAAAATATTTAAATTCAGAAACGTTAGTAGCAGTCTCAATTTTTTTAAGGTAGAGTTTTTCAAAAGCTGTGAATTTTGAAGTTCCAAGCGTTCCCAAAAAATTCAAGTTTATGAAATTTTTTTTTTGACGCACTCTGTGCATATATATATTTTGAAATGTATATGGAAAAAATGTTCTTCTAAATTTGTTGCTTGTTTTGCATGAGTTGCTTTTTTATGCTTACAAATGCAGACATTTGTTCGTTAGTATGCAAAGAAATGCCAAACAGGATGTTAAGAGGGCCATTCGGTTGCCAGCACTTCAATGTGGTCCATAGGAATATTCAATGATAAAATGTTTTTTCTTTGCCAATGTACGAGTACATAAAAAAGAACAATAAATCTTTATTCATTTGGCGTTTTACATGGTAAGCTTTATCTAAACCACTAAAAAATAAAGTGTCTTTATCTGCTTTTTTATTTTGGGGAAAATACAATCAAAAAGATTTAAAATTTCATATAGAGATGAGATATAGATATTCTCAAATGATTATAAGCTTCCCTTACAAAGCTAAGTTTAGCTTTAGAAAATTTTTCTAGATATAAACTTTGAAAATCGGCACATTCTCGCGACATTTAACGTCAATGTATTTAAAAATCAATTGCAACACGGAGCATCACTTGAAAACGGTTCAACCGATCCAGGATGGGGATAGGGATGGAGATAGAGATGGGGATATGAATAGTATGGGGCTGGAGATAGGGACATGGACAGGGAGGATAAAACAACGAATGTTGGGTCAGCTAGCTGATTATTAAAAGTTTTAAATAAAACGACTTAAGTCTACATTCAACTTTTTCCAACATGTTTAGTTTTTGAAATCTTTCTTTTTTTCAAAATGTATAAGAAGTCGAGTCAGCAAGACCATAAAAAAAGGATAATCCGATGAATATTTTTTTTTAATTTCAATACGTAATAATGGGAGAATATTTCTATCGCTTCTAGAGATCAGGTCAACTTTTTTAAAGCAAACACAATTTAGAAATTCCGCAATGCTATCAAAATTTTTTTTAAAAAACAATTTATTTAAGTTACCATCTAGAGAAACTTGAATGATATGGAGTCGGAGATGGTATCGTATATTTAATTTTTTACGGTTAAAAACTCTGTTTGTGAGAGTTTTTAAAAGCATTTTTCATTCTTTTAATGAACTGTGCTGCCTTAAAAGATGCAGAAAAAAATTTTCTGACTTCTAGAGTTCTAAGTTAAAATTCTTGGACGATTTGATTTCAGGAAAAAAGTTTAAATTTGAAAATTTTGATTTCGTTTCGAGGAATAGGAAATTTAAATCGACTTTGTCATTGAGGCCTTTTCGAGATTTTTACTGCTTACACAAAGATTTCTTCATGTTCTATAATTTACTTCAGCAAAAATGGGCAAAATCAGTCTCTAGATACGACCACCTTCCTGTTGAAATATTTGAACTTCAATAAATATCACTTGTAAAACTCCAGTTGTTTTTCAAACTGTAATCCTCAACAAATAATTTTAATCATCAACGCGACGATTTCCATCGTGAGCGATCTCATATTCAAACCAAGCCATAGTTTTTTCCCGAGAATCTGTACGGTGCTGACGACTCGTCAAAAGGATTCGCGTATGAAGCAAAATGAAGAATTTCAAACGATTATTGATCAAATCATCACGTACTGACGAATGGTCTGTGGGCTTACTTATTAAAATTCCTAAAAAGGTTTGTAAAAGTTACATGGAAGACACGATCATCTGCTCATCTTCAAATTACTAACTAAGGTTATCTTCAATCGTATTCAATGAACTATTGAGCGAGCAATGTGTTGTCAGCAAGTTGACTTCACTACTGATTTCGGCAGCATATAAAATTAGTTAACGGGTGTGCTAACTCGTCGCACTCTTACTGGGAATCATTGGATCCAATGAGACTTTTGAGGTCGCTCTGAAGAACTGGCGTAATTCGATGAAATCGTTCTGTTGTCATAAATGTCATGATCGTTCGATAAGTACGCATCCCCAAATTTAACCATATACGGGAACAAGATTAGTATCGTTTTGCTATCTTAGCATCGTAAATAACAAGAATCTACAATTACTCCGTAAACTATGGACATCAGACAAATTTTAACAATCACCAAACTAGGAATATATAAATCAAATGGTTAATCAGTGTTGCGTTATGCATATAAGTCATGGTCCATCGAAAACACATTGTCACAACGAATGCAAGCCAATTAACCCGTCGTTAATGAGGTGGGTTGTGACAAACCCTAGGTGATTACAAACAGAGACAACTTTCTCCTCACATGAATATTCGCCCCCGCGCTCTGAGTAGCTTAAGATAAAACATCCTACAACTGGCGCAGCAAGCACGCTTAGTCGAATGTAACACATTGAAGGTAAAAGACACAGCTGGAAGTGTGTCACACCACACCTAATTGACCGTGTCACTAGAAAACTTTAGAAAATAATAAAAGAAGCTGTGAGGAAACGTTTGAGAAACAACAAAATATGGCATACAGAGACAAAGACTGGAAAACAAAACATAGCTGGACCAACTGCACTCGATGCATTTGCTTGAAACATGCAAATTATACTGCAAAAAGTGCGTAAGTTCTGAAAAATTTAATTAATTTTCATATATCACTACATAATATCCTTATAAAATCAGTATTTGGTATGTTTTTTATGCATAAGAAGTAAAATTTTATTAAAAATGTTTAGTTGCATTCATTAATCTGAGTTTTGCCGAACTGTTACTTTTACTTGGCCTTAATAAGAGTGGTACGAACTTTTTAAATTAAATTAATATAACAATCTATTTTTTGAATGGATATTAATTTTAATTAGTTCAGTACGTAACATAAAACTTCAAATAAAATTTAAAAAAAACTTTAATAGCCATATTTGACAAAACATAGTCAAATATTTTTGGGGTGTTTCACACCCCACGTCATTGGCCGTGCTACATTTTCGAACCTCATTGACGACGGACTAAACATTCTGTATGCGGCGAATATTGAGGATTTAGAAGCACGGTCCGATTTAGAATAACAAACTTCATCTGGCTACCAACTATATTTTTATCGCTCTTGTGAAAATACAAAAATCAATGAATAAGCCACAATACTTGATAAAACACCCAGCATCACAGTACAGAAGAAGACCAAGAACAACGTAGCGTTAAGTTATGAAAAATGAGGTGTCAAAAATAAGAGAGAACTAGCACAGCATAAAACAGTAAGCCAAAGATTGAAATACATAAAGGGTGTTTCTTTTAGAGATATAGAGCTTTGAATTGAAATAAAACACAAGAAAATCGTTTTAATGTCCATCAATTTGGCTTTATTGGAAGGATAATTTTATGCCATTAATGTTTAAATATGATTTCGGGCATGTGGCCGCCGCGGCTGGCTCGAATAAAGCCAATTCTACAGGTCCAATTTTGAACCACTTTTTCGAGCATATGGGGCCGTATGTCGGCAATAACGCCACGAATGTTGGCTTCCAAGTCCCCTAACGTTTCTGGTTTGTTGGCGTAGACGAGCGACTTCACATATCCCCAAAGAAAATAATCCAATGGTGTCAAATCACACGATCTTGGTGGCCAATTGACAGGTCCATTCCGCGAAATTATGCGCTCATCGAATGTTTCCTTCAATAAATCGATTGTGTTGGAACCACAACTCATCCACATTCATGCCATCCAATTCGGGAACAAAATAGTCGGTTATCATGGCTCTATACCGGTCTCCATTAACGGTAACTGACTCTCCAGCATTATTTCGGAAGAAGTATGGCCCAATGACTCCACCAGCCCATAGAGCACACCAAACAGTCAGTTTTTGTGGATGTAATGGCGTCTCAAGGGTCTCATGTGGATTCTCTTCACTCCAAATGCGGCAATTTTGCTTGTTGACGTAGCCATTCAACCCAAAATGAGCCTCATCACTGAACAAAATTTTGCGATGAAAATCAGCATCGAGATCAATCTCATTTTCGGCCCATACACCAAAATCACGACGCATTGCATGGTCTCGCGGCTTTAATTCTTGCACAAGCTGGATCTTGTAAGGTCGCAAGCCAAGATCTTTGCGCAAAATCTTCCATAAAGTTGATGGACAAAGCTCCAATTGCTGTGCACGGTGGCGAATCGATTCATTCGGGTCCTCTTCAACATTTTGCTCTACAGCGGCAATTGTTTCTTCGGTGCGCACTGTTCGACGTCTCTGCGGATGCGTATTATCACATAGAGTAAACGTAGTGCGAAAACGATCCATGGTTAACCGAATTAATTGCTCTGATGGACGATTATGTCGACCATAAAATGGACGGAGCTTGCGGTAAACTTCGCGAACTGAACCATTATTTTCGAAATAAATTTGCACGATTTGCAAGCGTTGTTCTTTTGTCAACCTGTTCATGATAAAATGGCAAACCAAATTGAACATAAATGACATTAGAGTTGCCAGATTTGACCATAAAATGCCAGTTTTATCTCTATTCGAAAAACAAACCTCTAAAAAAAACACCCTTTACTTAAAGTTGCTTTGTTCAGGCTCTTAGCTTCTATGGAGCTTTAGTATAGCAATAGTAAAAGTAGTTCAACTTCTGGATTTTACCTATTTTCATTTGGGCGACTACTAGCTAACAATGATTGATAAAATATTTTTATTTTAACTTGGCCCTCGCTGTTGTAACTGACCGTAAATACATTAAAAAAATGTAAAAAAAAATTTGTAAAATACCTGGCAACTCTAATTTACATAACCTAACTAACAACAATACAAATCAAGGATATAAAGACAACAATCATGGCGGCTGTTTTCGTTGTTGCGTCGTAGAAAAATTTGACAATTGAAATCCTTTGACTTTCAACATTTTGCATTCAACACTAAAATCTTAGCAGAGTTCTTAATAAACAACAACAATAAAAGCAAAAACAAATATAAATAAAGTACAAACTGCTCGAAGGGTTTATTTAGTCCAAATCCTTGCAAATCATTGCATCCTTTGCTTGGTAGAGTGCACAGAAGGATTTAGAACGAAAAAAGATACAAAATAAATGACAAAAAATGAAATAAATAGCGCAGATTTAAAGTGAACGCAAATAAACAACACAAGAAGACAGAGAAAGGAAGAAAGGGATTTATGGTCGTATGCGTAAGAATTTGTGTAAGAAGGAAAAATTTTAACATTTGTAATTGAAAACAAACACGTGCACGCACACACTCACAGAGTAGGAGTAGTCTGGCGTTGACACAAAGAAACGGAAATTGCCACCTGCGTTTGCATATGTGTGTGTATGCCTTGTGAACCCAGCAAGCATTTGGAAGATTTTTCGCTTCGATGAATTTCACGCCCTAATAGATGGGTTAAATTGAAATTTTAATTTCTATATGCACTTTATTATACATTAAATGTTTTATTTTAAAAGAGATTCAAAGAGTAATTGAATTCAAGTAATTGAAGACTTATACTCATGGAGCTCGGAGGAATAATCCTTTGATCCAAGACATTGTCTCATATCTAACTACGATCGTCTGTTTTCGTTTTATGGTATATGCTACTGAAATAGTGTTATCATTTTCAATTATAGAGTAAAAAAGTCAGAAAAAATAAGCAACTAAAAATATTCTTATAATTTTTGTACATAAGCGCCAGTAAATAGTTTTATTTGTTTCATCTTAAAAGTAAACGTTTGAAACACTTTCTCATGATGCATACGAGAATCGTTTTTGTGAATCGGTACAGTAGGAATAAAATAAACTGTCGTTTGAATTCAGAATACAATCACGCGCGCGCTCAAAATCATCGCTGCGGCGATTTTTATATGACCCTTCACGGTTCAAAAACGTTTGCTGGGAGCAAATATGTACTACATGTAAGTATGTATGCGTAGGTAACAAAAAAAAAAAAAAAAAAATCTTAAGATATTTAATTTTTATTCCTAAAGTGGAAAGTTTTTTAAAGTTTTTATTTTGTTTGTGCAATTTAACACTTTGTTTGCTGTTTCCGTTTTTATTTTTCTCAATTTGTTTATTTGTCCTTGTTTTGTTCATATCTTTTGTTTATTCCAGAATATGTACAACAACAATAGCAACGAAAAAGAAGAGCACCCTGAACAGCTGTTAACACTGACAATAACAAAAATTATAGCGCATTGCAACCGATATCAATTCAATCGTCTGTTGGCAACGTTTTTCCACTAGAAAGGTACCGACTTAACTGAGAAAACTCGCACAGAAATTTTCATTTCATTCATTGAGCGCGCGTACGCACCACCAATGAAATTCATGAACGAAGGAGTACCAAATGTTTACCTACTTTGTTGTTGTTATTTTGTGGTCCACGTTTTGTGTAGACTTTGATTTGGAAAACTACAAAAGCTTTTGCTTTAATGAACATTCTAAAGAAATGGGCGCTTCATTAAAGCTGCAAAAGTTGTACAGTTAAAATTGGTTAGCTTTTTGGTAAGAAAATTGCCTAAAAGTTTTCGTGAATAGAAAAGTTTACGAAATTCGCTTGAGCTTTTCGAAGTGGGCAGAGCTCAGAAACTTTTTAAGACTTTTATTAAAATAAAAAATAAGCTTCTGCCTTGAACATAAAGCTTTTTATAGCATTATGGAATGTATTTTGTGCTCGTTGAAATTTATAGGGTATATAGGTATATTCATAATAATTTTTATACCCGGATAGAAATTAAGGAACCAAAAGGGTCATCTCTAGTATATTGCTCTATATGTTACCCGAAATAGCAAATTGTTTCTAAGCTTTTTAGGCGGTAAGACCACCGCTGAATATAAATGAAATAAAAAACGAGTAGTGTAACAAAAATATAATTTTTAGCATCAAATTTGGATAAGGAACATTGACGGCAATTGCAAAGCTGATGAACTTATTAGGCAGGGGACTACTGCACAAATTACTTTGGACAAGGAAGAAGATATCGTAAAAAATGCTTACAAAAGATGGACTCAAGGGTCAACTTGCAATATAACTAGGCAAATCTGGCCGTAATGGGATGCTAAGCGGTCGTCAGAACTAATTTCTCGCACTAGTGTCTCGTCAGCTATTGCAGTCATAACTGGCCACTACTTCATCGAAAGACATGCGCAGAGATTAGGTGTTAGGTCTTTTGACTTCTGTAGAAGTTGTGGGGTGTGGAGGAGATAGAAAACATTATACATTTCTCTGCTCCTGCCCCGCACTTGCTAGAAAATGCCACAAAACACTGGGTTCGTTTTTATTTGATGACCTGGATGACCTTAGACATATTAGTATAGGTCAGCTTCTTACGAAATCTGGTTGGTTCAAGGAGAGGGTATAATCAGACATCCTGTGGCATCACAATGGATCATATTTGGCCTAAGTGAGTCGGTTTTCGTAACTGACTGCTACTCCTACCTAACCAAATTTGGATAAATGGGGGAAAAAATTGTATTTTATTTCGATTCAGGTGTGCTTTTGTGCCCCCCGAGTGGTTTGGAATAAATTTAAATAAAATAAAAATTGAATTTCGATATAAAGTTCTACTTCGATTGAGGGGAAGAAGTGTTGGTAGGGTGTAATTTCATTCCTTATGGATTGAGAATCATTTATTTTTACCTGCCAAAGCCCATTCAATCAAGTTTGAAGCAAAGAGTAGAAAGAGCAAGATTGTTAACATTTGTTATTTTTTATATCAGTTAACGTCTTAACCCTCTCAAGCCGACAAGGAACATTTTTTTGTTTATTTTTAAATGATCGAGAAAGAATATTGTTGAAAAAGGGATTTTTTTTTTCTATTTTGGCGTTGCTGGAAATACCTTAGGATTTTGGGATATCGATTTTCGTAACTAGCGTCAAGAAAACAATATTTACATAGAGATAATCAAATCACTGCCTAACCGTTAATCGTCTCCGACACCAATGACCACGTTTTCACTAAGAGATAGTGGGCGATCTCTAGAATGTACTTGAAAGTTCTGTAAAAGGTCCTTCTACTTGCGGAGGGCATATAGAACAATATAACATACTAGATGAAGAACGATTTTTACAAACTTTTTTTTACTGCATCAACCTAATGTACATCATTCGATAAATATTTTTACTGCCTTAATATATCGGAATACAGAGCTTAATATGTCTTATGTAAGAATTGCTATGGACAAGAATTCATCCAAATATACTTTTTTTTGCTGGTACTATGCGACTTATTTTGATCTCCCAAGTCTCAACTATACAAGTTTTGAGCTGAATTATTATAAATGATGCATATTTTTTTGATACAGCCACGTACTCGTTTTGAGGCAACATAAGTCGATTGGGTCGTTAGATATTTAAGTAAAGGTCAGTTATTTATGTAAATTTGTTACGAAATTTGATTGGGGCTCCGAGAGGTCTTATTGAAGAAACCCGTAGCATCACAATGCAACAGTTTTGATCTGAGAACTGAACTGAGAGTAAAAAAAATATTAAAAGTTTTTAAATGACATATATATCTTGCCTGATAAGACCATAAAAACTAGAGTAGGGCAGTATATTTCGACCTATCGGAATAGGTTATTTTTCAAAATACGCATATGGTTATTTTTTTGCCAAAAACTAGGAAGCTAGGAAGTAGAAACCGTCGAAAAAATCGAAAAAAATCAAATAAGTCGAAATAAATTGAAAAATGTTAAATAATGTTGAAAAACTTCAGTATGAAAAAGTCAAACACTGGGGAAAATGGAGTACTAAAAAAATTAATATTTTTGAAAAAAATCGAATTAAGTTAGTAAAGTTGAAAAATTTGAAAAGGTTGAAAACGTCAAAGAATTTTAATAAAAGGTTGAATGTGTCGGTGTAAGTTGAAGCAGGTTGAAAAATTTGCAAGAGGTTGAAAACGGTGAGCAAGTCAGATAATGCTGAAAAGTTCGAAAATGGTTGAATAAGCCGAAAAAGTTGAGAAAGGTACGAAAAATGTTTAAAAAGGTTGAAAATAATTAAAAAAAGGTTGTTAAAGTCGAAAAAAAATGGAAAATGTGGAATAAGCCGTAGAAGCGTTATATGTTAACCTAAAAATCTATTTATTTACTTTTGAAAAAGTAAAGCAACGCTTTTGCGAGACCTACATAAAGTTAAAGTTGCATTTGCAAATAGCCATAATGTTCCATATATTCATAGTACATTCTCAAACTCCTAGAGTCGTTTCAGTACTGAAGAAAATTACAACATTTATGAACGGAAACTTAGAAAAAAAGTGAAAAAGTTTAAAGTCATCACAGGCCGATTTTATTACAGCCATGAACTGCGGTAACGTAAAAATATTCAAAATGCAAAAAATCGTAATCGCTGCGCCAATATTTATGGGAAAAACCATAAACAAATCTGTAGCAGAAAAAATAGAAGGATAACACAAAGCATTGAAATGCCATTGACTAAAAGAATAAAAAAAAGAACTGCTTTATGTCGGAAACGACACATGGGCATTGCCGCTTTTATTTATACTGAAAGTGTGTGTGCTTGTATGAATCTGAAAATACCAAATAATATTTTCTAAAAAATTTTAGATTTGAAACCAAAGAATTATTGCAAAGATTCTAAGCTTCAATAGTTATGACCATAGGCAACATAAAATATTTATTTAAATAAAAAACACGTCTTAAAATATTTTCACAATTTTTTCTGAAAATCAATACTTTCCAGTTTCATCCTTGGACCAATATTTGAAGGACGACGAAACAAGACATTGCAATAATTCAATTTTATCGAACTGTTTTTTTTTTAATGTAATTGCAAACTTCTTTTCAAAGACAGCAACTCAAACCGATATTTCCTTCACAACCGGTTACAACTCGCTGAGGTTCCTGGATCTATGCAGCTGTTTATGTCGCTGGTCATTTCAAATATATTAAATGTTTTCTGGGCACTCTTGATGAAAAATAAGCTAAGTGTGTTGCCAAAGCCCGAAAGTCAATTCAAATACCGAATCTATAAAATGAGTTCGCGCTCTGCAAATGTAATTTCGTGATCATTTCTCTTGCATTCACAAAGCAAAAGAAAGAAAAAGTGCGAATCTCATACTGATGTCTTGGAAACATTTGAATCAATCCGGCCTAGACTTGAGGCAATTACGAAAAAACTACAATTCGTCAGGAAATACAATTATGTTGTCGATCAGAATACTAGGCGTGTCAAATTCAAAGTAATTGAATCCAAAGAGTCTGATGTGAGATTGAAGTATTCAAATATAAAGGGTGTTTTTTTTAGAGGTTTGTTTTTCGAATAGAGATAAAACTGGCATTTTATGGTCAGATCTGGCAACTCTAATGTCATTTATGTTCAGTTTGGTTTGCCATTTCATCATGAACAGGTTGACAAAAGAACAACGCTTGAAAATCGTGCAAATTTATTTCGAAAATAATGGTTCAGTTCGCGAAGTTTACCGCAAGCTCCGTCCATTTTATGGTCGACATAATCGTCCATCAGAGCAATTAATTCGGTTAACCATGGATCGTTTTCACACTACGTTTACTCTATGTGATAATACGCATCCGCAGAGACGTCGAACAGTGCGCACCGAAGAAACAATTGCCGCTGTAGAGCAAAATGTTGAAGAGGACCCGAATGAATCGATTCGCCACCGTGCACAGCAATTGGAGCTTTGTCCATCAACTTTATGGAAGATTTTGCGCAAAGATCTTGGCTTGCGACCTTACAAGATCCAGCTTGTGCAAGAATTAAAGCCGCGAGACCATGCAATGCGTCGTGATTTTGGTGTATGGGCCGAAAATGAGATTGATCTCGATGCTGAATTTCATCGCAAAATTTTGTTCAGTGATGAGGCTCATTTTTGGTTGAATGGCTACGTCAACAAGCAAAATTGCCGCATTTGGAGTGAAGAGAATCCACATGAGACCCTTGAGACGCCATTACATCCACAAAAACTGACAGTTTGGTGTGCTCTATGGGCTGGTGGAGTCATTGGGCCATACTTCTTCTGAAATAATGCTGGAGAGTCAGTTACCGTTAATGGAGACCGGTATAGAGCCATGATAACCGACTATTTTGTTCCCGAATTGGATGGCATGAATGTGGATGAGTTGTGGTTCCAACAAGACGGCGCTACATGCCACACAGCGCACGTCACAAACGATTTATTGAAGGAACCATTCGATGAGCGCATAATTTCGCGGAATGGACTTGTCAATTGGCCACCAAGATCGTGTGATTTGACACCATTGGATTATTTTCTTTGGGGATATGTGAAGTCGCTCGTCTACGCCAACAAACCAGAAACGTTAGGGGACTTGGAAGCCAACATTCGTGGCGTTATTGCCGACATACGGCCCCATATGCTCGAAAAAGTGGTTCAAAATTGGACCTGTAGAATTGGCTTTATTCGAGCCATTATTTCAATTCGAAGCTCTATACCTCTAAAAAAACACCCTTTAGTAGCTCATAATTTGCGTGGAAGGTGATGCGAGTATTTACATCATGAGTCGAATTTCCAGTTCGGTGACTTGAACGCTTTATACAGGTCATAATCTGCATGAGTCCGCATATGGACGGCTGCCAGAAAATGGATGCCACTTAAACTTTTTATCATTACGTAGATTGATTAGATAATACATTAAGCTTATCACCAGTAAAATTATGGACACAATCAAACAAGAAATAACATTATTAATTACTAATAGAAAAATCAGGTATAGCAAAAATAATTAGTTTCGTTTTTTATCGATGAATTTTAACTTTAAGCTGACGTGACTGTCAAAAGAAGCATGAGAAGGCACACGATATGCTCCAATACATAAGTTGAAATTTTTACTAGGAGCCGTACTGAGCTAAAACTACAAAAATAAAACCAGCTGTAATAGTTTTACCGATTCAGCTATAGCCCGCGCATGCACTACAGGATTATCATACAAGCAGATTTTTTAAAACGCACAATTATATGAAATGGTTCCAACAAGCACTATACAACAAGTCGTATGAGTTTGACAAAAGAAGCTAAAAGCCAAATCTTTGAAGCACTATACTGAAAAAGTTACCTTATGCAGCACAACCGATTTTCACACCAATACAAGAAATTGTTTGGACAAAAGGGCGTGGTGTCTTTAATATAAGTTAGCGCTTTAAAACAGTTTGTTGACAGATTTATTTAAGTAAACAAACAAAAAGCTTAAAGTGGCCTAATAAGTAAATTCTGCTAAATTTAATATGGAAAGTTTGGTGAAATCAGCCTACATCTATATATAAATAGGTAGTTGCAAAACAGTTAGACTCCGTTTTAACTGCTATAACAAAACATAATTACTTATTTTATTTGTTCGAAAGGTTATGAAGAGGAGCGGTGTAGTTTAATTTATTTTCTTATAGTAGGCAGTGCCACGCCTCTACTAGGTAAATGCTATTCCACGGCTAAGCCAATGTACTTATGTTGATGAAATTTGGTTTTGAGATAGATTGAACTCTAAGAAAGTTTATTAAAATCTGACATTCTAAATTAAAAATATAAGAAATTTACTTGCGTTCCAAAATGACTCAAGAAAGTCTTGTAGGGTTGTCAATATTATCAATAAGAACACAAAATAGCAGAATATTGCAACCTGTTTGGCCATAAACACGGCTAGAAGATTTAAAATTTTAGGTAAGTAATTGTAAATGACTAAAGAAATTATATTTTCATTTATTAAAGAAATTGGTTTTCTTGAGCCTTTGGAACACCTGCATTTAATGCTGAATTAACTCTAGAAAAAAACCTCTCCCATAATGATATTAAATACCAATGATGATTACAAATTTCATAAGAGTTCTTCTTTCTTAGTGACTATCAATGGCTCGTGCATGGTATTTTTTTATTTCCAACAAGCAACGAACCAAAGAATATGGCTAACGCGCATACGAGTTCTCACCAAGTTATGCACTGAAATATGGAAATGAGTGATGAAATACGAAGCAGGTGATGATGAGCAAAAAAAAAACAGACAAAAAAAAGAACTACATAAAAGGAAATTGCGAAAGTATTGAAAAAAAAAGAGAAAGTAAAATCAGCCCGGGGTGAACACAATGTGACGATGTAAAAGGATTTTCACGAAAAACATCATAATTTCACCGGCTGATAAGAACGAGCTTCCCGAATGGGAAGCAGCAGGTGGATTGGTTGAAAGATGTAAAAGAACTTGTATTGTTTGAGTTTGGCATATGGATGCGATGCCAGACACACGAGTGATTATGGAAACAATTTATTATTGTTGTTGTTAATGAGCTTCTACAGCGTTTCAACATCACGGTTCGTTTTGCACAGCTGCATTAGCGGGTTTCCTGCTCATCATCTAAAATCATTTTAGGGGAACTGATTTACTTTTATATAATACTTAGGCAAAGTTATTTAAATTATGACTTTAATTTAAATTTAATTCTTATCTTGAATATTTAAAGTAACAAGATAAAATTATTGCTTATTTAGATAACGTACATTTTTAATGAAATTTTTATTTTATGAGGCTGAATAAACGGTGCACACTTTATTTAGTAATTAGTATTTTGAAAATTAATTTTCGAAAATAATACACTAAAATGTTCTTATGTGAACAATATAATTTGTTAAAAGCAATTACAGCCCCATAGGCTTATAACAGTTATTGTGAAAGATATATCCCAATTTCCGATACGATTCTAGACATATGTAAGTTCACACAACAGTTTTCCTTTTAACGTCATGAGTATCGAAGGGGTCGAAGTTAGAACATGTGTACCCCTTTCTGATCCCAGACTTGTTGCTATTTTTAATTTGATGACTCTTAAAAAATTTAATGGATATACCGCAGAAATAAAATCACTCTTTGAAAACACGCATGTCCTTGCTGAAAGAAGTAATTAGAAAATCAAGATTTTTAAAAGGAATATCAAAACATCCTACAATAGAGTTCAACAGCAATTTTATTTCTTACAAAGTGAGAAGTTCTGGTTTACATATCCAATGCAAAACTAAAGCAACAAATATTCAAAGAATTATTTGTCTATTGTATTACATCTTCGAGCCAATCATCATTCATTGTATTCATTTCTGAATACTCGTATTTGTATCACATTAATTACTGAACAGTCGTTTTTCCAATAAATTTGCAACTTCTTTCATGTGTTTGTATACCGCAATTGTGTGTTCCATTCAACTTTAAGAAAAAAATTAATAAAGTGTATGTTATCAGAACAAGGATATCAATAAACTCTTGTTGTTATTTTTGCAGAAGTCTAGATAATAAATTATTGAATCAATCTTTCAATGTGTTTGTTTGATGAATTATTCTGTCCACTACACTTGAAATTATATGCACACAACTTAATATACACACACACACAGTCAATGTGTGTCACAACATTATACCGCATGCATAGCCGCAAGAGAAATCTGGGGCCCATGGAGAGAAATTATGCAACTTCTTTTTGGGTAACGTAACGTATGTCTACATAACCACTTTGCACAAGGCCAGTTTAGAAGATACCTTTCTGATATTTTCACTAAAAATAAAACATGATCTGGTTATGATAATTCTTCATCATTAACTCAAAAATCACGTTTTTTGAGTTATACCAGTCTTGAAGTAAGTGAGCGGAATGTGCAACACAAAATAGCAAGCAACTGGAATCGCTCTAATGATGTGCTTGCATAGCTGTATAATGCCAACTGACCAGGAAAAAAGGGAAAGTATCGACTTTGACTACTGGTTTTGAATTTGCAAGGAAAATAGTGTAGCTTTTACAGCGAAAACCAATAATATCGCTTGGATCTAGTATAGGGACATAGCTAATCGAAAAATCAGATACTCTTTTGTGTCCTTTATCTCCCCAACGAGCGAGTTATCTGCTACTTTGAGAGCTCGACTACAATGACGGTTGGTAGACTTAAAATGATGATTTCCGCAACGTGTGCAGCGTGTCAGCATCTGGTGAGCATTTCAACAGTATACATATAGATTATACATAGTACTATAGTTTTAGGCCAAGGAATGAATATACAGAATGCGGCGAAGACAATTGTTCGTGAACACTTGACAAGTCTGTAGCAGAGTGCTGTTGGCTTATCAGGTTTCACACAGTGGCATCAATTCAGTAGGGCTGGGGAGGGCATTGCCCCACCCCCTACCCCCAAGGATCTGATACTAATTATTATTCAAAACATCAATTCAATTAGCTCATCTAATAGTGATGGACTTAAAATTCTTGGCCCCCCCCCCCCCCCGCCACGGTTTTGGTGATATGACGCCACTGGTTTCTCAGCTGCAGAGAAGATCTGCTTTTATATTTGTTTCAACGATTTTGAACTTAATTTTCGTTGATATGGACAAAGTTTGCCAAACATCACGTACCTGGGCATCGTGTATGCTACCATCGATATCATTATCGGTGAAGCTATTAGGTGATATCGCACTCCCTCAATAATAAAAGTGATACATTTTTCCATGCTGGATTCGAATTTTATGAAGATATTGCTGGTGGGTGAATGTAACTCATATACAACCCTAGAGAGTCATAATATTGAAGTATAGTGATTTTTGAAGAAAAAATTTACAAAAATTCTGGCCTTGAAATCAGGTGTACGATGTAATGAATGCATTGAATTTTTTTAAAAAGTAAAAGGTTACTCATGCGCCCGTCGTCTTTTCTATAAAATAATTGTAATATGATTTTTAAAAGGCTTTAAACTCTGTAAAAAAAAATGACAAATCACTAAGATTTTAGCACAGGTTTGAAAGAAAAATTTAATAAAATTTTTTAAAAACATTAAAAAAATGTAAGATTTTGACATTTTCATCAAAAACTTTTTGACACAAAAAATGTTAAGCAAGTCCCTTGATTTGCTATCTCAAATGCTATAAAAAATAGTTACATATTTTATAAGAAAACTCAATGGCATACCACCGCGTAGATAATTCCTAAATAATTAACCAGAAAAAAATGATGTATGGAATATTGTGCGGGCCACTCCATCTTATGACTTGGAGTTTTGAAAATCCTCCCTAAACGATGACTGCTGAATTGCATTAAATGACAACAAAATTTCTCTGAACTAAAATAAGAGGCCCCGGAAGAAACGCCGCAACCTTTTTCAGCGGACCTGCCTGTATGAAGAACACACATATCGTTTGATGTAAATGTGAAACAGGAAACTTTATGTTGACAAGGTTGTCAGCAGTGATTGATACTGACATCTGTACAATGTATAAAAGGTTGTAATTTTGTTTTATTTGTCCTTCTTCATTTACTGCATAAGGATGAAAGAGAAATAAGCTGGTATGGCGTTATATATAAGGCAACATACTTGAGTGTATGTAAGGGGAAATGATTCAAAATTACAATTGTTAATAAGATTGATTTAATACATGTCTCATATTAATTAAGTTGCATTGAGAAAGGTTGATTTCGGTGTCTTTTATGTAAAATTTAAAAGTCACAAATTAAAATTAATATTAACTGTTCAAAATTTCAATTCATTAAAACTCGTCATATATGAATTAAGATAGTTTAGTCGTTCAAAGTTAATTTTACTTAAAAATAAAGAGCTTCAAAAGCTCGTAAATCAATTCGACTTGCAAAAATTAATTTTTTTTCCAGGCATACCTTTAGATAACTTGCAGATTATTAAAGTTCTAAGAACATTAAAATTTTATTTTTTATAAAGTGGATTTTCTATTTTTTAATAAAATGCGAAAATTCCATGAATTATAGCAAATTTCTTATATTTCTTCTATTTTCTTACGTTCATCTAAATTTATAAACTAAAAATGTAGAGAGCATGCAGCATTACCTTACGCATTTACTTAACTAATTAGCTAATTTCGAGTTAAAATTTAAATTGAAACAATTAAGAAATAACATTTTATAAACATTTTCCATTCAATTACGTGCAAAAGTACAAGTACTTGCAAGCAAATCCAATGTATCCCAGCAGGAAATGAGCTGTCGTATTAAGGTTCGAGTTTGGCTTGGTATCAAATACAGAATTTAATCACTTTGTCACGCTCACTTCAAAATATCTGCCCCATTAGAAATATTCCAAGATTGTGCTCAATCTGAAGGGCAGCAGAACTAGCCTGAGGTGCATTCAAATACCTTCAACTGCCCGGGTCGGTAACATATTTGAGGGTTGCCATATGCTTAAACCTCCGTTTAGCGATTACCCAAAAGGCAGTAAGCCATACTTTGTGATCTGACAGACTTGCAGGTATGACCTATCAAATCGCGTCATGGTCTATTCCAGGTAATTAAAAGTATAATTAAAGTACATGTATGTATGTGTATATGTTTAACTTTATTGAATAGAAAAGTAGAATCCGAGAACTAAAAGACGGGTTTCGTTCCATACTGGCAAAATTTACATTTTTATTTGATAATTTAATAAATTAAATAGAAAAATCTTGCATGCTGAAGAAAACAGCCAATGTCCAGCGATTAGTAGCGCGTCTGTACGAGTAAAAATGCGACCAAACCAATATAATAATGCATGGATGGCCTTAAGCTTCCTTCAATAATAAAAATCTTCTGATAGTGTTGGAGTGATCTATATTCCTATTTTCGGTGACTACAATGGCTTTACGATTTGTTTCACGCACAATGACATATACAATTTGTAGAGCTATAAATTGTATGCAAATTGAGATTGGAGAGATATGTTGGGCCTTGTCTTACGATTGCCGTATGATTGTATGCTCTAGCGCGACGAGTTAAGCCTGGTAAAGTGGTAAGACAAACTTTACCATATCTAGAACGTGAACATTCGCCAACTGCAGCATCCGGCATAGCTTGACCAGGCAATAGCATTATTTCTGCAACGATTGCATCATGAGCCTCAGCAAATTGTTACTCGTTGTCGCTTTCTTGTGTTATGTTAACTTCTAACTCAGTTGTTACTCGGTATCTGAAGTTTCGCCACTACAACATTCTTCCCTTATAAAAGAAAATACTTTTTAATTTTCACATAATTTCTTTCTTGGTGAAATTAGAAAACTCAGCATAAAAAAATTAAAAGTCGAATTTTTTGAAGGTTTAAAAAAGTGTTTTTTAAAAATAAAAATCACCAAAAAACCGCCTATAAAAGTCGTTTTAAAAAATACGTTTTCGACAATTTTTTCTCAGATCAAATAAAATATAATATTGAATAAAAAACTTTGAATGGTGTCAAAAGGTTTTAGTTTTTTTGCAATCACGTCCGCCAACTCCGTTAAATCGTAAGAACTAAACTGAGAAAAAAAACGCACATAAAAATTTCGATATAAAAACTTTTCGATACAAAGTAGAACAAGACCTCATTGACTCCGATCGAAATACTTTGAATTAGTTTCTATAATTATGTGCACATATTTTTGAATGCCTTAGGTGTTGATTTAACCGTAGACTGATGTAAGGGCATTCGGCGAAGTTTTTTTTGCTCATTTCAAATATCTCGATGACCATTAGCTGTGTGGGTTTGTGTTTTCGTTACTTTATCAGTTGGTATTTTATGAATGAAAACATGTAGTGTCAGAGTTTATGGATAGTTGGTCCTATGTTTCTTCGAGTTTGGGACTTTTTTCGCCATTGGGGTCGTTTTTGACCCCTACGAATTTTTTTATGTAAAGTCATGTTTTTTGTATTTTCTATAGACTTAAAAATCGCAATTCAGTGTTTACAATGGGTGTGCATCGAACAGATCGAACATGTTCGTACTTTTGTCATGCGCAAAGAGTGAAACTCTTTCGAGCATTTTGTTTGATTGAATTTTCAGCTGTTGGTTTAATCGTTGCGTGAGGTCTGATGTTGATTGCAGAGCAATTCGATTTTAGTATTCGGTTATGTATTTGTGTATTGGGTGTATGACGAGACGTGAGCGAACACCTCGAACAAAACGAACTGAATTGAGTCAAGTGAAACGAAGTTGTTTCAGTGCTAAAATTTTGTGGAAAGGTCGTGAATTTCGAGTTTGTTCGAACGAGTTCGGCTCGTTGCACAAACTTAGCGCTTAGGTTGCATACGACATTTAGCTCGTCGCCAACTTATTACATTCTTAGTGCAAGATCCCGCAAAAAGACAGCTGCATATTGGCTCATCAAACATTTCGACCACCTTGAGTTTCATGAACCTCTGAAGCATTCTACTGTAAGTATTCTAGCCTGACGGTTGCGAGTGCGTACAAGCGTGCCAGATACTCTATTTCGAAATAAGAATCTCTACTCAGTACTAACTCACAGCTCAACTAGATTGCAGACTTGAAGTGAAAAAACGATTTATTTTGATAAATTTGAGAACTTAATTGGACGAAGAAATAACAGATTTGCTGGATGGAACGCTTCAAGACTTCTCAGCTGGTAGCGCTGACGAATATGTTCCCGAAACCAATGAAAGTGAATCTTTTGTTACCGATGATGATGGTGGTTAGAGTGATAGTGGCGAAGTAGAAATATTGGTTAAATTGAATCCTGACTCATTTTTTGTTTCAAAAGACAACACCGCTTGGATTTCAAGTCCAGTGATTCCTTAAGGTAAGACCGTTCTTATCTTGGATTTAATTTTGTTTTCATTGTCATACTGGATGACATGAGTCTACCGCACTCATGTGCAAAATGTTACAATAACACTAAGAACTTCAGCGTCTTATCAAGCAAAAGCAGCCACTATTCCAATCTGCATTCGCCTTCATCGAAAATACGGCTTTGGTTTCATATATAAGCAAGAAAAATAAATATACCACTGTTGTGAGCACTTGTTTTTGGGATTCACATTTCAGCGTTCAATGAATTCATAATCTACTCAACAATAGATCCAAATCGGCAAAATCATCATCAAATCGGCGATCTGTCATCGTCTTTCAATATTTCTACCAGATACGCACTCCCAAATTCCTTTGCATACTTTTGGGCATTGTAGAAATATTTTACTTAAATTTTGTGTAAGCTCGTATCATTAGCAATTTAATTTAATTTTTTGCTTTTCTTGTACATGATCTTCTGCATTTGCGTATGTGTGTGTGTATGCACTTGTGCCCACAATCTTTTTGAGCCAACCCTTTGCTTACACCACTTTTGTGTTTATCATTTTGCAATCATGTGGTTCGTTTAACCACAGTTTAATTGAGTTGCGTACATATATGTATGTGTACATCTAAGGATGTGTTAGCGTATACGCGTGTATACTGTGTAATTACTGTTGACTCAGTGTGCAAGTTTGAAGTGTTCTCTGCTAAAAGGTTGGCAAAATCATTTAAATTTAGCAAAAACAAATATAATTACGAATTTAATTCACTTTCATGCACACATTTGACATTTTTCTTTTTACAAAAAGTGTTGTAGGGGCTTTAAAAACGTAATACTCAAACAAGCATAACATTAGCTTATGTACATGTGTAATCTGTCCTACTTATTTGGGAAAATTTTATAAAAATTTATTCATATTTATTTTAATTTGCTAAAAATATTTAGGTTACTGACGTTTAGATTTCAACTGGCAATATATCTAACCTTATAATCTATAATTTTTGAAAAGAGATTTCAGTGCATTGCACGTAAAACACATAAACGCTGGCAAGATAGCGATTAATGATTTCCAAAAACAAAATCTACTTTTGCTATAAGCACACGTCCCATCACTTTATCTCAAATACATCACGAGCTAAATCATGTGACATTTAACATTCGTCTTCAAAACGAATGACAGCGTGTGCGTGTGTTGTCGCCTGAATAAGCTCCAAGGGATAATATTATGATATTCAAATTTGTGCAGTTAAACGAGAAGCAGCACACATGCATAGGTAGCTCCAAATGCCAGAACAACGAATTGCAGAAGCAGCATAGCAATGCTGGGCCTAAGTCCTTAAAAAACCTCAACTGAGCATTCACATGAGGACATTAGTATCGAGAACGTGACATGTGGTTAACATACAAAAGTTGGTCTGTTATTCAGTTCACTGTTGCCAGGCAGAAATCACAATTTCGGAAGGAAGTCAGTTTTAGCTTTCTTATGTCTGCAATCGTTTTAGAAAGATTTTCGAAAAAAAAGCGGTAATAAATATCAAGTTTTATACATAGGATGAAAATAAATTATTTTATTGTCTTCTAAGAAGCTCGAAAATATCTCAAAAGAAACATAGAATAAGAACAATAAGATCAAAGTGCAAGTGATTTAAAATTTTGTTTTAAAGAAATCTTTAAAAGTTCTGAGCTTTCTTGGGGCTTAGTACTACAGTGGGCTCAAAGTTGAACCTTGAACGCCAAATATGATTTTTGGCAATTTTAGTTTAGTTTGAAACAATATGCATTTATGTAGCATATCGCCGAAAAGTATGCTATTTTTTATTTATAAAAAATTAAATTTTTTGCTTTTATCGGATTTACATGAGTTGCACGGATTTTTTTAAACTTAGAATAATAAATGGCAAAAGTGGTAAATTTGCAAGCTTTGATAGCAAAAAAAATCGTATTCCCGGATATCCTTAATTTTTTTATATATATTATATGAGATCTTTAAAACTTTTTTTATCAATTTTTTTCCTATTGTAATTTTGAAGGAGCAGAATATATTGACTTTTATGAAGTGTTCTTATAATTTTATTTGTGTCGAAATTTAGTAAAATAGAATATTAACAATCAGTTTATACATTATTTTCTTAAAAACGTTTTTGTTGGTGGTTTTTAATTTATATGTTATGCTGATTTTTTAAAAATTACAACTTAAAAATTCACATAATTGCGAAATTTCGCATAGTTGGAAATTCAAAAAATAGGAATATCACTGGATTCTCATTCATATGTTATGTGCTAAATTATGGTTTGTCAAAATTCAAAGTTTTAGCGTTCAGATTTCACAACTTTTTATATGATTTTTTTTTTATTGCAATATTTGTTGAAAAATATTTCTTTACATTTTCCAATACGTGGCAAAAATTTTATTAAGTGCAAAAACTTACAGTGTAAGACGAGGTGCTTAATTTCAAGTCCACTCCCTTTAAGTTCTCTAAAAGGGAGTGGACAGGTAAGAGATATATTTCGCCTTTTCATCCTTTTGGAATTCAAGACATAAATTCGAATGATTTTCAAAAGCAGAGATAAGCCTTCAAAATGGTTTTTCTCTAGTAACTTGAAAACTATAAAAGATATTGCACAATTTTTTACATTCTTGAAATGAATATTGCCAAGTTATTGGAAATTGATACCCATTTTGAAGAAAATTTTTCAACCACATTCTACCTTTGTATAGGACGTAGGCGTGTCCGTGAGCCGATATTTTAGTTATCACATACTTTTGTTGTTTTAACCTAAAAACATTTGTATCGAATTTCAAGTGTCTAGTGCTATTATTGCTATTTATGACAGCCGTTCCAGAGCGGGGAATAATATTAGCCCTTAGGATATCAAGAATGGCAATAGGTGACATAGTTGGAAATATAGTCTCTTTTCCTTAAAAGACCCACAATCTTATGCTACAGTCAAACGAAGTTTAAGAAAATCGACCGATTATGAAAGCGAGAAGTTAAGGGTCTTGCTGTATGAAAAGGTTTAAGCCCCATCAAAAATAAAAGATGTATTGGACCTTCAGGTTATATTTCGAAGGATATAGCAAATTAGTGCGTACATAAAATATGAAAATCGAAGCGTAAAACCTAAACTTCTACCTAGCCATAAAGTTTCACGGTTTCAATTTGCTGGAAAATATAAATTTTGGGACAAGGAGGGCCAATCAATTACCTACAGCGATGACAAAAAGTTAAATGATGGTTGACTGATGGTTTACAGAAAAATTTTGCCGAATATGCGCTGATCTCAATTTTGCAAAGGAGATGCCTGAGGTGAATCTTGAACTTTTACACAAGACAATGCACCCATGGATTCTGCAAAGATAACCAAAGCGTCCAAAAATATACCCTTACTGCAGTGGCCAGCAGTTAGTCCGGACTTGAATTCCATGGAGGATCTATACAGCATTAGACATGCACACACGGAAAGATTATGTGCATAAAACAGTTCCGTCAGCCTTGCCGTCCAAAGTATATGTTGGTAAATAAATAATTTTGTCTCATTTTATTTAAAAATTCCGAATACCTTTTACTTATTCCCAGAAATTTTATGAGCCATGCATTGCTCTTGTAATCAATGATTTCTCTTACCTATATTTAAGGTATAAACAATTTATCCAAATCTTAATGAAGAAATACATGGCGTGAAATAGATATCCATTTTACAAGAGGAAGTGTGGTCAAGTGTTTCAGACTGTTTTCTCATATCAGTTACCATATCGCCATATCGACTCTCTGGAGTCGATAAAAAACCTATTAGATAGATTACCAAATAGAACACTAGAGATTACCCAAATCCACTAGGTTCGTTGCAATACATGAAATTCAAAGAATTAAATCAAATTCTAGTGGCAACACTAATCTTGTCATTTAGCCTCTGTTTGCTGCACTGTTTACATTTGGAATATCTCTTTCCATTTATCAACGTTAGTTCCATGGTTCATTCGTGACCACTTAATTTTGTGGCACTGATTATGATGTGATGGCATTGAAGTTGATGTTGATGTTGATGTTGATGCCGATGACAAGTGGGTACGTGTGCACAATTGTTGCTGTTGTTGTTGATAGTTTTTTGGTTTTCAGAATGTGGTGACTTTTGCCACAGCAAAAAGGTCAAACCAAATAGAAATTCTATGCCATTGTGTGTGAATAGACTTGAGAAAGATGCCATATTTGGACATGTGCTTGGCTGCCCTTATTGAATACAACTGCTGAAGGCAGAGTTAAAATAAGTATTCATTTATCTGGATTGCTGTTCGTGTGTGCCTACATACGTTTTTGTGTGCGTGTATGAGTGACATCTGTCAGACATGCTAAAGTGAAAGTTGTCTTGGCGCCAAAATGAATTCAAATGGTTGTCTGGGGTGTTGTAGATAATCAATTTTTAATACAGGAACATGGAAAAACCTGCGCATATTTGAATTGAAATAAATATAAAACTTAGGGAATTGATAAATACTCAATCGTAGTGGTGTAAACTAACATATTCACATAAAAAGAAAATGTTGGAAAACAAAAAAAACTTGCGAGGTTAGGATTGCCTGAGTATTAATCGAAAGTGCACCAGGTGAAAGTCATATAGTTATGAGTTATGAAAAATTAACTTGAAAAACTTATAGAAATTGCCCAAAACTGATAAAAATGGATTCACATTTATCTTCGATACAAAGAAAAACTTTAAAACGCTATATAGAAAAAGTTAGCCATCTAAGCGATACAAAATGCTTGAAAATATTAAAAATTGTTCAGACAACCATATGACCAAGATAAGAAAAATTTGGACAAGAGCGTGGCACCTCCCATACACAAAAAATTTTAGAAGGCTCTGTTGAAAGAAATATTTAAGGTTATAAACAGAATAACAAAAATTCTACGAATGGTTCGGATGTAAGCCAAACAAAAGGTGGGTGGATTTTGTAAGATGGCAATGAAACACAAAGCAAACACCTCATACACTGATGGATGTATTCAAGGTAATGCAATGAAACTTCATACAAATACAATAAATGATTTGAATAAGCTGTAAGCAAAAATTTAGAAAAATTTGACTAGACAAATAATAGAAATTCTTTGGACAAGCAAAAGAGAAAGAGTGAGTGGATTTTGAAAGCGTAGCATCACCAATACATGAAGTTACTTTAAGACTCTATAATGGAAGATTTTTAAAGACAAAGCAATCAAATTGTTTGAACTAAGAAAAAGGTGAGAAATTTTTCACCAGAGAGCGTCTTACATTCCATACAAATAAAAGCTAAAGTTGCAGCAATAAAAGCTATTTAAAAATATTGTTATATTCAGTATGGGAGCATTTGGTGAACTCCACCAGTAAGGGTTGAAAAATGAGCTCAGCTTTGACCAATGGACCTGTAACCTTCCCAAAAATCAAAAGACTGAAAAGGATTGATACAAAAGTTGGCATGACAATGTTAGAGGACGCAATTTGCAATATGAAAAAAGTGGGCAGCTTAATTTGTGGGCGTGATACTTTCAGTATAAGACATTTTTCAAAACGATGCATTCGGTGAGGTAATGTTATATAGATAATAAAAAAATGCAATACGGAATTTAGTTGGACACACAGGTACACTGTTGATTTCACATATAGTACAGCAGCGTGCCTCTACCGCGCCCCTTCTACAAAACCTTACCCTTTTAGTAAAATTTAAAGCTTTAAGGCACATTTTTACTGTTAATACAATGTCGTGAGAATACATTTCCTTTCTTATGGAGTTTAAGTTGAAGTTAATTTATCAGTAATCACTGGATGCTCTAAAGGTCTCCGAGTGGTCTTGCTGTTCGATGAGCAATCTGTTTGCCTAACTTAACTGCAATGCTGGCTGGTTATATATACAAAGCAACATTTTTTTTTTATATTTTTTTGGGCAGTCACCTCGATACAGCGATTAACATTTTGTTCAGATGCTGTAGATCATAGTGTTTTGAATGCTTATTAAGAACTAACTAAATGTCAAATTCTCGTGGGAAAGCAAAAACTGCAGAGATGGATAAATGCACCTTGAACAGCCCTAAGGTGGTATTAAAAAGTCCTTCAATACAGCCTCTAAAAGGTGCTCAAAAAATCTGTAAAGATTCTTTTTTTTCGTTATCTTAAACACTTTCTGTATCTAGTAGGTATTAACATATTTTCGCTCAAGGTAAGCTATTATGCTTTATAATTTGACTTGAAAATTATATTTACAGCGAACAAAAATATCTTCAAAACTAAGAAAGATCTCAAAATTTCGAAATGTGTTTTTTTTTAACTTCATCGAAGTCTTATTATACTTATAAGCTATGATTTTTCTAAAACTACTGAAGATGGCAAAACTTCAGAAAAGATATTTGTTGAGTCTATCCTGATCCACAAGTAGAAAAAAAAAAAATAACTGTCACATTGGGCTTAGTAAAAAATAATTCACTGTTCTTCAAATCTGAAAAAAATCTTTCCAGGATTAGAAAAAATGGTCGAAAATTCTTTTGTGAACGAATACCGAATTTTGTATGATTTTTCCTTTAAAATCTATCAATAAAAAACCGAAAGTAAAACAATTCCATCAATTTCTAACTGCCATATTACAACATAATCGCGTGATTTGGCTTTGTGTTGGAAGGATTCTGGAGAAGGGCAGTATTCTCAATAGTAGGTGGTGTCACGTCTAACAGGAAATTGCACCGATTTTGATTAAATTAAGTATGGAGATAAATTAATCACAGCGTGGATGAGTCTCAACACCGATTTTGATGAAATTTTGTATGGACTTAATTGACTCATGAGGAAAGATATTTGTTTTTAGTGAGCGGTATCACGCCCCTAACAGGAAAAAACATTTTCACTGCAAAACTAATCGACCGATTTTGATGAAATCCGATACACAGATAGATTGAGCCTAAGGGGAGATATTTAATTTTTAAAAGATGATTCGACGCTCCTAACCAAAAAATTATTTTTAGGAGAAACCCTGAGGAAAGGTATATGTTTTCAATTGGGCAATACTACGCCCCTAAGTGGAAAATAATTTTCACAAATAAACTAATAAGGCTATTTTGATAAACTTTGGTATGGAGATAGCTTGAGCCCAAAAGAAAGGAGGGATATAAGGAAAAGACAACATGAACCGTTTTAATAGCGATAACAAAAAATTGTTCGTTTTTATCTTAGTTTTTAAATACCAAAAGGTATTTTGTGTTACTTTTTGTACTTCACAATAGTGGTTGATTTTTATGGGAAAAATTTTTATGAATCCAAATTTAGGCAAAAATACTCTAGGTCTTACCAGACCAGGCGCTACTCAGAGTCCAAAATCTTAATGAAAATTTTGGGTTTTCCTGGGCCGATTCATTTTTTATTGGGACGTACACTAACTAATTCTAAGGGATTTTGAGAAAAATTGTATAAAATTGTAATGTACTTACGAATGGTTCATTTATTATAATAAGAAGACGCTTACCTGAAAGGAAAAGAAGAGATAATTATTAGGTATTTTTTTAGCTCAGAAAATAAGTTTAGAATTATTTAAAATGTTGTTTTTTCTAATATCATTTGTGTTAAAAGTTTTTCTTGGAAATCTATCGTTGTAAATCAGAATGAATATGTCATCCATAGATTTTCGTAGATTTTCTTTAATTCAATACGAAGTGAAGCATATCAGAAATATTTAGTTGAATACATTAAAATATATAACAGAAAATTAGTTACTTATCACTTGAAAAATCCATTTTAGTCCTTCTGTGCGTGACAAAAAAATAACACCTTTCGCCAGGTGACAGGGTACCTGGCTACCCACATATAGACTAAAACTGTTCAAATAGTGAATAGAATTGTAGAGCATGTCTAAGCGTAAAAAAATTTTATTTTGAAAATGAAATAGGTGCCCCGTCATACCCAGAAGGGTTAAATTTGCTTCTACTTATTTAACGCATAGTTAGCATGGAATTGAAGGATAAAAATGTATTTTAAAAAAATCTTGAATGTATTCAAGCGTTCCTGGAATTTCAGCATGCAATGATAATTATCTTGGTTATCAATTCAAGTACATTATGATTGAAGTTAAGTAAAATATTAAATTTTTATTATACAACATTTTTATGGTCGAACGCAGCCATCGTGTTAATGGATTCACTTAGAAATCCTCAGGTTCTTTGTTGCTTAATTAAATTCTCAAGACTCACCTCCTCCATGCTATCAAAGTGTGAGTAAGATAATGCGATGAAAATTTTATTTGCATCTTACCAATACAAATAGTAGAACATACACACAGATACACACAAATTCACACCGAAATCAAGTCAATTTAACCCAGCCAAACTTTGGAAGCTTGCTATAAGCTTCTAGATAAGTGAACTCAGATTAATGCGAGTACTTTCATTATATAGCCTCAAGAATTTCTTATATTTTATATGTTTCCATTCTTTATGATTCGAAATAACTTTTTTGGTAGTTGCAAAAATACCATCTAATAGCTAGGGTCAAATCGCGAAATGATTGTTACCAAGCTGGTTCGCTGTTTTCATGTTTTCTTATGTATAGATGTGTTTTTAATTTGAATTGAAAATTAACTAAAACATCACTAGAAGAAAACGTCTACTAAGTGTCCACGAAACTATCGTCGATAAATTGAAACAATAATTCCGAATACGATAATGTAGTAAACATTTTTATATCACTTTTGACAGTAATCGTTCGAAACTTTTCCTTGTGATTCATTCAGCTTCTCCCGAAAAAACTAACACTTGAAATCAGAACATAAATTCATATCCGATTGCAATCATCGCTGCGGCGGATTTCGGTTTAAATATGACTCTTCCGCTACTAAAAATGCTTGCTGGGAAGCTACTTTTCCATTTCAAGGTGTGTAAATTTCCTTTTTATATTCATTTCCATTGCGTTCCGTTTGCTGAGTGGCAATAAAGTGAAATTGAATGTCAGTCACTTTGTGGCAATTGATATGCAACGCAGAGGTGAGTATCTATATTTCTTCCTTTTGAAATGATGTTAAGTCACTCGATTATAAGCCACCTATGGAGCGCTATCATTTTTTATTTGTTTGATAAAATGGTGATGATTCGGTGTTCATGCATAAGCAAAACATCATCGCTGAACAAAACAGACATTTTTATAAATTTAGTGGTAAAAATTAAAGTTGTAAGTAAATATCCTAAAGTAGATAAAGCGTTTGTTACAACAATTTTACAATAATTATATTGTAAGATTAAATGAAAGCGAGTACCACATTAATTTTTTTGAAATCGCCCAAAATGACCATACATATTTTTATTTTATTTTATTATATATATAAAATTTTTAAATAAATTTTTTTTAAAAAACTTTGGAGGATGATACTTTTCATTAAACCTTATGCTATATATATTTTGTAATATATTTTCATATCTAGAATCGGGTGATAATTGGGTGACTCCTGAATTTATTTTTTAATTAAGTGACAAAAATCCCTAACGCCTTAATCGGTTAATTTGCTTGGGGTGTGTGTCGGGGAGATCTCGATTCAACTGGTAAAGTTTTTTGTTTCAGATAATTATACATTGAAAGTTGGAAATGTCTCACTTTGCAGCTTTTAGCTGTAAAGGAACGCAGGGTTGGTTTTAACAGGGATAAATCTTAACACTCGAATTCTGAGAATACCAATATAACTCAGAAAAAATTTGGTTGGCTTCTATGTTTTTTCTCTCCAGTGGGTATTCGATGAGCTTATTAAATTTATCCTGCGGCATTGTAAAAGAAAGTTATGAGTGAGTGTCAAAAAATTGAGCCCAATTAAATTTTGATTACGGTGTAATCAAATTTTTTTAATCCAAGCTTAGTGACTTAGTTTAAAGATTTGATACTTTTTGAAACTGTAAAATTTTTGGACCTAAATTTTTACCACACACTAAATAAAACATGCAGCTATGGATTAGAAAGATTAGTTCGTAAAAATAATAATTGACTTACAACCTAGAGCTAATTTTGCAAAAACTGTTAAAACTAATCCCACCCTCCACTACTCAAGAAAAATATTCCTATGCAAAGGTGTCCACGATCTGGTTGCAATGGCGGAAGTTGTGTACGTAAAAAAACACAGAAGTTGGTCAGAAGAGCTCATCGGATGAAGTCGCGAAATTACCTCCATTCAGAACAATGACACTGCGCCCATGTCTCTGTTAGTACGCGAGCAAATGACATCAAGTAAAACCGATTCAAAAACAGAACGCGACCATTAGAACTATTCCAATATGCTCTCTCGAAGAGAAAGATTCGCCCTACATCACCTCTTGAGAAACTGAAATATTACCGAAGCTTCAATATGTTACAATCATATTTTTCCTTAAACATAAAACATTCTCCTCTATCATTATCAATATGATGACTGGTCCTAGACGAAGATGTGCATGAGAATACTTTACAACCCAGAAGAAAGTCTGTAGGTATCTTGATATTCCGACAAAAAGAAAGTCACATCACTTCACCCAACGGCTGATTAGGACTTTGCGGGGCTAAAAAGTAGAAATGGGATTCCCCAAAAAAAAAAAATTGTATGATCACCATAGCAGATTAGTTATATTTCATACAGATGTTTAAAAAAAGAAAATAGATCTATACACTGACGAGCAAAAAAAAATTTTTTTTTGAATTGGAATTTAAATTTCGAGGCGTCTTTTGAACACAACAATTTTGAATTAAAAAAAAGGTCTTCCTGTTCCCTTTCTGCTACAAACACACAAGGCCCTTGTCATGCCTTAAATGCCTAGAAAATAGTTTAATAATCCGCTACTTGGAGGCCCTCTTGAGCTTGAGGCCTGAGGCAATGGCCCCTTCCAACCCTGCCTTAATCCTCCACTGACCTCACCACATTACGTGTAAAGTGAAGTTGTTCAATGGATTAAAAACAACACAGCTACCCAGTACGATAAATTGTCATTGAAAATTCCAAGGCAGTGATGAGGTTTTAGTGTAGTGCATGCATGAAATCATTACTTAAATTCGAAGGAACGTGTACTTGGATACTCGGTCATGATACCCATAAACCATTTTAAGTTTTATTTCCTTTTTTTGCGGTCATAGTCAACATTTTGGGGGAAGGGGCTGTGACTACTTGTAAAAACACACGTAATCCCAAAAAATAGGAAGAAATAAGACCAAATAATTTGAGACATTGTGTTCACAGTAAAAGTGGGCATAACACCCACAATTAACTAAAATATATTTCCCACATTACACTGACTTTTATGAAGAATTACTGTGGCTAGCGAAGCCGGTGCTAGAGATATGAGAGGATGTAAGTCCTGAGCCACAGTTGAAGGCCGCCCACTTGCCCTATCCTTTATGTAGAATTTCAGTGGCTAGCGAAGCCGGTGCTGGACATACAAAAATATAAAATTTTTATAGAATTTCCAAGCAAAGCAAAAGTGGTCATAATACCCATGGGAGTTGTATTCATCATTATGAGTATTCATAATCACTATAACTATTTTGAGAATTATGATCGTTTATTAGGTGAACATAAAGCCCAAAATTTATTGGACATTATGACCATGGAGGTTATGACATGGCACCGTTAACTTGGCTGCATTTGAATTAGCGGATTCTCATTGTCAGGTTGATTAAAAACATATTTGGATATAGGTACATAGTTAGTATAAATCTATTTAACATTACAAAAATTATTATAAAATTAAAACTATCTCATTTTTTTGCCCACAGCATAACTTTTTGTAAACACAGATTGCAATACTATCTACTGTGAAATGAAACATCATTTGATGCATCAAACTTGGTTTTTGTTTTTTTTTATTTCGTATCGCAACAATTTCGAATTTTGGAAATGTACTCGCATGTCACGGCATCGAGTTAAGAGCATTTATTTCAAGAAATGTTTGTGTACACAAAATGCTTTTACATCAATCATGTGCTTAAGAGTGCGCAGCATGAAAATGTAGGTGTGTGCGTGTCTCTACAAATATAAATTACTCCATTTACAACTTGAAACATGAAGTTTAATCCACTTATATGTGGTATATGTTGTACAAACAAAGTTTAATGTGAACCAAATCATTAAAATATTTGGTTTATCAATTCTGTACAGTTGTTAACCCAACAGCGTAGTTAACATTGTGAAGCATCACGTAACTGCAAGTTTTCCAAGCATGATACAGCAAATGTGACCACTGATGCACAGGAGCGACTCGTTGAAGGGAATTCAACAAGTCCAGCCATATTATGTCAGGGTAATTTTTCAGTTTAGGTTCAAAGAGTACGTCACTTGCCTTCAGTTCGATGGCGAAGATACCTAGTAATGCCTTTCAATATATGCATTTACAATAATGCATATTCTTTAATATAGATAGTGCACGTAAGTAAACGCGTCTCTAGAAAAAGGTACACTTGAATAAGTAGAACTCAAAGTTGTTACAGCTTCGTTGATCCTATTGTACTTTCGGTCCTGCAAAAATATTCGATTTTTTTTAGGAAGAATAGGGATTCAAATTTGTCATAAGGCCAAGTTTAAAGCTTGCACCAATGGCTGACCCGTAAAAGAGTGAATGAAGATGACAATCGCGAATACCAAGTATTCCAAGGTAGGAGAGCATTGTTGCTTCCTTGCCACGTTTAGGAGAAGCATCATTTAGTACCACAATTTTTCCAATATCTTGGCTGGCAGCAGAGTTCTATGAGGTCTGTGACGATAATAAATCTGATATGTTGTACAAGACACAGTTAGTTGGGTAAGTGAAGGTAGTAGGTATGTGGAACTGAACCTGGTTGCCAAATTGGAGACTATGGCAATGATGAAATTCTGTATTGCCCAGATCCCGACTTTAGATATCAGTGATACCTACAGCGCGTAAAGTATCTAAGGTCTCAAAAACAATAGTGATAATGGTTGGGAGTTAAATATTCTTATTGAGAACGTAAAAATTTCAAGAAAAACGTAGGTACTATTTCCTCAAATAGTTGATAGCATCATGTGTCTTTAAATGAACATACATATTTGGTATGATGATAGTTAAACTTTACAGCATGCTTAACAACCTTTTTTAGCATTATATTCACGTCTCCGTAATTGATGTATTTTTAGCATTATATCCTTAAGAAACGCTAATCCATTAAAACTGCATTCAACTGCATTAACACTGTCGCACTTGCTGAATGACATTTGCACTTTATCAACATCGTAATTCATTTGCGTAATTTTAGAAAACTTCCTTTGACATGGTGGAAATTGCATAGAGGGAGGACGAGGCTTGTGTATGTCCTTGGTTTCATAACAGCAATATACTGCATAATTGCAACATAGTACAAAATTTTCATTTTAATGGGAACAAAAATACGTATGAATGACGCATATGCGGAATATAGCTTAATGTGTGTTCATAAAAGTTGTATAATATAAATGTATGAGTGTGCGTATATGTATGAATAGTTTTTTGTAACAACGCGTTTTTTGAGTTTTTCAATTCACTTTTGGTATACTAATATTATATTTATCTGTTAGATTTGGCGTAATAAAATCAGACCATAGAGTAGGTTATTCTTGATGTCAAGTTTTTTAAAAAATTTTTACTAGAATTAAGTACGTTATAAAACACATGTTATTCACGCAAATTTGAAGATGAACCATAATATCATATGCACAAAGTGATTCAATATTAAGGTTACAAGTTGTAAGTAATATGAGATGGTTTGGTTTTTGATAAACTTAGATAAGATGATGAAACATTGAGATTAAACATTGAATATTATCGCTATTACGTTACAAAAATCTTTTATATATGTTACATCACCTTAGTTAGCGAATCTAACGCGGCCCGCCACGGCTAGCTTGCGGTTTCTAGGGCGGTTCTCAACCCGCCGCGTTAGACCGAAGGATGAACAATAAATTTCACTCCCGACTTTCGACGGAAGTAAAATTTGAAAAAAAAATAATCAAATCAAAACAAAAAAAAATAAAATAACGAAATTTCAAAAAAAAAAATCTCAAATATCAAAAAAATAATTAAAGTTCCAAATCAAAAAAAAACTAAACCAAAACTCAATAAGCAAAACTTTATCTAAAATATAAAGCAAAACAAAAAAATTCCGAATTCCCGATCACAAATCGGGATATAATATTGTATAAATGAATTTAAAAAGTAACGACACAATTATATAAGTATACGTATTAAAGAAAATGTGATTAAACACTACATGTAAATTGAACTACGATAATTTATAGTTCAATATTAAACACAAAAATTGAAAATTTAAATCTACCGTTTTCACTCGGAAATTCTTTCGAAAAGCAATTACGAGTAAGTATCCTGTAAAATTCATAAAACACAGAAAATCATGTTTCACGCGCATATAAATTAATTGGGGTTTTTATATTTTGCTTAATCTTAAATTAGCTGCATCGAAAAGCAAAAGATTCCCAAACAAACAAAAAAATTACCACAGTGCTGCCCTAACCATAATTGAGCTCAGTTAAGACTACCATGACAAAACACTTCTCGCGAACGATATAATTTCCGAATGGCACAAAAAAAAAATGTAAAATAAAGATTTCCTGAATTTGCCAGGACCTTAAATGTATATCATGGAATTCACGATTAACTATAAAAATAAAAATAATTTTAAATTAAACCTAAGAATATATATATATATGCACTTTGCTACTTTACACATAACACCAAAAAAACAATATATGACTTTTGCAGCGGTTTGGTCCACTGTTCGCGTCACAGCAATCGGTTAATACCGCTTGGTTGCTGTCGTTAAAATCGGCAATGAGATATATGGGAGGCTCTTATCGTGAACCGTCCGATGCTAAACCGCAGTCACAAAATGGGGTTAACACCTACTTTTTTTTTGTTTAATTTAAACCTTACGCGCGACTATCGGAAGTTTTTGGCGCAATAAATGTACTAAAGATAAAATAATTGTGGCTGACTTATCTGTTGGTTGATTTTATTTTTCCACTCATCCGAAACTTCGTACTGCCAGCCACACTATCAAACGTAAATTTATATAAATCACACGTACGACCAAAAACTAGACTTTTAAAACTACTCACATATATTTCTCCTAAAGTTAAAGATTCTACTCGCATCTCTTCTACGATATATGTAAGTAGTGTGCACTTCCTCGCAAAACGTTTGTCCTGAGCTTCCTTGTCTGCCAAAATTTATTCTGCTTTATGTTATAAAAATTTTTAGCTGATTTTAACCCACGAGCCTTTTTATAAATTGATTTCAAAATTTACCTTTAATTTGAAGCTGCGGAATTTAAGGAAACTTATGGGAGGTTTCCCAAATTTCCGGCTTATGGCACACACAAAACACAAAAAAAAAAATCCGATTTCTTATAAAAAAAATTAATTTAAATGTACCTTATTCACTGGTACTTTACTAGTTTTACTTACAAAAATTGAATTTAATTTAGACGCACTGACGCACAACTTTTCGCGATGGTGGTAAAATACTTTTTGAAATTTTAGCGGACAAAGTTTTGAGGCAAAGTCCAAAATTCTTTTAGCTCAGCAACAGAAACACATAAAAACAGTTTGACGAGGCATATTACTTCCTATTTCTAACTATAACACTACTTGAACATGTAACTAACATACATTTTGACCTTACAACTACAACCCTAACTTCCCTATTTACACTCATTAATTTGAAAAACCGGCTCTTCTCTCCGCCAACATCTCTCGTCATGTTGCAGCAACACATTTTGTTGCAACAAAAAAAGTTATCTCAAAAAAGTTGCTAATATTTCGGCTTGGCAATGCTTTTTTATGGTGCCTTTACAAATTTTTTCTTTGAGCTTTCTCTCTAAGTGCCAACCGGTTCATGGCTCATTCACAATCGCTTAGGTCCTAACATACTGCTTGTTCTTTTTCTTACATTCTGGCTGTCAAGTTGTGCCAATCGCATGTCGATTGCCGAAAATTTGAAGAAATAAAAAGCTTAAATTTTAAAGGTTTAATTAAAACTAAACCATTAAAAATATAGTGCGGAAACATCGAGGATACAAGAGCCACCCGCAACATATACTCAGTTCACATGTAATATTTCACATGCAATGAAGTGTTCCTGAAAGTTTCAGATTGAACGTGTCCTAAACCTTCCAAATTTAATCTTTCGGACACGTTATAAATGAAATATTTAACATGTATTCATTGCGAAATGTTTCTGAAAGGATTTGGATTTAATGTTTACTGAATTTTTCTAATAAAATCGAAATAATGTTTAATGATTCGATAATACTTTGTTGTTATCTGCATTGTATATATGCGATATCAAGTGAAGATACATGATTCCAGGCTTGTCCTCTGTTTAATGCTATGCTTGGGACAATTTTTGAGACATAATTTTTGAGTATAAGTTACAAAGTCATCGTAAAAAACAACCTTTAAATATTAGCTTTTAGTAACGCGGATTAAGTGAAACAATAATTCGAAGTAAGATGATGCTATAAATTACTTTTTCCTTAATGAAAACAATAGCTGAGCACTAATGCTTTGCAGTAAGCTTTCTGAGGTGATGAAAGATTTCTGAAACGTAACTGCTTACTGTGATGTCAATTATCAGCTGAATACTTTTGATAACAAAAAAGTATTGCCGAACTAAATTGGAACTTCCTACTATTTCACCCTTTACAATCCAAAGCTCTTGGTGGAAAATTTTAATTATTTTTAAATATGCACCATTTCAAACGAAGCGGACAATGAGAATAAAGTGTGGTCATGAAATTTGTTTGTTTTTCGGTTTTTTATACATCTAGTAGACATAAATGTGTATCCACATTTTTTTTCGTATGAAACTAAATTGCTGGCTTATGGGGTTCTGAAGGATTGGCGAAGTTTAAGGACCGTCATTTTTGAACGCTGTTATTGGATTCAAGGCATTCATAATAAAATACAAACAATATTGCTTTAACTAATACAAAAAAATGATCTCTTTAAATTTTTAGTCAAATTCGAATTTTATATTTTCTTATGTATAGAACACCAGAGGCAAAAATTTCAAATCAAATTTTCAGTATCTTTAACATAATATTTTTTAAATATTTTGTTTTATATAAAAAAAAGATGCTTCATCAAAAAAATTTTAACGTGATCGTTACCAGTTAAAGAGACATATAAATTAAGAAAGTGCCAGGTCTCATATAAAGTGCAGCACATATGCATTTCAATTTATATATCTCGGAAAACAATGTAGATCACGTTCTGAAATTTTTAGCATTTTATCGGTATTTTAAGGTTTAAATAAAAAAGATAATTTGTTGAAATTGTTTAAGTTCTGAGGTGAAATGTTTACTTTCGGTTGTCCACAAAAAAAAAAATTAAATATCAAATCTGATTTTACAATTGAAAAGAGCAACAAGTTTCCTACAGCAACCACAATGCTAAATTTTTTATTGAATATTTGGAAAGTTCGAAATATTGCTTTCGGAAAATTCATTCCACATATTGCATCAATTTTTAGATGTCCATAATTTGACAACTAAGCCTTGTAAGCCGAATATGTACAAATTTCAAAATGTAATTTTTGTCCCATTGTCCACTTCACATTAAATGCCCCATATAATAAATAGTTCTTTCAAAAATATTTAATAAATTTTGTCTTTTATAAAATAAAAATATATGTTTTTCTCTTCATATATGTAAATATGTACTGAAAATGCTTTTATTATAATAAAGATGTCCACAGATTGGGTTATCAACTCCATCAAAATAATAAGAGTTTTCTTTAGAAAAATCTCTTTCAATTCATAGAGTACATTCGCAAATTTTAAAAGATTTTCATGAATATCTCTGTGCAAACAAAATAGACGTGTTTGTTGTTGACATTACTCGTTTACTTTACTGTGGTTGTAGAATTATTTTACACTATCAGTACTTTAGATTTGACATTCATTGCTGAAAAAAATCTTTCTTTAAGGAAACTCCAATAATTTTAAAATCAAAAAAAAAAAAAGTCTGATTTTCAAAGATTTTATTTTTTTTAGAATTTTTATAAGTTTTATATAAACTTTGCCCACTAAGTGCTCTAACTAAGCCTCTGTCTGCTGCTGGACATGCAACTCTGTCGCTCAGATGAAATTTGTGAACGCAGGAGTTTTCGTTGGTCTTCAGAAATGAAACGAGCTAAAGAGGCCTTGTCGTCAGACGGACACAAATATATGCAGGCTCACCGACTAGAGTTTTTTTAAGCATGATTAAATAGACGATTTGCTCTATCTGCCTAAGAGCCTTAATAAGAATGCACTGTCCAAGGGTGGCAAATCAACAAAACGAATTGCTAATGAATCGTATAAGGAGTTTCAAACGTTTGGTGTTGAAAACAAAATCAAAATATATTTTACGGAATCGTGACGCGGGGAACTGTAGTTTTTTTTCAACACAGTTTTATTTTTCACAATTGCATGTTTTTCGTGACGTTCTAATTTATAGTTGAAAATGGTAAGACAACAACACTAACGTAACATAAAAATTGAGAACTTGGCAAATGCTTTCATTGATGTCGCATGTGCGAAATGGAAATAAAAATATAGTTTTGTCGCATCATGAAAATTTTAAATATAAGATATTTGAAAAATTTTTTAGATTATGCAATAAAAATATTAATTTCAATTCAACTCTACTATAACAGTTTTACATTACTTCTCTGAGGGATTCAACTATCTTTCAAAAGTATTTGTTGAAAACACTGAAGTGTAAAGACCTCATTAGCACTTAACTGAACATCAATTCAGTGCAGCGTAATTTAGCGTAAAGCAATAAAAATTTTAACCTGTTAAGAGATTACCAACTTTTTGTCTGGGTTTTCACAATTAAACGTTTTTTGTAGCCACAAAGTACATCCTTAATTCGAAATAAAATCAAAAGAAAGAGGAAACAACAGGACATGATAATGTGTGTTTATGGGTTCCGCTACATTAAAGTTTTATATTTAACCGTTTTTAAGTGGCATAAGTTTTTCAGAAAAAAATAACACAAAAAATATCAGCTTCAAGAATGATTTTTGTAGTCAGTCTTCATATATTTTTATTGCAAAATAAAAGAATCTGTTAGTCCTTTGGCTGTTGAAAATGCTGATGTTTCAGCTGAGCAGGTATTGGGAGTAACTAACGAAACCCTTAATTTAACAATCAAGATGAGAGGGAGAACAAATCACCTTGCTGGTAAACAGAGATAAATTGTCTAAAAAGAATAGACATCTCTTTGTTATCCCATTAAGACCCAAGTCTAAGCTACCAGAATCGATGGAATTTCATTCAGAATATGCAAGAATATGTCTCAGCGATCTCCAAGATTTTATGATGTTTAAAAGTGGCCAGTACTACTTCTTTTCACGTACTCAAATTCGATATTATTCATCGCATTGTTGAATAAGTCGACGGCATCCATCAGATTATTATATGCGTTGAAATCGTGAGGCCTTCAAAGGAATGTCATTCGACCAATCTTTCGATCCTAACGTTTGACAATATGCATAGGTCCAAGAGATTGCTATTGGAAGCAACAGTGACCAGAGCGTGCCATGTAGATCTTTGAGTTTAATCAAACGCGTCATCCAATGTAGCACGCTGCTTTGAATGCGTCATCCGAGGTGCAATGAGAGTCGTTTTATTTGCATAATTTTCTCGGATGGTGCCGGTGGCCCAACGCAAACTGACAGCACAGCAATAAATGTGTGGTGTCGAAGTTGTCGAAAGCGAAGCAGTGTTTTAGTAGGCGCTCACATGTTAGCCCTTTATTTCAAAAGTGATGAAAGTCCCTCTTCGTTGAAAATAAAATTAAGTAATTTGACTGTAATTCTATAAAATTTATTTACTGTTTTCTTCTCAAGGAAGAAGAACTTGAACCATTTTCAATATAAAGATCTCAATTTTCTATCAACTTCTGAACGACTTGTTCGCGGGGAAGTTTTATTCCGCTTTGGCAAAATATGAAGACGCTGTTAAGTCTATAAGCTAGCCCATAAGAAATTGCTGGGAACGATTGTGCCTGATAAGCCAGTTTGACTGATCAAAAGTATACTCAAACCGAATTATATAAGCCCCAAATTTCACCAAACAAACCATCGCCTTGAACAATATCCGTACTGATTAAAAAGAACATAGAATCTTGAAGATCGCAAAGACACGTCCTTGCAACGATTTCCAGAAGCATGCATCATGGCAATGCACCAAATGCGATGTACAGTTGTGCACAAAGTGCTTCAAGAAGTTAAATAAACGAATCACGCCAAACCAGAACTAGTGTAAGATGGCAAAGGTCCAAACTAACATATACACATTCTGGCTCACCTGGACAAAATGCGAATGTTACTGGTGGAAAAATCGACCGCTGGGACTAAATCTAAAAATTTAAATTCATGGCAAAACACTATACAATGAAAATATAATCTTGGAGAAACTTTTGACAAAATGTTGAAAGCGCTTCAAAAGCATCAGTTTAAGGTAGCCTGCAGTCCGACAACTTTAGGGCATCATAAAATATCCATTGGCTCTTTACTTTCTACAGCAAATAAACTTTAAGTCTTTTGCTAGATAATCGTTATCGCGGTTCCATAGACAGATCTTCTTGGGCCTTATCGATGCAGAATAAAAATTCGTAGTCAATAGCCTCAAACGGCCCTGATGAGAATACGCCAGCTGAATAAAGTAACAGGTGCTCTACAGAATGATTGAATAAATCTAAGCTATAATTCTCACACTTGAGAGGTTTGCGTGAGTGAGCTTGAAACGACCATCAAGATAATCGCCCCATTTGCGAGTCTATCGTGGCCTTACGAACGCAAATCACAAATCAAAGCAAAACAAAAGACCAAGCAAGCGGAGTGAGTGCTGCACTCACAAGGAAAACATTCTTCAAGTTACTGAACTCGACACTGAGTGACTTATAACTCTTGTTTTACTGCTTTTGTATTTTATTGGCCATTTCTATGAACATTCATATGACACATCGATTTACACATATCTTGTCCAGATCGGACCAACTTTAGTTTGCATCCATATAAAAACGCATTTTCTTATGGCATAATTACTTTTTCTGGAACAGTTTAGAATCCAAGCCTGAAGTCACTCATTTCATTGGCCGTTTCTATTACCATTCTTAGGACCTATCTTTAGTTTCCCATATAAATAATATTTTGACCAAAATTTTAACAAGTTCCTTTTCAGTTTATTGTAACTTTTATGTATTGTAAATGTTTTTATTCAACTTGAACAACATTGACACCGAAACATGAGTCAGAGTGCAAACAAACCATAAGTCATGTCGTTCAATAGTTCTGTTTTGTACGAGTCTACTGATAACTCGCATAATGTCAACAGAGCCATTGTACTCGACAGGAAGTACACTGATTGGTTCATTGAGCAAGTACACTCACGCAGACCTCTAGTGCAAATGCATTTAGACTAGGGGTTTTCTTATTTGACTACTCTAGCTGCTACAAGGAGGTTGACGAAGAGCAAACTAGCGCTTTCTTTGCTCTTATCCCACACATTAAAAGAGAAGACTTCTAGCATTCTTTATAGTAACTACACCCAACTGTTGTTAATTTTTGCAGTTAATGAATAGCTTCAGATGGTTCTGCGCAGATCATCAGAATGGGCTACTTTCAGCCTAAGTGAATCAGTTATAACAGCCTTAACTTACTGTCGGTAGTATTTTTCTTAGAAAGAGTGCAGAGATAAAATAAACTTTAATCTATCGAATCTCTTAAAATGTCATCCATATTTTACTTTTAAAACACGAGTATTCGGGATATTTAATCTTCATCTAACAGCATTTCCCACAGGACTTTTGCAAGAACTATATACTTTTGTGTTTGCAATTAAGTAGCTATTCTAGAAAAAAAAAATTTTAAATTGTAGAAACCTTGGGTGATTCCGGCAATTGATGCCGAAAATGACCACCATTTTCACAATCAGCTACGATTTTTCAGGTATTTCACTAAAACGGGTTACAATGGCTTGCAAAGGCCCTAAAATCCTTAATATTTTATTCCATCACCAACAATTTTTTTACAAAGTATTTAAGCGCAAATGATGCCAACGAAATAAAAAGACTACAAGGTCATGTGACTCAGAAGAAACCAAAAATTACTATAACTATGCCCAAAGCAAAAAAACTGAAGGTTTCAGAAGGATTGAATGAAACTGGCGCGGCTGACCGCCAAAAAAATTAAAGTTTTTATTCAAGAATGAAACTTCGTATATATTTTTAATTAAGTGCCAGACATTGATGACAACTGCCGCTGTGATCTTTAAGATGTCGGAAGAACGTTTCTGATCATGAAGTGTTTTGATTGATAAAAATAAAATGAAGAAGAGCAAAAAATAGATCTAGAAGAACTCTATATGTTAAGTTATATGGTTTTTGTAAGTAAATGTGTTTTGATAACTTTATTTTTTTATGGGAATCCCCATTTTGGGGATGGTGGGTTACGTCGTTTGGTAATTTTTTCGTCATTTTTGTGTTCCGACAAAGTTTGTAGTCTTTCGAATTCTTGCGTATGCTTAACTTTCATAAAAATGACTTGGAAAAAAATTTTTGCGATGAAATTTAATATTTAGGTATTTTAAGCTTTGCATATCTTTGAGATCATGTTACTTAAAGAAGTATTGAAGTACAGAGCTGATTCAAAAAATTATAACAATCAGATTCATTTAGCAAAAAAGCATCCAAGAAAGTGAACGCAGAACTTTGCAATTTTCATTTTTTTTCTGTAGCACCGTGAAGTTTAAGCAAAATATGTACTTTTGCTGCAATAACTTCTACTGCAACCGTTTTACTGCACCACAACAGTCTGGTTGCCTTATGTCTCGTAACAACCCACTCTTTCGCTTGCCCACTTTTGGATTGTGTTTTATTAAAAACTATGCTTCAAAAACAAAAAAACCACAAAAAGTAATGGAAATAAAGAAAAATGTAGCAAACCAAAAAAAAAAAAATTCAACATTTTTGTGAAAAATTTTTATGATTCAGGTCAAGGTCTTTTGTAAATGTTTCACTTTTTGAGCATTGTTTTTCCTTCCACTGAGAAAAAAACTATGTGTATTTTGGTTACGGTAGTATTTATTAATAATTTATTTTTAGTTTGTATTTGAGGTTAGGTAGCAGCGCGAAATTTATTTTTCTTTAATAAGTGAAAAGTCTTGCTCTTTTACATGCGGTTAAGTTTGCTGAAATACTTTTAACCCATTAATGTATCGGTGAAGCACTAGTATACATGGGTTTTTGGGATCGATGCCTACGAATCTCAGATCAGAATTTTTCAATTCAAAATGGCGGAGTCAATATGGCGGACTATGTAAATAAAGTGTTTTTTTTCCACTATTAGGTTGGGATATCTCAAAAATCTAACGGAATAGAGCAATTCGCAGATTCGCACCAAAATCTTTTGAAAACTATTAGGTTTCTTATTTCAGAATTGGAATGTTATCAGAAAGTCACAATATCAACGAAAAAAAAAATGATTTATTTCTGTTTGTAGGGAAATAAAATTTAAGCACGCATAACATTTATCTGAATAATTTATGAAGGACCAAAGAGAATACAAACAATGCCACTTTTTTGCCATTCATTTATCTATGACGAGAATCGCGTCAAAAGCCAAACGGTTCATGCCACATCACGATGAACAACTTAATTAAAGTATTGAGAAACTATTTGTTATTAGTCGACTGTTATTATTAATTAATTGAACAATATTTTGATCGAATTTTACAGTCTTAGCAGAAACCGATATTTATGTGTGAAATTTCAAAAATCGGTCAATGCTTTTTTAACAAGCATGACAGAGACAACAAATGGAACAATTTAACCTGGTAATTGGTGACATATGTTTCGGCTATTACCACGTATATACATATTCACATACATATATACATAGCCTCATCAGACTAGTTTTGGTTAATGTCGTACATGGATTTGAACCCCGACCATTCCATGAATTATGTTTGGACAGCCGCTCTTAACACTTGAGCCATGAACCGATTTGTGAAACTCCACTCATAAATATCGGTTTTTGCTAAGACTGTAAAATTCGATCACAATATTGTTCAATTAATTAAAGTATTGAGGTTAAAATTCTGCGACATCCGCACTAATTTTTACGGTTTTCACTTACAAATAAAAGTTATTTAAAGTCACACATTTACGCATTTCAGATATTTCAAAAATATTGACTTCATAAGCCGATATATTATGATAAAACTACACAACAAGTTTGATACTGATTGAAAATTGTTTGCTAAAAATGTTTTTTCGTAATATTCATCACATTTCGATATATTGGAATAAAGTTTGTTTACAATTGAAAAAAGGTCGATTCATTTTGCCAAAAAAAAAAGATATGAAAAATTGTATTGTATTCATTCAAACCGATTATTTTTTCAAACTTTTTTCGTTTAAATTGAGGTTAGCTACTCGAACTAGGCCGAAAGGAACTGAAAATAACTATGCAGTTTTCTCCAAATTTCGACGTGAATACAACTGTCAATGCAGTTGTAATCAGGGCACTCAAGTAATTTGAATTTTTCTAAATAGCAACGTGTAGGGAAAGTATCCTTAGTTGGTGAAATAATTGATATATGTAGATGTGACATATGAATTGGAGTGAGTGCAATCAGCTTACTTGCTGTCGAGTACGATGGTTCTATTGACATTGTGCGAGTTATCAGTAGACTCGCACAAAACATAACTCTTGAACGACATGACTTGTGATTCGTTTGCACTCTGACTCGTATTTCGGTGTCAATGTTCTTCAAGGCGAACAAAAACATTTACAATGCAAAACAATTACAACAAATAGCTAACGCACTTGGAAAAATTTTGAGCCAAATATATATGAGAAACTGAAGTTGATGGGTCCTAGGCCGATAAAATGAGTAACCTCAGGCTTGAATTCCGAGCTGTCCAAGAAAAAGCAAACGCTGTAAAAGACAACAAGTCAATCGGTGTCGAATGCAATAAACTACGAGTGCATCAACCCGCAGAACATTTTATTTGTGAGTGCAGCACTCACCTCGCTTGTTCGGTTTTTGTTTTGTTTTGATTTGAATTGTGATTTACGTACGATAGATAGATAGTTTCGCAATGGTGGCAAGTGACTTGATGGTCGTTTCAAGCGCACTCACACAGACCTCTAATATGTACATAATTTATTACTTAATAAATAAATATGAGCACAACATCCACTTGAATGAATCTGTTTGCTTGATTCAGAAGAACAAGCAGTTTTTATTACAACAAAACATTTGTTTGAACTGAAATATGACAACAGTTTTAAGCAAATATTTATTTTGCTTAGATCAACTTACTATCTCTAAACTATTAGCAAATTTTGCTGAATTTTAGCTTGACGCTGCTAACGAAGTTCTAGTATATTATTTTCTTGTTGGCATTAAAAGTTTCATGTCTTAAAAAAAAATAGAAAATGAACTTTGGATTCTATAAATGCTTCGATTAGGTGTACAAATATGAAACCGGTAATAACATCTAACGGTCGATAGCCGTATATGTATGAGCTTCCAAACCGCACCAAATGTCTTTATTGTTCATTCTGTCATCTGTTAACAATATTCAGTTCACAATTTGTCAAGTTTCATACAACAACGCATTTTTTCCGCTCGTAAAGATGTCGAATTTTGTGCCTGAAAACTCTCATTTGCGGGAAGCATTGATTTTCTGTTTCCATTTGAAAACCGTTTCCTTGCGTTTGAAGGCCATGGGAAAGATTTTAAAGGTCGGTAGATGGGTGCCACATGAACTGACCGACAGGCAGCAAGAAAACCGAAAAACCACTTGTGAATTGCTGCTCGCCAAGCAAAACAAAAAAGGTTTTCTCCATCGAATCATCACTGGCGATGAAAAGTGGATTTATTTCAACAATCCCAAACGAAAAAAATCATATTTGAGCCCCGGCCAACGATCAGCGTGGTGTTATTTGGTATGAGCTACTAAAACCAGGTGAAACAGTGACTGGTGCACGTTAACATCAACAATTGATCGCTTTGAACCGTGCTATATGTCAGAAGAGGCCCGAATTTCAACTTCGCCATGACAAAATTGTATTTCAAGATGACAACGCATCGCCACATCGAGCAGCGGTCAATAAAAACTTGGGAGAATCGTACAACTGGGAGCCCCTGCCCAACCCGCCGTACTCACCGGACCTGGCGCCATCCGATTACTATTTGTTTTCATCGATGGGACACGCACTCATAAATTGCCTGAAAGATGGAAAAGATGTGTGGCTAGCGAGGGAAATTACTTTGAAGATTAAATTTGGAACTATTTTCGCAAAATGAACGTGTTTTTTTGAATAAAAATTTACCGGTTTCATATTTGTACACCTAGTAAGAATGGTGCCTGCGTAGGTGGTGCCAGAACGACTTGTGAAATGCAGCCTTTTTGAAGGACAGTGCTTGCTTGTAACATAAAATATTACCGCACCCAGTTCGATCAGATGTGTTCTAAAATTTTTATATAGTACTACAAACAAAACGTTTCAGGGTTCCTACATTTTTGCGAGTTGTCAAATCATTTGTCAACCCCACTGACCTTTTGATTAGTGCTTGCTATTGTTTGTATTAAGTTCGTTAAGATTTGCTCGAAATTTAAATTTTTATTCAATGTTTTCGTACCTAGCTTGGTTAAATTTTCTGTATATATCGTTGCAAAATTTTGCTCGCAGAGGAGGTGCCACTCACACTCGTCTTATTACGTTCATTTTTGCCTAACGTCTACTTGTGAGCCGTTCCCCTACTAAGTTTGTCAAATTTGCTTGTTAGTTATAGTAATAGTTTTCTAAATCTACCCACATTTCCATGTAATATACTTGCCTGAATTATTTATACTAGATGTGCTAAAAACGAAGGAGTATAGCTGTAGACTCAATAGTTCGGGAGTAAGGAGCGCAAAACGTAGATATAATTTGAGCACTTCTCATATATATCTCGTTTGTTATTTTATGCTCAAACAAAATTTCTTATTTATGCCTATTGGAGACTAAAAACAAATCCCTGGAAGCAACTTCTTTTTTACCTCCCCTAAGAGTTCAACAGGTAATCTTGTTTGATCTTGAATTGATGTTTCTTTAGACGTTCATAAAATAACTAAATAGGCGTATGAGAAAAATGTTTGCAAGTAAATCAATGACGCTACTTTCCAGACTAAAAGTCGTTGTGCCAGCAAGAGTAAAATGTGTGTGAGCTTAAATGGTTTGGCAAAATCAATATACATACATCAATATATATACGATTTGGGTAAAGGAACCGTATATTCCCACAGGTAAAAATTAATTTACTACTATATTCTTATGGAAGACGAACGCTTAAATAATCAGCAAAAATTAATAAAATTTTGAAAAATTTTGAAATTTTTTAAAAATCGAACTTAAAAAATCGAATTTGTGAAAGTCGAATTTTAAGTCCTGAAACATGAAATTTGATTAAGCTGACCTATTAAGAGGCGAGTGTCGTGCGCAATTAATCTCACGTATTGAAGCAGTCCATGGGCCGCCAAGATCATGCGATTTGATCCCACTAGACTATTCTTTGTGGAGCTACGTGAAATGTCTCGTGTAAAAGGACAAGCCAGCCACAATTTCAGCAATGGAAGACAACATTAAAGTTGCCATTGGTGAGATACCGGCCGAAATGCTGGAAAAGAATGCCAAAATTGGAGCTCACGAATGAATTACTTCAGACGTAACCGCGGGCAACATTTACATGAAATTATCTTTAAAAAGTAAATGGAAGGAATTGATGTATTGCTTCAAATAAAAAGTGAATAAAATACTTTTGCAAATTTTCTGTTCTTTTTTTAATTTTGAAAAACCAAACGCTAAGAAAATCGCCCATTATAAGCAATATGCTATATATATTAAATATAAATTATCAATGTCCAAAATAAACTTTGATGAATAAAGGTACACTTTTGTTCTGTATTATTTAACATTTAACATTTCGAAAACCTTTTACACAAATGTGTAGTATTGCGTTTGCATGAAAGAAAAAAAAATAGCTTGAAAAAAAAAATAATAAAATGCGTTTTCATATTTAAAGAACTCATTCTTGGCAGCATATCTGGATAACGAAGCTTCTTTGAATCCACAGTGTTTTATATCATGGATTTACCATGGAACACAGTATATTTCTGACTGAGCTGGAGAATAGCTCCATATCCAGATAAGTTTCAAGGGAAACACCACAGCGCGGACTTATTTCTCATTTACTTTGGATCCTCATTGTGATAATTTATTTAAAGCCCACAGAAAGCAAAAGTCATTGCATAAATTGACATCCTACTTTTAATGGTTAAGGGTAAGGACTTCGTTATTGTTGTTGATATTGGCATATCATATAATTGAAATAACCTAAGCTAAAGGCCTATAGCTGTGGAATTTCATATTAATACTTAAGTTCACTTAATGTTGACAGTAGCTGATATGTAAAATATTATAAAACTGATCTTTGAATGTAAGTTGCAGATTTATGACTGTACCTAATAGGTTTTAATTACAATTTATTAAACTTCGGTTTATTTTTTTAGTTAGAAAATTCTTTTCGAACAGGGTATATGCAGGGTGTATGAGTTTATTTAAAGTAACTAAAAGGTTTTTTTTTTTGAATACATGTAATAGCATTTCTTTCTAGTGTCCGAAAAAAGAAAAACGAAAAAAAAATCCTAATCCAACAAATATTTTTGTAAGATTATTTTTAATAGCTTTGCTTCAAGTGTCAAAAGCTCAGATGTTTAGCTCAGCTTTTGCAGGATATCATTTGAGTATTTCTATTTGGCTAAGTCATCCAACAATTTTACATAAAGCCTAAATACTATTTGTAATTAGTTAGTTTCATTACTTGACCAAGCACTTAATTTATAATTGATTAGTTCTTTGAAATAATATTAGTTTTCATTCGCTGAAATCTTTGCCACAAAAATTTTTCTCAATTCATTCATTACCATGTCTATATATTGTGGTTTATACACAAATTAACTGTAGTTAGAAGCAATTAGTTTTTTCCAAGTTCATTCCCATGCTCACAGTCTTTGTTAAATGTGAAGTGCTCCTCAGAGTTACATAAATTCCTTCGTGCTGCACGTGTGTTGTCAAGAAACCAAAACTTAAGATTCACACACATTAATGCGTTTTTTTTTTTTTTGGTACGTATACATGTCTGTTCTTTGTTAGTGTGCTCGCCTTCCTGATTGTTTGACTAATGGCTTACAGTAGGAAAACATCACATGCAATTTATAATTTTTGATACTTAAGTGCTGTTTATCCTGTAGACAATAGATGGTATTTTTTTTGTGCTACCATCGTATCTGCCAAAAATTTCAACTTTTGTTTTTATTGGAAACCAGCAATTTTTATAAAAATTTATTAATAAGTTTAAAACAGAGAAACAAGATCTAGAGTGAATGGCTTGTTGTGCTATTCATCAATTAAACTGATTTTTTGGTGATTGATGGCAATTTTTTTTTCGTCAAAATTTAGATTATGTGCTTCATATTCGACTTCATTTTTATTTAACTATTTGGCCTTAGGTATTGAAGTGAGAACACTCAAAAATTCATGAAAGTTCCATCTTTCGTTTGTTGTGATTTTCGCTGTTCAGCGTTTCTGAAATTTCTTAGAGTTCCTGTGTTGATTTTTGTTATGAGCTGATAATTCCTTCGCGTTGCATGGTTTTTTTTTTTTGAAAATGAACTGATTTAAAGCCGGGATGTATTTTTTGCCCGCCAAGAGTGCAAGACTTGTGGGGGTGGGCCATATATCTCATTTTGGTATGGTTTTTTGAAAAACAAAAAAAAAAAACTTTTCTTTAAGTGAATGGAACTATATCGATGAATGAAATTTTAATGTATAGATGGAAATTTTCCAAGCTTCATATATATCTCATTTTCGTAGAATTTTTGAATGTAAAAAATGAGGACTTTTTTTTTGGTAAAAGTAAAAATAAGTTTTTGCGGCGGCCGCCCGATATGCACGGAACGCCTCTGCAGCGAAAAAAATATAAACAGAAAAAATTTCTTGGCGTATGTTTCCTCAAATTCACGTAAAATATATTATAAATTCGTCCATTATACCAACTGTACTAAAAATGAGTCCTATGTACTTAAGTATATTTTTCTAAAATAAGTTTGACATTTTATCGAGATAACTATTTTGCGTAAGTTGTGCTAAAAAGCCCTTTCATTTAAGAATCTTCTCATTTCAAGAAACTAAAAATGAAACACCCTGTATCACTCAAACCGTATTTTTATGGGATATTAATTGCGATTTTATGGTTGAATTTAAAAATATAACTTAATCAGTAGACGGAGATATTCACATTAGCGTTAAGCTAACTTTTCATAATATTCGAAAATGTGTGTATCCACCACCTTCTTAAACATTACAGTACATTTTTTTTGATTTTGTTGATTTTTGCTTCACAGTGCGTCATACTGTTTGCTTCTTGGTCTCATGGGTGCTTAGTTCAAAGGATATGCGAAAAACATACTTTGTTCATTTCATTGGCTATGTGTGTTAGTGCGTGTCTTTGACAACTTTGGCGCACTCCCAATTGCGCCATTTTCTGCCACACCCATTGTCAAGTTCGTTGTTTATGTAGTGTTTTCCAAAAATAATGTTTGCAAATCATTCATAACGAGATTTTCCCATGTTGGTGGCATTTGGTAATTTATAGTCTGGCATCATGAGCTCCATGAAGCATCAAAGGAACAAAAAACTAGAGATAGAGCAATACATGCAGAAGAGAGATAGCAAAGAAGCACATGTAAGCTGGCATAATATTTACTTTGTTGGTTCGTACCATTTGCATATTCATTTATTATTCAAACAATGGAAATGGAAACACATGAATTTTTAAATAAACGCCAAGTTTATTATTTATTTGGTGCAGATAAACATTGAGTACACGATTATTTATGTTTCAGATTGCATATAAAAAATTTTTAGTATTTATAAAATTCTGCAAGGGATTTGAATATTTTCAAACGTAGTTCTGCTGTTCGTATCAAAAAACCTTTGGCAATTTAAGTTTGCCTTTTTACAAATGATACACAATCTAACAATTAGGCGGGTGTACAGATTAATCTTTCACTTCTTCTCAGAGAGTCACGCCTACACTTTTCGTCTTTTCATCTTTATGTATCTAAATATAAAAAAATCAAAGTATGTGTAGGTGTGTGTGTGTTATACATGGACTCCTAAGCCGTTCAACCGATCGGCGCAAGATTTAGAAAATTTACGTTTTATTTTGCAAAAAAGGGCCGCTGCCACGCCCCCCAAATAAGAGAACAATAAAATTGATTATATCTCTTCAACTATTTGACGTAGATGATTGATGCTTGATACTTTTATAAAAGATACGGGCCAAAGTAAATTTAAATGGAAAAATGGGTGCCTTCCACGCGAGAAAAAAAAAAAATATTTTTTTTTATCTTCGCAACATATGTTTCTTATAATTTGTGAGCGGTTCTTAATATACTTTTGATTGGAAATATGGGCGGCACAACGTCCCTCATGTAAGAGAAACATTACATCTTTTTTTGTTTTGTTTTTGTATGTATGTATGAACGCATGCTATTCTCCAAGCAATTCTAGGAATGCATCTGCTTTCAAATCGAAATTTCCGACATATCTTTGGAAAACATAAGTTTTTTATTGAAGTAGCGCATCAGTTTAATGGAATGAAATTATGATATTTTTCGAACTTATGTCGGGAAGATATTACGCCGAAATTGCTATGAGAAAGATTTTTATAAATTAAAAATTTAATGTTAATAATTTAATTTAAAATTTTTATTAAAGTAAAGCATTTTTAAACCAAAACGTTATCAAGCATTTTTATTCTATTCCCAGAGATCTTTTGATATTTCGTTACAAAAATATGTCAAAAAAGGTAGAAACAGCGAGGTGCGCGAGTAGTCTTTCGTAGCATAGCTAAAATCGGTCCAAGCCGACACCGATTGAAACATTGAAACAATATGATGCGCTTCTAAATCTGCTTTTACAACAACTACTAAAAAAACACTCGAATTCCGCCCTACTAGCAAAAAATATTGGATGACGGAAGAAACGTGGTGCCATATCGAAAAAAAGAAAAATGCAAAACGACAGGGAGATGAAGCTTAAACAAGAAACAACAAAAATTACGCTGAAAAAGCCTTTAACATAGAAGTTCGTGCAAACAAAACAAAAAGAAAATGTACAACGATCATTCAAGTGATGCAGAGTGTACCGCAAAAGCAACAGACCTCAGACACCTTTATGACGTCACGCGCAAACTTTCAGACAAAAAACCTGTATAAAATTGCCCTACTAAAGACAAGAAAGGGAATCTTCTAACATCTGCCGAAGACCAAGTGATGGCAGAACAGTTTTGCGAAATTCTTAATCCCCCTGTACCGCTATTTCTCAAGCAGATTCATAAACCATTTACCATTTACAGCCGATTCCAAACACAACTGCAGTTGAAAGATAAAATAATGAGAGCACTTCCATCCTTAAAAAACAAAAAGGCCACTGGCATTGATCAAATTACTGTCGAACTGCTAAAAGCATGTCCGCTGACTTAACTTTATACTCCTTGCTCTGCCGAATCTGGGAAGAAGAACACTTGCTTGAGGAGTGGCTACAAGGCAAAAAAAAAGCGACCTCAGTGAGTGTAGAAATTACAGAGGTACCACTTTTATGTACGTCTCTTCAAAGGTGCTGTTAAAAATACCCCTTTAACAAAGTAAGTGATTCTGGTGTGCGGAAGCAACAATCAGACTTCCGGCGAAACCAATTTTGTGTGGACCAAATCAACACACTTAGAATAATTATCGAAAAACCGAGCGAGTGACGCTCGGTGCTTTAAATAATCTTCGTAGACCACAGCACAGCCTTCGATAGTGCATCCCAAGAATCTATTTGGGTCTCACTGCAACAGAGAAGTATCTTTGTTAAGACTATTAATTTAATACGTGCGCTGCACGAGGGTCTTAAGTGAAGCATGCTACATAATGGCGTATTGTCACCGAAATTTGTCCCCAAATTAGACGCCTAGAAAGGCTGTTAGTTCTCTCCAATTCTTTTCCTTATTATTCTTGATGACATCCTAGATATGGCCCTGGATAATGCTGAAAGTGAATTCTGTTCAATTTTTAACGAACAATTAGAGTAACTCGATTACCAGATGAGATCTGCCGTTTAGCATCAAGGCATTCAGACAGGCAAAATAATTTATATGACTTCATTTTTAGTTCGAAAAGGCCAGCTTAAAATGAGTTAATCCAAAATGAAGAGCATAAGACTGAATTCATTCAGAAATGACACCACATTTAAAGTTGGCAACAATGACATCGAAAATGCTGACAGCTTTACGTACTTGGGAATCATAATTTCTACGGACGGTGGGGCGAGAGAAGATATTTTATTTAAAATATCAAAAGCCAAAGACGTTCGCCCAACTGAACCAAATTTGTAACACTTGATTCATTGCCAAATCAGATTTGTTATATGGATGCGAGAGATGGATTGTCACCGAACAGCTGCCGAGCAATGTACAAGTGTGCAAATAACAAATGCTTGCGACGGATCCTGAAAATCTGGTGGGTAATATGAATATTACAACAACAGTTTATTTATACCAAAACTGCAACCAGATGCCTGTAGCAAATGAGATCATGCTACGCAAATGCAGCCAAGCCCTTGAGTGGAATTCACGAGGTAGCAAATCACATTGCAGACCTGGAACTACTTAGAAGAGAATATTAGAAAAGAAAATTTGAGATTCGAAAAATTCGTGGAAGCGGATAAAACGCATCGCTAAAGACCGCAGTCGTTAGAGAGAATTAATTTTGACCCAATGCTCCCCCTAGGAGACCCAGGACACAAGACGAAGAAACGCGTTCCGGACAAATGCTTCTACTTTGAATGTATTTTTTGTACTTATGGTTTAAAGTGGAAGTGACATTTTGAAATTCATTCAAGGACATTGCACAACATACAAATGTACATATAAATGTCCGAATTTTTTTAAAATTGTAGATATGTATGTATGTTTGTATGTCATGCTTTGTGTAACGTTTCACATGAATGGTAGGAAGCAGCCACCATTTTAATTATATGCGCGGTCAAGCGATAAATTACAAAGTGTCAGTTCATGCAGCAGACATAATGAAAAAGTGCGTGTGAAGAAACTTTTGCCACAAGGAGTGGTCGGTCTTTCAAGACAAAGGCGGACTGACATATAACTGAACAGACAACATACGACCGTTTTTTTTTTTTTAATTTGGGTCATAAAACAAGCTTCAATGAGATAGGTTATGATTAGTTTATTAAAAATGTCGCAGTGTTGAATTTTAGTAGTTCGACCACACACCGGTAGTATGACTTTTATAATGAATTAATGAGGAAAGAATGGAAAATTATGCAATTAATTTCGAGTAAGCTACATAATCCTATGTATTACTACTTATTTTGAATTGTTGGAGCTTAAAATTGAAAGTTTAAATTACGAAACAAACAAATCTACTAAATGAGGATGCAGAATTGCATAAATATATTGTTGATAACAAAAATGAAAAATCGTTCATGGTCGAAACAAAGTTTTACTCTAAATTAATTAAAAATTTGCCGTTGAAAGGGAATGTGTTTGGGATTTTTTCAGTGGGCGTGTGATGAATTGCCCAATTTTATATTCGTCTAAAAATGATCTTTACTATGCATAACAAAATAGATAAACAAAGCGCAAAAAATAATTTTGAAAGAATTCTAGAAGCAAAACAACAATTTTATTTTAAAAAAATGGATATTTAACTTAAAAAAATAAAAAAAAGTATGCAGTAGTCTTTTTTAGTATAAATGTGGCTATTTATGAAATAAATTATATAAATCGGTTTGGTATATTTTGCCTCAAAGCGTTACAAAGCGTTTTCATGTAAGCAATTTTATATATGTAGAACATTTCTATAGAAAAAAATTTAGCTAATCAGTGCTTTCCGATTGTTGTTGGTTTTTAATAAAACGATTGGGTTTATCAGCGAACAGATTCACATTGTTGTAAGTTGCTTTCATATATGCTGGAGTCCCCCAGGGTTCTGTCCTATCCCCGACTCTATTCCTTGTTTTTTTCATCGACCATCAACCCAATCCATTCCTTTGCGGATGACAGCAATATCTGTTATTCATATTGCTTCAAAAAGCGCCCAAGCTCATTGGAGGTTGAGAGGGAAAGGCGTTATATGAACGACAAACTCACAAATGACCTAAATACAATCTCCGAGTGGGGGATTGCTAACCGGGTCGATTTTAATGCTAGCAAGACCCAATGTTGTCTGTTGTCTCACAGACGAATGGATTGTTACCCCCCCACCCCTTAATGTGGCTGGTGTAGATATTACGTGGTCAGCACCTCACGACGTTCTGGTCATATTGATTCAACCAGACCTGAGGTGGACAGATCATGTGTTCAATGTGTCGAAAGAAGCGGCCAAGTGTCTAGGTTGTTTAAAACGGTGTAAGAAATACTTCACTCCTGCTGATCTTCGAACTATCTATTTCACCTACATTAGACCTAAGCTGGAGTACAATTCGCACATCAGGGCCGGGGCTCCAAAAACTGTTTTGGAGCTGCTAGATCGAGTTCAACGACGTGCGCTGCAGCTAATAGGAGATGAAAACATCATCTCAACTATTGATTCTCTTGAGCACCGGCGAAACGTTGGGTGTTTAACTCTTTTTTATAGATATTATAATGACATGTGTTCTAGAGAAATACGTGAACTGGTTCCTTCAGTTCAAGTGTTTTCTCGTAACACTCAGGCGTTTCATTAGGCTCATCCCTTTTCTGTCACACCGGTGCTCCATAGAACATCGCACTATCGTGATAATTCGTTCTTTGGTCGCACAATAAAGTTGTGGACTGCGACCTGCGACTGTCTTTCCCGATACCTTTGACATCTGTAGGTTCAAGAAAAATGTACACCGACATTACTCAATCTATCATCCTTCCATCTAACCTTTTACCTTTTCTTACAAACCACCACGGCGCTTTGCATTTAAAGGGGGCATCCCCTGAGCGTTGGTTCAAAGTTAAAAAAAAAAAAAAAATTCAAAGTGACAAAGTGTTTAATGTAAAATTGAAAAGTAAATTTTCAAATATTTTCCAATTTCAAAATGCAATTTTAAGCGTTTAAAGTAGAGCTAAAAAAAGTTATGTGTTTATTTTCAATACTTTTTAAATTCAAATGCAATTTTAAAATATTTATGTTAAAAAAAAGGGAAACAAGACTTTTTTACTGTTTTCGACTTTAACATTTGTGGGTTTAAAGCAAATACAAAATTTCCAAATAAACGCCGTTCTTTTTCTATGAGTAGGGGGATAAATAGAATAAAGTATTAAAGTCTTTGTAAAGTGATCAATTTTTAATATTTATTTGCGGTCTAATTTTTGGCAATATTGATTGCAATGTTTTATTAGAAATATTGAATTATATTGAGTCCTTGAATATAGCCTTAATTTAGTTTAATAAACTTTGTGTTAGCAACTATGTATATTGATTTTTTTATAAAAAAAAAAGTTTGTTAGATCTATTACAATGAATTCTTATTCTTAATATTTAGTTTTTTAGTTTTTTTTTATCTCTAGGCTATTCAGTAAGCACACAATAAATAAATGTTGTATTTCAAATTATCTTTTAAGTTTTGAAATAAATTAGGCATAACGCACTCATATACATGAACTCCACTTACTAAGTTAATGTACGCTGCATGTGACATCATTACTTTGCAACAGTTGTATCTTGCCGTAATGGTAATTTGATTGCATACTTTATGGCACGTCCTTGTTTTAATACTTATGGCTGAAGTGGAAAACTTTGCGTAATCGTTTTTTATTACCAAAGTAATTTGAATACACCATAAAATATTTGCACATATGAACAAAATCCACATGTTTTGTATAAAGACGACGTTTATGTATAACATAAATCGTAATAATTCCTTTATATAACACAAGAGATATCATTTTACAAATTCATAACAAAGTTGTCTCGAAATAATTTGAGTAATATTTTATTATTACCTACATATAGTAATTTTATAATTGCAGCAAAGATTGAATGAATTATTAGTTACATTTAATTGCTTAGAGAGTATATTGATAAGAGCAATGATTGAAGAAAGTTATTCTAAACTACAAAAAGTAATATGTTGTGATTGACATTTTAGATAGAAGACTGATGATAAGTGAAAACCATAGCAGAGCAGAGTCAGTTGTGTCCTTCATACCCTACACTTGGTACTTAGTATTCATCTTATCATCCTTTCTATAACGCATAGAAGAAGGAGCCGTGGTATATACAGAAAAGTACATAAATTCTTGATCAGCGTCATTATCAGAATCGATTTAGCTTTGTTCATCAGTCTGTCTGTAGAAATCACAATTACGGGAATACCAAGCAAAATAATTAAGTGAAATGTAGTCCACAGGCTACATTTTCAATCATAGCTCAGGAGATTAAAAGTAGACGAAGTCAGTTATTGCCTACCGTATAAACAAATATATATACTACATAAACTAGGCAATATATGGCTCCTACATCAATACCTGTCGTAGCTCCAACTGTCATTGCCATTGTTATTGAATACACCATAGAAGAATTTCATAGTTCCCAATGAGAAAATTTCCTAGCTGAAGGCAAAAAAGGTGTTTTGATCTACAGTATAAAATTTTTAGTTAAAAAAGTTTTTAAAGACTAATCAAAATTGTAAAGGACCATACACCAATTACTTAGCAATCTGACCTTTTCAATGTATTCAATTTTAGCATGGCTGCCAATCTGCCGTAAATGGTTTTCGTAATTTTGAGGTTAAAAGTTTGAGTCTTTAAACGAATTGCCATTTAACCAAAAGAAGTTAGTTAAAATTTGATCATTATATATTACAGATCTTTATAAACTGACCACAAAGCCTTATAAATTATTCAAAAGTTTACGCTTCCTCCTTTTTTATTCAGTATGCACTATATTGAGTGCGAAGGTTCACTTCGGATTTGTTTTTTTTTTTTTGGCATGGACGTCTATATTACTTCTGCTATAAAATAAGTTGCACAGATACATAAGTTAAGTAATCCAACACTTCTATTCTAGATGCACATAAAGTGATACTCTGTTTGTACTGGTAGAACGAAAGGACATGCTATAACCAAGTCTATTTACTAGAATACTTCTTAAATGCAATTGCTGTCAAAGGCGGTAATGTAGTTGAAAAAGAATTAGAAAAACAATTTAAATACCCTCAAGCTCACTAAGGCCTAAGACAAAGGACATTTTAATTGGAGAGCCACACTAAATGGCACTCTTGCATTTGTTCAAGATATCAGAACACTTTCTATCTCACCGGAAACATTATTTACGTCACATTCTTGAAGGGACACTCGCTACCGTTTTACTTCAACGCATGTTGTATTTAATGTGTCCTATAAAAGCAAATGAATAAATGAAAACAAATCGTTAGTCCTTGTAGGCAAGGAGACAGCTGAATGTGCTAATAAAAGCATTTAGAGTCTAAATTACAGACACACGCATGTGGTCGTAAATGGCTAAAAAAATTAAACAGCTGAAACGGAAGTTGTCCATTCTAGGGAAAAATCACAAAAAGCGAAGGATGTTGGTAGGTATTAAATGCAAAAACAAATGGCGATGAAGGCAAACAAACAAAAACCAACGCATATCGCCAACGTCCGATCAATGCTTAATTTGTTTTTGTTATTTTGTGGTGTTGTTGTTGTTACTGTTATTTTATGTAATGTTAATGCCATGCTTCAACGCGTTGTTTTCAACAATTAATTAAATTATTTACTGCAAATGATTAACATATTTTGCACAAGGACTAACTACAGCGGATGATAATGAACGATAAACATTTTGTCGCAACTTCAACCAACAGCCACCACAAAATAGCAAACAGAATGAAAATAATTTGCAATAAAAACGTCTTGCGTTTTCTACGAGAAAATCTACGTTGTAGTCTTTAATTTCCACTTTAAGTGGAATTTATGTTGCGGCATCATCGTGCTCAAAAAATGTTGCTGCATGCACAGAGCGCCAGAAACATTTTCAATTAAAGTTTCGGTATTTAATCAATTCGAACTCAAATTATTAAGTTTTTGCATAAATGTGCATAGCTTCATCTTTTTGCCTGTGGCACAATTTATGTACGTGCGACCTCGGTCAACGCAACTAATAAAATCAAAGTCTGTTGTAATAACCGCGGTAGTTGCAATGATGGAGTCATAAAGTCTTAGATATCCGGGTGTAGATATTTATTGAGAAATAAATTTTTTTCCATCTTGGCGTATTCACATACTCTCAACATTATTCGTTTTCCAGGGCCAGTTTCGGTTTTGCTAATTAGCTTTTTTAGTGCAGCTTTCTTATGACTAAATCGGCATATTCTTGATTTATGTACATAATAAGAGTTTTCGAACTACATACATTGCACTAAGCGAGGTAAAATTTGTTTGAAAAGTTGCACTAACTAAGTCTGAAATCTACTTGTTGCAAATATCGAGGAGTTGCACTATGCGTAGATCGAGGCCGCACTGTTTATCTTCTCTCTTACTATATACTTTTTCAAGGAACAAAAAAAAAAAGCAATAGTTAAAAAAGTTTGAATTAAGTTGTATCCAGCTTTGTCACAGATCTTAGTATTGGGGCTCTCATTAGATGTGCGAAGTCTTCATCGATATGACCGTCTGTGTCAATCGCGATGGGTGAGAGGTCATAAAAATCGATTCAATTTTACGACTAATTTTGAGAAGCTCATTTTGAGCTAAAATTTTACGAACGCTCACCAGTGTAATTGAAGGTTCACCACCTTTTTTTTTATCGGCAATAATTTTTTACAAGTTTTTTGCTAGCAGAGGGTATCAAATGCCTTAATTTTTTCTGAAATTCAATGATAAAGGAAAAAATATATAAAAACATTTTAAAATATTGACTGGGCTAAGTATTTCCAAAATAAGTACATCTAATATCCAAAACTTGTTATTAAAACTCCTTTGGTCTTCGTCAAAGATCTGATTTATTTCATCAATAAGTTTTCATATGGAATGCTTTATTTATTTACCATTAAGCGTTATTCCTACGACATAACAAGGGGTGGAGGCGACAAAAAGATTTCATTCTACGAATTGTTGGCAACGGTAGAAGCAAAACTCTCCAGAAAAAAAATTAAGCGGTAAGCAATAGCTTTATCCCAGATTTTCAAAAGTCTTTGTCCAGCCCTGAATAAAGGGTTTCCTTATTGGATCACCCACAAATTGAAAAAAGAACTGGCGTGAACAATAGCTTACACAGGCCCAGAAAAAAAATGTTTTTCTGATCCCGAGGTCTGAAATGTCAATTATTATGTATTTTGAAGCGCTTATTACGAATCCGATGTCCGTTATGCTCCATCACCCACCAAATTTTCGCAAAACCCAAATTTCGGGTCAAAATTCCCAAGGAAAATATCAAAGTCTATTTTTTGTACCATGTACTCCGGACATATCATTTTTGGACTATATTCAATCGCTAAAGAGGATTCCGTAGCTCATCTTTAGTTCAGAATCTTCCAATTTGGGCTCAAAATTCACCAAAAAATACCAAATTCTACACTGACCAGCAATACTGTAACATGGAAAGCAGAATCTCATTTCAACAGCGAATAACTTGTGAATTTCTTAATAAAGTGGATTTTACCTTAGGCTTTACGAGCTATATCATTTATCATACACTTCATGCTGTAATTTTTACTAACAAAAATGGACCAAAAAACCGATGACAATTAATGTTTAGGAGAGTATTCAACAATGCAAACTTGCATATTTCATTTAGGCTCTTCGAGTTCTATCGTGTGGCTTCATTTCAAGCTGCAATCTTATACACTTTTGTTTAAAATAACAAAATTGACCAAAATTTGGGCATCGGGATAGACTTAAGCAAAGCAACCGTGGGTGGTTAGATTCTCCAAAATGGATCACTCGAGTTCTCTACAGCTCTTGGGCTAATATGAAAATTAAATTTTTGTTCAAAGATTTCTTAGTGCATTGAATAGTATTCTTTCCTACATGTAACCGTGCATTTTATTACTGCATGATTTCGGCACACCGTACATATGCAAAGGCTTCATTCAACACAATTTATGTTGTTGCTGTTCCCTCAATAAACAAAATGAAGCAGCTAAAGAGCGAAATTCCTCGCAAGTAAAAACTTTTGACAAAGCCAATAATTATCTCAAATCTCAAAGGACACGCTTAAGTAACATTTTATTATCTACGCCAAGAGAACTAAAAAGTTTTCGACTTTTTACTGGACGTGATTTCACGAGAGACAAAAGATGGAACAAATATATTATAAGTTATGTAAAAAGTTAAAGTTATAAAATATGCATTTTCATTTCAAATTTACGAAAAAAAAGGAAAAAGTTTAATTTTATTTGCATATTTAACAGATTTATTTGTTGATGATTTCGCTGCACTTAAGTTCTGGGAAGTCGTTTTCAACTTTTCACTGTATCTATTATTTTCAGTATTAAAGCCGTTGTTATTTTTTCCCATGTTGCTGACAGTTTTCTAATTGGAAATGTCTACCGCATTTGTAGCAAAGACGAAGAAGCGTCCCAGCAGCAATGTGAAGTGAGAAGTTATTTGGAGTAATCTCAAATAAAGTTTGTCTGGCTTAACTTAAAATCAATGCTATTTTTCTGCTACTCGTCCATTTTATTTTATGAGGTTTAAATTTTTTTTTTCTTTTAAAATCTCCTGTTGCCACGATTTGCTGTTGACAAACACAACACGTTGCTAAAAGTTGGTGTTGGTTTTTGTCTCTGTCGTTATTTACGAGACCAACTTTTCAGCGGCGCAACCAAACGTGTAGGCACACCTGCAAAAAACTGTGTTTTTTATTAAGCTTTCTTAATTTTTGTGTAAAAAAATAAAACACATTCTTTCACCACAGGTGAGTTCTCCTGTCACTTGATTTTTGTTTCCTCAGCTTAAATCTTTTTTATTTCATCGTTTTACAGGAGCTTATTTTTCATATCATTGTAAGTTTTATATACAACTAGATTTGTAAAAGTTTTCTTTAATCTACATTTATGCATTGCAATAATGGAGGATATTGTAAACTATGAACAATAAATATTTAAAGTATAGCAGAGTTTTAACTGTGTGCACGCTTTAATTTGACCACTTTTTCGCATTTATTGGCTCGATAAAAATGCTTGAATATGGAACAATTTGACATTTCAGAAGTTCCAACAATTTTTGAAGATTCCATAATGCTTGCGATTATTCAAATCATATACTACAGTATCAAGAAGAAAATGTATAAGCCAAGTGGGCGTGGCAGCTGACATTCCGATGAAAATTACAACACTACGTGTATTTATTATCAAACTCTTTTTTGACTTAAGTCTTTACATTACTTTTTTGTAGGATATTTTTTTTTGGTTGTTGTAGTTCCAAATTCTTGATGTAAGAGGAATCAAGTTAACCAGAATTCAAAACAGCTAGCTAATGATTTGGGATCAAGCCATGGGCCGCTGAAAATAGAAAAATTGCAGAAGCTGAGTTTCTGACCCTAAAGTGCCCCTAGAGAGTCTGCCGAAAATAGCAATTTCAACGGATAGGTTTAAAGACCGAAAGTTGCCAAGTGAAAAGAGATATCTTTTATCACTAGACACTAGTAAGGCTTTTGCACTGGCATCGAGCACACCGTTTTTCATAATTGTCGTTTTTGAGTCCATACAAAACAAGCGTCAAACAGAAATATCTCCTGCATTATTTTCTAGAAATCTCGGTGCTATTTTCAAAGGATTGCCTACGCTCACTTTATGCTTACATATGTTTGTTCCGGAAGTGATCATGAGACACCTATTAAAACATAAATGCTGAAAGTAAATAAAATAACAAATTTAACAGATGCTAAATGTAATCTTAACCCAACGAGGTTCAGGGATTTTTTAGCGGTAACTGGAACAACAAAATCTGCGCAGACATATGTGGGATTTGTATAGGCAGTTGTCCTTGAAGTGTGTGAAAATGTGTTAAATGCTAGGGAAAAGAGTTTTTCCGTAGCCGCTTCCAGAAAGACATGGACGGGTTCGTCTCTAACACGCAAAACAAAAAAGGGTTAAAGTGATGCAAGTAATTTCATGTTAAAGAGTAGTTGTATTCAACAGAATGGGTTTAGCAGATGGCCAACTAATTGATGGGGTAGATTTACCTGCAATGCGGTGGCCACACGTGAAAAATGGCACAACTTAACAATAAATATACGCAAGTTTTTTGATGTGCAGCAGCATCTAAATATTTTGTTTCTTAATTCATTTAACACTTTTTTTACAAAAACAAGTCAGAAAACTCGAATTTATGACAGTGCGAAAGCTATTTCTAAAAATCGCAATACAAAAACGAAATAAATAAAAATAGACTAATGTGTCTTTTAAACAATTTCAAACTAATTAAAAAATAATTTCGAGGGAACAGTAAAACTTCGCTGAGAGACGAATTTTTTTGTATACCGTATAAAGGCACTCACGAAATCCGCTGTCTTTATAAAGATTTCATCATGTACAGTATAAAGACATATACCAGACATGAGCTGGCACACAAAGTGCTCGCCTCGTGTGTATTTTTCTACTGTACATAATAAAATTCTTTTAAAGACATGAGGCGGCAGGTCTGGGGTGTGTCTTTATACTATAGACCAGTGTTGGCATGTCGCAAGGATTTTAAGGTTAACGACAGTTACACGTGGAAAACTGTCGTAAATGTCACACATATCGCTAATGTCGCAAACTCGATTTCATGACTACCGAATATGTGTCAAACAATTGAATGATCTGAATCCCTCTTACAGCTGTACAAAGGGTTATAAACAAATAATTTTTCTCATTTTGAGCTTTAGAATTCATCATTGTTACAAACCCAATTTTTGTCACAAAGGCTTGAAGGATTACGTCGTAAACGCTGCAAATGTCGCGCGACATTTGTGAGATGCCAACACTGCTGTAGACATAAAATTCACCTAAAGGAAATATGATTCGCCTTTAATGTATACTATAATTTATCATAGATAGCCTAGTAGATAGCAATCAGGATTATGGATCGTTGAAACACTGGTTGAAGGTCGATTCGTGGGTTCGAAAATATTTAGATTTGCAAAATATTTTATATTATAATGTTGATATATGATGTATGCAACTTATTTTACTGTTTAAAAGTTAAAATCGAAATATTTTTTTTGACCACCCAAAACACATCGAAACAAATTGATTCGATATGGAATCTAAGCAAACGCGCCTAGATGAATTAATAGATATTTTATTTTACTAAAAATCCATCGGCTTTAAAATACAATATACCTACGTTAGAGTCATGCCCTCTGACCTTATTAATAATTTGTTCTTATACTACGGAATATGAAAAAAGCAAGTCACAAGAAATAAAATTACTGTGATTTTGTTCCATTCAGCCCGAGAAGGGCTAAAATAACTATTTACTTAACCAAGAAAAGTGCTGATGTTAAATAAAAACCGAATGTTTTTGAACAACCCATAATTAATTTATTTAAATAAATGTCCTTAGCTGTCAGAACTGGCATATTTCTGAAAAAAACATATTCTAAACAACAACGACCACAACGAAGCCACAGAAAGTGAGAAAGAAATAAAACTGAAGAAAAAAATATCCTTAAAAAATGCCTCTTACGTGCTGCACGTTGCTGATGTCATGAAATAAATTCTATTTCTGAAACAAAAGGACGTTGCGTTTAAGTTTGTTGCTTAACCCAAAATGACCTTATGTTAAAATTAAACCGCCCTTTTGTTAGAAAATGCCAAATAGGAGTGTGACTGACGACTAATATATGTTGTTTGTTAATTAACAAGCAGCTTTGGCTACCTACCGATGCACGCGTAGTAGAAAAAATGCCTCAGTTGTACAGGTAAAACTTGCGAGCCTAAGTGCCACAAGATAGATATCGTGGGAAAAATTAGGGATATCTGTAATTTAATGAATTTGCATAAAAAGGTAATTCGTGAACGAATGTTTAATGTATGTCGTCGTTTATGGCATCTCACATTTCACAGTTTTCGTTATTGTCGCTTGGGCTATCAGTGTGGTTTTTCAGTTTAAATTAAAGAAAAGTTAAAGCTTTAGATTCAGGGCCACACCGTCATGACCATATTATAAATCACATGAAGTATTACGTATTGACCTAATTGTGCTACTCTATTCGGGATCCCAAACTTTTGTTACCAAACCTTCTCCGTTTGAAATGAGATCTATATATAACTAGGCGAAGAGGGGCAGTGCAGAATGTAATTTTATTTTTAATAGTAGGCGGTTCCACACCTCTAGCAGGAAAATACATTTCCACGTCTAAACTAAGAAACTAATTTTTATGATATTTGGTTTGGAGATAGATTGAACCCAAAGAAATTATATTAAAAATTTTGAGTTCTTTCAAGAGGCGTGGCACTGCCCACAATAATAAAAATGCTGTCACGGCTGAGGCACTACACCGATTTTGATGAAATCTGGTATAGAGGCTTATTGAATCATGAGTAAAGATACTTGTTTCGAGTGGGTGGTGCCACGCTCCTTAAAGGAAAAAACATTTTCGCAGCTAACTAGTTGACCGATTTTAGTGAAATTGTGTACCTACAAAAATAGACTGAACTCTGAAGAAAGGTATTTGTTTTAAAGTGGACAGTGCCACATCGCAATAGGAAACTGGCTAAGCCAATAGGCTGATTTTGATAAAATGTTAGAGATAGACTGCTTCTAGAGAAAAGGTATTTCCTTTTAAGTGAGTGTCGTCATGCCTCTTATTGGAAAATATTTTTCTTAGCTAACCTAGTTAAGTGATTTTGATAAAATATGGTGTGGTGATGTGTATATTGAAGTCTAAGGAAGGGATAGAGACAGGTTTAGGGTTACATGATACCACGATTTTTATTTTTTGGAAAGTAATTTTTTTTTATTAGTTCTTTAATACCAAAAAAGTATTTTTTGATTTTTTTGTCATTATATTGGTGGATTTTCAACCTCTGGACGAACTCTAGCTATAAAAAAACGCCAGCAGTGGTTAGGTCTATCAACACTTTGGGAAACTTTCAAGGTTACAGGTGATTACAGATAATTTTTTTGAACTTGTTGGCGACGAATGTTGGAAAATAATAAGTCGAAATCGGAACGATCTGGATCAACATGAAACAACGAACACAGGAAAGAAATAGGTTTTAAACTTTTTTAAGTCAGCGCTCTTAGTATAGGGGAACGCGGGGTTAGCTTTAACACGGGTAAGTTTTAACACAAAAATAATTTTGTTGGCTTCTACGTTTTCTCTCTACTTTGGGCATTGGCTGAGCTTATTAAATTTATCCTCCGGCGTTGTAAAATAAAGTTATTACTGAGTGTCAAAAAATTAAGCGCAATCTCGAATTTTTTGGGTACTTAAATATGATTACTGTGTAAAGTTTTGGAGTTTCTATAATATATATATTTTTTTAATGTAAGCTTAATTACTTAAGTTTTTAAAAGTTTTGATACTTTGTTGCCGATTACTTTTATTGCATTATCTATGGAATTAGTTTTATCATAAGAAACGCTGATGGTGCAAGTATTAAGAAAGCGATGGGGTTAATTTTAACACTAATAAGTGCCATTAAAACTGTTAAAGCTTGCCCCCATTCCCTTTTCGTAGGCAAAATGCTATGATCTTAAATAAATGAAAAAGAAAATTAATTGATTTCTTGGTTAAAATGTTGCCTAGGTATTGAAAAGTCTTCGTTCTGTTAAAACTTTCCCCAAGTCTGTTAGTGTTGGCCCCACATAAGGAGTTAAAATTAACAGCTGGCATTTTGTCCTTATTAAAGTTTTGAAAAAAAAAACTGGAAAATATTTGAACTTAAAATTTTTCACACACTAACTAAAACATGAAGCTATTGTATAGAAAGATAAGTTCGTAAAAATAATAATTGGCCTACAAACTAGAGCTAATTTTTCAAACAGAGTTAAAACCAACCAAACGCTCCCCTACATATATAGGTTAACTCCCGTATTATGTAAGAAGAAGCAAAAGTGTGACTGATTATCGTCTGTCTATATCTTGAAAGCATAAGATTGAATCGAATTTGTTTTTTTTTTAAATTATGTTATAAAGCTCAAACGAACATAAAAGTCGGCGCAAGTCCTTAATTAAATGTTTTAGACGGCTTTTATGAATGCAGTGGTTGTAATGTAAGCTGACAGAATAAGAATTAGTTCCGTATCGGTACACGAAACCGCAAGAAAATTTCAGATTTTTTTTTTCGAATGCCTAAAAAAACGAGAACTTTTTTCAAATGTCCCTGTAGGTAGAACCCACCGCTTGAAACCGCATCTTCTTTTTTAAGACTTTGTTCTTCTGCACTAGAGAGTTGATTTTGCTTTAGGATAAATTGGAAGATAACCCAACTAAAAAGATCTCTGTTTAAGGATCTGAAATGTCAAAGAATTTAAAGGTCCATCCACACCAGGCTTTCTTGCTTATGTCTCAAAGGAGTGAAATGTTCGGTTGCTCGAACAGTCCTGATGAAACTTAATTTGCAGCTGGTAACCCTAAGTGCAGTAACTAGTGATGATAGAACTAATTTTGTAATAAATAAAAACGACTGATTTATGTAGGTTGACAGCTTGTAAATACATATGTTTGCAAAGTGGTCCTCCTGTTGACTTTACATTGTTGCATCAAACAGTGGTTCAATATCCTTCGTCGTTGTTGTTTGCTTTCAATTTGTAACGTGCGCAAGCCAGCATTTGTAGAAAATCTCAGCCTAAGCCAAAAAAGTAGAAAATGCCACATGAAATAGGCAGATACAAAAATCTAAAAACGGATCTTGCTGGCCCTGAGCCAAACGTGTTATTTGACTTGGCTTTGTAAAACGCCTGAATACGTTATTTGATTAGAGGCTGTTTCAATTTGCGTTTGAATAAATACCCGCATAGCGACATTCACTAAACTTAATTTCAATTGTAGATTTAGAATACTCGCTTGATATTTATACGTGTACATATTATGCATACTCGTATGTGTTTACATAAAAAATGTCATAAAGTTAATTTTAAAAATGCTTTGACGTTTTACACAATTTACATTATCGTTATGACATTTCATAAAACGACATCACATAGAGAAACAAAGCGTGGGTATGTGCTCCATTGCAATCGATATTTTAATTAAAAATATAGATTACTAATCCCTACGATTTCCAATTAAAAGTTTTATTTGCATATGTCATACACATTAGGGTGGTCTTTTAAAAATATATTTTTGTTTTCACCCGCCAAATACAACTCACGTCTATCCATATCAAAATAAATTTTTATTTCAGGAAAGTTTTCTTGGAGGGACTGGGCTCCCTAGCCTCTAACAGGAAAATAGGTTTCCACGGCTAAGCTAATGATTTTGAGATAGATTGAACCCAATGAAAGGTTATTTAACCTTGTATCCTTTTAGGGGGTGTGAAACCGCCATTAATAGGAAAAATCGCAGTCTTTGCTAAGCCACCACACCGATTTCGATATAGATATCGACTGAATTGTGAGCAAAGAACTTTGTTTTGAAAAGGAAGTTTGATTAATAAACTAATTAGCTGATTTTGATGAAATTCGGTATGGAAATTAAATGAACCCTGACGAAGATAAAATGTGAAGATGAGTGAAAGAATGTAATGAAGATGTGCCACGCCTTTAATATGAAGCCTCTGGCGGGAATTTTTTGCGAGAAGGTTAGGTTAATTTTCCCATGGATGATCAAAGTTGTGGCGGTGGTTGTTAAGGAATATAAGTAAAAGGCTAGTGTGGTTTTTTTTATTAGTGTTTTTGGAACAAAACAAAATTTAATGAAATGTCTTTTATTGAGCTTTTTTCGTCAGCACTGTTTTGTTTCTTTCCAAATTAGCACTTTCAACTTTAACCGTAACGCCAGAAAAGCTTTCAATGGAGCGCTTGCCAAGAAATATGGTCAATGCATAAAATAAAATATAGTATGCTTGCAGATCCTTACATGTCTGCTAATAAAGCTCACTGATGAAACCACGTAGCGTACGTTGAAACTAACATAAGCAGCTATCTGCACATTTTATGTTCATTTAATGCATTTCGCACTTGTAGTTTTTTTTTTGTTTTTTCCACTAAAAGTACGAAACAAAAAAGGTTAAGTTGAAAACATAATGTCAGTGCTTTTGATTAAAACGAATCTCACTGCCAATAAAATGATTTTCACACACCAGAAAGCTGTCATATATCTAGTTGTATCCTTTATTCACAACAATTTTAAATTTTCGCTCAAGCTAATTTCAAATAACATTTTCTATGTACGAAAAGTGTTTAAAGTTCTTTACATAACTTCATATACCAAAATTGAACTGAAAGTTTTTACCCCAAACAATGAGTCTCAATGACAAAAGTCTAAGCTTTAACCCTAGATAGTTAACCTTCGGCATGTTGACGAATATCAGTTAGACAAACACCTCTCTCGCTCAACTATCACGCTTAGCTACATGTATTCTCACACCCATTCACTCGGCGCTGAATGCTCGCATGTGAGTATTTTTATATTCGTCATTTTGGCGAATGTTTAGCTTCTGTGTAAGTTTTTTGTTTTAGGTTGTTTTTGTTCTTTAAAAACGCTCTTTCTTCTTTATTTTTAGTGTTAAAGGTCTAAATTTAAAAAAAAAGTCAAAAGTAATAATACGAAAGTTCTTTTTTGTGCTAAATAAAAAGATTTTTCTAAATTATTCCCTCAGATTCAAGCTTATCTGAGTACTTGTACAAATATTCTTTTCTAAACCTTTATGTCAATGTTGTCATTTGCTATTCGCTAAAATTTAAAAATATTTTATCGAACTTCAGTCATTAGTTAGTGCTTTTTTAACAAACATGACAACGAAAACAGATGAAACAATTTGACCTGGTGATTGGTGACATATGTTTGGGTGTTAGATTATGACTGAGGTTTAACTATAATTAATAATAGTCAGTCAATTATTTATTTAAAAAAAAAAATATCAGTTAGGTTTGGTTAGGTTACAGTGGTGGATTGGAAGCCCCAGATAGGCACTATGGTCCATAGTGATACCATATCTCTCAAGATTTAATCGGTTAGTATTAGTTGTTTGGTTTATGGTAAAAGTATTCGTCTGCTTGGCGTAATCATAATTTCAATATAACCAAGTGTTCTGAGCCTTGTCCGAGCGATTGCAAAGCACTCGCAGAGTAAGTGCTTCAGAGTCTCTACCGTATTTGGTTCCTTGCAGTTCCTGCATATACCATTTTCAAACATTTTCATTTTAAGTGCATGATGGCTTATAAAGCAGTTTCCAGTTGTTACTCCTATCAAGAGGCGTCAGTTATCGCTTCATAAAGAGAGTAGGAATTTTGTATTGGTCCTATTAACATTAGGCCGGCTAGTGTCCAGCTGTACCCATTGTGTGCTAGCTTTTATTGACATACAGATATCCATTTTTAAATTAAAGTATTGTGTAGGTGCTGCAATACTTATAGGCATTGTATCCAGAATCGCTCCTAGTTTCGCCTTTTCGTCCGCAATCTCGTTTCCGATGATGCCTTGATGGTCAGGTACCCGGTACAAATAAACTTTGATATTGATGCTGAGATCTTGTAGAGATCTATAGAATTTGAGAGCTACTTTCGAATTCATTGTGTTGCTTTGGAGAGCTTATGAGGCGGCCTGATGTTCCTTAAGCTGCTTTTTGAATTGATATTATTTCGCCTTGAAAAATGCTGCAATTCTTTGGAATCCTGTAGTGCTCTTTTAAGTTGGCATTGGCATTCAAAATACCCACATCTACCCTTCGTTTTGTTTGGAACTATCTGTTTATCTGTCAGTTGCTAGTAATAAAATCATTTAACTGAAAAAAACCATGCAACTCCACATATGCAACAACAGAAATAAATGTGTTCGTCAAAGTGTCGAATGCTTAGTTTTAAAGGAGTATTGAACAAGATTAGCTATTTAGGACTAAAGTAAAAATTTCTGCGCGTTCTTCAGAGACTTTCTGTGATTAAAAATATTCAACGAGCCAAAAATCGTTCAGCATTTACTGTGTGTCTCTAACAAAAAGATATTTTTGATGATTTTGTGTTTGTTGAATACAGAATATATCTATAAAAACTTGAGCACAACTTTAGCTTTAAGTTTATTTTTGGCATAATTTTATTAGATTCATACATAAATTGCTTATATATTTTGTAAATTACGTTGCTTTGTAAAACCAGAAGCACTTACCGGAAGCAGAATGTGGTAAATAAATTATTTCTAAATTTACACAAAAAATGTTTTGAGAATTAACTCTCAACAAAAAGTTAAATTTCGCAAAAATGTTCAACTAATATTTTTTATTTATTGTTTTGAACAGAAAAATTGTGTATTTTGTGGAAAAATCATAAATACATTTCATTAATTTAAAGCCCTATCTAACAATGAAGATTTTTGATCAATAAATAAATATTTTTAGGCTCGTCATATTTATAAATACTAATTGACATTTGAATGGCATTAAAATAAATAATAACTTAAAACCTAATTAAAGGTTATTTATGAATAATGCATATTACAAGCAGATTAAATGATTTTGTTTTTGTAAAATAAAAGCAAATAAATAATTTCCATCAGTGAAATAACAATAAATTACAGCTGTTGCCAATAAATCAGCACAATTGATGCAACAACAAAAATTAATGATTTTTTTATTTCGCCTTCATTAATTTGTGCTCGCGCTGTAATAAATTTTTGCTGTCTTTGTTAATTAAAGTCATTTATTTTTTTGAGATTTTTTTTTTCGCTATTTGTTGAATCTTCATGACTTTGCACACTGGGTGAAAGGTACTTTTAAGCACTGAATTCTATAAAACAAGATATTTTTAACCTTATTACTAATGATCTGATCGTACCAGCCCATACAGCTTATTATCATGTAAACTGAATATCTAGCGAGTCTCATTTTGCAACGGCTATCTACGAAAAATGCTAAGAGCTCAGAGCTCGCACATTATAGAGAACCGATTAGCATTTTGCAAACTGAGCTTTTATTTCAAAAATAAGGCCATTTGAGAACCGTCATTATGTTTTTGTTTTCAAAAATTGAGCTTAGTGACCTTATCAGTGACCTTAAAATCACCTTCGTACTAAACTTTATATATTGCTCAGCTTTTGGAAAATTAGCACCACTGTGCTTTTGTATCGAAAGGGAATATTAATGAAGCCCCAGCAGTTATGCGCACAATTAATAATTTATGTACCTAGGTATTAATTAATAAATCAAATCAACACTTATTAAATCCTTAATATTTTTTGTTGTTTCTATGTTCGCAACAACAACAACATCGAACATAATGTCATATCATATCGTATTTATGTAAATACGAATACGGCCCTTTGGTGGCAACGCCTTTTTCGGCTGCTTAATATTCCATGCGGCAAATGCAGCACTAGTATTCTTTATTGCGTTGCGCTGTGATTGTGCGTTAGCGTTGCCAGATTAATGCTGAGTAAACAACGCTTAGTTGACTTAGTTGTCACGTGCATGTGTGCTTTAACTTAACTTATCGCTGCGAAAATTTTGTCATGTACTGCCCATGCGGCAAACATGACCTGAAGTTTAGCAGAAATCTTGTTTTTTTCTAAAGTTTTTTCAAAAATTATACAAACGACCATTTTACGTAGAAGGGAAAGTCGGAAAGATGTATTCTAGAGCCTAAGGACTGCGTTTGAAAAAAATTGTGGCGATATCTTTTTTAAAAAGCACTCAAATTTAAAAATTTTAACGTAATTAATTTTGAAATGAATGTCAAAAAGTTTTGTGCAGACTTTTTTTTCCATTTTGATTAATTTACAAGTTAAAAAATGGCAAACGAATTAAAAGTGCGGACACTCATTGTGAAAAAATCACAAGCTCACCCACATTGGAGCTATAAAATAATTGATCGGGAATTAAAAACTACGCTGAAAACTTTATCAAGAGTACTGAAGAAGTTTAAGGAAAAATTCCTCGTCAGTCTAAAGTCAGATTCAGAGAAAAAACAAGGGGTCTGTGACTAGGAAAAAGGAAAGAAAGTTCGTCCCATGCTGAAGAAGAGTCCCAATATTTCAGACAGAAAAGTTGCTAAAAAGGTAAATTGGTCCGAATTTTTTGCGTGCAAAGCCAAAAAGCAAGCTGGTCTTAACACTTCTAAAGTACAAAAGATTCCAGACAGGAATGCTACGAAAACAACTGAGGCCAAACAGGGCGCTAAAAAATTACATAGGAATTTTTTTAAAAAATTCAATTACTGCATCATGGATGACGATACATGGCTGTAGCTTCCTCTCCTGAAATTTTAAATTGCAGATTCCCGTAGAAATGTAAGTGAAAATATTATGTCAAAGAACCAATCGAAATTTTCTCATCTCTTTTTCTTTTTGTTTGGCAAACTATCTGTACTTATGGCGAAATGAGCCAGTTGTTTTTAACCACGGGCACAGTGAGCTCGAATATTTACATCAAAGAATGCTTGGAGAAGAGACTTAGGCTATTCTTAATTGAGCATAATGCTTGCAGTTTCTTTTGGCCTGAATAATATCCCTGTCATTACAGTAAAACGGCCTTGGAGTGGTACACAACGAAGAATGTGCTTTTGGTCCTCGAGAAGCAAATCCACCTAATCGTCCAGAACTCAGGCCAATCGTAAGATACTGGGCGCTTTGTCAAAAAGGAAATAAGTGCAACGAAGAGAGTGGTCAGTGATGTGCCAAATTTTAGGAGAAAGTAGTCTGCAGCAAGCCAGAAGGTCTCCGAAAATACCATAAAACCGCTGATGGAAGGGGTACCGGAAAAAATAAAAAATTTTATTAAAACAGAGTAATAAAATATACATAAATAAGAAAATTAATCTGAAGAAGAATTCCGTAATTTTAATATTTCACAGCACCATAATTTTTGGACGATTGCCAAGTATAGTGACTTGCTACAAAGGTGTCCTTTTAAAAATTCAAACGAAATTTGTGTATGTTGAACAAAAAGTTCCTCAAAGTTTTAATTTCAGTATTCGACGGTTTTCAGATTTGAGTTTTTTACTTCTATAGGCAATTCAAATTTTTTTTTGTCGTTATATAGAACATTTTACACTCGCAATTTATTTTTAAGCTATGTTGACTAATGCAAAGGTGTATTTTGTTTTCTAGTACAAAATAGGACTCGATTTGAGCGAATTAAACTTTAAAACTTTCTTTTAGAAAACGATTTTTCTTAAGGAAAGGACTATTTTGCTCTAGAGGAGTAATTTGCAGATTTTCTGGAAAATCATTAAAGTGAAGGGATGAATGAAGGACCGCGAAGGCAAAAAACAATAGTTGTACACTTCAGACTTGAAATTGTTTGATGTCTTAAGGACAGCACTAATAAATGCAAAACTATGATATTTTTTCGAGAAGAATAGTATTGTGAAGTATTGCAAATTTAGATATAAGCAATTTTGCCTTGTCAACTTAATCAAGGATCCAGGAAAACTAATAAAGTCAAATATCATAGCTATTTATATTGCAACTGCAACGAAGTGCGGGTATTTGAAGAATGCAGAGTTACAGAGAGAATATTTAAATCAAATTCGGCCGTTAACAAAACGCATACTATAAATAATTCTCACTCAGGGCTAAGGCACAATGGTCAATGCTTTTGCTTTTTTTCATATGATTATTTCATACCTATTTTGAAGTGAAAGTTTAGGTCATATAAAATCATTTAGAGTATCAAACCTGATTTATTTTGGTTTAAGTGCTACTGCCGCAGGGTTATAAAGAGTACAATTTTGGCATGCTATTATCCACACAGCTCAAACGTTTCGTGAAACTTGGGCTCGTATTGCATGCGCATAATTTTGTCAAGGGAAAACCTTTCATTAACAAATGTAAATACAAATAATCAGTGTAGGGATATGTAACGTTGAAAATAAACATCACGAAGGAGCCTATGCCGCAGGGCCTAAGCAATTTAACAACGCAAATCCCATGTTGAAATGTAAATTAAAACGGCAATTCAAAAGTTTTGCTGCTGTTGCCTGTGCACAAGAGAATTTTGTTTTTTTATATAAATGGGCAAATTTACTTACTAATTATATTAAAAAGTAAATGGTTTAATTTTCTAAAATTTTTTTTTATAATCAATTGGTGAGCGATGAAATTGATAAATTCACCAAACCCATTTTTCTGAAGTTAACGTAAACTATGTAACTCAGTTGTTTTATTTCTATGCTTTTAGTTCCGACTTCATATAAAAAAATAATAAGATAATGACAAAAAAACATTGTCGAAACACACCGGATATAAAAATTCAAAAATGGATCTATTGGCTCCTAATCCAACCAATATGGTTGTAGGAAGTGTTGCTCGTCCAACTTAACAATTTTTCCAGCTAGGATGGGGAACGGAATAAGTCAGGGTTTACAGATGAATATAAATAAATAAATTCTTCTTGAAAAGTTTTGTAAATTATTTTAAAAATGTGTTTTTATTGAGCCCAGTAAAGTGTTACCGCCCTGAGTCCCAGGGGCTTTGCCACAACAATGAGCATTTTTATTAGTTTTTCAACCAATCTAATAGCAAAGTAAAGTAACTGGTACCGATAACCACCAGATGCGTCACACCTCAATTGCCAAATGCATATCAGAGTCAATTGGATTTAAAAAAAGTAAGAAATATTTAAGTACAAATTAAAGAATTAACTTTTATTTAATGTTTGTTTTAAACTACTTTCATTAAAATTTAATGCAAATAAATTTATTTTCTATGACTTGGCAATAAAATTGCATTTAATTTTTCTTTATAGTCCGAAATAGGCGTAATTTCTTGATAAAACGATGCTAAAGATTTTGCAATTTAATACAGGCGTAGAATGATAGCGCTATGAAAGGTTGCTCTCATAAGCCGAGAGCCTTAAAGTAGGCAATCAATAAATCATATGTTCCTTAAAATTACTACGTCCTTGGACATTTTCTATCATCATCAATAGCTTGACAGTTAAAATGTTTGCTTTGGTTTTCCTTTTTGTTTTTTATCTCTTTTTGCTCTGATTGGATGATGATTAATTGATGGGCTGTTCTATTTTAGTTTTGTTTTCTTTCCCTTTATGTCGAAAGTGCTTTTATTAATAAAATAAATAAATCTCCTTAAAATTGAATATCGCTTTTCGTTTTGTTAAATTATGGCAAATGACTTGACACCAAACGAATTTTTCTAAAACAAAATATTTTTAAGTCTGCGTTGTCTTATCTGAAATTCATATCTAGTTGTGTTATTGATTTATAGAGCAAAATGAGCAGCAGAAAAAAGGTGGCAAGAGTATTTTGATGAGTTGCAAATTTTCATCACTGATGTCTTCTAAGAGCGCAATCTTCATTTAGTCTTACAAAATTAAGGGTTCACTATTAGGTAATACTTTAAGCAGTCAGCATCATCTCTATCAAAGCATCTAGCTTTGACAACTTAACGAATAAAATATTCCTTAGAAACTCACACCCAGTATCTAAATTTTCTAAAAAATGAAGTTGGGATCCATAGCTGCTCTTTTTGCAAAACAAATTCGAGCTCTTTTGGCACAAGCCGAGCGGCAACGTGTTTGAAGCCTAAAATATCAGTCGGCAGTTTTAAGGCAGACTTAAATGAAGTGTTGACCTTAGTGATTCACCGAGTACCGACAAATATTGTTATCCTTCCAGTTCTCGATATTAAAAAATTATTTCTCGTATGACCGAGAACGAGAAAAGTCTAGCCGATATCTCGTTCTTGGCGATAATGTATTGCTTATTGTACGCTAATGTACGACTGAGATCATATTTGTAAGGAATATTTGCTTTGATGTCGGAAAGGTTTAGAATAGCGATGAGCAAATTAGGAAAAAATCCGCCAAACACGTCGTTTTTCTTAAGAAAAACAACAAACACTTCAACTTATTTTGGGATTTTTTTCTGTTGTTCAACTTGTTGTCTTTGTTGCTTTTGTTGAAAGTAGCTCCTGCTTCCAAATATTTTGCCATTGATGGATAGGGTATGGTACATTTTATAATATAAAAGCTCTTAAGACTTAATGTTTTGACACCTATGACAGCAGGCGTTTAGAAATTTATTGCTTCGATATATATTGACTATGTTAAAAAATGTGAACGGCACTAGACAACGGGGCATGACACTTTTTATACACTGAGAAAAGTGAATGTTTCTATCAAATAAATGTATTTGGTTGATGGACTTGCAAAGTATTCATTAACTATCAAACAATTTAAGATGTTACATATGCCCTTAATTGGAAGTTAAAGTGTTATTTATTGGACCAAAAATTATATTTATTGTCATTGAGTCGATTGAATAAATTTAACTGGATCGAATATATATTTGGTAAAATTGGTTTTATTTAATTTGACCTCATATTCATATGATTACTTCGCAATTATCAAAATATTTAAGTAAGATACTATTAAGAGCGTTCAACTCGGAACACAATTCATCCAATTTAAGAATGTTCCAATGTGTGAATACCTCGATTTGTTTTTGAAATGATATTTTAAGATATAGATTTTTTGCTAACCGGTTTGCAACAGAGACTTGTTTGTTTTTACCAAGTTATTATTTGGTAATTACTACCAAAACATGATTGATTTAGTATAGTTATCCACATATAAGGCAATTATTTCAAAATATATCATTAACTTAATAATATTTTTCGATTTGGTGGAATGTGCGGAGTTTTAAATTATATCAAAAATATTTAATATTTTTTGCTGATATCTATACTATTTATATTAAATTTTCATTGGTAAATGGTTTGTAACGCTTTGGCGCAAGAAATGCTAAACTGATTTAAATAGTTTCTTTTTTAAATCAACATCTTTAAGCTAAAAAAGGTTATTGCATACTTATTTTTTTATCTTTTCAAAGTTAAGTATCTTTTTTTGATAGGAGTAAGTTTTTCCAAAACCTTACACAAAAATTATCAATTTGCTTTTTCGTTGCTAACGCTCATGCTGCTTCTTGAATTCTAGGCTGTTATTGTTGTTTGTTCTTTCTTTTCATTTGTAACTTTAGTAATTGGCTTCGAAGTTCAAAGCGCGAACTCTCTTTCAATTGGGAAAGAGAATACAGAATGTGATGTCTAGAGAGTAATTTCACTATGGAAAAACAACGGGAGCGTGCGATGCCACGGGTGCCAATAGTCAAATATATAATTTCTTAATTATTACCAAATCTCGATATATACAAATTAACCTTTTTCTATATGTCAAGCTACTCGCAAAATGTAATCGAAATTCTCACTCTGGCTTGGCTCATCGGATACAACAAAAACCCTTAAATTGCGATAAATGAAAAATTATCTTGAAGTTTGGTGTCAGAATCTTTCGGTTTTCGAGATATCCTCAAAAACCATGTTATTTTGAACAGAGGGTTTATTGCATTTTTAGGTTAGGGTATCTCAAAAAGCTGACGCAATCGAACAATCCGGACCATGGATTTGTTTTCAGCACATCAAAGCCCTACGGTACGTTCTCTAACTTCGAGTTCTTTGTTGGCTTGTGTTATTATAGCTGTTTTCTGATGAGCCTACTTACTACGAGTACTTTAAAAAAAGCGTGCTAAAAATACCGCTATTAGCTTTTTCTAAATGTTGGTAGCACTGTACCGGGTTACTACAGTTAAAGCCAGAATCATCACTGAGTGTTTGTACCGCTGCTGTTTTTGATTCACATACGGTAAAGTTCCTTGCGATTTTTACAATGAACAAAACTCATTTTTAAATTCATTACGCATTCGAGTGGTCCCGTTGGTACGTGCGCATAGGCTGAAAATGATTTTTTTTATTACTGTATCAAAAGATATTTCAAAAAGGATGCATGCTTTTGTAACATAACCAACAGTGGAATTTCCTATATGCATAAGGTGATTTAACGTACACTCCAAAATGCACGTTTCCATGTGATGAAGTAAAAGCGCAACTCTGAACTTACCTGCAAAGAAACGAAAAGTTGGAAAAAAATTATTTTAGAAATTGAAATTTGTAGTTTTCTTAGCCTATCAAATGAAAATAATACATATAAACCAAGCCAATAAAATGTCAGTTTTCATTAAATATTTAAGTTAAATTTTGGTTCCCTACACATGTACATACATATACATATATGTATAATACCGACGAGTCAGTGCATACCGCAAACAATGTTGTGTGACATTTCAGCTGACATTTTGTAGAGTAAGGGAAAGATTTGCATACAAAGGTAACATGTCATAAAAATTTAAATAAGCAACATTGTCGTAAAAAGAAAAAAAATAAAGAATGACAACGGACCAACTTAATACATTGAATGCTATGGCACAACCTGTCAGGGTTAGTTAGACTTTAGGCGATTTGCTTGTAAGTTTTCAAAAAAGATTATTACAAAGTGCTTAGGAAGAAAAAAAAAATCACATTAGCAAAGGTTGCCACACCAACCGCCTCAAAAAAAGAAAAAAAAAAAAACAAAAACACTAAAATATTTAATGCATCAGAGGACTCTGCAAATAGTTGTAGGGTAAAAAGTTTATAAATTGTGAAGTTTTACCATAGGATATAAATTATGTGCACGTACAATACTAGTAGATTAGGAGATAAGATCTTCTTCTTATAACACTCTACGACCTGTTCTGAATATCTGCTCAATGTTAAGCGCTAGGCGCCAAAATGAACACAAGGCAAAATTAATGTGTTGTAATTTTTAACCTTAGCACTTCGAGGGTAAAGCTTCGTGCTCAAAAGTTTCAATATTCCATGACTACACCAAATGCCTGAGTATAATTTTTTCAGATCTCCATCAAGTGACATAAGAATAAGAATAAATGACGTTAACTCTTAGAAAGTTAAAGTACCTGAGCGTTCCGAAATTGTAGCTACTGATACTAAGATTTTCGTTTGGAAAGCAAAGAGGTTGGCTTATTACTCGACAAATTATACAAACTTGGTTCTTCTTCATTAATCGCCATACAGAGAAAACGTTTTTTTGTATACATCGAGATTTGGTTATAATTAACAAATTGTTTATTTGGTATAGCCGAAATAAATATTTGATATACGTGTGTCAGACATTCCACCAAATCGAATAATATTATTGGATTATTCATATATTTGGTAGTAATTACCCAAATATATGGGGATAATTATGCCATTCCAATCATATATTTGGTAATAAATACCAAATGATTAACTTGCATATTTGGAAAAGATCATAATGAAATATTTTTAACCGAGCTTCCAGTTCAGGACTGTAAGTGCAAAAACAAACAAATAAATTACTTGCTTGAAACTAATATTTCTTTGTGTCAAACATTCACATGATAATTTTCACCAAATCATGTATTTGGCGGAAGAATTATTGTTTTATCGCCACCGATAGAAATCGGTGAGCAAAAAAACTAATATTTTAAAATGTCGATTTATAAGTAAAGCATTAACTTATAAATAAATCGACACATCGATTCTAAAATAAAATGATATATCAATGAAAAAATATCATATAACGATGACGCTTTTTGTTTTGTGTTCTAGTGCAAAGTCTATGAATCGAAAGCCGTTGCCTGATGTTGTGTATTGGAGGCTTTTTACTGACGCATCGAAGATGGTTTTGCTATCTACTTTTCAATAAAAGACCCCGAGCCGACTATTTTGTTGCACTCTGGATGGGCTCCGGTCATGAACTTACGCTTTGAAAGCATTTGCCTCGGAAGAGACGTGAGTACATTTTGCACTGGTGTTATGAATAAGGTTCTAATGCGAATTAAAGCTGGGTCGCTTATAGGTTTGGGCAGCATGTGCAGCCTTTTTTGGTAGCTATATGATATCAAATAATAATCGTCGTCATCTTCAAATTTAATCTCTTAATAATTTCACTATGATTCCATGTGGGGATATTACATATTTAGGTAAAGCTGCTTCTATTTTATACGAGCATAGTACTCCATTCTGTATGCAGCTTTAGTTCAAAATGCAAATCCTCGAGAGGAAGCATCATTTAATAAATAAGAAGAAAATGTTAAAATCTGATATAACATACAGAAATGAGCTTTATCATTCTCGGCTAGAGTAAAGACAACTTCAACATGATGAGGGTAAACTGGAAGCAAGGACGTTTTTAGTTCACAATAATTTGAAATTGTATCTCTGTGTAATCAAAACAGCACAGAGGGTGTTTTCATGAAGAGAAATCTCAAAAATTTTTCAATTTTAAATTCAATAATTGTTAAAATTTCTCTTCATGGAGAAAACAAATATATATGCTATATTATAAATAAATGCAGCTTTGTAATTTGATGTAAATTTGTGTCAAGTAAAATCAAGTTTATCTCAGCCCAAAATCAAAATCAACCGTTAAAGTCTGGACAGTGAGAGCTCTTAGACTGCTACTAAGACGATTCATGCAAATATTAGACGAGGCCAAAATATTTTTAGACTTTTGTGCGCATTCTTAAATGAATACAATTCTGTTTGGTTTCCTCTTCTATAGACAAATTCTGACTATGTTGGAGAAATGAACAATTGCAGAGGATTTCATCATTTTTATAAAGAAATAAAACTGACTTGATAAACATATCTTGCTTTACGTGCGTCGACACACCCACAACGCCTTTCTGAAGTACCTACCGATTTTTTCGTCACTGTGATACTTTAGCCTTCTAAGCTTACATAATGTTTTTCTTATGCTTTTTCAAATTGTTCCTCATCTTGTTGACCTTTCCTTTTGTTATTATGCTTTGATTTTGACTTGTGATTCAATGTCATGTTGTACTTCAGCTTCCAGTCTGCCTGCCTGCTTGCAACATTGTGGCAACATTGTCACAATCAATACCATCAGCAATAGACGTCATTCTGTCGCGTGGTCATCCTGTTACATTCCCAGCAAATATTTATAAGACTTTAGAATATTTCATAAACCAATGAATACAAAATTTTACAAAAGATAAATTGGAATTTTAACTTTATAAATTCAATATCATTTTGATTCGGTTTTCACGTTGAAATCTGTAAAAAATGATGAGAAATATCTGCGGAAATAACTTCGATTAAATCAAGCAATAATTCTCCGAACCTCTTCTCTGTGATAAATGACGACTTGCCAACTCCGGTTAGTTGTTCTAAAACAAGCGATGAAACGATCATCTCGGCGATCGAGGTACAATTTCTGTGCTTAACATGATAATCACGAGTCTGACTCGTGGTGTGTAGAAGTGTACATTTGATGAAAAGAGAATTGAAATTTTCCCGTTATTTTTAGCTAATAATGTAAAGTTGTGTGCGAACAGTTGGAAGCGAACTTCGTTGCGCTAATTGATACGTCAAGGGGTTAAAAATGTTTGCTGGGTTGATCTCCTTAAACATATACGTTGATGTGTAAGTAAATTTAAATGCCCAGTGAAAAAAGTAAATACTTTTAATTTCCTTAATATTTTTGTTAAATAAAATTTTTAAAATGTATTATCATTATAAATTCTTAAGAACTCAAGAGCTTTAAGAAGCTAATTACTTGTGTGTTTACTTTTAAGACCTTTCAATAAAATGTCTGCTTGCAGATCCTAATATATTCTACATTCTATTTGGAAGCAAACGCAGCAGTGCTACTTTTCACCGATAAACTTAGAAGCAAATATCGATAGCTTACTTTTCTCATTTCCATCGAAAGTCTAATTTTCTAGTCTTATCGCCCAACGTTTCATGTAAAAAGCAGACAGGCTTCAAAAAAAGTTGGAAAAGCCGATTTCTTTCTAAGGATTACTTTCTAATAGCGCTATTTATTTCTAAATTTTCCTACTGGGTTGTTACTTCCTCTTTAAGTGTATTTGTATTTTTATATGGTTGAGAGCCTTGCGTGCTTGCTTACTCAAGCATTTGACACAATTGTTGGCTTTTGGTGCTGCGATAAAAGTCATCCTCATTAAATTCGATTCAAGTTCGAATTTTGGGTATTCGTTGTTGTTGCTTTTTGATTTCCTTTTATGATTTCTCTCATCCTAATGGGTGTAACTTTGATTTATATAATACGAAATCTTTCAGCAATTTTTCTAATAAAATGTTTACAAGCTGAATGCTTTTGTATTCTAAGTTTTCGTAATTTATTTGCGTCACGTGATCAGCTTCTCAAAATAACAAAAATTCAATGGTTGATAGTTGGTATTGTGTTATCAAACATCAGATTTTATGAGGAGTTTTACTATGAATGACCTTGAAAGTATTGGAAAGGAAGGCAAGTGGCATAATCCTGTATGGTCGTCCATTAAGGAGCGGGGAAGACTTTTTAACATCGGCCAAAAGTGAACAACCAGCATGGAGCGGATAAAAATTCCAGACTTTTTGCGGACGTCTTTTATGAACGACCCCTTAGTGCTGTTAGCGGTGAGTGCTATAACTTTTCTTAATATATTTGATCGAAAATAACTAAGCCCAATGAGAAAAATACCGTAGATAATTAGCAATCGAAAATTGTCAAGAATTAAGTATTGGGATTTTATTGAGGCATGCACAAACCCTAACAAAAAGGCATATATAGTAAAAGTCGCTGTTAATCCATTAAAACTGATTTATGGTTACAACAAAAATACATGTGGCATCAACAAGCATTATTGGCTGCTTGCAAATTACACCATTTAATTTAGAGGAAAATAATGATATTGCCCATTAGTCATAAGACTCCGATGAATGTAGGGATCGCTTATAATTCCCTGAACATTGGTATAGCAATTTCTCTGAAAGATTTTAGGAGATATTTTATATATTCTATTTTGAAAAGTGCGAGAAAAGTACGACCACTTCAATACTTGAACTGCTCCAGCTCTTTAATGGTCTGTTAGATGGAATGATATTGGAAAATATATCATGAAAATATAGGAGCAATATACCCCATTTGTTGTAGATGAAAAAACAAAACCCTTTGCAATGATTTCTATGTCTTATCTTTTCACGTACTTACATATTTTTATGAATTCAAAATATGAGTCGACTAAGTAGATATGACTTGAGATTAAAAGTTCACAGAAGTGAGCTTAAAAGTATTCATATTGAATACATTTACTAAGGAGTAAATTTTTATTCGCTAATTTCTTCAATTTTTAAGATTAAAAAAAATTGATCTATGTAATTTCTTTTATTACTTTTCAAAATATCATATATATGGGATAGGCTGGTATATTCTTAGGCATAAAAAAAAAATTGCAAAATAAACGATAAATTAAAAATAAACATTGTTTTTGATGCTTAAAAAAAAATTAAATCATTAATGCCTCGGATATTCCAATGCATTTCATTTATGAAATTATAGTAAAATTTTTAATGAAAACCATCAGTGGAACAAGAACTGTTGATAACTTTTCTTAAGGAATTGATATAAAATTTGCTATAAGACATTTAAATTCAAGACATTAAACTGATTATTTCCACGAGAATTGTTCAGTTCATTAAAAGAGAATAGATGAGGGATTTCGAAATACATAGTTGCGTTATTAAATGTAATACAACTATATTGTGTTGGGTAGAATTGCGTTAGATATATCAAGATCATGGATGGGCATAAGTTATTCTACAATTTCTAACGAGAGCGCAATTGAGAGTCACGAGAGAGCATTTGTGTATACATATACAAATATAAGCGCACAACAACAATTCAGTTCTGCATCAGCTAAACTATATTTGTTGTACCACCAAATAGAAATTTTGCATGCATGTTGGTGCCCATCATTGGTCAAGATCCATTATCGACTCATAGTTATAAAGGAACTTTGAAATTAACTTTGATCTCTAAAGTAAAAAAAATCTTCTAACCACTTGACTCTAATGTTTATAAAATTGTTAACATTTTTGTTCAAGCGTGTGCTAGTTGAAAATAAAATATGTAGTTATTAATTATCGTTAATCAATGCTAATAAATAATCAAAAAAATTATATAAAGATATAGTATTGAAAACAGGTTATTGCCTCTGAAAACACAATCTGACAAACTTCTTGTTCACTACACTGAGAAAACAATTTAATTACATATACAAAAATTTGGTAGTAATTAACAAATGGTATATTTGATGTAGGCGAATTAAATATTTGGTATACATTAAAATGTCACATATTACAGTGAATTGAATGATATTATTGGATTATATATTTGGTAATAATTACCAAATCATATTTTGGCTGAAACAAATATTTTGGTTACAGCAATCATTCGACTGTTAATAATCACTAAATCATTTATTTCATTATAAAAATACATTAATTAATATCGATTTGTGCTAAAACCGACGACCAAGAACGGATTTTGCATCCTTATATAGGATGTCGTTTGTATTTATACGATCATAAATACCTAAATTGCGTACCAAGCAAAATATACTTAAGTAGTTTTTTACATGAATATATTGTGAATTGCAAAGTTTTCATGTCAATAAAAAGTGAAATCAAGTAAAAATAGGATTAACAAATGTAAAATTCAAACCAAACAAATTTTTTCAATCGACTCAAACTAATAGAACGTTTGACCCAATAAGCCACAATTTAAATTTCAATTAAGGAAATGGTAACATCTACCAAAATTTGTTGATAGTTAACAAATATTTTAAGAATCATTGAATACATTTATTTAAAGGAACCATACTCTTTTCTCAGTGTAGGTACAAGGATATTTAGTTTTCTTAAAAGCGCCTACAGTTACATTTGAGTGGTTAAACTAACGTGACCAGATATTTTTCACGAAAACACGGAGCAGGAAAAAGCTGATGAAACTTTTTTGAAGATTCGTATGTTTTTATGTACTAAAAAATAAAGGTCCTGTTCTGTTTATAATTACTAAAAACAAAAGAGGTCCCACTTTGTATGTGGGGACCTCTGTGTTATTTTCAATGAAAACGCGGGCCAGTTGGAGCAGAAAACAAAAACCGTGGACTTGCTCCGCGTAACGCAAATCATATGGTTAAGCCACAGTAGAGATTTTCAGCTACCGATGTTTTTATTTGCTTAAAAGATGACTTGTATCTGAAAAATGATATCCTTAAAGAGTTATGGCTAAAAAACTATCCAAACTCGAGTTTTGAATTTTGCCAGTCCGCTGCCAAAAGCTATTGGTTCAATCTGAAATCTATAAACAACGCATTTCCATTTTGGTGCACTATGGCTTCGAAAAAATTATTTTCTTATATTCAGATATTATCCAACTAAGTACTTTTCCAGAATTTTGCTAAAGTTTTGTTGACCATTGAGAAACTTACCAAAATTTGCTTATTTATTACACCGCTAATGTGTTTTCGTTACCCGCCATAACAATTCATTACACATGGAAGCAAATAATGAGCACAGCCAATTCTCCATTTGTCGAGATAGTGACGATATATTTAACCTCAACGTACTCAATTCTGATGTACATATATTCATACAATTTTAACAAGAGAAAATATTTTATTCATGATATTTATGCCCAAAGGCTTTTAGTGATAGAGGAAATAATTTTCTTATCGACCATATATCCTTATAAATAAATTATTTTAACGTTGACTGAAAAATTTGGCCCAACATTTATAGCAATGTATTTTTTTTTTTAAATTTTTTTTCCCTTTTTAAAAAAATTCGTAATAAACAAATGATTGCAAATTGCTTTGCTTTAATTAACAAATAAAATTGTTATTGCTTTTAAGATACAAGAAAAAACGCAACCAGGAAAAAATTAAGAGAATTTACAAACTTTTCAGCAACATTTTCAGTGCCATTAACTGCTTGCAGTAATTCAATGCGCTACCAGGCAAAAACAACTACGAACAACATAATCCTATTACAGGTAATTACTGCATCATTCCACTTTTAGTAGAGCTTCGCCCTATTTAGTAGTGCAATGTTGCCGCTATTGTTTTGCTGCAGCTGTTGCCGCTGCAGCAATTAGAGCAAAATTTCGTATGTAAATTAGTAAGTGAAAATCTCTTTCCAGGCTGAAGAAATGGCAAAAAAACAGACGAAACTAAAAGGTAAGCAGCGTGCCATTGTTTGGTACTGCTACTGCTATGCTCTTTGTCTGCTTCCTTTAAACTTTCATAGTTTTTGTTTTTGTTTTTGCATATTCAATTTAAGCAATTTCTTCAGCTATTTGCATAAATTCCATTTGGATGTCATTTTTGAGAGAATTATTTTTTCATTTTCGTTAGGTAGAGAGAAAGTCCAATGATATAAAAAAACACGAAAATGCAATAAAGCGCTGCAGAAATAAACTTTAAAACGTCAGCAAAGAAAGCATGTAATTTAAGAACTTTAACTTTAAACTTTGACCTGTTTGTGACTAGTGCTGCTAAATCTTTACCTTAAAAAGGGGCGTAACTTTAAAACAACTTCCTTAAGAAGTTGCAAACTACAAAGAATATTTCAACTTTCAATGTAAGCGAAAAATGCAGCTCAAGTTTTTAACAACAAAGTTTCCTGAATTGTTTAGCAGTGTTACCAGCATTGAAGCTTAAGCGTTTTGATTTACAGGTCAGTAGCTTGAAGCGGTGTTGAAAAAGTTTTTAACTTCACTTTGCATAAATTGCAGTTTGTGGAACTTGTTTTTGGAAGTTGGTATATGAGGTTTTTTCTTCAGAATCATTCTACATATTTCTGCTTGCCATTAAAATTTAAGTATAATATTTTGTACAACTGTTTGGGAATGATACTTGGGTTCTCATACTTTCCACTGGGTCATTACAGTGCCAAATATCGAAGCAAATAATTAGGAAAGCGTTATTTTATTTGAAATTCACGCACAACATTGACTTTAACAGTATATCGTACCGAGAGCTAGGGACTTGAAATGTACAGTTTTTGGTTGTCAAATTAAAAAAAAATGTGTTGATTAACTTTAAATTCACTATCTATTGGAATATCTAATAAAACTCAAAAACTGTAATAAAGGCTGACATAGGATTCATTTACATTAAATGGAAGGAATTGATGTATCGCTCCAAATAAATACTTTATTCGCTATAGCAAATTGTCTGTTATTTTTTTAGTTTTCAAAAACCAAACGCTTATTCATATCTAGGGATAGATATTCATATTTAGGGTGTCATAGATCGATATTTTATTGCTTACGATTTTATGTTCGTGAATCAAAAGATCATTTTCAATATAATGGGTGATTTATTAAGCGTTTGGTTTTGAAAACTAAAAAAATAAAAGACAATTTACAATAGCGAATACAGTATTTAATTGGAGCGATACATCGATATCTTCCAATTGCTTTTTAAGGATTATTTAATGTAAATGTTGTCCGTTCCATTTTTGGCATAATTTTACTAGCATTTCAGCCGGTATCTCACCAATGGCAGCTGTAATGTTGTCTTCCAAGGCTGTAATTGTGGCTGGCTTGTCCCTGTACACGAGAGACTACACGTAACCCTAGAAAAAATAATCTAGTGGGTTCAAATTGCATGATCTTGGCGGCTATTGGACAGCTCCAAAACGTGAAATTAATTGCTCATCAAACTTGCCTTTGAATATGTCCATAGTATCACGTGCCACGTGGCACCGTCTCGTTGAAACCACATGTCAACCAAGTTCAATTCTTCCATTTTGGGCAAAAAAAAAGTCGGTTATCATCGCACGGTACCTTGCCCCATTGACTGTAACATTGCGATTGTTCGATACAGCAGCAATATTTTCCTCGGTACGTACTCTCCGCATACGGGTTGGTGGATTAATGTCCAATAAAGTGAAACTGGTGCGAAATTTGGTCACAGCAGCTTGAATTGCCTGTTGGGTGGGTCCATTATTATAACCATGAAATGGACATAATTTGCGAAAGACATTTCTCACAGACCACGAATTTTGACAATAAATTTCAGTGATTTGCAAGCATTGTTCGTTTGTAAGTCTATTTATTCATGGTGAAATGGGAAACCTTACTGAGGATTTTTGACGTTGACACATGTTACGTTTCAGTTTCAATTTGTTCAGCTAATGACAGTGCACTTCAAAATTGATCGTGTTATTGTTCGGTAAGGACTAAAAATAATCGTTTTCCGTAAAGTACTTCCAAACAGATAGCATCACATATTTAGATGAGCGCCAGCTTTTGAAATGCTTTGAGTCGGTTGATCTTTTTTTTCCATCATCTCTTGCATTTTATTTTATTGAAGACAACAAAAACGAGTCAAGACGTAAAAGAAGCAAATGGCAGACATTAATGCGACGATGGAAGTTTCTTTCTGTAAGAGCATGTGGATCCTATATGTCTAGTTTTGAAATTAAACTAAGGCATTCCAAGTGATCATGAACGGTGGAGTTCGATCACATGAATTGATATTTGGTGAAATATCTAAATCACCTTTATTTGATCTTCATCAGCTTCAACTGACCTTCCAGAGCGTAAAGCATATTCAACAAAAAAAATTGCCGGAAATAATTTTTCGAAACCTGTTTTGGCACTGGTGTTCATCATCTAAATACACGTGAAATAATTTTTTTTTCGGGTCTGAAAAGTATTTCTACCTTTTTAATAGTAAAATGTTAGATATGGCTAGAATGCTGCTTTCTACTTTACATATTTGATGGGGTACCCAACAAAAAGCATTGCGCTGCATCAAACAAAGTTTTTCATTAGCAACCCTTGCTATATCAGCTGTGAAAATATTAAATGACATCGTGGCTTAAGCGTTAAGTTGGCTGTAAATTACAAATAAAGAAAAACGAAATTACTTTCCGAACAACGCGATAGTAAACACTTTCGCTTAGAAAAGTCCTATCACATTTTGTTTTTCTGGAATTGTCTTTTATATGGGTAAGTCGACCCCAGCTATATTTTATCGATAAACTATGAACGCTTGCAAAATTTTTCCCCTAAAAAAGGGATTATATGTGGCTGTTTTATGAAAAGAGGGCTTAGGTGTCAAAAAATCATTTTCCACTTTTTTGCCAATTCGTATAAAGTTTGAGACTCTCTTTCACATGGTGAAACCTATTTTCGAAAACTTGTTTTCGCACGTAAACGGTTTTCGCATAGACCAGGTCACATAAAATTAAGGAAAAGAATGTAAGGAACAAATCAACGTTTGCATTTATGACGATAATTCTGTCACAACTCTGTCTATTTCGAAAATTATGATAATATATTATAGGTAATCAAAAGGGCTTTCATTATGTTAAAAAAACTGTGTTGCCGTTTTTAGTTTATTTCGAAAATTACATTTTTCAACATACATTTTTTATCTATAGAAATGTTTCTCAAAATATCTTCGACACAACATATCTTTTTTATAAATTTTTTTTATATACTAATGCTCAATTATTCCTTAGTATGCATACGCTTTTATATCAAATTCCCGACATAGATTCGTAGTATATGAATATTTCCTTCACGGCGCGCATCATATTTGCATACAAATTCTTTTTGTTCCTTTGCAAAAATTTCGTACCACAGGTCGTATGAGTGATAATCACAAATATACATCAATTTAACGAGCTTAAATGATTTTAAAATTTTGTCTGCTCTTTTTGAGGAAATATTAGGGAAAGTCTTTGTTAATTTTTTTGTGTTCTTCAAAAATGAGTTTTATTTTTCAATAAACATTAACTTTCTTCTTTAACATATACCATTCCAAAGAACAACAGATCTCATAAAATTCTTTGGAATAAAATTAAAAAAACATCAACAACAAAAAAAAAGACGCGTCAACAGAGCGGCCATATATCTGAATAAATTGTTTTTTTTTTATATATCACACTAACATTATTTTTAAGGATTACATTTATCATAAAAATAAATTAAAAAATAATTTCCCACAAGGATAATAATCCAGTTGCGATTATAAAAGGAGTACAGCTTGCTTATCAATAATTTGAAAAGACTCTCTAAAGTGCATTCGAAGAGTACTCTAGTTAAAGTAAAGATATAATAATCCTCACCAATGACTTACAATGATAAACAGGGTGGTAGGTATTACTGCTCTTGATTCGCTCAGCTTTTCGACTGGGTACGTAGTGGAACAAAAAATTAAGAAAAACACCATTTCTTACAGCGCATGAGGTCGTAACTCGCTAAGGACGAAATCGTTTTTTCAAAAGAAACATATTACAATGTGACTTTTTCCGAGGGTGCGAGGGTATTAAGTCAAAATTGGGTAAATGGCTTAGTAATCAAAAATATCTGTTGAGCATACTTAAGTTAAATTCAAACCCACACACGCACAGTTCATAATCAATGCGGTCGACTAAAACTAATCTTAGTATTATCTTTCAACGCTAAGCAACACTCTAAGCATTTTAGCAATCACAAACCAATCAAAAGCAACCCTAAAGTTCCTTTTAAGACCCATAAGAACCTATGTCAATTACGTTTAACCTACTTCAAATACTTCAACAATGTGTTTCTTGTGGAAACTTTAAAGCCAATTCAAAGGATACTGCGGTTACTTGAGGTTGATAAGCACCGGCCTCACTTACAATCTACTCTTATCCTTTTCAAAACACTCTTACCCAAATATAAAAACAATTGTATAAAAAATTTCGAAAATATTACTTTGGCTGTTAGGCAAAATGCTCTGCTCATCAAACACATGTTAACAACAAATGAATATTAAATTTACAATAACAAGAACAACAACAACAACATGAAGCTATAAAGGAGCAAATTGTTGCGTTTTGAACATTTTATCGAAATTTCGTTGTTGTCAGTTTACTGCCTAAAAAGGATAACGATGAAAAAGAGCAGAGGACGCAAAAAGGAATGCTTCACTAGAGTACGAAAAAGGGGTTCACTTTTATTTTATTTATTTTTTTATTTTACCGATAAAGATTTATATTGGCTTATAAAAAGAGGCTATAAACAGTGCGAATCATATAAACATTTTATCCTAAATTACCCAAAAAAAAGGGAATCGAAATGAATAGCAGCAGCATAAATTGGAAGGGGAACCGCAGCGCTCTTATGGCTATTAAGTTGGCAGACAGTCTGTCATATTTACCATAAGCAACAACAAAAACAAAATAGCAGCAGAATAGGGGGAAAAACTACGCTGGATAGTGGGGTAAAACAGTTTGCCTATGAACTTTACCACTTCGCTTCTTCCCTTTTGCAACTACTCGTAGTTACGTGCATAGTTGTACTAACGACATTTTTGAGACCAAACCACAATGTGGTCGAAGCAAAACCATTTTTTGTCCGCTTTTTTTGCATTGTAAAGGCTTGATTATTTTTTTGCATTTGAATCCTATGTAAGTGATTGCCGACAAGGAAAGGTAACTTACCTTTCCGGTAAAGTTTCTCACCAGAACCAGAAACATAAAATCGACATTTTAACATCAGTTAGCTCAGGTAGTTCACATATTTTTGAATTTAATGGTACAGGTCCGGCTCTACGAGAATAAACCAATCAATGAGTTTCGAGAAAATAGAAGACAATGTTATTTTATCCATGACGGTCACATAACATGGACGTGATACACGCTTATGATAAAAGGACACCTCCAAAAATATTTCTCACTGAAATCTTATGAGAGACATTTCTTTACAAAATGTTTACATTTAGCTGGAGATGACACTAACGTCTGTACAAACGACCAGATAGAGCCGAACGGCATTGAATCCAACATGATGTCTTCAAAATCTATTTATGGACTTCTGTAGACATCAATAATAATTTCAGCCGCTAATGCGAAGATTACATAGAAAATTTCAACCTTCACTCAGATTATGGCTTTTTTGAATCTTATGTCGAACTCGGACCTAACACCTAAAACAAACCGAGTGAATTTTTACCACCACAATTATCTTTATTTAGGCCCAAGATATAACGTGACAATATCCGTTCCAAAATTGTGTGTGCAAAAAAAATTATACAAGGTCAAAGGTCGCGAAAAACGGTTTTTTACTGATATCTTCTAAGCTATTGGTTTAACAACTAAGCTGCAATAAAATTTATTTCTTAGTTAATTTTAATTTTTTAGCGAATAATATTTTCGTAGAACTAATGGTTCTCGAGATATACGGCTAAGAAAAATTGTAGTAAGTCGCGTACACCGCCACCCATGACCGAGTATACGAGGACTGATCAAATAGTAATGGGGATTTTTGATTTTCGAGTGCCAGAACTTTTTCCAATCTCTTAAGCGCTTCTGGAACTTAGTTTTTCGGAATGGAGTTTTAGTTTCTTCAGAAATTCTATTTTTATCTCAACAGTGGCGACAAAACGTCACTTATTTATCGTTCTACTTACCCTCGGAAATAGAAATAAAGTGGCTAAGTCAATAAAACGGTGTTGCTATCCGTCAAAAAATTGAGTGCAAGCAGAAATGCAAGTTCTTTGATCCATCTTTTTCGGAAGTACCAAGGCACCAAGCACACTACAATCCCTACAACCATTTGGACAGTCTAAGCCAACAGTCACCAAAATCTTTTACTACATTAGGAATCATAAAGATTGTCAATTTACTGTGGAATCGAACTATACTAAATAAATTAATTGAATGATATGATCAGGAAATCAGATATCAAATCTCGATTGATGACAATTGTTTGCATTCGTGATAATAAAACAAATATCTTATTTTGCTCATGGTATGATAGCAGAATAAAAGTCGTTCAGAAATTTAGAAGCAACTGCTTCAATTATCAGAGAAAATATCACACTAGTTATAGCCGATATAGATACGATCCACATCGAACAAAAAGGATGGATAATATCAATGCAGATATTCTCAAAAGTTAAACTTTCCTCATAGAAGAAATTATTTTATAGGGACAATATTGATGCTTAAATTTCGGTGTTCTTGACAGCAACAAGAAGTGTCAGACAGTCGAAGCTTAGAAAATATAAATTTTAATTTGGCAATTCTATGACTTATGTCTTTGGCAAGACATCCTTTTGATCTCTAGATGCTCGCTGAATATTCAATGGATTTGTTTAGCCTTAAGCCCTGCCAAGGACCCCAATCAATACCATCAAAAGCAACATGGGTGATAGTAGACACCCCTGACCAGCACTCATAATGATGTGAAAGTTCCTCGTTAATTAGAATTCTAAGTTAGGTTAGGGTGTTGGCTTTGCAAACAGGCCAGAAGCCCTTAGAATCACTAACTGTAACGTTTTAATATCGATTTGCGTGATAGAAAGAATTGTTGGTAAAACTACCTTTGCAACGACAAACAGCAATTACCAGCATTATGAAGGTAGTTGACCAGCGAGCCGGTTTCAATTTCGGCGAAATCGCTGAGATCATTGAAGAAAGACTTTTTATATATTTAAGTTTGGCTCTGGCTAAGGCTGGACAGTTGAAAAGAAGATCCTATATTTCTATACCATTTTCTGTCATGGAATTGAATGTAAACTTATGCTTGTGCTGGCTTAAAATCGGTTCACAGCTTCGTTTATAATAAATATACATATTCTGTTGTTGTAATGCATTGCGGTATAATTAATTGTCCCACAGTGCGTGTGGATGTTAAGGCGATGACACGTTAGCGCTTGAATGGAGATAACAAACGATTTATATAAAATATGGACGCGGCCTAAAGGACCATAAATAATAAACAACAAATGTGTTTGGCTAAAAAAAAAGCATTAGTGTATCATACAACAAACTACACGAGAGTGTTTGTACAACGGAGCGAGCAATTGTCTACCTTAATTTATTTAATGATATTAAAGTAAAATTCTTAATAGATATTTTATGACTTAAGTTCACAAATTTCTTAGGTGCTTGTATTTGAATTCATTAGTTCGCACTAAATAACATTTATTTGATTAATTGATGTAATGTAAAAATTTATTACTTCCGGACAAAAGTGGGCTACGAAAACGTTGATATTTTCGCACCTAACAAATTGGCAACTTTTTATGTCACTACAAGAATAAATCAGCTTGGACTCTTGACACAAAATCCAATGAAAACTTGTAAATAAAGCCTATAGAGAAAGTAAGCAAATAATTGTTTCTGATCGAAAAAAAAAACAAGTAGCAATCCAGAAGTTGATTACACTGAGAGAAGAGAACTTTTTTTTTTAATTAATGGATTTGCTTGATAGATTTTTAAATATTTATTGAGTATCAATATAATATATTACTATGCCTTGAATTGAACTGAGAAAACAATTTAATTACATATACCAAAATATGGTGATAATTAACAAATGGTATATTTGATATAGGCGAATTAAATATTTGATATATATTAAAATGTCACATATTACAGTGAATTGAATAATATTATATGATCAATAATATATTTGGTAATAATTACCAAATCACATTTTGGTTGAAACAAATATTTTGGCTGCAGCAATCATTCGATTGTTAATAATCACTAAATCATTGACTAAAAATATATTTTTTTCGCAAACGTATACATTAATTAATATCGATTTGTGCCAAGAACCGATGACCAAAAAACGATTTTACATCCTCGTATAGGATGTCGTTTGTATTTATACGATCATAAATACCTAAATTGCGTACCAAGCAGAATATACTTAATTGGTTTTTTACATGAATATATTGTGAACCGCAAAGTTATCACGTTAATGAGAAGTGAAATAAAATAAAAATAGAATTTACAAATGTAAAATTCAACCAAACAAATTTTTTCAATCGACTCAAACTAATAGAACGTTTGGCCCAATAAGCAACAATTTAAATTTCAATTAAGGACATGGTAATAACTACCAAAATTTGTTCATAGTTAACAAATATTTTAAAAATCTATCAACCGAATACATATATTTAAAGGAACCATATGCTCTTTTCGCAGTGTGGAAGTTAAAGTAATGTTTGAGTCGAATGAATAAACTTAATTGGGTCGAATGTGTTTGGATAATTCTATTGCTATTTAGTTTCACTTTACATTAAAATTCTCAACATATCCTATCATATATATCAATATAAGGATGTTTTCTTACGTCAAATGATTGACTTGGTAATTATTAACATGTGAATGTTTGCAACAGAGAAATATTAGTTGTAACCAAATTACTATTTGGTAAATATTACCAAGTATACGATTGACAAAGAATAATTATCGAAACATAATTTCAAGCTTTTATAATGGCATTCTCTTGCTTGATCTAATTAATTCAAAATACTCCAAATCTTTCACGCTGACTTAGTAAATCTAAATTGTTTACTGCATTCTTACTGCGTTTTTAATTGGTCCTGCATATTTGTATCAACCGGACTGAAATTGTAATGGCTATATTTTTAAAAAACGCAAGTCACTTTGCTTTTAAATTTTTAAATCCAAAGGAAAAATATTTTTGAAAAATCACTTAAGTACTTTTTTGCTTAGATTCGATGAAAAAGTATTAAAAAGACCCGAAGCATTTTCAGCAAAGGTTATTATTTAGATGTTTTAAAGACGCAATAAAAGATATAAAAAATATATAAAAAATATATATAAAATCCAATACACTGGTTTTAAATCTGAGCTATGCATTCTGCCGCCCACGGGCAACTGCGGCAGAACTCAAGCAGAGGCGTATATGTTGTGTAAGCTGCTTTATTAAGTTCGTATGTTTTTTGTATACATTCAAAAATTTTTATGTTCTTCCCTAACTTCCCCTAGTGTAGGTCATGCACATATCGACATGCATTGGTGTAGGTTTGTCTAAAACAGTTTTAAATACAAAAAAGGGGAGTTTCCATGCTAAACGCATACTTTCCTACATTACATGTGTATCTGTTCATGTGAATCAGCACATGGGTCATTCCATCTATAATGGGCCTATAATTACCCTCATGTTTTTTAAATAGGCTGAAACTTTTTTTAATGTAAAAGCTAATTTGGATTGTGTTGGTTTGTTTATACTCATCAAAGAATTTTTTTGTTTTACTTATGAGTATTTTTTAACACAATTTGAAACATTTTTTTTAAGCAATAATATTGGTTAAAAAAATTTTATCGATTTTTTTTATATCTTCTACATGATAGACCAATCACTGAGAAAAGTTTCAGCCTATTTAAAAAACATGAGAGTAATTATAGGACCATTATAGATGGAATGACGCACATATAGTCAATTTCAACAGGACGGTGTATATCATTGAACTTTTTTAATTCTTACTTTTATTCAAACTTTTTACAACTTCATATTTATTGGTGTCAGCAGTTTTAAGTAAATGAATAGATTATTTTTTTGTTATAATTTAAATAAAATGTTCTGCTCTATTAATGACTGAATGTATTAGTACTCTTGAGGTTTTTTCCATTTTACACAGGTTTTAATACAAAAAATTTAAATTTCAACTTAAAAGATTTTCTGAGGAACCTATTTTCCACATAAATGAAGGTTTGTGTGTATATCATTTCATTAATTAAGCAAATTCCAAATGTACCGATAAAACAAGATTTTAATGTTTGCATATAGCACAAATGATAATTGTTATCATAATTACAACAAAGTAAAAACAACTTTTTAAAACTAAGCTCACACAATTTACTAGTAAAAAGGAAGTCACTCAGTGTTGCGTAGAATTTCACTAATAATTTTAGTGAAGTTGTTTTACTCAGACACCACACTTTGAGATGTCCATGAATTAACTTTACTCCAAATACGCATTATTTATCAAAAAACGTCATGCACAACTTCGGTAATATTCCAGTGTATTACAACTTTCTATAAAGTTGATTTTGATTTTTTAGGAAACATTAAGATTCTACAACAAATTCGTCAACAAAATGTCAATGAAATTTTTTCCTAACGAAGCTTCTATTATTGACAGTCAAAAATACGTAAGGCTATCGATATTTCTAGATTTTTATAATAAACGTCAATCTTATACTTCTGATGCTCGAATAAGATTTGCAAGCCGTTCGGCGTTCTCTAGTAAAGGGTGTTTTTTTTAGAGGTTTGTTTTTCGAATAGAGATAAAACTGGCATTTTATGGTCAAATCTGGCAACTCTAATGTCATTTATGTTCAGTTTGGTTTGCCATTTTATCATGAACAGGTTGACAAAAGAACAACGCTTGCAAATCGTGCAAATTTATTTCGAAAATAATGGTTCAGTTCGTGAAGTTTACCGCAAGCTCCGTCCATTTTATGGTCGACATAATCGTCCATCAGAGCAATTAATTCGGTTAACCATGGATCGTTTTCGCACTACGTTTACTCTATGTGATAATACGCATCCACAGAGACGTCGAACAGTGCGCACCGAAGAAACAATTGCCGCTGTAAAGCAAAATGTTGAAGAGGACCCGAATGAATCGATTCGCCACCGTGCACAGCAATTGGAGCTTTGTCCATCAACTTTATGGAAGATTTTACGCAAAGATCTTGGCTTGCGACCTTACAAGATCCAGCTTGTGCAAGAATTAAAGCCGCGAGACCATGCAATGCGTCGTGATTTTGGTGTATGGGCCGAAAATGAGATTGATCTCGATGCTGATTTTCATCGCAAAATTTTGTTCAGTGATGAGGCTCATTTTTGGTTGAATGGCTACGTCAACAAGCAAAATTGCCGCATTTGGAGTGAAGAGAATCCACATGAGACCCTTGAGACGCCATTACATCCACAAAAACTGACTGTATGGTGTGCTCTATGGGCTGGTGGAGTCATTGGGCCATACTTCTTCCGAAATAATGCTGGAGAGTCAGTTACCGTTAATGGAGACCGGTATAGAGCCATGATAACCGACTATTTTGTTCCCGAATTAGATGGCATGAATGTGGATGAGTTGTGGTTCCAACAAGACGGCGCTACATGCCACACAGCGCACGTCACAATCGATTTATTGAAGGAAACATTCGATGAGCGCATAATTTCGCGGAATGGACCTGTCAATTGGCAATTGTGATTTGACACCATTGGATTATTTTCTTTGGGGATATGTGAAGTCGCTCGTCTACGCCAACAAACCAGAAACGTTAGGGGACTTGGAAGCCAACATTCGTGGCGTTATTGCCGACATACGGCCCCATATGCTCGAAAAAGTGGTTCAAAATTGGACCTGTAGAATTGGCTTTATTCGAGCCAGCCGCGGCGGCCACATGCCCGAAATCATATTTAAACATTAATGGCATAAAATTATCCTTCCAATAAAGCCAAATTGATGGACATTAAAACGATTTTCTTGTGTTTTATTTCAATTTGAAGCTCTATACCTCTAAAAAAAACACCATTTATTAGTCTTATGCAATGGATAGTGTATTTGGAAGCATCAAATGAAGAATACTCGAAGTGGACAGACTTACTGAAGACAGCACCTCTGCGTCAAAAAAAGGAGTTACGCAACACTGACTGAACGAAATCCTAGAAATTACTAGACACTGAACGAGACACTTGATACTTGACGAGACGCTAAATGCAGGAAACGGACAGATATCTATCAAATAACCCAACAAAATCAACCTTCATGTGTGAATTTGCACTAAGTGGGACAGCATTTGAAGCGCATCAACAACTCTGCTGCTTGCTTGTGTACTATTAAGTATTAAATCCTTTAAGTCTCTTTTAAAATCAACTCTACGAATGATTCTTGAAGCTTTAAATGTTAGGTATCAGTTGATCTTTTGAAAAGATGGATTTTTCAAATTTTAAGCTCTTAAGCGGTTAATGATATTATGAGTTTTGCTTTAATACTGACCAAAACACAAATTTCAATATTTTTAATTCATATTTCACTTTGAAGATTACATAAGACATAGTAAGAAATGTTCAAATTCAAATCAAAATTTAAATCGGATCAAAATACGTTTTATTTCCTCTGAACTTTTGACAAATGAAGAAAAGCGTTTGTATCCAAATAAACTGCAATTATTGTTATACAAAATAAACAATACATAAATATTTTGTTTCAGACTAAATTGTAAATAAAAGTAGGCATATGAATCGATTCTTAAGACAAATTCCTATGCAAACTTCAGTTCAATTAATTAATTTTCAAACAATATATTTTAAAATACCGGAAGCAATATATTTAAGACTGAGGTGTTAAAAACTTGAATAAAGCCATTTAAAATTATTTATAGCGCATATGTATGAATGTATTTCCTGTTCAAGTATTTATAAATCTATTGAATCGTGCAGAACTAAAATTGATTTATTGTACAGCACATACAAAACACATCAATTGTGTATATTGAAGAGAACTTAATAAAAACCAAAAAGTGGAATTTTTTTAATTCTTAGAAATAAATAAAAATTAATAATAGTAATAATAATTATAATAATAATAATCAATAGTAATAACGGGTAATTTTCTTGCTATTTGTTTCTTCAGTGCAAATTTGCTCAGCAAGGTTTGCCATTTTACCATGAATTGACTAACAAAAGAACAACGCTTGCAAATCATTGAATTTTATTATCAAAATTCGTGCTCTGTGAGAAATGTGCTATTATCGAAAAGTTTTCCTCAGCGGCGAAGCTCATTTTTTGGCTCAATGGGTACGTCAACAAGCAGAATGGCCAAATTTGGTCTGAAGAGCAGCCAATGGGCTGCCAATGCACCCTGAAAAATAAGCTGTTTGGTGCGGTTTGTGGGCCGGCGGCATCATTGGTCCGTATTTTTTCAAAAATAATGAAAATCGCAACGTTATAGTCAATGGAGCAAGGTACCGTACGATGATTACCGACTTTTGAATGGACTTGGTTGCCATGTGGTTTTAACAAGACGGTGCCATATATAACTTTACACAAGCGATATCTCAGAGGCAAAAATATTTTGAAACGAATCCAAATGGTTTTTCGAGGAAGTGAGGGGTACTTTCAGATGTCCCGTCGAGTCATGTCGAAAAGTTTCATACTATACTTAAACATAGCCTCCAAATTGGAAGTCAAATTCCGATTCAGCGCGGAAAAATCCTTCGTTAACGTATATTCTCGTTTCTGAATCTGATGTTGAGGGAATTTTATCGGACTATGTTATACAGAATGTATCATCTATGCCGCGTAGAAGGAATTTTCAGTCTTAACTAGACCTTTAGCTTCTAAGTATAAGATTGCAATTATCATTGATGCTTGTGAACAGCCGTTTCGTCAGAAACTTCCGATTCAGCGCGGAAAAATCCTTCGTTAACGTTTATTCTCGTTTCTGAATCTGATGTTGAGGGGAATTTTATCGGACTATGTTATACAGAATGTATCATCTATGCCGCGTAGAAGGAATTTTCAGTCTTAACTAGACCTTTAGCTTCTAAGTATAAGATTGCAATTATCATTGATGCTTGTGAACAGCCGTTTCGTCAGAAACTTGAATGGAATTGATAAAGGTCGTTATATCGCTGTAGCGGTAAGTTACGCTTTTGGAAAACTTTTTCAAGACTCCCAGAAGCCATTGTTCGTTCTCCTTTCCAACTTTGAATTAGGATAAAGTACATTTATTTAGCAGTGAACTTTGAGGAAATTTCTAAAATTTCGACAGTCTTTAATTTATGATCTCTGCTGAGATTTGTCCATAGGCCACACTTTAATCAGGGCATTCGCAATATGCTCGACTAATAAATTAACTTTTTGCAGCCACTCCTTATAAATAGCCACATTTTGTGATTAATTTTTTTCGAATAATACATCCATATACATCTCTTTATTTTATATATGAAATCATTTGTTACCTGCAAATTAAGTTGCTTCACATAAAAACTCCATTGATACAAATTGATAGAGCGACGAATTTCGTTTTGTTTTTGCTCCATTCGAAAAATCGTTCAAACTCAATGGAAGAGGTCGTACAACAGGAACATCGAAGCGATGACTTAAACACTTAATTTATGTGTAGGTTAGTGGACAAGCGGGCAAACGGTTGCCTGTGGGCGTATCAACGTCAACGTCGCTGCATATAAACGCAATGAATTGCGTGCGAGAAATCAATTTGTTTAGACGCTGATGACTACTTCCGGTTAATAGACTTAAAAGGACTTTGCAAAAACAACGCTACTGTAGCAGCAAATATCTACCATTAACTGCGGAAATTAAAAAGCAACGTTTTTGGCAACTGGTTATTAAACAAGGACGACGTTATTTAAGGATATACGTAACAGGATAAGCGTGTTCGTGTTCAGTATATTGGTGTGTGCGTGTGTGCGCGTGAATATTTGTTTAAAAATTGAGCTTGTTTATCGTTCGTTTATGCAATGCTGGGCATACGTTATACGGGAAGAATGCCAAAATCTTAAAAGAAAACAAAAGAAAAATGTCTAAATATCGTGTATGTGTGCGTGCGTGTGTATTTTCGTATGACCACTTTAATAACGTGTATCAGTGTGTTTGTGTATGTTTGCGTCACTTCCGTAACGTGTTCGTCTAAATTATTGTGGGATTTTATTATTTCGTGTTTTCTATTTATTTATATCCTATGATAATTTTTTTATAAGATTTCGTGATTTATTAAAACGTGTTGAAATTTTAATCAGATTAAATGCTCCGCTCCCATAATTTATGCTGAATAATTTTAGAAAATTGATGCCGTTTCAGGCGGCTGGTCATTAATTGGGTTATGTGAATTTAATTCTATCACTATATTATATATAGATGTGTGTACATTAGGGTGGTTCTTCACAGGATAAACAGTTCGAAATAGGATAAAAAATTTAAAAAACTTATTTAAAAATTTTATCTTTAACCCTTACTGACCCTATATAAAAGTGAAATTTGAGTTTAGCTCAAATCAAATGCGACGCTTCCTCCAATCGATTCGAAGCAGGATAAAAAATTTAAGAAATTTATTTAAGATTTTTATCTCTAACCCTTACTGACCCTATTTCAATGTGAAATTTTGCCTCAGTCGCCACTTTTAGTTATTGACGCATATCGTAAAATATTCAAAAATGCAAACAAAGTAACACTTGTGAAATGCTTTCAAATTAAATAAATGTCTTATTGCGAATAATTCTCAATCTCTTTAAGTCGTTTGATCTTTCATATAATAATTAATTAAAATAAATACATATTTACATTATTTTTGTATATGTAAATATAATACGCTTAGAAAAGAAAAAATTTGCAACAATTAGCATATTGAATTAAAGGAAATTAATTGGGGTCTTTCATATCGTAAAAAATTAAAAATACTTAGTACAGTTATTAAAGAAAATAACGTTTATTTGAAAAGAAATACTAAAAGTTTTTTAAGAACAGCCATAGCACATAATATGTGGAACTGATTTGAAACTTTTATGCTCCAAAATTAATTATGCTGTAAAACTAACTGCGATGTGATATCTATCAAGGGATATTGAAAATCTATCAAGGGATTCCCAACCAATATGTTTAGAAAATCTATGTTCACAACTTTCCATGACTATACCTCAGAAACAAGATTCGAGGGACATTAGTTATTAATATGTTTTTTTATAAATTAAAAACAACATACGAAAAATTAATTTAAAAAAATTTCGGCTTAGGCCACATTTCACATTGAAAAAGTGTCAGCAAGGGTTAAAGATATCAATTTGAAAAAACTTTCAAAATTTTTTTTATTTTATTTCGAACCAACTGAGGGGGCATCCTCATATTTTTTTTCCTAAGGACCAGTAACTTAAAATTGTGTCTAAAGTTAAATTTCACATTGAAATAGGGAAAAGTTCCCAAAATTTTCCTGTTTCGAACCAATTGAAATCTATATAGTCGTACATAAACAGTCAAGCGAGAACACGTCATTACGGTTATATATTGAGGCAGTTGAACTTCAACCAGAGGTATAAAACACTAATGAAAGTATTTCATTCTTAATATTAATATTGATTTAAATATGAAATGTAAGCTAAGAATTTAAACCAATAAATAATATTGATTATGACTAAGAACCAGCGACCACCAGGCCAATGTCATTTCAGTAACGTTGCTATGTAACTATGGCTTGGTATTAATCCTGAATAATAGTGCTTGCAAATGATATCATCTTTAAAAGAGCCCAAAACATTGCTCGGCAACCAAATTAAGTTTTTCTTACCGATTTCGAATCGATAGGACCGAATGTGGTGCGCGTTTTTGTCTATCACGTTAGGTTTTTTAATGCCTGGACATATTTACTGGCGGGATAAAAGTGAATTGACTGAGAACCTTACGCCAAATGGTAACATTTTGCTTATGATGACGGTTATGAATGAATGAACTCCTTTTTTTGAAAATTTAACAGATGGCGGTTCATTGGCTCAGTGCCTTGTTAAATATAAGCCTTATTTTGTAAGACTTTTATTTGGAAAGACAAAACTTTGATCCGAATATACTACCTTTCCAGTGCCACTCCTCAACTCTACTTAAGTATTTTAGTTAAATTTTTTACAAATGGTATAAGCGAGTGAAAATTTTTTCACACGGTCTTTGGCAAAAATATTGGAAGGGTCCTCCAAGATCAAAACTTCTTAAGGCTTATCTGTGTGGCAATAAAATTCAAAAAATATTAAGTCGTTTGTCTCGTGTGTAAATTTATTGAGAAAATTGAATTAAAACGATCCTTATGGATGTGTTAAGAAATGGTGCTGAAAGGTTTGCATAGATGGAAATTTTTTGTCTTTTCATTAGGAACAACTTAGCTTTAGAGACCAAACCTCTCAGACTTCAAATAAGAAAGTCATAACATAGGTTTTGTAATCACGTCAATTTCCGGTTATATAGCCGATATCTTAAAATGCTAAGGTGAAGGCCAAAACCTGATGGAAGATTTGAATTCAGCAACCCTTGATTACTTCAAATTGAATTTAGCCGATTCTCCTCCAAGTTTAAGGTCGTAAAATTCAAATGATCCGAATATACTACCTTGCTTAAGCTACTGGAAAAATTAACTTCGAGTCACATACTGTTCAGTAGTTACTGATGCTTCATGTATACATATACATAACAGCACCGTTATACTGAACGTGCTCACATATTTAATTTCATTTTTCACTATCATCTTACTAAGACAAATCCCTGTCAGCCTATATTTATATAAAATCAAAAAAAAATATTCAATTGAGGTTAAACGAACCGAAGATCCCAATTTCAGCCACTGAGCGTCGCAACCATTCACATTAGGCACCCGTCATGTGATATTTGAATTGTGGCTAAATTAGCTTCACTCAAGTTATTGCAAATTCCGTTTGATATTTCAGTTTGCGTCTCAGTCAGCAACTGTCAAGCAACCAACAGTACACAACTGCAGTTGAATTGTGTTGAGTTACTGTGCAGCAGCATGAAAGATATCCTTGCTTGAATTGTACGATAACTTGCAAGGATGCTAGAGAGTGTAGGGTGACAAATAACTAATGTGTGCTAAAATTTCTTACTCATGCGGTTTTGTTTGCTTTTTTTAAATGGCTCTTTAGAATTTACTGTGTTTTTCTTTGAAAAATGCAATGAAAGAATTTGGTAACGCTGCACAGTAGTGAAAGATGTGGTATTTTGGAAAGTAACCTTGAGTGCTGTGGTGCTTTTCGTGTCTACGTTATACTTGTAGATGAGATTTATGACTTTGAGGTCTTTAAGTTAATGAAATACAAAAATTATCCAAAGGTGTGAAAGTCTTTTACGCCAAAAATATTCACTCCCACGTATTGATTGCCAAAATTTGCTGAAAACTATATTGTGTAGAAATTTACTACCAATTTCGGGTATTATTGGGCGATTTGGGAAAAACTAACGATATTAAAATATTTATAAAATTTCTATAATTTTCGCTTTCTTTGACAATTTTCGAAGTTATTAAACTTTTTTGGATTAATTAGATCTTTGAAATCGTTGATAGAGGTCGACATTTATCGAAATTTCAAAATAGTTCCATGCATTGTGCGATTTTTTGAAACTTTTATATACCAGAACGATGCATTTGTGAACTAAGTCACATATCATACCAATCGGTCTGGAAAAGTAAGAAAATTAATCTTTTAAATCTCTTGTGATGTCCCTGGGTTCTACTTAAAGCTCTTGGGTGACCATCAGTAAGTACGGTAAGAGTACGTCACAGTACTAAAACTTTATGCGGTTCAGGGCATTTACGTTCATTAAAATATTTTTGTTGAGAAATTCAAGTTTTAATTTAGAACGAGAGCAGTGGCGTCACCTCTCCAAAACCTTGGGCGAGACAAAAATTATAATTCCAGCACCAATAGATGGTTTTATTGAATTGATGCATTGAATAATGATTATTATCAGATCCTGGGGAGGGGGGAGGGACACTGCCCTCCCAATCCCTACCGAATTGACGCCACTGCACGAGAGGCTATTTCTGTCAAAATATTAATTTTTTAGGCTTTGGAGTACTTATGTACTTTCAAATAAAAATTACAGATTATATCACTTCGGCCACTGTGCGTATACTATTCTGTAGGTGTGCTTGAGCAGAAATAGAATATGTGGTAAAGAGTCTTTGTTGCATTCTTATGTGGCTTTCTAGTTGTAAGCTCTTGAAGCATGAATTTTTGTAAAATTTTGAAAATTTATTGCAATTGTGGAAAAATTCAGTTGTATGACTCGGACAGTTTGACTGCCAACTTACTTGTGTGCTTGTTATGTTGAGCGTAAGGACATGTGTCATTTAACGCAATTGCAAAAAGTCAAAAACAATTACATTTCAAAAATCTTTTCTTACTTACAGTAAAATATTATTAAAATCCCAAAAATAAACTTTTTTCAATTTAAACTTTTGAGTTTTCGACAATAAATTAAGCCAATCTGCTGAATTTTTAACACATCGTGCTCACAGAAAATGTCATCATTGTGAATGGAAAATTATGTCACTTTAGCAAAAACTCAGCCTCAAAGTATAATTTTGCAGATGGCAAACCACTGCAAGGAACAATTTCATTTGAACATACGCACTTACGCCTAAAATTATACTACATTAAGAGGATGATGAAGCAGCAGCTGCCAGCGGCTGTCGCCATGCATTTATGACAGAATCAATTGTGTTCTTATCCTCTTTCATCCGACGTTCTGTTTTCTTTTAACTTCCTTAGGTTTTAGTTGAGTTTTATGATTTGAAAAATTATGAACAAGTTTTCCACTTGAAAAGTTTTTCACTTATGTCGGCTTTTCGCATGCTCGCATGCACATTCAAATATATAGATACTCGTACGAATACATCGACTCAGAGCAGCAGCACAATTCATGGGCCCATTCACACATAGGACGGTTTGTGCACGTTATTTTACAAACGTTTTACTTTTATATTTTTATTATTTCTTTCTTACTTCTTCATTGATGATTTTATGCACAAGGCGCCAGCTTTTAGCAACTGTTTACTAAGCCAACTCTCTCTGATTTAGTTTACAGTTCGTAAAAATATTTTATTGTTTCAATTATTCAAGTTAAATAAACTTTTTTACTTATTATTAAAAATTCTATTAACCAAAATACTATTACATTGATTTGATCGGAAGTGTTTTATTTTAAATAAATTTACTAGCGAATCCGATGCCAAAAGGTAAGTTTTTATGAAAACAGTGCAAATATAATGATATCTTCAAAGTGAAGAAATATGTAATATTAATAGATAAATGTTTGTATATTCGTAGTATTTAAAACATATATTAAAAGATGTACTGCCCATTTGACATTAAGAAATGTTTCATTTGAAATGTTGCAAATGGAACGTTACAGTAATATTTCTTATGTATTTCAAATGTAGTGTTTCATCTGCAAACATACTGAAGCGTTTCCGAAAGGTTTTAAATTTAACAATTCCTGAACCTTTCAAATTAAGCTTTTAAGGCAAATTGTTAACAAAGTTGATCAAATGTAAGCATTCTGCAGTGTGCTTGGCACAATAAGCGTTTCTTATTCATTTCCAAAACTGTACATTTCATGTAAGTGAGAGACTTGTATATAGTAAATAATTAAAAGAAAAATATAATTTTCTTTTTTACACAAATTATCATATCAATATAAGGACTATCCCAGAAAAAACTAACGTTTTGCTTTTTAGTTATAAAAAAAAACCCAGTAATTTTTTTGGTTTCTTTTCATTTTTTATCAATATTGGCTAGTGTTCAGAATATAAACAACTAAAAACTAAGGAACAATTTTTTTTTTTTTTATAAAAATTTCATACTTTTTTCGAAAGGTTCTTCATTAAATTTTGTCCAGTCGTTTCATCAACAGTATGGTACGATTTTTATACCCTACACAGAGGGTATATTCACTTTATCACTCCGTTTGTAACGCATAGAAGGGGGCGTGGCAGGTATGGAAAAGTATATATATTTTTGATCAGCGTCACCACCTGAGTCGATATAGCTATGTCCGTCTGTCTGTCTGTCTTTCTGTGTGTCTGTCTGTTGAAATCGGGTTTACGAGAAATCTAAGCAAGCTAACTCAATGAAATTTGGCACACAGTTCACACCTTCCTGCAAGCTGCTAGCATATAAAAAGTGGCGATATCGGTTCACGGCCACGCCTTCCGCCCATACTCTATCTAAATATATCCAAGTCCATTTTGAAAAAAAAGATGCTGCGATTTGGATGAAATTTGGTGATTTGTTGAAGATGAGAACAAAATTAAGATTAGGCTAGGTTTGAAGTTTGCATAGGCCTTTAAAGGGGCGTGGAACAGCCCTAAATTTTAACTTTTATAACGCCATAGCTCGTAAACCGTGCAAGATATTGTGATGAAATTTTATACACGAATACAAAGCTTATAAATCTTGAATTAAGCATAAAGTGGGCGGAATTTTAAAAGTGGGCGTGGCACTTTTAAGCAATTGAAACTTTGGATTTCGTATAACTCCAAATTGACATACTAAAAGTAGTCATCAATACAAGCTTCGTCATATACTGGAAAATTCCGTTGAAGGGCGTGGCACAGCCCACAACATTTATAAACGTTATAAAAAAAGAACTAACAACGCAATCGCTAGGAAATTTAATATGGCAGATATACTCGCTAAAAGGTGTCTCTTGTAATATTTTGTTACAATGGTGCCGGTGGGTGAGGCACCTCCCATATAAGCAAAATACGTTTAATGCTATAGATAGTGTGGTATGAGGGTAATCTTTATAAAATTTTGTGTAGAGGTGCCGGTTACTATAAGCTTTGAAATTAAATGAAACTTGACAAGATTGCGTCAGTGGGCGTGGCACCTTCCTCATTAACATAAGGTTGTAAGTGCTATTTTAAGTGAACTATTGGAGTAATTGATCTGAAATTTTATGTAAGTGGCTTACTGAGTATTAGGTATATATGAATCAAAAGCTGGCAAAATAGCAACAGTGGGCGTGGCACCTCTCATACAATTAAAATACCTTAAGTGGCATAACCTTCGAAATATATTAGCAATCATACTGAAATTTGGTGTAAGAGGTTTGTTTATAGAAGGCTATTTTTAGCCTTTTTTCTCCTTTTGTGGAAACTTTAAATTTGCAATAACAAATATGAATGACCATTTTTTAACGAGATTATGAAAAATTTCTTGAAATTTAAGAAAATGATCGTGTCAATGACACATGGTACATTCGATCTCTAGAAGCACATTCGATGTTTTGATTCCGTATGTTACCACAATATCCAAATGCCATCACTGTATTCGCACAAATAAAGGCGGTATTACAGAAGAAGTTGCAGTAAGAATTATCAAAGCAAAAGGCGTACACCGAATACAAGCTTGCTTGAGGCAAATATTTAAGATTTTGATTTCAAATCACGAGCTTCAAGAGGTTGTCGACCCTACTGCTCTATCTCATCTGAGATTATCATATAAAAATAGGAGAACGAAAAACTGTTCCATCTCTTATTAACTTCCATAACACAACATAATCGCTTTATTTTAATTTGTTGGAAAGGTTGTAAAGAAGAGCGGGTCAAATTGAAATATTTGCCAATAGTAGGCAGTACCACGCCCCTCACAAGACAATTCCATTCCATGGCTAAGCTAATGGACCGATTTTTTCAAAATTAAGTAGTTTTGCAGATTGACTGAACCCTAAGAAATGTTACTAGAAACTCAAAGTTCTTTAAATAGGGTTGGCACCTCCATTAATGTGAAAAACCGCTGCCACGGCTGATTCGATGCACTGGTTCTAATGAAAGGATTCTTGAGTAAAGAAATATGTTTTTTACTGGGGCAGTTACTACTGCTAAATTGATAAGCCGATTTTCATCAAATTTGGTACGAAGTCATGAGCCTCTAACAGCAACGTATGTTCTTACAACTAAACTAATGGACCTTATAAAGGGATAGTGATAGGCATAGGGTAACATAATATCTTATTTTTAGGAAAGATGACGAAAAATATATCTTCTTCATGTCATTTTTTAAATAACAAAAAGTATTTTCTGATGGTTGAAATTCAACCAGTGGGTGATCTCTAGTTAAATGAAATTGGAAGTAGATAAGTTTAGGAAAGATGCTAGGATGATCAGTCAGCTATTTAGCCTTCAAAGTAACACATGGATGCAGAGGTCGGCCTACTACTTGTTGGCGACGAATAGTAGAATATATTATGTCGACACTTTTAAGGGAACGGGTGTGACATTCTAAGACTTATTTCTATTCACAGACAAGCGTTAGAATATAATTTGATCTCTTGCAAGAAGTACCTTCCGATATTTATTAAAAATATAAAATTTGCAACCATACGTAATTAATTCGGAAAATTGTTTTAAAGTGTGTAACGGGTGTGACGTTGAAAAAGCTTTTTTTTCAATACTTTGAGTTTGAGTTTAAATTGCCTAAGATTTTGCATGAATGAGTGATAAATCGTTATTGTTTTAGAAACATTTTATATGTTTCTTATTAGATTCATGAGTAACTTTTAACATAAACTTTTAAGTAATAGACACAAAGTAGCTCCAAAAATGTGACATTATAATAATTTTATAGTAAAATATAAAGCAAAAAAATGAAAATAAATAGAATTTCAATATGTGATGAAGATTTCGTGTCTATTACTATTTCTAAAACTGCATAGCTACAAGCAATGCATCGATTAATTTGAAAATTTTTTATGCCTAGAATTTTTATTTTGCGAAAAGCGGTCAGTTAAGCTGGAAATGTCGGTGTCATAAATCTTAACTAAATGACACAGCATAAAATAACGAGCCAGGTATCGTGACGGATTGTTACGATTTTGCTAGCAGCAAAAAACTTGGAGCTTGTAGGTACCATTGCAAAAAGAGCCTGAAATAAATGGAGTAAGCTGAAGCTCATTTTGATTTATGAAGAAAACAAAAAAATACCATTTTATGTTTAAATTTAGCTTTTATAGCTTCTTAAGTAGAGTGCAGGCATTGAATTATTTTCAGACTTGGTTCGCAAAATCAAAGTTCAACAAATTGCAATTATTGTAGGCTAAAATGACACTTTGAAAATTCATAGCGCTCTCAAAGTTTCTTCTTTTAGTGAGCAGATAAAGGAGCTGTCGCTTACAATCATTTGATCAGATGCAATATTTTTTATAGATTTGCAGCCATGTGTTTCGATACAACTGCCGCCAATGCAAGAACATTTTATGAAAAGCTACTTATTCTGGCGATTCGTCTTCAGATTTTTAGAAAAATTTCAAGTGCAATTCACCCGAAAACCCAATTTTCCGTTTTTTAGATGGTAGGAACAAGTAAGTTTAGTAGTCCGTTGGATTTGTGAATTTTTTTAGTGTCTCTGTATATCAAAATTTGGTTTTGGTGCACACATTCCATTAAAGCATCTAACTTAAGGACTGTCCCAGAAAAAACTTGTGCTTTGTTTATTAGTTATAAAAAAATACCCAGTAATTTTTTTGTTCTTTTTTCGTTTCTTATTAATAATGGCTAGTGTTCAGAATATAAATAACTAAAAACTAAATAACAATTTTTTTTGTTCTATAAAAATTTCTTACTTTTTTCGTAAGGCCCTTCATTAAATTTTGCACAGTTGTTTCATCGACAATATGGTACGATTTTTTCCACTTAAGTCTGAAGTCTTGTGGATTTTTTGCAGTCTTACCACTCCAAATCTTATTTCATTAGAGCCCAATATCTCTCAATTGGGCGGAGCTCTGGACAGTTGGGCAAATTTGCTATTTTTGGTACAAAATTGGTCTTTTTACTTTGATACCGTGCCATCGTAGCTTAAGAGTAAGAGGTTAATAAATCGGGCCAGAACATCACGGTACAGTCATGTGCACGAATATATGGTAAAAGACGTTTTCGGAGGCACTCGTCTACATAAACTCTGGAATTGATTGTGCCGTGCGTGACAAAAAATCTGCTTCTGAGACCACAGGTGCATATGGCTTGCCAAACCGTATATTGCTTCGGAAATTTGGAATTTTTTTTTTCTTTAAATATACTAGACACATGCCCCTTTTTTGGTGATGCATAATATTCGTGCCCAGGTAGCTGTTTAAAATCTGCTTTAATGTAAGTTTCGTCGTCCATAACACCGGAATCATTCAATTTTCGGGCTCGCATCGGAGCCATTAACTGCTTTTCATCAGAACGGTACTTTTTGAATTCTGTATGTCTTTAGCTTACTTTTCTCCTTTATCTTTTGCACAGTAGATTTTGTATATCTGCTCTAGCCGGCATGTCTCGCACTGAGGTGTTGGGATTTTGCTTAAAAAGGCGCTTCACCTTCGTCGCTACGTTTGGGTTAGAAAATTCTGGTTTTCTGCCTGAACCTTTTTTTCGTGAAACAGGTAGACTCTTCTTTTAATTAGAAATAACCATAAAGACAGATTTTTTAATGCACCAACTATTTTTGCTATAGCTGAATATTTTAATTCTGAATTTTGAAGGTATGTGGACAAAATCAGTTTGCGGACTTTTTGTTGTTTGCTAGACATCTTCGTCCTTAAAAGTGCTATCTTCAAGTCACATCACATTAAACGTCACTTTATATAGAACAAATATTGTGTCTTTTCAGACCTATCGGATTACCAGGTAGAGTAAAATAAATACAAGATATCAAAAGCGCAAGTTTTATCTGGGACAGTCCTTATATTTGAATTTTCTCTGAGATTTGGCCTTGTACACAGAAATCGATAAAGAGATCACGGCGCAATATTCACAAAATTCATTAGTGATTCTGAAGTGTGAAGAACGATTGCAATGCGCTGATGAGAATCACAAAATCCCATTACATTTTGGCTTCGCTTTGTTCGTTGTCAGTGATATTCAATTACGGGTGTTCCGATCAACATCAAATTTTATTTGAAGACTTCTAGACCAAACGAAAAAATGTCTGCCGATCTCCTTGATCTCTTTAGCGATCGAAACAACTTTCAAAAAACCATAGGGCTTATTTTCATATCAGATATCATGACAATATTTCCCATGTCTATATTTTACGCTATAATTGAAGACTTTTGCAGATTACCATGTGTAGCAGTATGTTTTTAAGCGTCCAACATATTTTACAATATATATTTTTCATTCGCAAGTAGAACTATCTCTAGATGTACCCTAATATTTTTCTCGCTATGTTGCTTAGCTTCTGCAACTTTTTGTGAAATTTAAGAAAGTAAAATTTTTAATACAAAATAGTCCAAATAATGTCAAAAGCTTCAACTCCTGAACTATTTTGCCAAATGATTATTACTTTAACAGCTATCGATTAAAAAATACAAGAAAAACGAATCACCAAATCATGGCTTACTTGTGAAAATCGTTTTGATAAGAAAACACTAAAATAAAATGAATCAACTGCTGAACACTCCAAGCCATTTAGCCATAAAAATGTGCCAACAATCTTTTATGGTGGATAAACTCCTAATACATGATAAATCAATAAACCACACCAGCTCAAGGAGTAATCTTTTTTATTGCTTCGTTGGATTCGGAGAGAACAAAAACCACGCAGCAAAAGTATATAAATCAATGTATCGAACACTTGACCAATTTCCTGTGCTCCCATTGAATAGTACGAGTAGTTTTGTGCGCTTTCCGATACTTCGTTAGCTAATAAATAGGAAAAATAACTTAACCGAACAGAGAAAGATTTTGGCGTAATTAGAAAACCACTAATTTTTGGGTGTGGTACAGCAATTAGAAATCTTTTCTTTTCAAAATAAGCTACACTGTTTATTTATGCGTCTTAATACTGACAAAAGTTACGGAATTCAATTAACCCAGTTTAGCAAGAGTACTGATAATGCCTTGATTACTGTAAGAAAAAAGACGTAGTCTCATTAGAGACAAATTTTGCTACGAAAAGTTTTAATTACAATTGGCCTACTTAAAAGAATTTTATGTAAAAATTTTAATAAAAGCCAAGCGACTTGGCTCAAATTGAGTGGAAATGCGAATAAAGTGCAAATGCTTAAGCAAAGTGATATTTAAGCAAACACTTAACTGAAATGCAAATGGCGCAAAATGACTAAGCGGATAAATGGGAAGCAAAGTTTAAAAACGCTAACGCGTTTATTGGCCTCTTAAAAAAAAGGGCACAATAATAAATATGGGCTTTCGGCATTTTTCCTTTTTTTTCCAATTTATTCAGCATTGCTCACTTACAAAGTGTTAAGTGCAAATTGTGTTAGGACTCCGTTGAATCCTGCTAGTTTTTTCTATGATATCTTTTTATTATTTAATTTTTTCGTATTTTATTAGACACAAATTAGTGATGTCAAAAATAGTCACGCATGTGGAAGTATTCCGTTTTGTGTTTTCATACATCGGAATACAAATATAAGAAAAAAAATCTGGAGAGAAACGTATATTTTTTCATTAATTGATACAAAAGGAAACTTACTAAATTACCCAAAACTTACCTCAATGAAGTGAAATGCGGACCCTTTCACAATTCACTGTAGATCGTTTCTTATCGATTGAACTAATTGAAATTCCTTATAAGAAAATCAAACCAAAACGTCAATTCAGATAGTTCGGCCGGCGCCTGCCATGCCCAAACTTAATTTTTTTTTTTTCAGATTAAATATTAAAAGTTCCTTTGGAAATCAAAAATGATTATATAATAATTTAAAAATCACTTCTCACTATGTTGGGAGAGCTCTTGGCAGTCGTCGGACATTTCCATACAATTGATGCAATAAAATTTGATATCAGAAAAGTACCTAATTACCTTATAAAGGTGAGGAAGGTCGGATATATCTTTATATTGTCACAAGTAACTATTAAATATATTAATATATATAATATATATTTTCAAAAAACAAATAGCGCAAAAGACCTTCTTAAGATTCGAAAATACGCATCACTGAAATATAAATAGTACAACTTTGTAGATTATCCGCAAAAAGCGAAACATATGCAACAAGAACACTATGAACAAAATTACCAGCTTTTAAGCATATAGTCCAGTCCACTTTACCCGATGAATTTTAAGCCTTTTAAGAGGATAGACCACTGAAAATTTTTTTTAGAAATCGATTTTTTTTGTCTTAAGGAATACTTTTACCTATTTAGAATCAGAAAAAAATTTAAGTACCTTGAAATAGTTTATGTGGACAATATAATTTTTTTACCAATATTTTGACATTTTTATATAACCGCGTCAGAGCGATCCGTTTGGTATTTGAAATCATATTCACGTTTTTCTCAAAACACATTTTTTGAGAATGGCATGCAGCATGAGTCGCGTAATTTTCTTTAATTTTTTTTAAAAATTTTAACTGTGTAATCATAGCTTCATTATCTAGAAAGGTGATGTCCAGCTCAACTGTGCATGGTATTGTCAAATAAAACGTGAGAAGGGCTGCGCTACCATGGTACACTTATACAACACATGCAAATAATTGAGAACGTGAATTTAATATGTGTAGAAAATTTATATAGCAAACAGTGAGTATATTTTCATATTAAAAATAAAAAACCCTCAAAACGTAAAAAAGTCAACCGCACGAATGTTATGTGTCAGAACAATTACTTCCCCGCAAGCAGCTACTATACCCCGTATTTTTTGCTAAGGTTACCAACTCTTTGAGGGTTACGCTCTTCAGTATTCCGATGTATCCTCTTGCTATTTAGTACCCACGGGAATAGTCGTTTTATTGATAGAATCTAAAACAAAAATATATGAATTTGTACTTTTTTCCGGTTTGGCATTCGTTTTCGTTTCAATATGGTTTACATACATATCAGACACACTATGCAATGGCTTCATATCCTTTTTCTCTGCTCATAAGAAGTCCCCTCGTCCAGCACTGGGCAAATGGGCATCACTAATCTAGAGAATATTGTGCGGAATTTTAGATGCATTAGATTTTTCTATTTTTCTTATAATTTTAAGTGCGAATTTTAGGGTTCAAAATTTGACTTTTTTTTAAACGCACGACATTCTCTAGGTATAGTCATCTAGACGAAGCTTGATATATATATTTTTTAATTAAAATTATGGCTGTTACAGTGCCGAGCAGCCTTGAAGCGAAAACATGGCTCGGGAGTAGTGCGGGCATTTTATAACATAATTGTAAAAATATTTTTTTATCGCTTTAATAGTTGTGACACAATTCGTTATATGTAATGCTTTGTATTCCGTAATACTCTTTTATACATAAAAAGAAGTCGCAAAGAATATGTCGACTTTTTCGATTACAGTGGTTTAACCCCTTAACTGCATGTGTAACCTTCTCAGAAGTACTTTAAGGCGAAGAGCTGATAAGACTTAACTTTTTTTATTTCAATGTCTCTGAAAACAGCGCATCTAATTATGCCAAAAAAAGCAGTTAAAATGTTAAGTTTTAAATATTTATTCAATACTAAACCAATTCTTTCGAGTTATTACTACCAATCTATTCATAGACATATTCCAGGATTTTGACAGAGTTTGGCATCAGAATCTTTTTCAAGAGATAAATAACCTCATACCACAAAAGTACTGCAAGCAGCTTGAACCGCATTCATTTAACCCCAAGTAAAAAGAATTTTACGAAAAAACTTATAATTATTTCTACCTAGAGGAGTTTGGTGTAAAGTAAGCTGATGGACATCGGAGGGCAAACTTTGACACAATGAGAAAATAACGGAGAATGTAACCTATATGTTGCCTCAAAGATCCGGTACTCGCCATGCATACATAGGAACCAGAACTAGCAATATAATTTCACCTTTATAGCGATAACTGGAAATAATTAGTCAGAAAAATGCCAACAATATGGCCCTTAAGCAATTACAAAGAAACTGGTTTAGTGCTTATAATGTCAAATTCGGTCTATATTTTCAGTACCTCTAATTGGGAATTATATAAGCTAGTGCGTCAAAAAAGAGTTTATTTATATGTTATAAACGTTTGATATGACAATGGCTTGGAGGTCAAATGGAGTGGAAAAGTCTCCACGAATTTCCTATAATTCATCAGAAATTACTAATATGTATACACCAGATCTTTCTTTTATAATTGCAAAATTCATTGGGCCTGCCTAAAATTCATCAAAAAAAAAAATCAAAAAAAAAATTTATTTCTAGAGTTGCTACCATGGGTGCATAGTATAAATTTTTCTTCAATAAATGAAGGATATCACATTTTTTTTTTAAATATTTTTTTTTAATTTTGTTTCCATTTTCCTGTTTCAAACTCTCGAAAACTAGACTCATAAACGCAAACGGAAGCCAGCTTTGATTTTACGCACAAGCTTTAAAAAAATTTTTAATCAAATTTGTATACAACACACTGATTATATTGAACAAGAAAAATTGATTCACTTCCTTTCAGAAAACACAGTTATATTTTGTTTCTGCTAGTTAAAGTTTTGTGAAAATTGATCAAATTCAAAATTTCTGATAAACTATTAAAATCTTTGATATAACCCAAGAATTGTTTGGTAGTAAAATAATTCATCTGGCACATTACTAGAAAATGGTTCAATAACACACTAATTACTCATTACTAAAAAAGATATAGGTCTTCAATGTTTTTTTTTTTTTTATATCCGCAGTTCAATTCCAGAGTAATTTTAGTCTCAAAATTTGAACCTGGCCTACCTAAAAAGTACTTGAAATAAGAAATGTTTGAGTAATAAATTAAAATTTAGTATATCTAGAGTAAATGGATATTGCCAGCATAAAAATTTATTAAAATTTTTAGAAAAAAAATTGTTTGATTATTCTCTAAAAAATGTGATAGCTTTTCACATATGTACACTGTGTTGAAATTTTACAAAATATTGCAAAATTTATGTATTCCCGATTGCCAACATTTAGAATTCGCTAGTGGCCTAAACATTTTAGCCTCATCATAACGGTAATATATTTTTAGCTCCATTAATTTCTGCTCATTCAATGTTTCCATTTTTTTAATATGAATTTATCTTACTGATTATTAAATAAACGTAATTTACTTTTGCTTAACATTTTTATTCCTTATACCCCGGCATTATCATCCCTTCTGTTTAATTTAATGCGTCTGTTCTGCTGTATGCCTTTCTAACTCAACATCAGCCAAAGTAGCATCATCCATAGGAATTGGTTCACAACTCTACATACAATCTGATACTCAGGCAGACGACGTACATACAGTGCGCTTTATGGAGAACTAAATGTTCAAAAATTACTTAAAAACCAGAAATTTACGATTGAATTTTTAAATTTTCTTTTATACTTAATGGAACTTAACTGAATTTTTCAAACTTTTGTCGGTTCTAGTATCGGGGATACGAGACCGAAACTGAGGTAGTTTTAGGAAATTTGAAATACTAAAATATTTTCCAACTTTAAGCGAATTTTTATTTATCAAAAACTTTTACATTCTAGAAACTGGAGGCTTTAATTTTGAGCAAAGTATTTATTTTCGTTAAGCTTTAAAAACAAGGAACTATAGGGTTGTATCTACTTTAAGATCTGGCATTGTTTGACTGCGTCATCTGGCATGCGTAAAAAAATTTACGATTTTTAATTTTTTTTTTAAAGCTTCGCTGACTTTGAAAACTATATCAGAAGTAAACTCCGATTTTAAAAAATAACATACATATGTTGTAGAGGTTATTCTCACGGGAAGTTTGTGTACCGCCTTATTTTGGGCACAATAACAGCGAATTGCAGACATATTGCCATCGGGCATTGAAGAAATTAATTTTCCAAAAAGCTGGAAGTGAATTTATATGTCTAAAAGTATGTGCTCATACAGTTTCTCGAAAGAGTGCACTTTTTTGTAAAACAATTACAAATTCGCAGATATTTTTATGTAAAAAAATGTCCATAGTGGCGAACAAAATCATCAGTCTTAAGTTATTTAACATGGAACACATTATGTTGCAGCGAATGAAAAAGAATTATGAATTTTGCTAGGAATAATAATAAAGATATTTTCCTAAAAAAAAAATTGTCAGTTTAAATAAAGTCCAATCAGCAACTTTCGATGGCTATATCTATATAATGATTACATTTTGCATGAAATATTTCCATTGCAACATTTTTACATTAAATGGATTTTTATTGACTGAATTAAAACAATTCGTATATCATCATGATAAAAGTACTTTTACTGGCTCTAATCTGACCGATTTGAAGTACAAATCCTATTCACCAGATATGACTTCTTTGGCTTCCGTTTATTCCCACACCTCAAGAAATTTCTACGTGCAAAAGTTTTTCAGCAAATCAAGAAATCAAAGCAGCCGTAGAGGGGTATTTTAAACAAGAGAGTATTAATAACAGACCCATTTGAAAACTGAAATTGATATCTTAGGTTTTCGAAGCGATTGTGAAAACGAGAATATATTGGAACATTAAAAATAGTACTTCCCAAGCTCAGCATGGTTTTCTAAGTGGCAGGTCAATGCTATTTATACAGATTTTGCGAAAGCATTTGATAGGGTTTCACATAAAGTTCTGAATTTTCAAGCTTAACTGTATGAGATTTCACTATCAGATTCTGAGTTTGCTCCGGGATTATATTTATAATCGTTAACAATTTGTCAAAATTGGTTCAACCGTCTCTAAGGAAATTAACATCCATTCTAGGGTACCGCAAGGCAGTCACTTACAACCCCTTCTTTTCATATTATTTATCAATGACCTCCCTAACAGAGTAAGATACTCTAACTGTCTGCTATATGCGGATGATTCGAAAGTATTTAGGCCTGTTAGAACATATATAGATTCAGTTCTATTTCAAACGAATATGGACAGTGTATCGCAATGGTGTTGTGAGGAAATTAAATATATCCCCATAAGTAAACGAATACTAATCGTAGTCTTATTTGGCACGCATATTAATATTCATGCGCCCACTTCTGACTCGCAAAATATATATTTTTTTTTTTTCTACATGTACATATATTTTACGGCTTAGCAATAGAACGTTTTCTTATGCAATTGCTGCAAAACAAGAGTACATTTTTTTTTGTATGCACTTTACGCATGCATGTTCCGTTCTACTGCAGGTATACCTCTACAGCCAGCGCTGAATATCTGGGTTGTTTTGTTGAAACTAATAATCAATTCTACTGAGGTGCATACGTTAATGAAAATATATATACCAGAAAAACTGATCTTAAAAGCACTCAACTTTCATAAAAAAGTTTATCTTTTGTCATAAAAATCTTTCCCTAACCTACTGCAAGTAAACTAAAATCTGAATTGCAAAATTTTAAATGCATTAATTTAACTAATCTTATAAAGAAAATCAAGTAAAAGGTAGTCATTTACATTCTTCTGTATATGAGAAAATCTGCCGAAAAATGTACATGATTTGTTGGGCAGTATGACCGGTCAGTTAGTGGGCTAGTACAAGTCCCGTACGGACATTAGAAGATCATTTACCATGAGTCTTAAGCGGGGATCGTAAGATGTAAAAATCTCTCAGTCATTTGGCTGGCGACAACACATCGTATAACATCAAATGGGGAAATAAACTTAGCATTTAGAAGTAAATTTCTTTACGTAAGTAAAACTGTACATACCATACAGTCACTTTTATGGTACAAGATTTCTTCAAATTATATAGAAAATACGTAAAACATGGAGAATAATGTGCGATATAGCAAGTTGCATAAAATATTTTTACCATCATCCAAAATTCTGAAGATTTGGAAAAGTTTAACACATCATTGGCTTACACGTGATTCCACCGAAGACGAATTTAGATCGAAGAATTGATAGCAAATAGTGGAAGAAATCATCATCAAGTGAATTTAGGGATAGCAAAAACATTGAACCTACGACTAAAATCCTGAAAGCGAAAAATTGTGATCAATAGCAAAAGTGGTTCAAATAATTAAAGCCGTAGCGATATATATACATTGCTAAATTTTCTTACAAACAAAATTTTGGAGCACCCTGGATATCAGTGTGGTATCAGGCGTTGCTACCTTCTTTATTTAAATGCCAAAGTACAAAGTGTTCTCAAAAGTCTATTAGATTTCTGTTAGAATCGGCTCCAGCATCAAAGACATTTGAAAGTCATCGTAATGCGAAATTAAAAACAAGAAAAGTGATTGAAATCAGTGTAATAAAATAAATCCTATTAAATGTAATTCATCGCCTCATAAAACATTCTTCCTAAAATCGGAACTCCTTAAAAATTCCAAAAATTAAGTTTAACTCCAAAGCTCATCATTATAAAATGACAGTTTAAATAAGTTTATTGTTGCACTATGCCGAAATCTTTACAATTTCAAATGTAAATATTAGTAATTAAATTTTCGATTAATGTTTCCATAAAACTACTTTGAAATCTAAATCCTAAATGATTGAACGTAAACTTTAAAGCCGTGAATGGCATGATGATATAAAATTTGGAAAGAAAAGTATTCAAAATGTTATCAAATGTGGTTACTCTAAATTAATTTTTCTTATTTAAAATCCGAAACTTCTTCATAAATTTGCAACATGTAATGCCTAGTGTTCCAGATTTTATTTGATAAAAAGATTGCTAAGCTTGGTTGTATTCTACTTAATTACTGAATTTTAAGATTTGAAATTAATAAGAGAAAAACGGATTTGGAATGATAACATTGATAAAATAATTTAAGTAAGCTAATTTAAATTAAGTTAAGTTAGACACGGCAAAATTTAGTTTAAAATCATAAAATGAAGAAAAAGTAAATTTAAAAAAAAGTTTAAATATGCAAACTGTGCATTCTAAATAGTAATGCTATATCTAACTTGCATTATGATGCAATTAGCATTACAAGATACTTTTTAATTTTATTACCCTAAAAAAACTACACTCTACAATAGCACCGAGCAGAGATCTACGAAGGGCCTTCCACGATCGACGGTGAAGCAGAGCAAGGTATGTTGTTGTAATTTTTATTTTGATTGCTCTCATCTTAATTTTTTTTTGTTTTTGCTCCATCAATGGAAAAAGAAACTTTCAGTGTTCTGTTTCCATTTTGGTTATATGGTATTGATTAGCGTTTAACGTTCCTCTTTTGAACATGGGATTTTAAATTCAATTCCACTCTCATGTTTTAAATTACTTTTATGTTTTACTAATTATTGTATATTTTAATTTCTTTTTGCTCTTACTACCTACAACTTATTTGAGCAGCAAGCCGCGTACAGTAAACGCTAATTAATGCCAATTAGTTGATTAAATTAATAAATACTTTTTCTTCATATAAATTCATTTACATGCTTACGTATACCTAGTTTGTTTTATACTTATATTAAGAAGATAAATTTAGTATTGCACATTCATTATGATAAGCCTAAAAACATTTTATATTACTTCTTTTGCGCATAAATACTATGCTGAACTTTTTTTTTGAACATGTTAGTGCACCAAATTGAACTCTAAAATATATTTGAAATGATTCTCTAAACTTATTCTTTTTACTACCATGAGGCAGTGTAGGTTAATGTAAGGCACCTTAAGGTCTATAGTGGGTTACCAAAATCTGGTTTTTTTCTTTTGGTAACAGGATGGGTGGGTATAGACGAAGAAGGCAACACCAACTAGCTCCTTCTTCACAATTCTTGTGTACAGATCTTTAAGATTTCGTTCGGGATAGTTTGCAGAAATCACCATAATATAGTTTCAGTGTATAATTTAAACTCCTATTAGCACCCCCTTTTGGATTTCTCCTTCATCTTACCTATCTGCACCATATTTTGGTTATGTGACACTTTTCATGGCTAGGAGCAGCCCCACCCCCATTTTCCCTGAGCTAAGACCGAAGCATAGCTAGGCGTGCAGAGCCTGCTTCGATGTCATGAAATCTTAGCCAATTTCCACCATGGCTAAGAATCCCTAAAATGTTGTCCAATCAATCGTTACATAATTAAATGGCGCCCAACGTGGGGCTCCCAAATGTTCGTTGTAAATTTTTTTCTATATTTTTTTTTCGACGTGAACGAGAAATAATCTTTACTGATTTTATATTTGCCCCTACTCTTGCTTCAATTTCCTTTTCTACTCCTATTCCTAATCCAAACTCTAATTTCATTACACATATCTTTAAGCACATTAAAGAAAACAAATTTTTTTAGTTTTTCTTTCTGGACTTGCAGATGTTTGGCTTGCTCGGACTCTGACCGAAAGAATTCTAATACCGTTAACAATAGTTTTGCCTTTTTTAAAATTTGTTCGTTATTTATTTTTGCCATTGGATTTAGATGACTGGTCTGTTGCTGATCATGTTCTAGTGGTAATAAAATAACAAACCCTTCAAATCCCTTAAAAATTGATTCATTTTTTTTTACTGAGATGCTTAGTTCTGAATAATTTTGGAAACTAACTCGTAGAAAATTTCTTAATCTTAAATTTTTAAAAATTTTGTTTATTCGATTTTTGTTTCTGCACAACTTCTTAACAAGTCGTGATCTTGTGCACATGAATTTTTGTCCTTGATTGTCTACATAGAAGTCCTCAAATGGTAGTAAATTAACTTTTTTCTCTATATTTTTACATTACATCTGTAATTTTGGTTTTGATTGGAATTAGAAGATCTTGTGATGATTTCACTCTAAATATTCCTTTTCGAGTTTTCAATCGAAACTTTATTCGCGTATTCGTATTCGCATACCACTTACTTTTGTTGTTTTTGGATTAACGTGCGAAGATTTAAAGATAATCTTAAAATAATTATATTTTCAAATTTTGTTCGTATCTGCAACTAATTTTAAAATTTTCAAAAAATAACTTTTTTTCTATCAAATTGCTTGACTACTGAACAAAGTGCATCGTAAAAGTTTACAATGCCAGTCGTTCGTAGCACTGAAGATATTCCACGTCAATTAGATGGAGCATCCGTTAATGAAACACTTTGTGTTATCTGTAGCGAAACCCTCCAAGGTGATGGCAATAAAGTAGAAACATCGTGTAAGCACAAATTCCATAGCATCTGCATTCGCACATGGTTGGAAAGTAATTCTACTTGTCCCGTGTGCAGGCAAATTTGCAATGCTGACGAGCTTACAGTTACTCGTGACTTGGCTCATGATATCTCAGTTCAACCAAATACTTTAAACCGAGGAAGAGGAGGTGTAGTCCATCGTGATCGACCTCAAACCAGAATGTTCACACGAAATCGTGGGACCGATGAAACCTACTTTTCGCCAAACACATTTCACCACCAAAGTCCACGCAATAGGCGTAATACGGCACCTCGAAATTTGTTGAGTGACTCAAATCAAATAAGTGAACAACGGGTTCATGAACTCATTTCAAATTCATTGCAAAATTTTAGAAACGAAGTCTCTTCAACAATTTCAATCGAGCTGCAAACTTTCTTTAGAAATTTAAATTTAAATGCAAATACCCGACCAGCACCAGCAAATACTCCTCAGGAAGATCGCGTGTCTGTAGAACACGACGTGCCACCTGTACCCAATCATGTTAATTTTCAACCTAGAGTACAAGCTGCTGACCTATTTTCTCAGTCGAACGAAAGGATTTCAAAAGTCATTCACAATTGGCACGTAAAGTTTAACGGTTCGTCAGATGACGTTAGCGTTGATGAATTCATATATAGAATAAATTCATTAACTTCCGATCATTTGAACGGAAACTTTAACGTTCTTTGCCAACACGTTCATTCGCTCTTCGAAGGAAAAGCGAAACAGTGGTTTTGGAGATACCATAGACAGGAGGATCACTTAGATTGGTTTGAGTTATGTGATGCTTTAAGACGACAGTACAAGGACTATGCGACTGATTTTGACGTAAAGGACGATATTAGGAAACGAAAACAAAAATTTTCAGAATCCTTTGATGATTTCTTAGACGCTGTTGTGGGTATGTGCGACCGCCTAAGAGTTCCAATGAGTGATGCTGAGCTTGTTGAAACAGTCATCCGAAATTTAAAATCAGACTTACGTCATGAACTGTTGCACTTCAATTTTCGCAACATTTCCGATTTAAGACGGGAAGTCCGTAAACATGAAAAATTTTTCAAGGACATTCAGACTGCTTCATATTCACGGCCATTTTCGTCACGTAAACACGTTTCAGAAGTTTTTCATGAGTCTGAAGAATGTGAAAATTTTCACGAAGAGACCAAAAGCTCTTGCGTTTCAGACATAAAAATTAATGCATTAAATATACCTTTGATCAAATGTTGGAATTGCGAAGAGGATGGGCATGGATATCAAGAATGTCTTAAGCAGCGACGCATATTTTGCTATGGATGTGGCGCAGTGGACACATATAAACCTACTTGTCCCAAATGTTTCCCCAAGCCGGAAAACTCCATAGCGGATGTTCGTCTGCAGAAAGTCGGACGTCCATCAACGCGCCCTCGGAAATAAAACAAGTAACAATTCTCAACAATGACAACAAAACAAATTCCTTAAATAAGTCTTCAGAAAAGTTCTCTTTTTCATTTAAACCATTTCATGTACGTCTTTTAGAGTACCAGAAAGCTCGCGAAAAAATCTTTTCACAGCCTTCAAAGTCATTTTTGCGGTCAGCACTTCGTATGCGTAAATTTTGGCAACGTAAGAAGTCTCTCCGTAAATGTGTTCTTTCAGGTATCGATTTTCAAAAATCTGATAACAGACCTTACGTGAAGCTTAAATTTTTTGCTGAGCACTATTTTGCACTACTTGATAGTGGAGCTAACAAAAGTTGCGTTGGTTTTAGCTTGGCGCAAACCATTATCAAAAATCATAAATATACTAAATTTGTAACTAACGTCAAAACTGCTGATGGACAAAAACAGCAGGTCGTAGGTTCGATGGTGATTCCAGTGACTTATGACAACAAAACCTTAAATTTTGAATTTTTAATTGTTCCTTCCATAAAACAAGATGTCATTTGTGGCATTGATTTTTGGAATACCTTTGGGATAAAAATTGCTTGTGATAATTTTATTAGCGAAGTCATTGAAGAAAAATCTTCAGATAAATTAAATTTAACGTTAGAGCAGCGTAAAAGACTGCAGGCAACAATTTCACTTTTTCCGTCTTTTGAGTCTGAGGGACTTGGTCTGACGACTATGATCGAGCATAATATCGATACCGGCAACGCAAAGCCTATAAAACAGCGATATTATCCAATATCTCCTGCTCGAGAGAAATTGCTTTGCCAGGAAATCGATAGAATGCTTGACCTAGGAGTCATAGAAGAAGCTGAAAGCTCACCATGGTCTTCACCGGCAGTACTAATTGTTAAACCTGATAAGGTCCGCTTCTGTTTAGACTCGCGTAAACTTAATGAAGTCACTGTCAAGGATGCATATCCAATTCCAAATATTGACGGGCTTATATCTCGGCTACCACCTGTGCATATCATTTCAAAAATAGATTTAAAAGATGCCTTTTGGCAGATCAATCTTGACTTTTCTTCACGACAAAAGACAGCATTCACCGTGCCGAATAGGCCTTTATACCAGTTCACGCGAATGCCGTTTGGACTTTGCAATGCGCCGCAGTCCATGTGCAGGCTTATGGATAAGGTGATACCATATAACTTAAAAACGCATGTTTTCGTTTATTTAGACGATCTGTTGGTCGTTTCGTCATCATTCGAAGAACATCTTGTTCATTTGCTGGAGGTTGCGTCTCAATTAAGAAAAGCAGGCCTAACAATTAACGTGAAGAAGAGCAGTTTTGGTCTAAAAGAAGTCAAATATCTTGGCTTTATTGTTGGACACGGCTGCCTTAAGGTTGACCCAGATAAGGTTAAGGCAATTACCGAATATCCAGTTCCAAGGAGTTTGCGACAAATGAGACAGTTCCTGGGAATGATTGGTTGGTACCGTCGTTTTCTAAACGACTATTCATCTGCTACTTTTCATCTGACAGAACTCCTTTGCAAAAATAAGAAATTCGAGTGGAACTCTTCTGCACAAAGTGCTTTCGACTCCATTAAAGAAAGTCTCTCAACGGTTCCTTTTCTAGCGCACCCAAATTACAACAAAGAATTTATTGTCCAGTGTGATGCCAGCGGTTATGGAGTTGGTGGTCTATTGGCGCAAGTCGACGAAAATGGTGATGAGCGGCCAATCGCTTTTATGTCCCAAAAGTTAAATAAAGCGCAAAGAAACTACTCTGTAACTGAGTTGGAGTGCCTTGCAGTGGTGCTGGCGATAAAAAAATTTCGTCCTTATATCGAAGGACATAAATTTCGTGTTGTGACAGATCACGCTAGCTTAAGGTGGCTGATGAAGCAGAAAGACTTAAGTGGTAGACTAGCACGATGGGCCTTAAAATTGCAAGGGTATAATTTCACCATTGAGCATAGGAAAGGAAGTCAGAATGTGGTGGCGGATGCGTTGTCGCGAGCATTCGACGAAGAAAATGAAGTAGCAGTAGTAGAAATAGAGGTTTTGCCTGAAATCGATTTAAATTCACCAGCTTTCGATTCTGAAGAATACAAGCTGATGCGTGACAAACTAACAGCTGAAGCGTTGCCTGACTTTGAGATAATCAACAAATATATTTATCATCGCACTAATTTTCCGTCTGATGAGTCGGATGGTTGGAAGCTTTTCGTTCCTAGAGAACTGCGTCCAAGTGTGATGTTTGCTGCTCATGATACTCCAAGTGCTGCACACGGTGGCATCGCGAAAACCCTTGAGCGGATTCGACGACACTTCTACTGGCCTGGTTTGGTTGTGGAAGTGAAAAATTACGTTCTTGCGTGCGATTTATGTAAAACGTCCAAAACACCGACACACTCACTACGACCACCTATGGGTCAAATGTCAGAAAGCGTGCGACCTTTTCAAAAGCTATATCTTGACCTAATTGGACCTTTTCCTAGGTCAAAGAAGGGCAATATTGGCATTTTTATTATTTTGGACCATTTTTCCAAATTCACGTTTTTGAAGCCTTTGCGAAAATTTACTTCCAAAAATATTATGGATTACCTGAAAGACCAAATTTTCGATTGTTTTGGTGTACCAGAAAGTGTTGTGACTGACAATGGAAGCCAATTCAAATCCAAAGAGTTTGAGGCCTTTCTCCAAAAACATGGTGTAAATCATGTATGTACTGCAGTTTATTCACCCCAGTCAAACGCTTCGGAAAGAGTAAACAGATCAATAAACGAAGCTCTGCGATCGTACTTACGAAAAGATCAGCGTGACTGGGATAGCTACCTTGGCAGTATAAACTGTTCACTCAGAAAAAGTATCCACCAATCTGTCGGCCAATCACCATATTATATTGTCTTTGGACAGCATATGCTCACACATGGCCAAGATTACAAACTTCTTAAAAATCTTAACCTCGTGGCAGATTGTAGCACGAAACTTTCACGAGATGACGAATTTCAGGTACTAAGAAACTCTATTTTGTCAAAATTAAAAAGCTCGTATGAGAAGAACGTGCGAACATACAATCTTCGGTCGAGAGCGAGAAACTTTGAAGTGGGTGATGACGTAGTTCATAGAAACTTTGCGCAAAGCAGCTTGATTAAAAACTTCAATGCTAAGCTCGCACCTACAGGCATTAAAGCTAGAATAAAGAAAAAATTGGGAAACTCCTATTATGTATTAGAAGACTTGCAAAATAAAGAAATCGGTACGTATCATGCGAAAGACCTTTGGTAAAGATATCTGTTATTTAAACAGAAGTTTGAAATGTTTATATTTCCTTTTCCAGGTCCTATCCTTCAGCAGGCTTTGGCTAGAATCTGTTTTGTGAGGAAATTAAATATATCCCCATAAGTAAACGAATACTAATCGTAGTCTTATTTGGCACGCATATTAATATTCATGCGCCCACTTCTGACTCGCAAAATATATATTTTTTTTTTTTCTACATGTACATATATTTTACGGCTTAGCAATAGAACGTTTTCTTATGCAATTGCTGCAAAACAAGAGTACATTTTTTTTTGTATGCACTTTACGCATGCATGTTCCGTTCTACTGCAGGTATACCTCTACAGCCAGCGCTGAATATCTGGGTTGTTTTGTTGAAACTAATAATCAATTCTACTGAGGTGCATACGTTAATGAAAATATATATACCAGAAAAACTGATCTTAAAAGCACTCAACTTTCATAAAAAAGTTTATCTTTTGTCATAAAAATCTTTCCCTAACCTACTGCAAGTAAACTAAAATCTGAATTGCAAAATTTTAAATGCATTAATTTAACTAATCTTATAAAGAAAATCAAGTAAAAGGTAGTCATTTACATTCTTCTGTATATGAGAAAATCTGCCGAAAAATGTACATGATTTGTTGGGCAGTATGACCGGTCAGTTAGTGGGCTAGTACAAGTCCCGTACGGACATTAGAAGATCATTTACCATGAGTCTTAAGCGGGGATCGTAAGATGTAAAAATCTCTCAGTCATTTGGCTGGCGACAACACATCGTATAACATCAAATGGGGAAATAAACTTAGCATTTAGAAGTAAATTTCTTTACGTAAGTAAAACTGTACATACCATACAGTCACTTTTATGGTACAAGATTTCTTCAAATTATATAGAAAATACGTAAAACATGGAGAATAATGTGCGATATAGCAAGTTGCATAAAATATTTTTACCATCATCCAAAATTCTGAAGATTTGGAAAAGTTTAACACATCATTGGCTTACACGTGATTCCACCGAAGACGAATTTAGATCGAAGAATTGATAGCAAATAGTGGAAGAAATCATCATCAAGTGAATTTAGGGATAGCAAAAACATTGAACCTACGACTAAAATCCTGAAAGCGAAAAATTGTGATCAATAGCAAAAGTGGTTCAAATAATTAAAGCCGTAGCGATATATATACATTGCTAAATTTTCTTACAAACAAAATTTTGGAGCACCCTGGATATCAGTGTGGTATCAGGCGTTGCTACCTTCTTTATTTAAATGCCAAAGTACAAAGTGTTCTCAAAAGTCTATTAGATTTCTGTTAGAATCGGCTCCAGCATCAAAGACATTTGAAAGTCATCGTAATGCGAAATTAAAAACAAGAAAAGTGATTGAAATCAGTGTAATAAAATAAATCCTATTAAATGTAATTCATCGCCTCATAAAACATTCTTCCTAAAATCGGAACTCCTTAAAAATTCCAAAAATTAAGTTTAACTCCAAAGCTCATCATTATAAAATGACAGTTTAAATAAGTTTATTGTTGCACTATGCCGAAATCTTTACAATTTCAAATGTAAATATTAGTAATTAAATTTTCGATTAATGTTTCCATAAAACTACTTTGAAATCTAAATCCTAAATGATTGAACGTAAACTTTAAAGCCGTGAATGGCATGATGATATAAAATTTGGAAAGAAAAGTATTCAAAATGTTATCAAATGTGGTTACTCTAAATTAATTTTTCTTATTTAAAATCCGAAACTTCTTCATAAATTTGCAACATGTAATGCCTAGTGTTCCAGATTTTATTTGATAAAAAGATTGCTAAGCTTGGTTGTATTCTACTTAATTACTGAATTTTAAGATTTGAAATTAATAAGAGAAAAACGGATTTGGAATGATAACATTGATAAAATAATTTAAGTAAGCTAATTTAAATTAAGTTAAGTTAGACACGGCAAAATTTAGTTTAAAATCATAAAATGAAGAAAAAGTAAATTTAAAAAAAAGTTTAAATATGCAAACTGTGCATTCTAAATAGTAATGCTATATCTAACTTGCATTATGATGCAATTAGCATTACAAGATACTTTTTAATTTTATTACCCTAAAAAAACTACACTCTACAATAGCACCGAGCAGAGATCTACGAAGGGCCTTCCACGATCGACGGTGAAGCAGAGCAAGGTATGTTGTTGTAATTTTTATTTTGATTGCTCTCATCTTAATTTTTTTTTGTTTTTGCTCCATCAATGGAAAAAGAAACTTTCAGTGTTCTGTTTCCATTTTGGTTATATGGTATTGATTAGCGTTTAACGTTCCTCTTTTGAACATGGGATTTTAAATTCAATTCCACTCTCATGTTTTAAATTACTTTTATGTTTTACTAATTATTGTATATTTTAATTTCTTTTTGCTCTTACTACCTACAACTTATTTGAGCAGCAAGCCGCGTACAGTAAACGCTAATTAATGCCAATTAGTTGATTAAATTAATAAATACTTTTTCTTCATATAAATTCATTTACATGCTTACGTATACCTAGTTTGTTTTATACTTATATTAAGAAGATAAATTTAGTATTGCACATTCATTATGATAAGCCTAAAAACATTTTATATTACTTCTTTTGCGCATAAATACTATGCTGAACTTTTTTTTTGAACATGTTAGTGCACCAAATTGAACTCTAAAATATATTTGAAATGATTCTCTAAACTTATTCTTTTTACTACCATGAGGCAGTGTAGGTTAATGTAAGGCACCTTAAGGTCTATAGTGGGTTACCAAAATCTGGTTTTTTTCTTTTGGTAACAGGATGGGTGGGTATAGACGAAGAAGGCAACACCAACTAGCTCCTTCTTCACAATTCTTGTGTACAGATCTTTAAGATTTCGTTCGGGATAGTTTGCAGAAATCACCATAATATAGTTTCAGTGTATAATTTAAACTCCTATTAGCACCCCCTTTTGGATTTCTCCTTCATCTTACCTATCTGCACCATATTTTGGTTATGTGACACTTTTCATGGCTAGGAGCAGCCCCACCCCCATTTTCCCTGAGCTAAGACCGAAGCATAGCTAGGCGTGCAGAGCCTGCTTCGATGTCATGAAATCTTAGCCAATTTCCACCATGGCTAAGAATCCCTAAAATGTTGTCCAATCAATCGTTACAGTGTGAAGATATTTGCTTATATCTAAACATATCCAAGTGTAAGAGCATTGGTGTCATTAGATCACCATCTCCCGTATGTCATGAGTACAAAATTTTAGGAAATTCTCTTGATAAAGTGGACTGTCAAAAAGAATTAAGTGTACTGTTTGACTCTAAGCTAAGCATTAACTCACATTATGGTTATGCTGTTTCGAAGTCTAAGAAATTACTAGGATTTCTGATACGGAATACAAAAGAATTTTCAGACCACTTCACATTGCAGTCATTTTGGAGTATGATTTTTGTATATGGATACCAGTATAATTCGGATAGAGGCTGTGCAGAAGAAATTTTCTAGGTTTCAGTTTCAGTAATAATTTTATTGAATATAATTCTTTACATTTTCATGTTCTTAATAACAACTAATGTTTTAGTGATTGGAGACATTATACTCCTTGCAACTATAAAATAGATTTTGAAGTTTAACAAGTTTATAAAAGTATATGAAAATTAACAGAGGAAAATGTATGCAAAAACCTCACTGAGTTGAATTTAAAACTAAAATTAAAAACTATTAAGGACTAGAATGGAAGTTAGAATAGATTTTGCAACATTGTGCTCTTATTGTATTGACACGTGCGCGTTGATGAAGATCACTTGTTGAATGGTGACAAGGCAGGTTTAATATAATTTTTAAAACTTTGTTTTGAGCGACTTGGAGCTTTTTGAAATGTGTTGCAGCACAGTTAATCCAAACGGGAGATGCGTAGGTTAGAATAGGGAGAAAAATTGATTTGAAAATAAGTAGCTTGTTGTACTGGTTTAATATGGAGCGCCTGTTTAATAGCGGATATAAAATTTTTATCATTTTGTTAACTTTTTCAATTGAGGTTAATGTGTGCTTTTGAAAAGTCAGAGTTTTGTCCAGGATAACACCAAGGTATCTTATATTGCACTCCCATTCAATTTCGGTTGAGCCAATCGTGAGCCTATGCTGAGGAAGGTTTAATGAGTTTCTCTTGCGAGTAAAAAACGAAGCTGATGTTTTACAGGCATTAATTTTTATTTTCCACTTGGAGTAATATTGTAATGATTTTGAGAGTGAAGTTTGAAGTGTGTCCATAATAGTTTGGCAATCTTTAGAGCTTGTATATATTGCGGTATCGTCAGCAAAAAAAGCTCTCGACGTGTTTTCCAAAGTCGGAAAGTCCAATATAAATATATTATAAAGAATAGGACTCAAAACAGCGCCTTGGGGTACTCCTGATGATATTGAATGATTGTCAGATTTACATTGATGGTAGCAGACAAAGAATTGACGGTTGCACATGAAACTTTGAATAAGTTTAATTATTAGTGATGGAAATTTATAATTTATAAGTTTGAACACAAGAGCTTTGTGCTAAACGCAATCGAATGCTTTTTCAATGTCAAACGTTACAATAGCTAAGGATTCTTTTTGCCTCAATGTGGAGTGGATATCGTCTGAGATTCGTTTTATTTGGTGTGTAGCTGAACGATGTGGTGTAAATCCATATTGGTCCACAGGTATAATACCATTCTCTTGCGCAAAGTTTTGAATTGCAACTTTTATTATTCTTTCAAAAATTTTACCAAGTGTGTTGAGCAAACTTATTGGCCTATAACTTGAAATATTTGTGGGATCTTTACCAGGTTTCAGCAATGGAATGACTTTAGCAATTTTCCAGACCTGTGGAAAATATCCAAGTTTAATACATGAGTTATATGTGTGCACAAGATACAAGACTCCTTTCTTAGGAATTGACTTCAGCATTGAATTATGTATTTCGTCATAGCCGGGAGATTTTTTGGTTTTTAATTTTCTTAATTCAAGTCGTATGTTTGAAGGACGTATGAAAAATGTATTTGGTGATTCGTTCTGATTTGTTTCGTTGAACGATTTTACAGTGTTTTCAACTAAATTGATAGTATTTGAATTGCTGAGATTATCTGTAGTTTTGTGGACGTCTTCAAAGTGTCTGGCAAGTGCCTTGCATTTTTCTTCATTGGTGACAAGTACTTGGTTGTTAACTTTTAAAGGAGGAATATTTTTATTGCGCTTTTTTAAAATTTTGGCTGTTTTCCATAATGTTTTACCTCCCTTCGGAATGGTCTGTAATAGTTTTTTCCAACCTTTGTTGCGAAATATAAGAAGTTGCTCACGAATTTGGGAGTTTAGGTACTTGACATGCCTTTGAAGATAAATTTGTCTTAATCTGATCCATTGGCGACGAAAGTAATTTCTGGAATTCATTAATACTCTAATGTGATGCGGTAGAGGGCTATATTTTGTTTTGATAGAAGAACTGCAAGGAATCGAAGAAACTTTTGCATAATCCAAAATATTAGTAAAATTATTTATCATTGAATCGATTTTTTCTGATGAGTCAATAGAATGGGACGATATTTCAGTTAAGTTAATTGACTTATTTATAATTTGTTGATATTTTTGCCAGTTTGCTTTATGGAAATTGAAGTAATATTTTTTGGTAGGCGGACATACTCCGTTTATATCAAGAGTGAACGGCAAGTGGTCAGATGACAAATTATTGTGTATTTTTGGATTATCAATTATTGAATTTTGGTTGGTGATAACCAAGTCGAGTACCGATGGGCTTGCTCTAGTTCTATGCGGGATATACGTCGCAGAAGAGGGAAAAACGATGCTAATTGGCTCTGAGATGCTGATATCGTTCAAGATATTTCCCCATTGATTACTTCTGGTACACCCCCAATTTTGATGTCTTGCATTAAAGTCTCCACAAATGAAAAAATTTTCTGCTTGTCTGCATAGTTTCAATAAATCTGACTTATATTTAGTACGTTTTACGGGATTGCAGTTTCCACCAGGAAAATAAATAGCATGCAGCAGAACAGTGGTGTTGTCGAGAAGGTTGATCTTTATAGACATATTCTCTATTAGCGATAAAGAAAGTTGAGGTTGAAGTTGGTGAGGGAGACCCTTCCTAACTATTATTGCTACTCCACCGCGAATTCCAGCAATTCGATCCATTCTATGTACAACAAAATTTAAATCAGAAAACGTTGTTTCAGTTTTAAGCCAAGTTTCGCTAACGAGCGCTACGTCTATGCTTTGTTTACTCATAAAATCGAAAAATTCAAGTTTTTTGTTTTGAATGCCCATTGCATTCCATATCATTATTTTATACTTATTTATTGTCATTATTGTAAAGGTATTTAAATACAAGGTCAGTTATTACATTGAATTGCTCAAATTTGTTTTTGCAGACCTGAAGATTGCTAATCATTTCTCTAGTGAGAACTGTAATTTGATCATAAGAAAAAAGATCATTATTATTGTTATTTACAACGGCACTATAAGTTGGGGCGATATTAGGGTTATAAGCTCTGAGAGTAGGTGGATGCTGATTTATATTGTTATTGATTCTAGGTAATTGTGGGAAATGATTGTTAGAGGAGAAGATCTGTGTTGAAAAATTTGTGTTCTTCGAAACCGGTCTTTGGGTACGAGAAGCTATGTTTTCTCTTATTTTAATATATTCCATTCTCTTTGGACATTGCCGATCACGAGCATGATGGTCACCATTACAATTAACGCATTTCGGTGGTGTTGATGTTTTACTGCACTCTTTAGTTAGATGATTTTCACCACAGTGTGAGCATGCAATTTTAATATTGCAATGATCTGAACCGTGGCCATACAGTTGGCATTTATAACATTGGGTTAGCATGTTGAAGTGTTTTTTGTAATAGCTCCAGTGAACAATTGTTCTAAGGATTGATTTAATACTGCGCAAGTCTTTTATTTTTGTAGTTTTAGGTTCAATATAAATCAAGTAATTGCCTTGATCTACAAATTTTTTCTTATTTATAGTCATTTTTTTAACTTGAATCACTTTAACATTGTGTTTATTAATAAGTTCAGTTTTAAGTAGATCAGTATCCATATCGTGAAGACCTGACAAAACTACTTTCACAGGTTTCTCTGATTTTAAACTATGTGTATAGAAATCGCAGAGTAACACTCGTAAGCGCTCCGTAACGATCTTGTAGTTAAGTTCATCAGTTAAGATTAGTTTTGAGCCGATAGATGTATGTTTGAGGGAATACTTAGAGATGTTGAGACTGATCATAAGCTCATCTATAAATTTTGAATTTTTGTTCAATATATTTATTGGGGGGAAGGAGATGCGAGCCTCAGGAGGAGGGGATGCATGACTATCATCTTCATTTTCATTAATCAGGGCACTAAACCGATTGTAGCTCACGGATTGCACATTTTTATTATTTTCTCGTCTCATTTTTGAGCTAATGGAATTTGAGAACTCATCACTAGATGAGTCGACACGACCACGTTTAAGTGAAATGTTTTAGACTGGTATTAATCTCCAAAAAAGTAATGCTTAGAGTCAAAAGAAAGGGAGATCAGAAATAACTTTTTTTTTATTATATTTTTTTTTTTTTTTTTTCCTTTTCTCTATTATTTATTTTTATTTTTTGAGAGTACACAGGAATTCGCAAGTCGACTGAACGCATTGAAAGACCGACGATGACTGCTGAATTTTCTAGGTATGCTCTAAGAAAGATAAATTGGAATTAAAATATTTTGCACTCTTACAAAAGTCGTAGCTTATTGATCGACCTCAAGTCACTTCAAGTTAGAAGAACATAATTATGCTAGCTAGGGTTAGGTTGTGCAATCATATTGACTGTCCAATGCTCCTTTCTCTTTTCCCAATATATGTTCTTTCACGACCACCAAGAGGAAGGCATATTCTTTTTTGGATCCAAAGAGCTGTTACCAATTGTGTCCTTTCGAATCTGACTACAACATCGGGCTCTGATTTTATCAAATTTCGTAATGAATTGGATTTATACTTAAGTACAAAAAATTTTAAGCTATGTTTATTTACTTTACTTTGAATTGATTTTCGATATAATGTTAACATAAAACATTTATTATTGAAAGCGATATTAAAAGACTTATTTATAGAATTTTCAATAAATAAATCATGGCATGACTTTAAGCCAATGGCTTAACGGCTATGCAAACAAGCGAGAAAGTGACAAGTATATAGATAACAAAAAATGGAACATTGTGTTTGGATTGAAATACATAAGCGCACATTGTACACCTCAAGGTCATGTCCCCAACAGCTCAAGTGTTAAGAGCGACCGTCAAAAATAACATTGCAATTCAAGAACGGTCAGGGGTTCGATCCCATGTACAACATTAACCAAAAACTGGTCTGATGAGGCTATGTATATACATATGAGAATGTGTATATATGTGGTAACAATAGCCGAAACATATGTCACCAATTACCAGGTTAAATTGTTCCATTTGTTATCTTTGTCATGTTTGTTGAATAAAAAGCATTGATCAATTAAGTAAAAATTTTACGATCATATTGGTCTTTGCGAAATGACTGCAAGTTCAATGTAATAATTCTTAAGACTTATTTATATGTATATACACAGGTTAAGGTTTATCAATATTCAAGCTGTCCAAGAGAGTTTTAACTCGATAGATATTCGTTAACAAATAAATAAAGGCCTTCCAGAAAACCACTTCATGGATGGATTGGAGATTAGGAGGGATTATATGTATATAAGAATCAAACATTATTTCAAAACCAAACCAAAGTCTTTCGTTTGCAATCCCGAGATTTGTTGACTAGCCATTATACGCAAAAAGTTATATTATACCTTCATTATGAAGTAAAAGGGAAAAGACTGTGCGTTTTCAAATTTCCGATCATCTTGTGAAGCTAATAGATCCATAAATTTTTTTTTTTTTTTTGTTTTAATACGCACATTAATTTTGAACAAAACAAGCAAACATTACGTACTTAGGTGCTCCAGCCTGTAAAAATTTTCAAAATTTTTTAATCAAGTAAAGGCACAGAAAGCGCACTGTGCGACGGACACCACTTGTCGTTCTCTTTATAATTCACAAAATATTTTACAGCTCATAAATAATATCGTTTTACTTGTAGTTGGCTTAAGCTCTCAGACTTCGGACATGGCCAAGTGGGAAGCGCTGGTACTGTGAGTTGGTGGATTTTTATATTTAAAATGAATTTTCACACATCCTATAGAATTAATTAAGCTTGCATAGCTGGAGTAGCTTTATATCACTAAATTAACTGTAATTGGCCATTTTGTGCTGCAGGGGTTTAACGCTCAAGTAATATTAAAAAAAAATGTGATGTTTAAGTTTTAAGTCAACGAAATTTCAACGATTATTTGCTGCTTTTTAGTAAGGTTATTTTTTTCTCGAAAGTACATTGAAATTATGATGAGCTTAAAATCATAAAATTCTAAAATCTCGGAAATAACTTGAAGCTAGTTATTATTTATGTCGCTTAAGAATAAGTACCTGGACCATCCATAGTTCGGGTTTTCGTTTTGAGGATGGAAAAGTCTAAGAAATATGAGAAATGTTGAAAAAAAAATGAGTATGTGAAAAAAAAAAAAAAGAAAATATTGAAAAAAAGTTGAAAGAGGTTAAAAATACAGAAAAAGTCAAAAATAAATGAAAACTGTAGAAAAGTGTAAGAACGCTGAAGAATAAAAATAATAATAGTTAAGAAAATAATGGAAAAATGTTGAAAGCCGAAAAGAGGTTCAGTAATGTTGAAACGGGTAAAAAAGTTCACAAATAAAAAAATATTGAAAAAATTTCAAAGTCGTTGAAAAATTTGAAGAAAGTTTAAACATCTTGAATGAGGTTGAAACAGTAGAAAATGTTTATAAAACTTGAAAGAGGTTGAAAACTCTAAAAAAGTTGAAAGAGGTTGAAGAAGTTGTGTTAAAATATTGGAAAATCTCGGAAGATTCGATCAAAAAACGAAAAATGTAAAAAAAGGGACAATCAAAAATGGTGAAATACGTTGAAAAATCACAAAAATTTATAATAAAAGAAGTAGGAAGAGTGTGCAAAAATCGACAAATGTCACTCCCACTTTTCCAATTCTGATTACATTTGGTTCAATAAATTGTATTCGTGGTCAGCATCTGCATAGCAAGTTTTTTCAATGGCTTTTATAATTTGCGAGATTTGCCGTAATTAGTCTTAAAGCTTAGGGCCGTGACACACCCAGTCATACAATCCAGCTCGCTTTTGATCCAGAAATAGCTTTTTAGTATGATTGCTCACATACACATTACTTGTAGAGAAAGAGTTACAATTAGAGGTGCACATCGTGAGCCCGGGGCAAAAAATTATATGCCGCCCCTACTGAAAGAAATGTTCATATTTTTTAACAAATATCGTTTACCTCAGCAGAAAAAAAAGTTCCTCACTTTTCACATTCAAGAGCTCTAACAAAATGAGATTTATTTCACTTAAAATTAAGCCCTAGCAAGATGAGAAACATTTTGCGACCATTTTGCCACTCCCAAAGCCTTACGCCCAGGGCCACCGCACCCTCGACCCCTCCTGGGAACGCTACTGGTTACAATTGCTTCTAATTATCTATAGTTACCAACTATAATTGTCTGGGAAATAAAACAATAAATCGCAAACTCAAGTGAGCAACTTGGTGATTTTTTCGCATGTAGATAGTGACTTGGTGAATGGTAAATAAGTTTTATTAATTATTTTGAAAGAGTGTTCACATACATAACATTCCGAACAATATCTTATTCGTCTGCGCTCCACCACAAAAACTGCTCTAAAGGTCCAGCCATCATGGTAATCAAAAATGTTCTGGCAGGGTTTGACCCGGCCTGGCCACCATTTTCACATCAAAGCTGGGTGCTTGATACGAAATCAAAACTTTCTAAAATAGCCGGACGTTTGAAGATATTTTTGTGGAATGAGTTTTATCAACTTTTGTTGATGAACAAAAAAAATATAAATGCCAGGAATTTTTCATATAAGACGTGGTAGCCCTGGGTCCTGGAGACGCGTATAGCGACTTCATTGAATTTCTGCCAAGGGCTATAGTCAGTGATGTCATTTGGGTTTTCCGAAAATGTACTGTAAATCGAGACTTGAAATCTACTTTTTAAAGGCACATTTAATTGTAAAATCTATTTTTATTTTTTCATTTATGAAAAATAAATAAAAAGTAATTTTATTTGTTATTAGTCGACTGTTATTATTAATTAATTGAACAATATTTTGATTGAATTGGCAAACAAGAAATGACAAGAGATGGCATGTGGCGCATTGTGTGCTTAAAAACAAATTTGCACTTTGTACACGTCTTGGAGAACTCCCTTCATGGCTCAAGTGTTAAGAGCGGCTGTCCAAACATAATTCATGGAATGGTCGGGGTTCAAATCCGTGTACAAATTAACCAAAACTGGTCTGATGAGGCTATGTATATATGTATGTGAATATGTATATACGTGGTAATAGCCGAAACATATGTCACCAATTACCAGGTTAAATTGTTACATTTGTAGTCTCTGTCATGTTTGTTAAAAAGCATTGACCGATTTGTGAAATTTCACACAAAAATATCGGATTCTGCTAAGACTGTAAAATTCAATCAAAATATTGTTCAAAAAGTAATTATTATTAATTGTCCAAATGTATCGAAAATGTACTGAAAGTGTGCTAAAAATTCGCCAAAAGTACTAAAAATGCGACAAGTGTACCGAATGTACTGAAAACTTGTCGAATGTTCTAACGACGATTTTTCAGGACGCAGATGTACCGAAGAAAGTACATATCTACAGAAAATGCCATTACTGGCTATAGTTAAAATAAAATTGCTGATTTTATTCCAGTTCCAAAACATTTATTGGATCAGTACTTGTCTGTGAATTTTGCTTAAAAAACTTATTCGAACCAAAAAATCATCAGTGTCAAATATATACATATATTCATATATGATGAATCTTACCATGTAAATATTGTGCATATTAAATTAAAACTATAATTACTAGTTTAACGAATTTTTTTATTTTCTAGTGTTTAAATACTTTTAAAATTTATTTATTTTCCCTAGTGTTGGAAATTTCTCAAGCTACAAAATGTATCTTGTTTCTATTAAAGTCTAAATAAAACTCAAATAAAATTCATAAACAAATTTTTTGATTGAAAAAGTTAAACATTCAAATTCATATTTCATTCAGACAGACAGATGCACACAGAAAAAAGAGACTTTGAAACTGGACACTTTAAGACCCAACAACAAAAACTAAATCACTCTACAAATGTTGAGAATCAAATGTCACTGCGAAAATTTAACCTCAATAATACTTTAATGCCATACAATTTTACACTTAAGGCACCACAAAATCCCCTTGAACTGAACCTATGTATCATAGCAAGAATACCAAGCGTCACTGAAATTTCTCACTCTCCGTCTTTCTCTGACTGACATTTATTTTTTGTTTCTGTTTCAGTGTTATTTTGATTTCAGTGTTCAAATGCAATGTCCAAATGGTGTGTTCGTTTCTGTCTCTGTCTGGCTATCTGTCTGTCTGTCTGTCTGTTTGTCTGTCTCTATTGCTCACCTCCATTTGTGATCCTTTTTTTCCAATGGAACCACTGGTGTGTCCACCACTTTGTGCTGCATTCATGTTGGCAATTTATTGTTGCTGAAGTTGGTTGGTATCCTTTTGTTGTTGTTGGATATTTTACTGCTTTGCTGGCAACAACGGCGTGAACACGTTCGTACGCTTAAAACTGTTGCAATTATAGTCGTAACGCTGGATGCTTCCTCCTCGCTGTGATCTGTCTATCCAGCAGAATATATTTAGATTGCTATAGTTGGGGATGGGAAGAGCACGTTGTGCCTTAGAGTAGGGACTGTGGGGTGCACATGTTGTGTTAACGCAAATGGATGGACGCACTAGAGAAGATTTTATGCTGACTGTGTAATTAAATTTTCGCACTTTGCTGTTGTTGTTCTTATTGTTGTTGCTGGGTTGCTAGTTTAACTTAATATTTGCACAAATTTTTTGTTGTTGTTGTAACAAATTTAAATTTGTTATTGTATCACATTTCTATTTCTCCAACATAGATATGCAATCATTTTTTTATTTACACTGTTTTTCAATTTTTCACTCAGCGATAAATTATTTTTATTTTAACGAATTTGATTTTTCCATTAAGAGAACATTGGCTTAAAAGCCTTCAAATAGGATATATTGAAGCACTATAGGAAATTTTTTAATTAATTTTAAATATTGTTATTTGTTATTGAATAACTTTGGTATTTTCATTAAAGTTTTCATAAAACCATAAGAAAACAAAAATTTGAGGGATGCAAAATATTAAAATTATAAATGCAATGCAATCGCATGAGAAAAATTCAAGAGAGCAATGTAGTTCTAAGGAAAATGTAATTAAGGTGTTCAATAATTAAAACAAGTTTTATAATGGAGATATTTTGAATGAAAAAATGAAAAGGCACTAGGTTATTTGATTAATTTTTTATGTTTATAAATAAAAATAGGCTCAATTTCTTTCATATCGATATTTAAGTTTCCATTTTGTGTTTCTTTTAGTTCTAAGTGTTTTTCAGCAAAGGAATCTTATTATAATTAACTTAAGATAATGTGGAATAAAATTTGAAGTGTTCTGCCATGTTTTTAAATACAATTGCTCGTTTGACGGCAGCCGCGCCCTAGCACCATTCAAAGGAATAGAAAATTCTTTAAGCTGTATATTCGAGTAGCAATTAAAAATCGGTAGTTACTTAATACATTACGACATTTAGTGTTACCAATAGTGGATGCTTTTACAGATAGTAGAACTTAGCACTTCTGTTGCATTTCATTAAATATTTAATTCATTACGTGCTGTTTACTGTTAATCCAGTGTAGAGTATTAAATTTTTGTTCAGGCAGAAACTTACGCATCCACTGTTTGCGGTTGCTATTACTATTGAGATAACTTTATTATACCTCTTTACAAATGGCTCCGAACAATTTGCTGTAATTTAATTACTAATAAAGTTACAGGCTTTCAAAATAATTTTTGAGTCACAAATCATTACTAGAATGTCACTAACTTTGTATTACTAGGGCAATAGTTACATGAAAATAAAAAATTTAAAAATTTCTTCATAGGTACGTCTCACAGTGGTCCCATATTAAGTTTTGATAAAAAAAATGGCTAAAGACTGCAAATCTCGTCGGAAATTAGCATTTTTTTTAAATTAATGCCAACGAAAACGGCAAAATCATCAGAACTCGAATTTTGAAAAAATAATTTTTTTTTTTAATGTTAAGTTAAAGCAGTTATATTTTGTATAACTATTTTATTTTATATATAAACATATTGTGAAAGCGTTGAGTTCATATGCATGTGAATATGCCTTTGAAGTTAACGCATGTGAGCTAACCTTTGAGATCAATGCAATGTGGCAGCATTGGTATAATGTATTGCAAAAGTAAAATGCAACCATGCACTCAAAACGTTTCACAAAAGACTTTCTTAATTATCATTTCATTTTATTAATTTTACTTATGTTCCGGCATTCAAACGAGAAGGTTTGCAGCCAGAAATACTTGGCTCGTTCTCTTGTAGTAAATTGAATTTCTATCTGCTTGTTTAATAAAATTACTGTCTTAATTTTAGTATCAACCGCCAGTTTTTTATTTCTGAACAATTATTTAATGAGTTACTTTCTACGAAGTAGCAAAACTTCAAAGTTAAAATTTTTTTTTAAAATATTGTGGCGCTCTTTGGTGAGCAGTCATTAAAAAAAAATTGTAGACTTCTGAGAAGATTTTTGAAGCAAAAACTCTACTTGGGGCCATTGTGCGTTATTGAATCATTGATCTTGAGTTACTAATTCATTTTTAACTATTTAAAAACCATTATCTTCCCATTACCAGAAAAATTAATACAAGATCATGCAATTATCCAAGATTTTTAAATAAAGAGGCAAATGAATCAATTTTTGCTTATATCTATGGTATCGATTGCAAATGTGCAGCAAATTTTCTCCGGAAGAGTAATAAATTATAAATATGCTTACTTGACATTCAGAGGCCGCTATATTCAATTTTATGACAGTACAATATAGAATTAGAGGGGTTTTCGATTTAACGAGGTTAAAATAAGACGAACAACCTAACCACGAAAAACACAAAAAATTTCATTAATTGAAGTCGACGCTAAACAAAGCCGTAGTTGCCTACTATGACCGCATTTTTTTTCAAACCATAGCTCCATAGAATTTTGGTTTGCATTACGAATTATAAGAAGTTGTCAAATTCAATAACGATTTATAAGAGGTTTAACAGGCATATTGAAAAAAAACACTTAATACGAATTAGCGAGGGGACCAAAATACATGAAATGTTTACGAATTAATGCAATTTTTACATGGGAACAACAGTTTGTTACGAATTATTGAAATTTTTGAGTTAATGGGTTTTACTGTATAGTACTGCCGGGATTTGTCCGGACACGTATAGTTTCGGGGTATGTCCTGATTATTGGGAAGATTGTATTGTATTTTGTGGTATTGCATAAGGACCCAACGGGAAATCTGGAAGCAGCATCCATAGGTAAAATACCGATTTTCTAATTTAAAATTGCAAAATAATCCCCTTCTTTTCACCGCCACACAGTGGCCGATCTTATGGATGCTATTTTAGGAAATGATTAGAAAAAAAAGTTGCAAACTTATTTTTAGGATTACTCTATGTTTTTTAGGGTGACAACTCTACAACAGCGAGGAGAAAAAATCTGGAACTCTCATCTCATTGTAACTGTTGTTGCTTCCCAATAAAGCGTGTTGTTATTAAAATATCAGCAATATCAAAGAATAAGTGTGTGTGTGTGCGTAATACAAGTACCCAATGAGAAATCTAGAAGCAGCTTCCATGTGCTTCTTCGGATGCATTTAATTCAAAATTATATTTAATTTACAAAAAAAAACTTTCATTCCTCATCCACCGGGATTTGAACCTAGGCATTCCTTGCTGTTACATGCCCAGTTCGTTCAATGACATAAGCCAACACTCTTGCTAAAAGTATATTATATGAACTATCAAGTGGCAACAATAGAAATCAAAAGCTCAACATTTCATTTGACAGAAAAATATTGTAGTTTTAGTCTCCACTATATTAATAATAAGAGTAGCTCCGTTGGTTACGATGTGTGATACTAAGAATATTGGCATAACTCAGTAGTACAAGGTTCGAGTCTGATCGGATACAAATAAAAAGTTATTTTGTTTTTTTTTTTTGCAATTTAAGCTCGATGTGCTTCTACTCAACATCCAAGGAAGCGTATTTATTATACTTTGAAAGATGTGCTTCTACTTAGCATTCAAGGAAGCGCATTTAATGTGCTTCTAAAGATGTGCATCCCTGCAATGATATCGTGTATTAAAAAAAGTAAGCACTGAGAAGTGCATTGGTAGCTGCGTCTGCTTCCCTTGATGCACATCCGAAGCACTTTGAACGCGCTTCCGTTTCCCGTTGGGGAGGAAGTTCAAATCTTTGCTTGTCTTTTCCGTAACTAATCGATATGTTTTTAAAATTTTATTTGATTTTTTAATACATTTCGTTGCTTTTTGACTTCTAGCGATGCTCTCGGCATTTATTAAATTTTCGATAAAACGCGACACTTATCGACATTTCGATACTTTTAAATTTTTAATAAATTTGTTGTTATTCAACTTGCATCGACTTTGCAGCGAGTTTTTCGATGGTAGACTTTGTCGATGTATCTTGATTTCTCTCTTTCTTAACTTGTGTTGAACTTTTATCTAATTTTTAGATATTTTTCGTACACGGTTCGAAACTTTTCTGTTTTTACAAACTTTTTCAATTTTTGAAATTGAAGCATATTATTATTTTCTAGGTAGCTCCGTGGAGAATTGTTGCTCGTAGCGATTTTGGAACTTCAACTTTCTTTGAAACCAGCAAAGCATAGGGTTTTAATATCAAAGGGAGAATTGGAAGAATTCTACATAAAATTAAATTCTGAGTTTGCTCAAAAACCTAAGCAACTAGATATTTGGGTCATCATCATTTCGTAGGTTTACTTTTATTATGGACCTATGTGCAATATTCTTGGTTATTTTAATAAAAGAACAAAAAGAAGGGACAGGAAAAATAATGCGATATATAAAAACAAAAATTTAAATTGCGAGAATTTGCGCGTAAACTTTTTTGCTTTAGGCAAACTTTTGATTTGATTATCATTATAAGAATTTTCTGAAGCATTTAATAAAAAACCAAGGTCAAAATGCTATGTGCTGCTAAAATTTTATGCATGCCATGAAAAAAAATGTCATTTACGAGTATTTACTTAAACAATTTTCCTTTTGCATACTTTCGTGCGTTACTTGCATACATTCTCGCATTCTACTGAATGCGACTTCTGCCACCACTATAGTAACAGTCGAGTAATTTCTGTTAATGCTTGAGGTGAGTCCTTACACTTAAAATGCGCCGCTTAAATATTAAATAATACGAAGAAGATATTCAGCACTTGTGCACGTAGAAAGAATTCAAGTCCTTTTTTTTTAATGAATTTCTTAAAAACGAGTTGTCTCTCTCTGAAATAAATTTATATTTTTACCCTTTAACGCCAGCAACAACAACGACAACGACAACAGCAACAGCATCTGTTGAAATGTGGGTCAATTAAATTTTATTATAACGCTCGTTTTTCACATTGTTGTCGTTGTTGTTGTTACAATTATTATTGTCCTTAGCCACGCTTTGGTTGCCCACTGTTGTTGTGGTTGTAACTTTTTGTGTTTTTGTGTTTGCTCACTGCAATGGTCACTTCAACAAATGCCAACTGTAAACGCCATAATTTGCAGATGTCACTCAAAGAATGTGAAAGTTTTAAAAATATTTAAGTCGTTGGATTAAAAGATATTTCCAGATGAGCGTAAATAGTTTTGTTAAATCAAAGAAGAGTTGAAATGTTCTGCTCAGAGCAGTGTTTTTATTGGAAAGTTTAATTAAATTGCGCCTGGTAATCCTTTTACGCTCAATGAAGGCATTTGGCAACGCTGTGATTAGTAAAACTATTACATTTTTTTAGAAAGCAAATCAAAAGTCCTTAATTTTCTTTTTGCAATTGCTCTTCATTAAGGATCAACGTACTGTAAAAAAAGCGAGCATCAGTAAGAACAACACGTTCGACAAAATTCCATTGCAAATAAGTTCGTTGTTGATTGCAAAAGAGCAACAACAAAAAGGAAACGTCTAGGAGAAACAAAACAGAGCAGAGGTTATATAAATAGCAAAACAATTGGCAAGTAGTAGAGCATTAGGTCGCACATGCACAGTGGTGCACATCGAATTGGCATAAACTTGAGCAGCTGATGACCTTCCGTTTAGCAGTTTGCCCGACATTCGTGATGGGAATGGTCGTTACCTTGGTACGTGCTAACATTAGTTTTTGCATTTTAATTGCGCTATTTTTGCAATTTCTCTAGGATTGGCTTTGCGTAAAAATGTTGGACGGAAGTTTGTTTTTAAAATACTGTTCTGGCATTAACATCATCAATGAGCTTTCAGTTCACATGAACGAGGTTTGGTTGAAAGAGTATGCCCTCAATTTTTATGGTTTTTTTTTTCCAAAATTGCACATTATTTTTATTCACAAGATAATATCTATATTTTCCACTACACGTGGAAAAATTATTTTGAGTTTGGTTAAAAGTTATAGAAATATTTAATTGCAATAAATAGATTTTAGTAAATATTACTTTCTCATAAATTGAAGATATAAGTTGTGTTTAATGCAACACTGAGTACAAGAACTTCCGTTTTCCTCATTTGAAAAGCTTTTGACGCTCAAAAACTCTGCGTAGAAACTAAAAAAAACGAGATATCTAAATACACAAAAGTCCATGGCCAAATAGATTAAAATTTGGGTAAAAATCACTCAAAAGAACTAGAGTGTTGCAGATTTTATTGAAATTGTCCGTAGTAAAGAATTTTTTGACTGAAAACCCATACCGTAGATCCGCCACTATTGAGAGCTATGAAATATTTTGACCTGTGGTGACTTTTCATTACTTATGGGTGAATTGGCTTAATTAAATTCAACATGCACAAGTTTTTATAGAGTAACATTTAACTTTTAAGGGGTCCATCATTGTCAAATAATTTTTTTTTATGCAACGCAACAATTTCTATGCAACTATGACTTCTGCTAAAAGAATGACAAATAAATTTTTTAAACATCGTTTTTAAGACTTAGCTCTGGGATGGAAATTTAATTTTCAAAATTTATGTCATATAAACCCTAAGTATGGAACTTGAAATACGAAATCGTTTAAAAATGTTCAGTTTTTCAATTTTCGGCTAAATCTGTATATTAGGGTTTTATATCCTGAATTAAAGATTTATAGGTGGATCAGAAGGACTTCGAATATTCCAGGTATTATGCTTTTTATCGCTTGACGCAGTGTGAAAACTTCAAACTTCGCGTGCTGCAAACATTTCAATGGACATATGATTATATACTTTATTACGAATACAAATTTATGTAAATATGTATATTAGGATATATTTTCAAATTAAATTTGATATTGGAAGACATTTTGTGGGTCGAATATTTCGAAAAATACGACTTGATCGATTTTTTATGAAATAGAGTTAGCTAGAAATTCTTAATGAAAACCACTCCAGCAATGCAACGGTGCAGGTGAATTTGTTCAAAACTCAGTACAAGTGCAATAAAAAGATATTTGTAAAGAATACTTCTTTCCAAAACGCACCCGTTTTTTGTTGTTTTTATTGAGCTTACTGTTCAACACAATGTGTGTGTGTCAACTTCAAAAAAATTACACTTAACAAACATAAATAAAAAAAAAAAATGGGCTAAAGCTAGTTGTACTAGTTTCGTCTTTTGCTAAGAAGAGTCATCAGTAACTTCTAAGCCAATTAGAAAACTTTTTTGCTTGAGTTCTTAACAGATCTATGCAAGAAGGTATACATATAGGGCTTGCCGAACTCTTACTAATTGTTCTGAAAAATTACTCCAAGTATTCATGTCGCGTATTGGAAATAAGCGACTCATATATAGAGTCCTATTTATATTGAACGCTTGGCTGACATTTCATTAAAATACTGATTTATGTTGTTTTAAAATGGTCCCAAGCAGCATTTAGAAGGAAACATAATATTATTTTCAAAGGCGTTTCAAGACCCAAACTCAACTAAAAATTTTAATAACCTAATGATGGCACAAAGCACTATGCCTTGCTAGAAGTAAATTATGGCTAAACTATGTACAAGATGTATCTCATTTGAATGATAATTTTTAATACAAAAACTTATCATCCGAAAGCAATAGTATGTATTACGCATATGATGCCCCACATTTAAAGATTGTTTAATACATGGAGAAAATTTTTACCGATTTTCTAACTACTAGAAAATTTTATCAACTCATTTGTTTCAAATAAAATGTTAAGACTGACCCAGAAAAACACTCGCGTTTTGTTTTTTAGTTATAAAAAAATACCCAGAAATTTATTTAGTCTTTTTTCATTTCTTATTTATAATGGCTAGTTTTCAAAATATAAATAACTAAAAACTAATGAATATTTTTTTTTCTTTAGAAATTTCTTACTATTTTTTTAAGACCCTTCATAAAATTTGTTTTATTTAAAACAGTTGTTTTATCGACAGTACGGTACGATCTTTTTCACTCAACTCTGAAGTATTGTAAATTTTTTCGCAGTATTACCACTCTTTCGAAGATCTCTTTCCACTCGAGGCCAATATCTTTCAATTGGGCGAAGCTCTTGGCAGTTGGTCGGGTTTGCTATTATTGGTACAAAATTGATATTTTTACTTGCATACCATTCCATCGTAGCTTTAGAGTAGAAGTCGCTTCTCGAGACACTCGTCTATATAAACTTTGGAATTGATTGTGCCTTGCGTAACAAAGAAGGTGCTCCTAACACCACAGCTGCATATGGCCTGACAAACCATATATTGTTTCGGAAACTTGAAAATTTTTTGCTTTGAATTTGCTAGGCACATGTCCCCTTTTCGCTGATGTATAATATGCGCGACCAGGTAGCTGCTTAAAATCTGTTTTAGCAGATTTAACTTAGTCAGGTAACTTTCAAACAATTTTCGGGCTTGCAACTGAGCCATCAACTGCTTTCCATCAGAACGGTTTGGTACTTTTTGAGCTCTATATGTTTAAAGCTTACTTTTCTCCGTTAACCTTTGTACAGTAGCTTTTGATGTACCTGCTCTAGCCGCCATATCTCCCACTGAGGTGTTGGGATTCTGCTTAAAAAAGCGCTTCACCGCTACCTTTGGATTAGAAAATTTTGGTTTTCTGCCTGAACCCTTTTTTTTTGTGAAGCAGGTAGACCTTTCTCATAATTAGAAATAACCGTAAAGACAATTCTTTCTGATGCACCAACTATTTTTGCTATAGCTGAATATTTTAATTCTGAATTTTGCAGGTATGTGAACGAAATTCTATCGCGAACTTTTTGTTGCTTGCTAGACTTCTTTGTCGTTAAAAGTGCTCTTCAAGTGTTATACATCACATTAAACGTCACTTTATATAGAACAAATTTTGTGTTTTTTAGACCTATATGATTATCAGACAGAGTATAATAAAAAAAATATAAAAATCGCAAGTTTTTTCTGGGACAGTCCTTACATAAATGGCTAAATGGCTTTTTTTTTAAAAGAAAATCTTTATGCTTCGTAATTGACGAATGGCATAACACTTTTGTTCTAAGGTATCAAAATATGTGTATAATGCTTTTAAGGAAATTATGTCTCATTTGTTATAATATACTACACATGTATCTCATTTGAAAGGATTTTGACAGTAATATAAAAAAAAAAAAACTTTGTGTCGTAAGTAGGACTGATTGAAATATTTTTATGCTCACATATAGTGGAACTGTTTTTCAAAATATGGATAAAATCAGTATAGCCAATTTTTTCTGCTATTTACAGAAATTCTGATTTACGATGCCTCTTGCGTTGTTGCTAGAATTTTCATTTTTTTGTTAAACGAATAAGAAGGTGTCACAAAATTTTTCTAAAAATGAAATTTGGTGGAATCAGTCAACCAAGGGCCAGAGACTTAAAATCAAAGAGGCTACTTCATTGCCTGGTGGCAGTAATTTTTGTGACAGCTTAAAGAGGTCGAAAGATTGTTTTTCGTTTATTTACTCGAAAAGTATAACATAAATTGAAAACCGTGTTCAGCACAAAATTGTAGAAGAGAATGAAAAGTTTTGAGAGAAATTGTAAAACCGCGAAATTTGGTCAAAACGTAAGTACAATAGATATAGCTTTTTTTCATGAAATCCCTATATTTTATCTTCTGATATTTGTGCTCTTTTGCGAAAAAACTTGTGTGTCGATGATGGAAGGTAAGACAAAAATGTTTGCCTTAATTAGATGCTCTAAGGTCGGCATCACAGTATGTTTATATCTTCAAATGCAAGTACATGCAAACATTTGACCTTGTATGAGTCTTGAGGCGTATGACCTTAGTTTATAAAATACCTTTGACACATGTATAAATGAATGTAAGGCACATTTTACTATTAGGGTTTGAAAATAAGCCTTGTTTTAATTGTTCTACAATATTCTTTAAGTATTATGGTCGATATTTTCATTACTAATAAGAATAATGATTTTTAACTTGCGTTTTCCAAATATCTTTATGCTACTAATGTAAAATTGAGTTTGTAATGATAAGAATAAGCCCGAATATGCTTGTAAGTAAATATATGGCGCCACACTAAAAATGCGATTTCATGTTGACTAGAACAACTTTTTCATTTTACAAAATGAATGAAAAAAAAATTCATATACAAAACTAAATGTTTAGAGTGAGTTTGAAGTGTTCTACCATAACAAGTTCATGCAAAATGAACGTGCTGTTTATGTCAATAGAACAGGGAATAAGGAGAGTACGACTCAAGATTACTTTCTCTATTTATGCTAATAAAGTTGTTCTTAGTAACTACACTCAGCTGGAAAAAAAAAGAAAAAATCAAAAATTTTTTAAAGGAAAAATAAAAATCAAAGAAAGTAAAGACGTCAAAGATAAAAACAAACAGATTAAAAAATAAAATCGCAAAATACTGATAATAGTAATAATATGTATTAGAAAAAGTTACTCCAAGACAAGCAGTCGCACATAGAAACTTAACGAATAAAGCTGTTGAGTAGATAAGAACACAAGAACACTTAATATAATTTTAGGCGTCGTATGCTAGGAACACTATGTACGACTTTAGTATTCTTTTTTTGCTGAAAAGTTAAAAAAAAATTGCAATGTCGGCCACAAGTATAGTGTGTTTTTCTTAGAGTTTCATAGTTACAAATTGCATTAAAATACAAAAACGTTGTTCAAATTGCTTTTTTCGATAGATACTTATATGCCAATTATTATATAGATGTGATTTTAAACATATGAGCACTACGAATAAACCATATAAAGCACAATGTGAAGGTCTGAAGATTTAAAAAAATCTTTGGTCAAAAGTAAGACAATCTACAAAAAAAACCCTCTATAACTTAAGTTAAAACTTTTTTGGATTAAACAAAACCTATTAAGGGTGATGTCTTTGGTCTTGCTAAAAAGTTAGATATTGCACATTGCATTAACAATAAAAGTGCACAGAAGTCTTAAATTTTTATTACAGAGGTATTTTGTGTCACACTTTTGTGGTAGCGGTGCGCTCTACGCTTGCAAGCATGAGATCATTCACCACTTGCGTGTTGCGCTACGTACCGTAATTAAATTAATATCAATCATATTTTAATTGCTCATTAAATAAATAATTTAAAAAAGTTTTTGAAAATAATGGAAAAATTATCGCGGGTTCTTAAAAAATTCAAAAGATCAATTTTGATTCACAATTTGGAAATAATCTTTTGGGACAAAACCACACATAATACAAAAAAAACCAACAATTCCTTAGTTATTGGTATAACTGAGATGCAAGCTTAAAAATATCAGAAACAAATTCCCATTAAAATAGCTTCTTATTTATTATTATAATTTAGAAACAAATCATATATCTATCGGATAGCCTTTCTTTTGTGAATCATTTACTGAAGAAATAATTTTATAGATATTTTCATATTGTACTTAGCGGTAAAATGAAAAAACGCATGTCGTTAATGAGATGGGGTGTAAGAATTCCCTCTTGCTTAAAAGCTAAGACAATTTTCTTCTCACAATAAAAACTGTCAACGTGCTCTCAGTAGCTGAAGAGAAAACATCCTACAACTGGCACGGCAAGCACGTGTAGATGAGCGTAACATATAGTAAGAGAAGCTCGCAGAGAACCACAGATGGGGTATGTCACACCCCAACGCATTGACCGCGTAGCGAGGAAACTATGCAAAAGAATTGAGGGAGTCTCTGAAGAAACTACCGATGAACTACAAAATATATCAGTGAAAGGTGTTATGAGTGCAGTAGCGCACGTAACAGTGTGGGGGGGCGGCTATTTTTTTAGTATATGGAAAAATAGCAGATTGCGATGCTAAGGTGAAAATTTTTAATTTAGATGCAATATATCTCATTTTGCAAGGGTTTTGGAGATGTCAAAAGTGAAGACCTTTTTTTTGTGAAGAAAATTTTTGCATGCTGAAAAACCACAACATTTTCTATTGGTTGGAGGAGGGGGGGGCAGCAAATAAGCATTGTACCCCGGGCGCTCGATGTGCATGGTACTTTACTGTGTGGGTGTCCCCGAAACTAAGATATGAAAACAAAATATACTTTCGCTTATTTCAATCGGTCCATGTAACATGCATTCTAAGGAGCTTAACAACTTTAATTTTAAATCAAACTTAAGGACTAATACTTTTTTAAAAACGTTAAATTGTAGTTAGTAATCTAAATTTTGCCGAACTATTATTTTTACTTTGGCTACACAAGTGCGCTGGAAAACTTTTTGCATAAAATTGTTCAATTAATTTATTTTTTTTTTTGTTGATAACTTATTTAAATGAATTCAATACATTTGATTTAACATTTAGTTTAATTTATATATGTGATACAACACTGTTAAATATTTTTGTGGCATTTTACAGCCCATGGCATTAGCCGTGTTTTATTTTCGAACCTTATTGACGAACGGGTTGATACTTTTATAAAAATGTAGGTTTTGGCACTAAAAGCATTTTTATCCTTTTAGCATTGCTAGAGGACTATTATTGTGAGTTGATCATGAGCAAAAATTAGAGTTATTACATATATATATATAGGTCATATGAATCGCATTTTTCCAAAACGCGACCTGAACTTTTAGGGTAATTTATCATAAAACGCAAAAAGCGAACAATTAGCAACAATAAATGGGTCTGTTTTGGAAAAAAGTGTGCTTATCAAATCTCTTTAAAAGGTTGTTGTGCTGGACTTTGAACAAATTATCCGGCACCATTTGCTTTCTGGGGTGATTTACATTTCTTGTTAACTAAATTTCATAAAAATTCGATCAAATGTATGCCATATTTTCATAGATACAGTGAGCACTTTAATTTTTCGGTTTTTAAAACTATTGTAAAACTTACGTACTTTAATTTTGATAAGGCACTGAGGACCTAAATGGTTAGCTAAAGAAATTTCAAGGTTGTGAGCTATTACGGTTTACATAGTAACTCACTAGGCCACTAGAAAACTCTAAAAATTCTGAGTGAGTCACGATTTAGCACTTTTTATATTAAGTAGGCTTCGCTACAGCTTAATTTATCTTTATATTCGTTATCTGAATTAGCACAATCTTAACAAACATAGACGTTTTACAGATTTTAATCATAAATTTCGATTTGTTTCCCCACAGTGTACACTGCATTACGTTATGTCGACAAGAGCATGTTGAATACCGAAGCAGTTCCAAGCTGCCAGCGATAAACTGCTTCGACAGCTATTTTATTACATGCGTTAGTCAAACCGATAAAAATCAAGACAGACAGCAGTAGCAATGGCAACAGCAAAAATGTTGCAGACAGAAAAATGAAGAGCTATTAAATGTTGCATACTTATGAGGCACAAAGGTAAAAAGAAATAAGAAAAGATTATCTTGTTGTTGTATATGTGAAACAAATTTTGTATTAAAATAAATCAAAATTGGGTAGAAAGTTTAAGCTAAGAAAAAAACAAAAGTCCTGTATCCGTAGTTGATCAAAAACAAAAGGATACATGTCACGCTTGATTGGAAGAGATTGATGAGGAGATATGCAAATAAATAAAATGAACGCATCAAAGCCGATACAAATTACATGAGCACCTAAAGCTATGCAATAAAAATTATGTAGAACTTTTCAACAGATTAAGGACTAAGCTTGTAGCATTTTCAATTGCATAGCTTCTGACACTCATTTTGTTTATTTTCTGATAAACTGTGGGAAAATTTATTGATATAACTAATGATGTGTTTAAGAGCTTATCACGATACTAATAAAATTAATTACGAAATTAACACATCCTTGTTAATTACTTTTTTATATTTATAAATCCATCTATCCATTCTGTTGGTATCCATAATCTTTAACCTGGTCAAGCAGATATTGCGCTAACGTAAATCTTTTTTATATTAATTTTAATTTTTTATTTATTAATTTTTTTTTTGTTAATTTGCACTTTACATTAACACAGACACGCCTACGATACGCTAGGAAAGCGCGCGCTTATCTCGTATGTAACGCAATCGGTCAAAGCTCACGAAGAACTGCCGCCGTAGCATCTGCAACGCCAAACTGTTCACCAGAAATTTTCTTGCGATTTTCTTTTGTGTTGTTGCCTTCAACATTTTCATCTTCTTGTTATCAATTTCCATTTGGGTGGAGCTTTTTTGTGGCATTACTTATTTCCTCTTTCATTCTTTGCTTCTGCCACTTGCGTGCAAAGCAAAAACAAAAACAACGTTTAATAAATATGAGAGCGGCACCCAAAGCTTTCACAGGTCAGTGGCTTGTGGAACGAAAGCTCACAAGTGGCAGTCACGTGCACATTGCATATTGCGAGCAAAACAAAACATGAAAGAGGTAAAGACTTTAGAAAGTAAATAACGGCATTTCAGGAAAAGCAAAATAAACGAGAGAAATAACACAAAAGCCGTTATGGCGCGTGCTAAGGACTTCGGAAATGGAAAAATTTATGTGAAAATTATACAAAGCAATTCATATAAAGAAAGGAAAGAATCGTTGGATTTGCTGTGTGTGACAGACAGATCAGCTTAACTTTTGGAATTGTATTTTGTTCAACGATGCAGCAGTCAGCTACTAAGCCATGTTAGCAAGGGACTTTTGATTTTTAAGAATGTTAAGTTTTTGGTTTTAAGTATCAAATACAAATAAATTTTAAGTGAGCAACGGATTCAATATGATTTGACTTTTGCTGCTCATTTTGTTTTCAACTGCATCTAGTTTACTGTCAATAGATTTTTGTTTACACCTTGGCCTCAATTTATCTTTCCCAAATAAGTTTTTTAGCCTTGCAACCTTTCTTTTGAAGATCTATTCAACAAACTAAGAAATTCATATAAAAACAAATACTTTTGAATAAACATAATTACAAGGAACATTTTATTTAGCATTCTTCAAATAAAAGCCATTTTTATCCACCGGCATTAGTTTTGGAAATATGTTAACCTAAAAGCGTGTGAATCGCGGTTTTCGAGTTTTTGTAAATCCAAGAATTCAAAAGAACTATTCTTGCTTTTTATAATTTTGATATATTTTATTTTTCCGAAATATCGTAAATTGAAATTCATTATAAAAACTTCCATAAGAATCTATATAAGTTTCAGTATGGCAGAATTAATGACAAATGTGTAATAAATTTCAATTTAAGATATTTCTGAAAAAAAAAATTATATTGATATATTTAAAAAGGGCTTTGAAGAGGAATAGTAGTTCAGTTGAACTTTATTAATAGTTTCATAAAAAAATTACTTTTCATTGTACTATAACCCAAATATCTCGAACAACACAGATTTGCGCAGTTTAAATAAATATTCCGAAGGACTCCATGTACTCTCAACGTGGTGAATGGTCGCCTCGAGTGCACTCATGTAGTTCTCTAGTGTCTAATCAGTTTTTCTCATTTATAATCTATTTCGTCGTTTTTTTAAAGTTTTAAGGGCTACGCATTGGTTATAAAAATTATAATTTCAGTTGCTAACTGTAAAATTCGTAAGAGCCATATATTAACTGGTTTTCAGTTATTTATTTTAAAAATTTGTTGTAAGACATAGAGTTACAGCTTCACAGCATAAAATGACAATAGTGTTTTGGTCATCCCCTGAACTTCGTCATCAAGTACTGAAAGCTTTGGAAGTATAGTTAAGCTTATAACTAGGTAACAAAAGATCAATTAGAACAAAGTTGCAATACAAAAATCTTGTAAGAGATTTACCTGTAAAAACTTCTTAAAATTCTAAGCAAACCTTTAGAAGAACATTCGTTTTATTTTATGTTAATTATTTTGGATGTAACCCATAGACATCTTTGCTTTTAAACTCACCTGAAATCAAAAAACAAAAAATTTAAATTAAGGACACATACACACTTGTTTGTTCTTATAAGAAACTGACGGAATAGATTGGGTGTGTGATTCAGGAAAAAAGAAAAGTTAATAAAAATCATATTTCTTCTAGTGTATTATTTTACGATATATGTGCGCCGAAACCGGCTTGAATTTTTTCAGATTTTATAAATATATCCTGGAGGTCACTCAAACCGTCGCTAGCATTTAAGACTTGTGATAACCTAGTTGTTGTTATCGCAGATGATAAGCGATTAGAGGCTGATTTTATAAACTCTTTATATAATATGTATATGGTCTTTAGATCGATAATTACGAAAATCGATGTCTCAAATTCCTAGAAAATTTGCAACACCACCAAAAATACAACAAACACCACTTCTAGACGTTCGTTTTTACGATAAATTTACCACGTTAAATGCTGGTGATATTTTGAGCAACCTCTAGAAAGTACTAGAGAAGAACGACTTTTACTAATTTTTTTTTGTTTTGCATCACCTTAATATACAGCTTAAGTCTTAAAAATGAATTTAAAAAAGAATACAGTTATATCTTTATTAAAAATTAATTTACTTAAATTAAAAAAAACATTAAATTTTTTCTCGTTGGTTTTTAATTATCTCTTGAAAGACGTGTTTTTCAGAAGCTTACATCCTCATCTAAAAATAATTTTGGCAATTGAAAGGTTCGTCATTTTCTGGAAAGTCGTCAGGTCATATAATACAGAGCAGTAAAACAATACAAGCTGTACCACATGACAGAAAATAATAACGTTATATCAAGGTAATCGACCGAAAATAAAACAAAAACCAATTTTCTGCCAATGTAGTCGTCCATGGAAGTTTCCTTAGCATAAAAGAAAAAAATATAAAAAGGATATAAAGGGCTAAAACCAGGGGCGCCGGACGACTTGTTGCGAGTATTTAGAACTCCACACGAGTGAGACTAACCCATGTGGAAATCAACACGGAAGACTTTGATTCAACACGAGGATTTTTCGTCGTAGACTCACCCGCGTCGATTTTGTTCCGAATTTGGGGTCCATATTCGTTATCTTTTTTTTGTCAAGTCGGCGCTGCAGTTATCGTCGTGGGCACCTTGGTTGAATTTGATGTTTCGATTTGTTTTTTTAATCAAAGCTGCCACGACGACAACCAATATGATAACTAGACAAAAAAAATTTCAAATAAGGACTCTATGTTCGGAATAAAATCAATGTGGGTGAGTGTAAGTTAAAGGCTTCACGCGTTGATATAGGTATCAACCTATCAAGCACTGAATGGTTGATATAGCGCCGTAGCTGAGCGGTAACTTACTGCTTAAGGACAAATCTAATTGCCTTAACTAAAGATGCACTTCTGAACGAAATAAAAGTTTTTTTTTTGTTTACAATAATCACTAAGAACTTTGTTGTAGATATCCTACATAACTTTTTCATAATCATGATCAATCGTCAATTTAAAAATCCCCATCCCCCACTTGCGACTCATCGAATTCCACACCCACTATTACGTTATGACGCCTCTGGCTATAACTTTGTGGTGTACAAGATCACCCAATTTTTTACTAACATTTTTTCCAAAATATAAATAAAAAGTTTGGTACAAATTTTGCTACTGTCTTTGTGAAGTACCACAAGTCATAGAAAACCAATGTATTGCCAACTTGAATAACCGTAACGCAATTTGCTTTTTATGTCGAGAAACTGTACCAGATAATGGCATAGTAAAAGAAATTTTTAATTGCGATAAAAGAAAACCAGACCAATTCTGATGTTAGTGTGAATCGCCCATATTTCTTTAAAATTAAAAATGTAAAAAAATTGCATACTTTATGGTGCAGAAGCTGCAGCATATGAAAGTTAAAGTTTGTTGATGCCACTTTTAACTTTAATATCCTTCTACATTTTTTTATTCTTATCACTGCTACACAGTTATCATCGTTTATCATTTTTGCCTTGGCACTGGTTTCAATTGGAGATTTTTGTTTTTTACTTTGCATATTTAACTTATTTTCGCTTCCGCTCGCAAGGCGAACCAGAGACATTTTCCGTGCAGAAGAAGCAAAAAATGTAATAAAATTAAATCTGTTGATCAAATTCAAATTTAAGTTCATGCAAATAAGATTTGCAACGCGTTGAATATGCAGTTTTTATGTCATCTGACTTTACATCTTTATTTTGCATTTGATTGCAGTTTTTTGCATTTTCCCTTTCTGCAAGTATTTTATAGAACGATAAGAATTCAAATGGGAAATCATTTTACATAACGCTTTAAATGAGTTTGTATTTGTGAAATTTACAATATTGAAGAATTTAAATTTATTTTTTATACTGAAAAAACCTAAATTTATTACTTTAACCTTTGTACGACGGTATAGGTACAATTGAACCTTTAGTGTTTACAAATTGCGATAACTTTTCCAGATCACTAATTTTGTGACATCTCTGCAATTTTTATGTTATTTAAAATTATGAAATTTTATGGATATATCTTTAGCAGATTTTGAGACATGAATAAAGCATTTCTTACACCCATTGCAGGTGGCATAGGTACAATTATTAATAAAGGGTGTTTTTTTTAGAGGTATAGAGCTTCGAATTGAAATAAAACACAAGAAAATCGTTTTAATGTCCATCAATTTGGCTTTATTGGAAGGATAATTTTATGCCATTAATGTTTAAATATGATTTCGGGCATGTGGCCGCCGCGGCTGGCTCGAATAAAGCCAATTCTACAGGTCCAATTTTGAACCACTTTTTCGAGCATATGGGGCCGTATGTCGGCAATAACGCCACGAATGTTGGCTTCCAAGTCCCCTAACGTTTCTGGTTTGTTGGCGTAGACGAGCGACTTCACATATCCCAAAGAAAATAATCCAATGGTGTCAAATCACACGATCTTGGTGGCCAATTGACAGGTCCATTCCGCGAAATTATGCGCTCATCGAATGTTTCCTTCAATAAATCGATTGTGACGTGCGCTGTGTGGCATGTAGCGCCGTCTTGTTGGAACCACAACTCATCCACATTCATGCCATCTAATTCGGGAACAAAATAGTCGGTTATCATGGCTCTATACCGGTCTCCATTAACGGTAACTGACTCTCCAGCATTATTTCGGAAGAAGTATGGCCCAATGACTCCACCAGCCCATAGAGCACACCATACAGTCAGTTTTTGTGGATGTAATGGCGTCTCAAGGGTCTCATGTGGATTCTCTTCACTCCAAATGCGGCAATTTTGCTTGTTGACGTAGCCATTCAACCAAAAATGAGCCTCATCACTGAACAAAATTTTGCGATGAAAATCAGCATCGAGATCAATCTCATTTTCGGCCCATACACCAAAATCACGACGCATTGCATGGTCTCGCGGCTTTAATTCTTGCACAAGCTGGATCTTGTAAGGTCGCAAGCCAAGATCTTTGCGCAAAATCTTCCATAAAGTTGATGGACAAAGCTCCAATTGCTGTGCACGGTGGCGAATCGATTCATTCGGGTCCTCTTCAACATTTTGCTCTACAGCGGCAATTGTTTCTTCGGTGCGCACTGTTCGACGTCTCTGCGGATGCGTTTTATCACATAGAGTAAACGTAGTGCGAAAACGATCCATGGTTAACCGAATTAATTGCTCTGATGGACGATTATGTCGACCATAAAATGGACGGAGCTTGCGGTAAACTTCGCGAACTGAACCATTATTTTCGAAATAAATTTGCACGATTTGCAAGCGTTGTTCTTTTGTCAACCTGTTCATGAAATGGCAAACTAAACTGAACATAAATGACATTAGAGTTGCCAGATTTGACCATAAAATGCCAGTTTTATCTCTATTCCAAAAACAAACCTCTAAAAAAAACACCCTTTACCTTGATATGAATTTGAGTGAAAATTTACATCCTACAGCATTTTGTCATAAAAGTTTAGTCCCTGCTACTTCAAAATCATTCGTAAGAAGTTCGACCTGACACGTAGTTTGTTTTCTTGCAGATGATATAAGATAATAACGCTGTGATATCAATAATATTGAAAAAGTGCAGGAATCGTCGTCCCGCTGAATATTTCCCTTATATTTTGTCGATAGTATCAACATCAATATGTTCCTCGAAAGAAATAAAGACCTTTCTATGAAACTTGACTTATTTTAAAACTAAATCTTTTTAATGACACCGAATTTCAACTCAATAGGGCTTACACTGAAAAAAACTGCAATTGTAAAATATCAAAGTCTTAATATGTAAGGCTATATACATATGTGCATAATAGGTGGGTTTGGCATATCTAACATTGCTAATGTTTGGTCCAGTAAAACAAAGAATCGCTGGTACTAAGTAGTGCCAACATCAAAATATTGCTATGAAAATGGAAAAATCTGCAAATGCTTAGTATGAAACACTTTAAATTTTAGGCTTTATGTGGGCGTTAAAAGTGGGAGCGGCACATCTAACATGGCATGTTTGGTGTTTGCAGTAATAAAACGAAGAATCGGATAATATCAATATCTAAATATTGGTATGAAAATAGAGAAATGTGCAATTCTTAATCATCATACACTTCACTTTATAGACTTTAAATGGGTATAAATAATGGGTGGGAGTGGTAAATCTTATATGTTTAATATTTGGTGCAATAAAACAAAGAATTGTGTGGTATCAATCTTTTTGACCTGTATAGCCATTCTTAGAACACCGATATTTACGTCCATTAATATGCATAGATGTTCTCCATAAAGGGATAGAGGCCTATCTTAAGCCAAACACCTCTTGAAGTAGCAGGGGTTAAACTTTTCTTTGATAAAATGCTACAGGACGTAAGATTTCATTCAAATTCATATCAAGCTTCAATTTTACCTATGCTGCCTGCAAGCGTTGTAAATTTTTACAGTCGTAGAAAGGTTAAGGGACATCACGAACGAAACATTGTGCGGAATAAGAAACAATAGTTGCAAATAAATAAGCTAAAGCAATTTTGTGATAAATGGGATTTGAGGATTAATACCGAGAATTCGATTCATGTTTAGGCTACAAGAGCACTTTGGTAAAAGCGAAAGAAAAATGGAATCTTGATGACAACAATATTGAGGTAGTAATTGAACTTAAGCACCAGAGTTTCTTACTAATTTATAACCAAAGAATTTACCGTGATATGAAAAGCTTAAGTTGCAATTAATTCTATGTGCCAAAGTATTTAGTGTAACTATCAGAAGCTGTTTTTGTTATGCAAACGAAGCGTATGGACATCAATATATGAAGGAAATTAAAAATATTGAAGGACTCAATTTATATAGATTACATTTTCCATTTTTTATAGCAAATACGTGCCAATGATTAATGCTGCAGCATAAAATTTACAATCATTTACATCAGCGATGGGCAAGTACAGGCACTTTTCACCCTCATGGCCCGAGCCGTTATTCGACGCACAAGCAACCAGAAAACAATTCGCAGAATTTCAATGCTATCGATGCACAGCGTTGACTTGAATTCAAACAAAAACAACACACACAGGCATCAGCGACGGCGCCGCATTTTGTCTCGACGAATGCAGCAATTGTTTTTGTTTGTAGTGCAATTTGTTTTTTTTTTTTATGCTGCTGGCGAATGTGGAGGTGAAAGCAAAGAAACTTTAAAATTTAGCTTGTTGTTACTTGATGTTGTTGTTGCGCCCTTTGCTTAACATCCATGCCAACCTTTGATTTACATTATGCCATTATCTATACTGCACTCAAAAGCCGTGGAAGTGAGCTTCGAGAGAATTGATGTTTTGTTTATGTCGTATTCTCGAAATACCTATAAAATTGAGATAGAGAAAATTCTCTTATGAGTTTTTCTGAATGATTGAACTGATATACTGGCATTTGGCGTAGTTAATCAGACGCGTAACTTCTTGAGCTATCAGATGCCTTAAGAATCACGAATCTGCATATATTTGAGAAACAGCTTTGCGCTTCTGAAATTACACTGCTTACACATTTAAATAGTGCAGAAATTAGCAAAATGTATTAAAAACAAATCTTTACTTTATATTCAACTTTGTAGTTTTTTCTCAAGTGCCAATAGAAATAACGTTAGCGTTAAATCTTTTACCCAAACTGCAATAATGTCAAGCGTTGTGAAAATGTTAACAACGTTTGGAAATATAAAATTCAAAGGAAACAAAAGAATCCTTATAAGAACTAGCGATGCTCTTAACACTGCCAATAACTAAATAAGGAAAACCTTTCTCTATAGTGTACCTGTGTGTGTTGGTAAACATACCCAGCAGGCAATTGAACAAGGCCTTCCCCGCAGAAGGCCTGCTAGCACTTCTCCAATTGTAAGAGGCCTTCTCAAAACTAAATTTTAATGCAAATAAAAACATGAATGCTGATTTTTTTTTTTATTATTATGATTTTTGTTTTTATTTGCAATCTGTCAATATTAACAATATGAAAATTTTATAAGTAGTGAAATTTTAATTAGCAGAATAGTTACACTCCATTGAGCGTTTAGTCATGAAATGCTGTTATGTACTGCTATAAGGCCTTCCCGTAGCAGCAGGGCTATAAGGCCTTCCCACAGCAGCAGTGCCATAAGGCCTCATAATAGAAGGCAAAAACGAAGGACTTCATGTATTTTTTTATTTCATGTATTGCAATTTTTTATGATTCGACATTACTTTTTTGTCATTGCATTGTACTTATACGACATCAAAAGTTGATACATAGTTAGAAAAATGGAACGGTGTGCTTGTTGCTAGGTTGGTCTTCTGTTTCATGTTATGTCAAAGTAGTAGAGTGTTGTGTATTCAATGTGAAATTATAAATTAAGAAAACGTCACAAAAAATAAACATTAAAAATATCAACGCAAGGGAATTTGACGTGGATAAATAAAAAACTTAACTAAGAGTCCGACGACGTATTAAGATTTAATTTTTTCAAAGTAATTCTGTGACCCCTTCTACGGTAAGCGCTCTTAGAAGGGCTTTGACGCAAGCGATGTAGGAAACCCTGCTTGAAGAGTATTTCTGGCAGGCCTGCTAAAGAAGGCCTGTTTTATCGGGACGTTTCATATAAAATAGAAAGTAAGTATGAAAGGAGGTGGCAGGAGTGCTAGAAGGCCTGCAAGCTCCTTCCCTTGCCTACTGGGTAGGAACTCAATTACAACGACACACACACACACGTAAGTAAACTATTACGAAAGTTAAAAAAATCCTGTCAAGCGGAAGTTTGTTGTAAACAAAGCGAGTATTTATTACTCTTTGAGGACTATACGAATATAAGGAATAATCGTTTTCATTTAACTACCTAACTACTTCAGCTCGATGAGTATTTTTTTATTTTTTCTTTGCCTCTGATGTTGAAATATAAATGGGATAACGTTCTAAATTGGTTGTCTTAGACAGTGGCAACCACTTCCAATTTAATTATTTTTTCGAATTATGGAATTAACGCACTTAAAAAGGGCTTGCAAGTTGACGCTTTATACACAGATTTTTCAAAGGCTTTCGACAGCGTGAAACATCCGATATTGTTATGTAAACTTGAAAAATTAATCATTCACTCTCAACTTTTAAGATGGATTGCCTCATACCTCTCTGATAGGACACTAACTGTCAAAATTGGTGTACATTATTCCAGACCTATTAAGCTTAAGTCCGGTGTCCCTCAGGGGAGTCATTTAGGACCTTTACTTTTCAACTTATTCATAAATGACGTTGCTCAGATATTCAAATTTGGTAAATGCCTTCTATATGCTGATGATTTGAAAAGTTTTCATGAGGTCAAAGATCGTAGCGACTGCGAAAAGCTTCAGGACGATATTTCTTATCTGCTTTACTGGTGTAAAATTAACCAGCTGTCTTTGAATTTTGAAAAATGTAAAATTATAACGTTTTCGCGTAAAGTTTCTCGTATTGTTTACGATTATAATTATAGCGCTAACAATACATTTTCCAAAAGTACATCAATTTAAAGACCATGGAGTATACTTTGACGAAAAGCTCTCATTTGACGTACATTTGGAGCATATAATTTCAAAAGCGAATTCTCAATTTGGATTTTTAAAAAGAAACTCGAGAGAATTTTTTGATCCTTTTACGTCTAGAACTATCTTTTTTAGCATAGCAAGATCTCTTCTAGAGTACGCTAGCTTACTCGATTTGCCTTGAGACGACTGTGTTATATTATTAAGCCTCAGCAGCTTGGCCAATAGACGAAGAGTTACTAATATTATGTTCATTAAGGACATTATCGATGGAAGACTAAATTCGCCTGACTTACTTGCGCTAATTCCATTCAATGTCTCAGCTCGTAATCTTAGAGAGTCAAATATATTCTACATTCCGTATCACAGAACTAATTATGGTTCTAATGAACCTATTTCTAGATGCTTGTCTAATTGTAACGCATTCGCTAACCAATTGGACTTCAGCTTAAATAGGATTGGTTTCAAAAAATGTAGATGAGTTAAATAAATAAATAAATAGAATATGTTATAGTTGATGTTTTTGTTTCTCTGTACTTGTGTGGTTGGATTTTCCCCTTCCTATAATTTCACAAATGGGAACTTTCTGAGGCTGACAATAAAGCGATGGACTGTTTGGTTATTTTATCCTTTGTCCCTTTCAACTTCATAGTTCACAATTTTTAATTTAAAGTTTCTTTAATTGATGTCTCTAAATTACGAATGCTCGAAATTACACTACTCTAAATAACGAATTAAATTCAATAAGTTTTTTTTTTTCCTAGAAATAACTGTTATTTAACATAAGTCCTTCGACTCTTTTTTTGTAACGTTTTCGTGTACTTTGTGAGTATTATTTAATTGATGGTGCTAGTGCGTAAATAAAAGTCAGTTTCCTTAGTAAAAAAAGAAACACTTCGATGTAACGAATTTTACGATATTACAGCTGACCCGTGATTTAATTAGTTCATTATATAGGACGTCTACTGTAATGTTAATATAGGGTGTTTTTTTTAGAGGTATAGAGCTTCGAATTGAAATAAAACACAAGAAAATCGTTTTAATGTCCATCAATTTGGAAGGATAATTTTATGCCATTAATGTTTAAATATGATTTCGGGCATGTGGTCGCCGCGGCTGGCTCGAATAAAGCCAATTCTACAGGTCCAATTTTGAACCACTTTTTCGAGCATATGGGGCCGTATGTCGGCAATAACGACACGAATGTTGGCTTCCAAGTCCCCTAACGTTTCTGGTTTGTTGGCGTAGACGAGCGACTTCACATATCCCAAAGAAAATGATCCAATGGTGTCAAATCACACGATCTTGGTGGAAAATTGACAGGTCCATTCCGCGAAATTATGCGCTCATCGAATGTTTCCTTCAATAAATCGTTTGTGACGTGCGCTGTGTGGCATGTAGCGCCGTCTTGTTGGAACCACAACTCATCCACATTCATGCCATCCAATTCGGGAACAAAATAGTCGGTTATCATGGCTCTATACCGGTCTCCATTAACGGTAACTGACTCTCCAGCATTATTTCGGAAGAAGTATGGCCCAATGACTCCACCAGCCCATAGAGCACACCATACAGTCAGTTTTTGTGGATGTAATGGCGTCTCAAGGGTCTCATGTGGATTCTCTTCACTCCAAATGCGGCAATTTTGCTTGTTGACGTATCCATTCAACCAAAAATGAGCCTCATCACTGAACAAAATTTTGCGATGAAAATCAGCATCGAGATCAATCTCATTTTCGGCCCATACACCAAAATCACGACGCATTGCATGGTCTCGCGGCTTTAATTCTTGCACAAGCTGGATCTTGTAAGGTCGCAAGCCAAGATCTTTGCGCAAAATCTTCCATAAAGTTGATGGACAAAGCTCCAATTGCTGTGCACGGTGGCGAATCGATTCATTCGGGTCCTCTTCAACATTTTGCTCTACAGCGGCAATTGTTTCTTCGGTGCGCACTGTTCGACGTCTCTGCGGCTGCGTATTATCACATAGAAAAATTAATTGCTTTGATGGACGATTATGTCGACCATAAAATGGACGGAGCTTGCGGTAAACTTCGCGAACTGAACCATTATTTTCGAAATAAATTTGCACGATTTGCAAGCGTTGTTCTTTTTGTCAACCTGTTCATGATGAAATGGCAAACCAAATTGAACATAAATGACATTAGAATTGCCAGATTTGACCATAAAATGCCAGTTTTATCTCTATTCGAAAAACAAACCTCTAAAAAAAACACCCTTTACTTAAATGAACTCAATTTTAGTCACATATAAAAAATTGCATTTGTTGAACAATCCTTTATAAAATACTATATATGCCTCAACAAATACAATATGTGTTTTTATTTAAGTTGGATTAAATAACTTAAAACTATTTTTATTGATATTTTATCTTAATGGGAGTGAATAAACTATGTTTTTGGTTTTTCCATTTGGTTTCTAAAATAACAATTTATTTGGTGGGAATCATTAGAATGCGTGAAATCATCACTTTTGAATGAGTTTAGTTTGGTTCATGCCTTCTATATATGTACCGAGTCTCATTCATTTGCGTCAAATAGTTGCACAGATATAAAAAAAATTGGTATTTTCTCATTTTGGAGGCGTGTTATCACCCATTTTTTCAATGAATCTTTCTCTTGCTTCCTACATACGCATCAAGTTTTATTTATATGCGTCTCATAGTTAATGATATACGATGAATTTAATTCATATTTTATGTGGGAGGGCGCGGCATTGCCCACTTTTGCCAAACCAAATTAAGCTTAGCACATTTTACAAATAATAATACACACATCAAATCTTATTCATCTGTGTCAAATAGTTGCAGAGATCTAAGAAAGTTGATTTTTTTCTCATATAGAGCGTGCCACCGCCCAATTTTTCATTAAATCTTATCTCTGTATCTATTTTTATGTATGTACGAAGTTTCATTTATCTGCATCATATAGTTGATACGATATGAAAAATTTTATTTTAATTTTATATGGGGAGCGTGACATCGCCCATTTTATCCAAACCAAACTATGCTACGAACATTTTCCATACCATGAGGAACATATGTGCCAAATCTTTCGGTGAACGGTTGAAGTACATAAGCCACAAACATACATATATACATACATGCCGCATTAAGCTTTATATATAGATATAGTTTCATGAACACAAAGTGATTGAAGCATTAAACTTTAACTAACGAAAAACTTTTTCTAAAAAATTAAACATAGTTTCAACATGAGCATCTTTCATGTATATACTCGATGGCTTCATTTATTTGGCAAACAAAAGTTTATAAAAAGTTTAGCTGCATTTGGAAAAAAGGAACATTTAAAACGAAAACATGTTTTCAGAAGAATTTGTTAAAATAAAATTTAAGCAATAGAGCGTTTCCGTTAACACTTAGAAAACGATATCATAAACATTTTACGACTATATCTCGCAGCAAACTGAAAGTGTCAATGATCACGTGAACATTTGCGGCTTTTTGCGAAATTTTTGAATTCCTACCAGGCTCCTGGCTTTGACATGACATTCTCGGCCAGCTCGGGTCAACCGCGGTCGCTTGGTAGCCCTGACATTCATTCAACTAAACTTTCAAAATTAGAACTGTTATTTTAAACTTTGTAGTACACACATTTTTTTGAGGCCTGTTTATTTTTGAAAATCTTTGAACGCATATGATTGTTCATTGCAATGGTATGGAATCTGAAAAATTAAAAAAATTCAATGTGGTTTTGCGCTAAATTTTGTGTTAACTTAAGGCATATTTGCATGCATATTTTGTACTTTTTTCGAGAATACTTAAGCGCTTAAAATCTGTTTTTTTTGAGCTTGTTTTCTAGGCCTTGCTCATCAAAATCAAAAATAAGTATTAATAAGTTAAACAGAATTGGGGCGGTCGACGGAAATACCGTCAGCCGCTACCGCTGACGGTGGAACTAGATTTAATGCCAATTTAATAATTGAAGTTTGTAGCGTCAATTTTCATTCTATGAAAAGTGATTCTAATTGAGTTTGCGTGGTGCTTCTTTTGGAGTGCAACTCGACAACCAATTGTGCTATGGAAACACTGTCAGCTTGTCAATGTTTAGCGCACGATTTGACATTTACATTAGGCAGGAAATAATAGCACGAAAATCGCGGCTTCATTGATAGTAGGTAAAAATCTGAGGATTCTTAAGTTCAGTAGAGCGACCAATTAATTTAACTATATTTCGTTAAAATATATATTTTTAAAAAACAAAAAAACCCGATAAAAACCCAATATGAAGGATGAGCAAATTGGATTTTTGCTCACCGGTATATCACTGCCTTCATGTATAATTTTACTTATTGAAAAAGTATTTATATATTATTGACTTATTGTAAACTTCTTGTGAACTACAACACAGGACACAATTCAGAATACTTACATGTTTCAAAGCACAAGTTTTTAAATCACATTTCAGTCATTAGGCAGATCAATAAATGATAATATTGTAACTGTTTTTCAGTGCAATCAGTTTTAGATCACTGGGTGTGTCGAAATGTGGATTTTGGATTTTTTTTTTCAGCTAATATTTAGTATTACTTTTAATCACTATTTGGTCATAAATAGTAGAAAAAAATGAGTCGATTAAAAAACAAAATAAGATCATCTAGCTAGCTGGGATTACTTTTCTGTTGCTTGAGTTGTGTAACATATGTATGACATCAAATATAAATACGCTTTTCTTTGAAAAAAATATCAGATATAATTAAATAAAACAAAACTAAATTTTTTATTCCACAAAATTTAGTTTGTTGCCTTCTAACAATAAATATTAAATATCATTTAAGCGCTTGCTTGAGAATCTCCGTCGGCTAAATGGCCAAATTTTTGGAAGAAAAACTAATGGACTATACAATAATAAACTATCGCACAAAGTCGCTTTAATTGAAATACGACTTTTGAGATAATCTGATTTTCTGGTTTGGAACTCCGTGCTATTAAGGATACGGTCCCTAAGCACACAATTTTTCAAACAATTTGTATATATTTTAAAAGTTATTTTAAAAAAGCATTTGTTGATTCATTTATGTTAAATTGGGAACTAAAATTTGGTGTTATATTGTTGTTATTTCTAACATATTTTTATTAAAATTTATATATAAAAAGACGTGTGCTTACATAAAAGAAAATAATTTCTTATTCTTTAATTATCTTGAGTTAGGTATTTTATTCAAAATAAAATTGATTCAAAACTGATAACCTCAACAAGTGGTATACACATATATGTGTGCCACAACTCTTTATAGACAGTAAATAGATTCCTTTCACAAATTTTATAACACAAAAACAAATTTGAAACGGATATTGGAGGCTTGATAGTAATAATATCTTAATTTGAGTATAACTCTAGTAATGCTAATATTTCTTAAGACCACATAAGGACTGTCTCAGAAAAAACTTACGTTTTTTATTTTTTGTATTATGCTCTACCTGATTATCTTATAGGTCTAAAAATACACAATATTTGTTCTATATAAAGTGACGTTTAATATGATGTATAACACTTGAAGATAACACTTCTAACGACAAAGATATCTAACAAGCAACAAAATGTCCGCAAACTGATTTTGTCCACATACCTCCAAAATCCAGAATTAAAATATTCAGCTATAGCAAAAATAGTAGGTGCATCAGAAAAATCTGTCTTTGCGGTTATTTTTAACTATTTATAAGAAGGAGGTATCTGTTTCACGAAAAAAAGGTTCAGGCAGAAAACCAGCATTTTTTAATCCAAAGGTAGCGACGAAGGTAAAGTGCCTTTTTAAGCAAAATCCCAACACCTCAGTGCGAGATATGGCGGCTAGAGCAGGTACATCAAAATCTACTGTACAAAAGATCAAGAAGAAAAGTAAGCTAAAGACATAAAGAGTTCAAAAAGTACATGGTTTGACAGGCATCTTAGGCCTCAGAAGCAGCTTCTTTGTTACGCAAGGCACAATCAATTCCAAAGCTTATATAGACGAGTGCCTCGAAAAACGTCTTCTACCATTTATTTGTGCACATGTGGGTACCGTGATGTCCTGGCCAGATTTAGCAACGTCTCATTACTCTGAAGTTACGATGGAATGGTATGCAAGTAAAAAGATCAGTTTCGTACCAAAAATAGCTAATCCGCCCAACTGCCCAGAGCTTCGCCCAATTGAAAGATATCGGGCTCTAATGAAAAGAGATTTTCGAAGGAGTGGTAAGAATGCAAAAAAATCACAAGACATCAGACTTAAGTGGAAAAAATCGTACCATACTATCGATGAAACGACTGGACAAAATTTAATGAAGGGCCTTACGAAAAATGTAAGAAATTTTTATAAAAAAAAAAATTGTTACTTAGTTTTTAGATATTTATATTCTGAACACTAGCCATTATTGATAAAAAACGAAAACAGACCAAAAAAATAACTGGGTATTTTTTTAAACCTAAAAAGCAAATCGTAAGTTTTTTCTTGGACAGTCCTTATATGGTAAGACGCAAAGTACAATGTGAACGTGATAACGTTATATGGTTGTTTCACTTTTTCATGCTTTGAAGTGTACTTAGCTATATAGTTATTTTCAGTTATAAATTGGGAAGCACGAAATAACACAAAGAAGTTATGAAAATGTCCGCGGTAGTTGGGTACGTAGATAAAATGAAACAATTATTCGGAATCTGATGAACGTAATAAAAATTTATATTTCGCCTTCTACAATCGCAGCATACTTTTTTCTATAATTCATATGCAACAGCTCCCAAAAAAAACTATTCCTTAACATGAGCAAGGACTCGCGCGCGATCGAAACTATCGTCTCAATGATTGCAAAATGTCATTTCCGCAATTAAAATGTTTGCTGGGAAATATTGCATGTTGCAGCGCCCATTTAAAATTCTTTACGTCAACATCAAATTCGTGGCAGCACTGGCTCATTAATTAACAGAAAGAAAAACAAACAAACAGACAGACGAACAACTAAACAAACAACAAGAAAAATAACAACAAAGAAAAACCCTGAAAATGCACGCAACCACGAGATAAAAAAACCACGCAACAACGAATGATTTACAGCACCTAATGTGGCAGTAGCGAACGCAAACATTGTAGTTGTTGTTGTTGTTTTCTACGCCACATCAGGTGCCATGGACCATACTCTGTAGCTTAAATGCTAACTTGTGCAGTAGCAGCATCGAGTCTATCAGGTGGTTGCCACTGCGCATGCGGTATGCAACATAACCGCAAACAAAGACTGCACGACTGCAGTCACAATGTGGATTCTACGAGAGAGATTCTCAATTAAGGGAATGCAAATTGTGGAGAGAGCTTAATCGCTGATAAGAAAGTTTTACAAATTTGCTTTGAAGCTTTGCGAAAAGCTCATTGGCTATAAACAAAATATGGAGTAGATATAAAAAACAATATTCCAGGCTTTCTGTGCCAAAGAGTGAACGATGAAAAAGTAGACAAGTCCCAAAGTCAAGGCCGTATTCAGGATTTTATTTCGGGGGGAGGTTGTGGATTTGAGATTTTTTCTACGTAGTGAATATTCTTTGCAAAATCGTTTCTATATAGTGTCCGTCAAAATATTTCGGGGGGGGGGGGGAAGGTAGGGTTTCTATCCCCTAGCATCCCCCCCTAGATACGGCCCTGCCAAAGTATTTCTTTTTATGGAAATTTTTGACGAAATTTAACTCTTTTAACTCATTGATTTGACCAAAGACAAGAATTTAGATATTTAAGAACGAGATTCTTGTTTGGAACTTATTGGATCGTAAGGCTTCCTGTGTCCAAAAGTATAACCTATGGTTACAGATTACACAGGAGACTTTTTTAGAAATTGCACAGGGCATTTTTTTTTAAATAACATAAGGAAACAAAATGCACCACAGCAGAATATAAGAACAGATTCTACTTTTTTGTTTGACCGTACGTTTTACTTTATAGCACAGGAAGCTTTACGATCCACTACGTTCCAAGCACGGAATATCGTTCTTTATATTTACACCTTTGACTGGAGATATAAATCAATGGTTATTGACATTACTTGGTAAGTTATTAAATAGGTTTGCGTACCAGCTGACTTCAACAAAAGAGCTTAATTCAAACTATAAAAATATTTGTACGTTTCACAGAGGCAGACATAAGCTTTCATCAAGCGGTTACACTATTAAATCTTATTAAATTACGGACCATAAGGGCGGAAAGTGCCTCTACGTACACATTGCTGTTTTATATTCTAAAATTTAGATAAAAGATGAGCAAAATTTTTAGAAACATGAGCTACTTTCAACAAAAGCAAAAAAACATCAACTAGTACAACAACAACTAAGCTCCAACATAAATTTGATCTCGATAGCAAAAAACAAAATCAGCAATAAACTAAAAGCCCATTCCAAGTATCAAACAGGAACAACATGAGTGTAGAAATAAAAGTACACTGATCAAACGAAACAAGAGAAAATTCCTTAAAAATCTTATAATTGAAACCATATTCCGCGAAGACGGCAAAGCATTATTTTTTTTTGAAATTATAATTAATTTAATTAAAAATACTTCCGGCTAGAAAAACCTTGTCATACCGGGCTCATTTTATACGTATGATTTTTTACATTCAATTTTCATTAGAATTTTTGAAATCGGCGAAGATGGCCGATGGTTTATTTCACCGGCTCTCCGGCTAATAGGAGTGTCACTTTCACATCAAGTTACGGTGATAGGCTTTTTGTAGCTGGGTTCGTAGACGTCTTGGTACTAATCAGTCGCCTTTAATTTGGTCTACAAAAGCAAAAATCATGCACTTACCACGAATAAATACCTCAAAAGGTGTAACTTAGGATCAGGACAATAGTAAAAATGTAATGAAAGCTGCATGTTAAGGTCTATCGTAAGATATGTTCTGAATAGTGAAAAATGTGCGATATATTAAGTTAGTGTGGGAACATATTTTGAACCGCAGATTCCTCTTACTAAACATAGGGTTTCTGCCAAAACAGATTTTACTAAAAAAAAAATCTCTTTTAAAGGTAGTTTAATTTGCTTTACCGTTTTGTGCCTGTGACTGTGATATTTCTTAGCTGCTATTAAAACCGGCAGACGAGGGGAAGCAACATTTTTTAATTTAATGTCGTATCTAAGGGAATGCCTTTTATGCGGAATGCATTTAAATGCAGCCAATAATGCAAAGACAACAACATTTAATAAAAATCCTCGGAGACAGCTAAAAAGGAATAAAATGATAAACGAATGAGTAAAACAGCCAAACACTGCGACAGACTCACAAGAAGAAACAGCAAACGAAATAAATAGCAGCAATTTTCAATGTTAAAACAATTTGAATCCACTTGGAAAAAGAAAACAGAAAAAAAAATATCATGAAATGCAGAAAAGCAACAACATTACCATCACACTACTGTAAGGACTTTCAAGGTAGCCACAAACGAATCAATGAAGGACAACAAAGAAAGAACACAATAAGACACCAAATAGTCATACAAAAGGAAGAAAGTACTTATGTGTAGAAGCATTAAAGTTTTACGCGTTGCAGAACGTAAGACTCAGAGGAAAAAAGCTGCAAGCAAACTAAGTCGTACAGCATGCTGCATTTTATATCGAAAAATTAAAAAAAAAAACAATTGATATGCAAAATAAAGAGAGAAAAAAAACGAGGAGAAAGGGCGGTAGCTATACGACTGGGAACACTTGAATACATGACACAATTTAAGTCGCTTGTTGTGCGTGAAGCTGATAAAGCGGTAGTTTGTACGTGTATAATAGGTTAATACATTAGCAATTCAGGGGGAAAATGCTGAACAGAAAGACGGTCTTTTGGGTTGAAATGGGCTCTTCTATACATTTCCTTAATAATGTCAACAACGGCCTTCATCTAAACGCACATTTAACGTTGAAACAGTGATCATTTAACATAGCAACAACTAAAAAGACACAAAGTCTATTGCAGGATATCAATGCTGAAAGCCTGTGCCGTCCTATTTCAACCAGATGGGTTCTACTATTTCCCAAGTTGACCCCTGAATCTTGAATTGAATATACTGAGTCGTTTGATTTCTAGCTTAGGAATTTAATTCTAGAGATTTTGTGACAACTTGACCATGCGATACATTTGTCTTTTTGTGGGCAATAAAAGTAACAAAAACTTTTTTCGTTCCACCCTGACCAGATGTGTTTTTTTTAGATACATGTTGACCCTTGAACTCATCTTCTGTTAGCTTTTCTTTCTTAAATAGTATGTCATTTCAAGGCCACTAATAAGTTTAGGAAGCCTGATACCAGAGCTTGAATGGCAGTCAGACAATCTGAATAAATGTTTCTCTTTGACACAACATTTCCGCTTAAACAGGATGCTACTTTTTCTATAGCTATATCCTCAGAATGAAAAACAATAAAATAGTCCAGCAACCACGCTGTGATTATTATCTGCAGTTCTTTACTGCAAAACCATAATTTTTCTGTCAGTTTTGTTTGAAGTCATTCGTGCATAAATTAAGGCAGCTCCTTTTTTTCCGTGATTCATCTATCAGTAATTTCCAAATTATTTGCAAGATTATCTCGTGAATGAGATAAGCCGAGAAGTATAGTCCAAATTATGACAAGGTATGGTAAGGAGCATAACTTACTAATCTGTACTGTTTTGGCTAAGCGAAAATTTTCGAAGTCGAATAGAAATGTAAGTCGATATCTGTTTATCTACATATGTAATGCATATGGAAACTAGTTCTTGTACCTTGTTTGAGCCAGGCGGTGCCATGACATAGTCCCCACGGAAATATTTTCGGTCCTCATTTACGAAGTTGGCATTATGTCCGTTGGGATTATATCCATTAACCGAGCCAGGCCACCAACACATCTCCTAAGAATATCGGTTGGCAATATATGTTCTGCTCGTGAATAATAGGAAGTGATTACCAACCTTTTATGTCAAGGGTTTTCTTTGTTCGCTCTTTAGCATTAAGATTCCAACGTAGTTCCCCATCAAACGCAATCAAAGGAAATTGCATTGTTCTTACAATAAATCTAGAGGCATTAATTCAATGTATGAAATATCGTGACTTTAAAAAATTATAACGATTTCAGTTTTGTTGTGCTTAACACCTAAACCTCAATGTCCTAATGAACTTCACACTATGCAGTAGAAAATTTACTACAAGCACGACATTTTCAACATAGAGGATCGACTTACATCCAATCTTCTCCAGGGACATAAAGATCATAAGTATATGTACCACATTTTACAGAAAGAGCGAGAGCACACCATTTTTCGGGGTTCTTGGAGTTACCAAGTTCTGAAGTTAAAGTTCTATTGACAGTATTTTTTCAATCAATTCAATACTGGAAGGTTCAACGTCCAGACTCTGTATTGCTGTAAATAAGAATCCAAGTCTTACGTTATAATCGAAATCATTAACTGCAAAAGATTTTTTTTGTGAGAGCTACATGTGGCGGCTTGAAAACTATCATGAAATCAGTTCGAAACTTCAAATAGACTTAATACAGCGCAAAGTACTTCCAAAACAATATGCTCATGTTGTCAAAAAAAAATGACTCTCTTTCATGGATATTGACTTGATGATGTTACATCATGTTTGGATAACATTAGTACTTACAAATATGTATGCAACCACAAATAAACTAATAATGTTTTTTTTTTATTAATTTTATGTGCTTTTACCATTCCTTTTACTTTTTCCAAAAATTGATTTTAGTCCTTATGTTGTCATTTTCAATTTGAGTTAAAAGGACTGAATTTACGTGATTATTTGCACATGATGTAGCTGACACAACGATTTCATTTTATTCTCAATTTGTATTTTATTTTTGTATTCCTATATCAACTTGTAAATTTATTCCGACAGTTCTCATGGGATGTACTTCATTTCGTGGGCTTTTCTTTAGAAGACAAAATTTAATCCTCATTCTTTCTTCAGATTTTAATTTTTGCTTTAACAAATAAGTTGTAAATTAAAGGATTTTTGTTTTGTAATGAGACCTCTTTAAGTTCTATACTCATTCAGTATTGGCACGTTCGTCAAACAGTCTGGGGTCCTTTCATGTGTGTGGTCTGTGTAATTAATAGGACGATATGTCAGCTTCATAATGTCTGGCAGTCTTGGTTTTTGTCAACGACTACGAAGCTCAAAATCTTTCTGTTAACTGAAACCAGTCCTTTTGTACACTTCTGAAACCTGGATCTTCAAGAGCACTCTGCTACATAATGTACAAAGTGCTCACCGACAATTGGCGATATCCATTGAAATCAAACGGCGAAATCGTTAATGTATTGGACACATGTTGCATAAATCAACAGCAGTCTGTCGGCAATCTTTGGAGAGTAAACCTAAGGTTAGCAGAAAACTCCACCGTCCCAAATTATCGGAGAAAAGAGCGCTAGAGTAAACATGAAAATCGGGTTAAATATTGAAATGAAGCACTAGCTACTCATTGTGCTTGACGATAGAGTTTTATGGAGGCCATATGCTCGACAAGGAAAAAAGGACACAAGAGAAGGGAGTATATTTGATCAATTTCAAACAAATGCTCACCCAAAACAGACACTCTCTTTCGTATTACTTTTTTGAAATATCTACATTGAAAGGTTACCAATGTCTGTTCCATGGAATTGCCAATGTTTAAGAGAATTGTTTTTGACATAACTTATAATCTATTTTGTGTGCACCATCACACATTCAGCAAATGCATAACTGTAAAAATCACCTGTTGAAAGTCATTAAACATTAAAAATATTTGTTTTTTTCTTTTGCTACTGGTTGCAGCTCGGTCGTTGCAAAAGTTTTTTATAAAATTAGTTATTCTGCTTGCGGTATCTAAAACTTTGCTGCCTCTGTTTGCGTTTGATGACACCCATGGCATTGCAATTTAATGCAAACAAATGTGCTACGAAATGTTGCAAAATATAAACTTTGGTGCAAATTTTGTGTTTTGTTTGCATCTGTTTTTGCCTTTCATCTCAGCAAAAACATAAATACAATTGTATCTACAATGTACATACATGTACGAGTATCTTTTTATACCTACCACATCTGGCAACAAAGTGTAAGGCTGCTGCAAACAGTAGCATTTATTCATTAAAAAATCCGTAAAAATTTCAAGATTTATCAAGTGGGTACTCCTACACAAATTGTATAAAAATTAAAAATTTTTTGTCTCAAATTGTACAAAATAATGGCATCTCTCGCACTGATCAGGCGAAAACACTCATATGAAAATATAATATTAATATAATTTCAGGAGTTCTTGTGAAGTTTCACAACGGTAGAAAATGTAGTTTTGAAAATGAAATGGATACTCGTGTACCACGTCATACACAGAAAAGTTAACTTGTCAGGCGGAGGTCAAATGGAAAAGTTAAATAGAAAGTTCAGAAAATAAATTTTTTAACATGTACTATCAGTTGGTCTATATATTTGCGAGTATGTCTGCCTAACTATCTATCTCTCTGCCAGTTTGTATGTCTGCGTCCGTTAACGATTAAACGAAAAGAGATAATTTCATCAAATTTGATACACTGCCAACAACTTCAATTTCAGTAATTCAAAACTGGTAGATTTGGTTCACGGACATGCCTACCACCCAAAAAAATAATACATTTAAAACACGATACTGACACAATTCGAGATAGCTTCGAAACACAGTCGTGGCATCTCCCATACTAACAAAAACTTTTAAAAACTATACTGAGAAATATTCCATTCCAAATTTCAAACAAGGGTAGATCAATAAGGGTAAGTACAAAATTATTGTGTTGGAACGCTTTTGATTTCTATATTGAAAAATGCTAAGCAAGCCAAACAAGCCACATTTTTATCATTGTGGATTCTTTTTATACGCGCTAGGCATGAGATTTGTGCCATTGATATTGTTACATCGTTCGGAAAAAAACAATAAAACAGAAGCAAGCGAAGAAGGAAACAACAATGCGCGCTTCGAGGACAGCTGCTCTATTTAGCTTCGTTTGATCAGTGTACTTTAATTTCTACACTCATGTTGTTTTTGCTTAATTCTTGGAATTGGCTTTTGGTTTATTGCATCATTTTTTTTGGCTATCGAGATTGAATTCATGGAGAGGTTTTTTCTGTTGTTGTAATTGTTGTTTTTGCTGCTTTTGTTGTAAGTAGTTCCTGTATCCAAAATTTTGCCTATGTATGGCATAGACCTTATTTTTAAAATACATCGCATGATCTCGGTGGCTAATTGACATTGCTGTTTCACGATATAATACGATACTGGGAAATATTTATTGAATTGGCTGTGTAGCATATGGCACCATATCATCCAGTCGTTTTACGATAGCCTTCACAATTCACAGTATCTACCAATCTCAAAAACAATAACACAATAACTACACCAAACAGATGCATTGGATTCTTGGCTCTCTCTCTTGCAACTTTATCGGTCCAAATGCAACAAATTTGCTTATTTGCATATACATTGAAATGAAAATTGGCCTCGTCACTGAAGATGGTTTTTTTTTTGAAAACTCGCAATCTAGTTGCATTTGCTCCTGCAACCTATCAGCGAACGTATGGCGCTTGAAATGGTCTGTAGGCTTCTGAATTTTGAAAGCGTGCGTTCTTAAATCTTTTACTAAGATTTGACGTAATGTGGTTCTTGAGATGTTTAATTTCAGATTTCACATTAACTATCGACAGGGTTGACAAGTTGACAAGAAGCAATCTCCGGCATTTTCAAAATAAAAAGGTTTTTCTCTCAAATGGCAAAAAGCCACAAATTTCTCTTGTGTTTGGTATAGGAAAAACTTAACCTTTCGGTTTTGCGCGTTCAAAAATACGTTGACACCCAATCACGGCCATTCTAGAAAATTTTGTATTCCTGCCAGGTCACCAGTTGCTCTGATTTAAAATTTCGGATTTGGCTCGGCCAATCCCGGTTACCTGGCTACCGACTCAGTTTCTTTACAGTTCGCACACCACGTGGCATGTTTTTCTTAACGGCAATTTTCATAGTTTTAGACGTTGTGCCACCATGTATCTATACATGACTTACATAATTTGTCAAGGACTGAAGATGACCGATGCCAATATGCAACATTTCTTTTTTTACATTTAGATTTTATTCACCACATTTCATTGGCCACCCTCTACTAGGAATGATTCACACAAACACTAGACAAAAACTTTTCACAATATTGACGGATTTCTTATTAAATTAATTCTGAAATTTAATGAAACAAAGGAGAAATAGATGCTGTCATATACAGCACAGCAAAGCTACTCTACTGCGCTCTTTCCATAATAACCGCTGAGAAGTACCCAATTAATAATAATTTAAGTGTCTTACATAGTTGTTTCCTGCTAATGTTGTTTGTAGCATTTAATTTTTGGCAAGGCCAAAAGTATCACCCTTGTTTAAATAAGTCCCACATTATTCATACGACATCAAAAATTAATAGAAAATTTGTACAAGAAAGTTTTTCTTTGGTTAGACAACTCCACCATTCGTCAACCACTCCACTTACTTTAGTGTGGCCTACTATACAATAAATGCATCAAAGCAATCTTGCAGCATTTTACAATTCGCTGAACAAACGTGTTAAGTTTCGTATTACGATTTAATGTACACACATCCTCAGTTAGGATTAAGTTTTTTTTTTTTTTGAGTTTTTGAATACCTAATATCAAATGAGTGAGTACAGCGTTCCCTTACAATTCAAAACGTTTCCGCACTAAAACGTGCGTATCAGTAGAAACCTCACAACAATCCATGCTGACAATGTAAAGAAAAAGTCGTTTGCCGCTTACGCGTTAAGTCCAGTGACGTTGATTGTATTCACAACTTAACAAAATCCACAGAAAAGCATTTCTTTCGGATTGAGAGAAAAAAATGAATAAAGTGTTGTATACACTTAGGCGCAAAAGATCACATCCTGCATAAATGACACAAAGATAACTGGGCACAATTGAAATAAAGTGGAGGCATATGTGGAAGGGGTTGTTTTGTGTTACTTCGCTTTTATTAAAGAGACAGTAATCGTTTAGGTATTTTATTTGAAGTAGAAAGCATGAAATAGCAGCTGTCATTGTTTTAAATGGGAAAATTTTCTATGTAAAAATCAGCGAAAAAATCCAAAGTTAATATAAATCTATAAAAATTCATTTATAAATCATTCTTATAAGAAAATATTACTTTTTAATAAATTTCTAATCAACCTTAAGGATTCGTGCCATTTACGTAACCATCCAAAGTAAACAAAATTAAAAACAACATAACAAACGCCTCCCAATAATTTATTTATTTGTTTTCCTCTAAGCAAATCATTAAATTAATTAAGTCGCCGCATTCCATATGAAAAACAATGACAGCCCTCTGACGATGACAATAACAGCAAACAGGTGGCATTCAACACAAACACAACAAAAACTCAAATTTTCCGCCAACTTTTGTGTAAATATTTTTTATTTCTTTATTTACGAGGATAATGTGTACGTAGATCCACGGTTGCTGTGTGAACATACATGACAAGGCGACACCTAGCGGCGCCAGCTTTCTATTATAACAAAAAAACAGCTGAGAATATTTGCTTTTAGGAGCAGATGCTTATTTGCTTTGTGGCATAAGGTGCCAAAGTATTCACTCAATTGGAAATAAATTTTGTACATAAAAAAACAACGAAAAAGAATTTGTGTTTACATATACAGTGGTGGCCAAATAACTAGGAATAGAAGTATTTTGTATTTATATAAATTTTAGAAGAGAATATTTTAAGGCCATGAATTGAAATCTGTTTTGTTGAACTTAGTTGTAAAATGGAAGTTTCACGCTCATGATCAAAAGCTGAAAAAAATTCGGAAAGCATTGCCGTTGCATTATTTTTACAAAAAAAAATCTATTCAAATATTGTCAAAATTGAAATTTTATTTAAATAATAAAGAAAAATCTGTGCAATATAAACGTCAATAAAACAGAAAAATCAAAAAATTTAATATATAAGATATATTATATAATATATACGATATAATATATAATATATAAGAGAAGAATATGCAAACCAATTAATAGTTATATTATAGACAGTGTAGTAGAGACTATGTTCCAATAAGTTTCCTACTCGGAAATGTGAGGAACATACCCAAAGTTGATGACAAAGCTCTCTCAAACGGACGTTATCTCAAATAAGAAGAATTTCAGAAAGAAAATATTTCACTAAAAGCTTTGCATAAATAGTGTTTCAACGAAACTCTGTCAAAGTCTCACAATTTGCGTTCAAATAAAAACTTTTTTTACAAGAGCGCTAGTAAATTTATGAAAACATATATGAAGACTAAATGCTTAATCAGGCCTCTTCGGATTTCGTTTCAGATTTGCTTAGAAAATGGAATTGAAAATCAAAGCTTATTTTTGGATCATACAAAAAAAGGAAATTCGTCAAATTATCGGAACCATAAAACATTCCATACCGAATTCCAACCATTAGATTAAGAAGAGCCAATATTCACCTTTTGACCTTAATACTACTTTCGTACTAAATCGAAATCAGAACAGGACTGAATATATCAAGATATAATATGGATTTCAATGAATAGTAGATCGGGATCGATGAGACTTGATGTTCAGATGCTTCTTTTTTGCATCTATTTAAAAAATCTAAAAAACTTTGAACTTCATTTATTTTAAAAATTTAAATAAACCTTTTTTTACAAAAGGAAAAAACCATGGCACAAAGCTGGAGAACCCTAGAACAATTTAGCACAATTTTTTCAAATTTCCAAATGGCTTGTAATTGAAATGGGTACTTTTCCAAAAACAAAGCTATAATTGTAATTTTAAACACAACTCGACATTCACGAAATTCTTTTTGTTTTAATTTTGAAATAGATTGGATAAATTCTTCTTGGGAAAATTCCTACAGTACTTAGCATCGGCTGTATGTGAATATAATCAGAATCTTCAAGGCGAAAACCCATTAAGGAATTCCGGATCAAGTATGAGAAGGTTAGCCGTTTTAGCTATCAGGGAAAACCCTAAGTAATTTTGTCCAGACCTGATTGGTTTTGTCAAGTCATGAACGGACCTGGACGATACTGGTAAGGACCGAAGCTGGCTTGCCTCATTAATGCCCTATTACAGAAAGCTCTATAAAAACCCTTACTATCCTGATCAGCTTAGCCAAATCAAGAGTATTGCAGTCTACTCAGGTCAGGTAAAGGTGGAGTTAAACTTATATTCGCCTTAAAGATGTAGACCCTTTAAAAACCTCAGATTGGGTGAACTTGTTTTGATAATTGGATTTTTTTAATGGAAAAAAAATTATTTTTAAAGATATTTTTTCATTATCAATAAAAGTTGAGCCAAATTCTCTCAACTTGAAATTCGTTCAACTTCTTTCACATTTATCGCTAAATTCAACTTCTTTCGACTCAGTTGAGCTGAGCTGAGCTGAGTTGAGTTGATTTGCGTTGAGTTGAGTTGAGTTGAGTTGAGTTGAGTTGAGTTGAGTTGAGTTGAGTTGAGTTGAGTTGAGTTGAGTTGAGTTGAGTTGAGTTGAGATGAGTTGAGTTGAGTTGAGTTCAGTTGAGTTGAGTTGATTGAGTTGAAAGAGCAATAAATTAATTAAAAAAACATTAAACTTGTATCTAAAAATTTGGGTCTGATGTTCACGTTTTAGCAAGCATAGATTTTTAAGTGAAGTTCTGTATATGAATACGACAATTTTTTTGGAAATGGCTTTCCTTCTTTACATTTACTGAAAAAATATCACATAAATTTAAGAAAACAAATCTAAAAAAATCCACCAAAGTATCTATGTGACCCACATTAAGACGGATTATCCCACATTTCAAGTTGATATTCATCATTCACATCATATGCAAAACTCTAACATTTTTATGTTAAAACTTAAGTTTTCTTTTTTATTTTCACAGTGTCAAACTTATCCCTTAAATGGAAGTGTTGGCATTTTTGGACATATTTTGTGCAAAATTTACTTCAATATTGTTGCACAGTGTAATAATAAAAGCAAAAAAGGTCCAAATCAATGACTATATATTAAAGTTTGTGATGTAAGCACAAAGTTCGTATCCTTAAAAAATCCGATTTTCATTTGGTCGCCCAACAGTGTGTGGATTGCTTATCGTGCAACATATGAGTGAGTTATTCTTTCCTTTGCTCCTTCTACACGGTTTTGGAATGTAAATTAAATTAACATAATATCAATGGAAAGAATCACGTAAATACATCGTGTGTTTTCTTTTAATTCAGTGACACAAAAACAAAAGGTCGTACTCGTAAAAGTAAATGTTAACTCATTTTTAATGTATACCCAATTTGCATATTCAGCGCTTTGTATTGTCCTATAAATTTTTATGACTCCAATGTAAATAAAACGCAAGCCCATAAAAAGGTCTTAAATCAACATATTGTTTTTATTTTAGTTGAGAAATAATCACCGGCGTTCATAGTGTGGTGATGCAAATATTTTATTTGCAATTTTTGGTGTGAAACAGTAGATTACAAAAATATTGAGACTTGATGCGACAGTGAGAAGAAGAGAATATATGGGACATAGCAAGTCAAAAGGACAGGAGCTGAATATTGAGGTTTTCGGTTTTGTTGGTTTTTTTCTGGTGATAATACATGACTAGTTGGTGATGTACCATTTATAATTTTACCATGAGTTGAATCGTTTTACTTGAATATCTGTTAGCATAACCTCTAAGTATTTACTTCAGAACTAAAGACGATTCTCATAACTTTTTTCGAAAGACCATCAAATTTGGACTATTTTATATCCTTACAATATTTTTACAGACATAAATTTTCTTAAAACATTTAGTTTTTTTTATCAAAAGATTTAATAAATTGTAACGATTCATGTAGTTTGAAATTATTCATCGACTATTCAATTACTATATAAAAAAATAACAAAATTCGAGTGTTTTCTTAACTCTTAGCGTGCAGACGAGCGAAGACTTTTCATAAATAAATATTGGGGTAAAGTCCAGTTCATAACTTAGTGAAGCATGGAAACTGTTCTTTATATTCAAGAAGTGCAGACCTTTGTTTTGGCATGATTCGTGAGCTTAGCTATGCATGTAATTGCAATTGAAAGATATAATCCTTAGATCCAAAAAATTATTTTTTAGTTGGAAAAAGAAGAGAAAATAGTTCATAAAATCTATAATTTGAAAAGGTATTTCCCTGAAGGTCAATGCACAATTAACTGAGTTACAAGCTTTCAGTTTAGCAATAAGATTTTTGCACTATTCAGATTATAAACTTTTTCCCCCATACGGTCATTTAAATTTTTAGTTCTTCTGGCACACAATTAGTCATTCTATAACCCAATTGTATTTGTGCGCTTCTCCAAGCACATACCAACATAAATTAACCACTTAATACGAACACATGCACAAGCATGCCAGTCATTAGTGTGCATGTGGTTGAATTAACTCATTTGACCTCTGGTGGTTTTTGACGCTTCAAAGAATTCTTCGCTTTGCGGCAAAATTGTTTTAAATCACAAAGAGGTGCGGTATGAAGAGGTCCAGTAATATAAAACTTTCACGTCTGATTGTTTCATATATGGGAGTGTGTATGCAAAACGAAACAGTAGCAATGCTTATAAAAGTGTCGTACAAAACTGCACACGTTTGGCAGCGGATTTAAATGGAACTTGAATTCGGTATTCGATTTCGCGACTATAATTCGTTTACCTTTTATTTTGTATTTTTTTAAAATAATTTCAATTATAGTTTAACTGAAGTTTTGAAATTGTAACTAAAAGTGTAACACAAAAGTGCACACGTTTAGCTGTAGTTTTGATATGGAACATGAATTTGGTCGTCGATTTCGTGAGCCAATTTTATTCAAGTTTAGAAATTAAATATGAGCAAAGCTCGCAAAAGCTTATACATTAATGTTTTGAATTTAGATAATTGTCGTGGATATGTGCCGAAAACTATTTTAAGCAATAAATGTCTTTGAATGATCTTTTCAAATTTAAAAGGCATTTAATAATGAGAGAAAACTTATTGTACCTAAACAGAAAGGTGTCCGATATTTCTCAATTTCAGAATTCATGTTAGGGTTTGACGAATTTTGAATGTACTCGTACAACCTCGATGAAAACTTTTCAGCTATCTCAATTCAAAAAAAAAAATTCAGCTCGTACAAAACGACCTAAATTTTAAGAGTCACATATTATTAAATATTTGGCGGGACGCAAATTCAGACTGTTTTAAGAAAGTTTTGAATAAAGTTGTATCTATGAGTATACGGTTGAAAACTGGCTGACCGTCTTGACGGTCAATTTTATGAATAATATTGTAATAGTAAGTAGACTGATCAATATATTGCAAGGTAAGATCGAGGTGCTTGGTATATCTATTTTTTTTTTTTTTAAAGTGATTAACTTTGAAAAATTTTAATACAGCATATGGAGTCAACGACCACCTAACTTTTTTAATTTATTTTTATTTCTTTGCTCCTTAGCTTATAGACAAATTGTTTGAAGCTATTTTTCACACTTTTTAATAAGATTTAAAGACAAAATATAATACACTAAAAAAGAGATACACTTAGGTAAATTGAAAAAGTCATTAAGGAATCTTATTTTCAGAGCATTTTAATATTTTTTTCTCAACAGCCTAAGAAAAATAAAGCTTAAATCAATTTCTCTAAAAGTCTCACACAGAGCTAAAATATAAATTTTTTAAGCGTGAACAATTTTTCTAACTTCAATAAAAGTTACTATGTGAGTCACTCTTATAAACACATATACATGTGTCTTATTTCAATTTAAATTTATCACTCTAAGAAAATCACCCTTTCTTTTGTGTCTCTTACGTTGTTGATTAATTCTTAAGCTCAAAAATGCATTTAACAGTCTATGTGGCTTAGCGCTCCTATAAAGGTAAATTTCCATTTACGGAACATACATATGTACAGGGTTAAAAAGAAGGAATTCCCTGCCTTCCTATAATACAATTATTTTTCCCTGAAATTATGAAAAGTAACATTTTTTTGGGACAAAAGTTAATGGCCTTTTTTTTGATAATTTAAAACGAAAATCATACAATTTCCAGCTTTTTCAGAAATTTTTCAATTTATACATATATATGTAAAGGGTGTTTTTTTTAGAGGTTTGTTTTCGAATAGAGATAAAACTAACATTTTATGGTCAAATCTGGCAACTCTAATGTCATTTATGTTCAGTTTGGTTTGCCATTTCATCATAAACAGGTTGACAAAAGAACAACGCTTGCAAATCGTGCAAATTTATTTCGAAAATAATGGTTCAGTTCGCGAAGTTTACCGCAAGCTCCGTCCATTTTATGGTCGACATAATCGTCCATCAGAGCAATTAATTCGGTTAACCATGGATCATTTTCGCACTACGTTTACTCTATGTGATAATACGCATCCGCAGAGACGTCGAACAGTGCGCACCGAAGAAACAATTGCCGCTGTAGAGCAAAATGTTGAAGAGGACCCGAATGAATCGATTCGCCACCGTGCACAGCAATTGGAGCTTTGTCCATCAACTTTATGGAAGATTTTGCGCAAAGATCTTGGCTTGCGACCTTACAAGATCCAGCTTGTGCAAGAATTAAAGCCGCGAGACCATGCAATGCGTCGTGATTTTGGTGTATGGGCCGAAAATGAGATTGATCTCGATGCTGATTTTCATCGCAAAATTTTGTTCAGTGATGAGGCTCATTTTTGGTTGAATGGCTACGTCAAAAAGCAAAATTGCCGCATTTGGAGTGAAGAGAATCCACATGAGACCCTTGAGACGCCATTACATCCACAAAAACTGACTGTATGGTGTGCTCTATGGGCTGGTGGAGTCATTGGGCCATACTTCTTCCGAAATAATGCTGGAGAGTCAGTTTCCGTTAATGGAGACCGGTATAGAGCCATGATAACCGACTATTTTGTTCCCGAATTGGATGGCATGAATGTGGATGAGTTGTGGTTCCAACAAGACGGCGCTACATGCCACACAGCGCACGTCACAATCGATTTATTGAAGGAAACATTCGATGAGCGCATAATTTCGCGGAATGGACCTGTCAATTGGCCACCAAGATCGTGTGATTTGACACCATTGGATTATTTTCTTTGGGGATATGTGAAGTCGCTCGTCTACGCCAACAAACCAGAAACGTTAGGGGACTTGGAAGCCAACATTCGTGGCGTTATTGCCGACATACGGCCCCACATGCTCGAAAAAGTGGTTCAAAATTGGACCTGTAGAATTGGCTTTATTCGAGCCAGCCGCGGCGACCACATGCCCGAAATCATATTTAAACATTAATGGCATAAAATTATCCTTCCAATAAAGCCAAATTGATGGACATTAAAACGATTTTCTTGTGTTTTATTTCAATTCGAAGCTCTATACCTCTAAAAACAACACCCTATAACAAAAATTGCTTCAATACTTTTGAGGATTTATAAAAGCATTTTCAATCGATCGATAAAGTGCTGCTTGTAAAAAGAAAAATTTAGGTCTTCTACATATGTTGCGTGACTGTGTTTTTTCCACATATGGGCTCATATTCAAATCTAATCGATTTATTGCATGCGTTGTGATATGAACTAAGCCACATTGAATATGTTGTCTGTACATCACGAAAAAAGTTTTTAGAATGCAACTCGTTATTGTGCAACGAATATGCAACGCAATATGGTTTAATAAAACTGATTGCAGTAAAAAAAATCAGTTTTTTTTTTTTCAATACAGCTGCCATTACGATGAATTTCGTGCGGTTGTGCTTGAAATTAAATTTCTCATAAACATTATTTATTCAGGCGCAGTTGCATGAAGTAAACGAAATGTTACTGCTATTCGTTATAAAATGAAAGCTTAAGGACTAAAACTTCAATTTGCAAGATTTCCGAAAAACAGATGCGTATGCCATTCATCTTGTGGAGGAAAATGAAGCAATGCCTGTGCTTAGGGGCGGATACAAGGGGGGCTTATGGGCCCCCCTCCCTCGCCGAAAATTTGTTGATGCAAGAACGTTTCAGAAAATCTTAATTCGTTAATTGCGAAAATCTTTCTTTTTCATATTTTTAAGATTCAGGATGAAATCCCATTCTCTTACAAATCTCAATTCTTATGTCAAATCGGACAAGAACTGTAGAGTTTCATATGCATTATCTTCATCGATTTTGAATTGTTTCAATATTGTTCAACAATTTTTATATTTTTTCGAATTTTCCAACTTCTTAACATTTTCCGGCATTTATTATACTTTTCCGACTTCTTCAATTTCTTTCAACTTAATTTCCTGGCCTACATATATTTTTGTTTTTTTTGAACTGTTTCAACCGTTTTGAACCTTCTTCAACCATTTTAATTTTTTTTGACTTATTCAACCTCTTAACGTCTTTTTTACATTTATTTAATAGGTACTTTTAATGCAGTGTAGGGTATGTGAGTTTCGGCCTGGCCGAAGATAATACCTTCACTAGTTTTATTTTATTTTTGATTTATTTCTCAAATGTTTCAGAGCTGCAATATTCTACCCTTATTTGGATCATATGATTTCAGAATTAAAAACAATATCCCAGGGTAAATTTTTGAGCATTTTACCCTTAGAAGGTTTATTAGCTCGAATTACTCGAATGTGTCAGTTGGTAAAATCGTGGAGTTTGTTCTTTTAAATACGAAATTGATTTAAGTTGCAGTAAGATAGAGCTTAGATCCGAAATTCACTTGTGGCTTCAGCATTGTTGTAAAACTGATTTTAAAAGATGCTTTGATGCAATGGAAGGATTGACCATTACCGAAAGCAAAATAATGGAATCGTTCTTCCCAAGCATCACAACTCTACTGCAAATATTTTCCACGATTCTGTGTTAAAACGATTGAAATTGTATTTCAGATCAACAGTGACAGAAGATCGCTTGAATGGATTGGGTTTGGGAAATATTTATATAGAAATCGATATCAGCTCAGCTGAAGTTTTTGAATTATTTTACCAGAAGAAACTTCGCCGTCTTAAAGTCTTCGACGTAGCTACTAATAAGATAAAAAAACTCGATGTTTTATAAAGATGCTAAAATTTACCTTAATTTTTTTTTTTTTTTTTTTGTTATATGTGGCATTTCAAGCGAAGCAGACACTGAAAATAAAGTGAGTTCGTGAAATTTGTTTATGTTCCTGTTAGTTATACAACTAGTAGACATAAATGAGTACACACAATTCTTCTGGAGAATTGAAGAAGTTTGATAACCATTATTTTTGAACGCTGTAATTGGAACCAATGAATTTATAATAAAATATAAAAAATATTGTTTTAACCAGTAAAAAGGATATGTTTTTTTAAATTTTTCGCTCAAATTTAAGTTTTATATTTTTGTAAGAATAGAAAGCCAGTATCCGATTTTCAGTGACTTCGACATAATATTTTTTAAGCATTTAACTTCAAAAAACAAGCCTTTAGTATATAGTTGCTTCGCAAAAATATTATAACGTGATGGCAAGGGCAATGTACGATGCAAAATGTGGGAAGTATGCACTTCAATCATGTATCTCGAAAACTAATGTAGATTACATTTTAAAATTTTAAGCATATTATTTGTACGCTTTGAGCTATATTTTAAAATTAGAACACAAAAAATACAATATATCGAAATAGTTTAAGTTCTGAGATGAAATGCTCACTTCCGGTTTTCCGCAAGAAAAAAATTCAAATTTCAAATCTAATTTCAGAATTGAAAAGAGCAGTAAATGTCTCATAGCAACCATAATGCTTAATATTCTATTGAAAATTTGTTAAATTCGAAAAAAACTGCTTCCGAAAATCCATTCCTCATATCACTTCAATTTTCAGAAGTCCATAACTTGCCAACTAAGCCTTACATAAAAAAAATATTAGGAGCTTACACTTTCCAGAAGTACAATTATGCGGAATATAAACAAATTTCAAAATCTCATTGTTTTCATTCTCGGTTTTGCCTGAAATGCCCCATATGCCAAAAAATATAAATATTGCTCGTTGAAAAATTAAATTAAAATGTGTTTTCATTCAAAAAACTGTCGACCCCCCTCAATAATATTCTAGATCCGCCACTGCCTCTGCTTATCGTTTTTATAGTAAAATTTTCGAGGGATCACAATATCTGCAACAAAATATTTTCGAGTCAAAATTCACATTTGCTAAACCCAAAAATATTTTTTATTTTCATCATATGAGCCGACTAAGTCACCGATAGGCCGATTTTTAGAACATTCATAACTTATTTTGAATTGAAGTTTTTTATATTGCACCAAACTTATGTCCATTGCAGTCCAATATGAATAATCGGGTAAACGAGAAAAAATTTTCATAGAACAGTTTGTTTATCTGAACATTTTTAATAAGCTCTTAAATGGTAATTGCTTAGAAAATTCTGAAAATGTCGAAGGAAATAGCCCTAAAGAATTTTTTCGCCAATCTGTCTTAAGCCGTTGTGATAAAAAGTAACTGTAGGTAAGTAAAACCGTTAATGGCCGATACCTGGAGATAAAATATTTTTTATACAAATTTTAATTATATTCTATTATAGTATCCGAAAAATAAATTTGATCATTATGTGGAAATTATTTAATATTGCTGACAAAAAAAAGTAGGTTGTAAATTCTTCATTTTTAACTTGGCAGTCCTGATAATAAGTCCAAGTATGCAGGTATTTTCTGTGGCCAAGGATATTCTGAGTTGGATACAACTTTTGTCATTTCCATGTAAAATAAGAGAATATTAAGACTTTATACAATCTATTAATCCAAAGGAGACTGAGAGTTTGTTTCTACTTATGTTAAGGGTTGGCTCAAGAATTACTTAATCGGTTTTAAATTCCGTTTTATTATTAGAAAGGCTATTGAACTTCAAATGCTACAAGTCTACTATTAAGGCAAATATAACAAAACTTGGTATGGTAATGGCTAAGACAAAACGTGGCTCGCTTCATAAGTCCAATGATTTCTGATATACGATCACTGATCACGAGATGATAATGATGTAGTTGAAAGCCACTACAGTACATGAGCATCATTTACACGTATTTTTTAAACACTACATTTGAGTGATTTTATTAAATTATTCTATGTAAAAATCATTTATCTGCAGTTTTCTTTTAAATTTTCATTTGAATATGTAAACAGAAAAAAAAATGAGAAAATGGAGCAACACTTCATAGCACATTTTCTTGTGAAGGCAAACAAATCATTTTATGAACATTTCCCCGCTACCGCTAAGTTAAGATGCCTTAAAAACCAACACTTTAACCCTAAATACTCGAAAATTTTGTTCACTTTGCTAATTTTGTGTTTAAATAAAATGTCATAAATTAAAACAAGAAAATACTTAGTTCAAGCAAATACGAAAATGCAAAATATTACAGATGACTACACAATTTTCCTTGAAATAAAATGAAAATACACTCAAAATTTAAGCTCCACAAATTGTGGTTTTAAATGAAAGTCTTTGTTGCAATAAATCTGAGAAATACTCAGCCCAAAATGTTACAAAAAAAAAGGTTAAATAATTTGTGCTAAAATGAAAATAAATTGCAGATATAGCAAATGGTATGTAATTTAACTCTTTAGCTGAGTGCAATTTTTTATTTTTGAGATGGCCGCAAATGGTAGGCAGACGTATAATTTTGTTATTTCCAGATCGTTAGAGGATACAAAAATAGTAGTGCGAGTGGTTAAGAGTAGCGGAATGAAAATCAGAACTCAAGTATTAAATTTAAGATTTAAACTTCAAACAAAAATAGTGAAATGATGCTTTGATATCCAAAAACAAACTGAAGCAATTTAATCTCATGGAGTTTTTTGGATTAGTTTTTTTAATTTTTTTTAATTAAATTGTTTGCCTAGTTTTAAAAACCTGGAATCCCACATAATAGATGATATCGTCGAGCAATAAAATAGTTCACAATGCCTGCACAACTTTTGAAATTTTTTTGGATTTTTTTATTTCAAACAAAATGTCCATTCGCAAGACCTTTGAAGTCTAGTAAATTAAAAAAATTTTTAAATTCTTAATAGAAATTAAAAACACGTGTCGTTAACTACATGCGGATAAGTTCATGAAATGTTGGTTTTTAATTTTAGACACACACCGTTCTTTTGGTGATTACGAAATTACGCTCATACGCTAAACAGCTGCTAATCCACCAAATGTCATGTTAAGACATCAAGTGCTCACACAGTCCTTGTTGATCTTGTTGACGCAATGGGTGCAACGTTGGTCTGTTATGACGCCACGTAAACTGGCTCAAATTCCTTTAAAAAAAATATGCAAACTCATCTCCACTTGCTGAATTCACTTAAAAATTCAAACAACGAACCAAAGTCACTACCAACATCGCTGCATGTTTGCCCCAGAACGAAGGTTAATGTAATGCATCATTGCACAGGATTGGCAGCACCACACAGTGAAACGAAGAAGTGAATGATGGGAGCAAAAAGTGTTAAAAATAAGTTATATTACATAATTACTACTCATACATATACATATGCATATACCAGAGGACAGCAGTGTGCCACTTTTCGTGTGAGCCATTCATGAGCTGATGAAACTTTCAGCACATTCACACAGATTCACGCTCATAGAAAATTTTGTGAAACGAGCCACCATTCCATCAGTTTGTGAACCCGAGTGTGTTTCACAATCGATAATTTCTAGTGAATGCCGTTTCATTTCGCTACCTTTCGCATGAGAATATGAGTGTTGCGTGAAACAATTTCAGAAGTTTTTTGAAAAATGGGTTTGGACAGCGAGAAAACACTTTTTTCGTTGCGGAAAAGTTTAAAATTGTTTGTAAACATGATTAAGAGTGACTACGTACCCTCAAAAGAATCGTTTTAGACCTATTTTCGGAAATTTGTTTTTGTTGCAATCGTTGGGTAAAAATCGCAAATGGCTTTTCAACAACACTTGTAGTATTCGCGGACTATGGTAAGGACCATTTTTGACCTATTTTCGGAATTTTTTTTTAATCGATAGAGAAAAGTCGAAAAATAGTTTTGGATATCACTTAGGGTGATTCCAGCTCCTAGAAGGTACCGTTTTTGACCGATGAAACAATTTATGTGTGCTCCAATCGATGGGAATATGTTGAAAATTGATTTTAGATACTATTTGGAGTGGACTCGAGCCATGGAAATTGGTCGAAAACTAACTTTTTCGTGGTGTGGGGCCACTTCAAGCGAAATTCAAAAGATTCAAATTAAGTACTTAAATACTTAGCAAATGACAATAACCAGAACAGAATAAATTGTTGCATATAAATTATAGTGAAGATTCGTATCGTATAGATATCGTATTATTAACCATCATTTTTTAACTTTGTTGATTTTGTAAAAAGTTCTGAAAATATTTATTGCGTTTGAACTATCCGTTTGTTCTACTGTGCAACCATTATCTAAACCGCTGCAGTTTGGTTTTACATTTTCTCATCTCATTGTGTTCACATCTCGTTTATTGCACGTAAACAAAGCAGCCCGCGTTATTTTTCATCCTTCGTCCTGCAACAGATAAAGCAGAGTTTCACCCTCTAAGCTGATTGCCGGCATCTGCTGTGCAAACTTGCATGCACGCATAGTGAGTAGTTGTTTTTTTTCTATATTTTTGAGGTTCATCATGGGGGCGGATTTTGCCATAAAATTTAATCAAACTTCATGACTTTGAGTTACATAAAACATGAGTTCAACTTTTATAAAAATAAAATTTAGGAAAGAATCATTGGCGTAGCAAACAAATTGAAAAGTGTAAAAAGTGTTCAACTACAACAACAAAAACAGGACGAAATAAAACAATTTTGGCTTCCATAATTGACCATAAACTTAATTGACTTTATGACTACAATATTAGGATTTGTTTTAATCATGTTCGAAAATTAAAAATGTTCACGTAAATTGCTTAAAAAATTAAGTGACCTGGTCTATGAAAAGCGGGCTAAGGTGTCACAAAATCATTTTCCACTTTTTTGCCGATTCGGATAGACGAAACGGGTTGTATACCTTTAACAGTTGTGTTCTTGAAAACTTGTTTCGCACGTAAGCCTCCTTTTTATAGATCATCGTTAAATTACAATGATTTTAGTGATTACAATTCTCAATGTCAATCTGGCATAGAAATGTTACAAGTAACCAATAACTACATCTTTTAACACGCTTATTCCAAAGCAAATGTATACTCACCAATTTTTATCAGGCGATGCTCTTAGGATGCTAAGAATTTAATGTTTTGACGACTTTTAGAAGAAGATAGTCCCACTTAATGGCACATTCAATAACATTCAGTTAGTTGCTTGTAATTAGTTGCAAGCCAAATTGAAGCAAATTAAATAAGGCATTTATTTGTCGGAACCTTGAGGTCACTCACTGTTTAGGAACAATTAGCTAATCAAAAATCAAATTAATTTCTGATTTATTTTTTTTTAACAAATAAAAAAATAAAATTGTCAATTACAAATAAAAATACTGGAAAGGATATGATATTCCAAGCGAGAATTTTCCAATATATATGAAAGTATCATGTATTTTATTAGGATGATGATTAAAAACTTAGCCATCATCCGCACCCCTGAAAGCGATAAATTGTAAGTTTTGTCTTCAACCCCATTGTTAAAAATATTTTTGAAAATGCTTTAATTTTCCCTATAAATTTAAGTCATACGTCAATGTTCGAAGGCTGTTCAGATCAAAATAATTCTCAAGTTTTTCAGATCCATCGTAATCGTATGAAATAATAAGCCAAGACTTTAATTCTTATCCAGAGACTATGCTACGGATCCACATATGTTGAAATAGAACCAACCAACACAATGTTAGCTATGCTCTGACTTCTAATGAATGGTATCTCAATTGAAAGAGGAGAACACGATGCTAAATGGGGATTTACTCTAGCGTTGCGGGGACCTATTGGATTTTGAAGATTAGTTGGTAGAAAGAAAAAGAAGCGATGTCATGTCTACTCCTTCACCGGTAGGGGAAGTGACGTCTACAGGGTTTCAAAAATGTAAAAAAAAACATTCACATGGAAATACTCGATTGTGTCAGATATTGATAGTGTATGTGACCCACGTGTCTCTGATGACGGAGCTGTATATTACTCTGCCGGTTTGCATGATGGGGATAGTACTTTGATACTTTGAGATTCAATTACATTTTCAATTCAATACCAAATCTTACAATTTGTAGCACTGTTTTTTGTGAGTATATTCCTACACTGCGCAATATCTAGTGATCCTTTTTATAAGAAAGACAGAAAGCTTTAATGCCTGGTAAAAAGTTGAATAAATTAAATAAGTCCTTTCTGTGTTGATAAGGGAAGAGTTTTAATTATTATGGATAGATCGCCGTATGATGAAAAAAATGCAGGAAATACTCGTAACAACGGCTTCCAATTTTGTCGAATTGTTGAAAACACCATTACCTAACACGATTAGAGGTACAACTGCACTCTTAAAAGATATACTAGAGGTTTTTGGAGCAAAGGTAAAATTGAGCTTAATGGTTCTAAAAGCTATATGGTTAGTTCCGAAGCTATATGGATTAACAACTACGCACAGACCCGTGTTAAAAATGAGACCGATTATCTCAAATATAAATTCGCCAATTGAAAAAATTTCCAAATAGCTTGTTACGGAATTCAAAAGTATTGTCATGGTTTTAGTAAAAGTGTTAAAAATACTTATGATCTACTGTGACATTTCAAAAATGACGTTTCAAAATGTCATAGTAGATAGATATATGGTCCTTATATCTTTTGATGTGGTTGCCCTATTCTCCAGCATCCCTATGCATGAAACTTTACAATACAATAATGCAGCCCCATATATTTTTTTTAGGCTCTTCGAGCTCTATTGTTTGGCACATATTTCAAGCATTAATATATGTACTTATATTAATAAAAAATGACGCAAAAACCCCGTGACAACGCATTTTTAGGACAGGTTTCGATAACGCAACCCAATATTGAAGTAAGTCCTTTTCGAGTTCTATCATTTAGCAATCATTTGGAGCTATAACGTTTTAACTAAAACAGCGAAATTGGGTCAAGTTCGGTAATTTTTGCGCATTGGGAACGGCTTATTGATCAGTTTCACCAAAATGCATTACTATATGTCGCTCCCGTATATATATATATATATATATATGCACTATAAAGTGAATATTTAGTCTCTCTCAAATCTGTGCTATATATTCGATCTCTTTTTTTTGTTCACCTTTAGTATTTTATCATTTTTTTTTTGTTCTTAACAACTTTTTCTACTGCTCAAGTTCGTTTCGTATTTTTGCCCTATGAGTTCTGTTTGTATTAAAGTCAAGTAACACAGTTCAACAAAATTTGGTCATTTTTCAGTATCTGAAGCCCAAATAAACTTCTCCTATGGTTTTTGACGTGCTGAATTCGATTCCGGGGTCAGTTTTCGAGATATTCTAACCTAAAAGTGCAAATATCACTCTTTTTCAAGGTATTTGAGGATATATTTTATCGAAAAGTAACTTTTATTTATGAAACCATTATTTGGAAAGAACTACTTTTCCTTTTGAAAATACACTTTGTTATCGTTATTTTGCACAAAAAGAGAGATATCAATATAAATCTCTCTTTTTCTGCAAAATAACGTAAATTGAAATTAATTACGATTTTTTGAAAGAAACGTAATTTGATTTGTATGGAGATGTGCACAATAAAAATCAATTTACGATATTTCAGAGAAAAAGAGAAATATAGATATAGTTCTGAGTGTATTTTCAAGAGAAAAAGTAGTTCTTTGGAATTTAAATAATGGTTTCATAAATTAAAACTACGTTTCGATGCACTATAATATAACCTCAAATACCTTCGAAAACTGTGATATTCGCACTTTAAGCTTAGAATATCTCAAAAACCGAAACTACCAGAAGAATTCTGACCTCGGATTCGAATTTAGAGGGTCGAAAACTTTCGGAAAAGTATACTTATGTATCAGATACTGAGGTTTGTCGAGCAGTGTAATTACTTAATTTTTAGAGTTTTGTTGAGTTGTGTTAAATATAAACAAAACTTAAAATATTGTATTGTAGTTTTTTTGATTTTTGTTACTTCAAATTATTTTTCTTAACATAATATATTTATAAATAAGCAAGCTATGTCAAAAGTTTAGTTACTGTTGTGAGAAATAAGCGGATTACATTTGCTAAGCGAGCCCTTTTTAGAAAAATCAAATATTCTGTCAAAAAATGCAATGTAAATTTAATTCTTTGACTAAATTTATTTATTTAATTTATTTATTTTTCTTTAATAAACTTGAAAACTATAACAGATGTAAATATCAATATGTGTGATGCCACATTTTTTCAAATATTTATAGTCAACCAACTATGTTAACTTTTATTATTAATTAGGAAAGTTAAGCAGCGCCTAATTAGTCGCTCAACGAGTGATTAGTAATCTTTTTGCTAACTCAGTTTTCTTACTATAAATTTCAACAATTTTTGACTATTTTGCAGTAGTAAAAGATTTACAGGAATTGAAAAATTTAACGAAAAACATAAATTTACACAAAAAGCAGCAAAATGTGAACAAAACAGTACTTAAATTAAGGATAAATGCTGTAATTTCCAGCAGAAATGGAACAATTTGTACAAAAAAAAACAAAGAAGGAAAATACATACATATGTACGTACACATACACGAGTATATACATAAGTGTGTGGGTAAAAATTTCCAATTGACGTGTATACCTGCGAACCAAGTAGGAATAATTAATTTGAGAGGATTATTTTAAATTCTACTATTATTTGGAGTTTAATAAATAATGAAAACAAATATTTATTGAGTTTATGTGTATCACATACCTTGACAATTAAATAATGACAAAAAGTGTAATGTAAAATAAACATACTTTTTGTTTACATCATTGTTTTTTGTTTGAACTTTTCAAGGTATTCGAATAAGCCTGTAAATATCCAAATTTTTATATTTGCTTGTTAAGTGATTTTGAGAGCTAGGAAATGCCAAAATCTTACATCATGTTGTAATAAAAATTGTTAATGCCATTTTACTATGATAATTTTACAGCTCATTAATGTAGAAATCTAACTGGCGAGTCACATTGTATTTCCTTGATACGACCCATTTCTGAAACTCAAAATAAAATCTAATTCCTTAAACCAAGAAAATTAACTTTATTTCAGAGGCTTTTGTTAGTGATTGATATAAATTCAGGGATCTAAGTGAAAAGTTGCCAATCACAAATCCAAGATTCAGTAATAGGATGGGTTACATTCCAAAACTCTCCCCGAGGCATCTATGACGTATTCGCCCTTAAACACTTTTGCATGTATCTTGGAAGAGACATATGAGTATGGCTTCGAACCCTTCCCTAAAAAACTTTATTGTACACTTTTCAAAGAGTTTAAATTTAGTGAGAGGACGATTTTATAATAGGTGTCTAGAGTTGGTAGTTTTTCGCGTAATAAAAAAATTTTTGAAAAAAATCGTATTTTTTAATTCAATTCGTCATTTTCACCAATTCATATGTTTTAAAAAAAATTAGTATTTGCAGTGACTTATTTTAAAAAAATAGATGTTACAAATACTATTTTCTAAGAAATTATGAATTTTTATTGCAAATATCACTTTTTTTTAATACAGTATTTATGAGACTAAATTTTTAAGCTCATTTTTTTAAACAATTAGAGCCCGAGATATTGATTTTTTAGTAAAGTGGACTCTATGAATTCATCACAGGCACGAAAATGTAGGTTTGACGCGAAAGGTGAAATGATCAAGCTGGTAATCAGTGAAGTTTGCAGAATTTTGGCAAGAAAAGATAAACAATTTCTTTCAGCTCTTAACCGAAGACTCATGAGTTATAAAAATTAAATCTGATGAGAATTACAACATGTTACCATTTTCAGTTTTGCATATTTTAGATTCTTAGACTTAGTGAAATCTGTGTAAATAAAATAATAGCTATGTATGTCCATGGATGCCCGATGTTTGATTGATTTCGATCAAATTTGTATGCTTTTATTCTTTAGACGCTTGGTCTCAATCTTCAAAACTTATATAAAATTGCTTTAATATTATATAAATGCTTTGTAACGCTTTGGTGCAAAATGTACTTAACCAATTTAAGAAATTATATTTTCAAAACAACATACTTGTGCCACAGAAGGTTATTGCGAACTTATTTTTTTTTAATGTTATATATCTTTTTTTTAGGATTAAGTTTTTGCAAGACCTCACACAAAAATTGTCGCTTTGCTTTTTCATTGCTTATACTTTTTATGCTAGTTCTTGAATTCTGTGTTGTTATTGTTGTTTTATTCCTTCTCAATTGAACTGATTCAAAGTTCAAACTATCTTTCAATTGTTTGTTTGTTACTTTTGATTAGAGAATATAGAATGAGATGTTAAGAAAGTAGTTTCATTATAAAAAATCGTAGGCTGATATAAAAATATCTCAATAGTACCCTCGAAAAGCAGCCTTCAGCTTCTTGAGCTAACTTGCTTCTTTGGATTCAACCGACTCAAAGCGCCAGCCTTGAAGAGGTAATTTAGATTCGAAAAGGCAAAGGAATGCGATGCTTAGTCGATTGCATATGTTAAATATTTAAGCTAAAAGCTCTTTCACAATAATGGCTTTATGCAATGGTGGATTTTATTTAACAATTCGGAATGGTTTATATACCGTAAAGCAAAGATTTAAATAAACAAGTATACACTCTGTTAACATTCGAAGAAGTTATCAAGCCAAAAATCCAGCTTACAAAGCAAATCTTTAAAATTGCCTGGTATTGTAATTAAAAATATGTATTTTGAGCTTGCTGCGAAATATGGATTTCATAATATCTTGTTAGAGCAAAATATAGAGCCATAATAAAGACGGACACAAAAATGTCTTTAATATGCATTTTTAAAGCCCATAAGAGGTAATTATAAAGACATGTCTCGTATGTGTGACTATACTGTACAGTTTGAGGAGACATACCAGTTCATACCTCGTATGTGTCTTACTACGAGGGCACATTGTTGTCTATTTGTCTTTTAAAGGTGCTTTACCAAGACAAATGTGAGAAAGATGCTAAAATATATATCACTTTTTAAAAATAACATCCTTCCAAAATAAGGTCCTTCTAACAGCCTAAAATGAGCTTGTTAATTTACCGACGGTAGCGGTCAATTAAATTCCTGGACATGAACTGGGCCGCCTTCAACAATGTAAATATTATATTGCACAATTTGTCGAACGATTTTTTATGTCATGACAAGGGCAGTGAGAGCACTGGAACATTTTGCGAGTGTGCTGAATTCAGTGTCGGAGTGTAATTTGTAGATATTGAGCGTACTTTTTTGGTGTTTCAATAACTACTGACAGGTGTGAAAAAACTTGTATCAACGAAAATCAATGCCGGAGCGAAGTTATTGAAAAGTAACGTGTCACAAGGGTTAACTTTAAAATCACTAACATCTTATCATAATTTTTCGAATATTTCAACATTTTCACGACAAAATTTTCCTATTTGGGACACATTACGTTCAAATAAATAGATTTCAGTAAAATTCACTTATTCTATGAGATAAGATTTTTCGCAAATAATATGATTTTCTTGGCGCAAATACCAACAAACGTCAGCTTTGATGGCGCTCCCTGGGGAAAATGTGTATTTTAAGGGAGTGAAAGTAAGTGAATGACTTTTGATGTGTTTCATACAATTCTCCTCTTCTTAAAACGAGCATGTTTGTACATATGTATAATATGGATTTTACAGTTTTTACTCAAGTACATGGTGTTTCAACATAGCACATGCTTACAAAGACTTAATGCATAGTTAGTAGTTTTGAAGTTCGTTGAGGATGATGCTTCAGCTCTGACTGTTACTTTTTGAATTTCACAAAGGATGTGCAAGCATGATTATTCCTATAAATTCATTTCATTAGTCGATTTGAATGATTTGATTAGACACTCTGTACAAAATGCAAACTTTTTTTTTTTAGTATGAGGCATTCCGAAAACAATGTGAGATTAATGCTTCATGACAGAACCATTTCTGTTCAAGTGCATGTTGTAAAGTCTACAAAAATTTAATGGTCCAATTGTATGCACGTGCTTAGCCTCAGCAATTTAAAATTTCGATGAATACTATGTTATTTTTACAACTCATGCTCTTGAATTAACTAAATATTAAAATGCGAAAACAAAAATTGAAAAATATTTAATCCGATTTACCTGAACGCTGGGGAGATATTTAAATGAAATTTTTTATTATTTTATTTCTTTTTCTTATATTTATAAAAGGATATAACAACACCGGAATGTAATCCTTGATTACTAACATTATATATAATAAAAGAATAAAAAAAGCCGATAAAATCTCAATTTGTGTTTAGATAGAAATTTGCACATAACTCAACGTGCAAATTTATGTTTGTTCAGATTTCAAAGTGAAATACAAAATACGACACAGACATTATCCTTGCAAAATAAATATAAGACAATAAAACTGTGAACAACAGCAAGCGTGTCAAAAGTTCAAAGGATTTCATGCAAATCATTTACTTTACAATGAAATCAGGTTTCAAAAAGTTACCAAAAAAAAAGCGAAAATTTATACAAAATCCTGTTTGGCATAATAAACAAAAAATAAACTTTAATTCCCTGCCTGAATTTAAATAAATATCTTTTTTATTGTTTTCAAGATTTCCAATTTTCTGATTTGTACACCCTCGTCAATGTGTAGACGACGACATTGGTGATGGCGCTGTTTAGATCAATCAATAAAATATCGACCTTAAATTTTCCACTGCTGTATCACCCCATAAATCACACAAAAACCACGAATACCATCCATGTAAGCGGGAATAGCAGAAATAATGCAATATTCCAAAAACGCTTAAGCGACATAAAATTTTATTTGTTGAATCAACAGCATTCGTGGATTACCAGATTATTGGCGAAACTAACGAACGAAATGACGTCTAGACATTCAACGTAAAGAATTTGCGGTGGAGCGCTGTGAATTCCAATTAAAGGAAATTTGAAAAATGTCAGAACCAGGATTAGCGCAGCCACAACTTCGTAAAGCGGATAAGTGAAAGTACTTCAGAGAGGTGGTGATGTAAACATAAGCAGCTTTGATTGAGAGCATTCGGTTTAAATATGTGAGGAAAAATAATTAGATTACGAGAATTAATAACACTGGTATACAAAAAAAAAAATTGCAAAATACACAGTTCACTTTGTTGGGCTTCCATTTTCAGCTCTACCTTCTGAATTATTATTCATTATTATTGTTGGAAGGTGGAGAAGTTATGTAAAGTTTGTCCAATGCAAAATTGACTTAATTTTTTAGCCATTTTGTGTAAAGTTCTGTTTGGTAACGATGCAATGCAAAAGAGGTGTGTCTGAAGATTCACCTTGGTGCCATGAGAGTATACATGGGTCGTAGGGAAAAGGTCACATATCGCTCTAGAACACAGTCCATTATAATATCTGTAAAAGAAAGTATGGCGAAAAATATTGCGTCGATGCTCTGGAATGTCACAATATTGACATCGCCTACAAGTATCAAAAGACAATTTCAGACATGATTTAAAAGCTCCAAAGCTGTATTTAAAGCTCCAGCCCAATTATGAGAATTATATTCCAGTTTAGTTCTGATATAAGTACTAAAGGTAGCACGATGGTTAACCGGAGTGAAATATCTCTCACATCATTTTAAATAGCCCAAACAATTAGCCGCTTCTTTCGATATACCGAATAAATGTTCAGACCATCTTAGGTCTTATTGAATTGATAGGCCTAATATATCAAGGATGATAGCTTCAATGATATCCACAGCATTCATATTAAGTCGAGACGGAAAACTATCCACTCGTTTATGGAACAGAACGCTTTGGAAATATCCAAGACAATCAACTTTCTCTCACCAAAACGGTGGACACATTGGTCCCAATTTTCAGTAATGAACGCCAATTATATTACCGGATGATTGAAAACGGCGTAGTACTACTCTTATCAGCAAAAATCTTAAAATTATATGACACAAATCATACATATGATATAGGCAAGCACCAAAGGAAATATCGGGAAACCTTAAGAAAAACTTTAAGACTCCAAGAAAGAAAATTTTTCAAGGTGAAGTACTCAAATTTCACCCAAATGGATGGACACAATATGAAAAATTAGCTATTTTTAGCTCTTTACAAAAAATACGTCGTAAATATTTGATACATTTTTTCGACTTTCTAAACCTCAAAACGAAAAACCGAATTAAAGTCAGTTTTCTGGTTCTGTGAACATTATGCTACAATACCGACCTTAATTATGTGGCACGCCCCCAGTTGAATTGCAAATAAAAGTTGAAAACTATCAAAATCTCGATGAAAGTGCAAACGATTTGGCTGATATTAAAATGCTGATAATATCAAAGTATCGAGGAAGTTTATAAAAATTAAAAGTATCAATTAATACCGTAAGGAGTTGCATTAGTCAAAGTTCGAAAAGTGCAATCAAAATTGAAAATTATTGGAAAAATATCACGTATTAGTATTATATATAGGCTCAAAAAATATTATTTCGAAAAAATAGTGTCAAAAATCTTATAAGTTCCGATGTATCACAAAAATCGATCAACTTCATCAGTATTGATAAAATGAAAAATTTTGGATACCGTCGAAAACGTCGCTTAGATTTGAAAGGAATCATTTTAGGAACAACTATCAAAAAGAAAAGAAAACGTATGTAACAGTCCGAATATATAGTGCATCGAATTAAAATTGAAAAGTATTCACAAAGTCGGTAAAAGTCTAAAAAAACATTATGTGGAATGGAAAACGTTTAAAGTCTAAATTATTGTATGGTATTGAAAAATCACATCGAAATCAGCGGCAAAGTCGAAAAAAATTATAAGTTTTTCGTAATACTTATTTTATAATTCGGTGGAAATGCGTACTCTAAACCAACACAAATAGCTCCTTCGAAGCTAGTCCATAATGCGCTCCTAAAGTATATTTGGTGTGTCAAATCTTGTCCTCATCTCCTCTACAATTATAGTCTTAATATATTTTACTACTTGTGGCTTCCTTTACGAATTATTGAGCCAATTTTTTTGCGTCAACTTTTCGCAAACAGGCCACGATTTCAATACGATTCTGATGGCTGACGCTAATGCCCATTATCAGCCTTACTTAAGCTAACAGTTCTAGAAAAAACTAAGCGGTAGGAAATTACTATGAAAAATGCAACTCTGCCTCCCGGACTATTTATAAAATCTGCAGCAATTAAAATCAAATAAAATGTGTCAGATATATTGACAACAAAAATTGTTTGACTGCAACGGCCTCTTATTATGATGAAATTTATGAATCTTCAATATCTTGTAACTTTATAATTCCCTTATGAACTTACATATCAATACATGCATTAATCTATCATAGCAATTCTAACAATCAATTCACTCCAACCGCCTCAGGAGTCCATCATTCGATAAGGGACTACCTAAATGAAGCTTAAGCTAATTGGAAGGAATTTTATCACCGGTTGTCCACCATTTGACTAAATACTTTAAAAATTTCAACCACAGGCCACTTACCGGTACTTTGAAACAGCAACCGCTAGATGCACTAATTTCTTATTATAAAAAATGAATTCACTCACGTATTTTATATTTAATTCACTTTAACTCAATCACTTTATTCGGTTCACTATAAGAAGCTCCCGACAACACCCGAAATTATTTACATTTTAAAAGTTAAAATTTAAATGAAACACCGACGACACTTCGATTGGATTTAATTCACCTTTGAAAACAAACGAAATTAAAAAACAGCTGTTTGCTGTTTATTATTGAACTAGCTGTTAATTATATTCACAATAATGCTTTGAAGTGTGCTGCCAGATTGAAAATTTAAAAAGTGAAAGAAGGTATTAGCACTGGATTTATGAATAGTAGATATTTTACTTATTAACACTTTATGCACTTTAGAAAGACTTGCGGTAAGTGTCTAGAGCAGTGGTCAGCACCACTATGCTCGCGACGAAAATCTTAGGCTGCGTTTACTGCGAGGCGTTTTTTGTCGCGCTACTCGACAGCTTGTCGCTTCTACTGTCTAAATACATGCGTGCATATGGAAGTGTTTACTGCGAGGCGCTTTCACATAACGTAGCACGAGCGTCGGCAAGCTACAAAGCGCCGTCGCTTGCTACGAAAATCTGCAACCAAAATATTTTGAACTTTTGGAGCGACGGCGAGTGACGAAATAAAAATAGTTAGTGAAAATCAATGTTGGTGGCACTATTCCGATGAGGAAAGGTTGAAAATGGATTTTAATCAATGAGAAAAGGTCCAAAGTGGATTTTTGACATAGTTTAAACGACCCCGAACCTGGGAAGAGACCGATTTGGACCCATTTCGGAAAATTGGTTTTTGCACCAATCACTGAGGAAAGGTAGAAAATTCACTCTTAAAATAATTCGAGACTGCGCCAGACTCTGGGAGTGATCGTTTTGGACACATTTACGAAAAACAATTTTTTGCACCAATCGGTGAATGAAGGTGGAAATTAAATTTTTAACATAATTTGAGACGGCCCCGGAAGAAATCTTTTTGGGACCATTTTCGAAAAAGTTTGTATGTATCAATCGATTAGAATGGTCGAAAATAGATTTTTAGCATAATTTGAGACGGCCCCGGACCCCGGGAGAGACCATTTTAAACCCATTTTCGAAAAAAATGTTTCACTAATCGATGCCGTAAGATCAAATTTTCTGTGACATTCTGATATTCAAGGTCAAAGGTCACAAAAAACAGTTCGTCGCTATTATCTCGCTTCTTATTAACCGGACACATATTAAAGCTGTGCTAAAGTTAAAGATAAGACCGTTTTCAAAAAATAAATTAACGCCGCTAATCACATTGGTTACACTCTTTTAAAAAAATTTAAGGTTCAAGGTTAAAATTATATTGTGGACTATTTTAATTTTTATCATGAAAGCGGCTGGTTCCACGTAAAAATTTATCAAACATTTTTTGTGCAAACACAGGCATACTACAATTTTTCCTAACATAAATTAAACTTCGACCAATGGGAACCAACTTAGTTGAAAAAATTGGTCCAAAACAGGCCTCGACGTATTTTTAAGGATACGTGCAATAAAACTTTTATCAGGATTAAATAATAACAAATATTTACTCTACCACCACTCAAACACGAATGAAGCTAATCACCAATCCGGTTGTGATCGGCTGAAAAGCCGAAGTGTCGCGTGACGTGAAATCGCCTGGCTGTAAACACTCACGTCGCTTGCGTTCTCGATGGTAGCGCCGTCATTTTCGAAGCTGTCGTGTAGCGCTACAAAAAACGCCTCGCAGTAAACGCAGCCTTATGCGTTGAACAGAATTGACTTTCCCGACTGGGTCGGGAAAGCGGCAATGATTACTCGCTGTCAAAAAAAAAGTCTCGTCAGAAAATCGTCCGAATAAATACAAATGCGTCGATGAATGGAATATTCAGCTGCCATTTTATCATTGGCATTTCAAACACAAACAAAAATATTGACACAACCTGATTGGAACTGATACACTGAACGTCCCCCGCCGACGATAAAAATAGAATTCAGTCTAAATCGACGGGTACTCGTCGGCAGGTTACCAGTCGTACGCCGCAATTCTGTTCAATTTCATACGACCATATTTTTTTTACGATGTTATAATTTTTGACAGCGAATAATCGTTTCCGCTTTCCCGACCACGTTCTAATTCTGTTCAACGCACTAAGCGAGAGTAACCAACTGAGCTGGTTATTTTGTTAAAATACTGCAAAAATATTTGAAATCAAATGGCAAAAGAAATATTTTTTTGGCAATACGCAAGGCTTAAACTATAAGCGAGTTTTAGGGATAGTTCCAAATATTATCGAATTTTTCAACTCCTTCAACCTCTTTCAAACTTTTTGAACATTTTTCATGATTTCTCGACTTTTACAAATAATTTCGACTTTATCAACCTTTTTTAACTTCTTCCACCATTTTCTTTTTTTATTTCGACTTTTCCAACATATTTCGGCTTTATCAACCCTAACAATTTCCATACCGTCATAATTTAACCTCTTTGCAAGTTTTTCAACCTCCATCAGCCTCTTTCCCACTTTCCAACAATTTACGATTTTTCCTACTGTTCAACCTCTTTCAACTTATTAAATATTTTCCATATTTTACGACATCAATCAACATTTATCATATTTTTTCAACCTCAAAACCGAACTATGGTCAGTCTCTCGGTAATGAACGAGGACACATCTCGTATTAATAAAGGGTGTTTTTTTTAGAGGTATAGAGCTTCGAATTGAAATAAAACACAATTGGAAGGATAATTTTATGCCATTAATGTTTAAATATGATTTCGGGCATGTGGCCGCCGCGGCTGGCTCGAATAAAGCCAATTCTACAGGTCCAATTTTGAACCACTTTTTCGAGCATATGGGGCCGTATGTCGGCAATAACGCCACGAATGTTGGCTTCCAAGTCCCCTAACGTTTCTGGTTTGTTGGCGTAGACGAGCGACTTCACATATCCCCAAAGAAAATAATCCAATGGTGTCAAATCACACGATCTTGGTGGCCAATTGACAGGTCCATTCCGCGAAATTATGCGCTCATCGAATGTTTCCTTCAATAAATCGATTGTGACGTGCGCTGTGTGGCATGTAGCGCCGTCTTGTTGGAACCACAACTCATCCACATTCATGCCATCCAATTCGGGAACAAAATAGTCGGTTATCATGGCTCTATACCGGTCTCCATTAACGGTAACTGACTCTCCACCATTATTTCGGAAGAAGTATGGCCCAATGACTCCACCAGCCCATAGAGCACACCAAACAGTCAGTTTTTGTGGATGTAATGGCGTTTCAAGGGTCTCATGTGGATTCTCTTCACTCCAAATGCGGCAATTTTGCTTTTTGACGTAGCCATTCAACCAAAAATGAGCCTCATCACTGAACAAAATTTTGCGATGAAAATCAGCATCGAGATCAATCTCATTTTCGGCCCATACACCAAAATCACGACGCATTGCATGGTCTCGCGGCTTTAATTCTTGCACAAGCTGGATCTTGTAAGGTCGCAAGCCAAGATCTTTGCGCAAAATCTTCCATAAAGTTGATGGACAAAGCTCCAATTGCTGTGCACGGTGGCGAATCGATTCATTCGGGTCCTCTTCAACATTTTGCTCTACAGCGGCAATTGTTTCTTCGGTGCGCACTGTTCGACGTCTCTGCGGATGCGTATTATCACATAGAGTAAACGTAGTGCGAAAACGATCCATGGTTAACCGAATTAATTGCTCTGATGGACGATTATGTCGACCATAAAATGGACGGAGCTTGCGGTAAACTTCGCGAACTGAACCATTATTTTCGAAATAAATTTGCACGATTTGCAAGCGTTGTTCTTTTGTCAACCTGTTCGTGATGAAATGGCAAACCAAACTGAACATAAATGACATTAGAGTTGCCAGATTAGACCATAAAATGCCAGTTTTATCTCTATTCAAAAAACAAACCTCTAAAAAAAACACCCTTTATGTACATTAAACATGTTCAAAATAAGCTCATGTTCTAAAATTCTTCGGGAACGCTCAAAATACGAAAATTTATTCAAGTTCGAAGTTAATCCTTCTTTAAAACACAAAAAAAAATTAAACAACAAAAACAAATGGTTTACTTGAATAGAGATCCTGAATTTATATAAGAAAAAATTATTTATGTAAAAAAAACTTTTAAATAGTAAAAAATTTAATTTTCTTAATTTTTTTTTTTCAAATTCCAAAAATTTAAAATTTTGCAGCTGTGGTGACAACCTTAGTAGTTAGGATTTACTCGAAAATGAATAATTTTTCGAATTTCGAGCGTTCCCGAAGAATTCTAGAACATGATTTTATTTTGAACACGTCTAATGTACATATTATAAATATCTCAATATGTCAGTCTTGCTCATCTAAAAATATCTCACTTTTTTACACCGCCATATTATGAAATGAAATTTATATATTTGTCTGCATTTTCCATAATTCCATAAAACCTTGAAGTTAATATTTATGAACTTCAAGGTTTTATGGAACATGTACATATTTATCACTTGCAAATTTCATACCATATTGTTTGCATCAGTAACATAATACATTATCTCAATGAAAAAAGAGCTCTGGTGATAATGATGATAAAAATGGTAATGTAGCGGTAGCAATGATAAGAATAATAATCATATTAAGAATAACAAAACTTCAAGCCTACTACATAATGGTGGCTTCATTAGGATGAATCCAAATCCGACATTCTTAAGGTTGACTCTGACGAAAATGTGCTACTTCGTTGCGACCATAAAAGTTTACCGGCTCTTGTTTGCTTCATTCCGTCGGTGGTGGCCTTATTTGCCAAATAGCCTATTTTTATGAGTATTAACGCGTATTTATGAACTTGTGCTGCAGCGAGTTCGCGCTGCTATGGAGATTTATTTGTTTCAGTTCCTTCGGTAAGGGTAGTGTGTCGTATAAAAGTATCCTAATCTTGAATATTATTCATAATAAAAACGTCAGCGTTCTTCGCCTTTTGCAAGACAAACACAATTTGATAGATTGTGTCGATATTTGAGATGACAGTTCGTTACAGTTGACTGAATGTAGAAAAATCTCAAAGGATCTTACAAGGACATTAATATAAGAGGCTTATGTACGTACGTATTTAATTTAATTGAATACGAAAGTTTACTTAAATTCTAGTTTTAGGTATAAAACTTTTAATTAATGAAATTTTGGTGCCTGCTTTCCGAACAAATAACACAGCTGTTACATTTCGTATGATTTCTTGTAAATATTTGAAGCAGACAGACGCTTTTTTCATTAAAATAATTTACACGTGTGTCTTTATTTACTTTTAATATTGCCTTGGAGGATGACTTGTCGGCCTATTTAAAGTCATGGAAGGTAAATGTGAAGGTCGTTAAATGTTTTTTTTTTTTTTGCTTTAACGAATTTTTTTCGGCCATTGAATTCAAAATTGATGATTGATGGTGTATCATAGTTGCACATAGAACATAACAAATTGCAAAGTTATTTCAATTTTGAAATAAAGTATAATCTTAAAGCCCTATTTCGAGTCAGTTTTTCAAATTTCTTTATGATTTATGTGAATTAAAAATTTCACACGTATCACACACATAAAGTTGAAGCATCAAATAGCCTCCAAAAAAATTGGAATAAATTAAAAAGTATTGAAAAAGTTGATATAAGCCGAATGCGATAGAAAGAAAAACAGAGTAATTCCAAAATTTTCGAATAAATGGGAAACTATGGATCAGTATTAAAAAAGAAGAAAGGAGTGAGCAGCTTCGAAAAATTAAAATATGTTCAAGATCCTTGAATAGCTTTCGAAAAAATTATGAAATTCCGATACAAGTCGTTAAAAATCAATTAGCATCGTATATTAAGAAAAAACAACGGTAGGATAAACTTTGTACAGAATCGCACTACATTGCAAAAATGTATTCAATAAATATTGTTAAGTCTGAAGACTGCGTCAATAATGGGTTAAGTATGTTTTCCTTGTGTGATGATGAATCTTTCGGCCGAACACAACATTATATACAAACTGTAATAATTAAATTCAGTTATCTAGGCATAACTGCGTACATAAAGTCATAAAGTTAATAAAAATAAAACAAACAGCTTGCAGGCATATGAATTTTTGAATAAAGAAAACTCCTCTATGGTACATTTTAAAAATATTCTGAAATAGATATGTACCTTAAATTAAAATAATTCTTCAAATATTTGCTTAACAATTTTCCTCATATTTTGTGTTCAGCCATAAATAGCGCCTTTTTATATTAAAAATAACATGAAATAACTTTGCATTGAGTTCTCTTTAAACTTTCCAAATAAAGCTACAAGGTACATGGCGCCTCCAACCTTAACAACGTAGCTATTTCTGTTTCGTTCTCTACATTCCTCAATGGTAATGACTTTGTACGACCCAAGAGATTCTGTAGTAAAACTTTTAACATTCATCGCTCTGTCTCTCTCTCTATTTCCTCTAATTTATATGTGGCAGGTCATGTGAAAAATTTGTATGTAAAAAAAAGTCAGATTTTGCAAATTTCGATGAAATTGTTAGCACGGCAGTTGAGTTCTTTTGTGCAGGTGTCAACTCGAAATTAATTAATTTTCTTCAGAAGCACGCGATAGTTATAGCAACAATCAATTAAGTTTGCCACTGACAGCTGTCAATGTGTAGAATGATGAGAGTTATAGGAGCAAAAAGTTAAGAAGTAAAAGTTGGAAAATGCAAATGATTGGTATGTTTACTACAACTTTTAACAAATTGGTCTTTCCTACAACATCACATCACCTCACCACACCGGAAATCAAATCAATTTTCTCACTCTCCTTTCAGCTCTCACTCTCTCTCTCTCTCTCTTTCTCTTTCATTCAATGTTTGCAACACTTGAAACTTTTGACAGTTGCACTTTGTTTCAGTTGATGTGAATACGAAAAACATCCGCTCCTACACCATACATGAGTTGCCGTATGTTCTTCTTCATTGAAACGCATTGAAGTGATGGAATAAATCCTTAAATGTGCCAAAACCGGAAATGAATTGACATGCTACTTGTTCGTTCCTTTGGACGTAGTGATAAAATGCAGGAAATAGCAAAGGTTAAGCAAAAGCAAACGGATGTAAGCGCTAGCTAATGCCAGGATAAGACGGTTCATTGCATTACTGAGAAATTTTGATTTAAAGTTATGTGAAAGCATTTCTTACACTTTGAGTTTAGTTTTGTGCAAAAACATTTCAGATTATTATTTTTTAAGCAAACACATTAAATGTCTTAAATGTTCAGTTTAAAGAATTTGTTCAGTTCCGACAAACATTTCTCCATAGTTATAATGCTAGAAGACGCCATGTCAGATTGTGAATTACACTTCTGCATACTTAATAATTTTGCGTTTATGTCACTGAAAGTTCACGACAAACGTTTATAAAGAAATCACAATCCGAAAAAGGTATCAAAGACACAAATAAATTTAAATTTTAAGAACTTGGAAGTGTTCATTAATAGATGGCAAGTTTTGATCCAAATCAAAAAAATGCATTGAAAATTAAATTTATTATTCAAAGCCTCTTTGCAGCGAGAGAATATTTTTAAAATAAGAGTTTAAAGATTTACAGTTGTCTTAAGATAAAATAAATGATTTACATTTAATTATTTAAAGAAAATTAAACACTTGTTAATTGCAAACGAAAACCATCCAGTCAAGGCAAGAAAAACGCCATAGGGAAAATCTCGAAATATTGTGCGATTTAATTTTGAATTAACGATATAAAAATAATGCAAAAATGATTCACGCAGCTGAAAATTGCAACGGTGACACACCAAAAACGATAACTTGTAACTAACCCAGTAGGAAATATTTTTTCAATGCTATGCGAAAAACGCCGCAAATGTCAATGTAGGGAACACGTCTTGAAACGATGACGATGAAGTTGGTCCAGCATTTTTTAAATTTTCAAAAAATAAAACTTGTGCTGCAATGTGCCCGACTATGTTCGTAGAATTTAATTTTTATAAGCAAAATAATTTTTCAGTGTGAAGTTGGCCCAGCATTTTTCTCATTTTTAAAAAATTAACATTGTGCTGTAATATGCTCATGATGTACTGCCATGTGCCGTAAAGGATATAAAACCATTCCTGGAATTTCGATCTTGATGAGCAAAAATATTTTTTGCGTGTGAAGTTAGTCCAGCAATTTTCTATTTTTTAAATTATTTTGCTTATAAAAATTAAGTCCTACTAACAATTTTTTTTTAAATACGGAACAAGATTTATTTTTTGAAAAATTGAAAAATTCTGGGCCAACTTCACAGGCATCTTGAAGCGAATAAATGTAAACTTACGATATGACCCCCGCTAATGGAAGCAGTACGTACATAGAATTTTAACTAAATGTAGAAAGAAAACTAAATGTATAGGAATGACTGCCTCGAAGAGAAATAAAACGATAGGTCTGTTGTATTACTGGTATGGGTTACACTAAAAATGGCATAATAATTGAAGGGCTTATTGTCAAGACCACATTGTTTCAAAAATCGATATTTTGCTTTCATTTTGTTACCTGATACCATAGCAACACTCACTGAAAAGACTTTAGCGAATTAATTATCTGGCCCAAAATATCAATGTGTACATGGAATTATTATATATTTAAAGCTTTAAGTGCGATTTATTAAATTTTTTTATTTTGTGGCATATCACGTTTTTATAATAATTCCTTCAATTTTAGTTTCTGACCGATTTTTATACCCTACCAGAGAGTATATTCACTTTGTCATTCCGCTTGTAACGCATAGAAGAGGCCACGGCAGGCATAGAAAAGCATATATATTCTTGATCAGCGTCACCACCTGAGTCGATATATATACGTCCGTCTGTCTGTCTGTCTGTGTGTCTGTTGAAATCACGTTTACGGGAAAACTAATGAAATTCGGAACACAGGTCGCAACTTTTTACAATCTGCTAGCATAGAAAAATAGGATAAATTGGTTCACCGACTCGCCTACCGCCCTTAATCTATGTAAACATACCCCAGGCAATTTTGAAGAAAAGTTGCTGCGATTTTGATGAAACTTGGTCATTTGTAAAACTGTAAACAAAGTTTTGATTGGGTTAGGTTTAAAATTTGCAAAGGCTTTTATAGGGGCGTGGCGCAGCCCTATATTTTAACCATTTAATGCACCGTAGCTCGTAAACCGCGCAAGATATTGTGATCAAATTTGGTACACGGATACAGGTCATATATATATATTGAAGTGTGTGGGCGGAATTGGAAAAGTAGGCGTCGCACTTTATAACAATTGAAAGTTTTGATTTTATATAACTCGAAATCTGCTCATACGATTTTTACAAAAAATTTACGGTTGATAGCACTGCAAGCAGTCATCAATACAATTTTCTTGAAAATACTGGTAGAACTCGCTGAAGGGAGTGGCACAGTCCACAATATTCATAAACGATATAGTAATAGAACTAACAACGTAATCGCTTTGCAATTTAATATGGCAGATATACTTGCTAAATGGTATCTTTGTGTAAAATTTTGGCACAATAGTGCCGGTGGGCGTGGCAGCTCCCATTTAGGCAAAAATATATAATGTTATAGATAGTGTAACATCGGAGGGATCTTCATAAAAATTGGTGTACAGAATTCAGTTACTATAAGCTTTAAACTTAAGTGGACTTCGATGGGATTGCATCAGCAGGCGTGGCACATAAAACATAGTAACATAAAATAGTTAGCGTAATTTTAAGTGAACTATTCCAGCAATTGCTTTGAAATTTCATGTAAGTGGTTTATATGCTATAAGGTATAGTACATCTGAGCCAAAATATCACGAATATAGTTTATTGATCCCAAAGAAGGCAGAATTGGAGAAGTGGGCGTGGCATATTACATCTTTATAATTTCTATTCTATTTTTCCAACATTTTAAATATTCCTTTGACGTTTTTATTCTTTCAACTTTTCCCAATACTTTCCATAAGTATTTTCTCCATTTTTTCAGCCTTATTCAACTTAAATCGCCGTTTCTTTAATTGTTTCGACTTTTTCATCAATTTTTCAGCATTTCCTATATTCTTTCGACTTTTTTAATCTCTTTAATCTTTCTTCAATTGTTTCCTTATATTTTAAACTTTTCAGTTTTTTTCTGTTTATGTTTCGGCACTCTTCAACCTTTTTGAACCTTTTTACATTGGTTCCGACTTATTCTACCTTTTCAACATATTTTTAAAATTTATTTAAAAATTACTTTGAATGCAGTGTGGGGTATGTGAATTTCGACCTGACCGAAGGTAACACATTTACTATTTAGTTTTAATTTTGCATTAATATTGTTTTATGATCTTTCTAAATAACTTTTGGAACTGAAAAGAACTGGTACTCGGATTATAAGAATATACTCATATGAAAACATGCATAGGCGGAAAGGCGAAAAAAGTAATATTTAAAAGAGTAATATTTACGATACTTGGCATTACATACATCAAGATAAGTTGTTAAGGTTTGACCGGCTTAAAAAATGAACTTCGTTCGCTCTCGGTATCTGTTTATCGGAAAGAAATTCGATGTGAACATATGATATGCAAAAGACAATTTTCCATACAAAAAAGGTTGAGTATATTAATCACCTTAATGCAATCGCTTTTATGACATTCAAGGTCAAAGGTTACAAATGGTGTTTTATATTATTTTAAAGATTGGTGGGTGATTAATTAATGCTAAACAAAAGTTGTAGGTTTCGTGGTAAAAACTCATCTATAATGCTTTATGTAAGAAAGTTTATGATAGCCAAGATAGTTTTTTATTTAATAGAACTCATACATAAAACTCTAACTGTTTGTATCCATAGCATGTAATTTTTGTAACCATGAATGGCATTTTTGTATGTATGGCAAGGTCATAAAGTTTAGCCATCGGGGCAGTTTTTCTTATATAATTAATCATATAATATAAATTATATAAATAAGAAAGATAGTTTCCTGCAAAGCGTTCTTGTAAGCTATTTGTAGAAAGTCAAAAGGTACCTCCACAGCATTTCTGTTAATCGAATGGTATGAGATACCAAAGTATTTAATTTGAGGCACTACCTTCGATATTTTTGTGGTGCTATGGACTTTACTTTATGGAAATTTCTTAATAAGATAAAATTGAATAATTCTTAATGCTGGTTTTAAAATTTTTCCTTTTTGCATAATTTTATACGATTTGGCAACTGTGCTATATAGTTATTTGACTTTTTCGTATGTGATACTCTTTACTCTCTTTACTTCTTTGGCAAATAAAGTTGAAGGATCTGAGTCACTTATGACATCACTTCCGACTTGGTTCATTTGCATGCATGAGTGTTACATGAAATATTAATTTTTGCACACAATTTTTCATTCCGTAAAAATTAACGTCGACACATTTTTACATGACAACAGATGCGATGCGATGCTATGCGATATGTAGCGAACAGATACACACTCACACTTCCACATAGAAAACATTTATATATATTAATGTTTATATAATTGTGACAAAGTTCAAGATCGTTGTATGTCCTTGCGCGAAGGGCGAAGCAGAACGAAGCCAAGGAGCTGGCAGTACTTGCAGTATGGCAACTGACATACACGTCACCCAATGTATGCTGAGTTTTGAAGTATTCGTATGCACATATGTACATATATAGATTACAGTTTACAATTCTTGCATCACTCAGGTGTATTATGTAGGACAACTCATAAGTCGTTGCAATTTTAGTTTTTAACAAATAAAGAAAGCGAGTAAAGTTTGTCTTATTTATCAATAATCAATCAATGCTTAGTGTTTGTACTTAGCTATGAATTTTCTTTCTTTGATTTTTTCGAAATTTTTCCTAACATATTTCCGTAAAATTGTTTTTTAAATTTCAGAAGATAGAGATAAAAAAATACTTGTAATTGAGAAAGCGACATATGTATGTTCAAGGTAAGCCCGTATTTTTTGATATATGAAGTCAATACATGTTTTTTTTTTAATAAATTATTTAACTTTCAAACAGACCCTGCTGTTAAAATATTAGAATGACAACATCCCATTAAGATGCACCGTCAAGTGTTAGTGATCTAAACTCAAAGGTTTTTCAGTATCACAAAAAATTTTTTAAAGATATTTTTCACATGTTAGCTCATCTGAATACTATTAAAAAGTTCCTTTTATTTGCTAAGATTTGAATTAAATGTTGTCAAAAAAAGTATACCACTCCAGATTTAAAACAAACAAAAATTTATTTCTTCGTCAATGGTAAGGAGTAATATATAAAAATAGCTATCTAGGGTAAAGAGTCGAAAAAGTTTAAAAATCGCTTTTAATCACAATATTCTTGACAAATACATACCAGTTATTATATGCTATGAATATATTCCTCATTAATTTAATTTAATGTAAATTGATGAAAAAATGTTCTTTATAGTAATAAGTATTATGGCAAAATAATAGTCAACACTTAAGTAGTAAAGTTATTTAATTAATTTGAAATTAAACTTCACTTATTGCAAAGCATCCACAGACTCATTTAGTTGACTTAACATTCTTGCACTTGACTTCCGTTCCAAAATATCCTGCAACTTTACTGTAGCATTTTCCGCTTCTCTTTTCTTGTTTGCATGGGTCGAACAAACAAATATTTTAATTTAATTTTTTTGCTTTCTACTTACCGAATGCTATAGTTGAATTTTTGTGAATAATTTTTTGGATTATTTTTTTGGGAAGGAAATGTTAAGTTTAATTTGTATTTGGAAGCGATGTTACGTTTTTTTGTATTTATGTTTTGTGTGTGTGGAGAGGAAGAGAAAAAAAAAAGAAAAAATATTATTTTCCATTGAAAAATCTGGATTTAATTTTTTTTAAATTTTTTTTCATTAGAGTAAATCTATTTATGAAAATATGAACTAACGCAAGATATGAAAAAAGAGAAAATATGTGAAAAACTACAGTTGCACTAAGGATAAGAAAATAAAATGGAAAGTCAAAGTTGTCATTAAATGTTTGCTTACCAAAAAAGAGAGCCAAAGTTTGCTAGTTACTACTACAGAATGCATTCAAAAAGAAAAGTTTCCAATAGATACTTTGAGAAAACTCAGAAGTTTTTATAATGAAGAAAATAATTTATATCATTGAGCAAAGTATATAAAAAACTTATTTCATAAACTCTATAGAAATTTCCAATTGCATATCACTGAGCAATCTGTGAACATAAATTTTCTTCAAAATTATTTCATATATCGCTCATCATACTCTAAAGTTATAAAATTTTGTTTTGTAAGCACTTTCTGAAAATAAATATTTTATAGCTTTCATAAAATCACCTTTCTGATTTTGACAGTACACTTAACTTTTTATATTTTTACTGCAGGTGTAGTGCAAAAATAAATAAAAAAAACATATTCAGCTGCATCAGATAAATGCAAAATAGCGGGTGATTATTTTGCTGTTTGTTATTTCAGTCTATAATTTTTTGACACCTCACGCGTGATTGGTAAAATAAGTCAACGTCAAAAACGCTCAGCAAAGTTTGCTATTTTACCATGAATAGACTAACAAACGAACAACACTTGAAAATCATTCAATTTTACTATCAATATTCGTGCTCTGTGAGAAATGTGTTTCGCAAATCAAAAATTGAAAAATTTTCTTCAGCGATGAAGCTCATTTTTAGCTCAATGAACAGAATTGCCGAATTTGGTCTAAAGAGCAGCCAGAAGCAGTTCAAGAGCAAACAATGCATCCTGAAAAATCCACTGTTTGCTACGGTTTTTTGGTCAGCGGCATCATTGGGCCGCACTTTTTCAAAAATAATGAAAATCGCAACGTTACAGTCAATGGAGCAAGGTACCGTGCAATGATTTGCTTGCCCAAAATGAAAGAATTGGACTTGCTTAAAATGTGGTTTCAACAAGACGGTGCCACATGCCACACGACACGCGATACCATTGCGAGGAGAGTTTGGTGAGCAATCAATCTCACGTTTTGAAGCAGTTCATTGGCCACCAAGATCATGCGATTTGACCTCACTAAACTATTTTTTGTGGCGCTACGTAAAGTCTCTCGAATACTGGGTAAAACCAGCCTCGAAAGATAATATTTCAGCTGCCATTGGTGAGATACCGGTCCAAATGTTGAAAAGGGTATGCCGAAATTGGGGCTTACGCTGAGCCACCTCAGGCGTAGCAGCGGGCAACATTGACATAAAATAATCATAAAAAAGTAAATGGAAGAAATTGATGTAACGCTCCAAATAAATATTTCATTCACTATTGCAAACTTTCTGTTCTTTTTTCAGTTTTCAAAAACCAAACGCTTAAAAATTCACCCGTTAAAAGCAAACAAACACAATCTCTACGTAAAAAAATCAAATGAACCTTAAGCCAAAACAACAACAGCAAAAAAAGCTGAATCTGAGAACCGATAGAGCGTAGAAAATCAAACATGAAAACGAATCAATCTTCTAAAGCCAAAGTGCGGCCAATGTTGCAAGGCAGCAGCAAAAGTCAAAGGATGTGATTGAAACAGATGTCATGGTAAATATCGATCAGCGTGGTACATTGGAACGTGATTGAAGTGTGAGAGCATATGTTTTCAGTAGCCCATAACTATGTAAACAAACAAACAAATGGACAAAGATAAAACCAAACGTGTAAGTAATAACCCAGATATTTAAGGCACATCTCACATCAGAAAGTTTGTGAACTTTACTTACTGAAATTTTGTTTTTGCCAACAAATATTTGATATATTAAAATCAATTTTAATTTATGTCATGCAGCAATAAAATTTTATGCTGACAATGCTGCAGATTTCCAAATATTTAAGTGTTATTTAGCTAAACATAAATTATATAATACAATCCATTAAGTAGGATTAAACGAGAAACGCTTTGTTTTAAAATGAAGTTTTCAATAACGGCAGAAGAGGACAGCGAAAAGATTTTTATGCCCTAAACAGAGGTTATATTCACTTTGTCATTCCGTTTGTAACGCATAGAAGGGGGCGTGGCAGGTACATATATTCATGATCAGCGTCACTCCCTGTGTCCGTCTGTCTGTCTGACTGTGTGTCTGTGTGTCTGTCTGTCTGTCTATCTGTCTGTCTGTTATCTGTCTGTCTGTCTGGCTGTCTGTGTGTCTGTCTGTTTGTGTGTCTGACTGTGTGTCTGTCTGTCTGTGTGTCTGTTGAAATCACGTTTACGAGAAAACTAAGCAAGCTAATTAAATGAAATTTGGCACACAAGGCAAACCTTCCTGCAAGCTGCTAGCATATAGAAATTGGCGAAATCGGTTCACGGCCACGCCGTCCGCCCATACTCTATGTAAATATACCCAAGTCCATTTTAAAAAAATTGCTGCGATTTTGATGAAACCTGGTGATCTGGTGAAGATGAGAACAAAGTTAAGATTAGGCTAGGTTTTAAGTTACTTTACTTTTAAAACACCATAGCTCGTAAATCGTGCAAGATATTGTGATGAATTTTGGTACACGAATACAGACCTTATAAATCTTGAATTGAGCATAAAGTGGGGGGAATTGTAAAAGTGGACGTGTCACTTTTTAATAATTAAAAATTTGGATTTCGTATTACTCCAAATCGGCACATGCGATTTTCATAAAAATTTTAGGGATGATACCACTGAAAGTAGTCATCAATCCAAGTTTCGTCAATAAACTGGAAAATTTCGTTGAAGGGCATGACACAACCTACAATATTTATAAACGTTATAAAAAATAACTAATAACGCAATCGTTTTGAAATTTAATAAGGCAGATATACTTGCTAAAAAGTGTCTTCTTGCAAAATTTCCCCACAATCATGCCGGTAGGTGTGGCACCTTCCATATAAGCAAAATACGTTTAATGTTATAGATAGTGCGCAATGAGATTAATCTTCATAAAATTTTGTGTAGAGGTGTCGGTTACTATAAGCTTCGGAATTAAATGAAACTTGACAAGATTGCGTCAGTGGGCGTGGCACCTTCCTCATTAACATAAGGTTGTAAGTGCTATTTTAAGTGCACTATTGTAGCAATTGATCTGAAATTTTATGTAAGTGGCTTACTGAGTATTAGGTATAAATGAATCAAAAGCTCCCATACGATTAAAGTACCGTAAGTGGCATAACTATCGAAATATATGAGCAATCATACTGAAATCTGGTGTATGAGTTTTGTTTATAGAAAGCCATTTCTGGATCAAAATCAGACTATGTAGATTGCCCCATTGGGTGTGTCAACGCCCTAAATTTTAAAAATAATTACGGCATATATCGCAAACTATACAAGCTATTGAGCTAAAATTTTGTTTGTTTACTAAATCAGAAGTGGGCGAACATATTTCATGTTTTTATTTCTATTCTATTTTTTTCAAGATTCCCTATATTCTTTTGACATATTCAACCTTTTATTTTTCCCTTTCAATTTCATTAAACATTTTCTTTATTTTTTCGACTTTTTCAGCAATTTTTCAGCAACAATGAATTCTGCTATGAAGAACATTCTAAATCTATTAGCGCTTCATTGGAGGCTACTTATCTATACTATTTGCATAAAAGTGTTTTAATGGAAATGGTTTGTAACGCCTTGGCGCAAAACAAACTGAACTGATTTTAGTAATTGAGTTTTCAAAACTACATACTCATCTTAAAAAAAAATATTGCATACTTTATTTTGATTATTATTTATTATCCTTTTTTTTAGTATTAAGCTTTTGCAAAACCTCACAGAAAAATTTAGTTTGATTTTCCGTTGCTTATGCTGCTTCGTGAATTCTGTGTTGATATAGTTGTTTTTTTTTTATCTCGTTATCACAGTTTGTATTTTTCTTCAAAATTCGAATTGATTTTATTACTTTTGAAGAGAGAATATAGAATGAGATAGAAAAAGATTAACTTAAAAAACAAAAACGGGGAGTGTGCGTGCGAAGCCGCGGGCACCACCAGTTAAATATAATTTTAACATTACAAAGTTTATATCACGAGAACTAAGTAAGATAGTGGAAAATATTTTGGTGAAATTTTAATGTATCTAGGGGGTCAAATAGCAGCAATTGTCTTTCTTTAAACTCTCTGCGGTTTTTACTGAATACTAATTGTTCAGTAGAAAAATTATATAAATTTAAACTTTGAGAAAAACAGTTTTTATCAATAACGCAAAAACTAAAAGTTCTAGAGAAAAAACAGCACAAGCAAAACATATCTATTTTTTCACATAGAATATCAATCTGCAATAAAAAATATAGATTTGCTCATAAAAAATTACAGTTGACCATGATTTGAACTTCAAAATTAGTTGGAAGGTCAAAAGTAAGTAAGCTGTCTTTGACCTATTACAAACCTACCAACTTTTGTGTAAGACATTTTCCGTTCTCGAGATATTGGCTTGAGGAAATTAAAATGAGACACACTGTACACTCGTATAACGTTTGAGGTCATTTGCTTATGCGTTCGAACCCGCTCCTTTTAGGTTTTTTCTTATTTATATGGGAGGTGCCATTCTAACAGGCTTAATCTCACCCATTATTTTCTCAGCAATAATATTAAGCTTATTAGCAATTGCTATGCTAATAAGCTTAATACTGAAGTTATTTATTTTTTTTAAATATTTCGATCAACTTCATCAATTTTAAAAGTCAGCAGAAATTGACGTCATCATAATATTGATTGCTTATAGAACACTAAACAGCAGCATGGTTATATAACGTTTACCCTCTTTTGTTATATACAGGGTGTATAGGGTGACAGTGGCCGTGTCAAAGCTGGAGGCTCTGTTTGAAATTAACAATTTCTGAAAAAGCCGGGAATTGAATGATTTCTGTCTTTAATGAACAAAGAAATAAATAAAAGGTCATCAATAAATTCCCACACAAAAATATTTTATTTTTGAATATTGCAGATTATAAAATCGAAAGAAAATATGTCACAACTAGTGCTTCCCCAAGGCTGCGAGGCAACCTCGTTCAACGAGGCGAGAACGAGGCGAGGTGGAAAAATAAATTTGCCTCGCTCGACCGAGGCGAGGCGAGATCACACCGGCACCACGCCTCGCCTCGTTCTCGGTTCTGAGGACGAGGTGCCTCGTAGCCTCGCTTTAACATTAGCTCGTATCGGAAGTAAGTGCAGTATTTTTTGTTTTGATACTATTTTTTTAAATTTGACTCGATATTTATTTATTGGAAAGCATAGATAAGGCTATAAATTTTTTATTTTGAGTGCATCTTTAGGGTGGCCCTCATACAAAAATATTTTTTAAATATCATTTTTTCGAAGACCGGTTAACCGATTCACACCGAACTCACACCATGTTGCTTTCACATTAAGAAGCTCAGCTTAGGCTACTTTTATTAAGAGTCCATATATTTCGTCATATCTTCGGTCTTTAAAGTCAGCAGTACTAAAATGATCTCTAATCGAATGAATGAGTTAGAATAATACAGCTACTACTCTCTTTTGTCATTATTATATGACGAAAGATTTAATGAGGGGGTCCCCTACGTTCGGTAAAAAACTTTGTTGTTAATGTCCAAAACCGTTCAACCGATCGTCTAAAGATTTGGCATGTGTTAATGTTTCTTATGATTTGGGGAAGGTTCGTAGAATACTTTGGTATTATCAACTACTTGACGTACATGAATAAACTTTTTTTTTATATCTCAGCAACTATATGACGTAAATGGGTAAGATTTGGTACATATAATTCTTATAGTTTGTAAAAGGTTCGTAGCTTAGCTTGACTTGAATAAAAATAAACAATGTCACGCCGTCCCATATAAGAAAAGAATTGAATTCATCATAGCTCATCAATTATCATATATGATTCAATCCACCAAAAATAAAAACATATGTTTTATTTTACTTCTTGAGGAGTAGCAACGCATGCCGGCTTTGCTAGTTGAATATATCGTTGGCATAAAAGCAAAATTGATCATTTTTTTAACAACCGAAAATAATATATCACAAATTTAAGAGGATGTTAACATAATTAAACGATTAATAAGCGCCACCCACTTATTATTTGTTTGCAGATAGTCAAATTTACATGTATGCCGACAATATACAGATCTGATAATTTTTTTTCAGTTTAATAAAATCCTCGGTTCTTACCGAGGCGAGGTATGTGATTGCAAGACCTCGTCTGAGAACGAGGCGAGGCGAGACTCAAATTTATAAAACGAGGCGAGACCGAGAACAACTAGAACCTCGCCTCGGGTGAAGCACTAGGATCAACATTGCTTAAAAACGACTTTAAAGATTTTGATCATATTGTTTTTGGACTATTCAATGTCTTTCAACATTGGCACTTTTATGAATTGCTATACTTGAAAGACAAATAATTCAAATTCATTTATCATTCTTTATCACAAAATAAAATTCTCTTCCCCTCAGTGGCGTTCCTTCACCAAAACCTTGGTGATTGGGGGGAGGGAGAATTATAAATCCACCACTGTAAGATGGATTTATTAAATTGATGTATTGAATAATAACTAGCATTAGATCTTTGGGAGAGGCCAATGCCCTCCACAGTCCCATCCAAATGGCGCCACTGCTTCCCATTCATCATGATAGGGATATATTTTCTGCTTTTTTGAATTTTTGGTCGAATGGGTCATTGCGGGAAAAATTATTGAGCTAAAATAAATTGAATTTATCAATAATAATGTTAAATCGAAGTAATTATAGCTGAAACTTAAACGAATTGATGAAACGTCTATTAAAATAGATAAAAGCGCAGAAAAAAAATTTGTTTGATTTTTGGTACAACAACATAAATAGTGAAATCCAGAATAAATTCTCATTTGGCTTCAACTTTGTTAGCGATGCGCTGGTTGCCGATTTTCGTCGAATTGGTTGTTTAGTGGCGGCATTCGAAAGTTCTATGCTTTTTCAATATTTTGTAGTGCGCAGTGGTGCTTTCGAATTTATATTGCAAGCAATCTCTTACGTTAAATGTGAAATAATTTACATGAAAGTGAAGGAAATGGACACACTTTTCTTAATTGAACAAAACCGAAACCGAACAAATAAATTGTTCCTTCAAAGCATCAGACAGGCGGGCGACTAGGAATTGATACGCGGTCGACCAGTAGACCACGGTCTACCGTTTGGCCATTATTTTTTTTTATAATTTAAATTTAAAAAATTTAGAAATAAATTTGAGTAGCATAAATTTTTTTCTGAAGTGCAAGCTTAGCATTGACATTAATGAGTGTTCAGTAATATTGCATAGCAAATTCGTTTGTTTTTTGCTTTGTTAAAAAGAAATTGTTAATTAAGTCTGAACAATTGGCTCCGTTACGGTTTTCTAATATATAAATAAAAAAAAAATTTGATGTCTTTGAAACGTTAAGCTAACAAATCGAGAAATATTACACATGGCACAGTGCTTGCACTTGCACTCTACAAATTATGTCGAATCGAAATGTGTAATGAAATGCCTCTTAAAAATATCAGCCAAAACATGAACGACTAGATATTAAAGCAGCGGTGGGCATGGAAATCTATCAAAAGAGTATAACAACCAAATTAAGCAACAAAAAACGAAATTTTAAAGTTTTTTTGCTGTCATTTCCGAGTTTGCCAACAGCACAAAAAAAATCAAATTGTACTACAAACAAAAACCACTACCACATTCGTCGAGACACAATGCGGCACCGTTGCCAATGCATTTGTGTGTTGTTTTTGTTTTCATTTGAAATCAAGTCAACGCTGTGCGTCGATAGGGTTGAAATTCTGAGAATTCTTTTTTGGTCGCTTGTGCGTCAAAAAACGTTTCGGACCATCAGTTTGGAGTGCCACTACGTGCCCATCGCTGCATTACAGTCACAATTGTTTTTTTTTCAGTTAGTAATGATCGATATTCCTGTAAAGCTTAACAAATCCATACAATGCTGTCTTTTTACCAAACAATAGACGACAGTATTGAATCGATTTGCAAAATTTTATAGGATATATTTCGTTGCTAACAGGATAATAAGGCAGCTTTATAATAAATATAAATTTTTTTTTGGTTGTGTTCGTAATTCCTAATGCAAAAAGTTTGGAAAAATTTTAAGGATAAATCAGAAAATTGCAAAAAATTGATATATGGCTTTGTATCGGAATTTTGTACGCAGAAAGCATAGCATAACTTGGGTTTGAAGTAACTTGGGCCGTTTTTTCGATTTCCTTATAAAAAAGAAGTACTGTCCGTTCGAGCCAGTCATGAAAGATTTGCTAAGAAGGCTGTTAGCAAAAAGTTTTGAAAAAAAAAGGAAAATCGTGCAAAATCGATATACGGTATTGAATGGAGATATTGAAAGAGTGGGCAGAACAATGTCTGTCGGACATACTAATAGTTGACATTTTTCAAGATCTACGTACAACAAAAAACTGCAACAAAAATATTTCATAAGTAATTTGATAAACAAAGTCTTAGAGCAAAGAAGTTAACGATTTATAATCTCCATATAAATAAATAATTCTCTGACCGAAGCCGCGGGCAACAGCAAGTGAATAATATGACACAAATTATTTTTATACTCACGTCAAAAGCCTTTCCTCAGTATATAAAGCGTTGCAGTTATAATTAATTTAAGGGGTTATGCCCAGATAAAATTTAAAAACAATCGTATTTTCTTTTTATCATTTTCGTGAAGTAGATTTCATGTATTCTTGAGGGTACCTGGTCATAACCCCAATGGTCATAGTTCCCAAATGAATTTTGAGCCTTATGTCCATTTTTTTCGGTCACAATCTCCGAAAACAGCAGGACATAACGGCAAGTATGATTTGGGTCTTGCTTTTATGCAGAATTGCTGTAGCTAGCGAAGCTGGTATTGGATATACGATATATCCATGAGAGTTATGTCCATTGTTATGAGTGATTACAATTCCAAAAACTATTTTAGGGACTATGACCATTTCTGAGGTGGAAATAACTCAAAATTTTTTGGGCATTATGACCACTGCGGTGATGGCATGGCATCATTCTTGAGAAAACCTAATAAATATTTTATGGTGATCCGACAAGTATTATCAAAAATACAGGCATATTTGTAAAGAAAAATTACTACTCATAAGCCTGTTTTGATTGCGTTTTTATCAAAAATATGTTTTTGAAACCAGTGATCAATGTATCTCGATTCGAATCAGTCTCGAATTTTAACACAAGCTTTTAAACAATTATTGTTTAATTCTGCACTGTAGATTTTCTCGATTCGACCAATTTTATAAATTTTATAAGCAATTTAAGGCCAAAGTTTTGAAGTGAAAATCACAAAATTTTTTTTCAAAAGCAGCCATGTTGTTCAAATTTAATATCTTGCTTATTCTCACGATAAAGCACTAGATTTTACTAAACAATAACAAAGTACATCTTTAATATTTTTTGTGATCACCCCAAAACTTTTTTATTTGGGGATGCTCACGGAGATCGGCTACAGCAAATCCAAAAGTCAATATTTTTATGAAAAAAATAATATGAATATATGTAAGCAATAATACTAACTTCATTAATTGTAAAAACGACGCTCAAAAGAAAACCCTTAGCAAATCGCCTTTTTTCACCAATCTTACTAGGCATAACCACTTAATGACATGAATTTTTTTCATATTGGACACCACTTTTTCAGTGAACTTAAAATCGTTTTACGCACTGACATATTTGTCAAAGCGTGAATATTTTGAAAAATAAAATTGAACCAAAAAATATTCATTAGTGCTATGAGAACGATAGTGATATTTAGTTTACTTTTCTTCTTCGGAAATATTAACGGCGATGGTAACATTTTTGCTTGAACTGGAAAATATTATAAAAACAGTTTTTCTACATTTTAGAGGATCAACCAAATAGTATTTTAAGTATGCTCATTCCTGGTCAAAGTTTTGATTATTCTGGTGCCAAAAATGAGATTCAAACCAACTTGAAAGCAAAGGGTATCAGCTTTGATGAACTGAGTTCGAATACCAAATATTGGCTAATCAGCTCTGTGCTGAAAAGCAACAATTTACAAGTCGACGATAGAAATATCAGTCGTTCCACCTTTTCCGAAGCGATTTCAGAGCTTTTAGATGTTGCCGCTCGTGGAAGAAATCCAGTTGATAGCAAACATTGAAGAGCGAAAGCAGTGAATTCATTTTGTAAATTAACACTGAGAATAATTATGCATTTCATAAAAACTTTAATATCTTATATTTTATTTTGAAAACAGACTCCGATTACTAGCTTCAGTTTAGTAAATTTTTATTAAAAAAATACTCCCCAAAAGAGTTAATGTCGTTCAACAGTTAAGTTAAAGTTTAATTCTTATCTTTTATTTTTTCAACGATTCAGAAATATTTGCATGGGAAAGCATGTATCAGTAAAATATCTTACTTGACGAAAATAAGTTTTTTAAGAATATTTTGCAGCTGTGATAGAATATATTAAGGACCCAATATTTCAATGTTACAGGTATCAAAACAAAATTTTACACTTGGTAGAAACTAACACAACATGAAGAATTGGTATAGAATGAGACACAAATAATTTGATCTATTGAAGTTCTCCTTAACAATTTATCATGAATTAAAAAAAATAAATAAAGAAGTTCTGTCTGGAAAACTCCGTTTTGTGTTGTTATGAGTTCGTTGGCACCAATTGTTTAAAAGTAGTGTTCAATTACCCTTTCAGCACAGAAACTACAACATACAGTAATTATTTGTGAATATGAAGGTAATTCGTGATTTTTTATGCCCAGCAGCAAGTATTCCTTGGTTTTCCCCTAATTAACTCTTTATAACCGAATAAAAAATTTTTGTCGAATCTGAATATTTTGACCAGTTTTAAGAAACTTTTACCAGTGAACATATAAATGGTATAAAGCAATCTGAAAGACCCACTCGTTTTTGCCTTATTGTGGTCAACATTCAACGTACGAAAACATCGACAAAATCAAACCGTTGGTGCTCAAAAATCTTCGCATAAGTATAAGAGATTTGTGACCAGAAGTGAACATTTCATTCGAGTCTTAGGTATAAAACGTTCGCAGACTAGTGCCAAAAAAGCTCGATGTTGTCCAGAAAGGTAATCGAAAAACATCAAAATAGGTGATAATATTCAAAAAAATAAATATATTGCGTCTAGGTATATTGGGTCACCCCTTCCAGCAGGGATGCTATTTTGCTTCCAATATTTGCCAAAAAAGGACGACGCAGGCCTTGTATTTTCTATTAGATTTTGACAGATAAAGTTCAAAAAGGTGAACAAAATGAAGGGATATGTGAAATAAAGTGATTTAAGGAACAAAATTAAGTTGTGTGCAAATTGCTTTTCAGAAGAATTATGGCAGCGATTATCCAGTGTGCCAAAAGAATCTGTTTCGAATTTGAGATTGACTCGTTTCTTCGTATACTTTATCCGAAACGAACTAGTTTTCGTATGCAATTCTTTTATTCATCCGATTTTTCGGATCCGTCTCGAACTCACAACGGACTTCATAAGCAAATCCGTTTCGTATCTCCAATGTGCACGAAAAAGGGTGCGTATCGGATCCGAAATGAAAAGTTTTCGTATGAAATTCCATTAGAAAAAGCGAAAGTATCCGTCCTCTTTTTTGGAGCTATCTCGAACTCGGAATGGACTTCATTTACGGATCCGTTCTTTTAAAATTATGAAATGGTTAATGCTGGATCTATAATTATAACTATCACAATATAATGATCTTTCGTACGGCTATTCTCATGAGAATTATTTGAAAATTCTGACAATTCTATTCGGTTTGAAGATGGGCTTCAGGAGCACGTGGCTAAAGATATAACAAAAATATTTAAACTAAAATATTTAGAGAACTACATTTTGTATCTCTGATATATTGAAAATAAAATAAAAATTTCGATGGTAACTTGAAAACTGCACTTTATGTTAATGATCTGTGGTGCTTTTTGGCAAATTTCCCAGTTTTAACTGGGAACTAAATGGATTGTTATGCGTATTATTTAAAAAAAAGGAGTCCATCTCGAATCCGTTTTATTTAAAAGAACGAATTTGGAACGGACCCGTACATGTAGTCTAATCCGAGTTCGAGACGGATCCAAAGAAGGAGGCGGATAATTTCGCTTTTTCGAAAGGAATTTCTTACGAAAATGTTTCATTTTGGATCCGAAACGCACCCGTTTTTGTGCACATTGGGGAGTTTAATTCGTGTGTGCGGTAGTGTAAATTATATGCGTGATAAAATGAGGCGTTTATTGTTATTGGCAAGCAATTAGTTACTGCGTAAAAGTGAATTTTTTTAACTAATTCACTTCCTTACAAGTCGAACTCCAATTAATGTTAGGAAAAAGTTTAAAACGTTTGATAAATGTTTTCGTGCGACCAGCCGTTCTTATGATACAATTTAAATTCCTGTTTTTCTCTTTTGAAATAAGTTTTTCTGATAAAAATATTCAATTTATTATTTAAATAATTTATTCTGGCTTCAAATTCACCGCTGAAAATTTAGTGAATAACTTCTTACAACAAATGTCAAAATATTCCCTCCTCAAATTATTGCCGATAACCTTACTTTCCAGAGAACTTTTTCTCATTCCCAAGAAATCTACGATTACAAACCAGAATGTTCGAGAAAAAAATCGCGAGAGTGTTCATTCATGATATGGCCCATTATCAAAGAAATATTGAGAAAACGAAAATTTTTAAATAGGTAGGTCCTTTAAAATGAGCTATTCTCGTACAAAATTTCATCAATATCTAAGAGTTTATTCAAGAGATATTGCCATGAGAATAATTTTTGATCACAGTGCTACATATGAACAAATTTTTCAGGCTTTATTACAAAACTTTATAGCAATTCAAAAAGAATGTTTGACAAATTCTGCTCAGCAGCGTTGTAATATTCCAAATTTTATTCAATCGGAGGGACCGTTCCTTTAGTAAATTTATATTGTACGAAATTAACAAAAGGAGACATTTTCTATTTATTTTGAACTAAACAATTATTAATTTGCTTAGGTTTATGGGATGTATAAAGGGTGGACCTTTTTTTTTAGCAAATTTTAATTTTTTGTGTGGAAGGAATTTATTTTTGTAAGGCAGGTGAAAGCTCATTAGCTCTTCATCCTGGACAGCAATTTTCACGGTACGCCACTAAAGTTGCTCACTAGCCAGATAAGACAACACATTATAAGTAATTGATACGCCTCCGAAAAACACGAAACTAGTTTTTCTAATGCCTCTTGAAAATAGTTTTTTTGGACCACCCTAAGACGCAAACATATCGTTAATATAGAAAGACCCTAATAATTTTTTTTCAAAAGCGATTGTGATTGTAGATTTCGGTAGGTCACCCACTATTACAACATTGATAAAAAATCTATGTGCTAAGTTTGAAAGCAAAGCATTTACAAGCAGATTAAAAATGCTCACTTCAATACTACAAAACTTTAATTTTTATTAAGTTTTTTCATTCTTCTGTAAAGTAAAAATGGTAGATAGGACTTTTCTATAATAAGTTAACGATATGCAGCCAGGTATTTAAATATTTCATCTTTCTTCTTCGACTTTATGAAAGCACCTACAACACGAATTGTACGCATTTAAAATTGTTAGAAAAGAAACATCTGCTATTCCAACTTCTCATGGGAAATCAATGCGAACTCAAATAAATTTGACACGAGCTATGCATATGACATAGTAAAACCGCTTTGCTTGATTTAAGTAATAGTGGAAATAAAAAACACCATTGCCAATCACAATAAATATGATGTGTTTTAAGTCGCGATGCAATTCTCAAGGGTGTTTTTCAATTTATGACACGCGCTGGAAATACAATATGAGACATTGGTTTTTTTTTAAATTGAAAACCAATTTGCAAAATGCGCAGTGCATGGAAGCGATAGAACATGGCAGATGATTTTCAAAATCCGACTTTTCAGTATGTAGCAAAAGTCTTCGATTTTTTCCAACTTCACCAAATACATTTTACATGGGTGAAATCTTTTTCACTAGTTCAAACTCATGTGACATAAAGAAAATGCAGAGTCATTGGTTATTTTTTCTCATATGAAATAAACTTTGCCTTGCACAAATTAAATGCGTCATTCGATTTGAGTTTAAGCTTAAAAAATAATCCAATAGCTTGATTTGTGGAACCTCAACACCAAGGAAATATTTTATTTATCCATCGATACAATCGATGTGACTACAGATGACATCTCAAAGTCATAAGAAAATTTATGCAACAATTCTATGGAGTGTGCCCGCTTATGATGCAAGTGGTCGTGGTTTGAATCCCACGACAGCCAATTGAATAATATTTTTTCATTCATTCCCATCCTCTTGCAATTCACTGGATATGGTTCGAGAAAACATTTGTAAATGTAATTTTTTGCAAAATCTCTTTCGCAACTTAACACGAATGCGGTAACATTTTTGAAAATGAAGTCCTTCACTTTGCGCAAATTCCAATGAAATACTCATTCTATGTGCTGCTACTTTAAAATTAAATTTGTCTCAGGAAATTAGGGTAAAAATTAGCGAATAGCCCAAACTTTGCTTACAAGGTCGTTAAACTGTGCCTTTTAAGATTAAAAAAAAGAGCTTTGGCCTATGCAGACCCATTTGTAAAGCAATTTATAAAATGCAATTTTTTTTTTGTCAAGAAATAAAACTAGGTACATACTTAAAAGATGCAATTGCAAAAAATTGTTAATTTCGTATCAAAACTACCCACAAATGAGACACACGCCCCATTGAATTCTTGGTAATGAGTAATGCTTAAAAATTTTAATATTTTTAAAAACTGATTTCCCAGAAATTCTTAAAAGAACGTTATGGCTCTAACCGAATACTTAAGGTGTTCCTGCGGAATACGCAACAACAAGAATCGTCAAAGTATCTTTGGACAATCCTATTACTGCATACATATAAATTAAATGTTCAATAAGTGTGGCTTTACGCTTGCGAAACGTGACCGCCGTGACGTAAGAAATTAAACTTTTCCTATTCCTATGTGATATGATTGATTTTGTGGACCTGAGCTATGACAAGGCATGAAACTCATTCGGCTACCAACTATATCAAATTCTCAATTAACATTATGCATAGACTCCAGTACTATATATTAGAGATTTGTGTGAGTGCACTCGCTCTGTCAACCGATCAGTGCATTTGCTGTCGAGTACATTGATTCCATTAACATTGTGCGAATCATCAGACGACTCGGGATTTGTTTGCTGTCTGGCTCGTATTTTGGTGTCAATGTTGTTTCAGCCGAATAAAAACATTTACAACACCGATTTTGAGAAAAATTAATGAATGCACATCTAGACACAAAACATTTACAACAAACTGATAAGGGACTTGGAAAAATTTTGGGCCAAATAAATATGGAAAACTGAAGTTGGTACGATCAGGACGATAGAGGTGTCAATCAATGTCAATAAAATGAGTGACCTCGAGTTTGGATTCTGAGCTGTCCAAGAAAAAGTAAACGCAGTAAAAGATAACAAGGCACTCGGTATCGAATGCAATAAGCTAAGAGTGCTTCAACTCGCTCTGACTCGCAGACATTATGTTTGTGAGTGCAGCACTCCTTCGCTTCCTTATTCTTTTGGATAGTTTTGTTTTGATTTGTCAGGACACGATAGGCTCGCAATCGTGCCAAGTAGATTTATAGTCGTTTCAAGCGCACTCACGCAGACTTCCAATATATATACCATGCATTAAAAATCGTAGCGAATTAATGCAGCATAAAAAAACAACAAATAGGGCATTGATGTATTACTTATAGAACCTATGTTCAGGACTTACGCTTTTTATTAGAAGTGTGTGACTTTCAAAAGAGGGTTGAAAGAAAAGTTTCTCTACACAAACAAATGTACCTTCCTTAGAACAACAACTTTTGTCCAGATATCATGATCACACGTTGCTCATAGGAAGCTCGAGAAGTCAAAATAAATGCAGAGCTAAGTAAGTATACATTTTATGATGTTTAAACCTCTGTCATGTTCAAAAATCGCAAAAATCAGTTAATGTTTCTGAACTGATCAGAGCAAAACCTTCAATTTACTATCAAAAAAGTATGACATGTAGTGCTTTTTTGAAGTGTCTTAGATTGAAATTACTTGAAGCGCAGTGTAATGAACCCGATTCCAGCAAAAAACTTAAAACGACCGACAATGAGCATGTGCCGTTCTGTTGGTTCATTTAAAATGTGTAAAGAGATTTTTTTATATCTCTTTTTTGAAAGCCATATAAGCGTAAGAGTCATAATGGTGTATGAGCAATTCCTGAAGTCCGTGAGCACTATGCGATCAAGCAATTCCAGTTCAGATGAAAGTTGAGACATTTTACATAATCCCACGTTGTTTAAACTTTGAACAGTAAAAGAAGCCGAATTCAAATATTTGAAAAATCACTCAAATAGACTGACCATAAGTTTGTTAAACTCGTCAAAATTTTGATTTCTTCCATTGTTTTAAGCTTAAAAATCACCCAAAAAACCCTAATTTTTCAAACACGTTTGCCTTAACAGCCGCCGTTTTGGCATTTTTTCATAAAATTTAATAATTCTAGTTCGGACGAAAGCCACTGCCACACTGAACCATTTTTTTTCTTTTTTTTTTGATTTTGTGTTTCAGACGATTCCTTGCTACAAAATCACCGTCCCCGTTGACACCAACTGTTTTTTTATGGCTACGCAGATGACGCTATTTTTCTTGTATATATTTATCATTTAAAATTTACCCGGCGAGAGTGTGACCAGGTGTGACATACCCACCCTGTTACTTTATGCGTGTGTTTGTTTATTAAGTTGTTCAAACGTTTTGTTGTTTCGAGTAACGTGATCGCAGTAACGCGGCAGCATGCGCTTGAGTTACACGTTTGCAAACAACGCTCGGGTACTTAATACCCTGCGACATAGTTGACATACATTTAACGAAAAAATTTAATGTAGTAAAATTCCTATAATTTGTACCAGATGACTTGCCTAGAAACGTTGTGCACTCCAAAAATATATTTTTTTCCATAGTCGAAAAATTTTGCTACCAAAAAAAAATTTCCTCACTTTAGACTTTACCAAAATGAGATATATTTCACGACCATTTTACCGTCTCCTTACCATATACTACTTAAGCACCAACTTTTCTTACAGGTTTTTGAGTGTAAACGCCCAAAGCAAAGTTCTATGGAAATAATGCAAAGCAAAATTTTATGGAATTATGGTTTTAAAGAAAAGAAGTCATCATAGTAGGCAGCTACGGCAGAATTTTTTGTTTTTCCTGGTTAGTTTGTTTGTTGCTTCATCAGAGGTGTGTGAAAAAAAAAAGTGTTCAGAACACCAAACGAACCGAATTTATCCGTAACTTGGCTTTAGTATATGAACACCTAAGATCGAGAAAAGATCAAAAACATATTACATTTAGTAGTCAGAGAATCTCATCTCAAATCATTGAACCTCCACGTCCATCATCCCAAAATGCTACTAGTTGCTACGTTGGATGTGAAGTTTGCCCAAGCAAGAAAGATCGTAAAACAAAACACGCATGATCAGCCTGTGAAAAAGCCATATACATGGAGCATGCCAGTTTTTTTGCAAAAACTGCACTGATTTAGATCACATTCCTAAGATGTTCCTTAAACTTATACTAAGTTTTTTTAGTTTATATAGTTCTTAACTTTATGTTCTATTAGGTTTTGTTGTTTTTTTGCTAATGAAGACTGTTTTTTTTATTTATTTTGTAGCTTTTTTGCAAGAGTCAATTTTTTTTTTTTAATAATAAAATCTATTAAACTGTCCCAGATGTTTCATTTAAATGAAATTATCATGTTTCCTATTACAATAAAACACTTTTACTTTAATGCTATCTATTTGTTAAATAAGTTTTAGAGCCAGTTTTGCACTCGCGTATGTCATACCCTACCACATACTCTTTGTAACAATCTCGCCGGATTAATAAAAACTTTTTTTATGTATTTATTGATCCTGAAAAGAATAATAAACATAAGTACTACAAGGGGTGGCATAATAAATTCTTAGAAACATTTAATTTTTCGCTTCAAACGGCATCCTTTATTTTGGTTTAGCTTAACCACCCCAGCGAAAATAAATTAAATGGAAAATTTGTATAAAAGTTCATGCTACAGACACTGGACTATTCACGCAATTTAATTTTTGTGAATTCCTTGTTAAAAATTTGTTATACTCGAAATTTCTTTGATAAAACTTAAAAAAAAAAAAATCATTAACTATATGGTTTTAGTATGTGAACTATTTATGTTTGTTTTCATGGAATAGTTGTAGATTACAAGAAACATTTCAATGTTAAGTATCATGCAAACTACATAGAAATAATAGAAAATACATAAGAAATTGAATTAAACAAAAGGCAAACGAACTGCAGAATTCATTTCAATAAAAAGGCTCACTAAACAAAATAGGCAAAAAGACTCAACTTTCGTGATCTACTAAGAGTACTATGTATGCAGCACTTAAAAGCCATAAAATAGACACTACCTTGACAACAGCAGGAATATATAGCAAGTCGTTAAATAGTTCAGCCATTTTTTGAAAGCGATAAAAATGCTTGCAAATGTTAGAATGAGGCGACTAATTTAGTACTTCAAATGAAAAGAGAGAAATCAAAGTGCAAACTTACCCCAATGCGTCCCAGCAGTAATGCGTCCATTTCGCCGCCATTTTGTGCAACTGGCACTGTGGTGATAACAGAGATGGTGGGTTCCTGTGTTGCGCTCAAATCGATTGACATTTTGATTGATTTATTGTTGTGATTTGATTTTGATATTTAGTAAAAATTTGATTGAGTTTGGTATAAAAATTGATTTTATTTTTTTATTTTTGTTTAGCAAAATTTCTGCTTCGCTTTTGATATTGAGGATATGTTATTGTGCTTGAATTCTAGTTAAAGTTTTGATAGCTTTGTGCTCTTTGCTTAAGAGTTTTTGGTAAAAAAATATGTTTATAGCTTAGTGTTAAAAGTTTTGATCTTTGGTTTAAGTCTTGATGCTTTTGCTTGCAATAGATTTCTTATGTATAGGTTGCCACTGATGATGCTGTATTCAAATGAAAGGTTTTAAATTTATAGCTTCAAAACAGGGTGTTTTAATAACACTTTCTTATCTTAACTTTTGGAATTTTGTCTTTTGTTGTTCTGCTATTTACGATTTCTGCGCGATATTCAATTTGGAAGTTCTGAGTGAATTTTCTCAGAAGAAAACTGACTCATACTTGCATACGAAATATCTTATTAAAACACCCTGTCAACAGCTTAATGCTTATAAAACAGAACAAAAAACGTGAGCTACTTTCAGACGCAACAATCTCACACTTTATAAACTATACGCAACAATTCCTTCTTAACTCAACACTTACGTTAAGTTTTGCATAAATTCAATTTAATATTTGAAATTCTTTCAACCCACAGCTTCTTCATTTAATGGGATTGGGAAAACTGCAAATTCTAAGGAAACCAGTGCACTTTGTTTCAAATGAGAAAATGCAAAACGCCACCTTTTAAGATAACCGAGTAGCTTTCAAACTTGTGAAGGTTATGATGATGATTATGAAAACAACGACATTGTACAAGGTCACAATTTATAAAATTTTATGATTGAGAACAATTTTATTTAAGCGAATGTTTAAGGAAAATATTTTTAAAAAATCAACTTTTTGAGCGCGGTGACAAAAAGGGACAACAAATTTAACTGAGAGTGCAGAGCATTGTGCGGAGCGAAATCGAATTGAGACATATTTTTGGATGTAAATCTTGAGCCGCAATCGAAGTTAAGTAACATAATTTTGTAGTGCTGTCTGTTTGTCGGCCTGCATGTATGTTTGTCTGTCTAACTCTCTAATTGATTGAAATAAAGCACATAGCCCACACCTTCAAACAAGCTTATCGGAATTGAAAATGGGCGTAGTCGGTTAACGGACACGCCTACTGCACATGCAAATAAAACTTTTAAAATGTTATATTGAGGGAGTTATTTGATGAAGCGTCGCCAATATTCTTAAAAATACTTAAAAAAACCATAGACCAGCTCTGGAAAAAAAAAGTTCACGAATTTCGACGAGAGCGGGCGTCGCATCCTCTATAGAAACAAAAACTTTAAAACGTTACACAGAGAAATATAGGCGTATTAATAGGCGAACGCAAAACTTCTCATTTTGTAACTGCCATAACATAACATAATTGGTTATTTTCTTGTAAAAGTTGTGAAGAGTGACAGTCCCGAATGTACTTTTTTCCAATAGCGGGTAATAACACGCTTTTAATAGGAAGATATTTTTGCACAGCTAAGCAAATGAATCGATTTTGAAGAAATTTGGTATGGAGATATGCTTAAACTTAAGAAAGCATCTATAAAACTATGTGTTTTGAAGATTTTATGGCACCGGACTTTATAGGAAAGACACTACATTGATTTTGATAAAATTTGGTATGTATATACATAGATTAATTCCTAAATAAGGTTCCTCAAACAGGAAAAAGCTTTACTGCAAATCTAATGGACTGATTTTAGTGAAATTTGAACAGAGAGAGAGTGAACACTGATAAAAATATATTTGATTTTAATGGGTACTGCTACGCCACTTACCAAAAAATATGTTTTCACAGCAATACTAATGGACCGATTTTGAAATTTGATATGAAGATGGATTTAGCCCTGAAGAAAGGTATTTAAGGACTGTTCCAGAAAAACTTGCGCTTTTTATATTTTGTATTATACTCAACCTGGTAATCTTATAGGTCTAAAAATTCATAATATTCTATTAAAAGTGACGTTTAACATTATGTATAACACTTGAAAATAGCACTTTTAACGACAAAGATATCTAACAACCAACAAAAAGTCCGCAAACTGATTTTGTCCACATACCTGCCAAATCCAGAATTAAAATATTCAGCTATAGCAAAAATAGTTGGCGCATCAGAAAAATCTGTCTTTGCGGTTATTTTTAATCATAAGAAGGGTCTACCTGTTTCACGAAAAAGGTTCAGGCAGACAACCAGAATTTTTTACCTAAAGGTAGCGAAGCGCCTTTTTAAGCAAAATCCCAACACCTCAGTGCGAGATATGGCGGCTAGGGCAGGTACATCAAAATCTACTGTACAAAAGATAAAGGAGAAAAGTAAGCTAAAAACATATAGAGTTCAACCGTTCTGATGAAATCAGTTAATGGCTCCGATGCGAGCCCGAAAATTGAATGAAAGCTGACTTAATTTGATTGCTGTGCTCTGGACGACGAAACTTACTTTAAAGCAGATTTTAAGCAGCTACCTGGGGACGAATATTATACATCACCAAAAAAGAAGCATGTGTCAAGTATATTTAAAGAAAAAAAAATTCGAAATTTCCGAAGCAATATATGGTTTGACAGGCCATATGCACCTGTGGTCTCAGAAGCAGATTTTTTGTTACGCAAGGCACAATCAATTCCATAGTTTATATAGACGAGTGCCTCGAAAAACGTTTTTTACCATTTATTCGTGCACATGAGGGTACCGTGATGTTCTGGCCAAATTTAGCAACCTCTCATTACTCTGAAGCTACGATGGAATGGTATGCAAGTAAAAAGATCAATTTCGTACCAAAAATACCTAATCCGCCCAACTGCCCAGAGCTTCGCCCAATTGAAAGATACGGGCTCTAATGAAAAGAGATTTTCGAAGGAGTGGTAAGAATGCAAAAAAATCACAAGACATCAGACTTAAGTGGAAAAAATCGTACCATACTGTCGATGAAACGACTGGACAAAATTTAATGAAGGGCCTTACGAAAAAAATTTAAAAATTTTTATAAAAACAAAATTGTTACTTAGTTTTTAGTTATTTATAAACCACCATTTTCTCAATTAAACCTGATAATTGCTTTGTTTTTTAAAGCATATAAATAAACTCATAACTAACTTCATTACAAACTTTACATTTCAATGAAATAAAAATTCATTTTTCATCTTATTAATTTATAATTATGTCGAGACTCGACCGTTTTGTAAATATTTCATTTTTTCTAAATATTTTATTTTAATTTTCTTCCAAGTCACTTCCAGTTACATTGTTATCCCTAAAAGGTTGTGGCTTTTATGTGTTATATACAATTTTTTTGTCCATTCTTCACTTTTTGTTGTTAATTTTTTTTTTTGGTTTTGCTTCAGTGAAGTTTTTACCACAAACCAAGGCACAGTAAATCTAAACCAATATAATCAAAAATATTTCAACAACATTTCTGCTGCTACTCTTTCCAAAGTTTAAAACTTTTCGGTCTTGCTCCACCGCACTCGACTTGGTTGTGAAACGAATTTATTTTTATATTTTATTGAGAAATCTCTTGCTCACTTCAGAAATTGTCGTTGTCCTTTTTCAAGGTGAGATAATGGCGTCAATGGGACTGCATTTGTTCATTACTTTAGCATTGAAAGAGAAAACAAATTTAACACAAAAGAAAAAATTAAAACAAAGTAAAGCAATAAAGCCACAAACATTGAATGTGTTGAAGTCAAACCCATAAAATTGCTCACAAAGGTACACACACACACATACACCAAAATGTACTTCAATTATTTGTCATAGTGTGAGCACAAATAAAATGTGAAATTTCGTTTACTGTCTTCAACTTATTTTGTTTTCGAAATACAAAAGCAAATGTGAGTGGCGTGTAGCACATTTGTGTGCAAGGATAATTCGTCCTTTAAGTAAATTGGTTGGGTTACGGTTTATTGAGTGACAATAACGTAAACGATTTGACATTACGATGTATTGTTCAATTACTAACGCTTGAAAGTGGAGTATTTTTAATGTGAGAAACATTCAGCAATTTAATGTCAATCATACGACGTGGTGAACAAGAGAAAGGTATTCTATTAAACTGAAATGTTAATTCATTACAATAATTTAGAAAAAATTGCTTTTAGCTAAATCATAATTTTTATTCTAAACAAATTAAGCGGTTCACTTGATCTGTTTCCAAATTTGTATAATAAGTATTTATGACTTATCGAAACGATTTATGAATTAAGAATTTTAGTGCAAGAAGGGTAAAAAACTAGGTTAGGTTAAAAGGGTCGCATTCGTAAAACAAGTTTCACTTGAAGGCAGTTTATCCATTTTAGTACGCTATATATATCTATATATTCTCCTCCTTTTCCTTAAATTATCTTATTGAAGGGTAACAAAACTAAATAAACAAAAAAATAAAAATAGGTTGCCCAACTGAGAAGTTGAAAAGTGATTAATTGAGGATTTGCATTTGGACTGCTCATATTAAGTAATCGTTTTGCCGAAATACTAACATTGATATTCAACCTCTTATTAAACCAATGGCTTTAAATACTTCTTACTGAATCGGAACATTTTAGCATTGATGATTAATTAATAATTCACTTTGTTTCACGGAGCCGCAGATTTATTCACAAAATATTTAAATTAAATTAATAGTCCACGTATGAAGAAGTGTGAAATACCAAAAAAATTACAAGTCCTTCAGTTCCACTAACAGTATTGGGTAGAAGTAAGGCGCAGGATATATAGAAAGCTACGTCTATACATTGGTGATCAGCCTCACTTTCCAAATGGATGTTTTTATGTTTGCCTGTCGGTGTGAAGACACAATTCATTTTCTATCTTAAAAAACCGAAAATTTTTTGATGATGAATAGAATTAAGAAAAATTTTTCAGCCAGTCCAAAGATGATAAGCTATATAGAAACAGAAATGGCCAAAATTTTTGTGCATATTAAGAGGTTTTCGAATAAAGATGGTCACCGATTTGCAAAATAAACTTTTGAGAAAATTTTTTTCTCTCTGCTTTTTTGAAAAAGTTTTTTAATAACTGTTTATGAGCAATTATTTAATTGATGTTTTGCAAAAACTTAATCCTAAAAAAAACGTATGCAAATTGAAAAGATAAAGAAAACAATAATGCAGTAACATTCCTTAGCACAAATATGATGATTTAAAAAAGAAATTATTAAAATCGTTTCAATATATTTTGCGCCAAAGCGTTACAAACAATTTCCATGCAAGCAATTTTATATTAATATTATAGATTAAGAAATTGTATAGACATATGCAGAAAATTTTTAGTATAATGATATTTGCTAAGCAATTTGAATGAAGCTTGACTTTTTGCAAATAGGGGATTGTTCATAAAAGACGTCCGCAGCAATGGAGAAGGAAGTTTGTTAAAACGGATAGAAGAGAAAAAACAGGAGGAGGGGCGGGGAAAGACTTTTCAGTCGTCCATTTAAATCATTTGTATTGCTCATAAGAAACGAAAAAAAAGAAAAGGTGGTGGCATAATCCTTCGTGGACTTCCCTTAGGGGATAAAGGTAGCCAAATCGGACGTAAATGGCAAGCTAGGATGTAAATATTTCAGTATTTTCCCGACGTATTCTATGGTCCTACGACGCTTTAGTGAAAGCTCATTTTCAAAAACCTCCAAAGACGTTATTTCATATTTTATTTTGAATCAATGCCACCATTTTAGTTAAATATGGGTTCTGAATAGCATCATAAGAGACAGCGTTATTATTAGATATTGTACACGAAAAATCGATTTACATAGCAAGACATGGGAATAGTTTTCAGATGATATATATTTGGAATAAGTTAACATGCCGCATAGTTGAATAATATTGGTTCAATTGCATACATACTTGTTAATAATATTCAAAACATAATTTGGTTGAAAAAAAAATATTGCATTTTCACAAACATTCATTTGTTGATTATAAATAAATAATGTATTGAGCGGAACACTTATGTATTTTCTTATGCCAAATGTATTCTGACAATAAATACAAGTCATTTCTTCAGATAAAATGACAAATTCACTTTATTAAATATCCATTCTCATAGTCGTTGCAATGATTAAAATTAATAAAATATTAATACACACAAGTAGTACGACCACATACATCGAATCAATCATTGACTATAAATTTAATTTCCCTCACTTATGTGTACGTGTAGTACAATGTTAAGGCATTTTATGCCTGTGCTCGAAATATTTCAGCACGGCTTTGTACTATAGTTCCCTTGATGACCCAATGTATGTAGATCCTATTTGTGCGAAAGAGAAGACATAATAAAAGCGTAAGAAGACAATGTGTGAAACTTTGTACCAGTACTTGGGTTGAATGTTTGCGACATCTTCAAATTCAAAGCGACATTTATGCTGAGTAGGCTCACAAGAGTATTTGTATGTAAGAGTTGGTATCTTTGTATTAGTGCCTGTTATGGCTGTAACCCCTATAAAATGCGTATAAAGCGCACTTAAGTATCAATTCAACTTAAAAAAAAATTAAAAACAAAAGAGTTTGTCATTGAAAGGCCAACAGAGCGCAGTGAGATAAAATTAGCGGTTACTTCTGTTGACGTCAGCGATTTTATTAAGTACTAATAGCTCTTCAAATTAAATAATTCACAAAATTGATTTAGGCTTAATATAAGACATGAAGTCCCGCACAGTGCAAAAGTGAAAATTTTGTTTCATTTTCCCCAGAAGGAACATACAGATGTTTAGGAAGGAACCACAGATGGTTAGAAGCCTAACAGCGACAAATAAAGACAATGTGGGGCCCGGGATAAAAAAAATGCTTAAGGGCCCTAGGCAAATTTAAAAAAAAATTAAATAAAAATCTTACAATTTTGAAAAAACTTACCATTGATGACTAAAAAAGGTCATTATTGATTTAAGTCAAAACTTTTTAAGATAAATGCCAGCACCCAGACCTTCCAACTCAAAAACAGTCTAAATAAGAGAATAGTGGCTGCTTTTAAACATCCTCATTGACTACGTTTAGAGAAGGTTCCTCACCTTTTTCTATTCTGTTCAGTTTGAGCCAACGTACCAAACTCTTCTTTAGTAAGGAGCGGTAGATTTTCGTTTTCCAATGTTTTAGGTGGAGAAAGGTTGTTACCGCGATGAATTTTGGCGCCATTTTTTTATTTTCGGTTAAGAGTAACGACTTTTTCCTTTTTGGACTATTATATTTGGATCCTGATTAAGAGTTTTCGGGATCTTACATTAAAAATGTATTTTTTTCGAGAAAAAAGTCATATATATGAATCAAAAAAAAGAACCAATAGTCGTAGTGATAGTTTAGTTAAAAGTTAATTTACGCAGCCATAAAAGATATTATTATATATTTGATTTACTTAATGCTTATAAGCATCAGCAAAGTTTCCATATTTTGTTCAATTCGCATGAAATTTTTTCTAGCCATTGCGTTTCAAAGCCTTTCGTTTACTGAGAGGTGTTTCCCGCTCCATCAATATTTTAACATTCATGGTAACATTGAACCATCTTATTTTGCTAAATGTAAATAATTAATATCAGAAATTATATTCACACTCAAACATTAAATTTAAGTCAAGAGCTTCCTAATAAAGATGTTGTAGTTTTAATTAAATTAAATCCAATATCATAAATAATTGTCGCTGACACATCCAAGCAATAGTGTACAAGCACTCTACTTACTTTAGAAGTAGAATGTCAGCACAAATAAATTTTATGCTTTACCACAATAAGTACAATTGAATTCTGCTTGTTGCACAGCTGTAAAATATTGCACTCAACCAATTTATTAAGAGCTAACACATTTTTAACTGTGATGTTTCCTTTGATGATACTCGTAAAAAGGCGAATTTTTCAGAAGAATTGAAATTGAAATTGTAATAAAATGCACATAAACAAAGTTTGAATCCCATGACTTTTACTTGAAACATTATTTAATGACATTTATTATGATGAATAAATTCTGACATGTGTCCACCACAACTAGCCGTAATATTAAAAAATTTTACACAACATTAACTTTGATCGGTGCAACAGGAGCATTCAGACGAGGAGCGGTCAAATTAAATTTTTGGTGTTTTTCGTGCTTTTTTAAACTAATTTCAACTTCGTCCTGTATCTGGAATCAATTACATATAGGCTTAGTAAAACTTTGCCCTCGTATCTCATAGAGAATTTCATTATAAAAATTGTCAGCATACAAATATCTGAAGAAAAAACATAATGTACGAAACTAGAACATTTTATTAACATCAATGCTGAAACAATTTTTTCATATAAAGGCACATTATCTATCAAATGGATTGAGGCAGATTCCATCAATGTCATCTATTTGCTTAAATTTTACAGGAATCATTGTATGCTCGATTCTAAGAGATCCACATTTACTATCTGGCTGAAAAAGCACAATTATCAAAGTTATCATAGTTTTAAATTTCTACGTTAAAATTACAGAAATGAAAAAAATTTTTGAAAGGATTTTTTTCTTCAAATTGTCGGTATTTCCTTAATAAATAATATGTTTTCATATTTTTTTTTAAGCTTTTCATGATTTTATGGATTTTATGATATGAAAATGCTGTCGGCATTCGTTGTAGTGAAATTTTTTGTAAATTTGAAGAGTAGTGCTATTAGATAATCGTGAAAAACCAGAAGATGTTTCAGATTCGTTCGGTAAAACCTTCGAATCCACAATTGACAGTGAACTACTCCATTTCAGGCTACATATGGCATTGCGTACACAATGTCTCTCTCCACTGTCGTGGCAGACGTATTTGGAAGTAATATATTAATCATGGAAATTAAAATTCATTTAGTTGTGTTATTACTTGATATAAGACAAATTTCTTTATCACTTAACTATAAAATTGACTCAAAAAGAATGTATATATATATATATGGGTAGTTCTTTGTCAAAAAGGCCACCCCCTCAGCCCATTTCAGTTTTGAAAAAATAAATGTTCAAGCATATGAAAAAATCGGAAATTTTTTCAATTTCTTGATGCCGTCTGGCCTTTTTTGAAAAAATAGCTTTCTAACCTCAAAAAACGTGTTTGAAGAGAAAGTGCTACTAAAAAAAGATAAAAATCGCCGAATTTTGAAAAAAAGTTGCTGCGATTTTGATCAAAATTGGTGATTTGGTGAAGCTGAGAACGAAATTAAGATTAGGCTAGGTTTTAAGTTTGCAAAGGCTGTTAAAGAGGTGTGGCACAGCCCTAAATTTTATCTTTCATAGCGCCATAGCTCGTAAAGCGTGCAAGATATTGTGATGAAATTTGGTACACGAATGTAGATCTTATAAATCTTGAATTGTGCATAAAATGGGGAGAATTCTAAAAGTGGGCGTGGCATTTTTTAGCAATTGAAAATTTGGATTTCGTATATCTCCAAATTGGCACATAAGATTTTTATTAAAATTTTAGGGATGATACCACTAAAAGTAGTCATCAATACCAGCTACGTCAATGTACTGGAAAATTTCGTTGAAGGGCGTGGCACAGCCTACAATATTTATAAACGTTATAAAAAGAGAACTACCAACGCAATCACTATGAAATTTAATATGGCGGATACACTTGCTAAAAGGTGTCTTCTTGCAAAATTTTTTCACAATTGTGCTGGTGGGTGTGGCACCTCCCATATAAGCGAAATACGATTAATGCTATAGATAGTGTGCTATGAGAGTAATCTTCATAAAATTTTAAGTGGAGGTGTCGGTTACTAAAGGGTGTTTTTTTTAGAGGTTTGTTTTTCGAATAGAGATAAATCTGGCATTTTATGGTCAAATCTGGCAACTCTAATGTCATTTATGTTCAGTTTGGTTTGCCATTTCATTATGAACAGGTTGACAAAAGAACAACGCTTGCAAATCGTGCAAATTTATTTCGAAAATAATGGTTCAGTTCGCGAAGTTTACCGCAAGCTCCGTCCATTTTATGGTCGACATAATCGTCCATCAGAGCAATTAATTCGGTTAACCATGGATCGTTTTCGCACTACTTTTACTCTATGTGATAATACGCATCCGCAGAGACGTCGAACAGAAGATTTTGCGCAAAGATCTTGGCTTGCGACCTTACAAGATCCAGCTTGTGCAAGAATTAAAGCCGCGAGACCATGCAATGCGTCGTGATTTTGGTGTATGGGCCGAAAATGAGATTGATCTCGATGCTGATTTTCATCGCAAAATTTTGTTCAGTGATGAGGCTCATTTTTGGTTGAATGGCTACGTCAACAAGCAAAATTGCCGCATTTGGAGTGAAGAGAATTCACATGAGACCCTTGAGACGCCATTACATCCACAAAAACTGACTGTTTGGTGTGCTCTATGGGCTGGTGGAGTCATTGGGCCATACTTCTTCCGAAATAATGCTGGAGAGTCAGTTACCGTTAATGGAGACCGGTATAGAGCCATGATAACCGACTATTTTGTTCCCGAATTGGATGGCATGAATGTGGATGAGTTGTGGTTCCAACAAGACGGCGCTACATGCCACACAGCGCACGTCACAATCGATTTATTGAAGGAAACATTCGATGAGCGCATAATTTCGCGGAATGGACCTGTCAATTGGCCACCAAGATCGTGTGATTTGACACCATTGGATTATTTTCTTTGGGGATATGTGAAGTCGCTCGTCTACGCCAACAAACCAGAAACGTTAGGGGACTTGGAAGCCAACATTCGTGGCGTTATTGGCGACATACGGCCCCATATGCTCGAAAAAGTGGTTCAAAATTGGACCTGTAGAATTGGCTTTATTCGAGCCAGCCGCGGCGGCCACATGCCCAAAATCATATTTAAACATCAATGGCATAAAATTATCCTTCCAATAAAGCCAAATTGATGGACATTAAAACGATTTTCTTGTGTTTTATTTCAATTCGAAGCTCTATACCTCTAAAAAAAACACCCTTTATAAGCTACAATAGTTCACTTAAAATAGCACTTACAACTTTATGTGAATGCGGGTGGTGCCACGCCCACTGATGCAATCTTGTCAAGTTTCATTTAATTCCGAAGCTTATAGTAACCGACACCTCCACTCAAAATTTTTTTTTTCAAAACTGAAATGGGCTGAGGGGGTTGCCTTTTTGACAAAGAACTACCCATATGTATATATATATATGGGTCAATCCATTTATAATGAGCCTATCATTACCCTCATGTTTTTTAAATAGGCTGAAACTTTTTTCAGTGATTGGTCTATCATGTAGAAGATATAAAAAAATTCGATAAAATTTTTTTGACCAATATTATTGCTTAAAAAAAAAGTTTTAAATTGTGTTCAAAAGAACTCGTAAGTAAAACGAAAAAATTCATTGATGAATATTAACAAACCAACACAATTTATATTAGCTTTTATATTATTTTTAGGTAGTTGATGACAAAAAAGTTGCAAATCTGAATAAATGAAGGCCTGAACGGTTTTTATGTGGTAAAAGTTAAAAAAAAATTGGCTTTCCAAGAAAACATTAATTTCCCAAATACTCCATCATCGATTTCAGCCTTTTTAGGCTCAAAATTTTCAGAACATACATGAGTACCATCTCTGAAAAATTTAAAAATTTTTTTTTTCACGCTATTTCATATTACAGTCATCTAAAACTAAGATATATGATTTGCAATGAAAATTGAAACATTGAGAATGAGAGCGAGAAAATTTGAATATTCGGTTACTTTTCTTCCATAAATATTCCACTGTATACACAAACTTCAAATGCTTATAAAATCAAATAGAGTGAAAAAACATGGATACAATTTAAAGGGATAGTACTCCCATATGTTTTGAAAATTTTGTGCCTAAAAATGCTGAAATCAATGATGGAGTATTTGGGAAAGTGATGTTTTTTTGGAAAGCCAATTTTTTTATCTTTTACCAAATAGAAACCGTTCAGGTCTTCGTTTATTTAGATTTGCAGTTTTTTTATCATCTACTAGTACACAACTACCTAAAAATAATTAAAAAGCTAATATGAATTGTGTTGGTTTGATTATATTCATCAAAGAATTTTTTCGTTTTACTTACGAGCTTTTTTGAACACAATTTAAAACTTCTTTTTTAAGCAATAATATTGGTCAAAAAAAGTTTATCGAATTTTTTTTGATATCTTCTACATGATAGACCAATCACTGAAAAAAGTTTCAATCTATTTAAAAAGCATGAGGGTAATGTTAGGACCATTATAGATGGAATGACCCATATGTATCACACAAACACATGCTAAAATTAAACAGATGAAGGCAACGAATAGGCGTTTCCTCAGATGTTTTTAACTACAATAAATGAAGAAACAAATTCTGGCACTATTTTCTATAACTCCGTTAGATATATAGGACCTTATAGGACCTAAGCTGCTGGTTTGCTGATTTGCCAGTTCGTTCCAATTTTTGAAACATAACGTTCTATCATTCAACGTCACGATGCAATGGGTCTTCCTCAGCATCTATTTTGCTGCTAATTCCATCTAAACTGAGGTATTTTATGGTTGGTAGTCAAATTAAGTTCGTGATCCAGATCGTGCGGCACCACAAAAACCTCAATATCCGTCACAAACACGAAGTTACAAAAGTTTGTCTTCGTTTCGTCAGTGTCCTTGTGGGGCACCAACTTGACTTGACTTATATATTCGCAGTTTTGTCGTGTGTAGATTACATTTGACATCCATATTTTATGGGGTAGTGCAAGTCCACTTCTCGTTTGTTGATACTTGCCACTTGTTTTGCAATATCGCCTTTAATAATGAGAACGCTGTCAAGAAACATAGCAGAACTATGTGCTATGTTATTTCCGTATATGTCAAAATTTGGTTCGAGCATTCCTGTCGATATTTTTTTTCAATGTTCGCAGTGCCTAGTATTTAGTTCAACAGTGACTGAATCGAATGGTCGCTGAGTAGTGCTTTTTAAAATGATTCCAAAAATTCAATTTAAAACTCTTAAACCCTTTAATTATTTTAGTGTATTTGAAATTTTTCAAGAAGTAATGCGTATTTCAATTTTAGGTTTCAGACATCGAAAAACCGCTGAACTTTTTGTTAAAAAATCATTATATTTTAAATCATTATATTTTAAAAAAACAATCTGTTAACAAATCAGTATTTACTTTAAGCTTAATTTCTAACTGGCCCTTCAGGCACACTTATATTCCACATTATAAACTATTTTGTACTAAAACTTTTAACTGTTTCATATCATAAACATGTACATACATATGTCATGCACTTGCTTAAGTGCATGGAAACAGGTTTTTTGATGCTACTAAGCATATAATTAAAGTTAGTTGTTCATTAACTGTTGATGGAAACAATCGTTCTTTATTTTTCGCTAGTTGTCGCAAAAGAAGTACAGCAAAAGCTATTACTGTACTCAACACTTTTTTTTAAAAAATCTACATTTTCATCCAAATTAAAATAATTTGTTTATTTCTTTTGAATCAAATAGAACTTCTTACTTCCTTTCTGAGTCTTGAAGAAATTTTGAAAATGGTTGAAAATCGGAGGAGCTATGACTTTTTTATGGAAATAAGCAAGTTTGATTTTAGCGTGAACCCCACCTTTTTTTCGCTAAAAATTATATGTTATATTTGTACTAAAATGAGGAAAAACTGGCATGAATTTAATGCGCGCTAAACGAAATTTGAAGTCAAGAGACCTTATTTTAACAATTTTGTTCGTGGAGTTGATATATATAGAGATAAAAATAAATATTTAAAAATGAATTTTTTATCTTCTATAAATTTAGAAATTTTGTTGCAACAAGATTTTGACATATGAAAATCTATTCATCATTATTTTAAGCGTAATTCTAGTTCTACTTATAAAACTAAAGACCGTTTGGTTAAGTGAAACTGAAGTTCTGAAAGAAAAATAAAAATGTTCTCATGCAAAATAAGGGTATATGAAAATAATCGTCAAAGTACTTCTGTCATTATGTGAAACAAAATATAGTCACTCCAGACTAAGTCTTCAATGTTTTCATCTTCAAAAAATGATTTTTTTATTTTCATCTCTCAATCTAATTAGTCTAACGTTGCAAGTTCTTCTTGGAAAAGTTATGGTGTAGTTACTACATTGTGGCACATTAACATGAAGTAAACTTTTCACTCAACTTGGTAATTTTGACAAAACTGTTGTTTGATGTCATTGCATCAATTATGAGTGCGATGGCATAAGAGGAAGATCAAAGCAAACACAAAAAATTTAAATAACACCACTGATAAAATTTCACAAAGTAAATACAAGAAAAAGTTTTGACAAAACATCATATACGAATGCATAAACTCGTGGACATCTGAAAAATCAAACAATACGAGTCCCAAAGCAGCAAGCGACAAAAAAAAACTAAGTTGGGGACTTGCCCATGTAAAAAAATAGATATCCTGATCTCTCTGTGCTTAAATGTCCCGATTCATCTCCTATTTGCCTAAATAGTCATACACCAAAGCAATCTGAGTTTTAGTGTGAAATTTAAAATTAAATTTTTTTACTTTTATGGGAGAAGCCACGCCTCTTTTCATTTTTTGTCAAGCGATATTTCTTATTAATTGCATTACATTGGATACGAGTGTCGTATCGGTTTGACTGTGTTATTTTTGTAGGCGGTAGGTGTGAGCATGAAGAGATAATACCCATTTTTCATCTCATATAAATAAATATCAAAGAAAAATCCAATGAACCAATTATCATTAAACGATTCCTCCTCGTTTTCTCAAAATCGTGAGTTCCACAGACTGATGAACATGGCTATATCGGCTGAGGAGTTGACTCTGATCAAGGACATATAACTCTTTTGTATTTACTTGCATAGCTTTTGGTATAGTAAATTTACGCTCATACTTGTATAGGAAGTGCCACGCCACCCCATCACTATGCGCCTATTTATGTTAAATGCTAGTTTGAGCCATATCTGGTATTTGTGCGAATTTGGTTGTGGAAAAAACTAGTTTCAGGTAAAAGATTCAATCCGCTTGGAATTCGGAAAAACATGATCTACCCTAATAAGTATAATGACAAATTTGTTAACTTACAACATTTATTAATGCATTAAAGAGAATGAGCAAAACTTTAAAGGCAAGAATAACAATATTTTCATATTTATGTAGCTCAGCGAAAACTTCTGAGGAAAATATTTTATAAAACGAATAAATTATTTAAGGAATGCTCTTCCAACGTCATATCGTCGCATGAAACTTTGTTGGAAGTTTTAATGAAGGCAAATGCTACAAGAATTGTAAAAATATATTTTAAAAACGAGACTAAAGTGCAAGGACATAATTTGTATTCAACTAACAAAATGTTAAAAATTATGAAAGTTCTTAATGTCTCTCCCTTCTTTTCCAACATGTCCTTACACTTTAAGATTCAATTAGTTTATTGGTCGCTAACATAAGCAAAATTTAAGTGAAAAAAACTCAATTTTGCGCCTAAAATATGCTTATTTTTAATACTATAAAATGATCCAGTAAAGTAGATTAAGTCGATGGAGGAAAATAACAGCATCGCATTGAGATTTTGTGCTTAATTTGCAGGCAAACTCTAGATCAGTACCAGGAGACCGATCCCAGTTTGGTTTTTCGTTTTGAAGTTAAAAAAGTCAAAAAAATATATTAGATATAGCTGAAGATGGGTTAAACATGTCGAAAAAATTTGGAAAATATTTAACTTATTAAAAGAGGTTGATAAAATATGGAAAATATTGAAATCATCAAAAGAAGTTGAAAAGATTGGATAATGTTGAAATGGGTTGAAAAAACCGAAAAATGTTGGAATGTCGGAAAAAATCGCAATGTGATGAAAGAAGCTAAACAAATTTTGAAACAGGTGAAAGCTTAAAGAGCCGAAAAAACATGGAAAATGTTGAAAATGCTAAAAGAGGTTGAAAAATGTTGAAACAGTTGAAAAATATTGAAAAACTCCAATTGAATACAATATCACACCTATAGGCAACTCCAAAAATCGCACGCAAACCACAAAATTTCGATTTTCACTCAATTTGGTGACTCCAATTAACCCAAAGTGACTCGGGGTGAACCGCCTCGATGAGTAGTCGCTTATGGGGTGATTACCACCGGGATAATCCAAAGAAAAAGGAAAATATCCTTGCAGCAACAAATTTCGGAAATCTCTCAGGACGCACTAAGTGGTCAAATATCTAAAATGGCTACTACAATATTAACTCTACACCACTGTACTGAAAGTCTATTGGAACAAAAAAATGTGCGCATAAAATGGTCAAAAACTGTCCTTTTCAAGGTCCGGAGCCACCCTTAGTGATGTCCAAAACTATTTTTTGAGCTTTCTCTATCGATTGGAACAAAAAATTTTTAAAAAAATTACACCCTTAGAAAACTAAATAAGTGAAACACTTAACGTTTTTCGTATGTCTCGCAGGTGCCACGCCCATTCCGTTGAAATCCATTTAATTTCAAAGCTTACAGTATCCGACACCTCTGCACAAAATTCAAAGAAAATTACTCCCTAATACACTATGTATAACATTAAAAGTTTTTCGTATGCATGGGAGGTGCCACGCCTACTAACGAAATCCCTTCGAAATTCATATACCATCAAAACTTATAGTAAACGACATCTCTGTACCAAATTTTATGAAGATCACTCATATGGTACACTTAATATAACTTTAAACGTTTTTTTTTTGTATGGGAGGTGCCACGCCCACTGATGCAACCTTGTTAAAGACAATATTATTTCCAAGTTTATAGCTACCAACACCTCTGCACCAAATTAAAAAAAAATATTACTACAATAGCTCACTAAATATAACATTCAAAGTGTGTTGCTTATATGGGAGGTACCACGCCAACTGGTACTATTGCACTCATTTTAAGTCATGAGATGAATTATAGCAAATTTATCTACCGTGTGAAATTTCATAACGACTGTGATGTTAATTCTCTTACATCGTTTATAAATATTGTGGGCTGTGTTACGCCCTTCAACGAGTTTTGCCAGCATAGTAATGTGGCTTGTTGTGATGACTGCCTTCAGTGGTGAAATTTAAAATTTTTTCGAAAACCTGTACATCGAATTTCATTACAATTTCTTGAATGGTTTGCGAGATATGACGTTATGAAAAGAGAAGTTTAGAGCTGTGCCACGCCCCTGAAAGGGTGTTTTTAAACTTAATCAAAATCACTTTATCCGTTTTCGAAATAAAGTCTGAACATATATACATATTAGGGTGTGCCATTTTTGAGCAACTTTATTTTTTCAACTAAAAAACAGGCTTAAAACTTTCAGAAAGGTGCAAAAAGAAGCCTCTGAAAATTTGAGCTCTTAATATCAAAAAAAATATGATATTGTTTTATTATTTGATTAACTGTTAAACAAAAGTAATTATGAATTAGGTTCAGTAAAATTATAGACAAAAAATTTTTTTTTTTTGGTAGAGCGTTCAATTTCCTGCTAAAATAATGTTGCAGTTCATTTCTACAATGCTCTGATTTCAAGCTACAACAATAAGAAAAAAAAATGATTTTTTTTCCATGTAATTTATATGGAAAATGGAAAGTTAGAAACAGGCACCACTAAATGTTAATATTAAGAGCTCAAATTTTCAGAGGCTTCTTTTTGCATCTTTCTGAAAGTTTTAAGCCTGTTTTTTAGTTGAAAAAATAAAGTTGCTCAAAAATGGCACACCCTAATACATATATATATATAAGTATATATGATATATAATTTTTGCTTGTTAATAATATATACAATTCGGTCAAAAAGTTTAGGTATTGATTATAACTTAACTAGCGATCTGTAGTTCAAACCAAATTTTTATACCCTTGGCTGAAAATGGATATGATTCTTTATGAAATATTGGAAAATTTCTATCTCCCACAGATTTATGAAATAAAAAGCAGAGTAATTGCCCCAAAAGCGAGCCACAGTTAACTAACACAGTTGGTATATATTTCTCTATAAATTCAGGCAACAATGACACTGCATTAGCTGAGAGTAAGACGTCGTTTTCCATTTAAGGAGTAAATATCAATATCGGAAAAGAACTAAACTCGTTTTTTCAAAACTGTAAATGTGTCACTTGGTCCCTATCTGATAAGCACCAGAAAATTATTTAAATTTAAATTAAATTTTTGTCATCTTTTGTAATTTAATATGCGGCAAAGCTTAATACAATTTGTGTAAATTGGTCCAGCAGCTACCATTGACAACCATTTTATTTGTGACCACGATTAAAATGTGAAACCAACATAAAATTAAATAAAAAGAATTAATGAACCTTAAAAAATCTCAAAGTATTTAAAATCAGATTTCAACTAAAAGGTCACTTTAAGAACCATAAAGAACAAAACCTAAATCTAAAAAGTTTTCAATGGCAAAAAAAACAACTACAACAAAAATTTAAAAATTTATTTTTACACTCAACACACCGGGTTTCGTTGTCCCATATTAATTATGGTCACAAAAACGAAGCCAAAAAAAAAAAAACAGACAGAGAAAGACGTTTGCGCCAATGTCCTTTTCTTACGGTGGATGCTTTTAAAAGTTGAATAACTTCATTATAGCGTTTAATATGCGTCAAATTTGTGTGTGTTTGTTTTGTACAAGTAAAGTTTATGACAAAGGCGTGTTTGCACCATGCTGTGGCCATTGTGGTTGCTCATATTTTTCGAACTAAGAAGAATTTAATGGCTTGCTACTTTTTGGCTGTAAACGAAAAAATCCTAAAATACTACCGAAACGTGCGAAAATCTTTTTTAAAGTAATTTTTCATTAAACTTTTCTTTCAGAATATAGATTTAGATGTATTTTGTAACATGAATACGTTTTATATGTGCGTGTGAATCTACAACTTAGTTTGGAAAGTATTCCTTAAAATTGAAGTGTTATTCTTCAAGGTCAACAGATTGAGTTAAGATTAACTAAGAGCCCGAAATATGCGATTTTAGTCGAGATATATATTACTGCATTTGGCTTGCAAAAAAATATCGTTGCAACATATATATAAATGGAGAGAGTTCGACAAAAAATTACAAAATTTATCAGTTAATTTGAGACTCTAAGGTGTCAGTGTATCCTGGTGTCCGCTGAAAATTTTTTAAATGGGATTTTAAAGTATTCGAAAAAATTTCTGGTCAATAGTATTTGACGGTGTTACACAGCATTAAAATTTCTCATAAAATCCGTTTTAATTTTACAGAGCTAAGGTTTTTCAGTTTATGTTAGATTGGGCGGAAATTAGGATATACCTAAATTAAAAATCACCAAGTTCTAAGAAAGAAACAAGCACATGGCTTATGGGAAAAAATGTCACTTTTAAATAGGTAACTTTTGTGTTTCTTAAATTTTTTTAACCGAAACATTTTATGGAAATGTAAGATATAATATGCAAAAAAGCAGAAAAAACAGTCACATTTGAGGCAGTCTTTATCAAAAAGTCAACTCATTTTTAAGAAATATATGTAGGTGTAGTTTTTGATTGGAGGACATTTGGGAAAATAAAATTGACAAACTTTATATGAGCGCCCTAATGGAATCACCTTTTGAAAATCAACATAGTCGTAGTCCGTGCTGTTTCGCGAGTAAGTAATCAATTGCTCGAAATTGTTCAAAAGTTTGACCTTCAGACTGCGCTATATATTGGCTAATAGTATAAAATTATCTTGCTATTAAAGGTAAAAATCTGGCCATTTAGACAACTTTTTGTGTTTTATTTCAATTCAAAACTATGATACTCAAAAAAACACCTTTTATGAATCTTGGAGTAGAAAACTATTGATTTTAATAGTTTTTCAATAAATATTAAAATCAATAGGTATTAGGATTCTACTGCAAATATCTTCTAAATGGTTAGAGCAATTGATTAACCACTTGACACCTTTTTTGTAGAGTATTCAATTTCCTATAAAAATAACTGAAGCTCATTTGACAATAATTATTTTTTAGTAAGTTACAAAATTCAAAACAAAAAATAATTTTCCTTAAAATTCTTCAATCTTTGACCTTGAATATCTTTCAAATGGTAAGATTAATGAAAAAAGTGTTTGAGACTATTTCTGTAGAGCGTTCCATTTGCTATAAATTTTGACAATGCAACTGGTTTAACAATCCATTAGTGACAAGATATGACCATTTTTATATGAGAAAAAATTAAAAATGGAAAACTATGATGAGTATAATCTTCCCGTTAATATTAAAAGCTCAAATTTGGTAAGTACTTCCTAGAGGTATATAGGAACTAGTTTCCGTGTGTCGGATTCAAAGAAAAAAACATTTGATTTATTTGACCCACCATTTAACAATGAGATGCCTAAAAGCAGCTTAGCCAAATTGGAAGAAATTGGATCATCGACTACAGGCCACTTACCGACACTTTGAACCAGGAACAACTTAATGCACTATTTTCTTATTTTTAAAAATTACTTGATTTTATATTTAATTCACTTTAACTCAATTACTTTATTCAGTTCACTGTAAGAAGTTTCCGACAACACTCGAAATTATCTGTATAATTTACATTTTTAGAGTAAAACTTTAAATGAAACACCGACGACACTTCGATTGGATTTAATTCACCTTTGCAAACAAACGAAATTAAAAAACAGCTGTTTGCTGTTTATTATTGAACTAACTGTTATCCTATTTACAATAGCGCTTTTAAGTGTGTTGCCACACTGAAAATTTAATTAGTGAAAAAGGGGATACGCGCTTGCTTTATGAGTTGCTGATATTTTCCTTATTAACACTTGAAGCACGAAAAATAATGTTTCTTTAGAAAGACTTGCGGTAAGTGTCTAAACCAGTTTGAGGCAAACCTGCACAGATGCAAGTGGATGTGTACGTGATACACAATATAATAGGCAAAATAATATCTATTCAAGAAATGGTAATGAAATAATATAGATCATATATATCTTAAAATGTATGAGATATCCCAATAAACTTTTTTGTTGAGATGTCGGTTAATATCTATTATTATTACACGAGCTAAATTTTATTTATATATAGATATTTTCAGACTTTATTTCTAAAACGGGTGCAGCGATTTTGATGAAACTTTGGGTTTATGTGCATATGAGAGAAAAATTGACTTGGTTTTAAGTTTTGAAAGACCTTTTATAACGTCATGTCTCGCAAACCGTTCAAGATATTGTAATAAAATTTGATAGTCGGTTGCAGATCATAAATATCTTAAATTTTTACAAAAGTGGGCGGACTCAAAAAAGTGGGCGTGATATTTTTCAATAACTAAAAATTTTAAATGAATATTACTCGAAAACAGCACTTACGATTTTCACAAAAATTTTAATGATAGTACCACTGAAGACAGTCATCATAACAAGCCGTATAACTATGTAGGCAAAACTTGTTGAAGGCCGTGGCACAGCCAACACTATTTATAAACGCTATAATAAGAGAATTAACCACGCAGTCGTTATAAAATTTCACATGGTAGATATAATTGCTATAAGGTATCTCTTCAACAAACACGAGTGAAAAAGTGTCAGTGGGCGTGGTACCTCGAGGAGAATTTTTTTTTAATTTTTTTGCTCGAATCGATAGAGAAAGCTCGAAAAATGGTTTTCCACATCACTAAGGGTGGCTGCGGAACCTGGAAATGACCGTTTTTGATCCATTTTCGTGAAAATTTTTTTGGTTCCAATAGATCTTTAACTAGACTGGTGTAGTGTTAATATTGTTGTGGTCATTTTTAATATTTGACCACTTAGTGGGTCCTGAGCGATTTGCAGAATTCGTTGCTGTACTTAAGGATGTTTTCCTTGTTCTTTAGATTATCCCGGAGGTAGTTACTCCATAAGTGACGACTTATCGAGACGAGTCACCCCGAGTCACTTTGGGTCACTTGGAATACCCACAGTGAGTAAAAATCGCGATTTTGTCGTTTGCGTGCGATTTTTTTAGAATTGCTCTATATCACCTATGGGTCACGTTGGTGCAAAAACTTATCGCACCTAATTTCATTTTGCGGTGCGTGCGATTTTTTGAATAGCGTGCGATTTTTTTTAAATTCTTTAATCTCTTTCAACTGCTATAACATTTTCAACCTCTTGCAGCTTTTCAGCAGTTTACATGTTTTTTCGACTCTTTCAGCTTTCACCTGTTTCAAAATTTGTTCAGCTTCTTTCATCTTATTGCAATATTTTCCGTTTTTCACGACATTCCAACATTTTTCGGTTTTTTCAACCCATATCAACATTTTCCGAAATTGACAACCTCTTTTGATGCTTTTCAATATTTTCCATATTTTATCAACATCAACAGTTTAAATATTTTCCATATTTTTTCGACAAGTTTAACCCTTATTCAACTGTTTTCAATAAACAGCATATTTTTTCAACTTTTTCAATCTCAAAACGAAAAACCGATCTGGGGTCGGTCTCCTGGTACTGGGCTTCGATGTTAAATGGAATTCGACGTGATTGGATCAGAGGTCATGGCACATTTCATGTTGGCAAAAGGATATACCTTAGCGCAGCATTTTTGGAATTTTTTTAAATATGTTTTGATTATTTGAACTTTTTTCAACATTTTACTTTTTTCCGACATTTTTCTGGCTCTTTCAACTTCATTTCAACGTTTCAAGACGACTTTTTCGGGATTTTCAACCTCTTCCAACTTTTTTCAATGTTTTCCATATATTATCAACGTTACAAGCCTTTTCAACTGTTTTAACTTCTCTCAATTTTTTTCACCTCCTTCAATTTTATTCGACTTTTCAACTTTATTCAACTTTTTTCTACATTTTCCATTTATTTTGACTTTTCAACACTGCATTTTTTTTCGCCATATTTTTCATATATTTCAGAGTTTTTCAACATTTTCCAATATTTTTAAAATGTTTTCACTTATTCAATTAACTAATTCAACATTTTTTCACAATTTTTGACCTTTTTTAACCTCTTCATCATTTTCTATTTTTTCAAACTCTTTCAAATTTTTAAATATTTTTCGAATTTTTTTTTTTCAATTTTAAAACGATAAACCGAACTATCAATCCACTACCTACAGGATCATTAAAGTCAGAGCTATGGCGTCTGACATAAGTCAACGTCGGGTAACATTTTAAATATATTTAGAGTCAAATAAATTTTTAATATCTAATGTTTCACTAACCATCTTTAGAATAGCGCTATTCAAAGGATAAGACGATGTAAGGTTACTTGATAAAATTAAGAAAAATTAGAAGATAAATGATTTTTTGGCATTTTTACATATATTTATTGTTTAAACCACTAAGAAAGGGAATCTGCACAATCAACAACCCCCTACATAAAATAAAAACCTCGACGTAGGTTCAGATTTATGTGGTTGGTGGGCTCTATAAGTTCTGAAGACTTACAGTATTTAAGCATCCTGTTTTTATTATTTCTAGCTTTTTTACCGGAAATTATGTAAACTATACGCTTAAGGCACAATGCTTAGAATAGGCTCACTTAAACACACCCTGAGTTGGTTACCCGCTAAATGAGTCATACAATTGATTTCCCAGTTCTATTACATCACCCACGTGTTCACACTTCATTCGCACTTTTAATGCATCACTTCGATTATTGAATGAAACATTAAAAGTGCTCAACTTCTTTCCGTCCAAGGATGTGCACATACTCGAATATAGATATACATACAAATGCATGTGTGTGTGTGCAAAGAGATTTTATCCATGTCGATTTTATATATGTATACTCGTACAATACATGGAAAATCTTAACTTTCATGCAATCCATGTAAACTGTGTGCTGTTATGTCAGCAATTTGTATAAAAATGCATTAAAATGCACATGACTTGATAAGCACTTTACTCCTTTTATGGGTTAATGTTCGCTAGAACGAGCAAAATATCAACAACAATATAATTGAAGCAGTGATTTCAGTTGAATGTCGGTAATAACTTTTATGAACTCAATTTTTTTCTTCCATCAGCCAATCGTTTCACAAGAAATTCTTGGTGCGTTGTTTTGTTATAGAAGAAGCATATTGTAGCGATAAAATAAAATGTCCTTTATGACATCTGGTATTTCGCTCTGACGAAACTACCTGTGCTACCATTTGTAAGAATTTTTTAATCCAGGATACGGTGACAAGAACTCACGTCGTGGAGTGAGTTTCTTAGATTATGTATGGCATTTGATTCATCTCATTATGGACTTAACTATAATATTGAATAGAACTTTCTTAGCTGTAGAATTTTTTCGTTTTCAATTTAATCTGGCAAATAGAAGCCAATATTTTTTGACAATCCGATTTAAACCTTTTACTTGGACATCATGAAAACTGTTTGCCCTGAAAACTGAATACAGTGTTTCTATTGTGTAATTAGCCCTTTCAAAATTATTGTCTTCTATCCGACCAATCTAAAACGATATACATACATACAAAACAGCTGGTTTTACGATCTGGTCAGACTGATCTTTCGTTTTGTCTGTTAACGTGTACAGACGCGTTTTCGTGTGTAGTCGTTTGCGTGGATCTAACGTTAGGTAAAGTTAGGTTAAGTACGATTTCAATCCCAGTGGGATATCTATTTTAGCTTTGTAAAAGGCGCTGGTGTTATCTAGTCAATAACAATCACAACGCTAAGGACTCAATATAAGCCTCGTGTTTCGGTTGTTCTTTCCTCGTAAATATAGACCTTTCGAAATGATTGGCATATCTTAAGAAGATCTGGTCAGACTGAAAAAAGGTATCGGTAAACCAACCAGTGGTTTCTAAAATTCTAAAAAAGTGCTACTCAATGAATTTTTCCCATCCGCTTCTTATATTTTAGGGTCCATATAATATATAAAAAAATTTTAAAAGTTGCCGGAAATAATTGAAGAGCTAAGTTGCAAAATTATAAGAAATTTTGGGGAGACATAGGATCAACTATTCCAAAATTTGATCCAAAACTTAGGCAGATCTTATTTTTTGCACATATTTGACATGAATCAAGTAACATGATTCAATAAATAATTCAAAAATTTTTTTTCACAAAAATAGTCTTTTATTTACTAGACATTAACATCGTAAAGTCTTAGTTATACGCTCTATATTATTCCACACCTTTTATTACTTTGTGCTCATGTGCAGTTGTAGAGTTTAGTCTTTTCTTTTAAATTTTATTTTTAACTAATTATTATTAACGTAAGTAAGTATTATCATTAAACTTTGAAACAAAGTTGTTGAAACTTTTTGTTACATTTGCCGACATTAACTTCAATTTATCGCAAAAGTTAATGTCAGCGTTTAATGCTTCTTTCAACTTTTAACACGTCCTTGCTCTTATCTTTTAATTGTCGGATGTCTGTTGCAAAAAGAAAACGTACAATTATTATCGAAAGCTATTGAACAAGCCGAAAGTACACTTATTAAATGGTTTCTTCAATAATTAAAAAAAAATATAAACACATACGTACATACCTATGTGTGTGTATGTGTAAGTATAAATGGATTGTACCCATGAGAAAATGAGAAAAATCCATTCAAGTGGTTTCTAATGCAGGATATCAGTTCACGTACGAAAAAATAGGTAGCATTGAATGTGTCCTTTTTGCAAAAATATGTGCTGAAGTGACCCATTAGGGAATTTCTCTCCTATAGTTAGCCTTCATTTACATCGATGCACTGACGTTAAGTGTACATTTTAGAAACTGCAGCCCAATAAAAATAGACTGCATCTCTACAAAAAAAGATTACAAACAAATAAGGGTGATAACTTTAGCTCCACCAATAACTAACTACTACACTGAGAAAAAGCTATGGTTCCTTTAAATATATGTATGTGGATGATAAATTTTTAAAATATTTGTTAACTATCAACAAATTTTGGTAGTTATTACCATGTCATTACTTGAAATTTAAATTGTTGCTTATTGGGCCAAACGTTCTATTAGTTTGAGTTGATTGAAAAAATTTGTTTGGTTGAATTTTACATTTGTAAATCCTATTTTTATTTGATTTCACTTCTCATTAACATGATAACTTTGCAGTTCACAACATATTCAAGTAAAAAACTTTTTAAGTATATTCTGCTTGGTACGCAATTTAGGTATTTATGATTGTATATGATGGTCATCGGTTTTTAGCACAAATCGATATTAATTAATGTATACGTTTGCGTATTTTATTAGTCAAATAAATGGTTTAGTGATTATTAACAATCAAATGATTGCTGCAACCAAAATATTTGTTTCGGCCAAATATAATTTGGTAATTATTGCGAAATATATAATTGATCCAATATTATTATTCAATTCACTGTTATATGTGACATATATATCAAATATTTAATTCGCCTTTATCAAATATACCATTTGTTAATTATTACCAAATTTTGGTGTATGTAATTAAATTGTTGTCTCAGTGCACCATTCTTAAATTTTTATTTAAAGTGTACTTTTTGAAGTGAAACTTCTTTAGCGAGAGTGTGATTTGGAAATCATCGGAATATAGAATGACAACAGCAACTAACTATATGTATATCAAACAGAAGTACTATTGAACAAGAGTTCACTAAGGCTATCAGCTTTGAAATCGGTTAATCTCAATTCTTATTTTATTCCAATTGAGCGTTGTTGGTATTAAAATATCAAAAGCAATAGCAAATAGTATGTGATTGTGTACGAAATGTAAGTAATTCCCATTTTTCTCCTCGCCATGGCGAGGCTTTGGTAGTTAATCAGTGCATTGCTTGAAAAACTTTGAAAAATTGGTTAACCGATGTCACTCTGCTTGATGAGTGGTTTAATTTGGTATATAGCTTATTGCTGTAGCTATTCCAGATCCCGTCTACTTTTATCATTTTAATACAGCATTTTCGTCTCATTCTATCGCAGTTTAGTTTTCCAAAGGTTTCACTGCTACCACGTGTGAACTCTCCAAACATATTTTTTTTTTCAACACGCCACGTGCTGGCTGGATGCACCAAACTTTTCTTTATTAAATTTGATATCATTTGCAAAAATATCTCGCAGTAAAGTGAGTTGATACGTTGTTTGTATGGGATGTATTACGCCTTCTTTTCAAAATATTGTCATTTTGTGTCTGGTGCTTGTCTGATTTATTTATGTAGGTGAGTGGCATAAAGGGCAATATCTTAAATAGACATTGTCCAAGATGTTAAATTTTCTTCTCATATATAATGCCAAACCTTCTTGTCAGAATTTGTCTACATCTTCTTATGTGAAAGTCGGCACCATTCCTACAGTTTTTGTGAAATTAAGTTTTATTAAATATTTTAAATGTCTCCGACAGCTGCGTGTTTTGAATTATTTTGCTTGCATGTTAAAATCCAAACGATTTGTGTTAAATAAATTTTTTTTTGTTATGAATCCTAAGAATATATCTGATTACTATACAAATCAAAATTTCCGAAATAAATTTGGAAAATATCTAGAATTCATTCAATTCGACTGGGGAGCACCTGCAGTAAAAAATTTGTAAAGGGTGTTTTTTTTAGAGGTATAGAGCTTCGAATTGAAATAAAACACAAGAAAATCGTTTTAATGTCCATCAATTTGGCTTTATTGGAAGGATAATTTTATGCCATTAATGTTTAAATATGATTTCGGGCATGTGGCCGCCGCGGCTGGCTCGAATAAAGCCAATTCTACAGGTCCAATTTTGAACCACTTTTTCGAGCATATGGGGCCGTATGTCGGCAATAACGCCACGAATGTTGGCTTCCAAGTCCCCTAACGTTTCTGGTTTGTTGGCGTAGACGAGCGACTTCACATATCCCCAAAGAAAATAATCCAATGGTGTCAAATCACACGATCTTGGTGGCCAATTGACAGGTCCATTCCGCGAAATTATGGGCTCATCGAATGTTTCCTTCAATAAATCGATTGTGACGTGCGCTGTGTGGCATGTAGCGCCGTCTTGTTGGAACCACAACTCATCCACATTCATGCCATCCAATTCGGGAACAAAATAGTCGGTTATCATGGCTCTATACCGGTCTCCATTAACGGTAACTGACTCTCCAGCATTATTTCGGAAGAAGTATGGCCCACTGACTCCACCAGCCCATAGAGCACACCAAACAGTCAGTTTTTGTGGATGTAATGGAGTCTCAAGGGTCTCATGTGGATTCTCTTCACTCCAAATGCGGCAATTTTGCTTGTTGACGTAGCCATTCAACCAAAAATGAGCCTCATCACTGAACAAAATTTTGCGATGAAAATCAGCATCGAGATCAATCTCATTTTCGGCCCATACACCAAAATCACGACGCATTGCATGGTCTCGCGGCTTTAATTCTTGCACAAGCTGGATCTTGTAAGGTTGCAAGCCAAGATCTTTGCGCAAAATCTTCCATAAAGTTGATGGACAAAGCTCCAATTGCTGTGCACGGTGGCGAATCGATTCATTCGGGTCCTCTTCAACATTTTGCTCTACAGCGGCAATTGTTTCTTCGGTGCGCACTGTTCGACGTCTCTGCAGATGCGTATTATCACATAGAGTAAACGTAGTGCGAAAACGATCCATGGTTAACCGAATTAATTGCTCTGATGGACGATTATGTCGACCATAAAATGGACGGAGCTTGCGGTAAACTTCGCGAACTGAACCATTATTTTCGAAATAAATTTGCACGATTTGCAAGCGTTGTTCTTTTGTCAACCTGTTCATAATGAAATGGCAAACCAAACTGAACATAAATGACATTAGAGTTGCCAGATTTGACCATAAAATGCCAGTTTTATCTCTATTCGAAAAACAAACCTCTAAAAAAAACACCCTGTATATTCCAATTTATGTCGGAAATCTCGAGATGAGGTACATGTTATGTCGAAGGTATTTGAGAAACATTTTTAAAAATAACGGAATTGATGTTCAGACTAATTTATGCAGTAATTATTTTTTTTTTTTATATACTATTTTCTATAGTTTTTGAGATATTTCGTTTCAAAAATTGTTCGAAAAAGTCAGAAAAAGACAGTGTATAGTTATTTAAAGAGTGTCCTATATAATTTTCCAAACATTGCACGCCCTTTTCTTGGGATACGAACAAAGCAACAAAATAAATATGCCCCGTGCGTAAGGTGCACAAAGTAAAACTTTGAGAATTTGAAAGCACTGAAAATATCTAAAAACTAAAAATATGCCTGAATATTTCATTGCTTATATTGTGCATTAAGAATAAATATGATTCAAAGTATCGTATTGATATCATGCGGAATGTACTCAACTAAGGATCCATACAAACCTATATGGGAGAGAAAAACATAACCTGTTCAAGAAAAGTACCTTTAGGAAAATGTATATCTGGTTCCTTTTACGAAGAGATATGAAAGAAAGAGCTTCAGCAAAGGAACCTGTACAATGATGTGGTTGTTGTCCATAAGTTGAAAGTCCACCAACTTCGCTGACTCAAGTTGGCAAAAATCTTAATACTCCACACAATACCTGTTTTGTAATTTATATTTCGATTTATGCGCATATCGATTTTTAATTAAATCGATATTAAAAAAATTTTATGCTTTTGGCATTTTCATTGTTTAACCCTTAGCGGCACCATTTCAATTTTATAACAATTTGGCGCATCGGGGTCTTTCACGACCCCACGTGGAAAAAATGTTATAAAAAGCGAATTTTGCTTTTTGTAATTTAATGATTATTAGGGTTAGTTTTGAAAAAATTTTTGTGAGAGGTAAACTTGGGTTTATTCGAAAAATTGCATTTTTTCAAAAATGCCATGGGGTACTTCATGAACCCATGGTAGAATTGATCGTTTTAGTTTTCTTTTGTGCACACAACTGAAATAAACTATTCATGGACGATGGATAGCTCCTTTAATTTGGGCTATGGTGATACATGGATTGGTAGCTTAATATAAAATTATAGTAAGTAATATTGAAATGTCCTAACATCGTACGAGGTCATTAAATTTTGTTTCTATGTGCTAAGTTATTTTTTTAAAAGATATCAACACGTAATTTGAAAAACCCTCCTCACATTAATATTTAAGAAGGAGTCTGTCTATAGGAGGATAGAAACCATTCTTCTAAATTTTATGTAACAGGTCTTTTCTGTTGTCAGATTTATTTTTAGTACTTTCCGCTTTTTCTCACTCTTTTGAAAAATACATAATAATTTTTCGGCTTTGTTAACTTTTTTCAAAAATTATAACAAACATTAGCAACAGCTACTGAATTGAAGGTTTTTCATATACAAAACAAACATTTTTTTTGAAAAAAATTTATTGGTATGAATAATGATTATCTCTTTAAAAAATTGCTCATTCAATTTGCTCAGAAAAATGTCATCGTGCCGAACATAGGCTCTTCTCACTTTACACTGGAAAAGCACATGTCATTACTCCCCTAAATTTTCCATAGATAGCAAAATTATGTGGTAGGTAGCGCACGTTAGTATAAATATCTTGTAACGATATTTTTTAATCGGGTTGTGACTACTGCTTCCTGCTGGGTTAGTTCAATAACGCTCGATACTAACAATTCTGTGAGTTATACTTTCAGCACTTAAGCACACGACTCGACGTGATGCAACGTGCATTGAAGTTTAGTATATCAATGTATTTGTGTGTGTGCTTGCCAGTTTATGGGTATCAGTGTATGTGTATTGTATGTGCCCAGCAGGCAATTGAACAAGGCCTTCCCCGCAGAAGGCCTGCTAGCACTTCTCCAATTGTAAGAGGCCTTCTCAAAACTAAATTTTCATGTAAATAAGAAAAAAAAAATTTTTTTTTTCTATGGTTTTTGTTTACAATCTGTCAATATATGTTTTATGATTCGACATTACTTTTTTGTCATTGGGTTGTACTTATACGACATCAAAAGTTGATACATGGTTAGCAGTAAGGACCGGTGTGCATGTTGCTAGGTTGGTCTTCTGTTTCATGTTATGCTAAAGTGGTAGAGTGTTGTGTATTCAATGTGAAATTATAAATTAAGAAATCGTCACAAAAAAATAAACATTAAAAATATGAACGTAACAGAGGTTGACGCAGATAAAAAAAAACATTTAACTAAGAGTCTCACGACGTATTAAGATTTAATTTTTTTAAAGTACTTCTATAACCCCTTCTACGGTAAGCGCTCTTAGAAGGGCTCTTGACGCAAGCGATGTAGGAAGACCTGATCGAAGAGTACTTCTATCAGGCCTGCTAAATGAGGCCTTACTTATCGGGACGTTTCATATAAAAAAGAAAGTAAGTTTGAAAGGAGGTGGTGAGGCGTTAATCTTACCAGGTAAGGCCTGCTAGAAGGCCTGCAAGCTCCTGCCCTTGCCTACAGGGTGGCTTCATGTGAGTGCTAAGATGTTGTTAATTGTGGTTTTATGGTATAACTGTATTAAGGATTTTATTAGATGACGAAAATGCAGGACTAAGTTATGTTAAGGCCTTAAATTTTTTTCTTTTTGTTTTTAATATAGAGTGTTAGATGTTGTTACAATTTAAGTGTGAAATAAAATGCTTTGTATTTTGATAAAATGTTGTTTGTATTAATGGAGGACGATATCTACCATATGGCAGCCACGCGTAGCATTCCGCCCATCTAAGCAATCTTTATATTACTTTTTGACATTAGTTTTACAGAATTACAACAGATAAGGCGATGAATCCTAAACGCTAAAACTATTTGGGATAATTTCCATATACTTTTTGCTTTATAAACTCCACAATAAATAAATATTTTACCTTGATCCAGGCGCAATTACAGTATGCTGAATATCGCTCCATAATTTAAATGTTAATACTCAATAACAACAGATATAAACTGTTTATATTTGACAGGAAAAAATAATTGCAATGTTTTAATTGCAGCCTTCAATTGAATTATAATAAGAATAATTATCCTTCATTGTGAAAATTTAATTTTCAACACTAAAAGAAACTTTTGCAATGTATTCGTTTAAGTCTGCACAATTTAAGCTCTATTAACTATTCAGAGCTCTAAATGCTTCTTTTACATCACATGTAGTGCAATGTCACACATGCTACTAAATAATTTAGCAAAAAAAAGGACACTCCTGAGTTTGCTGCAGGTTGTTTGATGTTATCAAGGACAGCAGCCATGTTCAGACAAAATGCACTTGAAGTAAATCAAATTATTTTATTTTACTTGCAAGCTAAAGCTCAAACAAAAAACGGACATAAAATAGCAGCCATTTAAGTTCGCATAGAGCTCAGGTCTGTGTAGTTAAATGGCTGACTTTTCTCGCTTACTGTTTTGTTCTGCAAAATAAGCCAAGTGATTAAGTGAGCTTAAAAAAAACACTCAACTTTTTCAGTATTCCATTTTAATGCAATTTTCCCTTGAAAGTTTTACTTTTTACTGTGTCAGTGGATTTTAATTAGAGTGTGATTAAAAATGCATTCATTTCATTAAATGCACATCCTGCGTCGGAAATCGCCATCATTAATGTAAGTGAGTGAGTCAGTAGTAGAGAATCAAAGTCGAATAATAAAATCGTTTTTTTTTCAACTTCTCATACTGGTAGCTGCCGTTGTTCTCTTTAACATTCATTTTATCAGATAATTGGGAATGCTAAAAAACATGCAATACGGTGGAATAGATTGAGGTGTGTAGTTCGAAGTAACAAAATAATGGTCGGAGAGTTTTTTCATTTGCTGTGTATTGACTCTAAATATCATTTCGATTACATCCCTAATCAAGTTTTTTTTTTAATTCAATCCTGCATTTAAATGTGGTTTAAGCCCACTGTGTCATTTGTAATCAAAATTTTGTTAAATTAAAATCAAATATTTTAACAATTTGCAAAATTTTACATGAATCAATGATCGCTGCTTACTTGTTGTAAGTTCATTTATCACTTAATTACTATTAGTAGAGTTCGCCATTGAAGTGACAACACAAAACAGTTCAGTGCCATTTTATCAATTAAATGTTATCGCTGCCAAAAATTAAAATTATGGTATCATGTTGCCCAATCCCAATCTCTATCTCTTCCATATGGCTTAATCTGTCTCGATCCATTATTTTAGCTGTGAAAACATATTGAGCTGTTAGGGGCGTGGCACTTCAAAAATGGCTTCTTTCAGCTTTCAATCCACCTCCAAAACAAATTTAATCAAAAGTGGTCCATTAGTTTAGCAGTGAAAACGTGTTTTCTAGTTAGCAAAGTGGTACCGCCTATTAAAAAGCAAATATCTTTCTACAGGGATTAGTTTATTTCTGTTTTATCAAAATTGCCAAATAAATTCAACAGTGAATACGTACTTTCCCTTTAGGGGCGTAAAACTTTCCAGTAAAACAATTATTTTTACTAAAGAATCAATCTATCTCCATACTAAATTTCATCAAAATCGGTGTAGCACTGTTTTCCCCAAAATAGAGGCGATGCAACGCCCACTGAAATATTACAGAGTTTTAATACCTTTTTTAGAGCTCAATCTATATCCATTACAAATTTCTTGAAATAGGTTTTTTGGTTTAATCTTCGGAAGGGCATTGCACCACCTACTCTTGAGAAAAAAATTACATTCTGCACTACTACCCTTCACAATCAAGCGATTATGTTTTGTTATTGGCAGTTTAAAAGCGGTGGGACCGTTTTGCCACAGCCTACTTATACATAAATTAATAAAATATACATCTTTATATTTATCTCCATCCTCTCCCTGCGAAGTTTCCAAAGATGATTTGACTAGTCCTTCACCCGAGGCGAGGCGAGGCGAGGCGAGGAGAGGTTCTAGTTGTTCTCGGTCTCGCCTCGCTTTATAAATATGAGTCTCGCCTCGCCTCGTTCTCGGGCGAGGTCTTGTAATCACATACCTCGCCTCGCCGAAACCTCGCCTCGCCTCGGTAAGAACCGGAGGTTTTATTAAACTGAAAAAAAAATTATCAGGCCTGTATATTGTCGGCATACAAGCAAAATTGACTATCTGCAAACAAATAATAAGTGGGTGACGATAATTAGTCGTTTAATTATGTTAACATTCTCTTAAATTTGTGATATATTATTTTCGGTTGTTAAAAAAATGGTCAATTTTGCTTTTATGCCAACGATATATTCAACTAGCAAAGCCGGCACGCGTTGCTACTCCTCAAGAAGTAAAATAAAACATATGTTTTTATTTTTGGTGGATTGAATCATATATGATAATTGATGAGCTATGATGAATTCAATTCTTTTCTTACATGGGACGGCGTGGCATTGTTTATTTTTTATTCAAGTCAAGCTAAGCTACGAACCTTTTACAAACTATAAGAATTATATGTACCAAATCTTATCCATTTACGTCATATAGTTGCTGAGATATAAAAAAAAAGTTTATTCATCTGCGTCAAGTAGTTGATAATACCAAAGTATTCTACGAACTTTCCCCAAATCATAAGAAACATAAACACATGCCAAATCTTTAGTCGATCGGTTGAACGGTTTTGGAGTTAATTAACAACAAAGTTTTTTACCGAACGTAGTGGTCCCCTTATTAAATCTTTCGTCATATAACAATAACAAAAAAGAGTAGAGTAGCTGTATTATTCTAACTTTCATTCGATTAGAGATCATTTTAGTACTGCTGACTCTAAAGACCGAAGATATGACGAAATATATGGACTCTTAATAAAAGTAGCCTAAGTTGAGCTTCTTAGCGTGAAAGCAACATGGTGTGAGTTCGGTGTGAATCGGTTAACCGGTCTTCGAGAAAATGATATTTAAAAAATATTTTTGTATGAGGGCCACCCTAAAGATGCACTCAAAATAAAAGTTTTATAGCCTTATCTATGCTTTCCAATAAATAAATATCGAGTCAAACTTCAAAAAATAGCATCAAAACAAAAAATACTGCACTTACTTCCGATACGAGCTAATGTTAAAGCGAGGCTACGAGGCACCTCGTTCTCAGAATCGAGAACGAGACGAGAACGAGGCGAGTACGAGGCGAGCGAGGCAAATTTATTTTTCCACCTCGCCTCGGTCTCGCCTCGTTCTCGCCTCGTTCTCGCCTCGTTGAACGAGGTTGCCTCCAAGTTGCGGTGAAGCACTAGATTTGACTGACTTCTGTACACTCGAAAGTATCACTTAATTAAGAGTCACCCACTTCAATTTTACGGGTTTTCGAATTTGTCAAACAAAAAACGGTCACGGTTGAAAAAAATTAAGATTTTTATCAGAAAGAGCTCAACTTCAGATTTCATATGTCGAATTAATTCCCTTAGCTTTCAGGCTATGAAGAATTTTGACCTGAATGGTGGCTTCAATAGTTTTAACCCATGGCTTTCAAGTGCTATTAAAATCGGACGATTCCAAGTATTAAATGAGAAAATATCAAAGAATTTATTCAAGAAATAAGCAACATTTTATCCGAAACAATCATAGATTGTTAGCCTTTACAAAGGAATACGTTCAATTCAAGCCTAACTTTTGATTTACCTACCCCATCCGAAAATATTTTATTATTTTTTTCAGTTGATTTCTTAATAAAACAACTGAATAATGAACTTAAAAATCGTTAAAAACTCAAAAATCAACTGAATAAATATCTCTGGCTACGCAATTTTAAATGAATAATTAACGAGGTAACAATTTTTGCATCTAGAATACAACACGCTTAAAATCTAAATATTTTTTATGCCACATTTACAAATTATTTTCGATTACTCACGCGAGCGTGTTGGCTTCTGTTGAATTTCATTAAAAACTTTCTACAACAAAAAAAGAAAACAACATCTAATGCCGAAAAGTTTACTTCCATAAGTTTTTATTTTGTATATGCCACGGAAGAAGCAACAGGCCAACAACAACAAAACTGTTAGGAAAAATTTATTAAGCCAGTCAGACAGACAGACAGACGGTGAACTCCCAACAAGCGCCAAGTCACTTAAAATTCATAAATATCATCATTTGGTTAACGTTAAACGAATTATGCGGGTTGCGAGCAATCATCAAAATAAATTAATTCATCCTTCATTTAAGATAGAGAGATACTAAAGGCTTCCAGTTCCATAAGCAACAATGAATATTTGCTGAAAGTTTCAGCTGCTTTTTGTTGTTAGGGGTAACATAGAAGCACGTGCCAAATACACTGAAATCTGTACTCCATGAATTTTCTATTTTTCTCATGATTTTTTGGTTTTCGAGGACATTAAATATAGAAAACATTTCTTCGAATTAGCTATGGACTCTGTTAAATTTATGCTTTAAGTGCCAAGAGTTGGTTTTTTCAAACGTCCAGTAGATCTGGACTTTTATTTTAAGCAATCTTTATAAAAGTTTAATGGCTAAATACTTTCAAATTCAGAAAAAAAGTTTGCAAACTCGTACTCAGTGGCCACGAAAACTCCCCAACTATTTGTTTTTTGTCACTTGACATTATTATTTATCTGTGGGTCTGTGTAACACAAGCGAGGCAGGTCCTGACGAGGTAGAATGGCTCTCTATATTTTGATCCAACATACAAAAATATATAATTATGTTAACTTTCATAAAGGATATCAAAGAATCACAGATTTACTGGTCACGAGAAGCAGTGACATCTTTGACACTTGAGAATTAAATATCTCTAAATTAAGAACCAATCCAAAGAAACCGTTTCCATGTTCAGATTCGGCATCCTCGAAAACCTTCAACTCATATAAAAGCAAATGAAACGCACAGCCGTCAGTATCTTTTGTATGGTGTCCTATCTAAAGAAAATATTCGCACCTTATTGCATTTTGTGTTAAATTCCTTACAATTAAAAAAACAACGGCTGCAGCAATAACGTCTAAATTGTTAAAGTTTCCCTTGCTTCTCAGCCAAGCGTTTGCTTCATGTCTGGCTTTTTATCCTATATAATACCGCCATTTATCTTATTTCTGCGCTAATTTAGCTAGGATATTGGCAAGATTTCACACTAAAGATGCCAATATCGATTTTAATTAAACGTCCCAAAATGAGAATACAACAGAGAAAAGAAAATGATTGCAACAAAAAAGTGTGGCAATAAATCAAAATGAGCAAGAGATACTGTGGCGCACAGTAGTCATAGTAAGTAAATTTCTTTTGCTAAAAATCTTGATTTACTTTGGAAACATATCATCAGAGTTTTTAACCTTTTTTCAGCACATTTGTAGAAACAAACTTAAATTTTCATATTTTTGAGGTATACTAGCAAGGTCGGATAAACCTTAAAAATCAAGGATTTCTTTTAAGAAATTGTTACAAATATGAGTGTCACTGTCCTATGGAGCAATCATAACGGGCTATATATATTTATATTTACCAGACCCGTTTCCCTTGATTTTTATTATTTGAATAATTCAATATTCAAAATTTAGAAAGCAACTCAAAAGATCTAAGTGCAGCTTGTTAAATTTATGTAAGTTAAGCTTTTCTGCAGCTGTAAACTTATTGATGCGCTAACGATATCTGGTAGAGATATCACTAAATTTTCTGGCGAAGTTAACGGAAAATTTGTTTAGGTACATCAATCGTTGGGATAAAACTAATTTTGGAGATGACCAGGATCAACGTCTTAAGTGGTTGGCTTTTACCATTTGTTTTAGATTTTTGAGGTTTTTATATAAAAGAACGTTCTCAGAAGGGAAGTATTTTGTTCCACTTTTTTTTATACAGGGTGTTTTTTTTAGAGGTTTGTTTTTCAAATAGAGATAAAACTGGCATTTTATGGTCAAATCTGGCAACTCTAATGTCATTTATGTTCAGTTTGGTTTGCCATTTCATCATGAACAGGTTGACAAAAGAACAACGCTTGCAAATCGTGCAAATTTATTTCGAAAATAATGGTTCAGTTCGCGAAGTTTACCGCAAGCTCCGTCCATTTTATGGTCGACATAATCGTCCATCAGAGCAATTAATTCGGTTAACCATGGATCGTTTTCGCACTACGTTTACTCTATGTGATAATACGCATCCGCAGAGACGTCGAACAGTGCGCACCGAAGAAACAATTGCCGCTGTAGAGCAAAATGTTGAAGAGGACCCGAATGAATCGATTCGCCACCGTGCACAGCAATTGGAGCTTTGTCCATCAACTTTATGGAAGATTTTGCGCAAAGATCTTGGCTTGCGACCTTACAAGATCCAGCTTGTGCAAGAATTAAAGCCGCGAGACCATGCAATGCGTCGTGATTTTGGTGTATGGGCCGAAAATGAGATTGATCTCGATGCTGATTTTCATCGCAAAATTTTGTTCAGTGATGAGGCTCATTTTTGGTTGAATGGCTACGTCAACAAGCAAAATTGCCGCATTTGGAGTGAAGAGAATCCACATGAGACCCTTGAGACGCCATTACATCCACAAAAACTGATTGTTTGGTGCGCTCTATGGGCTGGTGGAGTCATTGGGCCATACTTCTTCCGAAATAATGCTGGAGAGTCAGTTACCGTTAATGGAGACCGGTATAGAGCCATGATAACCGACTATTTTGTTCCCGAATTGGATGGCATGAATGTGGATGAGTTGTGGTTCCAACAAGACGGCGCTACATGCCACACAGCGCACGTCACAATCGATTTATTGAAGGAAACATTCGATGAGCGCATAATTTCGCGGAATGGACCTGTCAGTTGGCCACCAAGATCGTGTGATTTGACACCATTGGATTATTTTCTTTGGGGATATGTGAAGTCGCTCGTCTACGCCAACAAACCAGAAACGTTAGGGGACTTGGAAGCCAACATTCGTGGCGTTATTGCCGACACACGGCCCCATATGCTCGAAAAAGTGGTTCAAAATTGGACCTGTAGAATTGGCTTTATTCGAGCCAGCCGCGGCGGCCACATGCCCGAAATCATATTTAAACATTAATGGCATAAAATTATCCTTCCAATAAAGCCAAATTGATGGACATTAAAACGATTTTCTTGTGTTTTATTTCAATTCGAAGCTTTATACCTCTAAAAAAAACACCCTTTATATTATTATTATCAATCAATGGTTTATTTTCAACAAAAATATTTTTACATAATTTTATACAGCTTCTTTAAAGAGGATTCAAATGGAAGTGGAGAAAGACAGTACCATGTGAGATGTACTAATTTTCGACAGAATATTTCCTTACATTCACTACAAACTTCAAGGATATAATATCTCAAAATCTTAGCGTGCTTGCAGTTTTGAGGCTGTATTCATCTGGAAACTATACCCGTCTGATTACATAAAAATCTTGAATAAAAGAATATCAATCTAATAGGTCCTAAAAATATAGAAAATTGATAAAAATTTAAATGTAAAATTGAGAAACTAGATAAATGACAGAGCAAAAAATGTGTGAAAAGTCGATAAAGTTTTCAATACATTAAATAAGTCGACATCTGAGAAAGTCACCTTTAGATGAACGTTGCACTTTGCGAACAAAACTTTACATGCACTCGATGACGAATTTGCTGCATATTAGCAACGAAAATATTTTTCAATATTTTACACGCTATCAATAGGGCGGAAAAATAAAATAAATTCTTTTAATTTCCCAAAATCGGTTTAGTAGTTAGAAAACAATAAGTCTTTATCATTCTAACTAATGAAATCATCGGCTTCGATTCACATCAGTGCACTTGTATATGGATGAAGTTCATGTCACATGTCCTAAGCCATAATCGAACAAAACCGATTGACCTCAAACTTGGTAAGGTATTATCCTATTAGGTAGTATATATGACCCAAAATATTTTTAAGTTTCTTCATTGTTGCTTGAAACCTTTTGTTTCATGAAAATAATTTGCATCCTGAAGTAACTGCGAAACTTAGTCCAAGTGTTTTCGATAAATTTTTTAATTGTTATAATTATTTGCTTAAAATTTGAAAATTTTAAATTTTGACCTATATTTTTCATAATCAAACATAAAGTTAATTTTTTTTTAAAGGTAATGACTTTTAATTTTTTTCTTAAAAAAATAAGCTGAAGCTTCTCGACTGCAAATACGTGATTTACGGGATTCTATCCCGCGATCAGTATTTTCGAGAAAATACTGATTGAACATTTCGGCATTACATTTGGCACTTTTACCAATTCTTTAAAATATAACAGTCACACATTTTGAAGTTTTGTTGGTTTAAAAAAATAATTTTGCCAATGGTAATCTACATCAGAGAAAATCAAAAATTTTTTCGACAGCGGGCAAGCTAATTGCATGCAAACAAAGAAAAACAAAAGCAAAAATCTCAGGCTCAAGGAGCAAATGAATTGAAAACAAAATCACACAAGCAATAAAGAGCGTTGAAGACGAAACTATAAACTGTATGTTATTTAACTTGAGAAACGGCAAGAGACCAACGAGTCGATGCGTTGAAGAAGAAATTACAGGAAAAAAATACATGCGATGATTGTGGTCCAAAATGATTTAGCTCGAATAACGGAAAGAACTCGAAGTGAGCTCAATATTTTTTGATATTTTTTTAAGAGCTGGAAGAGCCAAACGTGATGTGGGCTGCGCATCCTTGATCTATATAATGTTGCGGCTGCAAGAGGTGCTTAAAATGTTCTCCGTTTTCCGTTGTGAAAGTTTATGGAAGTTGGCAATCTCTAGTGAATGTGGACATATTCCAATTTCGTTCTAGCAAACAATCGCAAAACTTCTAGCCGCATGATATGTTGCATGATCAGGATACCTAGAAATTTCGTTTGCATCATAGTTTCAGAAGCACGAACAACCTACGTGAATTAATTGATGGATCTGCTGTCAGCAAATTCAGGATATATTTATCTTATTATCCATTTCCTGCCATTCCGGTCAACTATGAACATAAGCCAGACGACATCTGAAAAATCTAAGTCTGCTCGCAACGCCTCTGCATTGCCAAATATTAATAAAAATAAAAATTCAGAAATAATTGTCTCATATTCTTCAGTGGAAAACTCTGCTCATAAAAATACATCTGTAAAACTTCAATGATGATGATAAACATGATGTCAAGTAATACTTAATTTTGAAATTTCTATTGCTTCAAATAAACATTTCTTATAATAGCGTAGATAGAAAATTAGTCACCTTGCAGATCATTTGACAAAACTTCGCATCGTGAATTTAAAGGAAGCACTAAGATGCACCAAAGTAATGATTAAAAAACCCAATTAACGCGGTTCTTTGAAGAAAAATTTAACTTTCTATAGAAATACGTAATACAGTAGAAAATCATATAAATAAATTTGGTAGATCTACAAATCTACTTTGTGAAAACATCATCAAATAAAAAAAATTATAAATAAAAGGCGAAGAAATTAATTTTGCTGCGTTCAGAAGAGTTTATATCTACAAATATTTAAAAATCCCTAAACAATAAAAAATCTTTCGGAAGAGTTCTTCCACCTAAAAAATAATAACAATTCCTTGGGAAAAATAATACGATTGGTGCCAAATAACTCGGGAAGATTCAAAAGACTTATTTCGCTAGTTTTTTAAAATGCATCTGCTTCACTGTGCACTATGACCAACGTTTCAATTCACTACATTGTAAAGGTTTTCATTTTGCATCCAACTACTTTCTGCCAAAATATTAAATGAAAAAAGTACAAGCAAATCCAATGTCCTTCATTAATTTGTTATGTGTAAGCAATAAAAAGGATATCGATAAGACGACTGGCAACGACAAACACACGCAAGTATGAAAGATGTTGGCCGTAATAAATATATATATATATATATATATATATATATATATATATATACATGTTCTACATGTTTGATGATTCCAAAAATTTTCATCACATTGTTGTTATTGTTATATGTATGTAGCTGAATTGATGTTGTTGTAGTTTTAGGTCTTTTTTTTTTTTTGTTGGTGTTAATCTGATGCTGCTCACTGGAGGTGGTCCATTTTACGATGGTAACTATGGATGCTACCGTTACCGAGAAACTCTGTTGGTGTACGAAGTGAATTTTTGCTATTGTGTAGAGCAACCATTTTCAGCCACGGCAGCAAAATTGAAAAGAGCCAAGAATTTAATGCGAGGCGTTCAACTATGCAAGCGCGTTGTTCGTTGCCCGAAGTCGTTGACTTTGCAGAAATGAAAGGAAATAAATTGCTGTCGTATTGTGCGTAATGTATGTGAATTTGTGCTGACAAGTGTTATAGTGTCCAGCTTAACGCCTCCGTTAAAACAAAACCATTCTTCTTAATAAAAAAATTTTAATTTAAATTTAACATTTTTTGAGTTTGAAAAGCCTTTGGTAGTTTTTGTTTTATATCCTTTATAAATAAGCAGAGCAAAGTCATAAAGGGAGTTTCCTAAGATATAATTGTTCTACAAATTTGGAAAGCAGTTGACAAATAGCCAACTTTGAGTTCGAAATCTATCAGTTTTTGTGAAATATCACTGCATTTGTGAGCAATTTGGAGATACTTAAGATATTTTTATGGTAAAAATGAGTTCCATGTAAAATCTTCCAGCTTATTTTGGTTACTGTTCCAGATATTGCATTAACATCACTACTAGATGTAACAATGATCAAAGCACAAATTCTCAGTCAAACCCAAAAAACTGTGATGGAAAATTCTGATATTTATAATGATAATTTTATGAAGCTGCTTCGGATACCAGTAATGAAACACCATATTTTCACGCTTGGTTCAATACCATCATGGTGAATGGAATAAATTGCTTTTTCGTAAATCACAAATGACACATACAGTGGATATTGGCTTTTGCATGTTGGCTCGCTTATAGTAGACAGGGAGCTAAAGACAGGTGGCCTAAACTTTTATTTGACTTTATCGGGTGGCAGAGGTGTGAAAATCATGAAGTCCAAATTGATATAAATATAACGAACAATATCTGTCATGCGTTGTTTTTGCGTTATTAATTGAAAGCCCTTTGAATCTGTAAAATAGGTGGCATAAGCAGTCTTATCACGTCTGCCTTTTATATTTAAAAATGTGTCCACACACTAAATTAAAAAAATGCAAAGTGCAGACAATTTTTTTGCCGCGTTTAAGTGAAATTGCATTTTTTTAAAAAAAATTTTAGGATACACACAATCTTAGCGATTTTAGCGTCAAGCAGATTGCGAATATTTTAAAGATTATGTCATAAGAATCGAGAAAAACAACATCTGCCACTTAATTATTGGTGCATTTAAAAATTACGATATGAGTACTTAGTCATTTTATGCATGAATAGCTCTTTTACTTTTAAAAAACATAAAAATAGAGATGCCAGACAATTTTAGCGCTGCGTTTTCAAAGGCAGACGTTTTTGAGCACTTAGGATTCATATTATTATGTATATAATTGTTTTAATACCATTAAAATTTTGCTATCCGAAATTTATTGCTCTATTTTTCGGTCACTTATATTATTTTTTTGAACATTCTGACCGTGTTTATATGGCATTCTACACCAAATCGGCAACCATTTTGATTTTACATCGCAGATTTTTGTGTAATATTTTTTTGTACTTTTAGTACTGGTTGAGACAAGCCTCCATAATTTTTTTATTTTTCTTTTTTCTCCGAAATATCACTAATTGAAATATATTACAGATATCTACATTTACATAGATCTACTTAAGTTCCAGTGCGGCAGGGTACTTCCAAAATTTTAATTTACGATATTTTCGAGAAAAGAAGATATCAATATTGTGTTCAAAGTTGGTTTTGAAGGGAAGAGGTTTAGATCTTTATGTTAAATTAAATATATTCGGAAAAATCTTATGTTCCTAAAATTAATATGCAAGTTTGGCCAAAACCAACGATGTAGGCAGACGTATATTTTCAGCTTCTAGCGACAATACTGAAGACAACGAAATTCTGGAAGATTTCGATAAAACTATTTGATCGAATTTTTTTTACATATTGACAATAGCTGCTATTGAAAATGCAGCAGTGTATAAGTCTGCCTTTCATATTTTCATTATTTATACTATGTCCTTAACACAATAAATATATATTAGAGGCAGACGCAAAATGATTTAACAGAGTTTTTTTTTTTCAATTTCAAAAATCACTTAAAAATTAAAGCGGTGCTATCTTCACTTTACTCTTAGGTTTTCTAACAAATTCATGTGATTTCAATCAAATCGAACAAATCCGAAGCCAATATAGCGTGAATAAATGTTGCTCAAGTTTTCAATCGAGTATCTAAATGCAGTAAGAAATCATGTAGCCAAATGATTATAACCCACAAAAGTATATAAATACGAACTTATCTTAATTGCTTCAAGCAAACTAATTAAAAATTGCATTTTATTTAAAACAAAACACAAAAAAAATCAAGGAAAATATGTAAACACTCGTAATTAAAACAATTAGAACATGGTTCAGTAAAACAACAAAATCCTCGTTTTCTCTGGGGCATAACAAACTCACCTTTGTTCCATGCCACATTGCAGCTGTGCGCACGTTTGTGAGGACGCTTTGGTAGCGAGTGCACTTGAAAATTGCAAAAAATAGAATAAGAAGGACTTTTCATTATAGGTCAAGGTCATGACATACTTTAACAGACAAATACACAAATTTACCCACGCAGAATGAAATTAACAACTTTGTACAATAAAATGTGAAAACTCAACTAAAACATGCGTTCAGGGCTACTTTGCAAGAGGGTAATCAACCCACTGGTTGTATGGTAAATGCATAAAGCTGTAAATCCTGATTTATGTGAAATTGTGTTTCAACGTAAGAGTGTGTAGGTAAAAGTTCATAGAGCTCAAATTTTATATAGCCAGCAACACAAACAGTAAAGCTGTCAGAGACAATTAACAATATGCGTAGCAGCAATGGCTCCAACGCAATTTATTGCATTATTCTACTGCATACTTAAGGAACAAAGCGTAGAGAACTAAGCAGTGAAGTCCAGTTGGAAATTTAAAATATATTAGCATAGCAGAAAGGATCTGTCTGCCATATGCAGCATGCAAAATAACTTTCCTTTATAACGCACGATGTGTTTTACATATTTACATATACATGAATTATATCATTTGTTATTTACATATGGAACATAGTACCTGCTGTGGCACTGAATCTGTTGAAAGTTTTTGCAATAATAAGTGATGTGACACTGCTGCTGACGTTGCCATATATCATCAACAGAATGTTCTTACAGTCGGTACGTTGAATTAAGAAATGCCAAGTCAATGCATGTCAAATCCAATATCCAACAAGACAAAGTCTTGTGTTCACTTATTCTCAGTCAATCAGTAACGTCTTAGTTATAAAGCGGTTATTTCGAACGCTAGCTGTAGACATGTCCATACTTTGAAGCAGCATTCAATGTTTCTGAACTTTCAATTGCAATAGCTAAAACCTGTAATTTTATGCTGAACTGCAAACCACTACAAAATGCATATGTTGAACTAAGAAGTTGCATCGAATAAATTCGAAAGACGTTGCACACCAACGATATATTTTAATAAGCGTTTCTTGGGATAAACTTTTAACTTGGCATACGTCACAAAGAGAAAATATATATGCGTTATTTTCAGTTAACTTTCACTTTTCGTATAATGAATTATTTTGTCACTGACATTCGCGACAAATAAAAATCGAGAGTTTTTTTATGAGAGCAATGCTTGTTGCTATATAGTGTCTCAATGGCTCTGAAAAAGTGGTGAATCCTTCAGAATAGCCTAAAGTATAGTTTAGGTAACGTTAGGTTAGGTTAGGTAGGAGTGGCAGTCAGTTATGAACCGACTCACTTAGACCAAATGTGATTCATTGTGATAAAACAGGATGTCTGATTATTCCTTCTCGTTGAACCAACCAGATTTCGTAATAAAACTAAATAGCTGACCTAAACTAACACGTCTAAGGTCGTCCAAGTGGCGTATTCTAGAAAGTGCGGTGCAGAAACAGCGAAAATGTTGGATTTTTTCCTCCTCCCCAACATCTTCAAAACTCAAAAGACCTAACACCCAATCTCTCCGCATGTCTGCCGATGAGGCAGTGGTCAGTTATGACTACAACAACTGACGAGACACTATGTCTTGTGCGGGAAATCAGTTCTTACGCACGCTTTGCATCCCATTTCTTTCGGCTTGATTTGCCTAGTTATATTGCAAGCTCACCCTTGAGTCCATCTTTTGTTAGCAATTTTAACCATTTTTTTTTAAGCCTGAAGTATGAAATGAACTATAATTTTCAGTAACTTATTTGGAAACACGATTTTACTTCAAGTTTTATTGAGCACTGACAATGGTGCTAATATATGTAAATTTATCGATCTATTTTGTTGCAGACATGCCACGTTACGGACATAGTGCATTACGACTATGAGAGTGAAGGCCATCAACAACTTATCGTAAGATTCAATATCATTTTTTTAAAAAAAACCAAATTTCGAAATAATGGAGAGTCAATGATTTAAAAAATAAAAAATTATGAATAAATAGTTGAAATCATCAGGAGACATAAAAATTACAGCAGACTATAAATCAGCGGTAGAGCGGTGGACTAAATACAGCATACTTTGTTATGCTGCTGACATACGAAATTATCTCGTTAACCAGTGAAGTTGATGAATGTCAAAAAGCACCTACATCACTAATGGCTGCTGACTTATGAGTCACAAGAAATTCTATTCCGAAAAGACGATTATATCTTCATCCTAATGGAGTACATACTCAAAAACAACATCATCATATTATCGCCCAAATTAGTTAACCACCTTCCTTGACACAGAAAGGACAGTAAACGGGAGCAGCCAAGTCATACATATGTACTTCAGTGTATAACTCTAGACCAGTGGTTCTTAACCGGTGCTCCGCGGAGCACCTGTGCTCCGCAATATTGTCCCAGGTGCTCCGCGAAACGAAAGCTAAACTCATATAATATAAAAAAAAAATATATAAATTTATTAGAACAAATTTTCAAAATTATGTCTTTATCATATAATAAGACACTAATCGTCTCAGTTGTATATGGACAAAAAAGTGATATTAAATAATATATAATATATATATATGTATATTACATAACTCAATTTTTAATCTACATATACAGTTGTGTGAAAAATAATAAGGACACCTGTGTTTCAAATGATTAAGTTCTAATAAAAATTAATAGATTCAGTTTTTAAATTAAATTTTGGCACTATCTTATAGTTTGGAGTTATCAATTAATAAGCAAATTAAGTTTTTACCCAGATTGGATTTTTTTTAGTCATTTTTTATTTTTAAAAAATACTTTGTACATTTGGTCTGTGAAAAAAAATAAGGACACTTCGTGTTATAATGAAAACTTTTTAAAAAACAATAAAAATTTAAATAAACTTGTTTAGGATACTGCTCAAAAATGATTTTAGAGAAGATCAATATTTAGTTGAAGATCCCTTGTTGCTCAAAACTGCTTGGCACCGCCGTGGCATTGAGTTTATAAGTTTTTGACAGATTGTTGTCGGTATTGAGTACCATGCACGTTGAATAAGGTCCCACAGCTCATTTCCATTTGACGGACACTTCCGTTGAGCGATACTTTTACAATGTGCCACAAATTTTCTATGGGATTTAAGTCCGGAGATTGTGCTGGCCACTCTAAGACCTTGACATCATTGCTCCTAAGCCACTCCGTGGATGAAAAAATCGCGTGATACTTTCCATCTCTTAAATTAGAATCCTATGACTGGATACGAAATCCATTTGTGACATTTGAATTTTCAAATACGGAACTATCTTTACAAGAAGAAGAAGAAGAAATTATTTCCTTGTGAACAGATCGCTCTCTGAAAATGGAGTTCACAAAAATGTCAAATGAACATTTTTGGATTTTCGTCCAAGAAGAATACCCATCTCTATCTAAGAAGGCAATCACGATTTTATTGCAATTTGCTACTTTATATCTTTGTGAATTAGGATTCTCAACATTAACTAATATAAAAACTAAAAAACGAGAAAGACTTACCGATCTAGAAGAGAAAATGAGGGTAGCAATATCTTATATTAGACCTAATATTGGCGAAATATGTAAAACTCGCCAGGCTCAAATATCCCATTGAATTTTTTATTATATTTTATCGTTGTTATTTTGAATTTGTAACAATTTAGCTTTGTTGATTTTATTTTATATTATGTATATTATAATTATTATTTGACTTGAATAAATAAAAAAACTTTTATATATTTCCGTATATAATCCAAATTACTGGAATCAATGTTATTTGGTCTGATGCTCCGGGAAGGTTTCATGTAATTAAATGTGCTCCGTGATCCCGAAAAGGTTAAGAACCACTGCTCTAGACAGATATGACTTCAAAAGACATTGGCTTCATTTGAAGATGCTTCGTCATATACATATGGAAAATTTTCTCTGTATACCCTTCATTTATCGATTTTTCTGATGAAACTTTTATCGAAATTGCAAATGTTTTATGCTACTTTTCGAAATATATGTCGGTTTTTATCTTTTTTGATAATTATGAACATTTTTTGACTTTTCACGAACTTTCAATGATACGAGTATTTGATATTTTTCAACTTTTATAGACAGAGCTGCAGACTGCCGGAATTGCATTCACACAATGAGGAATTAACCAAAGTGTTACAAAACAAAAGTGCGCGGATTTCTCAACTTAATGTGATAATACTACCCGGACTTAAAGCTGTCGCAGTATTAGCAGTACTGATTATTTTTTTGTACTTCGAACTGAATAATAATTTCGTGAGATGCGTTTTCATCAAAACCAAAACAAAAATCAAAGCAGCTGATAGCAATATCACAAATTGATAGCAAGAACTACGATTAGATTAGAACGGTGTTCCTTAGCCGATGGTCTGTGAAGTTGTCAAATCTCATACTCAAACGACTGTCATGTTCCCGTGCGGGTCACGGTATATTCATATGGGTATGGAATTTCATACGAATGGCATATTAGCAATAAGGTTTGCCAAATCAATACGATATACAAATCACTACACTGAACGAAAAGTGTACACTTTTTCAACGCAAAACTGTATTTAGATTAAAATACAGGCAGTGTAAAATTACATATTATTTATAAATGAAAACAATGTATCGCACACAAATTTAATATACAATTACATTGACAGAATGTACATACATATACATACGCTACTATGTTCATGTACAGAAAATACTTTGGTTAGCAGTCCTTTCAAGGTTGGCTATAATCTCGCTGTTTTGGTCACCGAGTAAATATTAAAAATATTTACAATATATATATCAAAAAACTATATTTCAGTAAAAAATATTATAGAAATATATAATGTATATAATAGTTCTATACGAGTCCTTTGTTTCGTTAAGTTTCCTTTGTTGAGGCGAAAATTGGAAATGAACCTACAAAAATTTAATGGCATAATTTGTATTATTAAATGTTGGCAAGTCAAATTTTGCCACAAATATCAAGTTTATCCAGAAACGTCATTAGTTTTGTCATCCAAAGTCAAACTATGGAGACGGTTCACTGTAGTAACCAAGTAACCAAAAAATTAAACTGTCTCCATACTGTATCGTTTTGGAGATTAAAATAAATAGCTAACCATGAAGAGGTGGAAAATGTATTTTTCATGGAAAAAATTTGCATAGTTGTTATGTGCCAAATTTGGTAAAGTGTAATAGAGAATTGCAGGCTTCAGACTGTCCAAAAAGTCTAAAAGCCTATCAAAGGACTCAGTGATTGTGCGGACTTAAATAATACCCACCGCAAAAGCAGAAAAAGTTATTGAAAATAATAAAATTAAGTTCCTGACTTGCGTTTCAATCTGATGGTACTACAGATGTTGCAATTAAAAGCATTTACTACTTTTTTTACTACTACTGAAAACAGCCTTTTTACAAAACTATGCTTCCATTATTACCTCCAAATACAAAATGATGTTTTCTAACACCAAAGTTCGTTGACTTTGGAGAGGAAACATATATGCGCGGCAATACAAACTGAAAAAAAAAGAAATATTGATTTTATTCAATAGGGGAAAGAAAACCTCATTGACCAGTTTTGTCAGCTTAATTACAAATACGTTGAATCTTCAGCTGCAAGGCTCAGGATATATTATGTTGGAAAGCACGGACATGTGAAAATAAACACAGTGCGTTCATCTTTTAAGCCGACCTATGGATTAGCAAAGTTCAAGTATTGAGATAACACTTCACTTGCAACAATTGGAAAATGAATATGTTCCGAAGTGCAATGAAAAAACTGTTTCAGACTATTTCCTTACGATTGTATTGCTTACACTTTTGAAATGCTTCATGATATGGAGGGACATGTAATTGAATTGCAAAACAATAGAAACTGCCCTATAATACTCGAGAAAGGAGTTCAATTTGAGGATTTCCAAATAAAAAACTTAATTTTTTTCCCTAAAGTTTGAGAAAATTTTCTGCGATATTTAGTTTTTTTTTCAACCACCTTTTTTGACTTTCATCTCTTTTAACAATTGAAAATAAAAATAGCAATCGCTTGGACACTTGTGCCGATATACGTTTGGCTATGAGCAGGGATTCAGCAAACTAAATGTAAAGGGTGTTTTTTTTAGAGGTTTGTTTTTCAAATAGAGATAAAACTGGCATTTTATGGTCAAATCTGGCAACTCTAATGTCATTTATGTTCAATTTGGTTTGCCATTTTATAACGCTTGCGAATCGTGCAAATTTATTTCTAAAATAATGGTTCAGTTCGCGAAGTTTACCGCAAGCTCCGTCCATTTTATGGTCGACATAATCGTCCATCAGAGCAATTAATTCGGTTAACCATGGATCGTTTTCGCACTACGTTTACTCTATGTGATAATACGCATCTGCAGAGACGTCGAACAGTGCGCACCGAAGAAACAATTGCCGCTGTAGAGCAAAATGTTGAAGAGGACCCGAATGAATCGATTCGCCACCGTGCACAGCAATTGGAGCTTTGTCCATCAACTTTATGGAAGATTTTGCGCAAAGATCTTGGCTTGCGACCTTACAAGATCCAGCTTGTGCAAGAATTAAAGCCGCGAGACCATGCAATGCGTCGTGATTTTGGTGTATGGGCCGAAAATGAGATTGATCTCGATGCTGATTTTCATCGCAAAATTTTGTTCAGTGATGAGGCTCATTTTTGGTTGAATGGCTACGTCAACAAGCAAAATTGCCGCATTTGGAGTGAAGAGAATCCACATGAGACCCTTGAGACGCCATTACATCCACAAAAACTGACTGTTTGATGTGCTCTATGGGCTGGTGGAGTCATTGGGCCATACTTCTTCCGAAATAATGCTGGAGAGTCAGTTACCGTTAATGGAGACCGGTATAGAGCCATGATAACCGACTATTTTGTTCCCGAATTGGATGGCATGAATGTGGATGAGTTGTGGTTCCAACAAGACGGCGCTACATGCCACACAGCGCACGTCACAAACGATTTATTGAAGGAAACATTCGATGAGCGCATAATTTCGCGGAATGGACCTGTCAATTGGCCACCAAGATCGTGTGATTTGACACCATTGGATTATTTTCTTTGGGGATATGTGAAGTCGCTCGTCTACGCCAACAAACCAGAAACGTTAGGGGACTTGGAAGCCAACATTCGTGGCGTTATTGCCGACATACGGCCCCATATGCTCGAAAAAGTGGTTCAAAATTGGACCTGTAGAATTGGCTTTATTCGAGCCAGCCGCGGCGGCCACATGCCCGAAATCATATTTAAACATTAATGGCATTATCCTTCCAATAAAGCCAAATTGATGGACATTAAAACGATTTTCGTGTGTTTTATTTCAATTCAAAGCTTTATACCTCTAAAAAAAACACCCTTTATGTATAATGGTTTTCATACCTTACTCTAAGTATAGTTTTCGTTTCAAAAGTTTACATATGTTTCATTTATAAAATAACGTAACCAAAAGCTTACTATAGTCCATAGCAATCAAAAAATGCTGTCCTATATTCCATCATAACTAAAAGGTTAAGAGCTACTGGACTGTAAGATGCGCATCAAAATTTCACAAAAAGTGCAAATGTGAGTTCATTCCTCTTAGAGTATGTTTGGCAACTTGGAAATGGGTTTCCATTACGTTAATATGAAAAGTTGATAAAAGTATGTGTGTGTATGTGTGTGTGTATGTGTGTGTGCATGTGTGTGCAACAATAAAATTTTATTTATCTATTTTTACTGCTGACATGACTAAGTACAACGAATCCATACGATTACATCGAAAAAAATAATATTCTAAAATCAATGAAAAATATTTTGTGCTCATAAAATCAAATATATGTACTAATTTTTTAAAATAAAAAGAAATCTTAACTTGAAACAAATATCTAAAATTCAATACTCAGCATTGTTTCATTTTATTATTTGAATTGGAAATCAAGCCCGAGACAAACGTACTATCATCTGACATGAGTTTTACTTTATTTTTCTTGTTAACTCACATATTCAGTGTTCCGAGAAAGCAGGGATTTCATATGAAAAGCTAAAGGGCCGTATTCGGTGCGAAACCAATGCGTTTCGCAAGCCAACAAGATTCAATGCGTTTTAGAGTACAATTTATTGAATATCGCATTGCTTTCGTAGGGTGCCATATTTTTTTTATTTATTATATTTTTCCTTTGAAAAAGAAGATAGTTTAGGCTTAAGCGAGAAAACATTTTCAGTTTTTTAATACTTTAGAAAATATTTGAAGCAACAAATAAGACTCATTTTTCTCTATTTCAGAAAACAATTTGTTCCGTGTACAGACTCAAAGTCATTTATTTTAATTCCTATGCAGCTTTTAGGTTCACCTTATTCTACTATCGTTCTATTTCAATATTTATGAGAGTTCATTTTAGCAAATAAATCAATTAAGCTTACGCCACAGTATATATTGATCATTTGTGAGTTCATTAGAATTATGCATGTGCATATTTGTACAAATCAAACCGATTTACTGTACGCATGTTAAGCAACGCAAGTTCACAACAATGACATCTTCCCAGCAAACATTTTGCAGCCGTGGAAGAGATGTACTTCAGTAGCCGCGGCGATAATTTTACTCGGGCTTATATGGAAAATTGTTGGACTGTAGCGACTAATTCGCATTTGTTTGGCCGCCATGTTGGTTTGAATTACATTTGTCAATTGGGATTTGACAGGTATTGGAATTATTGAAACATAAAATTTAACCATGTAACGAACAAGTCAACCAATCAACGTGTTATGAATAATTGTGAAAATTGCATACACTGTTGGAGAAAGTAAGAATGGACAAAAATTAAGCCAAAGTACATCAAAGCAGATTGATGCAGAATTTTGCTGAATGTCCGGGCACCTCTCATCGCACTCAATGTCTCCGTCACGTTCGTTAAAATTCTTTTAAACGATTTGTTTCTGTACCGGTTAAAAATTACATTGACAAAACAGCTGCAGAAAAATACCACCAACGGCGGTTAACAGCTCGGTATAGCCAACTACCAGTGGCAAACTTTGTTAATAAATAGAAAAGTTGCTATTGTGGCAGTGAAAATTCTTAATCGATACACCAAAGACCTTAGAATAACTATATGGCGCACCATTTGGGCTGGCGGCATCAATGGGTCATATTTCTTTGAGGATGCCAGAGGCAGTCCTGGAAGCTTTCTTGTGCCCGAATCGAATCAACAATACTCAGCTCGTGCTACAATGTAAATTGTGTGAGAAATTTTTACCGCCCAAATAAAGTCAAAGAGTGGTGACATTGACTGACCTCACGATCCCTAAAATTTGACCCCTCTTGATTCCTTCCTATGTGGGTACTTGTTTGTACACCAACAAACCAAACACAACCTCGATGCTTGATGACAACTTTCGAAACAAAATTGCTGAAATAACACCAGAAATTCTGCGAAATTTTTATGAAAAATGTGCTCAAAAGAGCTCGCTATTGCTAAGAGGCGACCACTTGACCGATATCACATTCCATATATAATCCCAGAGACCTCATCATCTATCAATAAAATACTGCTCATATTTCATTTAAAAGTTATGAAAAAAAAATCCATCGACCTTTAGCATAAAATGCAGCCTGTACAAATAGACTAAGTCATTTATTTATTTATTTATTTATTTACGTCTACTGAACTTAATTCTTACAGACTAATTAACAATCAAGAAAAATTATTTAATTGAATAACATAAATAAACTTAAGCGAAATTGATGTTCAGAACAATTAAAATCCAAAATAGAGCAAAAACTATTACATAAATTAATACATCTATTGATTGGTTCATTTATTCCATAATTAGTTCTATGAAAGACTTCTGCCAACATTCGATTACGACGCAAATTTCTTGGTGCATGGTACAAATGAAAAAAGGCTGACAATTCATCACAATCAATTTTATTATGTAAAATATTATGGACGAACAAGAGATCATTGTTGGTTCTTCTATCTCTTAATGACTGGAGACCAAGTAATTTACGTCGCGCATCGTATGTGGGAAGACCATCAGGCCATTGAAGTTTTCTAAGAGCATATCTTGTGAAATTTCTTTGAATTTTCTCAATTCGGTTAGAATATTCATTATAACAAGGATTCCAGACAACCGAACAATAATCCAAATTATTGCGCACAAGTGATAGATAAAGAGATTTTAAGGTACAAGGATCTTCAAAGTATTTAGAATTTCTTTTTATAAATCCAAGCATAGCATCTGACTTGGAAATAATGTAATGAAAATGGCATTTGTAATTTAATTGTGAGTCAAAAATTACTCCTAAGTCTTTTATTTCAGACTTTCTTATTAAAAGTGAATTATTTAGGGTGTAATCAAAAATTAGTGAATTTTGACGCCTTGTGAACGACACAACACAACATTTACTTAAATTTACTTCTAGATTATTTGTAAGGCACCATCCATACAATTTATTTAAGTCAGATTGGAGCTTATCACAATCAGACAAATGTGAAATTTTGAAAAAGTGTTTAACATCATCCGCAAAGATCAAACAATTAGAAAAACTAAAAATTTGAGCCAAATCATTAATATATATCAAGAACAATAACGGGCCACAATGCGTACCTTGCGGAATACCAGAAGTTGCATTTACAGCAAATCCAGAATATTGATTGCCTATTTTGACAAACAATTTTCTATTGATCAAATAGCTCCTAAAGAATGCCAATATATATCATCTGACAAACCAAAATTTTTTAACCTTTTTCAATAAAATATTATGATCTACTTTATCGAACGCTTTGGAAAAGTCAGTATAAAGTACATCCATTTGTATACTATTTTCCATAGCATCTACTATGTTATTCGTAATGAGTGTCAGATTTGAACAAGTGGACTTGCCCGGTAAAAAGCCATGCTGACTGTTTACTATAAAGTTCTTAACTTTTACAAAAAGCTTGTTTTTTAAAGTATCATCAAATAATTTTGCCATCGTGCACTGCTTCACAATTGCCCTGTAATTTGTAATATAATTTCTTATGCCAGATTTATATATAGGTACTATGGAACAAGTCTTCCAACAGAGAGACTCCTTTAGCTAGGCAGTTATTGAATAAAATTATAATTGGCTTTACAACTATATCAGCGCACAATTTAAAAAAAATCGAAGGAAAATCGCCTTTATCAAATTTTAAACTAGATTTTAATTTTGAAATTGCTAAAAATACATCTTCTTCTGAAACCTTAAAATATTCCATGGCTTGCTTCACTATTTACTATTTCACTTGTAAAATTGCTAATGTTAATTGAATGCGAATAGTTTTCATAAACCTTCTGAAAAAATTTGGCAAAAAGATTACATGATTCCAAAGTACTATTTATTTGATTTAGTTCCTTCAAATTCCATACTTGTTGGAAACCCATTGGTTTTACGCTTCTGATTTAAATAATGCCAAAAGTACTTTGGATACAATTTTAGGTTGCTTTCAACTCTTAAAATATAATTTTTATATAAAAAACTATGAAGTATATCAAAATATAAAGCACTTTTGTGTTCAAAAATACTCGCTGGGTTATGGTGCAATAACTTCAATTTAAATTTGTATTATTTTAAAGCTCATCCATACTTAGTTACTATGTACATATATATGCAACTAAAGAGGATATTCAGCGTACACAGTCCTTCACAATCAGCAGCAAGCACACAATTCTTTATTGATAGAGTAAATTGTACTCTATCCTCCACACACTCTTCCTTGCTCTGACTTAAAAAGCGATTGAGTTCATAGAGTACGTTGACATTGAGCTGTCGAGCGTAAATAATGGATTGTTTACTTTGTTCCGATATGGCGTATGAATGATTTTAATTTAATTACACAATGGTAAGACCATAATGCGAATGCGAATATAATAAATAAATAAGGACATAAAGAATTTATATACTGAAGTGCGATATTCACACAAAAGAGAAAATGAACTGCAAAAACAAATTAAACACAAGTGTAATATTAAATAACAAATATCATCCTTCCGAAAAAAAATGTATTTCTGTAACTGAATGATTTATTAATAATGTACTTTTATCTGAAATTTATATTTCATTTTTTACTTTTTTTATGGAACGAAAATAAAGTTTTAACATTAAATATTTATTTCTATGATTTGTTGTTGGTTGAAAACACTTTAAATGCATTACATAACGAGCATTTTACTCGTTATCGTTTATGCAAAAAAAAAAAAAATCGAGGAAATATGACGTAATAGTGATTTATGATATTTGTTTCAGCTTTAATTTTTAATTTCATAAATATTTATATCCATCTGGGATACATGGTAGAAAATAGTTTTCAAAAATTAAAATATATTATTTTTGTTAGTTATGTGTTCGAACAGAAAATAGTTTCTATAGCTATTTAATTGAGCTATAGGTATACAAAATATATTATATTTGTGAAGCTTCAGGCTGTAGACCTATATCCAAAAAGTTAAGGTCTTCTATACTTAAAGTCCACTAATATTTTGTTTCCCCATTGTTACATTCGAAGCTTAAAGTGACCATAAGGCATACAAATTCATGTCAAGCATTTTCACTTTCTTAATTTGATATATTTCTGAGACCTTCTTTTGGGTACTGCCACACGTGGATGTGAAAGAAATAAGTTCAAAATGGAAGAGCTGTAAACCAGATCATGTCTGTCCACACAAGTAGCTAACAAAAATCTTTTGGACATTTGGTGTGACAGACTCATACAATGGTTAGAAAAACCCAATTACTGGCAACCAATGCAGAAGTCCTAATTTTGATACCTCTTTCAGCCTGTAAAAACTTTTAGTCATGCAATACACCTAGAGACTTTTGAGGAAAATGTAATATCAAACACCAAAATACAGAAACTTCACTTGGAAATTCAGCTTGTCGAGAGTTTTTTCGAAGTTAACGTTTAATTTTCCTGTGTTACCATCTGAAAATTATCATTTCAGCATAATTTTCTTTAAATGTTTATTAAATTTTGTGAAAATTTCACTAAAATGTTCAGACAACAAGCCTCTCAGAATTGAAATAAAAAAGTCCAAGAAGAGCGTTTGTAAGCGTATCAATTACCGGTTAATTAACCGTTACCTCGAAGCATTAACGTGTAATTCAAAATCAGATGGTAGATTTGCGCTCAATGACTCCAAATTTTTCCAAGATGATACAAGTTGATATTCCTCCTAAATTTAGGTCTCATTTTTGCACGCAGTGTAATAATCATCGCTCTATAATTGTGATTGCCAAAGAAATGTCTATTTGAAGAAAGCGTCTTAAAAGTGATAGGTATGCCCTACAAATATCTAATAATATCTTCTAAAGTGCATATAATAATAACAATAAAATTTAGGCGCAGCAACCAGTAAAGGGTATTGGTCTTTTTCACCGCCATTCTGTTATGTCAAAGCTCATGAATCCCGTTAAAAAAGATCGTTTTGAGACAATTAAAAATGACTTTTAAAAAAAATTAACAATATCCATTAACCCAAGGACCACTTAATGTTTCCGGACAGAGTTTTGCTAATAAAATATTACACTTTGCAATGTTAAGGTTCAAAAATTAGATTTTATATGAATGTCATTGATGGCATTTGGGTCTTATGAAATGCGCTTTTTAAATGACGAATATACTTTTCGACAAGAATATGAAAAAGTAACTTAAACAAAAAAAAAAGGTTAGCAAAGCTTACTCCAGCCAAATTTGGCGATAAATTTACTAAAAAACGAAAAGTTTGTGTAAAAGTCGAAATGTACTGAAAATGGGTTAAGTGTACCGAATGCATAAAAAAATTGTCCAATATACTGACGACGACTTTGCACGACGCAAAAGTACAAGTGTACTGAAAATGCCATCACTTATGTACATTCATTTATCGTACTCATAAAGCATATAAAAATATAGTGATATGGCTTTCGAAAAACAATCAAATTTTGATATATGACAGGTTATTTCATATTGAATATTTAAAAACCTGTCACTTCGGAAGCTTAGTTTGCTGAAAAAAAGCACAGAAAATCAGCCAAAGAGCTCTAGAGATTGAACTTTCGCAAAAAATTATTAGTCGATGTTCCCTTTAGGTAATATCTAAAAGGTGAGATACTTCAATATAATCCGAATGACAAAAATTCGTTCTATTCGAGCTAAAAACATTATAAGCAAACTAACCACATGAAGTACTTTCAGGATGACAAATTTTGTAGCCTGCTCTTAACTAGCTTGCTTGAGCTCTCATATGAATGTAATAAAAAAAGTGCATATGGGTCATTCTAATTCGTTTTTACGTTCACAATTTTGATTTCTCAAAGATACGGGGAGTGAGCGGGCAAAGCCGCGGCTGCAACTTATTTGCAACAATGGCTTACATATAAATATGGAAAATCAATGGAGAAAGCTAAAAGCTATATAATAACAAAAAAGGAATGCAGATCAATTATTTGATATCCATAATATCAGCCTTGGCAAGTCTGCCGAACAAGCAACAAAGCTGCAACTACTTTGGTTTCTGAATAAAATACATATAAATCAATGTATTGATGCAAACCTTTATTTGGAATGGTAGTTCGGTTTTTACAACTCAATATTTAAAAATTATTTCGTTCAAATGTTGACCACGATTAGTTCTTAAATTGTCCATTCGGTGGGTCCAATATTCAACAACTCTTTCGTGCATATCGACCGGTATTCCTTAAATAACACGAGTTATGTTGGTTTCCAAAGCGCCAATAGTTTTGGGTCTGTCGACAAAAAACAAGTGATTTAAGATATTTCCAAAGAAAGTAATCCAATGGCGTCAAATCATATGATCTGGGTGGCTAATTAACAGGACCATTTCATGAGATGATGATTTCATCTAACGTTTCTCTCAATAAGGCAATTGTTTCACCAGCTATATGGCATGTTGCGCCATCCTGTTGAAACCACAGGTCGGCTTTGCCAATATCCTGAATTTTTGGCAGCAAAAATTCATTGATCATTGCTCTGTAGTGAGCAGCATTGATCGTAACATGGGCTCCATCCGCATTTTTGAATAAATACGGTCCGATGACGCCTCCTGCCCATTAACTACACCAAACAGTACATTTATCGGGATGAATTGGAAGCTTCTGGTTGTTTATCGGCCCAAATACGGCAATTTCGTAAAACACAATTTTTCGATAAAATAATGAATCAATTTGAAGTTGTTGTAAGGCCCATAAACTGAAATTAAAACTTAAACCAATATCAGGCGGCTTCAATTCTTGTACGAGCTGTATTTTATAGTCCTACAGATCTATAAAAGATTCCCAAAGCCTGAGATCGGCGACGAATCGATTGTTCACAGTTTTCACGAACACTCTCTGCTACTGCGGAAATATTCTCAAAATTACGGGCTGTATGCACGCTGGTTGAATGATGAATGTCTAATAGTGTAAAATTGGTTCGAAATTTAGTGATGGTGCCACGGGTAGTGCGCTCAGTTGGACGCTTATAACGACCAAAATGATGCTGAAGAACTCTATAACATTCTCAAACTGATGACTGATTTTGGTAGTATGTTTCCGCAATAAATAAACGTTGTTCAGGAGGTAACATAAGTCTATTCATGATTGAGTCGTATTGAATACTGAACACGAACGTCGTATGACACATGACAGCTGTCAAAACAGCCCAGTTGGACGAGGGATCTTGTATTGGATTCCCCTTTACATACAAGAATTTTCAATCACTGGACACGAGAAGAAAACTGTTTTTTGTACCAAAGGCATCTTGTCTCAGAGATGGCATTTTCATTGCAATTGCACAGTACATTTGTGCTTTAAATAAATTTTCAAAACATTTCCCAGTTCTACTCAAATTTACATATAACAACCAATTTTTCGTATATAGCAAAAAAAGTCATAAAAATAATAACATTATCTCGCTTAGCATAATGCTAATAGCTCTCTTTTGCTTATTGTCAGCAAAATTGAGTACAAAGCTGAAAGGTCACTACTTTTTTCGAATTAACCATGAACAAACACTTTATATGTTCAACCAATTCAAAACTGTGCATCTCTAATTTTAACTTTCATTGTGGTAGGCTTAACCAAAATTCAAATTAACTCACAACAGAGATAGATGCCAACACAATACGGACGTCAATCACGTAAGAGACAATGAAATTAAATCGAACTCCGTGTGCTTTGATAATGTGTAAGTGTCAGCACTTTTAGGGCCCAATGCATTAACTTTGTTAAGTGTAAACGTTGTGGCTTAAAAGCCAATAAACGTTTCATTTAAAACCAATCTGACGCATTAAATGTGGTTAAAACAATTATTGTTGCCAGCCCACTCGATAGAACGCCCACATTGTGTAACAAAAACTTTATCAAACTGTTCACACACACACACACAACCAGGACATGTGATATGTTGCAATGTGTAAAGTGCCCAGTGGGCAATTGAGCAAAGCCTCTCATGCAAATGTGTCTATCAGGAACAGATTTATTTAAGATTTTTCCCTTCCAATATAAGGAAAATTGAAAAATATTAGCATTCTCATGTGTTGATATTTTTAAAATCAATTTTGAATGCATCGATTTTCCACACATTAAGTTTTCATAAAAATACATGTTTTCGTTTGAAAAATCATTAAAAAGGTCCAACTTTTCTCTCTTCCACGGATGGAATATTTTAACCCTTTCCACAAAATAGCTATTTTTGTCAAGGAATCCCTATTTTGATCCCTACCACGAAACGCCTATTTTTTGGTCATTGATATATAGAAAAAGGTATGATTAAGGAGAGCAGTAAGGCCCTGAAATTTTAAAAGTTCTAAAAGTGGAACTGGCTGCTGCTTTTGTCTGTTGGGTAGTTCATTGTAAAAATATGTTTGTGTGTGTTTCTTTTATTAATAAACTCGTAGAAGAAGATATTTATAGTCCCAAAAGAGTGATATTTTAATCACCAAGGCGATGTTTTTAATCGTGCGTGAGAGGTCATATTCTGATGGCAAGCGATTTGTTAGTTTGGAAGAAACTATCTTGGCGAATACTTTGAAAACAAGAATTTCAATCAATTGTGGTTGAAGTCGCAACAGAAATATTTATTACGTTAAATAAATTCTTCTGGTAGAGTTCGTCTGGGCGATGGAATCAAATAATCTTATAAAAGAGACACCAAATCAACAACAATTCAAAATCAATTATTTATGTATATGCTGTTATTTGCATATCTTCTCGATGAGCGTCAAAAAGTTCGCTTATTCTTCGCGCTAAAATTTTATTGCTTAAAACTCTTTCAAAAGAGTTGCAGCCCGTCACCAAAATTTGGAGGATTTAAAAATCTTACAAATATTTGCTGGGTAAATATGAAAGAACGTAGGAGTTTATGTGCGTGCATACACGTATCTGTGTGATTGTGCGTGAATGTGGTGGCATAATGTAACGCTTTATTAAATTTTTAGGATGATTTTCATTCAAGCGAAAATTTTATTGTCAAAATGAAAGCTGCTACGGACTATTGACAATTTTTGATTAAAATTCTGTGGGATTGAAATCTTTTTATTTTTATTATGTCTTTCCATAACAACTGCTAAGCAAATGATATTGACAGTGACCTATAAAAAGGATGTGTTGCTGCATTTGATTTGGGTATTTCGTTTTGACAATTAACTTATACGGCATTGAGTACAAGAGTCCATTTTGTTACTTTAGAAACAAAATTAGGACAATAATTAAGGTAAAGAAGAGATTAAAAATTAAATTGTGCTATTGAATTCAACCTTCAAATTTTTTTAAAATAATAATAAAGGTATAATAAAAAACTTATGTAGATACAGTTAAAAGTAACATTCCCTTACAAAAATCAAGTCCCGATTGCCCTTGAATTTCTCTAATTTTTACTTTACTTTTGTACTCTACACTCAGGACGTACTCATTTTGTGATTTCAATTACCTATAGCACGAAGAAGTGGCCTTGACAAGTCTAGCAAAGTAGACATATTTTTGATCAGCGTGGAAATCATGCGAGATAATTTGATAAAATTTGTTAGACCGACCACAACTTCAATCATAGTTCATGAGATTGAAAATGGGTTAATACGGATCACAGACACGTCTACGGTCCACAAAATAAAATATTTAAAGCACTTCACTAAGAGAGTTCTGGATAATGCAATTAAATTTTATATTGCACCAAGGAATGGTTCGGGAAGATTCTGCACAAAACTTGGGCAAATTTTAGTTAAAGGGCGTGTCACCTCCCAATATTTTTCCCAATTTCAGGACAAGTTGAATGTTACTTTCAATAAAACTTAAAATACTTTTGTGCAAAAAATATGCGCTAAACGAAACAGAATTGTTTAGATGTATGTGGCTTCAAAGTACGCCCCACGGCATACTTCTTTTACTAACCTTAAACAATCACTCAGGAAATATCCTCTTTAAGTGCCCTGTTCCGTTGTAAGAAAATGAGATAGATTAGTGGAAGGTGGATATGTATCGGAGAACATATTTTTTTAAATCTGTTATTGTCAGAGCGATCAAGAATATCACTCTCAAGGAGGTTGTTCCACAACTTATTGGTACGGCCAAACAATAAATTATTACGACAGTGCGACGTTCTATCAAACTCCGTCGTAACGCAAAAAAGATGGGGGGCCTGATAAGACGCTCGAGTGCTACGAGAGAATATCAGAACTGAGGGAACCAGCCCATAAATTTCTCTAAAGCCCATCCCATATATAAAATAGGGTTAAGCCCCCTTTCTTAAGATGGAACTCAAGAGATTCAACAGAGGAATCACATCCCCTAATAATTTTATCGAACTTCGCTGAACTCTATTTGAAAGCTCCAAAGTAGTTTTTTGAGCCCCGGCTCTTAAGTGTGAATTGCACTCCAGTTAAGGTCTTATATAGGTCAAACTGACAGTTCGAAGCTCGACACACTGAACATATGATCTGCTCACCACAGATCCGACTGAAACGATATGCCGAGAATACCATACAGGCTGAAAGGGAACAATACATTGGTCTTTAAGACCACAAATAACATTGGATGACAGAACAGAACCCTTGGGATAGAGCATTAATTTGACGTGAGAACACCATACATTTTTTTGTAGGCTAAATGAGAAATAGCTTTCAGCAAAATCAGACCATATAAGGTGAAAACGGTGCTTGGTTGATAACATATGTTGAATTTTTGACTAAAAGGTTTTTTCTTTAAGTCAACCAAATATTTTTATCTATGCTCTTCTTGGGTATAAAATATATTCCAACTTACTAAAAAGGTTGACATTATCAGCTGGAAATTCAAGGAAGTTATCATAATAACCCTTCCGTTTTAGTTTCCCTCAGACAAATACTTAAGTTCACATTCAACATACTTACTAAGGTATGTCAATGTAATCAGTTGAGTATGTTTTTATTAGTAACTTTAACTTTTAAAAGGTCATAATACATCTTGCAAGTTCAAACTCTTAAAATTAGAGAAGACTTAAAGTTTGAAACTATAAAATTGTCTAGTTGACACTTACATGAATAACAACATAAAAACTTAGTCCATTAAACCACAATTAGGTGGAAAAATTCTAAAAGCATTCAGATGCTTTCGTTTACAAAGTAATTCATTTCATTGGAAATTTGAATTGAAAATATTAGTAAATACTTACTGCACACACATGTCCTTGCAGTATGTTATTACACTCCTGCAGAGTATCATAAACTTTACGCATAGCACCTGGCCACAAAACTAGTTTAAGCAAAGTTTTGATAAAATTGACAATTTGTTTGTAGCAAATCACATTCACCACATGCCCGCAAACATTATGGTATGTTGAACGACCGTGTGTGCATACAAAATACTCATTCCGAGTTTAACCGAAAGCAAAAAAGGATATGAGCACTAAACACAAAAGCAGCAAGTTAATTGGACTTGTTTAATTTTATGTAACATCTTATTAAATTTGCAAAATTTTCTTGCACATTTAATGAACTTTTTGACAGTATATGCAATATATTCGTATTGCCAGGATGTGAGAGAAGAGGAACAGTAAATAAGTCTTAATTTAATATCTTAACTCAATTATTAAAATATTGTAAACAACAATTCTGTACTTTGTTGTTATTTTGCTTTTATTCTGCCGCATCTTCTCTTTCTTATGCTTCTTAGCTGATTTGCTGTAATCCTATTAGGGATATTTTTATGTACATCCACTTGGCCATGAGTGGCTTATCAGCAGCAGACTTGATGACATTTCCTATTATTTTTTTGCCTGGAGTTATTGTCGTTGTCGTATTTTTTATGTCATTGGCAAATAAATTACCTTGAAGGCTTTAGCCTTGGCTATCTCGAAATTTAGTTACGCTATTTGTGATTTAGAGCGTAAATTCAAAACCTAAATTTATATTCAAATGAGCTGCAGTGGATTCTTTTTGGATATATAAAAAAAGAAATGGACTAGATGGAGGTTTGTAAGAATAAAATCAACAGCGTATTTTAAGTTTACGTTTGATTCTCTCTTTATGAATAAAAGGATAGCTATGCTTACCGAAGTCCGGATATTACACTAAAACTACTAGATCGGTTCTGATCAAATAATAAAAATATTGTTACGAACATACTACGTCGTCTTAAAATATCAAAAACCTAAATAAAATAAATATCTAGAGACCATCATTAGGCAAAAGCAGAATACTACATCGTTGGCGCTAAATACTAAGTGGGAATGGTAAACGAGAAGTGGTATCCAATATCACAGCTGTCATATAAGAGTTTGACAGCTATGTTTTTTTTTCAGCATGACTCAAAAAAAAGTAAAATAATCAAAATGAATTGGAATGTTTTGAAATTAAGGATAACTTCAACACTAACAAATATTTTTATCTGAGTACTTTTCAAAACCGTTCAATTTGTTCACCTGCGGAGTTATTTTATGGAAAAAAATTTCAAAAACTGTTATCTAAAAATCCAATATTTTTTGAACACATTAAAACTTTTTCCACGCACGAATGAAATGATTTCATTGAAATTAAATGGTATACCATGAAATTTAACTGTAAAAAAAACTGCGTCGCAAAACTGGCAAACCAGATTGCATACGATGAACTGTCGTCAGTGAAGATGAGAGTTTCTAAACCACAATTAGGTGTAAAGAGTCTTAAACTGAACATCTGTTAATTTCAAGATTGCAAGAAAGTTTTCGAGAGTTGTGTATAAGCCAGCATCAGCTGATATACATAGAAGCATGTTAATTACACAGTTAGTTAGCTGAAGTTGAAGCTTAGACAGAGTGTCCACATTATATTAAGCTGTTCAAAGAAACATGATATTGTAAAAATTAGCCATTTTGGACACACAAAATAAAGCATTTAACTTAATAAGTAGCAAAAATCACTGATCAGGAGTGAGGACTTTAGTTTGTGAATAATGAAAAAACATTGCAATATTGATAATTCAAAGATGTATTCCTTCTTTTCAGTTGAGTTTTTTAAGTCAGTTAACGGTCTAAATTAGGATATTAATTGGAAATTTTAACGTATCTGACATCTGAGTAGTAAAAACAATTTGCAATAGCTACATCATTTTAGGATTAATGCTACTCAAAGCATTCGAATTGTAAGCCAATCGACTTTTCAAGAAAATATCGTAAGACAGGTATATTCTTATTTTTTTATCATAAGTTTGTGTTCCAAAAGTCATAACATTTAAAATTTAAAACAAAAATTATTTTATGATCCCCAAACCCTTTACGGAAAGCTGCATTACTTAAGTAACCCAATAATGAAAAATATAAAGAATAAATTAACCTTTAGATCTTAATATCAATATATTTTGACTTTGTCTAAAGAAACATGCATATTTAATTTTTCAAAATTAATCCTGAGTACCAAGAAGTCGGCCACTGTTCGGGATTTCAATATGATGCTATGATTAAAAAATGATTCAAATTAAAAAAAAATTAGATCTGATGGAAAGATTTCTTATGCAATTCTCCTGACTTTTGACCGAAACATTACAATTACTCAACATATTCCTCTAATAAGACTTGAAAAAGTTTTAAACTTGAATAGACGCCGCGCTAAGTCAATGAAATGTTGCAAAAAGTAGAAATCGGCATAGTTTTGCTTCAAGGAAGCAGTAACCAATATCTTAGTATTAAATCTCAGTATGATGGCTCCCATAGTTCAAAATAATTTGTATTTAAAGTTTTTTACTTTTATGGTAGGTGTCACGCAATGATAAATTAAGAGTTTGTGGATTTCCTCATCCTTAAAACGTTTTGCTATCGAAAATTGCGGTGTCTCAGAGACCCTTGGTTGGATCTTGTGGTGAATACTTACGGTATGACCAAAATATGTTCTATATCCTCAAATCGATATGAGGCAAATTTGAGCTCGAGGCCTGGAATTATAGCCTCTTCTTAACCTGGCCTTAATCCGGCACTAAAGCCCCGCCTACTGGTGCAATTCCACTCAGTTTTTATCTAATGAATGTTTATTACAATTGCTGCAATAGTTCACTATAACCACAAGTGACAAGTGTCACGCCCACTTATACAATTTTGCCCACTTTTAACAAAATTAATTACAGATAATATTATATTATTACAAAAATTAAATAACAAGTTTTAGTTAAAAAAAACGAATATAACAATAATATCCAATTGACACCTAACGATATGTAAAACAACTCAAAGTAGGCGGATGAGATCCGAAACTGCTAAGCTAAACAAAAGTTACGAATTTTCGCTTGCAAAATCGAAAAGCAAAAAGTTATAGTTAGTCCAAAGTTGTAGAAGAGATAAGAACATATCGATGTCCTTTCCTTAATATATCTGCATTATTTGACTTCACATATCCCTATATCTCGGCTGTTACTTTGCATATGATTATATTTAGGGCTTACAGTTCGAGTTAATAGGCATTGACATGACGTAATTGAACCCTGCGGTTGTCGTTTGTTGTTTCTTACAAATATTTATGCTAAAATGCAGCCATTTGGAAATTATTTCTCACTTGTACGATTTTAATGTCAATTTTTCCTCATCTATAAATATTGCCAAAACTAAAAATACATGTAAAATATACATTTCCTTACGTACATTTGTATTCCCAATGCAAATGCCTACATATTTTCATTCAACTCTACTCGAAACGAAAAACCTACGACATCATTTTTTTAGCGTCTGAACGCACTCAAGATGTTCTCTTTTTTCTGCTACGCAAGTCCTTTTTTTCTACTTAACCTTGAAGGAAGTAGAGAAAAATGAAAAATGTATAGCCGCTATTGCATTCTTGCCTCAACTAATTCAGAATAGCACTTGACAGTCAATTTATGAATTATGCATTTTTCTGCTTAAATTTTACTCATACTGGGCGTTTATTTCCAGCCATGTTTATTAACCCATTTGTGAAGGACTTCATTAAATAGAGTTTTCAACCATTCAAATAGCTTAAGAAGAATTATGTTGAAAAAATCAAGTTGACTTCTTCAAAGTAATGGAACTACAATTCTGGTGAAATCCAAATCAAGTCCAAACTAAAAAAGAACGCTCAAAATGGGTTAATAAATGTAACTGAAATAGTTTTGCCATTCACGCACCAGATGAAAATTTTGCTACTTTTGATTCTGTATTGCACTGAATTGGAATTTCAAGTTGGCGTAGCATGAAAAAATAAAGTTAGTGAAGGTGGGTAGTAAAATTTAAAAAAGTTTTCGGTTCATAATAAAATGTGAGAAATGACAAGAATATTAATGATTTCGTTAATAAAATAACAAAATAAGAAAAAAATAACAAATATTCGTGAAGATTGTATTTGCACCATGCCGAGCAGTGAACTTTTGTAGAAATGCAAGATACCATTGGATTATTCGCTAGAAAAGGCTCAGAAATTGAAGCACTTTTGAGATGCTGAATTCCAGTATTTTTAAATTTATTATATTTTATTATAAAGACTTCATTAAACAACTGCTATCAGACAAAAAGTAAAATTTGAGCTAAGGGTTTTGACTGTGTAGTTATGGTCTATGCAGGATTTTTAGATATGTTGCTAAGGTTGGAAAAATTTGAAATTGTAAATTACTAAGAAAGTTTTAAGTTCACATCTTTAGGGATGCCTAAACCCCATTTTTATACTTTACACAGAGGGTACATTCACTGTGTCATTCCGTTTGTAACGCATAGAAGGGGGCGTGACAGGAATGGAAAAATATATATATTCTTGATCAGCGTCACTACCTAAGTCTGTCTGTCTGTTGAAATCACGTTTACGGAAAAACTAAGCAAGCCTATTGAATGAAATTTGGCACACAGGTCAAACCTTCTTGCAAGCTGCTAGCATACAAAATGGGTGGAATCGATTCGCTGCCACGCCTTCCGCCCTACTCTTTTGAAATATACCCAAGTCCATTTTGAAAAAAGTTGCTGCGATACTGATGGAACTTTGTGATTTAGTGAAGATGACAAAAAAATTAAGATTAGGCCACGTTTTAAGTTTGCAAAGACCTAAATTGTAGCTTTTATAACGCCATAGCTCGTAAATCGTGCAAGATATAGTGATGATATTTGGTACACGAATACAGATCATGTAAATCTAGAACTGCACATAAAGTAGGCGGGGTTATAAAAGTGGGCGTGGCACTTTTTAGCAATTGAAAATTTTGGATTTCGTATAACAAATTGGCACATACGATTTTCATAAAAATTTTAGGGATGATACCACTAAAAGTAGTCATCAATACAAGCTTCATAAAAATACTGGAAAGTTTCGTTGAAGGGCGTTATAAACGTTATAAAAACAGAACTAACAACGCAATCGCTAAAAGGTGTCTTCTTGCAAAATTTTGGCACAATAGTGCCGGTTAGTGTGGCACCTCCCATATAAGCCAAATACGTTTAATGTTATACATAGAGTGCTATGAGAGTAATCTTCATAAAATTTTGTCTAGAGGTGTCGGTTGCTATAAGTTTTGTAATTAAATGAAACTTGACAAGACTGCATCAGTGGGCGTGGCATAAAGTTGTAAGTGCAATTTTAAGTGAACTATTGGAGCAATTGATCTGAAATTTGATGTAAGTGGTTTATTGGGTATTAGGTATATTTGAATCAAAAGCTGGCGAAAAAGCAACAGTAGGCGTGGCACCTCCCATACAATTAAAGTACCTTAAGTGGCATAACTATCGAAATATATGAGCAATCATACTGAAATTTGGTTTGAGAGGTTTGTTTTTGGAAAGCTATTTCTGGATCAAAATCGGACTGTATTGCACCATTGGGTGTGTTACACCCAAGCAATTGTGCTTAAATTTGGTTTGTATATGGAATCAAAAGTGGGCGAAATTGTTCATTTTTATTCTATTTTTTTCAACATTTCCCATATTCTTTTGACATTTTCAACCTTTTACCTTTCCACATTTTTGTGTTGTGATAACGTCAATATTAAAGTAATATCACTTCATATCAATGATATCAAAATCAGACTAATTTGTTAAAGTGAATATCAAAATGACACCTGCATTGTAGTTTTATCATATCAATTTGATATGAACAATATAACAAGTCCATCTTATCAATTCCACGTTTCTTCACCTCAATATACATATTACTAAAATAACATTAATTTCCCAAAATTTTAACATCTTCAGACTACACCATGGTATGAGTACTTTCTAATATTAAAATTATGAAATGAGTACGATCCATTTACTTCGGTTTAGAGACCTCCTAGGTCACTGATGTAAAAAAACTTCGCTTAACGTACTGAAAATATTTCTCTTTGGTTTCGAAAAAAAGAAAACTGAAACTTTCTAGTTAGTGACCCTTTGCAGGTTTGCAGCGATCAAAGTAAGTACTATGTGGTAGTCAAACTGAAGTGCTTACTATTAAGATTTATATTACAACGGAAAATGAATTTTCTGGCAAAATTTCTTAGTTTGTAACTACATTTTACACCACTGAATCTGAAGGAAAATAAAAACTTCGTAAGAAACGTGAATTCCCGCCAATATTTTTTATTCTTCTCCCATTTTCACACTTACGCGTAATTGGTATTTTTGCAGCGCTTGCCATTTTTTAAATTTCTTCGCGCTACTTTTAAGCCGCATTACATCGCATACATACGAGAATTCTCCTCCTACACTTTTTCCCCAGCGCATAAATTTTATTTGCCATCAATAGGTTTATCTGTTTTACACTGCTGTGCAGGTTCGTTTTTATAACGCTCGCATTCTTAACGAGATTACTTTTTATTCAACTCACTTCCATCTCTGGTGTCGCTTGTTTTATGATCCCCTTCTCAAATTGTAATAAATTGTGTACCTAATGTTAAATTTTTTTATGATTGAATAATTTGGGCCACGTTAACGCTAATGTTAAGATACTCGACTCAATTTACTGCCACACAAATTAACTCATATTTTTTTATCATTGGAACACAGCCTGCAAAATGAACTTGGAACAATTTGCAATGAATGTATTTTGATAAAAAGAAATTTGAGGTTTTCATTAAAAGTTATTATATAGTAAATCTTTAAAAGCATATTGTGTACCCACTTTACATTTTTTAATTTATTAGAACAAAAAATTAGTAAGGATAGTGATTCAATCAACCAAAAATGTTATGATCGTGTGCCATGATTATTAAAGTTTACTGTTATTTCAGAGGGACGCGATTTATCACTTCTCCCAATTTCTAATCAGTTCTCGTTTTATGGAAGTTCGTAAGAGCCTTAAAGTTTTTGTGACTAGAGCAGAGATGTCGAAGTTAAATAAAATTAATTATTCCGGCTTCTTCAAAACTATGATGAGCTCTCATGTAAACTTGAAAAGTTTTGCAGGATTGACAATTTGTATTTAGAATGATATTTGGTGTCCTTATTAAGTAGCATTTCGTATGATTCAGCTATCGAAAAATATCAGAATTTTCTAGTTTTATCATCTCTATCAAATGGATCAGCGATGCCCTCGGGTGCTGGCTTAAGGAGCTAGAATTTGACTTGCACACGATTAAATGAGCCAAAGGTTGATGCGCCAAATTCCAAGACTAAAAAAAAATGGATGGGAAGCGACGTTCTGACAAGTGGAAGAGCATTGAAATCATTTTTTGGATTTTTTTATGACGAAAATTACCAACTATAAACTCTGTATTTTGAAAACTAATAAAGTTGGAGGGAAATCCTCCCGGAATTTATTTAACCTATACTAGAGATACAAATAACCAAATTTTAAACAAGATCGGAGCATAAAAAATATTAACATGCTACGCTCGACAAACTTTACCCCAAATGTTGAGTATCACATTATTCAACAAAACCCGTCATGGTCAGGTTGCTTTTTCAGAAATTGTTCAATTCCTTCCGTGCTCCAGCTTTGGCATGAAACCGCCCTCTTGGCAACACTGATGGCGATGTTATTATGTCACAATTATAAAGCATATCATTGAAGTACATCATAATGAGTGTTACCAAGCTAGCTTAAATTGACTATATTGAATAAGGGGATATGCTACATATTCTATACTATATAAAGTATGGGCACATATAGTTCGTTTTTGAAATAACATAGATCTTTTTTTTTTCTTTTTTGAAAAGATATCAGATATCTTGGTTTTGAAATAAGATAATGATATTCGATTTACGGCATTCTTTTAAGCAAATGAAAATACATTAAAAATATTGTACCACGGGATCGGTAGTAAAAGAATATGGGGCGTATGGGGTATTTTTTCATTGTTTTCCGGTCAGTTTTCAATATTTTATAAGAAAAAGAAGAAAAAGCAGCAAAAATAATCACGGTCTCGAATTTTTCGATTGATAATCAATCCTAGGACCACTTCTATTTTCAATGTTCATTAATGATATTTTTAATGTTTGTAAGTATTCGAATGTACATGCTTATTCGGATGACATACAAATTTACCTTTCTCGACCCATCGGACGTATTGAGGACCTGAACTATCGACTGAATTCTGACCTTTCTGCACTAAACAATTGGGCTATCAACAACTTGCTAGTTATCAATTCCTCAAAATCTAAGGTACTTCCGATCTTAAGAACTGAAACTTGTCGCTTGGAAATTCCACCTATAACAATTGGAGCCCATCAGCTTGAATTTGTAAACAAAGTAAAAAACCTTGGCTTTATCCTTAACTCCAAACTTAATTGTACAGACCATATAAATATTGTAGTGGGAAAAATTTACGGGACTCTTCGTTACCTACGAACTTCTTTTGACTTTACCCCTCTTGAGACTAGACGCAGACTAGTCCTACAATTGATTATACCGCACATAACTTTTTTTGACATAGTTTATAGTAGGCTGGACTCCCTATCGCAGCATAAAATTTTAGTTGCTTTTAACAACGCCGCTAGGTATGTGTATGGTTTACAAAGGTTTGATCACATTTCTGAAAGAAGTAAAGGCATCTTAGGCTGTGAGTTATTAAAATATTTACATATCCGAAACATGTTATTCCTTCATAAACTTATTCACACCCGAAATCCCATATACCTTTATACCTCTCAATCTTATTATCCCTAGGTTCTTCCATCTTAATTGCAGTAGATTTTTTTTCGTTAGCACCATAAGACTATGGAATTCATTACCTAACTTCATAAAAGCAATTGTTCAAAGAAATAGCTTCAAACGTGCCACTTATTTTTCAAACTTTTCTTAAATTTCTTATTATTTACTTTTATCTTTTTTACTATTTTTTCTATTATTTATCTTCAGTCTCAGTTACTTTCTGTCTTTCTACTTTGAATTTATTTGGATTATTCCTTTTTTTTATCATTATATATCTTCTTTTTTAACTTTTAATTTAATCGTAATGTTTTATTCTAGATATTAAGTTTTATGGTTTTAACTTATATTGTATTTAAATTGCAATGATATACTATAAAAGACTTGGTCTTATTGATAATTATTATTATTAAATAAAAAAATAGTAAAAAAAAAAAATAGTAGCCTGAAAACCACACCCACTTCGTTGAAAAACATGATAACCTAATTAACTTGCACCATTTTTTAAATCAATATTTTCTAAAATTGGTAGGCTACTTAAAATCCAGTTTACAATGTTGTTGAAAATTAATTTAAGCGGCTTTGTCTAGATATATAAGACTATTGTAATCCGCTGACACATCGTGAAAAACTCAAAAAGAATTTTTTTCTGAAGCGATTTAATACATGTACTTATATTGAAAATATTCCCGTAAGCAGTACATTAAATTTTTGAGACAAAATTTTGTATTTAAATTCAAATTTTTTTTATGCACTTAGATTATAATAAGCTTCTACAAATATCATATTGCTCCCAACTCAATAGAGTTTTTTTTAGCAAAAAAAAATTCATTATTAATTCATTAAAATAAAATTAAGTTTTTTTTTTAACACACAAAAGTCTTTCCGACCTACATGGTTTAAACTCTGGGTGTAAAAATTGTGAGCTTCTTTAGACTACAAGCACTCTGATAGAAGCGTTGAAATGATAGTTGCGCGATAAATTGCTTTCAAGAGCACATTACATAATAACTCTTCTTGCGATGTTACCACAACGAATGTCAAAGGGTTACCCTTGAGACCTCTTACAGCCATTCGAAGTGAAAAATCAATAAAAAAAGACTGACCAAATTAAACATCTTGAACATTAGTTAACCGACTCACATAAATTATAAAGTTCCATTTAATTTACAATTTTTTTTAAAAGAAAACTTGCTTATTCCTACAGTAAAAGTTTAAGCAATAAAATTTTACATAAAGTAAGTTAATAATGACTTTCTCCGAAAAATGTGAACCGATTCATATAAGTCTTATGCATTTCATTTTGTGATTATAAAGAGGAAAACCAATAATTTCGATATGACTTTGCAATTGGGGAAATGTTAATAAAGTCCACGTTCTTTAACGTTTACTTAAAGTATATCTCATTTTGTAGAATTCAAGAGAAACATTACTATCTTCTAGTTTCTAAATAGTAGCTCAAGTTTTTTGAAACAAAAAATTAATTCAAATTAATAAATGTAAAATATTTACTGCTCTTTAAAATGAATTGGTATCCAAAAATCAGGTTGACTTTTACTGCCGCTGCAATTCCTGGTCAGTGCTGTTAACTGTGTTTATAGGTTTTGATCACTAATTTATAAAAAGTTTTAATATTTTTTTCCACAAATTTTTTTTTTTTTTGATTTTTTTTTTTGCAAATATATGCAGGTACTTAAATGCACTATTAGCTATTTTTTAAAACATTTAAATATTTATTGAATTTAAACTATTTTTTTCTTTCAATATGATTTAATTTTTTTAATTAACACAAGTCTTAATGTATTATTTTGTCCACTTTTTGCGTCAAAAACACGAAAAACACATAAACAAATTCAGTATCCGGTCAGTTGAAAACGGATGCTGCACGTTAACGGCTTTGTTGTTGACAATGTAAGTGATACATATAACATATGTGCGTATATATGTATGTATACGAGAATCTAACAGCAACAATAACACCAACACTAAACACTTAAAGTCGGACAATAATGGAATTTTTTTTTTGTTTGTTACACGGAAACACGCTGATAACAATAGGAAGCAACAACAATTATAATCACAAAAAGCACACGCACACACAGCAGCAGTGGATGTGTAAACAAAAGGGTGTGGGATTTGGTAATTGGTGGAAAACACAGAGCTAGAGATGAGATACACGCAACAAAACTTGACTTCTAAGGGAATATGGGGGGATTTTGAAACGCTCGTTGAATATTTATTTATTTCTGTTAACAAATTAAATTCAAATTAAGCACTTTAGTTTCGTGTCAAACTCTGCAAACAAAATTTTAAATATTTTCTTTCACTTCACAAAAAAAAGCTTTTATTTTTCGATTTTAATCCATAGTAGAAGACTTAAGAAAGAATTAAATGAAGCTTAGATTAAAATACGAAGAAGCGCGAACTGCATGTCAACACGCGCCAAAAAGTTGCTTGCGACTGATTCGCAACTTGACGTGTAGAAAAAGTTCTTGCGTATCCTTACACACGTATACAGATACATGAACGCACAGACACAGTTTCAAGTTGCCATTGAGAAAAATGAAAAGCGCGCATTCACAAAAACACACACACACAGATGCATACCAGCAATACACCGTTGTTGTTATTGTTGTTTCGCTTTTGTTATCCTTGCAATATGTTTGTGTTTTTTTTACATTGGTATTGGTGTATTCTAAAAAAAGTTTTAACTTGTCCCTTACCTTACTCTACGTCTGCGGCGTTAATTGACTGCTACCGTATGACACTTCATTGAATGCAAATAAACAAAAATCATATGGTTTAAATGTTGCAAAAGCTCTGAGCGCAAGCTTTAGTTTTCGCAAGCGCAATGCTTCGTGCTTTCCAGTTTTAAGAGTATTAAGCTTGAATTTGAGCTTTTTGAGCATGCCAAAAACTTGAAAAGGGATGGGCAGATAAATAGAACAGCTGTGGTTGACTAACACATGCACTGCCAATTAATTCTACGAAATAAATTGAAAAGCTCAACAGCTGTTTGTAAAAAAGGGCTTTGTGAGGACATTTTAATGAGAGAAAGACACCTGTTGCCACAATTAATTTTCGATTAAGTTACTTAAGCGCACAATTGTCATTAGAAGCTTTCAACGAAGAGTGGTGGTGGCTTATTAATTATTGTTACCAAGGATAATTCCAGTACTTTGAGAAAGCGAGATGGTTTTAGAATTGTTTTCAAAATTTAGTTTTTTATCAGTAGATGTGCACTTTCTAATCAGCTGTTTATTATGAGCTTTTATCTTACTTAAGCTTTCATGTAATGTATCTCATAATTTCTCTTTTTTACATTTACAGCATCTTTTCTGCAGGAAATTGGTTGTTTTGAAGAGAAAACTTAAGGAGCATCACTTCAAATTCTGCAAATTATTGGCTTTTGGAGCATTTTGTACCCATTAAACAAGAATTCTCATCAGATATCAAAGGCATTACATTATGAAATCAATACGAAGCGTCTATAGAATGGAACCCAGAACCAGGGACACAAAGAGAAAATTCGGGTTTAGAGAGTAAGCCTTGTGTATGAGCAGTGGCGTAACAATTTACTTTCGATTTAGAGGAAAGAGGGTTCGAGAATGCGTTATTGATTACCAAAATTTTTTTTCAAACTATCAAGTTTGCAAATACATCGATAAGCACGGAAATGTCCTGATTTTTTGCTACTTCGTTTTCAATGATAATAATGCCCAAAGTGATCAACCATTCTTGTCACATTATATTTCTCGAATAATTTGTTATCAGTTTCAATTCTGAAAGAGATCTTAATGCGCTCGATACTGTGACAGAAATTGTGAGAAATACGTAACAAGCGGTTATTATTTTCATAAAACTATTGGATCAACAATATATTCACACATTTCCTGACTTGTTTTTATATTTATTAAATCATTTTTGAAGCACGGTCTTAACGATATCAATTGGTGAGGCAATTGATTTGAAACTTGTAAATACTCGGTATACAGATCTCGCTCAGCGCTGAGTATTTCGTCGAATGAGCTGAAAAACTAGTAAAGACAACGTAAAAAGCATGTACTATTTCTCTGGTGCTTAAAGTACACTAATTTCTCGTAATTGCTTTAGTACTATGTCTACATTTACTCTCTCCATTTTCAATGATGACAGCATGACTTTTTCATCAAACTCTTTTTACGGCGACTCTTCCTCCTGACACTACATTCTGTCGCCGTTACTCATTCTTTCGCTAAATCCAAATGTTGACGCAAAAAATTTATTTATTTACATTTTTCTTCCCATAGGGGTTCTTTTAGAGCAGGGTTACTAATTGACCAGGATCGACATGTTTTCCAAGCAGACGGCCTGTCAAAAATTCAAAACTTTTTAAAATAGCCGAGAATTCAGGACCAAACAAATTAATGTATCCACTTTTTGCTCATTTAAAGGAAAAGTATTAACAAGTAAAATTATTTGTGAGAAAACCAAGAATTGCTTCTGTAAGACATGAGGGCTTCAATAAAATACACAAATTATTGAAAAAACAAGATAAGTTTTTTTCCAAAAAAAGTAATAGTGCAGCACGTGAAATCTAAACTATTTATATAAAATTTCTTGTATGGAAATGGTTTGTAACGCTTTGTCGCAAAATATTCTGAGCCGATTTTAAATAATTTTTTATTAAAGTAACATATTTATGCTCAAAACCATTATGGCATGCTTATTTTTTTAAGGTTTCAGAGAAAAAAATCCTTTTTTAAGGATTAAGTCTTCGCAAGACCTCACGCAAAAGTTGCCGTTTGATTTTTCTTTGCTTATGCATACGCTGCTTCATGAATTTTGTGTTGTTATTGTTGGTTTTTTTTTTTCTTCTCGTTTGTGTTCGGCTTCGAACACAAACAAGAACAAACTCTCAAATGTTTTTTATGTTACTTTTGAAGAGAAAAGATAGAATGAGATGTGAAGAAAGCAATTTAATTTTGTAAAAAATTAACGGGTAAAAAACTTTTATTTTATAAAATTCAATGACTCATTTCACCTGATCCGTGACCTACAGCATAAAAAGTTCAAAAACTGCTATCCTTCACTTGTAAAGGAAATGTGTTAGTAATTAATTACTCAGCAAAGGACGAAAGAATAATATTTTAAATGACAGAGTATAAAATGCGGCCTCGGTCAACGCTTGTGTTAATAACCGCGGTAGTTGCAATGATGGAGCAAAGGTATAGACTGTAAATATTTATTAAGAAATAAACACTTTTCCATCTTGGGGTACTGAGTCTGTAATGGAAGAAATCTGCTTGTTGCGAACATCGAGGAGTTGCCTTTATCAAGGGCTGCGTTTGCCGTGGTCGAACTGTTAGTAGTTTTTAATTAAAAACCATCAGGTTAACAATAAATTTTTGAAAAATTATTGGCAAAAAAGAATTTCATATTAACACAAAAAAAAAGATAAATGAACCTCTTTAAACATTACGGGCGCCATAAAATGTACAATTCTGGAAAAAAATGCATTCCTTACCCCATTCTCACGGCGGCCCTGCACTGAGCATCTTAGTGAACGGAACGAATTCTCGCAGCACAAGACAACGATTCTCAAATTTAAATAGTTATAGCACATCTACTCAGTCTTTATGTGCCTAATGAAATTATAGGATATTAGTAATAGTCGGCATCGCAATGTGACCACAAAAAGAAATTATAAACAAACTTTTACATTTTATAGGACAGGGGTATAATATTATTTTCTAATTCAAATACTGCAATACAGATTGCGTGGGGTAATAAAACCACAAGCCTCCTTTGACATGAAGTTAATTTTTGTACAATAAGCTTAAATAAAATAAAAAAAATACTATGAGCCCTTGCTGCTTTCATAGCATCGCAGAATCTGTTTGATGTCGACCGTCACAAATGTCTACTGTAAATACAATGCGAGGGCACTCAATCTCAACTGAATTAAGTAGCACTAACTTATACATAAAAACTTCGTTTAATGCATGCACCGCGGGACTTTTAAATGAGAAATTTTACATTAAATTTCAATGTAATGAATGTATAAAAATCCAAGTACTTGGTGGTGGTAATAAATTTTAAGTGAAACATTACCATGAAAATTAATTTTATTGAAACATCAGTACATTAAAAGAATAATACCATAATGGAATTAATCGGTTTCCATTGGGACTAGCATTACCCGCGAAACTTTTTTAGCACCTCAGATGACTTGAAAGTTTCAGTTAGCGCGCAATGTCGTATGGATGAGAATAAGTTCAAACGGTAGCAAAACTATCGGAGATTTTTATCTCACGCCACAGGTATGAGCTAGGGAAATTCCTTTCGCTTTTAAGAGCACAAAGCCGAGTCGAGCCGAGTAGAAGGAAATCAGAAAAATAGAAAATTAACACAGATTACGATGTCGGTTCAAGTATAGGTCAAGGCATTTAAGGGATAGGTTTTCGTTTGCTTTTACTTGCATCTTTAATTTGATTGAATGTGTTATAAAATATCGAAAGATACCTCGAAAAAGTTATATATTTTCAGAAGCAGTAGCCACATATATTAAATCAGAGCATTTTTTGTACAGAAAGTGGGTTCAGATTTGTTATTAAATTCAGTGTCGAAATTTTCAACCATGTGTGCAATCCTGCATTTTAATCCACCTCAGATCAAATTTGCTCAAAACTTTTGTTTTATTTTTTCTTATATACATATAATTGTTCATGGACAAAGCTTTAACTTGATCATATGGAGGGCATTCCACAGCAAATGGGACACCACTTGATTTAGCATGTTTGTTTTTTTTTATAATTTTTTTTAGCTCTGGTTGAAACTCTTCTTCATTAGTTTTTTTTTTTTACTTTTTTTATCAAGTTATATAAGACGATTACTAAAAAAATTAACATTATTAGACTATACTTAAAACTTGGAAAATAGTTATTAGTTTTTTTAAGAAAAGTTTTGAAAAAAATCGATCAGTACATACAATGATAGAAATGATGATTTATTTTTAAAACTTAAAATCCACAGAGAAATATCGTTTTGAAAGAATTTTCGATATCTTTTTGAAAAAGTACATTTTAACAGTATCGTACATAAGGGGCGGCGCCCCGGGCGCAGCACTTGGGAGGTGGCAAATAGTCGTGAAATATATCTCATTTTAGAGGCTTTTTTAAAATCGAAAGTAACGCACTTTTTTTTTGGTTTTTAGTAAATCAAAATAGTTGTATATAGTAAATTCCAATGTGTAGGTGCATATAACTTCTCTGCACCAGGCGCTTAATGTGCACAGTACGCCAATACGTCTTAGACCAAATATTTGATTCAAAAAATAAACAAAAATTGGCTGATTAATCGCGAAGAAATAAACATTTAAAAAAAAACGTTCAGAGACGTCGTCAAAACTTTATATATCTTATATGCGAGTAGCTTGATAAAACAAAGTAAAAAAACTAATGAAGAATAGTTTCAACCAGAACTAAAACTTAAAAAAACAATCAGATGTGTAAAAGCAAAACGGGTGTCCGATTTGGTCTGAAATGTCCCATATGTCTTCTTCAAGTTTGCATTAGTCAATCTTTTCGTAAAATTATCAGCTCAGAAGTTAAAAATTGCAAGGCTCAAAATATTCGCGTGCGGCGCTACGTCCCATGTACTGCCAAATTAAATACTTTCATCGATGAAACCATGAACACTAAAATTTTTTTTATTGAAAATAGCACAATAATTTATTAAAAATTTGATTTTTTATCAATCAATTTTTAAAGGCAATACTTTAAGTTTTTAACATTACTCATATGTCATGTTGGCAATGCGATACGTAGCTAATCTCTGGTCTTGTCAATTAGGGTGACAATCACTAGCTGTGGCCCGGGCACCAAAATACCTCTTTGTCCTACATGTACCTAGTAGTAGTAGTATTTTGGCGCAACAGGTTTTTAAATGCCTATATCTTTCTTACTTATGATCGTCATTATTTTGTATATGTTAAAGCCAAACTAGTTTTTAGGATGAACTAGTTTTTCCTAGGTCTAACTAGTTCATCCGAAGCGTGTTAGGAAGAATCAGTTTAGCCTAGGATAATGTGGGAGTATTACATACTTTTACGGCCACACTGCCGACTTTCTTGAAATTTTAGTATGTTAGGATAAATGGGCGGACTGTGACCGCAGCTTAGAGATTGCATTCTCTAAAATGTCCAACGCGGCGTTGAATATACTACAGTGAACCACGGCCGAAGTCCACCGCAAAGCCGGTGTTGGACAAATTGGAGGATGTACGCCCAGAGTCGCAGCAGAAGGCCGCCCTTTAACCCTTACATACCAAATTTTTCCTAGGCTAAGCTAGTTCATTCGAACGCGCTTCGGATGAACTAGTTTGACCTAGGAAGAACTATTTTATCCTAAAACCTAGTTTGGCCAGTAACATATACAATCCAATGACGCAGAATACTGGGGAGCAACTGTTATATGCTGTATCGGCATGATGATAATTTAGAAAAGCTTTTCATAGCAAAATTTTACTCTTGAAGATTTGCTAGTAATTTGCGAGAGGGTAAGCCGTATCTAAAACTGCGTAATTGGTTATCACGCTAACCACAGGGCTACAAGGCTTCCCTGAATGTACCTCAGTTTAAGCAGAGGTGTAATAGTTCTAGGGTCGCCTTAAGTGTCACATTCTTTAAGTTTCTTACTTTTACGTATGTTGCATAACAGGCTACCTTCTGTCAAATTCTTAGATAAAAACGCATAAAAGCAGCTACAAATCACATTTTTACAAAGGCAGCACATCCTTGCTAAGTTTTCAACTGATCATTAAAATTAGTACTTACAACTTCAACAAGTATTTATGTAGACTAAGTTATGCGCATACGTTAGCATTTTACTGCACTTCTCATCCAACGCAAGTTTTTTGTCAAATGTACTACAACTGCCGAAACAGCGAACAATGCCATTCATTATTTAAACAAATTGGTATGGCACCAACTACATAATAATACATACAGGAAAACTTACCTCAATAGTTATATGGTGACCACGTGGCCGAAAGTTGTCATCATTGCTACGCAAATTTTTGGAATCTATTTGCACATTTGTCTGCATTTTGGTTCACTTGTCGTCGCTTTACTCCTTTGCTGAGAAATATTTACCGCCGTCGTCGTCCTGTTTTTGTCGCTTTATTTGATTTTGCTTTGCTTCACAACTTGTTGGTTTCAACTGTTGGGACGATCTATTTGTCTTCCTGACAGCCTAACTGCCTGACTGGCTGCCTTTCTGTCTGTATGTCTGACTGCCTGGGTAAAGAAGTTGTACTCAATTGCTGTTGGCGTACTGAGTATCCTTTTTAAGCGTTAAAGTTGTCTGTTGCACACACACAATTATTCAGGACAGAAATCACAAAGAAAACGCGCGAAGTAAATGGAGCTGCAATAAAAGTTAAGGCAAAAAAGAAAAATGTAAGTGAGAAAATTTAATAAATTCCAAATAAACGATAAAGAAAATAATATTTGTTGGGATTCTCATTTTCTTTTCACAATAAAGAATTTTCATAAAATTATTTTAGGATGCCTTTACGGATAACAAAGGACAATTTCTTTCCATTGACTTTCAGTTTGAATGGCGCGGAGGAGAAGATGGGAATTTTATGCAAATTACAAAAAATTATTACCCACAAAAATTTTCTCCATAAAACTCATCATTGTATGCGCAAGTTTTTTATTGCATCCACGAAAAATTTGCAAAGCTTGAAAAAAGTCTCTGCTTGACGAGAAAAGGTTTACAATAAAAATTCAATATAAACTATGGAACAGTTTGTAAGCCAACGTTTCAAAAAGGAAAAGCAATTGAAATAAAGCTGTCAATTTTGTAATACTCATAAGCAAAAAAATGTGGAAATTATTTTTTAAGAAAATTTATAATTTAGCTGATGCTATGAATTTATGGGACAGAGTGTAATTCAATCGCAGTACTAAAAGTGTGAGTGATATTATGAGTCAAACATTAAGTTTTCATTGGGTTCAAAGTTGAACATTGAACACAAAAAATGTTCTATTGAACTTTTTATTTAAGCAACTGTTGCACAGAAAAATCTATGTTTGAAACATAATACGCTAATGTATGATATTGACGAAAAGTACATTGTTTTCACTTCATAAAAACCAATCCATTTTTCTTCTATCGCTTTAATTCGAATTGTGCGGATTTTTCAAAAATTAGAGAGAAAAATTATAAAAGTGGCAAACTTGCAAACTAAAATAAAAATATATATACATACGTATATATATATCAGGATTTCAATATTTTTTTTTATATATATATTACGTGGAAAAGTATGCGTAGCTGAAAACAAAAGTTTCGACTGCAGCTTCTTGCAGCTTTTACTGAAAATATATCGTTTGGGCAACGTTTTCTCAAGCCAACACTAACGATTCGCGCAACAAAGTCATCCAAATGCATTAGCGAAACAAACAGCACATATACAGTAAGACCTCGCTCAACGCAACCCTCGATGAACGCAAGTCCTTGATTATTGCAACCAGGGAATGAAAAAAAACCGCACCTTATTGTAACGTTTAAAACGCACAACGCAATCTTTACCTCTAAAATTCTTTGTTTCACTCTTTGATTCAAACACCAACCCGTACTATAACAAGCAGAAATAAAAGAAAGGAACAGAATAGAAACGTTCTGCTCTGCGTACAAAAAACTTTGTTCGCTTTATTGTGGCTTTGACTCACGACTGCTACCCAAACCTGTACCAAATGTAGTGCTCGTATTTTGGCATTAGATTCGTATTAGTGATGCCATGTTTTGGAAGTCAAAAACGGGTACCATGGAAAGGGGACCCATTTTCGGGTCAAAAAGGTTCTTTCCAGGGTCCCGAACCTCCCTCAGTGATGTTCAATTTTATTTTTGAGTTATCTGTTGTTTGAAAAAACAAAATTTTTACACGAAAATGGGTTAAAAACGAGTACCATAGTCTGGGGACCCATTTTCGGGTCAAAAACGGTTCTTTTCGGGGTCCCGAGCCTCCCTTAGTGCGGTCCAAAAATTTTTTTGAGCTATCTTTATTTTAAAAAAAAAAAAAAATTTTACTCATACGAATCCAATGACAAAAACGGTCACTACATTTGGTACGGGTTCGGATAGCAATCGCGAGTTAAAACCACAACAAATGGAATTAAGTTTTGTGTACGTAGAGCAGAACGTTACCATTCTGTTACGCTCTCTCATGTCGCTTGCTATTGTTTGTGTTAGTGTTTCAATCAGTGAGTGAAGTACGGAATGCAGAGGGAAACAGTTAACGTTCATAGAACAGAAGGAAATCGAACCATACGATAGAGTTTTTTTTTCATTCTCTGATTGCAACACCTCAATTGTTTACATTGTTGACTCTGTTAACGCAACTTTAAAAAAAGCAGCACTCAATTATCGCAACTTGAAATTTTTTAACTTTTGATCTAGATTACTTTGACTTTTTATTTGATTTTGAAATGCTTCTTTAAATGTTACTGCTATTTCTCAGAACAAACATAGTATGTATGTATGTACAATATTTAAGAACTACGTGTACATTTATTTCGTGCTTATTCAGTTTAATTAAATTTATTTTACGACCGGTTCCTTTCTGTGTGCTGCAAAATGCCAGTTGTCAAAAAACGAAGATCAAGTGGAAGAAATTGAAAGCGCAGACGAAACCAATGTTTCACTCCACCTACATATATCGAAGATTAAGGCTAGCACTGCTTTTAGTTCATTCAGCACTTGTATTCAATGGGCTGGAGAAAATGGCGTAAAAAATATTTTGATTTTTCAAGATCTTGGCGAAAATGCAGTGCAGCATATACCTAATGGCATACAACAAAATGGTGCCAAAAATTTCATATTTTTTTGAAAAATAATTTTACCACATACATACGTACGTACATTACTATGTCAGAAATATTTATTTTAGATTTCTTTTGGTTTTAAGTAAAAAATGCAGTATTTTTTTATAAAAATACTTTTACTCTAATTCCAATTGCGAGTTTATTTTAATGAATAATATGGAATATTATTCAAAATCAGCACCTTTGGGTGAAAACATTTCTTGACTCGGTTTTTGCAACAACCTCAGTCATCGCAACTGCCCGAATTTCTATTAGTTGCGTTGAGCAAGGTCGTACTGTAGTTTAGATAGAATTGTCTTTCAAACTGTTACAGTATATTGCCCACAATCTACTGTGAATTTCATCACGTACAAGAAATAAAAGTTCACCGGAAAGTTTTAAATAAGATTTCAGTGTTTCTCTAGGTATGTTTTCAACATCTGCTGTCCTCCCACAACTTCCAATACAGTTCTTTTTTTCTCCGGTGCATGTGATGGTTTAGAGAAACCACAGCGTTTCTCCTTTAAAGAACTTCAGCTAGAATTTTTTTAGTTAATCAATACAGTTCCTCTATGTTGACTTATTCTACAGTATCTTCGGCAGATTTAACCACATTTACCATGTTGTGTATTTTACATTATCTTAATAAAATGCATGAAATTATCGGGGTTGCAACCTCAGTACAAATTAAGAAAAACTGAACTGATAAGGCAGAGCATGTGAATTCAAAACCAAAATGTGAATCATGGCATTTTCGGTACATTTGTACTTTTTTCAGTACATTTTCGTCCTGAAATATCGTCGTCAGTACATTCGACAAGTTTTCAATATATTCGGTATATTTGCCGCATTTTTAGTACCTTTGGCGAATTTTCAGCACATTTTTAGTACATTTTCGGTACATTTCGATATTACACTTTTTAGTACATATTTTGTTTTTTTTACTAATTTTTAGAAAAATTTCGTACATTTAAGTAAAATTAGGTGTTCAAGAAAAAAATAAAGTACATTCGGCCACTACATTTTCACCTAAATGCCATCACTGATGTAAATATGCATATTAGGGTGACTCAAATTTTATTTTTTTAATATGAAGATTTTTGATATGAAGTTAAAATTTCACACGAACGCAGCTATGTAGTTTAATTTTAAAAAGCGGCACCGCAGCATGTTAGTTTTACATGTAATGGACAAACTATATATACTTATTATTAAAAAGGCTTGCGAATAAAGGAGTCATGCATATTGTCGGAAACTGAATATCATTTACGAAATAGTTTTATCACTGAATAATAGTATGCCCTCAAAATCAAGCTATCAAGTCAGGACTTTGAAATATTTAAGGATAACATAACTTTATCTACTTTTAAGGTTATATAAAGGATTCAAATCAATGTGTTCGGCTCATATACATATATTCTAATAACATTTTCTTTTGCTTCGATTTTTTTTTCTTTAAAATTAGCTTCCAAGAGGTCAGTTATGATGTTATGAAGGTGAAATGAATCTGAAACCGTTTGGTTAAGATTGCTGGCTTGAAGGGTATCAAATTCATGTCACTTTAAAATGGCTTGGCGAGAAAACATTGTTATAATTTTTAAAGTTTTTTAGAAAAAAAAATCAATTATAAAGCATTTAAACCTTCAAAAATTATAGGAAATTTAAGGAAAAAGATCACAATATGAATTTTGAATGAGAATGTTTCAAGAACGTTAATGTTTTAATATCCCACCTTTGAAAAAAAAAACTAATAACCGAAAACATAGATTTTATTCATAGATAATTACCTTATATATGAAAATGAGCTCTAATATCCCACAAACTTACCATTTGTCAAAGAGCAAAAGAGTCATAAGCCAAGGAAACACATTTTATACTTTAAATTCCAATAAACAAATTATAAGATTGTTTTTATCCGCCTAACCTTCTAATACCCATTGATTTACTTATATAGCTCAGAAAAATTAGCTTTAAAAAAGAAATATTTGCAAAATAAAGGACTCAAGATATGTTTTTGATAGTAAAATTATTCAGATCAAAGGTCAATTAAATTGGTGTTCATTGGTGATGATCAGTTAGTAATTCAGTACAGGTAAATGTTTTATATACATATGATACATAAAGATTCTATGCACTTTTAAGTAGGAGGAGCATAAAAAAACAACTAAAAATCTTGAAGTTTTCAATTTTTTGTAGGCTTTGGAACTCTTGCACGGATAGCCTCATAAGGTATTTATTTGTGCAAAAAGTTTTAATTGGAAACATTTATTACGTATGAAGGACAAAATATGGCCACCTGGCATATTACATTTGCGCTCCGAAAGAGATTTTAACCATTCCACCAACAACAATAATATGTAGTTATATGTATGTGGTGTGAAAGTTAATTCGAAGTGCTTTGTTTTCGTTAAGAGAACATTAACACACATCTAAACAAACATAATTTTCGTACATTTGGCCCTATATATGTATCATAACAAAGAATGGCGCCTTTATTTCAGCACAATTTTCTGCAACTACAACTTTTACCAGCAAAAATGTGAAAACGATATTATAAAAACAGAATTTTATTTGCACAGCCACATGTTTTATATTTAGTTGCACAATAAAATTAAATTACAGTCTGACTAAGCTACAATCGCTGCACAGCCCAAACTATTTATCCTAGAAGCATAAAAATTCATATATACATTTAGTTCATGCTGTAGAATTTTTTGAAATTCGATCCTCAACTTTTTTTTTCTCATATAAAGAACGATTCATTATTGACTTATCTAGGAATCATCGCCAAGGCTCCACACTGCCAGTTGATAAAACATGAAACTTACAGCACAGGATAATGACATAGTAAAGACGTCTTTCAAGGAAGTATTTTTTCAAATTCGAATGCTAAGGAGGTAAGCCATCTCTTGAAAAGCAAAGGTGGCAATAAAGGTAAAAAGTAATTTTCAGCAATGTCTTTGGCGTCAATTTTTAGATTTTCATCGGATTTTGTATGATGTTTTCCCTTACTATTCGATAGTAATTTATTTTTACCAACTTGAAACGACCTTTTCGATGTTTTCAATAATTTCACAATTTATTTGATTTCTTTACAGATTCGATGCTTCCTGACTTTTCAATGTTTTTCGATACTAATCAACTACTTCATACTATTAACATGTTTCCGAGAAGTTTTCTGATAATTCTCGATGTTTTTCGAGGATATTTCAGTACTTTGCACTGCTTCAGTGTTTACAATGTTTTTGGATGCTATTCAAAACTTTTTGAATTTTTATCAACTATTTAGTAGGATAAGAAAGGGTAGTATGGACTATGCGGGATATACGGACCATGCGGATATTTTCCATTGTATACATGTTATTTGCCGTTATTCATGTTCAGTCTTGACGCCAACAAACTTATGTCAGTGCATTTTCAGCGTTCCGTGAAGACGCATGTTTTTGTGAAGTTGATTTTTGTAAAGAAGCGATAATATCATTTTTCTGGTGAGTAAATTTTATTATTTGATCTTAAAATCCTCTTGTTTTGAAATAAGTAAATTATTATATGGAGCCAGTAAATCCCATTTCAGAGTCATAAGCACAAATTAGTTCATTAATATAAAGTGTTTTAGATAAAAATTCATTTATTTCACCAACACATGCTGAGGGCAATATAGACTAACAATATGAAGTACATAATGTACTCGTGGTCCATATAAATCCCGTTTGTTATAACAGTCACCATTGCTTTAAGTTTGTTAAAACCCGGTTGGTATAGGCTATAGCTCCCGGAGAGCGAATTTTTACATGTGACTGTACCAAATGAATATATGTTGTAATATTGAGTATCTGGTCCATATACTCGTAACACTCCACTTTTTGTTCTCTTCGTTTTAAGTATTTTTAGTTTATTTAATTTTTTTTTATTCTGTTTCAATTTATCTCAAAGTAAATCAGAAAAATAATAAACTGATTCTTTTATTCAATTAAATAAAATAAAGTGCTTTGTTTCATGTATTTTAAGCTTTATTTCAAAAAGAAAGATAGGTGATCCATATATACTCCTCTTACCCTACACACTTCCTTTTTGCGTTCCGATTTAGTTTTTTCGATAGTTTTCAGATCATGCCAACTTATTTCATGTTTTCTAATGATATTCTATACGTTTGGACTTTTCGGTGATTTTTCTACCCTTTGACTTGTATCGACGTTTTCATTCCAACTACTTAATACTCTAAATTAATTTTTTACATAGTGTAGACTATCATAATAAATTTAAATTTAAATTAATTAATATGTAAATTTTTATATTTCAATGCTGAAGAATTTTAATTTGAACTGCTAAAATTTTCTGTAGTTATAAAGCAATTTAAAGCACGTCTGGGTAGAACGCAGTAAAAATCTTTCACCAAAACTTCATTTTGGCCACTGCTTAAAATAATTAAGTTCGTTGTCGCTTTGAGACAGTTTGCTAAAAAATAATTAACGCATGGAACAAAAGAAATGAACACCGACATTTACATAAATGTATGTGTATTACAAACATACATATGTTAATATGTATAGTATACATTGTTTGAGGCATTCCACATTTGCGTGAATAATAAAAAAACTACTTAATGTTAAGGCACACTGAACCTTCCCTCTATGTTTCATTTGGTTAATTAAACAAAATGAGAAAATGTTTGTCCTAAGAACTTCACCAATCCCCTTAAAGTTGAAAAATTAATTTCAAAACAAATATTTTCCTTAAATTATACAAGGATTTAAAATTTTTTTGTTTGGTCATAACAATGAGCAGTTTAATTCACTACACAGTGGTTCTGAATTATTTCTTTTTAATTTTAAAAATTCGCGTATTGCAAGTTTTCAGAAAATTTTTAATAAATATAAATTCAAAAGATTATTATATTACATTTTAGGACCTGAAAATTTTATTATTTAACGACCTATTTTGGCCTAAGCTTTTGAGAGAAAGGGAATGTTGGCAGTGGCGTATAGTGCTTCACCGAGAACCGATAAATATCGTTTCATTCTCGTTATCGGGACCGAGAATGATAACGAGACGATATTAAAAAAATTATTTCTCGTACGACCTAGGACGAGAACGAGAAAGGTCTGGCTGGTATCTCGTTCTCGGCGATAATGTAATGTTTATCGTATGATAGGCACTGAATTATTGCCGAAAACAAAATTCAGCCAGAACTTCCACGAGATCTGAACAACATTAGAGAAACGGGTGTGGCACCTTTATAAAACAAAATTACTTAAATCACCATATCTTGGCATCTACCACAGCAACAGTTGTGAAACCTGATACGTAAATGAAAATTGTTTGTTCTAACCAACTCGCTAAGTGTAAACAGGGTTGACTTATGGCTCATAGCTCTTCACATTCAAAAAAAACCCTGACGTTGCTATTCATTGACCTTATGCCAAGCTGTGATATTTCGTACAAGGACCCAGTTGTCTGCAGTAAAGACTGCTTAAAATGTGGACGGGAAAGTCGCTGGTTCAGCTAGTTTTATATACATAAAAATATGAACTAGAGTAACCGAGATTTATCGGCGATAACGAGATGAGAACGAGACGATATCGATGCAGATTAAAAATTTCTAGTGCGAGAACGAGTAATTTTTGAATTATCGTATTGTGCTTGTATCGGTGAAGCACTAGTGGCGTACCGTGAATATCGGGCGCATAGGGCAAAGAGGGTATTTGCCACCACCTAAGCTAAAAAATAACTTTGTTTTGTTTCTTTGGCATTCTACATGAAACTTACTTATCTTACCAAAAAAAAAATCTCCTCACTTTTGACTTTCCAAATCCCTAGCAAAATGAGATATATATAAATAAAATCACCATTTTGTCGCCCGTAAGCGTTGCGGCCGAGACGACCGCCCCCTTCCCTTTGTTACGATATTATCAACGTCGTATTGTGGACATTCGGCGCCCAGGGCAAACTTGCAATTTTCCACATCCTACCTACAAAATTTATCTTAAAAATCTAAAAATAAAAAAAAGAATCATAACTTTTCGCATTCCAAAAACCGTAGCAAAATCAGATATTTTTGACATTACGAAATTTCATGGGGCCCCAACACAGTTCAATTAACTGTTGCCATTTACTTAAAACAAAAAAAAGGTCCACAGAATTACTTAAATATTCTAAGAATTAAGGGACATTTTGCAGCCCTAAAGTGTTGCCCCTAGGTACGCTGCTGAGTACAATATATGCCACATTGCCAATCTAACAATAACTTTATTGAACGAGAAGTTCTCAGGACGCATTATCTCGCAAAACAGCGATCGCAATTGGTCACTGATATTCTGCAACTTCTACCCTTGGATCTTTCTTTGAGGATATCTTAAAAGTAAAATGTATACCAATCGGCGTTGCCAGAAAAATAATTTTATAAGATGACGATATTGCGGGCCAAATCAAGAAAATCGGGGCATATTTTTTTTCAATGAAATCAAGCACAACTGCATATGTCACGTTTTTTTGGAACAATAGAATGCAGTATTTTGTCAATGAAATTTTGGATTCTATTTAAATATTAGTATGGTTAAAATAATCGTTGATCAATAAATAAATGATGAAAAAGTGTTTCCTAGGAGGAAATCCACCTACTTATAGGAAATTATTTTAACTTTTTTTTTAGGTAATTTTTAAGAAATCAATAATTAAATAAAATCATGTATTTATCAATCAGCCATAAAAATAAAATATAACAATTCAACAATAATTACATGAATATTGTGCATACATATATAAAGCATTTCTATTGGAGGTCATCCAAGAAATTTTGCGTAATGTCACCGATTTCATTCAAAGTTCTTGTATGTGTTCCCTTAGCTGTTGAAAAAAAAAGCCTGAAGTAATATTAGAAAAATTCATAAAACCGCGCTTGTATTCAATTTTGTAAGTTTCGCAAAAACAAATTTGAAAACCAGTTTTTGAAAATCATAGTTACAGAATGGGATACCGGTAACTTTTCGAAAAAAAAAATACTACGGTGCGGCAATCAAAAAATATTTTTCCATGGGACATTTTTATTTTGTTCGCCAAAACTTACCGTGATCCCATTCTGTTAAATTCTGGGTTTTAAGGGAACTACATAAATAAGGCATTACCAAAAAAAATTTTTCAAGAATTAAAGATGGTATATGTTCGAAAATTCATTTCAAATTTCTTTTTTTTTTAATTTTCCAAATACGATTTTAAAAACTTTTTTTTCTTATGTTATTTACTATGACGAATGGTTCAGAAAAGAATTGTGTCGTTATCTTGAAAATAATCCAGACTATGATTCTTTCAAAAAAATAACCAACATTTTCAAAATTAAACATCTGCGATTTTTTCCACTTTCAAGAAATTTGATCAAAATGAAATTCTTCAGATCACTTCCTATGAAAATCATCTATATCGACAGAAAAAATCTGAATATCTTTACGTATTCTAGATAACTGTGAAATTATTTTTTCAATTTGATGTATAAATGATGTATTTGGCCCTTAGGGTCCAAACCGGCAGCGCTGATGCCAATAAGCCAACAACAATACGAAAGTTATATGAAGAGCCAAAGAGGCAAATTGGTGACATAGAGAAGGAATTATGTCAGGATGTCGATATCATCCTTCACACATAATTATTTTTCATCAAAATCATTATATCACAGTATCGCATTGAAATCCATATTAGACCACCCTGTATATTCATTCTAACTCAAGCATAGGTATGAATACATATTTTAAGGACACATTTTTTCAGTTGTTAATTAGTTTATGTGATTTGCCCAAAGCATCTGTGACGGTAAATAAGCAAATGTGAGCACCTGTCGGTAACACAATTCGAAATTTTTTGCATTATTTTATTTATTTATAAAAACTTTATTTTCTTTCTTTTTTCTTTTCATCCTTAACTCATATCCTCTAACGTATAGAACATAAAATTTTATTTCCGTTTTATTCTTTAACCGCAGCGCTGTATTGTGCACATGTTATCTGTCATCAATTTGCGCTCGAGCATCCTATATTCCATGAAAGTGTCTCGTTATTTGTTGCAAGTGCTTTGTGACCCTTGCCATGAAGAGCAAGCTGTGATGTTTTTTGTTTTGTTTTGCTTTCATTAAAATTATTATGAAAAATGTGTCTACAGGGGCACTTCAGATGTTTAGAAATTAAATTTAATCCTCAGTTTTGAAAAGGGCTCTCACACCATTTCTATGTACCGATTCGCTTCGTCTCAATTCAATGCAAATTTTAAATCATCAAATTATGCTATATATTATATTTAAAAGAAACCAACAATATATATCTATAGCTTTTGATATAAGCTACGTATTTTCTCTAAAAAAAGTTATCTTAAGATGACTCCCTTTAGTCCTTGTAACAGATTACTACACATAAAGTATGCTGTCAAAAAATCGTTTTCTTATACATTGGCAATTTTCACTCAACTTTCCTTTTGTACATTCAACCAATTGCTGGTTGTTTGAATAAAACCGTACGTGCACCTTCCCTTTAATATTTTCCATAAATAACAGTTCGGTTAGGATGGTGGCAATGACGCGTCACATAGGGATGGATAGTGTTACCAAGAAACCACTCTACTTAAAGAAGATTTGTAGATCCTGATCTTTTCGTTGTGATGTTAATATATTTGAAACAGTTAGCCGAAAATAATTTTTTCGCCAAATTAAGCATAAAAAATTGTCGAATTTTAGGCGAACCTTTCGCAATACTAAAATACAGTGGCGGATCCAGGATTTTGATAAGGGGGGGGGTCCAAAATTTTTTTAAGGGGGGGGGGCGTAGACATTTTTTCCTTGAGATATATGTATAATTACCACGTATATACAGGTCACCATATCGGCTGGACTACCGTGTTATAGAAAAGACATTGGTGCTGTCCAGTCGTTATGGCAGTGCATATAGTTTGTTCGCAAATTCAAACTGCGCGCCAACCTAGTCGCGATGACAGCGCCGTGCGATTTTTCTTTAAGTTTTTCCGTTGATATTTGCGCCATCTATGAGCGTGTTTGAGCGTATTTTAATTATTTCTTTGTTTATTTCAACACGCATTGTGTAAACATGCCGAAGTTGACAAGTGGTTAGTATAATTTCAAGTGAGAAAAATCTCTTTTCAAGTTCTCTTACTGAGAAAACACGCCTCACAACATGAAGAGGACATTGTTTTCCTATTTCACCCGCCTTGATCCAGAATCAGAACCAGAAACAAAGAAAAAGGAAAAACAGGTAAGAAAAATTGCAATAAATAAATGATAAGTATATCGGAAAAGCTACTATTTTTGCACAATGCATTCATATAATTTATAATTTCAAAAAAACTGAAGATTCTTATTAGTTTTTAGCTAACCATATTTTTTTGACACAGATTGAAAATGCAGAGAAGCTTAACCTCGAAGAAAATCCACCGGAGACTGGAGGACAATCGACTTCCGAAGATACGTCAGTTCAAAACAAACAAGAATTGCTTCCATTCAAAAACGACATCGATCTAGCCAAGTCTAATGCTTCAAATACAAGAAACGCGAGTGAAATCCTGAACATTATCGACGACTCGTGGGTGCCACCAGCTAATTTTTCGTTCCCGACATCAATTGCCAAAAATTTATCTTTTCAAAGAAAATGGCTTGAGGAATTTCACTGGTTGGCATATTCTGCGAAAGAAAATGGCGCATATTGTAAGTGCTGCATAGCTTTTGGCGTGAAAACCGGTGGAATACGCGACGTACGTCTGGGGAAACTCATCAACAAGCAGTTCAACACTTGGAAGCACGCGAAAGAAACTTTTCGGAACCACGAAAAACTTGATTACCATAAAAAATCCATCGTTGCTTTTGAACATTTACGCGATATTCAGCTTGGCAAAACTAAATCTAAATAGAAGGAATTTTTGCAGATCATAAATGGCAGAACTTTCAAAAACGTCAACAAAATCCTACGAGTTTTGGCGGTGATACCCGTGACCACAGCAACTCCAGAACGATCATTTTCGACTTTGAGGAGAATGAAAGATTATCTGAGAAACACGATGGGTCAAGAGCGTCTCAATGGTCTTGCATCTTTGAACATTCATCATCGCATAACTTTGACTGAAGACGAAATTCTCAGAAAGTTTTTTCAAAAGCCTCGAAAATTTAAGAGTGACTAGAACCGTTTGTGGATCATATATTTTTTCTTGATCGGTCATATTGATTATCTTCGTAATTATCTTCTTCGTAATTATCTTCTATTGCATTTATAATTCGAAAATAAATTAAAATTTGTGTAAAACATTCAATAAATTACGAATTTTTATTAACAACTTTGTGTTTCAACTTCACAAACATGCCCAATAAAAGCATAAAATTTGAAAGTATATGATCCCATGGGGGGTCCGGACCCGAACCCCCCCCCCGTGGATCCGCCACTGCTAAAATATTAATTTTGAATAATCTATGGAATACTATGCTCCATATACAGCTAAAAATTCGGTCACAATACACTGAAGGTCTAGGACGTGCCTTAAGGATACTTCATGGAATACTACTAACTAAAAAGGTTTCAAAAAGTCTGTCACAAACCATCACTTGTTTCAAATTTTACCATCTCTCAAAAACTTAAAACATTAGATGAAATTTTGAGCAGCGATGGGCAATATCTGAAAAATGTGTCAAATTTAGCTCAAACACGTAATTTTTTTTAAGCAAAATATCCGAAACAACAAATTCATGCATTCACCACTAATGCGCGCATTTTTATTTGTATTATTGATATATTTGTATCATTCATAAAAAACCAAAAAACACGAAGCGAGCGAACAAGGAAACAACAATGCGCACATAGCGTGCAGCTGTCTCGTTTCGTTTGATCAATGTAATTTTATTTCTACACTCATCTTGTTCTTGCTATATTCTTGGAATCGGGTTTTGGCTTCTTGCTGAATTTCGTTTTGCTATATAGGTCGAATGTATGATGGAATTTTTATCTGTTGCCTCAGTTTTTGTTTCTGTGTTGCTCTTGCTGTAAGTAGCTCCTGCTTCGAAAATTTTGCCCATCTATGGTTTAAACTTGAACTTAAACTTTGAACTTTTATAAATTGTGTATAAGCATTGAAGTTTTCGTATGCGTTTTCAAACGTAATACGGTTGTCGAAAGAATAAAATTTCAAAAATTGCTGCAGATTAATTTTGGGCTGCTGCATTTTGCATAACATCTTACGAGTCTTTAACTAATGCGTTCAACTCTGGACCGGCAAAAAGCAGTACTCTTATCAAAAAAATAGCAAAAAAAAAAGATCATCATGATATGTAATACAATTCTTATGCATGTTATTTAATTGTAAAACAAACCTCTAGATATTCACATTATCGACAGACATAGCGCCAGGACCGGTTAGTCGCATATATAAATATTTTACTTGACTGGCGATATGACGAAGAAGTTGTGGTTTTATCTTAAACAATTGACTTTCCACATAGAATGCTCTTCAGTGTCGATATATAGAGGTTAGAATATTCTGCTTTCCATACCTTTTCAGTGGCAAATATTTTCAGTGTTTAAAATGGAAGCAATGCCAAAATGCTAGCTTACCACAAAAGAAAAACATTCATAAATGTAAGGTAATTTTAGCAACAAGTGCTATCTATAGTTTGCATGTACAGAAAACAAAAAACAAACGTAACTACCAGATGGTCCAATGATTTAAGGTTAACAGTTGGCAAAGTTACACACCACAGATAAAACGGAAATGTGAGCACACGAATTGTCTATGATCAGCAAATTTATTAATTCTTTGACACATATAATTTTTTAAGTATATCGAAACTTTGAGTCGTTGCGTCACAGAGCGAAAGAGAACAAAATGAAAAATTGCATTTGTAGCACTTGTGGTTTGAATATCTCAACATGCCGCTTGATAAACGAAAACTACAACATACAAAAAAATCTCTCTTTGATTTACCACTCTTAGAGGTCAGGAAGGAAAATCTGACTTAAGATTCGATTTTAATAGATCAAAGTCCATAGGACCGAACTACTGGAATTCCAAATCTTAATTTTTAAAATCTGTGCTAGTTTGAGCTTCTTAAAGCATTTTTATTTTTGAGAATTTCACTATGAGCACAGTCAAGTTTCTTATGTCCATCATTTAAAAAGTTTTCAAATGCAAAAAAACCCTACCAACAAGTCTAAGCAAAATGGAAAAAAATAATTTTCCAGGACGAATTACCTGGTTTAAAGTCGGCTTTGTTATGATCTAGCTTGAAAAATATTTTTTGGACAGTACTGTGAAAAATTCTAAACTTTACGTTGTAGAATGATTACCATGTTCAGAGTGGTAGATAGCCGATTCAGAACAAGACGTATCCAATGAGTCGAATAGAATACGAAAATAAGACAAGCGCCAAATTTATTTACAAAAGTTGGAAGACCTGCACATACCCTTGAGGAAACGGCACAAAACTGAAGCACTTTAATTTTAGTGATAAAATCGGACGAAACATATTATTCAGAAACTTATTTTTTTCAGCGATATGCTTAAAATAAAAATAACAATAACAAAAGCAAAAGCAAATAAGACAAGAAGGGAAATAATCAATAATTTGATGTTTGATTCAATCAGAAAATTTTATGACTTGGCTCTATAGCCGAAAATGTTTAAATAGAAGAAACATATTTTTGGTTCAAAAAAGCTCACATTTCAAAATTTAAAAGTCCTGGTCAAAATAACAAAGTACTTAATTTTAAGAAAAAAAAAAATAATTTCATATACTTTACAACTTCAAAAAACAATTTGAAATTTTTTACATTTAAAGAAAAGGTGAAAAATTTTATTTTTAACACTTTTCAAATTCAAAATGAATTAAAAGTTTGTGTTAAAAATAAACGAAAAAAATTTAATTTTTAATATTATCAGCATCAAAATTTGCAGCTTTTAGACAAAAATAGAATTTTCAAATTTGCAATGCTATTTTCTCTGAGTGTAAGTGCTTATCTATAAATCATAGAGTTTTTTCCTCATATTTCCATCGATCTGTAAGTGTAGGTAAATAATCGTTATGAAGAGATCAATCATATAGTAACATAGATATTAACTACTATTCAGTTTCAAAGACATCAAGGTATTAGATCCTGGATTCTTACTTACATGTAAGTATTTTTGACTGTCAAAAAATAACAAGACATGTTTTGGATGTTCACACTTACAATTATTTTGGAGCATCAAAGAAATATTGCTTGCCTACGGCTATATAGCTTATGGGAAATCAATGATTGCATTGCAGTTTTTAGTTGAAGTTTCAAATACAAAAAAAAAACAACGAAAATTATCACGTCAGCCTCCTAAGATATTCAATCCCAGCTAAATTCTTGCAAAATCATATGCTATCATACCCAAAATAGCCCGCTACGACAAGCTTGTGGTTCAAGTAGTGTAGTAATATCTTAAAAATTTCGCTGACATACAAAGGTTGTGCTAATGGGAAGTGACTAGTTTCGATAGACTCTCACACGCTGAACACGAATCAAGGCTTTTGAAGTGTCCAACACGCATAGTTTTTGAGAAAATGGGTGTTAAAAAAACAACAAAGCATTTCTTTTGGTTTGGGTCAACTTGATTGTTTTATTGGTTTTTTTAAAAAAATTTTTTTTTCTGGAGGATTATTGACCAGTATTTTTAAATTGCACTTAAGTTAAGTCAATTTTTACCCGACGTTTCGTCGCTTTTTTGGCGACTTTTTCAAGGGTGATTTTATCTCTATAAGCACAAAAAAAAAAATTGTTTTGAACATTAGAACATAAAATTGAATTTACAAAGATATAAAGTACAGAATTTTGAATTAACTTACAATTAACTTTTACAACATTAAATACGATCTCTAAATAAATTTTTGTTTTTGTCTGTAACCATATTAGATTAGAAAAATTTTTTAAAATACTATTTTTAAATTATAAAACACTTCTTAATACTTGTTCTCATTTAAGACGACTGTGTAGTTATGATTAATGTTGTCCGTGTCCTCTTTGTGGTTCATTGCACTTTTTCCTTTTTCCTGTATTCGCAGGCTTTCTACTGTCATACGTTTGTTGTGGTTCTTTTCTATGTCTAATATTTTGACCTTTTCGAAATCAGCTGAGTGGCTGGTCTCGAACATATGTTGTGCTAATGCTGTTGTCGTCTTCTTGTTTTTTAAGTCTCTTTTGTGCTCTCCCATTCTAATTTCCCATTCTAACTTAAGTGCAATTTAAAAATACTGGTCAATAATCCTCCAAAAAGAAAATTTTTTTTAAAAAAACCAATAAAACAAAGCATTTCTTTGGAGTTGCAACCCCCATCTTCTCAAAAACTTTAGATGACTGATAGCTTTTGAGCCCAGATTAGTGTTCAATATGCAAAAATAAGAAGACCGAAATTTGATATTTTCCGACCAGTGTTTTCAAATAAGATGCATAAAACTCAAGTGAACAATAACGAAATCAAATAATAAAAAAAACCTAACTCTTCTCAATGTCTACAGACTTATCCAAACCAAAGAGGAAAAGTGACGATATCACCGCCCCATGCGCCCACCCATCATGTGATGCTTATTATAATTTTGGAACATCATCCGCTTTCGCCTCACCGCATGATATTCCCCACTAGATGCGTCATGTGCCATTTCGCACATATGCGCATTTTTCGCAAACTTCAACTGCTTTTATCTCGAAAATGTGTTTTCGCACGGTTTATGGCATTGGTAATAGAATTATGGTTTACTTCAAAAAAAAAAAGCACTATGTCGTTAAGATACGACGTGTGAAGCCTATATATGACAATTTAGAGCATATTGGTCGCTTTGTAAGCTTCAAAGGAAATGAATAAAACTAAATCCCACAGATGGATGCAAAGATACGAAATGAAAAGCAAGTGATGTCAAATTTTTATCAAAATACACCCACAAAAAAATTTGAGTAAAATTGGAGTAGTTGCGTGATAATGCGATTTCAATTCGTATGGAATAAGTCTTAGTAACCGATACCCGAATCTCAAATTACAGTAACGGTAAGCTAGGGAGAAAGTGGGATATATGCTGGGGCCCAGAGCCAAAGGGAAAAAGTTATTGATCAGAATGACCACTTTTTTTGGTCATCAAAATGTAATTTTTATAAATTTTCTAAAAAATGTTTTCCAGTGCTGTCGAAACTATACAAATCTATCTAGGCGACTTTATCCAGAGATATTGTAGAATAAGCAATAAATTTTCACGAGGCATTTCAAACAAAATACATCTGAATTGAATGCCGTTACCTCTTTTCTTTAAACCCTTAACATCTATTTTCAATAAAAATGTAAATCAAACAAAAAATCTTAACGTAAAAAACAGTCAAAGAGTTTGTGACATTATTTCCAAAATATCAGCTATACAAAATGTATTTATATGCGAATGTTTTGCAGTCAAGGTAACATAATAAAGCTAATTTTCATGACGCAAAAACTTGTTATCTTATCGATGAATGTGCCGAAATGAAGCATCATTAAAATTGATTAACTTCAGACTGACAAAATGAAAGGTGGGTGCACTTCATTTCAATAGCGGCACTGTGTCAAATGAGAAGCGGAAACAAAATAAAGGACTAAAAATGACAGGCAAAACATCCGACAACAAATTTGTTTGATGTTTAAATTTGATTAATGGCAGATTGTCACGTGGGACTTTGTGTCGGTTGAGTGATTTATTAACAATGGAAGCCAATCGGTAAATTTCAAGTCCGCTGCAGACTGCAATGTCAACGCTAAGGATTTCGATTTATTTTTTCTCTCTGGCAAACTGAGTTCCGCTGATGATGTAGCGAATTAGCTTGGAAATGTTGTGGTCAGCTGCATAGTCAAGCGGAAATCCACGCAAACAAGCGGAAGTTCAGTCGTTTGTAAGTCAAAGCACAGGTGTTTGCGTAGAATGAATGAAGTATAATGACTTCCGCAAATGTGTCAAATTTCGCAACTCAGAAATTGATGTCATTAGAGGCGATTTAGCTAGAAAAAGATTTAACAGATGCTTTACTTTTTTGTTCAAATATGTTGCGTTTCTTATAAAGCGGCCAATAATATAAATTAATAAAAAAAATTACCGCTAGACTATTTGACGAGTGTTATCTTTGACTAAACGTACCCACATTGAATTTGACAACATTTACTTAAATAACTCACAGTGTAGTATGGGTGGTGCCAGCCTCTTTTCGAAATTTGCCAACTTTTGATCTGATTCTTGGCCGAGGCCGAAGATTTTATGATTAAGAGAAAGTGTGGAAAATTTTGAAAGAGGTGGAAAAAGTCAAAAATAAACTAATAGAGCAGAAAGGGATTGGAAAATATCGAACAAGTCAAATAAGTTGAATAGTTTGAAAAAGGCTGTAAAGGAAAGAGGTCGGAAATGTCCAAAGAGTATGAAAACTGTTGAAAGGGTTTGAACAAGCCTAAAAAATATTGAAAAAAAATTAAAAATGTTGAAAACGTCGGAAATTTTAGTGTTTAAAAAAAATTTTAAATGTACGAAAAACTATGAAATGTTCAAAAATTTTAAAGCTTAAAATGTCATAAATAATATTGAAAATCTTAAATAAGTTGAGATTGATAGATAAATGTTAAAAATCGCTAAAAAAAAAATTTTCCAAAAGGTGTCCAAAAATGTTTAAAACTAAAAATAAAAATTAAGAAGTTGAAAAAATATAAAAAAGAATTTAAAGGATATAGTTGAAAGAGTCAAAAAAACTTGAAAATTTTAGATAGGACTGAAAAAGTCGAGAATATGTGGAAAATGTTGAAAAGTTGAAAGTGGAAATGTTGACAAAAGTTGAAGAAAAGACAAAAAAGTCGAAAAGTTGCAAAGGCTGCAAGAGTCACATGTGTGTAGTAGTGTGTTTATTTTGTAGATTTTTAATTTTTGTATTTTGGTTTTTGCGTTGGGATTGAAAAAAAAGTTTTATCGAAATTTTTTCCACACATCCTAGAAAATAAATTTACTGGTCTACCTAAACAATTTAGAAATGTTACTTCTAATTGAGGATGGTGCAAGGTCATAAAATTTTTTAATTTTCGACGAAAATAATCTCACTTCATACTACAACCTTGTTACTTAGTATATTCCAGGTGTTGACTTTGTCACGCCACTCCTTGAAATCTGACGTCGAGGTTTCGAAATGGTAAAGATTATAATTCGAAAACATCCGGCAAACCCAATTCAAAACAAAAGTGTTATATCAAATGAGTTACTAAAGCAAAAATAAACAGCAAAGAATATAATATTTATTTGCTTTGTTTTCTCTCTCTTTTTGCTTGGGTTCTCAATAGATCTATGCAAAAAGGTCACTTATGATTCCCTTCGTAAATGAATGAAGCAAGTATGGTTATCTTTAGACCTATTTTTGTTGAATTAGTCTCTGCTTAGTGTAATTCTTCTGCTGCTAATATACATAAACTGTAGTGAACAGTAAGCTCAGTCAAATAATATCCAATCCGAAATGATTTCTATATCCGTCTGTAGTACATTCTCAAAATTAATGGATTGCTTCTAGGGTCACCAAATTTTCGTCATTCAGCAAAAACCAAAAGAGTTTTCAAAAGTCATAACAAATAAAAATAAATTAGGTTTTTTGTTTTTCTGGCAAGCCTTAGCTCATTTTATCCAATCATACATATTCCATTTGCTTTCTTCTTCTCTAAAATTATTAATGTGATTTGGTTTTAATTGGCGACCTTTATTTTGCTAACCAATACGACAAAACATTTTAAAAAAATGCCGATTTTGTTTGAATCCAAGCACTGTATTGGATCGAAAGGTGTTTCAATTAGTACTTCACCGAGGCTGCGAAGCAACCTCGTTCAACCGAGGCAAGAACGAGGCGAGGTGGAAAAATAAATTTGCCTCGCTCGACCGAGGTCAGCTTAGGCTACTTTTATTTAGAGTCCATATATTTCGTCATATCTTCGGTCTTTAGAGTCAGCAGTACTAAAATGATCTCTAATCGAATGAGAGTCAGAATAATACAGCCACTACTCTCTTTTGTTATTATTATATGACGAAAGATTTAATAAGGGGACCCCTACGTTCGGTAAAAAACTTTGTTGTTAATGAACTCCAAAACCGTTCAACCGATCGCCTGAAGATTTGGCATTTGTTTATGTGTCTTATGATTTGGGGAAAGTTCGTAGCATACTTTGGTATTATCAACTACTTGACGCAGATGAATAAACTTTTTTTATATATCTCAGTAACTATATGACGTAAATGGATAAGATTTAGTACATATAATTCTTATAGTTTGTAAAAGGTTCGTAGCTTAGCTTGATTTGAATAAAAATGGGCAATGCCACGCCGTCCCATATAAGAAAAGAATTAAATTCATCATAGCTCATCAATCATCATATATGATTCAATCCACACGCGAGGCGATGCGAAGTATGTGATTTCAAGGCCTCGTCCGAGAACGAGGCGAGGCGAGACTCAAATTTATAAAATGAGGCGATACCGAGAACAACTAGAACCTCGCCTCGCCACGGGTGAAGCACTAGTTTCAATTATGGAATCCGCAATGAATTTGTAATTAAAAGAAAAATTTCACTATACCAAGATTCATCTAGTTACATCTTATTTTGAGAAAAAGGATTGTTCAAGGAAACTCAATATGACTGTGCGTCCGACGGGTTGAAAATGGAAACTAGAACATTACCGGCAGTTTTTCATTGTATCGATTTCCAAGCCGAAAGCAACGCCGTACCAGCAACGAGTCTTGACTTAAAGGATTCTCCCCAATAAGACTTTTTGTATAAGGGATATTTTCTATCAAAATAAATGAAATTGGACTTTGAGGTCTCCGATGTGCAAATTTCTTTTATTGGTAGTACTTGACAAGCTGCCGATTTACCAGAAGCTATGAAAGGACTCACTTGGTCTTTTGATGCCACAATTTGAATATGTGCTGTTTGAAACAGTTCCCAATCAACATCAAACTAAAAATATTAAATGATTACAACAACAAATATATTATTTCATTGAAGTATTTTTTGATAAATAATACAAGTTGTAGTTCATATATAGTCATTTTTGTCTTTGCCTATATGTATACCTGATTCTTTATTTTAAATAGCTTTTTAAAAATACTCTTAAGTACCTTCAACCTTTAATTTAATTAAATCAAAATAAACTATTTACCTTTAGTTTTATGCACTTTGCACTCATTTTCAATGCGTATCACATTTCACACCATGAACTCCTTCATTATTTAGATTATCTTGTATCCTTTGTACTACTTCCGGCTTTTCACCCTTCGAGGCGCACAGTTTGTCAACGTACGCCATACCGGAAATCAAATTTTCGCCATCACTGCTTCCATTTTTTACATAGAACTTTCTTCGATCGTCTTCCACTGCTGCTCTTCAACGTTATTTTTTTTTTGTTGATTTTTACAAACTTATTTTCTACCCCATCCCTTGAATGTCGTCAACGTGTTTGATTTGCTGTGCATTTAAGCTGCTTTAACTTTTGTTGCTATGGCAGTTTATTTTTCACTGTATTTGTATTTTTTACTTTTGCTTTTTCGTGTTTGTTGTCGATCCTGATTTAGCTTCCAATTTTATGGTTTTTCCACTTTTTTGCATTACTGTGGCATGCTAAAATCCTCTTCTGTGAAAAGGATAAAAAAGCATCCTTAATAAACAACAACACTACTGGATGCTTTGTATGCAAATCCTGTCAGCATTACATCTGTCTGTGGAACATTGCAAAAGTAGTAACAGCATCAGAATTACAAGTGGTACAGCAGTTTGTCCGCAGGGTACAAATCTTTCGCATCAATTTACGTAGAATTGCAAGAAGCACTTTAACTCAATGGAATTTGCACACCTTCGCAGAGCTAATTTCATTTAAATTTCAGAAGTAACGTTGTTCTTATTATGCCGAATAATTACATTATTACCGGTAATTAGTAAACACCTGCTTGCTTAAACAAACTTTCTACTGCACTAGATGCAAATTCTCTTTCATAATATCTTAGTTTCTTTATATCTATATATCATTTAAGAGCTTGAAAAAAATCAAAACAATGTCTAGCCATACTGGATAAAAAACTTGTACTTACATTTAATTGAACATGCTTTAGCATTTTAAAAAAAACTTTTAGTAAATTTATAAAAACACCAACAAAACACACAAAAAAAGGACATGCTAGTTTCGTTCATTGCTTAATGGAGTCATCAGTGACCTTTGAGCCGATTAGTAAGAATTTCTAAGTCTGATCTGTTTCTCTTTCTGCATCTATCTGTTGAGAACCTAAGCAAAAAGTGAAACAAGGCAAACATTTGTTTTTCTTATTCATTGGATATTACACTTTCAAAATAAATTTGCTTAGACATAAATTTTTCCATTTATAAAATGTTTCTCAAAATGTTTTCGACATAACACCTTTTTTTTGTTGATTTTTTATATGTTGTTCTTCAATCAATCCTAACAAAATATCTGCTATCAAATCAAAATTCCCGACACATGTAATTCTGCAGAATATTGTTTTTTATTGGAGGCAGGTATCAGTTTAATGTATGAATTAAATTACATTTTCCAAAGTTATGTCGGGAATTCTGATGTGAGATACATTCTCAAGATTAATTAAAGAATAGCATATATCTATACATAAACACACAGTTGGTTAACGGTTACAACGCTTCTTCTCAGCCATAACACAACATAATTGCTTAATTTTGTTTTTATAGGAAAGGCGGTGAAAAGAAGGGGGGGCATGTATACTTCATTTTTCTATAGTAGGCGGTGTCACGCCCCTAACAGGACAAAAAGTTTCCACGACTAAACTAATTGACCGATTTGAATAAATTTTGGTATGGAGGCAGATTGAACCCTAAGAAAGGTTATTAGAAAGGGGCGTGACACCGCCCTTAATGGAAGCAACGCTTTAGTTCTTGAATAAAATTTATTTTTTTAAGTGGGTGGTGCCGCGCCTCTTACAGGAATACACGTCGCTACTCCTTAACTAACGAACCGATTTCGATGGAATTTTGTTAAGCTATAAATTGAACCCCAAAAAAGATTTCTAAAAACTCAATTTTTTTTTAGTAGGCGTGGCAGCACCTCTAGCAGAAAAGAGTATTTTCACTGCTAAGCTAATGGACCGATTTTGATGGAATCCGCAACAGAGATAGACTGAATCCTGAGGAAAGCTATTTGTTGCAAATTGGAAGGTGACATGCCTCTAGTAGGAAAATATGTTTTCACTGCTGAATTAAAAGTCGATTTTGATGATATTTGGTATGGAGATAGATTGCAACCTAAGGAAGATAAAAAGATGATGGTAGAGATATAGCTAAATGATACCATGACTTAAATTTTTGGAGCGATCACATAATACTGCTCTGTCTTATATCAGTATTTTCACATTAAATACTCTAAAGTTGGTTGAATTTCAACCACTGGGTGAACTCTAGCTTATAAAAAATCCACAAACAACAAAGTTTTATGCTAAAAATATTTTGAGAAATATTGTGTGGCCATTTTTTTTGCTTAGGACCAAAAATATTAGCCAGCACCTAAGACTATAAATCTATGAACATAATTTGATCGAATTTTATAATCTAACAGAAACCGATATTCATCTGAAATTTCACAAATCGGTCAATGCTTTTTAACAAACATGACAGAGAAAACAAATTAAACAATTTAACCTGGTAATTAATAACATATGTTTCTAATATTACCACATATATACATATTCACATATATACATATTCACATATATATATAAATAGCCTAATCAGACCAGTTTTTGGTTAATTTGTACAAGGATTTGCGCACCGACCATTTCATGTATTATATTTGGACAGCCCCTTTTTTCATTAGTCCACGTCTTGTTCATCTGTCCACGTCTTGTTCATGGAAACGAATACTCGTTTCACAGAGACGATCGTGCCGTGTAAACAAAGGACATATTCCACTATTGGGGCCATTTCTATGTAATCGCAATTCTCAGTTTCCAAATGAGTACAAATTTCAATCATCGCTTTGCAACAAACATAAAAATCTCAAAACTTGGAAAATAATTCATATGGATTTATTTTACTACTTTATTTGTGGATTAGTTTTGATCACGTTATCAGCATAAGGGTTGGAAAAAACAAACTAACAAGAACAAACTGAGCGAGAGCGAGTCTAAATTCAATGGAAATAAAACAGGATAGTTACAGAATTTTTCACAAAAATACGGGAGTTATTTTTATAGATCATTTGCTGAAAATATAGGATTATCCTGTAAAATGCAGGATAAATAGCATGATTAAGTATGTGTAATGTGTATCTCATTTTTATTTGAAAGAACCTTTCGGACAATAAAACTGTTTTTTAAGTGCTCGTCTGTTGTCAAATATGTACAAAATCAACAAAAGATAAATACCTGTAATATAGAGGGTTATAAAAATATTTTTGTTGCTTCAAACATACAGAACACAATGTGTTTACAAAGTGTTGTCATTGGGACTATCTAGTTACCCTTAGAATTGCTGGTAGCCAAAGTATAATGCTGAAAAAAACTATGGATTGTTGATAGATATTTATTTGCTGCTTAGCTCTAAGTATTTCAAAAGTATATTAAAACATTAACACACCGAATAACGAACTAGTGTTTTGGTAATTCAATGAATTATTATTTTTTTTGCTGGGTACCTATGTGAAAAAAAGTAATAAGTTTATATTTGATTATTAAATCTTCTAGTTTTCGTTATGCTGAACAAAAAAGATTTAGTAATATAACAAACTTAATTTTAGAAAAAAAATCATTTTAATATATGTAATTCGAAATGTTTGCCACCTTTTTCGAAGGAAAAGAAAATAATTTTCTTTTAAAATATGAAGTAATAAAGAAAATATTTGACGTTCCTTCACACGAAATTTTCCATGTATGCGGTAACCATCTTGATCTCTGACTTAAAACATAATAAGTCATGTAAAAAACTCATTCTATGCAAAGTTTACTGCCCCTAAACTCAGGCGTTGTAGGCCAGGGCTCTAGATGTACTCTAAGTCCAAGACTGACTCTATGTCGTTTTTAAAATCGAATTCTCATTTCGATTTCTACTTTGGACAATCTTATCTGAAAATCCTGCTCTTAATTCTCGAATTAAAAAGAATACTGCATGAGATACACAATTTTCTTACTTTTCATAAAGAAAAAGGAAATTATAAGTTTTTTATATTCAACACAATAAGCACAATGTCATTTCGTTTGTAACGCACAAAACGAGGTGAGAAAACTTTATATATCCTTGATCAGTGTCTATCAGTCCGACTTTATTTGAGAAGGACAAATGCGGGTACGATAACCAAGCGTGATATGTAATTTAATGTAATTTTGTACTTCGGCTACAGTTTTTGTAGGATTAAAAATAAGCGGCATCGGTTCAAGGACCCACTTACCATCAAGGGCGCCATAGCGTTTTAAAAGTGGGTGTGGAAATCGTTGAGTCGCGGAGAGAGGAAATTCGAAAATGATAATATTTTTAAATTGATAGTCTTACAGAATCACGATTATGAAAAAGTAATGTAGGATATCTACAGTAAAGTTCTCAGTTATTATTGTGTACATAAAAAAATGTTTATTTCGTTAGAAGTACATTTTTGCTAAGGCAAACGCATTTTTCGTTAGGCCTTTACTTGAGCAGTTAGTACCGTCCGGCTACGGTTCTGTATCAACCTTCCAACGCGCGATCTAATTGACAGCTCGCGTACCGATAGGTTGATACCAATATCAACGCGCTAAGCCTTTAACTTACACTCACCCGCATCGATACTGTTACGAGTTTAGAGTCTCTAATTGATACATTTTTTGTGCAGTTGTCATATTGGTTGTTGTCGTGGCAGACTTGACTGCAAGAACCAATCAAAACGTTAAATTCAATCAGGGCAGTCACGGCAATAACTGCAGCGCCTACTTGGAACCCCGTTTTCGGAACAGAATCGACACAGATGAGTAAGCGATGAAAAAATATACGAAAAGTTCCCGTGTTGAATCAAAGTTTCCCGTGTTGTTGTTCAACATGGAGAAGTCTCACGCGTGTGGAGTTCTAAACACACGCAATAGGTCTTCCGCCGTTCTTGCCTACCACTCACAAAGAAAATAGTTAAAACACTTTATAGAGCGAGTTATTTAAGGCGATGCAATCAAATTGCTCACAAATATTTACCGAAGATGGTTCAGACTAGGCACAGTAGCGTATCTTATGGGAAAGAGATGCAAAATAGTCCTTTTTGATTTTAAGCGCATTTAAATAATTTTATGAACCTTTTTTTTTGCAAATGAAAGGGTGAAACATACTGTGCGTAGGGGCCCCATGAGTTTCGTAATGTGAAAAATATGTTATTTCCCGGGTGTTAAATGTACGCGATATTCCAAGAGGATGTAGCACCTTCCATGTAAGCGAAAACTTTTAAAAGGTCTGCTGAGAGAATTGCTTCATTTAATGTTACTAACTATTAGGAATGGCTCACACTACATCTGGACAAAATATTGGCAGTTTTTGATAAAAAATCGTAAGAGGCAATATAAGCGACTTTCGCCAAGAAATGGTGCGCCCATCTTGACAAGCGCGAGTAGGATTTTGAGGATATAGCTGCCAAATTTTGCAAAAAATAGTACGAGTAAAATACTTTAGATAGCACTATAATAAAATTGGGCAGATTTTGATAAGATAAATAGCACTTCCGGCACAGTCAAAAACCGTATGTCGCTACGCTAAGAACATAGTCATTCCCATTTACCTTACTCTTACTAATTGGAGTTTGTGAAAGATGTTTTTTTGTGTAGTTTTCTTGATCTATAGCTTTTCCTTATCAAATCTATTTATCAATATATTTATTTGTTGAATTTACATATATCTCTAAATGCCTCAAATGTTTGCAAATGCGAATTGGAATGCCTTACACAATAAGATAGTTGTACAAATGAGCACAAGTGCTTAGAGTTTGATGCAAAATAATTGAAGGGAGCTGAGAGAAATATATTGTGTACACTTTTGAGAACTGCATTTGTTTTTCCCTACAAGCTGACATTCTTAATTTGTAGCACTCGCGACTCTAAGACTCATGGTACGCAACAATACCGTGTTTATGCCAAAAACTTTCACAGTTGCAAATTTGTTGCAAAAAGTTCACAAAAAATAAAAGATAAAGTGCATTAGCTCTGACATCCAACCTTTCACTTTTCAAATGCAATTTGTTCCCGTGAGTACGCACTGTTGCTTAAAATGTAAGAAAATTTGAGTTTTAAGTTGTTTGGCAGGAAGTTAGAGAAACAAAATTCCTATTTAATTTAAGTTTTCAATAATAATAAAAGAAAAAATGGAGAAAATCAGATCGAAATAAAATCATATTAAGTTACAAAATTATCAGAATCTGCAGCATTTCTTGTATTTTAATAATTAATCCATAAAATTTTATTCGTTTTGACATTTATGCCATATAACACATCACTCAAAAAGTTCGTTGGGAGAATTTTCAAACTTCAGATAATACGTGTCAAAATTTCATAACAATCTGACGTTTAGTTCTCAAGTTCATACAATGGTTTTAGTGACGCTATTAGTGGGCACCTATACAAAACAACAACGCGTCGACGGAAACGCATCGAAAGTTTGAAAAAGCGTTGGAATGAATACATTACTCCTGAAGGAGACTATGTTGGTGTTTTGATTTTTTCATTTTACTTGTCAGGTATAACGCTAATTCAATAACGATTAAATTGTTGGATAATGCTAAAAATTTTATAAGTTCGAAAATAAACTTAAAGGATTTTGATTATTTTTAGGCCCATTTTAGGAAAGAAACGTCTTGTTTAAAAAAAAACAAAAATGGCGTTACCAGGAATCTACCTTCTTCTTCTGCGTTTTGACATTACCAGAGATGTTATATTTTAAAGACTATACTTTTGTAGTAGCGCAGTCAATCGGAAAGATTACACCCTCCTCTTCTCTGTCAAAAACTGATTTCAATCTCTGAAATATATGGTCAGAGACACTCCCTAGAAAGTAGCACTCACTCCTTTCATCTGACACTGCTTTGGATCTCCTGAATACCCATTTTAGACCAAAGTTAAGCTATACCAAATAAAAGCATCGATTGTGTTATGAATTGTTTTGTCCATTGTGAAGCCTGTTTGTGCACAAATTGGGTTTTCAAAGCAAACTCACATTTGTGCTATCTGATATATTGCAGGTGAAACATACAACTTTGACAGCGATTATGATATTCAGCACAGTCTTGACAACCTTGAAAATTCAGAAGCTGACTTTTCTGATGATGGCAAAGTAGCTGATGTTACTTGGAAGCGTCTGGCGCTTGACAGTGTTGAAGAATCTGCTGCTGAATTAAGCAAAGAATTTTCCCAGCTGTTGAGCCAAGTTCTAGTGCTCCCGAGAAAGTGCTAATAGCAAATCAACCGAGAAGGAATGCCTGGAAGAGCAAAGATTTTCCAAATACCAGCTTACCTATTGCACTTGGTTATCGTAATTTGGTACATGACCGCATACTCATGCAAGTCTTTTCGAACAACTTCCCAGACCATCATTTTGAAGAGGCTGTAAAACACACAAAAATGTTAGCACTTTCAACAATTGGAGCTGAGTTCTCCCTTATAATAACTCAATGGAACAACTTTTATGGCTGTTCTATTATTAAGGGTTGCTTAGGCTATCCCAAAATTAAAATGAACTAGGGCATACATTTTCAGAACGACATAATTTCGTGTTCAATGTCCAGAAATGCATTAACGAAATTGAAAACTTACATACTTTTGTGGATACCAAGTACAACTAATAAACTCTGGAAAGGGCAGCCTTTAATAAACATGTTAAGACGACGTTGAACTTTCACATGAAGATGTCCAGCACGGCAAGTCATAAGATCAAAACCTCGACATGTTGAACTGAAGAATCCAGTTTGTGCAACCTCCAATGGAATGATTTGTTATTTTGAGCTTTTTCAATGTACTGAATCATTTCCAGACTGTAGACTAGGACATATACCTTCAGTTCTCTTACGGTTATCAAAATTTTTACCAGTCGGCAGTCACCTTTATTTCAATCGATTTTTTACGACCATTCCACTTCTGGAAATATTAAAAATTAAAGCCACAGGGACTACAATGGAAAACCGATTGGGGAGACAGCTACATTTGCCGCTAGACAAAAATATGGCTCAGGATGAAATAAGCCAATATGTGAAGAAAGACAAAGTGACGGTGGTAAAATAGAGCGACTCGAAATGCGTCACAATTTCATCAACAAAATGTTGAGAAGATCCTGTCATAGAAATAGATAGATTGCTGGTAACGAAATAAAAAACGGCGCTTAACGATATCAATACCGGCCATAATTGGGGACTACAACACAAATATGGATGGTGTAAATATTGGTGATCAAATGATGGAGTGCTATCGAATAAAAATGGAAAGAAAAAAATGTCCAGTGAAGGTTGTTGAACCTAGCGATCTGTAATTCCTGGATGGAGTATAGAAAGAATGCTGCTCCTCTTGGATACGCAAAAAAGAAAATGAAGTCTTTTTTTGATTTTAAATTAGAAATTGGTCAAGTATTGGCAAAATTAAAGGATCCACCACCTGGAGAACCACCAGATATCTGATGATTATCAAAGCACTAAATATAGGCCTCATGATGTTCCAGAAGGTATAAAGTACGACAGATGCGATCATTGGTCTGAAATGATCGATGGAACTGCCAAAAAATCTCGCAACCCGGTGTGCGTCAGCCGAACAAGGGCTAGATGTCAAAATTGCAAAGTTCATTTATGCATTTCTAAGGACAAAGATAGCTTTAAAGTGTACCGCATACGACCAACTATGCAACTAGTATTTTTTTATTCATATTATGTTCCATTAATAAGATTGAAAAATGTTCTTAAAGCTACTGTGTCCTGTTTCATTACAAATACATTTTTATATGAGGTCTAGATGAACAGCATACCCAAACGTGCGAGGAAATTATTTAAATTTGTATTTTCAATTATAATTTAAAGAAAGTATAAAAAATATTTACTTTTAGCGAAGTTATATCGATTATTGTCGTGGGTCTGAAAGGGGCATATTATTTTTAAAGTATTTTTCATCGTATTAAAAACCAGTAATGAAATCTGCGATGAAGAATTAAGATCAGTTTTCCCAAAAGCATCAAGTGCCCTATATTAACCCTAGACCCGTCCTTGGGGTACATTTGTACCCCACGCCACTTTCAACGCAGAATTTAAGAAACATCCAAACATCGTATGACACTGAATCAATGTTTTTCTGTGTCTTTAATTCTTTCTGTATATGCTAGATTTGGTTGCGAGTGAATTTGATAAATATTTAGCTTCCACAGAGCAAAATAATCGAATGTTCGCAATACGTCTTTGGGGTACAATTGTACCACTTCAATTTTGCCATACGAAACGTATGAGTACCGTTTGTTTCTTTTGCAAGATAGTGCTATTTGTACCGTTATTTTTTTGAATATGGAACGCTTAGCTTTGTATTCATCAGTTGCCGGGTGAAATGAGTGAAAGAATTATTTTTCTTGTAAATAAAAGTGTCATTTGTGCGCTGAGTGCAGCGGAGCAGGAGGAAGTGAATGACCTGCTGGGCGATAATGATAGATCCAGCAACCGTAGCGAAGATAATGATGTCGATTGGGAAGCCGATATTGATGATGCTGACTCTGATGATGATATATGTGATCATGAAGGCCCGTATGTGAACGATCCGCCGTTACCAGACACGGCTGTTCTTGATGTAGCTAACGACTTGGAGAGTTTCATTGGTGAGCTGCCGGAAGAATCGGTACAAGCAATTGGTGCGAATCGTGGGCAACGATATATGGGTCAAGGACGTGGTGACCGTACAGTTTGGTGGTCAATGCCATCAGTCACTGAAAAAGTGCGAACCGATACTCTGGCTGCTGTTCGAAATGCTACAGTTCCTTTCTGTACAACGACGTTTCTACAAAATCAATACGCTTTCAAGACTATTCTGACGAATTCGATTGTCGAAGATATTTTATTGGCCACGAATCAAAAGATTTGCCTTGAGAAAGATTTATGGAAAAACTATAACACCACAATAGTTGGCACAATTCGAACAAATAAACGCAAAAATCCTGTACCATTTTTAATCGGCTGTCCAAGCTAAACAACGTGACAAATTTACATCGGTGTTCTGTTTCTCCGATGAATGCCAGCTCACTAGCTACACATCGAATAAGCTGAAAATTGTCATGCTATTGTCAACAGCTCATCAGACAGAAGTTATTGATGCAAACTTGAGAACCAAGAAGCCTGCTGTTATCTTGGACTATAATAAGTTCAAGGATGGAGTCCATACGTTTGACCAAATGATTCGTGTCTATACGTGCAAACGAAAGAACAATAGATGGCCAATGTGTTTGTTTTATAACATGATTGACGTGGGATCATTTTGTGCATATCGGTTGTTCAAACTGTGCCATCCATCGTGGCACCCACGACCTTCCAAAAATCGCAAAGTGTTTTTGAAGGAGCTGGCCTGGGAGCTTATAAAACCACATCTCAACGATCGATGCAAGCCTAGATTGAAAAAAACGATTTTGACAGCTATGAATTTAATCGGCTTCAAGCCGTCGAATCCTCCTACGATGATTCCTCGTGCCAGAGAAGAGGTAAAATTCGAAGATCATTTTCTTTCATACATTCACTTCATGTAATTCTCTTCTCTTTATCCCTTTTCATTTATTTTCAGAACAAGCTGCAGCGATGCGTGGCTTGTAAAAGCGTCCGCACCGGCAAGGTTGACGTAAAAACCCGTTCCGTGTGCGACCTATGTTTAGTGCCCAACTGCGCAAGGCACTACATCAAGGTGTGCGAAAGGTATTACCTCAACAAATTAATTGGCCCATCTGATGATGACGATAGCGATGACGACAATCGACCAACGACATCCACAGGCGGACCAGCAGCGAATAGTGTACGTTCTCGTTCGCCATTGTCACTGACAGAAACTTAATTTATCGCTTTTTTCCACTTTTTTAAGTACTCTTTATGTAAATAAAGGAATAAATTCAATATAAAATAAATTTAGTTAACATTTTTATTCAGACTTTTCCCATTTAAATATACTGGGGTACAATTGTACCCCATAGACGGTCCACGTATTTTTTTGCTGTGGACGGATGCAGGGTTAAGTGTACACTGTTAACAAGCGTCTGGTTAAATCATGACATATTAATGCGAACAAATTATATGTTTTTCATAAAATAATGCCATACAATGCAGGCTCAATTTTTGTCGTAGCGCAATCGTGTGTCATCCACTTGGGAATTAATAAAAAACCTATAATTAATTGCTTAATTTACAACATTAAGTCTTAGCAATTGATGGCTAAGTATCAAATGAAGGATTTGCTATGCATCCTTTAAGATGTTTGCTTGTGTTTTGGCTTTAATAATATATTACATAAATATACAGAGACATATAGACATTTGTACATATATAGGTCATCATGTGCAATACAAGCACACACATAAATTTTATGTAAATATTTTAATAATTCAAGATATTTCACCGTGTTGCGTCAACAAACACGTATGCCATTGTGTCAACATTCACGAGCACAACAGGAACATCAACAGGGACCTAAAAAAAAAGGATGTTTGTTCATTGAGCGCGCGAAATGTCGCAAGTGTCCTTGCCGCTGTTGTGAATTTGTCAACATGCGAGTAAATTTCAATTTTGTCATTTGTTGAGTTCAATTTTCCACGTAAACATTAAAGCGAACGTGTGCGGTGAGTACTAAAATAAACGCACGGCACACAAACACGCCAACATACACCTACAGGGTAACAAAAAATGTCATACATCTCCATTAACGATTTTTTCAACTGCCCAGCAGGAAAAATTGCACAGACAATATTACAGCTGTATGCATCAACAATTTAAAATGACTGAACGTTCGCTATGTTAATACAACCATATTGCCTTTTCCCTACCTACGTTAGTCAAAATAAAGATGCTTGAACTCGTAAATTACAATTACGCACTTGTGAACATTGATATCGGCAACATACTGTCAATTCGGTTACATTACTCCAGCATAAGATAATAAGAGCTCTCTTTCATTCGCCAAGTCGCTATCTATGTGCGAACAAAGCGTCCAAGTGGCTAAGTTTCTTACTCGTTCTTGACACGAGTACTCGTTGTTGTCATTTCTATCTTTTTTAGTTTAAATTGGTTTTTTTGTCACGAAATGGCTCCTTTCCTTTCATTTTCAAATTTTCAATTAACAAAATGCAAATTTACTTGGTAAGCAAGTTGCTATGTATACGTAGCAGCTATAATTTTACTTGCTAAATTTACGGTTTTGTTTTTACTTTCCCATACAATTATCGTTGCAATCTATAGATGGCTAGCAGAAGATGGCAAATAAAACCCAGCTAATATCTACTTATCTAGAAATTGAGAAAAAAGTAGCAGTGTAGTCCTTACTGATGCAAATATTTCAAATATTCAACATATATCAGAGCAAAGGATATTCAAGATACAGCATAATAAATTTACTTTAAGATTTTGATTTCAAATTAGTGAAGAATAACGATATAGCAATAAACAGGGTGGTAATAGTAAATCATTGATGAAAAACCGAATCGATTTCAACTTTTAACTCACTAATGACCTAATTCCAATTGGGTTATTAGAGGTTTTCTGTGAGCCCTTGCAAACTGTTTTGTACGTTTGTTTACGACTGTGTTGGTTGTAGGGCTGCCAGTTGGTCAGGATTCATCTGAATTTTCTAGAATTTTAGTAACATTACATGAGTCTCGACGAACAATTTACCCAAGAACAAAAGCATTGTCATAATCGTTTTTAGTCATTTTAATAAGTTTTGATCTTTGTTCCATAAATATTTAGATATACATAGATACTGCATTGAATAATAACATCTTTTAAAAAGCTTTAATTCTACGGTAAAAGTCAACGTTGCTTGAAATCATAAAACCAAAATTTATTGAATTTTCCAAGAACTAAAAATCATTTTTATACCTTGCACTCATTATATCTTTCATTCAGGATATTTTCACATCGCCATTCCATTTGTAACGCATAGAATGGGGCGTGACAGGTATAAAAAAATATATTCTTGATAGAAATTATATTATGATAGATAAATAATTGAATGAAATTCGCAATACAAACTACACCTTAAACAAGCTTCTTGCGATTGAAAATGGACGAAACAGGAAAGCCTACCGCCAATACAAATAAAATATTTAAAAAGCCACTCGAGTGGTGTGGCGAATTCGTTGATACGTCTTGTAAGTATTTGAAAAAAAAATTTTAAATATGTTTTGCGTTTTATCCCCTTTAATGGACCTATTCCTCCATATAATGCTCGCTGTAATATTATTCATTTTGAGACTTTAGAAAAACGACGACTGATCCAAAGAATTATGTTCACATTTGACATTATTTATGGTTACACTGATTGCCCGACTATCCTAAGTTATATTTCTTTCAATATTCCCTTGAGAAATTTACGTTCCTTTGATTATTTCTACATAAAATGCCATTGATCAAACTATGCCATTAAAGACCCAATTAATAGAACTCTTTGATTTTTGCCTTCCAAAATACTTATTAAGTCAATTTTGATATCATTGGTTTGTAAGCTTGTCATTTAATTTATAATTATATTTCAGTCTACGTATTAGTAATGAGATATTATGTTATAGTCTGTAAGGTTTTTTCCATAGACTGAATAAAATAAATAAATAAAGAAATAACCAAAATACAAACACAAATACTAAGAATGACTTAGACAAGCTCTGGGCAAGAAGGTTGCGAAGTTCGACAGTACGGCGTGACACCTCCAATACAAGCAACGTTAAGCTGAGAGAGTTATTTCACGCATGGAAATCGAATTTCACACAAAAAGTCGAAATGAATCGAAAAACCTCTGAACAAAAACTTTGCTAATTTTTTAAAGTGGGTATGGCACCCTTCAAAGAAACATATATTTTATACTGAGGAAATTAACCAAACTTCTGAAACAAAATTTCATACAAATACAAGAAATGGTATGGCAAATAATCACACAAAAAGTTGTCGAATTTTGGAAAGAGGGTATAACACCTCATATGCAAGCCTAAGCTTCAAAACGGTAAACAGAGAGCTATTTGAGAAAATTTTGCAAATTCAATGTGGGTAAGGTCGAGAAGTACCCTCTAAGTTAAAAGTTAAGACTTATGCGCGCTTTTACTGTTAATGTGGTGTAGGCTATATTACTTTTGGCTAGACTAAAGATAGCACAGTCTTACCATGTATTCATTCATACAAAAACCTTAATTTTTATTTTCATCTAATTTTCATCATGTTTAAAAAATCATGTTTTTTATGTTATATGGGTCATTCTACCTCGTTTTTACATTCAAAACTTAGGTTTCTCAGAATAAATTTTTTTTCGATACTTTGTCTAAAAAAGTTCGATACGTGTTTTTGGAAAAAGTTTTTCCGGACTTATTTTCGAAAATACGATTTTTTTAAAATCAAAAAATTACATGAATTTTCGGAAGCTTGTATTTCAAAATGTGCACATCGGGTCGAAAAACCGTCAAGGCATAAAAGTTGGCATTTTACGTCTATTTTTTCTATTGTATTGAAAATTTTCTTCTCTTAAGTTATAAGCAATAATTTTGCAATTTAAAAATTAAAATCGAAAATTATCGACTAGCGGTTTGTTTAATTTTATTGATTTTTTTTCAGAGAGAAAATAAAATCTTAGCAATCATTTTGCAATTTAGTTTAGAGTGGTCAGAGTTGTGGTTTTCGCAACTATACTTCAGTGTTTTTTGTTCTCAGATAAATTTAGATTTCTTCTGATTCTAACTGTCCGAAAAAAGCGCGAACATTTTCAAAGTTCAAACTATTCTCAATTTGTGTCTGGTAACCCTAGTTGCTTAAGTGTTTATTTTGGTGAGCAAATACATAAAGGAATCGATTTTTTTTTTAAATTATTGTACGTAGTGTTTTGTTTGTTGTATTCCAAGTCATGTCGTTGTGCCTTCCTCTTCAACCACGAATGTTATTTTTAATGTGAAATATTAAATTTGCGACCTTTAATATTGCAAACATTGAAATGCTCAACATGTGTTTTTGTTTAATGATAAGGAAAAATTGAAAACACAAACGATTTTTGAAATACGAGTAGGAGTATATTGAAAATAATGATGGAAACATAAATGAAACTTAAACATTGCGAAGTCAACACGTACACATATGCACAGTTGTGGAAAAGTCAACATCGGATATGTTAGTTCAAGTGGAACGCTTCGATGTGCTAAATGGGCTTTGTAAAAAAAAATTTAAAAAAAAACAGAAAGAAACTGATGCTGTCAGGAACTCTTAAGGCTTCCTTTGATGTGAGTAGCTGGGCTGCTCGCCTTTCTTTAGTTGCTTCTCTTTTGCATACTATGTAATTGGGCGTCAAGGACTGTCGCGCTACTTAATGATTCGGTATAATTAATTTAACAACAAAAAAAAAATATATGTTTTCAATATTTTTACTTTATTGTTCGCACTCAGAATATCAAATGGCTAATTAAAATTTTACACTCCCATCCACAATCTATTTTTTCGAAGGAAGTACAAAAGGACATAGCATTAAAGTAAATAAATGAAATCAAAATGAATTGGTGTCTTTTACTTTGCATAAAAAATGATATTTGAGAAAATTAAAAATGCACAAATAAAATTTCGAGCTTGCCAAGTTCCAATTGGCATGCTAATTAGAAAGTTTTTTTTTTTAAAGTGTTGTATGTGTGTCGCTCGCTTCTAAAATCAAATTAGAATTAGAAAGTAAGTCTTCCGTGCTAGCTAGCAAATGGAAGGGAATAATTAACGTATGTTGCATCCGCTTCCAAATAGACTATTAGGACTGTTTTGCTGACTTTCAAAGGAAACGAGAAAAAACCCTACGAAAGGAGTAAAATTCGTCTGCTTTCTGCGTAAGCATCCATGTATAAATATAGTGAAAACATCAATGTTAATATCTTAAAATAATGCAACAACAAAAATATAGCGGCGGATTAAGACTTGGCGCGGCCTGGGACTAAAAAGTAGAAAAAAGTTAAAATAAAACATTTATGATCACAGTGGAAGAAAGCTTATGCATATTTATGTACTTATATTTTCGGAAAAAAACGTCATTCAAAATCCCCCATCGGCCTCTTTATATGAATAATATCGGTGCTACTAAAGAAAAAGGTTTACCTGTTTCGTTTCTCCTTAAAACACGAAAAGGATCTGTCCAATCTTATCCCTAAAAGATAGCTTAATATTTTGTAGTATGGGGCCCCGCTGACCTCGGGGCCCTGGACTATAGCCATACCTTAATCCGTCGCTGACAACCATACCAAATGCAGGGGTCAAACGGGGTTGCTTGATCTTCATTCTGCAATTTCTATTTGTATTGCTTTTAGTGCAAATCATTGGACCAATGGTATAGCTAGGGGGGAGCAAAGAGTGCCATTGTCCCGGACACAAAGGATCGGTGAGCGGCAAATTGGTATTCATAATATTAAATTAAAGGTTTATTTTGAGCAATAATTTTATGAAATTTGATATCGAACTTTTTTTTAGTATATGTACTTAAATTTTATGTTGAAAATTTACAAACGAAGAAAGTTTGAATATTTTTGAAATGGAAAAATATGTACTTTTTAGTAAATTTTTATTTTTGCTAAGAGACACACTCGTTCTTGGTCCCGGGCTAGTGGGACTTTGAAGGAAATGTTTTAAGTCGATGCTTTTTATTGTTGTCATCAAGATCGTCCAAAATAAAACAAATTTCTATAACTAAGCGACCGGCCTTTAGCTGGTGATAATGCTCTTCTTACGAATATACTTAATTGAAAATCAAGAAACAGAAACACATTTTTAAGTTGCTATATGTTCCAAAAATAGTGTCACAAATTAAATCAAAATTATTTGTCTCACTTTCATATAAAAATAGCAATATGTAATCGAAAAACGCACAATTTGAGATAAAATATTAGGTGCGCAACTAAGTTCTCGCTGTTTGTCAATAGATGGCGCTAGCGGTAAAGGCTGGTCGATTTGGTTCATATCGAAACGTTATGAATCTAGCCCAAGCATATGGTATGCAAACCGATTTGACACTTTTAAGATTTTGTGTTTTCATAGTCTTTTTGTGACCGCTCGAAAATGACTGATTTTGTGACAAATAAACGTCATTTGGGGAAGGTGTTGATTTTCTTTTTTCAATCGAAGAAAACGGCGAGCTCTAAAAAGTTTACGTAGATGGTGTTCTGAGCGAAATAACGTGCCGAGATTGGTTTCGTCGCTTTAAAGACCATGATTTCGACATCGCCGATCGACCACGTGAAGGAAGGCCAAAAATCTTCAATGACACGATATTGGAGACATTGCTCGATAAGGATTCGGCCCAAACGCAAGAAGTCATTATATTGGGCGTTACCAGACAAGCCATTTCCAAGCGTTTGAATGCGTTGGGAATGATTCAAAAGCAAGAAACTTGGATTCCATATAATTTGAAACCACAAGACGTGGGGACAACGCTAGGCTTAAAGTTGCTAAACCAGTGAAAACATACTTGGAAACTCTCAAATGGGAAGTCCTACCCCACCCGCCGTATTCCCCAAATATTGCCCCGTCAGACTACTACTTGTTCCGTTCAATGGCAGATGGTCTGGCTGATCAGCAGTTCAACTCCTATGAAGACCTCAAAAAATGGCTTGATAAGTGGATAGCCTCAAGAGACGAACACTTCAACCGTGATGGCATTCGAGCTCTACCAGAAAGATGAGGAAAAGTGGTATCTAGCAATGGGCAATACTTTGATTGATTCATCTGTAACTATTTTTCGACAATAAGGTTGCATTTTCTAACAAAAAACAGCGAGAACTTAGTTGCGCACCTAATATAATAATTTAAATCAACTTACAGTTTTATTCGAGACCAGCATCGGAATGACATAGAATATTTTCAACTCCAATCATACTCATTTAGAAGAAACATTCTTCGAAAAGACCATTTACCGACTTAGCTGCGCTAACAACAAAATTGAGTCAAATTTTCGTGTCCATGATTTTTATGAAAAGTACCCAAGCTATTGCGCATATGTTTACTAAAAATGATTTCTGATATAAACTTTGTATTTTAATTTAAACTGAAGGAACTCAGTGACTTCAGTCACATATTAAATTTTTTCCAATATATCATGCGCCTATTCGTATGGAATGAAAAACTTTCACTTTTCATATGAAATATTCCATTAAGCAAATGATAGAAAACATACTTAATGCCTCAAGGGATTGATTTGTTTATTTATATATTGAAGTGGTGCTCTTTTTTGAAATAAAAAAAATATTGAAAAGCAATACAATCACAGCTGCAACAGCAAAACACCACGTTCAAACGAAAATAGATTTAAGTGCTAATTTATACTGGATTTCTTGAGCGTGTGTCTTTATTTGGATTGAAAGCTGTCTAAAATATATATACTAACGCGCTTGTGTATAAATTTTAATAAGTTATTCAAAATAAAATTGTTAGTTGTGGAATAAATTGCATGAAACACAATCGACGCAATCATCCAAATGTATTTGATTTACTTTTAAATATATACTTTTTTTATTAATTCCCCTTAGGCCAAGTTTGGAGTTAAAACAGAACTTAATAAAAGAGTTTAGCTACTACAGCTTTTAGCCTTCTTAGCTATTCAGCTTGCAGCTTTAAATCAGGTAAAAAGCTTTTTGATAAATAATGGAAATGAAAAAAAAATTATGCATCCCATTAATTTGATATTTTTTTATAATTTTTTCTTAGCTTTATCGCACTTTCTCAATATACCCACTCAGACCATGGTTCACGTGATATTAAAATAAAATTATATATATAAATTTACATGGTCCAAGGAATAAATGTTAGAAATAATTTACCCATCATGCTGTGGGGCTCGGACAACACCAACATAAAAATACAGACCACCATTAAGCTACAAGCTTAACTACAGTTAGTTTTCAATCTAAACTTGAGTGTACGGGGTGTACTATCTCCTCTACTGTTGAATCTGACAATAAGCAAGATGCTTATGCCATTAAAAAGGTACGGCTGTAAAGCTGTTGCCTATGCCGATGATGTAGCACTAATTGGATGTGGCGAATTCCCAAACACACTGTGTGAAATTCTTCAGGATGCTTTAAACATACTCGTCTCATGGGCAGATGTAGCTGGTTTAGGTGTACGTCCGAACAAAACGGAACTAGTACTCTTTACTAGGAATCGAAAACTTTCAATTGTATATCCATTTTTGCTAAAGGGCACTAGACTTGCCTTTAAAGGTAGTGCAACGTATCTTGGAAAGCAACGGTTGCGCTATACTCTTGTAAAAAGCCTCGTATTTTTAATGACAGCGGTCATTCGACCGATTCTGTTATATGGCATTGTGGTTTGGTGGCCTGTCTTAGACAAGGTCACTTATTACAAACAATTTCAGAGAGTCCAAAGGGCTGTATCCATGTGCATCAGTGGTGCTCCTCTTTTATCTCGTTCGTCTTGACCTGTTAGGTAAATGGATGTCAGTTTGTGCCGCCATTAGACTCATGGAAACTGTTTGCTGGTCCAAGGGTAGAACAGAACACTCAACTATCCTTCATAGCTTGAGTTCTGTACCCACCAATTCGGACTATATTGTTGCAGTAATCGCATTCAAAAGCGATTACTTAAGTAACATTCCATCTAGGCAGGACTGGAAGGAAGGACTCCCGGGGAACATAATGGCTGAGGGTGAGTGTTGTATCCAAAAGGGATATAAATATTTATTCAGGTCGTCAGGTTGCTCTCAAATCTCTACAATCAGTCTTCCTAAGCTCACTAGTTGCCCAGCAAATGCCGCTCATCTCTGAATGAGATGGCTCAGCATTTTAAGTTAAAATTTTTAACATTCACATTATCTGGGTGCCTGGGCATGGGAACAATGACGACAATTGATGAACTTTCTAGATAGGGGACTACTGCACAAATTCCTCAGAACAAGGAATATGTTGGCATGCCACTTGCTACCTGCAAGATACTGCTTAAAGAATAAATGGTAACAAATGCTAACAAAAGATGGACTCAAGGGTTTACTTGCAATATAACAAGGCCGAATCTGGTCGAAATGGGATGCAAAGCCTTCGTCAGAGCTGATTTTCCGCACTAGCCATATTGTCTCGTCTGTTGTTTCAGTCATAACTGTTCACTGCCTTATCAGGAGACATGCGGAGTGATTACGTGTTAGGTTATTAGACTTCTGTATAAGTTGTGGAGATGAGGAGGAGGAAATCATTAAACATTTCCTCTGCCCTTGCCCCACACTTGCTAGAAAACGCCACAAGACACTTGCTTCGTTTTTTTTGATGACCTGGATAACCTTAGACGTCTTAGTTTAGGTCAGTTCTTAACAAATTCTGGTTGGTTCAACGAGAGATTATAGTCAGACACCCTGTGGTAAAACAATGAAACACATTTAGTCTAAGTGAGTCGGTTTCGTAACTGACTACCACTCCTACCTAACCTACCTAGCCTATATATTAATTCAAAATAACACCTACTGGGAATGAGATATAGAAAATTGTTAAAGTGGTGCTTCGCAAGAATATAAAATGAACGAAACTTGAATTACTAAAAGTGGATCAGTAGCTTTGGAGCTGTGACTTATGACAAGGTTTATTACTCAAACTCAGGCTTTACCTAGTGGCTCGATTAGTAATTCATGTTAAATGTTCATGTCAAAGCAGCTGACGGCTGTCAAAATATGAAGTGGGCAAATTATGTTTTGGCATTTTATTTTACAAAATGCCTTTGAACAGTAAACAACAAAGATGCGTTCTCACATTGAACGCTTTAAAATAATTAACAAAATTGCAATTACAAATTGAAGAAGCAAAGAAATATGAAAGAAAAATCCCAAGGTTTTAGGTGAGTCTTTTTTTAGAAAAAAGAAAAGTACGCGATATAGAAACTCATATTCTTAAGGATGTACTGTGGGAAGTTTGATAATGAATAATAATTTTGTATGAATGGCCTACTGATAAAATTCATTTGCAGGTAGAATTAGCAATAAAAAGGCAGGATAACACTACTACTTTCATACCAGAATTATAAGTTGCAATTAACCATAGCTGGTGTAATGTTAACATACTGCAGTCGGAAACTTACCAAAAATCAATCAATAACTTTCTCACCTTCACAAATGGGTTGAGATTTATATAATTATAAAGGTATCCTCATCGTCGTTCATTTGACTGCAAAAAATTGCGCCTGGTTTCAAGAAAATAATTTTAAATAATTTGCTCAAGTCAATATGGCGAAAAACAAGAAATGTGGGTAAAAAAGTTTTAAAAATTTGTTTACTACAATCTACTCGTTTTTTTAGTTTTGGGCAATTTTGTCCAAATTTATTGCACGCGCACAAATATTTCCTAGACAAGTTAACGAGACGCTACTTTTTGGGCGTAGAGTTTCTATCTATAACATTAAGAATGGAGACAAACTCTTCTCTTTTAACCAAACTTATTGCTATAGAATTTCTTTTTTTTGACATATTTCCTGAACGAGTTAATGGGGCACAATTTTTCTCGAAAGCTTTTGTTTTAATATCTCGTTGTCAACAGCCTTTTTTATGCAGTTAAAATATATCTATCGTGTGTTAAATGCTTTTCATGGTTTTTTATATTTTTTGATTCATAAATATGGCTCCAGCTTAGCGGTTCTAGAGCACTTATGTGTATTTGTGCGGTTACATGTGTATTTGTGTATTCAACTGGATGTGTGCGTATTAAATTATCTGGAGCCAACATTAATGTGCGTATCTACAAAAGCATCCTTTTTCATAGGAAAATAAAACGCACAAAAAGCAAACAGAAAAGAAACCGCATCTATGCACTTTCTACTGCATTAGATAGAACTCTAATGCATTTAAATTCAGAGCCAAAGTTATTTATTTGAATACAAATAGTTGCGCGTTTTACTTCGTAATTTTTAAGTAAGTTTTGCACATACTATGACGCTGAATGCTGCATTGGCTTAATGTCAATAAGCGAGGGATCAGACAGTGGAATGAAATCTCTAATTTTGATAGATGTGCAACACATAATTTTAAAAAATATTTCATTGACAATATCTTATATATCTATGTATTAAAATACCTATTTAAAAAATGTATGTATGTTAAGGCATGTTTCTATACCTTATTCTACTTAGCTATATACATACCTATCTTTCTATTGATCTTTACATCCATCTTATTCCCAATCTCTTTACCATTCTATCTATCTTCTATTTATCTATCTATTCTTTTTAATTTCCAGGGTAATAAAGTTGAAATCATCTGGCATCTGGCATAAAGAGCAAACTGGCCTTCTCAAAAAATTTTTGTGGCTAAGTTTGATGACCTTTTTTTAAATTTTTAAAAGAAATCCTTTAATTAACGGCTTCTCCCGAAAAATCCTTCAATTAACGTCTTTTTTCGAAAATTGTCAATTCCTACAAGGCACGCAGCTTTGACAAGCAATTACTGGCTTGACCCTGTCAAAAGCGGCCACTTGGCAACTCATTATCTATTTATCTGACTGCAAATCTCAATTTACCTAACTATCTATCTATCTAGTTATTTATATCTATGTATCTATCCATATACAAATCTTTCTATTCACTTACCTATCTACTTATGTTTTCATCTATGAATCCACTTGTTCATTCATATATCTGCCTAAGAATCTATCCATTTTTCATTGGGTCTATCTATACCAATGTCTATTATTTATCTTTCCATTTATGTACCTATCTCTCTGCCTACCCATGTATTTATCTTTTTATCTATCTATCCGTTTATTCACCACTTATCTATCCATTTTTCTATCGATATTTACATATGTATCAATTTATATATTTATTTATTTATCTATCAACCTATCTGTCTCCATAGGCATCCATCTGACTATTTACCAATCTACCCAACTTAATATCGCCATACATAAATATCTGCATATGTTATCTATCCATCTGAGAATCTACGTATTTAACCATATTTATATCAATCTATCTTTAGGTCTATATATCTCTATTGCCATTGATGTTTCTATCTTAGTATCTGTTGCTCGTTCTAGCTATATGTCTTTGCAGTGCCGGATTTACATAAGGGCATTACAGGCACGTGCCCCTGGGAACCCATCAATATAAAAATAACGAGCGAGCGAGGTATGACGCTAGTAAAAATAATTTATTGAAGGAATGACTCAGGCTGCGAATGAAAGAAAAGTCCCAGGGTACGAAGTAATCGAATCAACTATAAGTAACCGAAACCCAAGTAGCCCAATCGACTTAGCTCATGCATTTTTTAAATAATTAAGTTTGCAAACCTTAGTAACGAGGTCTCTCTTTTCGGATACAAAAAAAAAAACAGCTCGTGCTTTTTTTTTAATAATTAAATATGCAAACCAAAGCAACCAAATCGACTCAGCTCATGCAAGTTTCAGATTTTTTAATAACCTAATTTTTTATTAATAAAAATTTCTATAATTTTTGAAATGTTAAAGCTCATAACCGAGTCTTCAATAGGGTCAATTCGGTTACTTCGGTTACTTCGGTTTAGTTTTTTCAGTCCAGATAGCCCCCCACCACTCTTGTGCCCATATGCCCGGCACTGTGTCTTTGTATATCTCTATTTGTTTGGCTATTTCAAATTCGTGATTCATTCATTTATTTTTTAATCCATTTTACGGTTTATTCATTCATTCGTTTCTGTATTTAGTACATTCGATTATTTTAAACTCATTTATTCAATTATTTATAAGTTCATTCGCTTATATAATCCTTTTGAGATACATTTACTCTGTGTCGCTTTTTTAAGGTATTTTCAAATCAATTTAGTGGTATTAAACGATTCTGTTCTAAATAAACCTCGTAGCACAGTTAGAACAACAAACTGTTTTCTTTAAACTTAACTATATGTCTAAACAAAGTCCAATTTTTGCAATCGACTTTTTAGTATTTAGATTTTTGTACTCTCTGCATAACTGTCCCACTGTTATGACCACATATTGCAAATAATAAAACTAATAAATTCAAATCACGTAACGCAACTCGTAAAGTAGTTTCCTGCAGCACAGCGTACGAGCGTTAAATGTAAGCCAGGGGCTTGTCTGTCCCTTACAACAACAGAAAAGAGGAGAAAAAAAGCAAAGGAAATCTCACCATCATTTGCCAGACAAAATAGACAAAATAAAAAAGTTAAAGCACAACATAAAGTGAAAGAGAGTCATGCAATGGCGCCAAAGGCCCATAGCAAATTGTTGAATATCCTTTTTTTTTGTTGTAATTCTCTTTTTATGTTTGTTTCTTGCCGCTTCTGTAATTAATTGGCGAACTTTGACTTTGCACTGAATTAGTTAGGTGCAGGTCCTGTGGAAAACGAATTACATCTCATTCATGGAATTATTCCAGTGTCAGTTTGTTAGTTGAATAGGTTAGCTATTCAGTGGCAAAAAGAGTATCACAAATGAGATTGTTTGGCAGAAGTTGAAGGAAACAGGTGCTTTTCTATTATTTTATCTGCCTGGTGAAACATTTATTTCAAGGAAAAAAATAATAGAAAATTTGACCACCTAAAAGTTTGCCGTAAAAATTTCATGTTTTTGAAAAAAAATTAGACGAAAATTTTTAAAAATTCAATGCTAAGAACTTTAAGGCAATGAGTTTAAATTGATTTCACTTTAAGGGTTTAACTTTTCTACTTTTTGTCTGCAGCATAATTACAAATGGTTTCATTTGTAAAAAACCAATTATTTATCACTAAAAATACCACCATTTGCACAACCATTTTCTATAATTGGACCTATGTTTTGTTTTATGTATGTTGTTTTTTAGACCTTCTTCTTCCGAAGAAGAACAGACTGCTGCGAATTTTTGTTGCATGTCTGACTGTTAGGTGGCAAAGAGGCATGATGTTCACTAAAAGTTCATTCAATGCCACGATTTTTAGAATCTTGAGTTCGTCCAGTACTATCAGAAACACATCTACAACAACAACCTACTATTGTTCTCAAATTACGAAATATGGCTTTTGTTAGAGAGGTATGCAAGTGATATGAAAACTGCTAAATTGGCAAAGCTCAAATGCAACTGGGTTAATTAGACCCACAGATAGAAGAAAAAAAAAACACATGAAAAAAGTAATGCCCGAATTTTCAAAGAAAAGCGCTGAAGACTTGCAGCACCACTTGTGGCTATCATTGCGCTTGTGCTCACGCATTCACCATCACCAATTAACTAATTTTTGTCCGCCAAATTAATTAATGAAATTATGTCCTTCTATAATATATTTTTAGTAAAAGAGTATAATGTGCACGAAAATCAAAATATTTCGAGCAAATTAATGTTAAATTGTAAAAAATTTCGAATGAAGCAGGACTTTAAATCATAATGGGAAATAATAATTTTCGGACACATTTTGTCAAAGCAAAATAGATTTCTAAACAAAATTGCGAACTTATGCACTAACAAAGAATCAAGATATATGTGAGCGCAAAGGGAAAAACATTAAAGTAAATTTTAAAAAATTGAATTGAAAAACTTGTTGCATTGACTAATGCAAAGTGCTAATCGAAATTAACTTTTTTAACTAAATAGCAAATAAATAAAATTGGTGGGATTAAGCAGCATTCAATGTTTTTTCACACACTAAGTGAATTTAAATCAGATTCAATATAGAATGTCATAATGGACCAACTATTTAGTCATAATGTCCAAATTATGATATATCTTCGATTTTAAGACCAATCCAATTGAAAAAAAAAATTTCGACCCACCTATTTATGCCTATTAGAAGTATAGAGATTGAGAAGATTGAAGATTGAGTATAAGCAAATTTCATGACCACAGTTTATTCTCGTTGTCGGCTACACATGAAATGACCCATGTGTCGTTAATAATCCGTGGAGGATATAGGAAAGTATATACTTATGTACTCATGCATATATTCTTGCTCAGAGCTACCTCCTGAATCAATATAGCCAGGTCTATTTGTTGAAATTGCGATAACGCAAAAGCGAAGCTTAATGATTTCACAAAATCTGATACACTGACAACATCTTTAATTGAATATCGTTGAATTAAAAATGAATAAAATCGGTAAACAGACACGCCTACTACCTACATAAAAACAATGTTTAATATACTATAGAGTGAGAGACATTTGAAGAAATGCAACCAAGTTTACATCAAATAGTTGGAATGGTCCAAACCATCACTAGATATAAAGTGTGCGCATTTTAACAAGTAGGCGTTGCACCTCCCATACATGAAAAAACTTCAAATTCTTAATTGAGAGTACAAGTAAATACAAGAAATTGTTCAGATAAGCTGTGGACAAGAAAAGGTTGAACAAAGTAGAAGTGCCAGTCAGCTTAAGAACCTTCTCACTTAAGCCAAATGATATCACGGGATATTGAGTACATATAAGTGAAACTAAGAGTGGTCATAGAAACGATCAATAAACTGAGTGATCTCGGGATTGTTACTGAATTAAAATAGATTCCTGGTTAATATTATTAACAAATTTCAATTGAGTCAAACCATATATAGCTTTGAATTAACTATATTCATTTTTGTTACTTTCAAACAGGTTTCTGGCTGAATCAAAAAGCTTTCACCTTAACACCAAAACATTACGTCTCTACCAGATGAATTAACCAGGAACTTGTTGATTTTTTTTCTCAGTGTAGCTGAACTACAGTCAGTAGCGTACGTAAGGGAAGCGCTGAGGATGCATTCGTTCCACGCGCAAGACTTGGGGGGGTGGCAAAATGGTAGTGAAATATCTTATTTCGGTAGGGATTTTAAAAACTGAGACCCTTTTTTTTAGTGAATGAAAATAAATCGATGAAGTAAATTTTGAATGTGCAGGTGGAAATTTTCAAAGTTAAAGGTTTTTTTTTTTTTTTGGTGAGGTAAATGAACGAATGTGAAAAAACACGAAAATTTATTTAGGTAGTGGCGGCAAATAATGTTTTCGCCCCGGGCGCCCGATGTGCACAGTGCGTCTCTGGCAACGGTTACATGTTAGCGCTATCAAGTGTCTTGTGTCTTCTGTTAACAAAATGCTCAATGTCTATCTCCTCCTTCGCATCTCCACTGCTGCACAGAGATTAATAAAGCGAAATCTTATTCATCCGCATGTCTATCAATGAAATAGTGGCCAGTAACTCCCGTCGAAATTATAATGCTTAAATCCGCTTCTCATCCCATTTCAGCCAGATTTTGCATTGTCATATTATATGTGAGCCCTTGAACACACACGGTTTAAAATATCAGTATAAAATTAATAACTTTTAGTCATTCATATCTGAGGACATTTGACAAAACAACCTCTTTCGATCCACGGTAATAATGGAACATAGCGTAAGTCTTGCGTTGAAGCTAATATTTTATGATGTATTGAATTATTACCGTAGATCGAAAGAGGTTGTTTTGTCAAATGTCCACAGATATGAATCCAAAAGTGAATCGAATTGATTCTTTATATACGTCGCAAAGTTATAAAATTTTATATGAATATCTTTTTTTTTATATTAAAAAGTATAGAGTAAGCTTGTAGGCTGACGTATAAATTCTATTAGAACAGAATTTAATTTTAATAAAATGCTATGTACATTAAATTATTTGAATAGCACTACTTATTCCAACTGAGAGTGGAACCTGCTTCATTTCTAGAATAGTTTTCAAATAACGGTCCGTAAAACTGGTTGTTATATGGTGAAAACTACTCTTAAACATGGTTCGTATAAAAAGTTGTACTTTATTTTTTCAACCAAGTAGTAGTAAGTTAAAAAGATATTGATGATGGGTGTAGTCCTTTGTTAATTAAGATAAAATAATTGCATACATTCTAAGCAGATAATCCGTGAGATAAATTTCTATGCACTGCCTATTATAGTTTTGAAGTTATCACTTGTACGAATATTACCCTATATTCATCAATCCGGCCACAGTGTGTTGCTCTACTTGCGCTTGCAATAGAATACCCAACACAATTAAGCATTTTTAATAGCACAGAAATAAAAATATTTCAAATTAAAATCATTTTTATTTTTATCTCCTTAAATAATTAAAAAATGAATTTGTAGGGGATTAAGTAGAACGATGAAATAAACGTTGAAAAGCTTAATAAAATCCTCAGAGCTAATGCCTGAATTCCTGATTATTTTCATTTGTGTACGCAGATTTTTACCCTTATTAAGCTTTTTCTCGCTACAAAAGGAATGTTAACGCATTTACAAGGGTCGAATGAACTCACTTGTGCCAGCAACACTTATAGTACGGGAGGCAGCGTTGCATTTTTGCAGGTCATTTCCTGCCACTTGTTTTTATTATTTTTTTATTTTGCAATTCTTCTGGTTGTGAGAGGCCGACGGAAAAATTTTGGTTCAATAACTCGGAAAGTAAGCCACAAGTAAAAATTATGTTAAGACCAATGTTGTAGAGTATATGAAAACACACTGCGATTTCATGTCCGAAAATTTTTCATCGATAAGATTTGACCCACCTTTCACCAATTTAATGTTTCTAATAAATACAATCATTTTGAGCAAAAAGAGTTATTTTAAGCGAAAAACTTCATTTACAGATTTGAGCGAGCATCGTTAATTTAAAACTTTCAATAAAAGTCTTACTTTTTCGGTAATAAAAATGGTCGTTAAAATTTTTAAAACTATAAAAAGTGGGTCAAATCTGGTCAAATCGAAACTTTTCGGGCATGAAATCGATATTTTTTCATCTACTCTACAACATTGGTCTTAACATAATTTTTTAGTTGTAGCTTAATTTCCGAGTTATTGAGTGAAACTTTTTACGTCAGCCGCTCACGACCATACCCATCAGGATTCTTGCAACTGACGTTTGTTTCCAATATCACCCTAACTTCATCTATCAATTGCAAAAAAAAAATAAACGGGTGGAAATGACCTTCAAAAATTCAACGCTGCCTCTCGGACTATAACATAAATGCATCAAGTTTAGTTAATCCTTAAGGGGCTATTCCTTTTATAGTTGGGTAAAACAAACGACAAAAATTTTAAACCTTCAGAAATTCCAACTTAAAACAGCCACGTTATAGTTGTGCAAAAGGTTATGATCTAACATGCTGTTAGTGTATTATGTGGTTTAAACGATGCCACGCCTCTTTGTTCAATCCTGTCCGAATTTCACAGGATTTTTATCACAGAGATAATAAACCTATGTATTAAATTTCACAACTTTAGTTGCAATATGTGCCGAGATAAAGCGTTTTATTTGCATTGACTGAATGGGTGGTGTCACTCCCACATTTTTAAGGATACTAAGGACAAATATTATACATCTTTGTTTAAAATATTGCAACTTTAATATTTATATCAGCCAACAAACACTATGAATCGCAGAAGAATCATATTTTAAAGCCGAGACGATGGTTTCCGATTGCGCGTGAGTTCATTTTCTGATTTCATATTTTGAAGAAGATTGAAAAGGACTCTTTTTAATTGCTTTTTATATTTGGAATTTCATAAATTTTCCACAATTCACCGGACTATTGCAAAAAAAATTATTTCCAAAAATTTCTCAATACTTTCGGTATCTTAGCGTGACTTTTTTGATATTTTTCGAAATTTTCTATTTTTTCTTTTCATATAATTCAAACTTTTTCGATTTTATGCATGTATCGGGTGACTTTTTTTGCTATTTGTTTTTCAGTGTAAGTTTTTTGACACCTCACGCGTGATTCGTAACAAGTGTCAACGCCAAAAATGCTCAGTAGTACTTTGCCATTTTGCTATAAATAGACTACAAACGAACAACGCTTGCAAACGATTGAATTTTGTTATCATCGAGCTCTGTGAGATATGTTTTTCGCAAATTACGTCCATTTTATGGTTGTCATAATCGACCCACCGAACAACTATTCAAGCTATTGCAACCAAATTTCGCACCAGTTTCACTTGATTGGACATTATCTACCAACACGTAAGCGGGTCCGTTGACTCTGGCCGTACTGCTGTATCGGCCAGAGTCAATGAAGATCGCGACATATCAATTCGCTGCCGTTGTCAACAAATGGGCTTGTATTATTCGACCACCTGGAAGATTTTACATAAAGAACTCGGAATTAAATCGTACAAGAAACAGCTGGAGCAAGATCTGAAGCCGGGTGACCTACCACAACGTCGTTTGTTTGGTGAATGGGCCTTAGGAAACTTGGAAGAAGATCCAATTTTATCGAAAAACTTTCTTCAACGACAAAGCTCATTTTGGGCTCAATGATCACGTCAATTAACAGAATTGCCGAATTTGGTCTGACGAGTAGCCAGAGGCAGTTCAAGAGCTGGCAATGCACCCTGAAAAATGCACTGTTTGGTGCGGTTTGTGGTCCGGCGGCATCATTGGACTGTACTTTTTCAAAAATAATGCCAAATGGCAACGCTGCAGTCAATAGAACAAGGTACGATGATTACCGACTTTTGTTAAGCCAAAATGAAAGAACTGGACTTGGTTGATATGTGGTTTCAGCAAGACGGTGGCACAAGCCACATGGCACGCGATATCATGGTCCTATCGAGAGGCGAGTTTGGTGAGCAATTTATCTCACATTTTGGAGCAGTCCATTGGCCGCCAAGATCATGCAATTGGACTCCACTACACGATTTTTTTGTGGGTCTACGTGAAGTGTCACGTGTACAGGTACAAGGCAGCCATAATTACAGCCCTCGAAGTCAACATTACAGTGAGCTACTGGCCAAAATACTGGAAAAAGTATGCGAAAATTGGAGCTTATGGATTAACCACTTAAGGCGTAGCCGCGGGCAACATTTACATGAAATAATCTTTAAACAGTAAATGAAAGAAGTTGATGTATGATGATTCATTCACTATTGGAAATTTTCTGTTCGTTTTTCAATTTTCCAAAACCCAACGCTTAAAAAATCATTATTATGCATCGACGTATAGACATTTTTAAAAATTCCTGACCATTTTTTATTTAATTTTTCTTCGATACTATTCGATAATTTTCAAAAATTGATACATAGGTTATCAAATAGTAAGAAAATAGAACGAGTTCGACTAAAATGAAAAATGTTGATAGTTTTAAAAAAAAATATCGATAAGTACGACTTTTCGATAATGTTCATTCGATGCTATTCGACTTTGATTGACGATTTCAAAATTTTTCGATTGAATGTTATACTTTGCAATTGTGATCAACTATTTCGATGTTTATAGATATTTTTTGACTTTTATCAACCCCTTCGATGTCCTCTGAAACTATTCTAAGCTTTTCATATTTTTTGATATAATTCGATATGTTCCTACTTATTCGTTACTTTTCGACTCTTATCACTTCCTCAATGTTTTTTCTTACCATTCGATACTTTTCGACCTCTTCGATTTTTTCGATGTTTTTCTATACCACACGACCCTTTTTCGATGCTATTCAGCAGTAAAAATTTCCCTCTGATGGAATAAGTCTAAAAGCTTTTATGAAACTTACGATATCTCATCAATTGAAGTTAAAATTTTTTATTCATTTCCTCCAAAAAAGCATAGAAAGTGTTCATTATTTACATACCTGTAACGAAAAAAGTTAGAAAATGAATCAGTAACAATTCTATAAAAACGCAATACATACATTTTTTAAATAGTATAATTTTACATAATTTTACTGCCTTAAAAGATGCCATTATATAAAAGAATTCAATTTTCGCATACGTACTACATTTCATTTACATTTTACTTTTTCAGAAAGTGTTGAAAAAAATTTGATTAAGAAAATAAAAAAAATAAACACGATTTTAATTCATCTCGATCTTAAGCTATAAGCAAACCAACAACATCTCTTTTTCCATATGAATCAAATGAGAAATAGCATCAGCTCGGACCACGAATTCAATAAAATACATCATTGCTCTGCGCCGATATCATTGCGAAATAATTGTCCGTTTTTAGGAAAAATTAGTTCTTCGCAAGAATGATAGAATGAACCAGCTTAGCCTAGGATTAGGAAAAATTCGGAAAGTAACTGAACCACAAAAACTTAGCACTACAAAAAGTACGACGAAACAAAAATTGATAGTAAAATGACTGAAGGTTAATGGCTTGAAACGTTTGAAAATAAAAAAAATAGACGAAAATATGTGTGACAATTATTTAAGTTTTATTCAATGTTTTGGGAAGATAATTAAATTAATTAAATATGTTGCCTTAATTATATAGAAAAATAAAGGGTGTTTAAATTTGCGGTTTAATTAAGAGAGGAACCACGTCTTGCTAGTTCATCAACCCTTTCATTTCCCACAATGTTTCTGTGGCCTGAAACCCATATGAGAGTAATGTCAAATTGGTGTCCTAGCCTGACAAGTTCTTTCCTGCATTCTTCTGCTAGTGGCTTAGCTATTGGAGAGAATTGCTATCATCTTTTTTGAATTAAAACTCACGAAATCTTTTAATCTTTTCAATTAGAAGTTCTTTGATATGGCATGAGGAGAACTTTTGCCTATGAAAATTAATAAAAGATTTTGATTCCATGGCGGAAGTCCAACTAGAAAGCAGTTGATTTAAACTAATTAATCCTGGACTAAGCTAATTTGTTCTGAGCTTATAAATTTTTTTGCAAGGAAAAACTAGTTTATCCTAGGCTAAACTGGCCCATTCTAACGCGCCTTAAAAGAACTAATTTGGCATAGAAGAAATTGGTTTTCAATGAACGATATTCAATCAATATATTTCATTAAAAATTTTCGAGTTTCAGTATAGATTTTATTTGGACTAATCTCAATATGCTGCTGGATATTTTTGATTTCGCATTGTTGCCGAATTTAAGAAACCAAAAATATGAATAATATTTTTGATGAATAGACACAATTTTATAACTTTTGTTTTCGGTTATATTTCTAAACATAGGGAAGCTGAACTTCGTTTGATAATTTAATTTTTTTCGCTAAAATTTTTGAGTGAAAAAAAAAGAAGCAATTTTACTACCTGAAATTTGTTTCCATAGCTCGTCACTATTACCAAAATTATATAATACTTGTACAATGGAAAAATCTTTTTAGAAATAGTTAATAAGCTAGCAATAAAAAGTAAATGGAATAAATTTCTATAGGTTGTACTTTAAAGCCAGCAAAATAAACAAAACATTTCCCCTTGGCAATATTATTTCAGTTATAAGCCGAGAAACAAGTTTTAAAAAAACAATTTTCTCATATTTTTTTTTTAAATAATTTATGATCCTCCTTATGACAGGATTCAATTTGAAGCGTCGCCTCATTTAAAATGTTAATTAATAAGAATTTGACAGCACTGCCGCATCAGCACTTTTGACCAAATGTTTCAATACCCGAAGCATAAAAGGGGCAACGTGCAACCATTCAGTCGTGAAACACGTTTTTACACAATTCTCAAGCTTCATTAAATTGCGTGTTGCGAAACATTGGCCAGCAGCAATTCGTTACAAAATTTAAGCGTGTGATGGCCTAAGCCCATAAAACACCAGATGCCCATCATATTGCTGTGGCCTTGAAGTGTTCACAATTGTTTGCCCACCAGTTGACGTGCGCAAGTTCTTCCAATTGAAATCAGAAGTTTGAAGTTGAATAGTGCTGCCAGAGCACAAAGTGAATTTAAAGAGTGGGTGTGGGTGTGTACATAATTGTGTGTGTGTGTGTCAGTTTGCTATATTCATGATTTGGTTCACTGCATGTTATTCATGTTTCATAAAATATTTGTATTTTCATGTCGGAAGCTTTTCACAGCTAAATTGTTCATACCCCAGTTGCGACGTGGATGAACCTAAGACAAAAAAGGTCGAATGTTTACTATATAATATAACTTTTTTAGACAAAATAGAACGTCATCGTTTTGTATGGTTTGAGTGAACGAACATAATAAGCAGATTCAAAATAACAATATATTCTGGCTTAACATGCTTACCTACAAGCTTACACTGTAAGGCAAGTAGTAGCGTTATTTGTTCTCATTTACTTTTTGAGCATTTTTTAGGTAGCATTTTTATAATGTATTCTCAGTGAATATTGATTTGTCTTCCCAGTTCAAAGTTTTTAAAAGGTTAGGACTCAATATAAAAAGTGTTGTTTGAAACAAAAAAAAAAACTTATTATTAAGCCTCCATAAAATCAGCGAAGTCTAAACCTTTTTGCATAAAAAAATGTTTGAAATAGAGCACTGAGCGCGCTTAAAAACCCAGCCAATGTCTGGGGTCCTGCGAGTTGATTAAATTTTTTTATACAAAACAAACATAAAATATAGCATACTTTTAAGTGATTCTGCATTAAGTAATATAATTCTTTTCTTTTGACCCTATGGCATTTGTACCTTAACGTGAAAAGCTAGAATAAATGCGCTTGCTTCATTTCCATTTCATTTTCAGAGAATTGCTCTTGTGCCTTTCCATCTCTGTTTGTTATAAAAAGTAAACTACGATATCAATGAGGAAAAGCAACCACTCCTGCTTTCCTAGTCAACTATACCATGATTAGTCCTTACAGGCCTACCTACTGGGTATTTATGGGCAAAGAGTTAGTTGTGTATGTTTGCATTTATGTAAGATTGTCCTTAGTATTAGGCTGATATTTAGTTGCGTTCATGTGTGTGCTTTTTTTTTGCCATAGTAAAATACCCCATGTTCCGAAAAAACTGGAGAGCAACCGAGCTTTGTGAAATTTATATTCGCTCACTTTGACACATATGTGCGAAATCGACTGACAAGCGTTGGCACATTTTATCTTGCAATAAACGACCATTAAAATGCTCGTTAATTTCGCATCACATTTAAGCAAGAAGGGCAGGCAAACTTAGAAAGCTATTGTAGTTTTATTTACTTTTATTCCATCACTTAAAGAGCAATAAAATTTCAATTAAACTACGTAGATTAAAAAGTAGTTAAGAGCCAAATATCTTGAGTCTTGAGCGTAAAAACTGCGCTTTTAAATGTAACTTAATTTTGCTAGATAGTCCATAAAGTATGAAAGATTTCGTGTTATTTACACCCAAATCTGTTTTACACGGTTTAGAAATAAAAAATTGTTCTCGTTTTTATACGATTTCCTTCGATTTAGCACAATTAAAAATAGCTATTTGATTGAAAATTTAAAGAAAAATATTTTTATGAAACGTTATCTTTTAGAAATTTAGTTAGGAAGCTCCCATTTCTAATTTGTTCTCATAGCAGCTTACGTATGTATTCTTGTGAGCTTGTACAGCATTGTCAATAGCTCCAGAAAAGATTAGCCTCTTGAATATTCTCTTGGCATTGGGTGTTATTTTCCGTCGGCGCCCATCTTTCCTTTTTCTGATTGGAATATCGCTCGATACACGGTATTTTACGATAAGTTACTTTAAAGCTTTTATGTGACCAACATTTGTCAAATCACATGATAAAAGTTTCCTTTACTAAAAACTTTTTAACAAAAAAATATCATCGAAAAAACTGTTGAAAAAAATAAATGTAATAAGTTCAACCATACACCATTGTCAGTACTGTGACGCCACTTTTGAGTTTGAATAATAAACAAAAGTCCTGTAAACAGAGATTCTCCACTCTCCACTGTTGAATACGTAAGGAATAAATTTGCGATTAAATGACATTGACGTAAAAAATGACGCATTTCCAACAAAATTATGGCGCCGAACAGAAACAAAAACCAAAACAAGAGAGTTATCGACTTTTTATGTAAAAACAAATCAACAATTTCCAACAACAGGACTTAGCCACTGACAGGATAATGAAGCAAAATTCTTGAAGCTGTTTGTTCATACAAATGAGTGATTAAATTAATGCAGAGCACGCCTGACCTCACGTAAGTCGCACACGAGCACCGACACAGATGCACACAGTACTCGTCGCACAAGCACTAAAACGCACTCACCAGCAAAGGATTTCGGGATATTTTGTAGGAGATAAAAATGGCATTAAAATGACAGCATCCATGACTTGATGATATCTATCAGACGTGAGGGATAAATTAAGATAAAAAAAATAACATCTATCTAGTAAATAGGTAATTTGAAAGATAAAAAGTACAATAGAATGTACTGTTATTTACTACTTTTATTTACAGCACATGACAACAAGCCATGGTGTTTCATTTGTTTCATTTACGATGAGTTGTTTGTCATAATTTTCGCTCTTATGCTGGAAACATGTGCAGGGATGTAAGTGCGCTTGTTCTTTATGTACTCATATGCTTTTAACTAGCTAGCATGACATTAATTGACCCAATCTTTTTAATTTCACATAAAATTTTGCGCTCGAACCAGCAAATACATATGTACATTAGGGTGTATATTTTGAAAGATTTGGAATGTATGTTATTTTTCTATTAACTATGTCTTAGTATGAGGTTTATAAATAATTTTCATAAAATTTGAGTTTTCTAGCTGATACTTAAAGCGGCGCGGACAGAGTTTGCGTCCGATTTTTTGAAATCTTACAAAAAACCGACTTCCTAAGGCGTAGAAAAAGTTTGCCGTAGGTCACAAGATATAACGTTTTAGGTATTTTAGTTGTCTAGGGGGTGCCACCTCATTGTTTTCAAACTACATTTTTTATGTGACCGAAAATGCCGACAAAATACACTCGAATGGAGTTTATTTGTTTTTTTTTTATTTGCGGTCCCATAGTCCTATATTAAAGAATCGGATTTGAAAAAACTTCTCTCAAAATTTCAGCTTCCTACATTTAACCTACAAACTTCGCAAACAATTTGTTTTCAAATTCATATGGAAAAAATTAAAAAGCAAAATAACGAATGGCAATTTATTTTTTGGTTTTAGTAAAAAAGGCGTTGCATCCATATGAATTTTAATAGGAAACGAACTGTTTGTCGTAGATATCAGAATGAATTTTTTTTTAATTTTTTCTAAGACATCTAGAGAAGGTGATATCAAGTCCCAAAAATCCTTGGCGCAAATCAAAATCTTCGGGCTTACCGACCCACGTCAATCTTACAACTCTTTTGGCATGGCATCTCTTCTGCTGAAAGATTTTGAAGTTTTATTGAGATAACAAAAAATTAATTGTTAGAACATCCCCGCCTTCCATCCAATATTCAATATAATAAATTCAACATACAATGAGTTTAATTTCCATTGTTTTTTAGATATCGAGCGAGCACACGAATTTATGTGTTTGCTTGCACTCAGAGTTAGGAAAGTAAACTTAACCTAAGCACTGAACTCCACAGCAACTGTCATCATAACAATTCGTATGTATCGACAATAATTAAGACCATCAAACTATTATCAGCAGTAGATCTATGATAGAAAAGTCCAACACAAAAAAGATACATAACTTCGCTTACATATCGTCGGTTTAGAGGTAAAACTCACTAACAACAATATATCTTTGCATACAAGGCAAAATAACATAGGCCTTAGGTAAAAGCATACCGTTGGTTGAGGAATAAGACCGAATAGCATGAATCTTATGCTTATGCGTAAAATTTATGTCGTTTTGCCTTCTAAGCAAAGATGCTGCTAGTGAGTTTCACCTATAAGCTGACCATATGTATTTATTCGGTTTTACAAGAGCTAATGGTGGGACCAAATAAGACAACGAGTCTAGAATTAACAGAGCTCTAATATCTGTTAACTCGCACCTGTCAAAATCATTAAAAATCAGAATATTGATCCGAATATGTTTAGCCAACAGCGCTCAGCTAAACAATTTACAAGTACAGTAGACGTACACTGCAACGAACTAACTAATGCACGGGTCAGTCGGAATATCGAAATATCCGTTGTATCGAAGTGTTTTTTACTGAAAAAATTGGCTTTTATTTACGCATGTACTCGTATAAAAGCCATATTTTGGAAGACCATATTTACTTGCGATCATTTTTACTGACATTCTTTTCTTACCATCTTCAATTATTTTAATTTTGTGACTTAACGGAAGGCGTTTGCGTTGAAGCTGCATAATTTTAAAACAACAATCAATTTTATAATACTGACAAAGTATACAAAAACAGAAAGGACTCTATGTTAGAAAAAATTTTTAGCTTTCGTAATTTAGAGAATGTAAAAACCGCAATTTGAAAAACTGTTCATTAAAAAGGAAATTTGTTACATCGTTATACGATATATTGGACTTCTACTGTATCTGTCAATAAAAATTGATTGCTCATCAGATGCAGACAAGAACCGACTCCCACCCAAACTAAAAATCTGAAGCCTGCTGACAACTCACAGAGTAACAGGAAACAGGGTAGTCCCAAATCAACTTAGAAACGATTGCTGGAGCCCAGTATTCGTCAATCGGGAATACAATGGAAATAATCGAAATCGCTAGCTTATGTGGATGAGTTTTAAAAAGTCTTATGCTCATCACAATGAACATTGCGGGATCAAGAGGATACTTAAAAGGACTTAACTGATGTTGAAGATGTTGGCCATTTTTTAGTGCCATTAAGAATAAAGGCAGCAGGCGAAAATAAAATGGTTTTGTTAGATTTTTGAAAATAAAAATATTGAAGACTTGTTAATTGAACATGGGGGGATTGGAAATGATCTTTTTGGAAATCAAACCTGCTTAAAGAATTAAAAACTTTTTTGTAGCATAGCATGGAAGCCTTAAATTTATTCCCTGTCGCATGATCCCATAGCCACTAGTAAGGGCCCCGCCACCTCTAGGTAATGCAATGTACGACACTTAAATGCACCTTTACTGGTTTCGAGTTATCATTGTTTTACATATTCCAAAAATATTCAATTGTTTTCGGCAATTCGTAATCGAGCAAAAGACCTCATAGCCCATCTAGCCTTTACCTCAAAATTGGCGCCGGTTGGCGCATTCACATGCTGCTTTTAAATCAAAACAAAGGTGGTTAGTAGTTCAGCGGATGGGATCTTGATGCTACATTTTAAGTATAAGATACTTTGCAGCTATTTTCTGAAGAAGTGACAGGCAGAGTTGATAATTCAATCACCAGGTAATCACCCGTATCTTCATATGGAGATACCCTTCCAAAACAGAGCCTCTAGCTTTTAAAAGTTCTGAATTCAGTCCACCGAATCTACGAATCTCTAAGTGTGCGTCACGTGCTTTTTCTTGTGGCCCACGAACTTTCCAATTGCCTCGAGCTGGAATTTTTAATGCAGCCATTTCTTTCCTTCGCAGGATTTTATTTGCATCACATATTCTGATCAGTTAATTCTTTGGTTGGTATTTTTTTTACTTTTTGGTGATTTGTAGCCCAATCTGCCAGCGTATGTGTTTTTCCTGATGATGGGGATATGCACCCAAGCGTCATTAGCAGTGCAACATGCTGCTATATTTCAGAGTTGTTCAGTCCAACGTTTAAGTAATTACAAGTCTTATCACTTTTTTTTAGAAGGGCGCAGCTAAGAAGAGCGTTTTCAAAAAATGGCGAACTCTAAAAATGTCAGTTTCGACATTTGTGCACAGGACTAAATTTCTCTTATGTTTAATATTTGAATGATTTTTTGGAACACTCTGCATATATCGCTCCATTGTTTACTTATAATGTGTGCATGAGTTAAATGTTTGCACTTCCTTGACCCTTCCATATTGCTTTGTTTGTCGATTCGACTTAATTCTACTCAATTTTCTGCTTGAATTCATTAAGTGCTCTCTTGTATTTTACTCGTTCTGTGTATCGAACTCTCAGCCGGCCCTTAGCTCTTAAGTGTGGACTTGACTGGTTACTTCGGAATCATCGCAATTCAGAGTAAGTATGTGAACACCCACAATAAGTGTGGGTTTTGTTTTTGTATTTTAACTTCTTTACACAATGAACTAACGTCAGCATTAGGAAATTGGTTCTTTAAACCATCGTACTTAATTGTTGCCGGCACTTCTCCTCCTCCCCGAATTCTTCTGCTGTTTAAAGTCCAAAACATACCATGTTACCAAAGCAGAGTGTGTTGCTCAATTGAAACTTTATTTTTGGTCATTATGGTGCCACAGATATGCTTCGTTGATTTTCATTTTGGGTTTGTTGTGTGGTCATTAAATTTGTGTGCGCAATTTTATAGTTCTGCCAATAAAGCAAAACAAAGCGAAATGAATTACTTTATCTACTAAAAGGACCCTTGTCTACTTAGAAAGTTGGAGACTTAAGTTTCGGTTTCAGTCTCAAGGTCAGTCGAACAATAAAAACCGCATTCATTAAAACACTGCGTAGTAGATAAATAAAGTACTTTAATTCTACAGTACAAAGTCATTTGCAGAATGAAAATAAATCACTTAAAAAGCCCGCGAGATTAAATCGTCATTTAGATTTACAGAAGATGTTTAAAAATCTGCATATTGCTTTATTTTCTATCATCCTTTATTCCGTAAAATTGCGAATTTTTCAATAAAAATTATAAGTTCGTATTTGTCAGATAAGACGTTTCCTAACAAAAAAAAATCTAATTTTTATATAATAGAGAACATTGTGAGTTCGCAAATGTAGCTGAAATCCAAAGCAGGATAGGTGCACGAGTACTACAGAATGAAGGATGTATCATCAAGGGATATACCTCTAATATAATATAGCGGAAAGCCATGCGCCTATAATTTAACAATATTTAAGCTGCGCTTCCAAAGGCTGAGATTAACATATAATATGGAAGTTCGGAAATCGGTGGAAACGTATTAATGAATTCCGGGAAACACTGGCCATACTGCAGCCTTCCAGGGAAAGCCCTATAAAATTTCATCCAGTGCTCATCAGTTTTGCCAAATCATGAACGGACCTGAACGATTCTTGGACGGAAAGAAGCTGACTAGCCTCATTAGTCTCTTTTATGGAAAGCCCTATAAGAACTTATACAACCCTGATCAGCTTAGCCAAATGAAGAACCAATCAGGCTAGTCAGATCAAATAAAGGTATGGTTGAACCTTTTTCGCATAAAGAGGTAGACCCTGTAAAAATCTATAAGGCCCTGATCATCTTAACCAGATCTGATTTTTTGATAAAACTAGAGTCAGGTATTATGGTTTATGTATTTTTCTCATACCTGCGTCAAGTAGCATATTAGCCTGATAAACTCCTCCAAGGAACTCTATTTAATTTAAAAAAAAATCTATGTCGTATCCACTGGGGATTGAACCTAGGCATTCCTTCTATCTCAATTGTAACATATGCAGTTTAACGTTAAAAGTTAATCAGCCAACCTATTGTTATTTTTTAGCTATCTAAAAGTATATTATATGAATTATCAATTGGCTACTATATAAAATTAAAATTTAGTTTTTCATTTTGATAGAAGTTAATTAGGTTTAAGTAATTCGGAAAAATAATGAGTAGCTCGAATTCCCCGACGGACTACATCTGTCCTACACAAAGCTTTGAGAAAAACTGTCAGATGCAGTTTCCGGAGCGAGTTTAGTGGGAAGGAGGCACTCACAACTTAAATATCGAAACCACAATTTTCACCGATGGGTCTAAGATGGACCGTGGAGAAGATGCAGAAGTCTACTCAAGAGATCCATAAATTTTTAAATCTTTTCATTTACCTGATTTAGCTAGCGTTTTTCTGGCTGTAGTTATGGCCATTCTTGTAGCCTGCAGATTAGTGCGCTGTATTAATTCAGAGAAGAAGGCAACAATTCTCTCCGATAGCGAAGCCCTAATCAAAGCTTTGAGCTCAGCCCATATAAAATCGAAGCTAGTAGAACACTAGGGGAAAGATATTGTCAAACTAGGACATCAATTTGTCATTTCTTACAAACATTGAGGGAAATGAAAGGGCTGAGTAACTAGCAAAGCGTGGTTCCTTTCTTAATGAAACCGCACTGGAACGTGTTTTCACTCTACTCGGTTTAGTTAAGAAAAGCATTTTCTTGCATTTTCCATCTGTAGCTGGAAACCACAGGAAGTCTTTACAGACCTGTAAAACAGCTGGATCGATCTGGCCCTCTTATAATAAACTGAGAAACACCTGCTTGCTGCCAAGGAGCCGGTTTTACATCGCAAGAATCATCATCATACAGCTGTCCAGCTTAAGCAAGAATTAGGCTATAATGTCTTGGTAAACCTTTCTTCAATGACCTCAGTGAATTTGCTGAAGTTGAAATCGGATCTCTGCTCCATGCTACTTATGGCTGTAAGCCTGTTTGCTAAGCCACCACTCTAACGTAAGCTAGCTCAGTTGGTTAAGGTAAGCATCTAAGGTGGGCATGGCGCAGGCCGTTCGAGAATCAATTCTGATCGGTGATAGATATAAAAATTTAGTTCTCTTTTGAAGTTTTAGAAACACAACACAAGTAACTTACAAATAAATTCCATGTACCAAGCAGTAAATATAGAAAATATAGAAAAAAACGGTCGTCGGTATATTCGACAAGTTTTCAGTACATTCGGTACATTTCTCACATTTTTAGTGCATTTGCCAATTTTCAGCACATTTTTGGTACATTTGGACAATTTATAATAATTTTTTTTTTTAAATCTTCAATTATAATCGCTATATGTTGATTTATAATAAACACTTTGTTTATTTAGTCGAAATAAGTAAATTTTGAACCATTTTGCTATTGCGTTTTTGAGATGGCATAAGAGGGAACCTTTTGATTTATTTTAGAAATATTTCTACATTTTGGTAAGCTTGGGTGTTCAAGAAATGTGCATTCGGCCTCTAAAAAATGCATTCAAAGTCTCGATTCAGTACATTTTTACAAAACCCAAATGCTGTCACTGTTTCAGACACACTGATCAGTGTCATATCATGTTTCTCTGATCTGATTAGCATGGCTTCATGTGTTACCAAACCGTGATATTAAACTTATCACTGATAAATCTGAAGAAACTGGTTCACTTTAAGACCAGAGAAGCAGAATTTGCCATCGTAGTGGTCGTTCAAGTGAAAATATAGCAGATGTTAGCACAAGTGTTGCTGAAGAGCCAAAAACATCCATATGTCGTCGTTGACACCAATTAAACCTCAAGCCAACAACTTTGTTCAATATTTCACACAAATATCTTCACGCAAGGACTTACAAAATACAGTTAACACAAGAATTAAAGCCAACTGATCACGCATGACGTCGGCAATTCGTTAACTAGGCTAGAAACAAGAAGGAAACAAGAAATTTCCCAAAGAAATTATCTGCACCGATGACGCCCATTTTGAAATTGGTGGCTTTTTTAACAATCAAAACTGTCGCATTTCAGCTGAAAAAAATCCTTGAGATATATTTGAAAAGCCAATGAAACCAAAAAAGTTACTGCATGGTGGAAAATATTCACGTGCAGATTATGTGATTTCAACAGGATGCTGAAATATGCTAAACAGCAACGGAATCAATTGATCTTTTAAAAGAGAAGTTTAATAACCGAATAATTTCTCGAAGAACAGACGTGAATTGGCCACTAAGATAATGCCATTTAACACCATTGGATTTCTACTTAAGAAGTTTTTTGAAGAGTAAAGTTTATGCAGATATTCCTCAAACTGTTCTACTCAAAGACTACATCATCGTGCAAATATCACTAATTGAATCATCACTATACGAAAAGGTTATTAAAAATTTTGGTAAAAGATTGCCGGCTTTCCGCGCTAGCATAGGAGACCACTTTAACTCCATTTTTTTATCATTAACCAGAACCAATTTACTTTAATGGCCAATAAAAATAAATAAAGATTTCACACAATTTATGTCTTTTATTTAAAATTTGAAAAGATATGTCAAGTTTGAACACCCTTTATAAAAAACGATTCTTCAAGTTTTCATCGTAAAGATTCCTGTACCCATAAGTAAAACCCACGGTCAACGAATGAGTAAAATCTTTTTTTATTTTCTGATGCAATAAGTTTCATGCACTTTGGGATATTTTATAAATAAAATTCCTTCTGAAATTTAAAAAAAAAAATCCTTTGGGAATATCTTCGGAATATCGTTCTTCCAATCCTTTAGGTATTAGTCTTTTGCAAGAGATGGCGCTTATAGCAAATATGATATTTTATTTTAGCCATCAACCATTTAGGCACTTCCTTTCTATTCATTTGAGCTTTTACTTATCCTTTGCAAAATGGCGACAGCGTAATGAAATAAATAAATTGCAATTGATTTTGGTCATATAATAAGTTCCTAGTAAATGCATTTAATCGTGAATATTGCACGAATCCGCCTGTGGATTAATTAAAGCAACGGAGACAATTGAATGCTACAACAACTCACCCATCTTCAAAGAAATTTCGATGAGCTGTGCCGCGTAACGTGGTGATATCCACTATAAATACTATGGCGAACACTTATTTCCAAATATCACTTTCACTACACTCACTTATTTCACTTATTAAATTAATTACATACTACACTTTTTATTTAACACATTATTTTCTTATTAATCAAGAAACCGCCGCGCCGGTAGTCCGTATTTATTGCAACTGACAGATAGGAAACGAAGTAAGTGGGTTGCCATCGTTTTGAAAGTACATTTTTCATTCATACAAAATTTTTGAGTGTAAACCCATGCAATGCACGGCGTTGAATAAATTTTGATGCAACTAAATTTCTACATTTTTATTGTTTTCATTTATTAGCGCATATAGACATCAAAACTTGGCACGAACGGAGATTAAAATACAAATTCATATAGGGTACCGGACATAGTTTTGATTTATATACATTATTTATTCAAAGAGAGACCAGAGACCAGGTTTTGAGGAAATGTACTGAATCGAGACATGGATGAGTGCATGTACTTTTTAGTCCTGAACACTTACTGATTACACAAAAATAAGCTAACATATACTAAGAAAACATGAAGGTCATTAGATTTTTTTTACGCATATTTCAGCATCGTTTATCTACTAAAAAAAAATTACAAAAAATAATAGATTACTTGAGCATATTTCATCAAAAGTATTTCACATATTATGTAAACCAGTGAATATTCCTCCATTGCACCGAAAGTACTAAAAACTTTTCGAATGTACTGACGCGTATTTTTGGCAATGCAAATACACTGAAAAAATTAAAAATGTACATTTAAATGCCGTCCTTAAGTCTCGTAGTTAAATTTCTGTCACTTTTGACCCTACGAAGCTTTACGTATTTTTTTCTTCACCAAGTTCTACGATGAATCAGAGTTTCTATGTGATTAATTTGAAGTCTGTCAGATAATACCAATTTCAGGTGTGTCAGATTGTTGGATGAAAAATTCGTGGCTTGGTTGACGGTATAAAAAAAGAGAGAAACTATGAAGCATAGACACGGACCCCCCTACCCTTAAAGAAGGCCATATTATATGGTGACACACCAATTGTAATGATAATGCAATGTACGATGTTTTATTTTAAGCCTAGCCAAAAGCATTTTTATTCTTCCTTTTTTTAAAAACAATGGCAACCCACAAACAAAAAGTGATTCGCTTAGGCCACTTCACATGATACATCATGTTGTACGACATGATTTGACAGCTCACGTTGCATGGATTTCAAAATTTTTGGTACAACCGTACAACTTATGTGAATGCTGGTACATGCAGTACTCTTCCGTGATGTGCGCTGCGAACAATAAATTTTGGCAAGATCTTGAACAGGTTTACTTAAGGAGCACCTACCCGAATTTGTTTCTTGGAGCTGATCGTGCTCCCGCGGAAGATAAAAGATATATTACTTAGCTAAAATTTGCTCTACAAAAGTTTCGAGTCCTTGATAAGTTTTCTAAATTTATGACAAATTTTCTTTTAAGAATAAAAACGTTATTTTTATGAAAAAATTATTACTGTGAAATTCCCCATTATGGACAACTCCAGAGCCAAACATACAAAATATCTTGTGTCAACAAACAGGTAGTCCCGGCGCCTTGGACAACACGTTACTGTTGACAACTATACATTTGACGTGTTGAAGGATTTTGTCTGTCTTGGATCAAGCATCAACAATATTAATCTGGAGATCCAGCGAAGACTAACTCTTGCCAACAGGTTTTACTTTGGGCTCAGTAGGCAATTGAAAAGTAGAGTCCTGTTGTATGGCGCTGAAGCATGGACGATGACGAACAACGATGAGAAGATATTGGTAGCTTTCAAGAGAAAAATTCTTCGTGAGCGACTCATATCGTATACGATGGAACCATGAGCTGTATGAGCTATACGCTGACATTGATTAAGTAAAGCGCATAAAAATACAGCGACTACGCTGGCTAGGTCATGTCGAACGAATGAACACCAACGCTCCAGCCAAGAAGGTACTCTATTCGGAATCTACTGCTCGCAGAAATGAACATCCTAATCTCCGTTAGACCAAGTTGATGACAACCTGAACGCACTTGGTGTTTCTAACTGCCATCATTTTGGAGGTGGCCAAGACCGATCGTCGGTTGTAGCGCCAACTAAGTAAGCAAGTAAGCATACGTTTCGTTTCATTCTCAGTACAATTTCAAACCTTATTTTACGCTTGTTAGTATTCTTAACTTATGAGACCCATATGAAAAGTTTCAAAGCCAGTGCTTACTAGGTTTTGGATCCACAGTAGATCAAAAACGACAAAGTCAAGCTTCGTACTGCGCAGTTCGCTCTAAAAATTTGTATATTCTTGACAAAGCAATTTCCCTTCATCTGCAAACCACCAAGACTACCACCAAGGAGCAGCAATAAAATGTTTAACAAAATCTGATTTCGTTTTTTTTCTAAAACTATTATTATTCTTGTTTTCGTCGGAATGATTCTTGTTTTGTACTCGTAACTAAATAAAAATAGTCACTATATAATTTTTTTTCCATGCTTTAACAACAAATGTTTCGTGGATCATGACTGTCTTTGTTCTTCTTATGCCAAACTGAACTTTGAGAAAAATTGACTATCCATTGATTTTCAAAAAAAATCCTATCCTGAAATAGTTTTTGTAACTATTAATATAAACTATTCATTTTCCAAAGACTTCAGATGCGAGTAGTTAAAAAATATTTTTAAAAATTCAAAAATACATCACAAGACTATCAACGATATTTTTGGATTTAAGCAGTGTTGCCTCAGAGCCACCGCTTTATTTAAAAAAAATGATTTGATAAAATTTCAAAAATGATTGATGCAATTAAAAAAAAACCCCTTATTTCGCTAATTTAACAACTAATTATTTAAACACTTCCCTACGTACTTTATGAAATTATATGAATGAACTTTTAAGCTCTTGTAAACAAAATGTATTACAACAAAAAAGGTTCCTGTTTTGCGTTAACATTTTAAATACTTAATGCTTTAAAACAACAAAAACTTTTCGCAAATGTAATGATGTGAAATGTTCCTTGGAGGTTTCATTTTGGTTATTGCGTTAATTTGCTTGAGATTACAAAATTGTTTTTAGGATTTAAAGCAGTGCTGCTCAACCTGCGGCCCGCCGGCATATTTTATGCAAGAAATTTTCTATAAATATTTTACAAATTTAATGATAATCGAAAAGCAATAAGGTATTTAGTAAAAAAATCGGACTTTATTTTTATAATTTTTTTTTTTAAATTTACTGAATTAATAATTCTCATGATTTTATGAAAATCAAGTGGCTAACAATTTTTTGTCTGTGGCAATGTTTAATTTTTGAATTTTATTTTTTTTTTTCATAATATTTTTCAACTGCCGCGCTTATTGTTGGTTTATTTGTATGTGGCTTACTATCAATTTTATGACTTCGAACTAATGTATGCAGAATTTTGGGTTGGACAGGCCTGATTTAGATAAATAAATAAAGGTTAAGAAAAAGTAAATTTGTCAATGAGTTAACCGTAGTTTTTGCAAGTTTGTCATTGTTTACAGTGCTATTTGATGATCCTTTTGTTTTTTCTTTAACTTGTCATTTGCCGTTTAGAGGCCTTTTGCAAGTCATATCAGAATTTATTGATCCTTTGGTAGGATACCAACCCATTAAGCGAGTTGTTTTGTTATTGTTGTAAGTTTCTATAAATTTTTCCTGAGTATCTGTTCAAGATTTGCGAATGTTTTATAAAGATGATTTAAGTTTTTCAACATTTTTGGTACAAAGAGATAATTAATTACTGGAAATTTACAATGCTAATAATAAATAAAACTCTTGTAATACAAATATATGAATAATACAGCTATATGCTACGAAAAGTTTTTTATTTTAAAATTATTTAATGTCAGGAATAAGTTTGCTTGTATTTTAATGTATAAATTTTGATAAGCCGACTTATTTTTAACTTATCTGCTGACTATTTAATGCGCTCTACCTTTCTTTGTAAAATTCAGCGAAGATCATACAATGGATTAACCGAAACCGATTACATTATACATGGTTCTTGTTCTGGTACGAGAAGTTTTCGATCTGTATCGTTATCGTATCGTTCTCTTGTCGTTATCGCCGATATTTTTAGGGTAATCCCGCTTACATTTATCGCCGAGAACGAGATATCGGCAAAACCTTTTTCGTTCTCACCCTCGGTCATACGAGAAATAATTCTTTTAATATCGTCTCACTTTACGTAGGGCACTCTGTGAGGCATCAGCTACACTTATACTCAGAACCTGTTAAGCAGAATATCAGAGTTCAGGAAGCAACTTTTAATATCATTAATATACAAATTAAAAAACAGTGATCTTAGGATGCTGCCTTGCGGGACATCCGAAGAGGCAAGAAGTCTGTAGAACTGTAGATTATTTATCAATACTATACACGGTCTGAAAGTTATATCTGATTTTATCTACTCTAAAAATGGGACATGTAAGCTCAAAGTTTAAAAATAGAGGCGACCTGTTACAAAGCCATGATGCTCAGGACAGATATAATAAATACATATGAAGGATTTCGTGTCAAATATCGAACATTCTCTTTGAAAAAATTTGAGAAATTTATTAGTTAAAAATCACGGCGAAATTTCCTGACATTTGCCAAGTTGATTTTAGAAACAGGGGTACTTCAATGTAACAATCCACTGAAAATCATACATAATGGGTAAGATAATGTCTGCGTTCATTTTACAAAGGATGGAACGTAAACCGTTTAAGTCTGCTTTCACGGCATAAGTCATCTCTAACGTGGCATTAAAAAATTCACTTTCTGACAGAGTCATGGCAGCAAAATCCATAGAGGAACTGTTCGTATTGTTATTCACGTAGTGTATGAGTACATTCAAATGTAAGTACATAATGAAACAGCATTTAAGAAAAGAAGCTTGCACGCATAAAAATCGTGTTCGTGCGATGAAAAGTCTTGAGGGAATTTAAATAAATTAGGAATTAATCTCGACGCGTTGTAAAATTTATATGATGAAGACAATGTGCAGAAATTGAGATTTGTGTAAATTATTGTGTGGAGAAAAAAAGCTACAGATTCTACTACGAGTACAATATAATTTAAGACAGAAATAAGATTACAATCCAAAGTGACGAACACACAGGATGATTTTAATTTAAATATACATATTACCCTTTCAAATGACAAGCAAGCTCAGAAAATCATTGTTGGTGTTATTACAGAACACTGTTTTATAGGCAAGCATGCCACAAGACTAGAACTTACTGACATAACAGATCTTTATTGAAGCTGTAGGGATCCTGACGTTGAAGAGTCTGCCTTTCATCAGCTTTACAATTGCCCAGCATTGGCCAATCGGAGTTTTATGGTATTAGAATGCCACTTCTTCGACTCTATTGAAGATATCTTGAAATTAATAAAGATTTAGAAATGATTTTGTATAGGTTGACACCAAAATTATTAACGTGGTTTACAATGGGCCCGACTGTAGCTTAAGATAAGATGACAGCTGCCATTTCCCTCACTAACCTTTCACACAACACATGTCAGTAAAAGGGCTTAAGCAAAATTAAAGAAACCTATGAAGGTTTCCCAACAATAAATGTTGATTTGTTTGCTTTTTTGATTAATCTTCTTAATACCTTTGGAATGGCAACTTTTTAGATGGCAATGAAATGGTAGCTATGTTGTGTTTAAATTGGAAGTGTATTTAAAAATTTTGAATAAAAAACGTAAATTGTGTAAAACCTTTTATTATTTTAAAGTGATCTCAATCTTTTACTAAAATTTTGAATATCTTTTTCACATAATGACGGTGATGAAATCTGCTTCTCTGAACTTCAACTGAACCAGTTTCTCCAAATTTATCAATGATAAGTTCAATATGACGGTTTGTTGGAGCATTTACTCTACCGTATTTTGAGCGTAATTTTCCCTCAACTTCTAAATAACTTTCATTTAATTTAAATTAAGTTTTAATAATGAAAACACATTTTAACCAGAATATACTTATTTTCTTTATATTTGGAAAATCATCGGTGTTATCTAGTACCTGTAAAAAATATGCTGGCAAATTTAAAAACAAAGCTCAAATTTGAACACCCTTTATAATGTTTATATGTATTCAAATGATATTATTCATAGCATTAATCCTTTTGTTTTTGTGTTACTTGGAACTTAATTAGTAAAACGGCTAAAATACTCATTTCCATTATTTGTTTCAATTTAATTTCTTTTGAACACTTCGTGGAGCACTCTAAATACGCAAATATTGTAAATAAAATACTCAGACAAGAGGAATAAAAACGTATTCATTACATACATATATGCATAATTTATGAATATAACAGTAATAAAATAAATAACTTGAAGAAATCCTGAGGCTTTAAGAACATTTGTGCTCTAGGGTGTTTGTTTTTGATTTTTTTTTAATCATAAATTCATTAAAACAAAAGCTTAAGGTCATATTCAAATGTAGTTTTGCTTAGAATGAAAATTTGCCGAGTTTCCAAGTACATATATGAGAAATGCTTAAGGAAATTATAAAACAAAATTCTGGCACACCCTCAGCTATTTGGCTTTTTGACATCTGTGCACGAGAGTTGAATACGTCGCTCACTCACTTTCATTGTATTTTATCGTTTGTCATCTTTATTACACTGTTTCTATTTAGGTACTATCATTTAGGCAGTTTGTCTGTTTATTTATGTTTTGTCATTTCAGCAAAATTGTGTTTCAAAATTGGTTGTTTCATTTGGTTAATTTGTTTGTTTTTGAGTCTGTTTTTTCTAAAATTTCACAAGAAATTGATTGGTTCGCAATGAAGAGCAAAGACAATATCTGCATCAAGTGCATTTATTGCGAATAGCTTGAATACCTTGGGAACAATTTATCTCACGCTTTTGATCCTCTAAAGTTCTTTGAAACTTCAATATTTTTTGAATTATATTATTCCCTTAAGAGTTTTTGCACTATTTTATCTTAGTTATTTGTATGATCTCTTCACTCCAATCGCATCAGAGATGCTAATTGGAGTAAATTGGTTCAGGTTCTCCACTATCTGACTAAATAATTAAAAATCTTAGGCTTCAGGCCACTTACCGATACTCTGAACCAGCAACAGCTTGATGCAATATTTTCTTGTTTTTTAAAAACTAACTAACTCACGTATTTTGTATTTAATTCACTTTGACTTAATCACTTAATTCAGTTCACTGTAAAGAGTTTCCGAAAACACTTGAAATTTTCTAAATAATTTACATTTTTAAAGTTAAAATTGAAATGAAATACCGAACAATTTAATATTAGCAGCGACACTCCGATTAGATTTAATTCACCTTTGAAAATAGACGAAAATAACAGCTGTTAGTTGTTTATTATTGAACTAACTGTTAATTTTATTCACAATAGCGCTTTTAAGTGTGTTGCCAGATTGAAAACTTAAGTGGTGGAAAAAGGGATAAGCACGCACTTTATGAGTTGTTGATATTCTAAATACTTATCTACTATTATTAACCGAGCTAAATCTGTATGTATATTAGGGTGATTCAATTTTTTTTTTGTTTTGCTCCAAATAATATTATAATATAAATATAAAAACATAAATCAATAGTAATAGGTACACGAAAGAAGAATAGTGCTGGCTCATCGAACTTTTTAGTTTTCCATACGATTTTCATGGGAAGAAATGGTTTACTAGATATCTGGTTATTTATTTTGAAGGTAATATTTCGTGAGCTTATGTTTCAGAACTCAGGGATATTTTGAAGGATAAAAAAACAAATTTTTTTTTGGTTTTTTTTTTGTTTTTTTGGAAAAAAATTTATGTTCTTTCTGATAGTTTTAGTTCCGTCCGTGTGAGATTTTTTTTACGAGATATACTCGAAACTGTCTAATAAAGCATACTTTCCCATATAAATCGTATGGAAAATTAAAAAGCTCGAAGAGCCACCAGTAAATATTAATATTATGAGCTCAAATTGCACCAGAATTCTTCTTTCATGTACCTGCTGCTATCACCCTAATGTATGTATGTATATATATTGGGTCTTTCTTTAAATAGCTGCACACTTTGCTTTTTTTTTGACTTTTTTGAACATTTTTTGAAATGAAAAATCTCAAAAAATATGGGAAATAGAATAAAAAACACTGGACCTTTTTTGCTTAAAATGCTTTAATTTTGTAAAAATTTCTGCTTTCTGTTGATGTTTCTATTTGATATTCTTCAATCAATGCTTAGGCGCCTGCTACACGTTCAATATATATTAAGCGCTATCCAGTATCGCTATATTTTTTGAACGTTTAACATGCTATATTGATGGCCATATCGCAAAATATCTATATATTTTGAAATCCATCAATATGGATCGCGATCCGAAATAATAATAAATATTGAACGTGAAATTCCCGCCATAACTTTGGAAAATGTGAATTTCTTATGAGGTTTAAGTGTGTTTTTTATAAAAAGCTATTTCTGGACCACCACTGGGCTAGATTGTAACTGTTGAGTGTGTCACCGCCCTAAGTTTTGAGACTTATTACGGCTTTTCTCGCAACTTTTGTAAACTTATTTAATAATATTTGGTATGTGGATGCAGAATAGAATTTATTGAATCAAAGAAGGCGGAATTTGAAAAGTAGACGTAACATTTTCCTATTCACTCTCTTTTAACTTTTTCAACATATTTCAAACTTTTTCAACACAACTTCTATTTTCATTAGAGGTTTTTCTGAATCGTTCCCTGTGTTAGTTGAGCAAAAACCGCAAGCAGTTAGGCGAATGATTATATAAATGCAAATCATTATAAATTGTTGCGCGGTGTTGAAAGTCTTGAATTTTGTTTTTTTACTGATTAATGTTTTTTGTCCGTTGAACCATCTTAAAAGTATATCCATGTCGTTACTTACACAAACAATTAAAAATGGAGCAAAAAAATTGTTATTTAGAAAGAAAGAAAGTGTCATTAACATATTCTGATATATGTATATATATTTTTTCATTGAAAAATTTAATAAGCTACAAGTTAACACATTTATCAAAAAATAGGATGCGACCCAATAAAGAATCTACTGGAACGCCTTAGTTAATATGTTCCCCACATGTAAAACAATTTTTGGTTTATACTTAAAATCACTGAAATTACTAGAAAAAGGCTTAAAAACTGACATAGTTTTCGTTCTGAAACCACAAGCCTTAATTAGGACCAAAATTGATTCAAAATGTAGAAAGTGGGCTGATTGACAACATGTTCCACGTCGAAGGCGATCTGGCTATATAATGACATTAGACAAGCAAACCCTTATAACATTTGTTGCTGCCATCGGAATCCTTTGAAGAAGCTTTAAAGATCTTGACGTCGAAGAGTCTGAATTTGTGAGTGCCCAGTGCTGGCAAAACGGCATTTCAAGGTGTTCGAATCTTGATTTTCTGACTAATCTTATCTATTATAAAACTTGTATGGGAGATGAACATAGTAGTAGCCGATGATGCATGTTCTCCGACCGAATACTTGATAATCCTTGACCCAAATTTCAATGTGTAATACAATTTTGAAATTATTACTTGAAGTATTATATGATCGCAATTTTGGTCAGCCTGGGTTCAATGATTCAGAGATACCAAAAAATAAATTCAGAAAATACACCCTAATCTACATGCATACATACGAATACAGTTTCTCATACTCATGGTGTGTAAAAGGAAACAACAAAATATTTACTCCTTCGAAGTAATCAATGACAAACACTTGACATTACAACGCCATAGATAAAAATGACACAACATGAAATCAAAGCACGTAAACTACGTAGCTTGTAAAGGTAGGAGTAGAATAAGGCCAGAAGAAAAGAAAGAACGAAAGAACCACAAAGCTTGTTAGGAATAGTAAACAGAGGCTATTTGTTTGTTCATTTGCTAAAGATTAAGAAATCCAAAAGGGTACACACAATTGGTAAAAGCCGAATACCTAAAGATAAAAATAAATAGACCTACTATTTGGGAATACCTCAAAAGTACTTTAGTGACATTTATTTAGTTTTCACTTTAAGTTGTTTAGTAAAATGGTAATAGATTTAAGTATGGAGTTGCCAAAGTGGAGTCTAACATTCAAAATAGGGCTTTTATTAAAAAAATATTATTGAACACTCAAAAACATTACAAATGGAGGGAAAAGTACTATGATCTTTATGATGAAAATCTAAAAAAAAATTACTATATTGTTTCATAATCTGCTTTAATTTCAAGGGAATATTAAAAAAAATTCTCTGCCAGATTTGTGAAAATTCCCGAAATATATAACAAAAAAATGTTCTACAACATATCGTTTTCATGAAGGTAGTGCAGGGATTGGCTCCACGGATTGGCTCCAACGTGATCTGGTAGAAAAGAAGAACCCAAAACACTTACCCCGACAGTGTTGTGCAGACTATTCACAAGTTGATGCATATGATAAATCGTGCGATAGCCTTAATCTGCATAGACGCAAAAACAAAATACAGAAATGAATCATAAGAAGCTTTATTAATATCGCAATATATAAAAAACATGTTTAGCTGATATAAATAACATGTAGAAAAGATCTTTTAAGGCACGGGAAATGCAACAAAATACATATAAATCAGCTGTTTGAATAAAGTAAAATAATCAATTATAAACAATATATGAATTGAAAAATTAAAATACAATGATTTTGGCATTTTATTAATATCATTATAAGTACCCGCGATAATTATATATTCAGAAAAATTTTATAGGAAAAATTTATAAAGAAAAATTATGGCATGAAATGGTCAAGCACGTTGTGAGGCGACACAGCCTCAGCGCCAGAAATGGAAGAGCATTGCTTCAATATAAACTGGAACTTAAAAATATATGAGAGACCTTGGATGTTAAACTTTTACCACGTGTGTGCTCAGAGGAATGCTTTGATCACCATTACGGATTCTACCCGGCTCAAAATAGTTAGTACACAACAGAGCCACTATGTTATCACATAGATCGCCCCACATAGACTCAATGATGATATCCTTGATAAAACTCAAGTTCAAATAATCACCAGCACAAGCCCTCAAAGCTCATTCGGATTTAAATATCAAAACCAAAAGTTATAATTTTGCCGGCAATACCATACTCCATTTTATACCATGGATAAGAAAACCTGCACATAAATTTGGTCATGCACCCAAGGGTGATTGCACATGTATTAATGTATCACTTTTAACAGCTGCTCAGCATCAGAAATCGATAAAATGTTAGAATAATAGGCAGCTCCAACTCCAGTAAATGAGAAAGACCAGTCACCGACCAAATTCTTTATAGGATAATCCCTGAGATGCTACCATGAACGAAGGCAGACGTCATACCGAGAGCAAAGGCTGAGTGGACCGGTAAAATGGTCGCCAATATTCATTGAGATTTACAAACTTAGCACCAAGTGATTACTATCTGTTCCTGTCTATGGTGAACGATTTTGCAGGTGAAAAATTCGATTCAAGAATTTCAAGTTTTTTGATCATAAGGACCAGGGTTTCTATGAGAGAGATATAATGAAATTACTTTCAAAATGGCTGAAAGTTATGGAACAAAATGGCGCATATTTCACTTAGATCGGATCATTTAACATATTCTTAATAAGCCCATCAATTTCATACAAAAAAATGGATTACTTTTTACTACACCTGACAATATTACAAATTTTGTTTGATAATAAAAATAACCTTTTTTTATTTTTATTTGGTAGAACATTTCAGATTTTCTTCGCTTCGCCTGAAATAATATGATCCTGACCTATACTTCTAAAGACTTTTTCCGTCACATTGAATGGATCCATCCATTTAATGCACTAATGAGATATATATAGTTTTATAAATACGACTGGTAATCATTAAAGACAAATCCAGATATATACTACTCAGAAATACAGCAATATTTTTCCATTATCTGCGACTAAATGCTACCATTAATATCGACGCAGTTAAGAGTTTTAGTTTACGTTGTGGGACGGTGTATGGAGAAGTTCATTTATGCTGCGGCGATAAATACTGCAAATACCGTATATTCCACCAAACACTGAAAATGCAAGGCACGTGAATCAAGTTCCCCAAAGGCGTTTCAAATCGCATATAAGTCGGAACAGCTTCGAGGAAACCACTAAAAAACATTGCTCAGGAAAATTTTTATAAAGAAGTTTAGTACTGATACGTCGCCAAAAATAAAGAATTCGTTCAAAACTTCAAAAAGGTAGAGCTTTTACTTATGCCGCAAACTTTTCGAAAACGTGATTTAAGACTTCAGTTATTTTTGCTTGCCCAAAAATGTAACTATTATTAAAGTAGTGACCTGAATATAGGGATAAAATCATGCAAGGAAGTTAAGCAAAAAATACCAATTTTTCAGCTCATCTGTTTACAATCACCCTTAACGCCTAGGTCAATCACCTAACCTCCACAACAGCACTGATGGTTAAATTTAAATTCCAACTCTGAATAGAGGTGGAATCATTTTTTTTCTACAAAATAGAACACTTGCTGCCTTTAAGAGTTATGCTGTAAGAACAAATTAATCTCCAACAATCTTTCATTAGTGTTTGCTTTGTATCCCAAAGCTTCTACACTATCAATGCCAATTAAATTATTTCAGAAAGTATTGATTTCATTCTCTCGTTCAGAATTTCTTAAAATTAACCATACATAAGATTTTCAACGAAAATCTTAAAACAAATCCCATTTAATCCCATAAATTTTATGAGCCACCGATACCAAGAAAAAAACATCACTTTTTATTTTAGTTTTATTTAAAATTCAAAGCGAAACACAAGCGATGAAACTGGAAAAAATATGAGCTACTCATGAAATGTAAAAAGTTTTTGTGAACTTTTCGATGTCTTCCATAACCAATGGATGTGCCGTACACATGACAACTTGTCCCAATTTGATGCCATGCTGTTTGCTCTCAACCACGTTCAGAAGTTGGTAACACTGGTTGTCGTCTTTAGTTTTATACTTTACATAATTCTTGGTATCTTCTTTTTCATTTTTTTGCATTTCACTTGATGTTTATGCTTTTGTTCCATTCTGTATTTTTATTAATGCGCCCTGCGGCTATACACCTTTCTGTTTGCTTTGGCAGTGAAAAGGGTAATGCAAATGACAACAACTTTCAGAACTTTCTATTTATTACGTTGGGTATTTTGGAAAGAATCTTTATAAGTAGTGCTATGATTGGCATCTTGTTAGCTTAAAGATGTTTTTTGAAAATTTCAATGGAAATGAGTTTTGTGAATTTCTGACTTTAGTTGGAATGTCTTAAGGTGATGAAAACTTATGAGTAAATTTGGTGCTTTTGGCCCTTTTAATAAAAACTTTTGATTTAGTTGGTTGGAAAGATATACAAAAATGGCGCATCTGCAGGAAATGAAAGAAAAAAATTAAATGAAAATTCTGATATCATATGTTAAATATATGAATTTAACATATGATTGAAAAATACCCTAATAATATTTAAGAAATTTTTTCATCAGAAGACTATTTTGTGTTCAATGTGCACATAAATAGGAAAATGCAAAATGTTTAAGTTGTTCACATTATTAGCTTGTGACACTGACATCTGTTGCTATGGTCATGACAACTTGTTTTATAAAAAATTGGGATTTAAAAATTAAATGTCGGAGACATGTCGACTTTTGTAAGTAAAGCTTTTGTACTTTTAAAACCTTATCGTAGTAGTTAAACATCTGTCACTGCTGAATCATTTTGTATTAAGAAATGCTTGAAAAATAACCATTTTAACGTGTACTAACGTACATATGACATCGGCTCCGGCCAACAATTAGCTTTTATCTGGGTCAGTTCAGTTTATATTTGACAGATTCATGCAATATCCATTATTTCTACCCTTTAAACACTCAAATATGACTGTTTTCGAGATAACTTCAACAGCTACGTAAGAGTATTAAGCACCGATATCATTTTCGCTCAGCTCTCTATCACATCTTGATGGCAAAGCATAAAGTCAGTATTTTTTGCAGCAAATGTGACCATACTTGGTATTATATCAGAGGTCAAAAGGCCAGGGAAGAGTGACTCAATCTTGAAGATCATAGCAAAATCCTGAATTTCATCCAAAAATTCAAAAAAAAAAGTACCCGAAGATTGACACAGACTGTGTCATTTAAAAACTGGACCTACATATCCTATACAACTGAAAGGTTTTCACTGAACAATTCGTATACTGTGAAGTAGAAAAATAAGTAGCAGGCCTCATTATATTGAACCATTTACGACTTAATTACCGCTTTTGGCCACCATTGTGTCTGTGATGACTTAAAGAAAAGAGATGTTGCACCAGGGATCATTAACTTTATTAGAGCTTAATACGAAGACTTGAATTTAGAAGCATCGATAATGGGAAACTTTGAGATCTTTTTGTATATGTTTCGAAAGTACGTCAAGGTAGGTTGCTGTCACTAATCTTATTTTTGATAGTACTGGATGATGCCATCATCAGAACTTTCGACTTTACAAATCATGGCTTCAATGTACGTTAAGCGCGTGTCCGGTAGGCATCACTTATGAAGATGACATGCATACGCGCAAACCAAAGCAAAGCTCTTCGACGTAAGGTTGGAAAAATTAGGTCTAAAAATCAACTTAATTTATTTATTTCAGTAGCGTCGATGCCACCGATATTTTAGAAACGGGCTCCCTACTAGATGTTGATAGCTTATTCTTATCTCAGAAAAAATTTCAGAAAGCTAACTGGGGACTGACATTTCTGGATATTAAATTTTTGATGAAGTCTCCAAAATTTAGTTATCTCTGATTGTAGCTAATTTCTCTTCAGCACTTGCATTTTTCACAAATAACGAAAGTGCTCAATTTAGTCTTAACTTAAATTTTGTTAAAAACAAAGAACTACAACCCATTACTTAGTTAACATTTCACCAAAATCTTCTTTGTTTTTAATTCATTATGCAGTAATGATTTCCTTGTGTCCTTATCTCATCGTGAAGCGTAGGGCCTCTACACAATTTACTTCAAAGTGCACAGTCACTAGTGAGTGCCATAATATTTCTCCAACAGCTCCCAATTGGAATTTTTCTGGTTCAGAACTATATGTCACATATGTTTATTTAAGTCAAAAGTGAGAACCTTTTTGTTTTTTTTTTTTTTGGTAATGAAAAAGTGCGATGTAAAATTTCAATGTGTAGGTTGAGATTTTCGAATTTTTAGTGAAATATATCTCTTTTTGGTGAAGTTTTTGAATAGCAAAAGTGAGGATCTTTATTTTTGTTTTTGTTTTTTTGCTCGACAAAATTTTTTCGATAAATATGGGGCGGCAATGCAACTCTTCACCACGTGCGCTAAATAAGCACAGTACGCCTCTGTTCCTGAAACATCCACTCTAATGCGTATCGGCATTTTTCACTTGGTGATATGCGCAATTCCATTTTTTTCGTTTGATTTTGACTGAATAGTATCTCGACGAGTAATTCGAACTTACTGCAGAGCCAGGACCACTAAATTTTTAGATTAATCTACGTCCCTTTTCGAGCTCTGCATGTTGGCACCGAACAAATTTTATCATTATGGGATCTTTCTTTATGCTCCAGTTCAGTTTAAGATGTAGCTAGTTGGAATCTGGCATCATGAAGGTATAATATTAGCCGAACATAAATCAGCTGCAGAGACTATAACATTTGACTCAAAAATTGTCGTTGACGAAAACTAAGGCTACCAGACATTACGAAGCTGAGTGAATGGTGTGTGTATTAGGTCCGCAGTCAGGTTCTTTATTGCTAACCAAATTACGAAAATTATATATACCTTCTATGCTGGACTCATCTATCATGAAACTTCTGCAGGCTCTGGTTGAGAGAATGGACATGCAGCAATGATGATATCTTTTAAATAAAAATCATCTAACTGAATAAATATCTCCATGGTAATCTCACACTTAGAAAACACGTACGATAAACATATGCGGAGCAATCAGCATTAAATGCATAAAATATCAAATGGAATACAAATAACAAGGACATAAAAAATAGACAAAATGTTCTTTTTATTTTGCGACAAGCATTGAAGCATAATAAGCACAAGTCTTATGATCAATTTTATTCACACATTTATTTACGATGCTTGTGACATCAACACTAACACCAACCCAAACAGTCCCAGTTGGAATCTGGAGAGAACTGATCTGAAAGAGACCACCTAATCATTTTACAATTAAAGAACGTGGTAATGTTTTAAGCCACGAATAAATCGTAATAAGGTGTAAAAACTAGTTCTATTTAATTTACCATGCTTACCCTCAAGCTTTTGCGGCAAGGGAAGTGGCAAGTATGTTGGCATAGGTTTTTTGAATTATTTTTTCTTATATATTTGTGAAAATAAAAACGGTTCCATGATACTTCTCTGATAGCTTCTAGTATAAACTCATTTGAAGTAAAATATTTTCAATGACGCCTGTGGCTCAGTTTTCAGATTCATAAAGGAAAGTTAAAAACTCATTAAAGTTGTAATGGCCATTATTTCACCTGTTGATTTTGTGCCTTACCACTTATGGCCAAACGGCAAGCATGCTGCAATGTGAAGCCAAACATCGCGGTTTGCCCAGATAATCACGCTATTATTACTCTATAACACTCTTATTGGTCCAACTGGGATACCAATATACATACAAATATTCGCAGGAATAAATTCACTTAAAGTGCCAACTCGTAGTATTGTAATGCTCATAGATACTAGTCACTTTTATTGTTGCTGCTGTAATTCATTTGACATTACTACCAGAAGACCAAGTGACCCTAAGAGAAGCAGAAAACTAATACGATTACGAATAGGAATAGGAATATAAAACGCAATAACAACAAGAGCAAAAAACAAATAAATTCCAAGATTACTTTGTTAGTAAACATTAAAGTTGAATTTGATGCCATATTTATTTTTTATGTTTTCGCAGCTATGGCGGCTAATTTCATAAATATCAGGCTGTTGACAGAGGCAGGCAACATATTATGCAGTTGTGGCATATTCCATGATATACTAACAGATTTTTCTTGTAACTCTGGAAAGCTTACGTTTATTTTTTCTAAATGTTCACACCAGAAATAACAACACAGTTGATACTCAAAACTAGCGCTTGTTGGTATAGTTCTTTGGGTAGAAACAGTGGTTCTAGAAATATGTATGCGCATCATAAATGTTTGTCGATTCAACGAATGATTAACGTTTCAGGAGCCTTAAGCACAAACAGCTTACTAGGTGTACATAGTTAGAGAAATACATAAAGTGTAACCTTGAAGTGAAGCACTGGATCCTTAGTAGGTATTTGACATACTGTAGGAATTAAGACCAAAACTGCCGCCGAAAGCGGCCAAACGATTACCAAAATTTTTACGCAAGAGTCCTGTGGCATTCATAGCAAATCAATATAAATTTATTGCAATTTTATTGCATGCTTCTAGTTTCTCTATCATATATGTGCATGTATGTATATCTTATTTTGCATCACCTGTCGTATGCGCAATATTATCCATTTTGTTTATTAATTAAATGTTGCGTATACGACCTGTTATATGCGAGATACGCATGCACGTACCTCAACGCTTTATCTGATAATAACGTCGTTGTCCATGTTATTTACATGAGAAAAAAGATATGACAATTTTATTTAGGTCCAATGCTAACATAAAGACCAATGGGATCGAAAAAAAACCCTTTAACACCTAACTTTAAGAAAACGTTTAGAAGAAAGTCTGAATATCAGTACTGAAAAAATGGGCTGGGGATAGTTTTTTTGAACCAAGACAATGACGCCAAGCATTGTATTGCAAAACAATTTTTTGAAAGTAATTCTGTTGAAAAATTAAACTGGCCTGCACGATTGCCAGATGTGAACCCGATAGAACATTTGTGGTCTATCTTGGACATAAATATTACAACAACGAGCCAGTAATGGCATAATAAATTTGAAGAAACCATTAAGAATTTGGTACGAAGTGTTCAAAAAATAAATACAAACTACTAAAATAAGTTATTTTCAGGCTCAAATTTTCATGAGTGTATTTATGTGTAAGAAAATATAAAATTTCAACTTTCAATTGACGGCGTATCTTAAGCATACATTAGTTTGTTTTTTAAAATATTATAAGATCATAATGAATTGGTTTTGTTTATCCTCTTGACACCTGAATTAAATTAAATCAACTTATTTTTATGTTGACATAGAAATTGTTCCAAAAATGCATACAAGACATGAACTTGAAATGTATACTTTTTACTGTCTCATGAGGTATATTGTTTGCGTTTTCAGCCAGGCAAGAAATATGGACGTGATTTGACCAAACGATGGCATCTCCCATACAACTATAATACCTAAAGCGCCATGTCTTGGCACCTATGACAAATTTTTGATAATTATTTGGAAAGTCCTGGACGTCACCGATGACCTTGAAATATATTATTCTTGTGGTTATTATGACTAAGTGAACATTCACACATAATAAAACCCACGCACGGAAATATAAGCATAGGTTGTGCTCTGACCTTCATCAAATTTTTTCTTTGAGCTTAAAAATCTTATAAGTTTCATATTACATCCAACACCAGCTTCGCTACGCCCACTAATTGTACGTAAAAGTTAGTGAAGACTGCAACTTTCAAGCTCAACAAATAATATGAAGTAGGTCATAGTGCATCTTATGTGCATATATACACTTCCTCAGAATATCTCCAAGAATATTATATTTTATATTGAAATTTCAAAAAACACAGTTTTTTATATACTTACAGACGGACACATAATTTTAGCAAACTCTTTCTATTTGCGGTACTTCTTTTCTTTCAGATGCTGCGATAACAAAAATAAAAAATAGCTAATTCGTCTTTCCAACACATTTGACTTTGGAGAAAGATAACTTTCCATGTGTAAATTGGGACTAAGGATAGAGAGGAAAACTTGAATTTTGTTACTGTGTTACAATGGAACTTTTTTATGTAAGCAATCAAAAACAAAGCAGTGCCTAGTCCAGCGACAATATTTGTATAATTTATTCGTACAAAATAGTATTTTCGTCTTTGGGCATAGCTTTGCATTTTTATTATGCCCTACTGACGCGGTACAGTTTGGTTGCTTGCATTTTATTGTCAACTTATGGTCTTTATGTTGTTGTTTTTATGTTGATTTTTTATCTCCATCAAAGTTTATTTTGAATTTCGCGATTTCTGAAGCATTGAAAAATATTCAAATAAATAACTCCGTTATTGCATAAATTCTGTAGGGAATCAAATTATTTGAAGACAAATTGTGAAATAAAAACAAAATATTTTTGCAAGGTGAAAATTATGCTTTAAGCCATGAATGCTTTCTATGTAATATATCTTCCATGCTCTCGGAATGCTAACTTTTATTTGTACACTACACTACAGTTGCATTTCCTTTGAAATATCTTGAATTTTTGTTTTATCATCTAATCATAGATTTGATTTCTACATCGCGCCAATGTACCTTAAGATGATAGAAACCGCTTGAGTTTGCTTCTGTATTATGCATGTAGGGAAAAGAGACCTTATACGAGACAGAGTTAGGTCACTGCTAAAATTTTCGATATGATATTTTTCATAACAAATTTAATGTAAAATTAAACTTTAGGTAACTTTATAAGTAAAATTTTCTTGCTCTTGTGCAAATGAAATGATCTGAATGAAACTGTTGTATATTAAAGGGGATGAATCGGACTTAAATATTTCCGAATGAAATATTTTTACCACTTTTTAATTAATTTTTTATAATTTGTTAGCTTTTTTTTATGTTTTCGCCTTTTAAAAATGGGGGAAAATGTCACTAGCCCTGCTCGATGAGACACCAGTAAATATCTATATTATGAGCTCAAATTGCACCATAATTCTTATTTCGTGTACTTGCTACTAGTAATTTTGTTTGGAGCAAAAAAAAAAGATTTGAATCACCCTAGTATGTATATATATAAGCTGTCTCAGTAGATGTTGTTCTGTCCTTTCTGGTTCGTGGTGCGATGAGTTTGATTAGGTAGAAGTCCCTATATAAAAAAGTCTGAACAGAAGAGTCCCTTGAATCGATTGGAAAAAAGGCAAGGGAACTCAAATATAGACCCTTTAACTCAACAAAGCAAAGTTAGCCGAATGCAACGAAACCAATTCCATAGTTTAGTGCTTATTAAGTGCTAATTTAGTGCTGAATGGAAAAATTTAGTGCTTCACGAATTCTTGAAAAAATTAAGGTTTTTGCTAGCTGAATGAGAAGCTAGCAAAGCATATATGAAAATTTTTGGCAAAATTAAATTTTACCAATGCCATAATTTAGTGCTTATTAAGTGCTAATTTAATGATGTAAAAAAAATTTAGTGCTTCATATGCGCCATATGCTTCTCATGCAGCTAGCAAAATAAAAAAACCGCGATTTTCTCAAAAATTCATGCAGCACTAAATTTTTTTTACAGCACTGAATTAGCACTTAATAAGCACTAAATTATGGCATTGGTAAAAATTAATTTTGATAAAAATTTTCATATATGCTTTGCTAGCTTCTCATTCAGCTAGCAAAAACCTTAATTTTTTCAAGAATTCGTGCAGCACTAAATTTTTCCATTCAGCACCAAATTAGCAATCAATAAGCACTAAACTATGGCGTTGGTTTCGTTGCATTCGGCTAACTTTTCTTTGCTTAGTTAAAGGGTCTTCCAAATATTACCGCGCCAATGATCAATTGCGAAGAAGCACGGAAAATTTTTATTATTTGAATGAAGAAAACCAACTCGTGACCTGTTAGATGCATTTTTTTTCTGTATCAAAATACGCCAGGTGAGGTGCTAGCGGAGTAGAGCCAAGTTATGATTCAATAAACTAAAGAACGACCACAATTTTCAAAATTGAATTCCTCCGAAGTTTTTTCAAATATTCCAAAACAAAATATCAGAATTTGTCTTTCAGCTCCTAAGAGAACTCACGAAAGAAATTTCATCAAAATTGGTGAAATGCATGCATGCATGGAGTTCTTAGTATAACTTCTCATGGAATTGGTCATGCAAGTAAAAATTGGGTGGTAATAAGACCCACTGTTGTAATAAGGTCAGATTGAGTGTGAATTGCTAAGGTAGATCAATTTCAATGGCATGATACGTGGATTGAATTTGCTATCTTCCAGGTCTATAGTTTTGGAATTGTCGAATAAGGCAAACCTTCACTTGCCTGCAAGTCCCTTATCCACGTCTCAATCCATCATGTTCCGAATTAACCTTTTAGAAACATTCTATTGACATTATAAATTCAAGTCCAAAAAACATGTTCTCGACGCTTGGCAATGAATTCATAAACAGTGCTATCATGGTATAAGCACTCTACGTTCAAAAAGTCCCATTGTTCTTCATTTTTTTTCTATATCAAAACTAATACATATGTAACTCCATCATGTCCTTAAACCATAGGAGTTGAATATTATTTTAAAAAATCTTATGCTACACTAGGTATAACAACAGTTGCTTCTTTTCCTCTATATTTTGCAACTACGTTTGTGTTAATATTTATTCTGACAATAATTCCCTTGCAGCTTAATTTTGTATTGATTTCTCTAGTGAGTTTCAAGGTATTTGAACAAATAAAAAATAGAGAGTAGTGTACCCGTATAAATAATGCAACACTTGCGCTACATGTAAACGTTAAAAAATCATTTAATAAAAATATGCTGGGATATGACTGAAACTTTTAGTTATAGCTGAATTGTTTCAAATCTCTAAAATATGTGTAAGCGGAGTTTTATTTTGTTGACATTCGAGCACACTGCAAAACGTTGTTTTATTTATTTTAGTTTTTTTTTACTTCTAAAATCAAATATTCATTTATGCCCTTAAGCAATAACATAGTTATAGTGGCTCTTCCAGTTCCATATTTTAAGTAATAAATATTTATAAGTGGCAAATTAAATTCAACAGAAATGCAACAAAAAATAATTGTTTGTTTTAAATAAGGAGAATAAATCGGTGACTTTTGTTAAATGATTATATTTAGATTTCGCACCTTTATCAAGGCTTTGAGTGGCAGATCTATTCTTGTGAAAATATCATTGATGACCAATCTTTGAACTTATGAGAAGACATAGTTTTAAAATACGCTTAGCCAGATAAAGGGTTATTCATTTGGAGATTACAAATCAAGTGGAAAAAGAAAACTGTTGATATTTAATGTCGAAATGATGGAAAGTAGTACATTTATCAAAAATTTGATTATTGATTTGACATCAAATAGCCCGTGTGCAAGGAGTACGCTCTGTGGACCATGACCCCGAAATGGTATTTTAAATAATTTTAAGTGGACTCTCGTAAACTTAAGTTGACAAAAATATACTAAGAGTATTCACCTAAGCGCTCATTCTTCTCAGTTCCCTAATTTTCAATTAGGCAATCTTACGAAGAGCGTGAAGTTAAATTCTATATTTAGCTAGCAAAGACACAAATCATCAAACTTAACAGAGCATTAACAGAGATATGTTAAGCCAACGCAGAGAGAGTTTTTGATGGGAACAAAATAGAACTGTCCAGCATTTCCAAATTAATAAGGGAGTAAGAACCGATCTACGAGGACTACATAGAACATAAAAAGACACCATTTTCAATGATACAAAATTTTGAAGCAGTGTTTGTTTTTAAGTAATAGCGTTTGTACTGTTGAACTCCTGATTTTTATTGCGAAAGCCCAACATTGTTATCTGGACACTGACCAGTAGTTTTTAACTGTGGTCCAACCGCACTAAAAAGGTTCGATAGAACACGGAGCTACGTTTAAAATGGTATATCGTTTTAGTACAGCATCTGATTTCAGCAGTCGAAGGTGACCATGTTAGTTTTTCATCAAAGCAACTACACATTTTGGCACAGAGATGCACAGGCTGAAAATCACAAGCTAAACTAAAATGATATGTCATTTTAAACGTAGTTCCGTGTTCAATCGAACCTTATTAGACCAGTTGGAGCACAGGCAAAAAAGACTAGTCAGTGCCCAGGTGACAATGTTGGGCTTTAGCAACAAAAGTCTTTACTTATTTTTATTGAAAATTACAGTAAATTGGTTTCGGGTAATAATGTAAATGAATGTCGTTCAAAAGACCTCGTCAGCTAGCTTTACCAAAATTATTAATATCTAATATAATGATGGTTCAATTAGTGATATTTGCTCGATGAAATTATCTTTGAGAAGCTGAGCAATTTGAGGATTATCAGCATAAATTTTACTTTTCAATAAACTTTATAATGGTGTTAAATTGCATGGCCACCAAGAGGCCAATTCACGTTTGTTCTTCAAAGAAATTACTCGATTATTAAACTTTTTTTCAAAATATCAATTGATTCCGTTACTGTGTGGCATATTGCACCATCCTGTTGATACCACATATTCTGCTCACCAATATCCTCCAATTGACTTTACAAAAATTTTCTAACCATCGATATCGAGCTACATTTTTATGGACAACTACGCAGCCACACCAAAATCCACACCACACAATCACTTTTTTTGATTCATTGGCTCTTCAAAAAATTTTTTAGGATTGTCTTCAGTTTAAATGTGTCAGTTTTGTTTGTTGACATAGCCGCCAATTTCCAAATTGGCGACATCAGTGAAGATCATTAGCTTGGGAAAATTCTCAACTTTTTTTTGTGTTTCTATGGCCTAATTAATGAACTGCCGACATAATGCGTGATCCCTTGGCTTTATTTCATATGTTAATTGTATTTTATAAGCCTTAGCATGAAGATATTTGTGCAAAATATTGAACAAAGTTATTGTTTTGAGGTTCGACTGCTGTGAACAACGATTAACATATGTCCTTAGTTCTTCAGCAACACTTATGCTAACAGCTGCAGTATCTTCACATCAACGACTACTACGATAATAAATTCTGATTCTCTGATCTTGAACTAAAGCAGTTTTTCAAATTTATCAATGACTCGTGGCACCCACGGCTTCGCTTGCGCACGCCCCGTTCTTTTTAGGTAACGAAATTATGCTCTTAACATCACGTCCCTTATGAAAGTAAGTGAGTCTTTTAAGTTCGGAACCAAACAGAAATGGTAGAAATGATAGGAGGAAAAAATAAACTATAACAACACATAATTCAAGAAGCAAGTGAAAAGAAAAAGTTAAAGAAAATTGTTTGCAAGGTTTTGCAAAAACTTTATCTTAAAAAAAGGATATTAACCTTCAAAAATCAAAGCAATCAGTACGCAGTAACCTTCTTTAGCACAAATATGAGGTTGGAAGAAAAAATTATTAAAATCGGTTTAGTACATTTTGCGCCAAAGCGTTACACGCCATTTCCACATAAGCAATTTCATCAAAATAGTATAGATAAGTTTAGTAGTATGGTTTATTTGAAGAACTTTTACCGCATTTAAATAAGTTTTAATAATAAAAACATGTTTTTCACTCGTGTTGCGAACCATTTTAACTAACCTTAATTTATTTATTTTATTCCTGAAAAAACATTGGTGTAATTTAGTATCTGCAAAAAATGGCGGCAAATTTAAAAAGATAACTCAAATTTGCTCACCTTTAAAAGAGTCCCTGCGTTAAAGCCAACTTATTGATCACAAATGCTTAAGACGCAATTCGCATACTATTTAAATTACCATTGTTAAGTAGCATGCCACATCTGAATAAAATAAATGTATGCTATTTAAATTCCAAGATTGTAATAATTTGATTTTGTTTCAAAATTTGAATACCATTTAAATTTTAATTTTTAGTCAAATTATTGCTTTAGAGTTCAGTTTATGATTGAACTTAATTTTAAATAGCAAGTTTTGCGGAAGCACTTTTCAATTGATAAAAGCTTTAAAAACTACCACATGTGGGTTTTATATTTTTCAACAAAATCTACAGCGATTGACCAAATGTTTTCAGTAAAATATTAAATCAAATAAAACATCTAGCGCGAACGTGACAAAAACTTTTCACCAAAAGAATTTGGCCAATTTAATACATTTCCGTGCAGCACCTACATCTTTTCTTGCCCCAGACCACCAAGTGAGCCCTGCAAAAAACCACTTAAAAAGAACTTCAACATGTGTGCCACTTATGTTTTAAATGCGTTTCATTTTAGCCATTTATATATTTTGTTTTGGTACATTTTAAAATTGCTTACAAGCTTAAAACAACATTTTTCTCATAACATGTTTGACGCTTTTGCCATCATGACTTTGAAACATAAAAAAACTGCGGTTATGCTTCTTTTACTCAACAAAAACTCACTAACTTAATCCTTAGCATCAAATGGGGCGAATAACCTTGATCTATACATATGTTTTTTTAATGTTGGTTTAATGTAGGATCTATTCGAAATAGGCATTTTAAGAGCTTATTAGCTAAAGAAGGCCATTGATTTTTGGACAGAAGTTGCATTAACAAATGACCGATTTTCAGAGCTAAGTAAAAATAAAATGTTTATATTTTTGCCTAAATTAAATGTACCCCGATTGACGCTACGAACAAAAAAACCAAAAGTTGTCAGATTGGTGATGAAAAAAATTCGCTGATTATGTGCTCTTGTATAGAAAAAGTAGGGCAATTTGTTAAAGTGACATAAAATTACGCAAGTTGAGAACTAAAATATTTAGTGCGCAAAACTCCTATTCAAAGCCTCTTTGAAAAAAAGTGAATTCAAAAGTTTCCAACTCAAGACAGTGAGCTTCGTTTGGGAGGTAATTTTCTTTATGAATTTTAAGTTTTGACAATTTATAATACGAATTTCAGGGCCACACTTGTAAGCCGAATTGTAGAGCTCTTTGCGAATTTTAAATGACATTTTGTGTTTATAAAACACAGGTTATGTTAGTTGGAAGGTCGGATAATTAGATAAATGTCCAAAAATTTTATGGAAATCTCGAAAAATGGATAAAATTTGTAAAAATTATATTAAATAGCTGAGAAATATTGAAGAGGTCACGTGTGTATTGAATCGGACAATATCGACAAATGTCGAAAAATTCAGTTTGTCAAAATATTTAATAATGTTGAAAAAATCGGCGGAGTATCATAACACCCAAACGCAAAGTCAAAATACTCGGAATACATATGGATTTTAGGTCAAATATTCTAATCCAAAAATCAAACATAACCGATTGATCTAAAACTTTGGCAAAGTGGTGTTCCATTGGATAGTAATTATATTCCAAAATGATTTTCTATTTCTTCAAAAACTGGCTGAAGTAGGGGAGATAATAATTTAAGATTTTCAGTTGACATCCTCTGCTTCGTGTAGATAATTTGTTTCTTAAGCTTACTGTAAAAATCTTAGCCTTGAGCTTGAACCTTTCGAATGATCGTAATCATTTTTCGAACATTTTAAGATTTGACCTTTGACAATTGAGAAATTTCGCAAGCCTTGAAAGCAAAAAAAAAATATTTATCCCCGGAATTACTTTTAAATTGCCTTAACAGCTAATATAAAAATTTATGCTTTTTTTTTGAAAATTTAGAAGTTTTTTGCCAATAATTTAAAGGAATAAAGTGCCCGGATCAGATTAAGCATATCATTTATTGTTATAACAAAAGAAATAATTTATTTTATAAATCGTTGGTAAAACATAGGAACGTCTATACGTTGGATTGAATTCACCCAAATTGTGCCCATAATTTCAAACAAAATTTTTTCACATGGAAATCATTAGCAAAAGTTGGAAATTGATTATTTGCATCATCCAGCAGACTACAATAATTAGTATTTAACCCATTTTTTTAATATTAGGCCAAGGGGAAGGGTTTTTCGTCAAACGTGTACTTGTTTTTTCATTTATTGTGCGTGGTGTGTGGTATGCGTAAAACCTTTCCAGAATAGTTACGCAAAATTTTGTATTTGTCCTTCAGTTTGCACTTAATTCTTATAACATGGCTGACGAAAAAATGCATTACCGATATTGGACTTCTAAGCAGGCAATAAAGTTCTTGTGATATTATGGTATTGTGGCATGCTAACAACCATTTTTTTCTTTTTCCCTTTTAAATTTTCCAGAAATTCGCCTAAAATTTATCATCGTTCCGCCAAAATTAGTAAAAATTAGTTTCATAAAAAAGCAAAAAAATCCTTTGCTCTACAGTTCAATTTTAAGCTCAGAATTTTCTCTCCCCTTTCTAAGCTAGCGCATCGTGCGTCAAACGTTTATTCTGAGCATCCAAAATAAAAACATAAGCCAGATCAATCCATACAGATATGTGCCAGCATCGATTATATGAAAAAAGGATCGAACATAAGCAATTTTTGGGCATTCGCGCTACCTCTATGATCGCTTCAAAAAATGTTAACTACACAGTGGTGTTCAGAATGAAATTGTCTACGATTTTAAAACACAGCCGATTGAAAAAACGAAATTCAACCCAGCCCACTGGCGGCCGTTTAAAGTGAAGAATTGTAACTTTGCAGTTTCAGCTTATGTACTATAAAATTAAAAAAAATTGCATTGAAAGAAGCACCACAGTGTTTTCTAGTCCAGGAATTTACATTATTATTTGACAAAATTACCGTGCTTTGAAGTTGGTTGGTCTGATTTCTGGTGTCAAGCATAAATCAATAAGTAGCCGTAAAAATTTTAAGAAATAAAAAAAAAATTTTAGCTTTCTGCATTTTTTACTCGGATTCCAAAATATTAAAACTTTGCAGGTCTGGCAGCAACCCTACAAGTAGTTTTTTTTTTAATAAGAATACTACATATTCGAATTTGAATAAGTTTCTGAACTTCAAGCGTTCCCGAAGAATTCTAGAAGATGACCTTATTTTGGACATGTCATATGTACCTACACACAAAGCTCCGGCTTGTTTTTTTGTGCTTTAAGTTTTGTCAATGATAATATCTGCTGATTTGGCATCAGGTGTCAGATACATCCCAGCCCTTCTCCTTGAAAGTACGTAATTACGATGCTTGTAACTTCCCATCATGCTAATCGGACTTATGAAGAACGAGATTTATTATGAAAATTATTTTTTTAAACGATCCGATTAAATAAATGCCTTCAAATAATTGTCAGATTATGGATCAGCATGACCAGGACATCAAGCTGAACCGTCTGTTTAAAAATTTGACACGCTCGAGTATTTCAAAATAGTGTTTTTTTTGCATTTTCGATAAGTCACTACGAGCTTGCGTCACATCCGAATCGTCAGTTTTTTTAATGGGAACTTTTTCCGGGGTCAATTAACATCCCCTCTAAATATCTGACGCGCTCGAGTAAATTTCTTTTCCCCACTTTTGACCAATCTGTACGGCAGCCCACTCCATTAAAACCGGCAAATTAATATACATCCATCATCAGAGACACGTGGTTGCATAAACAATATCAATATCTGAGGCGCTCGAGTTTTCCATGAGAATGTTTTTTTTTACGTTTTTGAAAGCCTGTAGCCACATCCCCCCATCGGCGAAAGAGTACACATGATATCACTTATTTTCCTTTCTACCAACTAATCTTCAAAATCCAATGGGTACCCGCGACGCTAGAGTAAATCCACATTAGCATCGTGGGCTCCCCTACTATAGAGAATGTCGATTTTAAGTCCGAATTTCAGGGTTCAGAAATCGACGTTTTCTCCAAATGTTCCCCATTTCCACAAATACTTTTTGAATTCCGTACGACTAATTATACTCATACTTATAGATTTTGGTATACTCGTCCAGAAAAATAACTGAAAAAATTGGAAAAAACCACGTCGATTTTTTACTTCAAAGTGGTCTAATCTTCTTTTGAAATGTTATGGCATAAAGCAAAAATCCATAAAAACACAAAAATCGATATAAATACAAAAATTTGCTATTTCAAATCACGATAGCTTGGTCAAATCGTGATGTGCCGATACAATTTTGGGTTGAAAATCAATATTTTTCTTTCGTTTTTACAACCTAAATGACAATACATCTTTTGATAACATTACATCAAAAGTTGCAAAAACTTTAATTTTCCAAAAAAAAATAGCTTATGAGAAATTTCTATGCTACAAGACATAGTATATATACACATAATAATTTTAGGCAAGGAATCAAAACTCTCTTTCAAAAATCTTTTTTTGATTTAAAGTACACTTTTCGAATAAATTTGTTAAAGTTTTTTGACGACTTTGTGGGGCCACCACTGGAAACTCACTACGATACACTACCAGCTCAATGCTTTTGTTTGTACCTTAGGGCCTCAGGTACACGAATCATTTTCCAAACCCCGAGCCTCTGGTCAAGCGGTTTTTATTATTTCTTCAAAAATTTGTATAAAAGCAAATTTCAGATTTGATTTTTTTATTTTGAAATCGGGGATATTCTATATCTATATGATATAGGCTTACTTTAAAGTTATTTTTCAGCAAGAGTCTGAGTCTGAAAACTTTTATATTACTGGTGATTTTCATGGAGCCATAAAACTCACTTACACAAAGGTTTCATATTTTGCCTTCACTTATTCCCCAAAGGTTCTGAACGAAACTTCTCTTTCATTGTGAGTTATTTTTATATATTGATATGGGCCTAAGTAACGTCCAAAAAGAAAGGTGTACTTTAACCAAGAAGTTACGAAAAATTGGACATAGTGATATAACAAATATTTTCATAGCTTCACATTTTGTTCTTTTGAGCAAATGATTTTCATAAAAAAAACGTTATTTTGGTTTTTTGTATTATGCAAACATTTCAGGGGTTCATTAGCTAAATACAAAGTACATCAAATAAATTGAATGGAGCTTCCTTGTTTCATGAATAGTTTCTAAGCCTCTTATACCTATTATACTAAAAATTCTCGTGTCAATATTTTAAAATTAATGAATAAGTTAATTACTCACGCCTAAAATGACCCAGCCGTGTGTCATCAACTTTATTAGTAATTTTTGCGCTCTTAAGTAGGCAACATATTTTTTCATTAGTATTCTACTTACAATTGTTAATATTAAACTCCCAAACTGGTCACTTGGGATACTCACTTTAGCGCTGTGTAGCTGCTCTTGTTCTTGTTGTTGTTGTTGTTGTTGTTGTTGCTGTTGTTGTTGTTGCTGTTGTTGTTGTTGTCATGCTTTATTAAATTTTGCATATTAAGCAAGTTAACACAGCGAGAAGCTAGAAAATATTTCAGTGTCTTTATTTTGTATACTTATTATCAGGATTAAATCACAACCAAAACTAAGTTAAAATTTTGCATATATTTGACTTTTTATGACTTTTGTATATACGTATCTATTTATTTTTTCACTCCTAATTTTATTCAGTTATCACCGTCGTTAGCTCCACTGTTCCTTTAGCCGTTTTCTCTGTCAGTTGATGTGGTACTTTAAATATTCATAAGGATATGCATCGCAACGAATTCTTAGTCAATGGCTATTTGAATTTTTTTTTTTATTATACTCTTTTGATAGTGGGTGTGGCGGTGGCCGTAGTTATTCACTTGTTTTGTATAATTTATTGCAAACACTTCTTCATTTCAGAAAATGCAAGAGAAAATATTATTTTTTGAATTTACTTCTTTCTCTTTCACTTCTCGTATTCTATGAAAGAATTTTTTTTTTCTTTTTGATGTCGTAAAACAGCTGCCGTGGAGCCACTCAACTGCTTCGACGAGTGCTGGCCGTGTTCTCTTGATTTTTACATAAAATTCACTTTTTTTCCTTGTAATGTTGATGTTGTTTCCTTTTATGTTTGGTTCTAATTTAATTTGTGGTTTTGGTTTGACTGAGATTTCACTGTGGTTTGTTTTATGATTTATTGAAATTTACATTTGTACCAAGTTATTAAGAATATAAGTATTGTGGGTAAATGATAAATAAAGTGTACAGGGTGTAGTGCTGCACATTAAAATAAAACCTTCTGCGGCATTCATGAGAAGTTAAAATATCAATGAAACACCAAAATAAAAATGTATTAAAAACTAAAGAGCTCATATGGGTGGGGCATAAGCAATAGACTTTTTAAATATTTCGCTGTAAAATTCAAACACTCAGAAGAGAATTTTGTAATTTAAGGAGACAGTGCTTCATTTTTGCAAGGCGAGGAAAACATTGAGCTTCTTATTGGTCCCGGAAAGCCATTGCTGTTTGTTTCATTATAGTATTAAATAGTATCACAAGGCATGGAAAATACCTACATAGTCGCGAAAAGTATGGAAAAAAATACTACCGAAAAAGATCGAATAAGTCGCAAAAAATGAGAATTTATCGCATCATTTGTTACTTTTAAATAATAAACATTTTTCAAGTTATTTTGAAATAAGAAAAAATAATTTTAAAAAGTAATATGTACTGTTCAATACAACGAATCTAGTTAAAACGCTGATAGAACAACTTCAAGCACTTAAGGTAAAAATCAATGTTTGATTTAACCGTTTATGATTTAACGCCAAAACCGAAACTTAGAGAAAAACATCATTCGATTTGGACTCAAAAAAAAACTCACATTGATATAAAATTATGTCATTTATGATTCAAAATGACAACGTGTTGAATGGAAAATAAAAAAAAATTTCAAATAATTTTCAACTTCAAAATGCGGCTTAAAGTTTTTTATGATTGAAGTAAAGTTACAAAATGTTATTTCTAATATTTTTGAAATTTAAAATGAATTTAAAGTCCATTCTGTTAAAAATAAAGAGAAAAATAAGATATTTTTAACTTTAAAATTTGCGACCTTAAGTCAAAAATAAAACTTTTAAATTTGATATACCATTTTCCCTGAGTGTTATACTACATCTCTACAAACATAATACAATGTGTTTTTATTTTGGTTGGATTAAAAAAGTTAAAAATGTTCATTATATTTTACATTGTGTTTGGTTTTTTCATTTGCTGCATAAATGAACAATTGATTTGGTGAGAGTCATGAGAGAATGTGTCTAATCAGCACCTTTGAATGAGTTTAATTTGGTTATAGTCCTTGTCTTCTCTATACATATGTACCGAGTCTCATTCATTTGCGTCAAAAAGTTGCAGAGGTATAAAAAATGTTGGTCTTTTCTCATTTTTGAAGGCATGAAGCTACTCATTTTTTCATTGCATCACGCTTTTGCCCTTCTTTTATAAATGCACACTAAGTGAAACAATGGTTTCTGAGATATAAATTTAATTCTTCCCTTATAAGAGAGCCATGGCAATTTCCAAACTAAACTAAGCTTAAAACCTTTCACAAACTATAAGAAACATATGTATAAAATCTCATCCATCTGCGTCAAATAGTTGCTGAGATATAAAAAAAGGTTATTTTTACATGGAGGCGTGGCGCCATCCATTTTTCATTGAATTCTACTTCGGTTTCTACGTTTATATATAATGTACCAAGTTTCATTTATCTGCATCAAAAAATTGATAATATATGATGAATTTTATTTTCCTTTTATATGGGGGGCTCGGCATCGCCCATTTTATCCAAACCGAACTATGCTACGTACCTTCCGCAGACCGTACGAAACGCATGTGCCAAATCTTTCGGCGATCGGTTGAACGGTTTAGGAGTCCATAAGCAACATGCACACATACACTGGGATGATTCAAATTTATTTTTTTTTATTTTTTTAAGGTGCTGTTGCTTAAAAAGTATGTTTATGACATGAAGAAAAATTTCACAAAATTCTGCTCTTTACTTCAATTTTGTAGGGTAGCGCCGAAGCTTGTTAGTATTACATGTAAATTGTATGGAAAAAATATATTTTATTACAAAAGGCATGTGAATGAATATTGTATAGCTGCTGATGGAGGTTTTCAAAGTGATTTTTTGCGCTGAATCCGAATCTGGCCTCGGAATGGACCCACCATGTCAGAATTCTACAATATTTGAAGTTAAGTGCCAGAAACATGATGTTTTTTGTCTGCCTTCAAGGCCATGTATAGGATTCAAAAAAATTGTTCAGCTTTTTTTTGCAAAAGCATTATTTGGTACCATCTTTGCTATTTAAAATGAGCTTTCAAGTGTTATGACCATTGAACTTTTTCTGATCAGTTTTTTAGACTCTCCGCATGTTCCTTGTATTTTGCAAAGATATTTGATGACATTAAATGGCTAATATTTTCGTTTATGTTTCATAAAATTTTTTTTTTGTTTTTAAAAAATAATTATTTTGTTGTTTCCTAATGAGGAATGAGTAAAACAACGTGTAGTGTGGTGAAAGAAATACCTTTTTATAAACATTAAAAACTTACACGCGCTTTTATTGTCAACGTGGCTTAGTGTGTTTACTTGTTTTTAATTTCGTTAATTTTTCGAAAGAAGTGGCTTAAAGCTCTAACCTAGTAACGTAGTAGATAGTTCGAAATTCGGTTCTTAAGGCTCCATCCAATCTTTGGAACAAATATTTCATTACGGTTTTTGGCGTATATTTAATTACACAGCCACAATTGTGGATCGTGAACCAGCCAGTTTCTCACTTTGAGTCAGCAGCTTTCGGGACTCTCTACGGTACGCATAGTCGTTAGTCTCACCACCTCATTTCACAAGAAATGCCTCCACAGGATAAAAATATAAAATTATAAATAATGGGAAAATAAATCAATTTCTTGTGCGATAACATTTGATTAAGGGACGCTGTTTTCAAATTTCATGATGATTTCTTCGGAAAATAAGACTTCAATCAAAAAATATAGTATGTCATATGATAATGAAGAGAAAAAATTTTCTAGCCACAGATTATAAATTTAAAATTAAGTGACACCCCTTGTGATGGTGAAATGTAAGTCTATATACAGCTAGACTCGAATTTCTCAAGTAATATATTATGTTAGGATACGTCAAGAACTAAATGCATTAAATTGTGATTTCAAAGTTGTGTTCTAACAATTCTACTGCATCTTTATCTACATTGTTTTAGAAAAGAAACACTAATTAGTGGTTAAATAAGCATTGCGTTCATCTTGATGCATTTAAGTTCACCAGGCTGAACACAAAGTTGATGCAAAATAGCTTAGCATAACAAACAATGATACCAAAGAAAATATTTTTATTACAATATAAAGTTTCAAACTGTACTTGCAGTTTATATAAATTCATATTTTCATTTTTTGTCACTCTTCTTCCACTTCCACGCCGGTAAAAAATAAGAGGTTAAGCATTTGCTAAGAAAGTTTGCCTCAGATACTAAGAGGCGGCTGCAGAAAAGTGTTGTGTGTGGAATTCATGAATAACATTTTCAAGAAAGATAGTATTTTCAAAATTGTTTTTCGCAAACCTGTCGCTATGAAAGATATTCAAGGTCAAACAATATTCACATTAAACAATTTTCGCTTTATACCAAACAGAAATGCAATCAGACAAAAGTTATAGATCAGTAACTTTCTCAAAAAGAAGATTTAGTGCATATTTAACGTAAGTTAAATCCATTTCACGATATCCAAGGTCATAGGTTAAAACTCTTTTATGTATACGAGCATGTGATTTTCTATAAAAAATTTTCGAATAACTTTTCTTTGACTTTGTTAGCTTTCATTAATTACATCGCCTTTTTACGTTGCAGAAAATATCCTCTGTACCTCAGTAAATTTTTATAGCTGGAAGTGGTTTGTGTCATCTCTGCAATAGCATTTTATATTTCTATGCAGTTCTCTATAGAACTTCTTTAGCTAATCGGATTCGGACGTTGTCGCGCTGAATTTAAACTTTGCGTCTCTTGCCGATTAAATTCAGGTTCTTATCGCTAACCAGCATATTTCGTGTTTTTTAACAAAAATTTTATTTACTTCACCTAAAAAAAATAAAAAAAAAAGTCCTCACTTTTCACATTCAAAAATTATATATATTCAATATATTTTACTAATATTGTGAAAATTTCCATCTACACATTTTACTACATCGATTCAATTTCATTTACTAAAAAAAAAGGTACTCCTTCTTAACTTTCAAAAACCCTAGCAAATTGATATATATTTCGCGACCATTTTGCTGCCCACTCAAGCCTCGCGCAGACCTCTAGTTTCCGATAGCTGTACTCCCGACATCGAGGGTTAAGTTCAGCAAATATGCCCATATATTATTGATTTCTTCTCCGGGTCTGAGATCGAGAGCATTACTGTTGATAAAATCGATGAAAATATTTTAGTGATTTGATCTTTGAATTGTACCACTGCAAAAATTTATTAAAGCAGCTATAGTCTTTACGTGCAGCCATCACTTGTAGCTTAACATTCGCTATAGCAAGGAAGTGATCTGAACCCAAGTGTTCTCGCTTCTCATTATGCGAACGTCAAGTACGAATTTTCGCCACTACCCAGTAGGCAAGGGCAGGAGCTTGCAGGCCTTCTAGCAGGCCATCCTTGGTAAGAATAATGCCTTGCCACCTTTCAAACTTAATTTCTTTTTTATATGAAACGTCCCGATAAAACAGGCCTTCTTTAGCATTGCAATACATGAAATAAAAAAATGCATAAAGTCCTTCTTTTTTGCCTTCTATTATGAGGCCTTATAGCACTGCTGCTGTGGGAAGGCCTTATAGCACTGCTGCTGTGGAAGGCCTTATAGCAGTACTGCTGTGGGAAGGCATAAAGCATTTTATGAGTATACACTCAATGGAGCGTAACTATTCTGCTAATTAAAATTTCACTACTTATAAAATTTTCTTATTGTTAATATTGACAGATTGTAAATAAAAACAAAAATCATAATAAAAAAAAAAAAAATAGCATTTATGTTTTTATTTGCATGAAAATTTAGTTTTGAGAAGGCCTCTTACAATCGGAGCAGTGCTAGCAGGCCTTCTCCGGGGAAGGCCTTGTTCAATTGCCTGCTGGGTACAAAAGTGATCAGTTTGCGTTTTTGTGCCACTGCGTTCATGTTACTTTAGGTATGTGTTTGTGAATGAAGAAGGAGCGTCCTATTACGAGCTGGTGAGTGAATAGATAACCCAAAAGATCGTAATATTCGTTTAGTTGCCTAGTAGCGTGTTTATCCATGAAATGTTCGATGTTGTTGTTGTAGTTGTTGCCAATTTGATCTATATATTTGCTCATTAGCATAATAATATTCTATCTGTTGTTTGAGGGCAGAATAGAAGGTAATTTGCTCTATTACTAGTACCTCTGCTAGAGCTCCGCAATTCATGTGGAAGCTTACGCTTGTCATTTTTCTTAATTTGTAGTTGAATTGTGCGAGAGTAATTCCAGGGAACGCAATACTGCCGCATGGTGTCTTTTGCTTTGAATGGTTTTTTTAGAATCCTGTTGGCCTCTTTAGTAAAGGTGCATTTAAATTTTTCTTATTTCGTGGAGATTAAAAACACATTAGTTGAGCAGTTTTACGCTTTTCAATGTTAAAGAAACGTATTATCATTTCTTAAAAAGTTTTTTCAATTAACTTTGAGTTTCTAATGCAATAACAAAACACATTAGGGAAAAATAAAATTCCTTCTACGTTCGTATTCGTTGAAATAATACCATACAAAAGACCTTACTTAATAGTCTTTTAAGTGGTTAATTTGATTCATAGAAATATTTAAAACATAAACGCATGAGGAGTTAGCAAATGCTCTTAAGTTCTACTAAGTAAGCTATCCTTTAAAGGACTTATAGCTGAAATCTGAGAATTATCAACAATAAAAAGTGTTGCTGTATATTGACTTTTGCAACGCTACTTATCCTTTTGCTACAAATTTTGTACTACTCTGAGTCACTGGTATAAAAGTGCAAGTCCACTAATCAATGTTGACTGATTTGGTGCGAAAAATATATACTTCGAAATAAACATTTAATAAAATTTAAGCTTTAATCAACACTGCAATTCATAGTCCATTGTTTCGTCACTATTTTACTGTTATCGGCCTTGAGCCACGAATAGGGCTCGTCATACGTGCTAAGTTGTCAAAACTATTTTTTTATAGAAAATCACATAATCTGCAACTTCAGTATGACATAAATGAAGGATCGCCCGATAGGAAGCGACATCTTAACAAAAATCATTTTTAAGCTTTGACCTTGACTATCATGAAAACAGTTGAATTTATGTGATTAATGTACCCCATAGCTCTTATGGAAAATCGCTTTACGCATAACTTTTATTCAGATTGAATTTTGTAATAGAAAATGAGACCTAAGCGACAAACTGTTTTTTGTGACCTTTGACCTATCTTAAATGAGGACAGTTCTGCGTAAGATTACCCTTACTACTAAATTTTGACGTTCATAATATACATAAGTACTATTTTTTGAGGAAAGTTTCATTTATTAATCTTGTAGATGCAACTTTTCTACAGCCGCCTCTTAGACTACCAGAGCGTTTATTTTGTTGCACTTTTCGAAGTGTTCCACAAAAGTTTGAGGCAACTTCTTTTATGCATAACAAACTTTAATATGAATCAGTTTTGCTCATTCATGCAGTATGTGCTCAAATAAAAAGTGATTGATTTTAAAAATTCCTTAATAAAACTTTTGTAAACTTAAATTAAATGCTTTGCATCACTGCATTTCGTTTTTCTTTAACGGTTACATTATTCTTCCCAGCAAACATTTTTAATCGCGGAAGTGTTATATTTCAATCACTGAGACGATGATTTCGATCACGTGCGAGCTTATATTCTGATGCCAAGCGTTAGTTTGTTCAGTAGCAACTGTTAGCGACTTGCTAAAGCGACTCGTATATTAATCATAAAGAAGAGTTTCATACGATTATTATTGAAGTTGAAATAAAATTGTTTATTATATCATTGGAGAGCACGAAGTAATAGTTTCATTTTATCCATATAAAAATGCCATATCGAATAATTATACTTTGAAATACATGAAATTGAGGAAGAAGAATGAATCAATTGATTTAATATATACATATTATGTTATTTATCATCATGACAGTACTCAGAAGTTTGTGTCATCATCGCGATAAAATTTGAATGTGAAAAACTTTTCAAGAATGAAAGACGACAAATTTTTAACAAAAGTCAGGACTGGATTTAGAAATCTTAGGACATGTAGCCAATGTCATATGTGGGCTCCAAAAATTTTTCATGTTATTATAAATTCAAAATATAATAAGAAACTTATTGCACTTGAATATAATAACTACATTTGCAATTCTATATACAAAGAATCTTAAGCATGTTCTGAGCTAGGAAAACCTTGGGACATTGCGACACAGAGAACATGGATGTACTGTTAAAATAAGATATCTGCGCTCTCAAATATCATTGATAATAGATATTTTAACGTCTTATAATGAGATAACGAATCAACGGAATCGCATCTTTCACTTTTTAAAACATTTAAATTTTTTAATATTTTCATTTTATTGTAATAACTTTTTCAGTCACTGTAACGTGCTGGAGGTCTGGAACGATGGCCTCACTGGCCTCTTGGTAAATACGGCACTGAAAATCATCCAAATGTTTGCTGGGCCTACAGCGATAATTAACATATTTTCAAAGCTAAAACAAACTAATGAGTTGATTAAGCGAAGAAAATTCAAAAAAATAATTAATGATTGTTTTGCTTTAAACAAGTGCTTGAAAACCCTTAGGGGCTGAGGACTAGTTTGAGAGGAAGATGCAAGCAGAACTTCCATAAACCAAAGTTTAATACCTCCTCCTTCAAAAATTAGGATTTTTTGAGAGTTTTAGTTAGACTTGGATCTACCTTGCTGGTAGATCGGAAAAGGATTCCGTTTTAGTCATCAAAATAGAAAACCAGTAGATATCTCATACATATAAATGATGATGTTGCTCTAGATCATGGACCCATGAGGTCTCAAACGACCACAGTACTAAAACTGCTCTTTTGAAACGCTTTTTTGTCATTGTACTGTTAAGATGTAAAAGGCATCATATTTAGCGTATAATTACAGAAGAATAACGAGACCGCCCACTACCAAGTTCATGTTTTGATAATATAAAAATAAACGTACGTCACTCATATTGCTCATACGACCTGTTGTACATAATTCAAAAAAAAATAGTTATAGTGTGCCTTTGAAAAATTAAGCTATTCTTATTTAATCAAATTCAATCAATATTAAGTTTTTGATAACGCCACTACTTAACAGTACAAACAATGTTTTCGATTTTTCCAAAATTTCAGACTTAGTTCTTGGACATCGGCTTTGCTCAATGTCGATTGGATGCTGTTTCCATTCAACAACAGGCAATATGAAGGCAACCACAGCGTGAGACGCAATAAACGAAACTGGATGATCTACCTAGGTCTAGAAGCATAAAAACCTTATTCTGTGGCGATATAAGTCTGCAAACCAGATTACCAAAGAACAAATCAATAGATGTGAAAGTACATCTATTTCAACCGATAGCTGAGAGAGAATGCAAAAAATTGCAAAGTGAAGATTTGGTGAATGATTTGTATACTTGACACCTAAAAGTACAAAGGAACTCAAATTTTCGGAAGTGTATCCTGATCTGCTTCAGTTTCTTGGTAATTTTTTCGAAAAGTGTGCCAGTTTCTTGGTAATTTTTTCGAAAAGTGTGCATGAAAACAGAAAGCAGTTTGGACCAAATTTGTGAAGCAGAAAAAAAAATCTTGATGTCTTGCATTAAAGCTCTTTCGCCGTTGTTAAATTTTTCATTAAAACCTCAGTGTTGGAGTTTCTTCATAGCTTAAGTTATAAAAAAAGTGTGTAAAACGTTGTAGCAAAAAAAGCCAAAACCATTTTTGGTCCAAAAAGTTTGAACAAACCCAAAAATAGGTGACTGCAAAATTAAGGAGAGAACTGAAAATACTTCGATTTCTGCCACAAAAAATTTGTTCTCATAACGATTTACCAAGGTATGGTGCATTGAATTCGACCAATTAAGCGTTTTTATTATTTTGAACGACAATATTATAAGGAGGCAGCTCTTGAGCAAGCAATCGACGTGATTTTTCCCAATTCACAACTTTGCATCACATCTTTTTCAATTATATTCATAGCAAGAACTGACTCTTTAAGCGGCCACCAGTGGAAACTGTTTCCAGACTTAGACGGAACCTAACATTTTTACTTAAGATTGAGTGCGTGTATAAATATGAATGTTTTTCGTGTGTGGTTGATCGTTTTATATATTCACCAATTTTTTGACCAGAATCGAATTTGCTTCTTAATTTTCTACATCAAGAAAAACTACCACATCAATCAAAAATATTTAAATAAAATATGATTTTGCCAAAATATCAGAATCGGTTTTAAAAATATGTAAGTTTCATAACGGCGTAACTCGATCAAATTTTGTGGGCAAGGGACTTTTAGACAAGTATTCAGGTAAGTTTCTGCAACTTTGGCTTGAGCTATTTTTTTATTGTTGATTTTTTATTGATTTTATCCATAAATAAGACTTTTCATAAGAATTCATTGAATAAATTGTTTTGTTTTCTGGTAAAAAAGGGGGTAAATCAGTGATGAAATTTTCGGTACATTTCTACTTTTTTCGGTACAAAAAATCGTCGTCAGTACATTCGACAAATTTTCAGTATACTTGGCAAATTTTCAACACATTTTCGATAGATTTTCGGTACTAAAAGAAAATAAAATAATTCGAAATAGTAATTGTAATTTACTGCGAAATATATCTTATTTTGCTAGGGTTTTTGAGATGTCAAAAGTATCATTGTTCAATACCAAAAAGTACATACGGCCTCTAAAAAGTACATTTCAAGTCTCGATTCAGTACCTTTTCACAAAACCCAAATGTCATCACTGAGGTAAATAAACAAAAACTTAGAACAAACTATATAAGATTTTAATTACGTTATTAACACATTTTTTGGAAGAAATAAAGGCTTTAAAAAAAATGGTCGAAATTTCCGAAAAACCGTCATAACTCCAAAATTATAGCTTAGGTGCTAAGGCTTTCAATTGTCTTTATTATGGCAACCATTGGTAACCATTCAGGGGTTCCCGATTAACAATCATTTTTACAAAAGCTAGTTATATCAGCAAATTCCAATTATGCGCTCAGGTAAATGCAACCTCTGCTGTTAACCAGACTGTTCACATGCTTACCGAATAATGAAACAGAAGGGGAATATAAAAATAGCATTTCTGAAACCATCATCATTCTGACATTTTAAAAACACTCCTCCTACCACTACTTTTGGGAAATTGTAAGTTTATAAATCGAATTTCCATATAAATTAAAGAACTAAGAAAACTTTATGATAAGGTCTGTTTTGATTGTATTTTCGATTTGTTTCGGAACGGAATAGAAATTCAAATATTATTTTAGGCTCGCATAAAAAAGAGAAATCCGTGAAATTATCATACCTATATAGCAGCTCAAGTTTGAAGTTAAAAAAAATTCCATAGCAAATCCCTACCATTAGATTTAAAAGAGCTATTGACAATTAATTTCTAAATCGGAATTAACACAGGCTGAGATGTATCCAAGAAAAATATTTGTATATTTGCGATGCAAAAGCAACTGATGAGCGTGCTCTACAATAATTACTTTGCTGCAAAAACTCTATTGGACCGTGTTATTAATCGGCATTGGATAGCTCCTTCGAACTTTGTTTGCATAAAAAGTGCCGAGCCAAACAATTGCAAACCTGCCTATTTTTTAATGCTGGTTTGATTATTAAGTGTCCGTTCAAGCTGGCTAACTCTTTGTCCTGCGCTTTCTGAGTACACAAAACTTTCCCATTTTGAATTTCAAAACTTTTATTTAAAGAGTTAAAGAGCTCTCATTACAGTGATTGAAACTTCTTGCTTATATTATAGGTGCCACGCTCGCTTGTCAAAATTCGTCCACTTTTTTCTTAGTACTTGTCTAAATTTTGTTTGTATCTGTATGAAATTTTGTTTAATTATATATATAAATAAATATGTTAGTGTCGCATTTTGAGCGTTTTTTTTTTGTATGTGAGCTATCACGCCCTTTCCAACTCTTTGTCTGGTGGTTGTTCAAACCATTCCTTATATTTATATGAAAATATAAAAAAAATTGGTGCAAATAAATTTCTTTATATCATTTTAAAGTTTTTATTTGTTTGGATGGTAGGGATGTCCTTTAGCCGCATTCTCCCATTTCAACTCTCACAAAGAATATTGAATATCAAATTACACCTCTTCGTTTTTTAGATATTATGATTACCATAAGTAGATTGGCATTAGTGACCATGATGTAAATCAAAGATTCGCGCAATGGAAAGGCAAAATATATGGTATATACCCTGCGTGTAGGGTATAAAAATGTTAATTTCCATTACCATTTGAAATATTAATGAACTGTTTAATAAACACAAGCTATTTATGAATCACATTTACGAGCGCATATAAGTACGGAAATATAAATTTGTTTCGGATGCTTATCATTATTTAAAGTCAGTGGATTATTTATTAAATTTAACAGACAAACTATAATTGTTTCCAGAAATTTTATTTTTTGCATAAATGATTTGCACTAATGATTTGCACTAATGATTTGCTAATGTAAAATTAATGCAACGAGCTATGGATACTGTGTGATTTTATTATGTACCCGGGTGCACTATTAGTTTCATATATTAGAACTAGTGCGAGTTTATTTCTCTGGCAGGCAGGAATAATTGCTTTTTTTCGATTGCTTTTGCTCTTTTCCTTACGCAGCATAGCAGAAAAGCAATGCGACAGAACTGTGAATTGAAGTGGTCGCTTATTTACTCCTTTACAGAGAATGAAGCAAAAGCAGTAGAGCTGAGTAATGAAAATAACAACTAGTAAAGGTGTTATCTTCGGCCAGGCCGAAACTCACATACCCTACAGTGCATTGAAAGTACTTTTTAAGTAAATGTTAAAAAAATCTTGAAGAGGTTAAATAAGTCGAAAATAATGTGAAAAGGTTCAAAAATGTTGAAAAGTGTTGGAAAAAACTGAAAATGTTGAAAAAATTTGAATACCATTGAAGAAAGTTGAAAGGTTTTTGAATTAGTCGAAATATATGAAAAATGCTGAAAAATTGATGAAAAAGTCGAAAGAATGAAGAAAACGTCGAATGAAATGGAAGGAGAAATGTAAAATCATTGAAAATGTCAAAAGAATATGGGAAATGTTGAAAAAACTAGAATAGAAATGAAAAACACGAAATATGCCACGCCCACTTCCTCAATTCTGCCCACTTTTGCTTCAATAAACAAACTAAATTTTAGCACAATAGCTTGTATAGTTTGCGATATGTGCCGTAATTATTCCTAAAATTTAGGGCGGTGACACACCCACTGATGCAATCCAGTCCGATTTTGATCCACAAATAGCTTTTTATAAAAAAACTTCTTACACCAAATTTCAGTATGATTGCGTATATGTATGGGAGGTGCCACGCCCACTGTTGCTATTTTGCCAGCTTTTGATTCATATGTACTTACTACCCAGTAAAACTTAAATCAAATTTCAAATCAATTGCTCCAATAGTTCACTTAAAATAGCACTTATATCTTTATGTTAATGAGGGAGATGCCACTTCTACTGATGCAATCTTGTTAAGTTTCATTAAATTCTGAAGCGTATAGTAACCGACACCTCTACACAATTTTATGAAGATTACTCTCATAGCACACTATCTATAGCATTAAACGTATTTCGCTTATATGGTAAATGCCACACCCACCAGCACAATTGTGCCAAAATTTTGCAAGATGACACCTGTTAGTTCTCTTTTTATAACATTAATAAATATTGTAGGCTGTGCCACGCCCTTAAAAGAATTTTTTCAGTACATTGACGTAGCTGGTATTGTTGACTACTTTCAGTGGTATCATCCCAAAATTTTAATGAAAATCGTACAATTTGGAGTTATACGAAATCCAAATTGTTAATTGTTAAGAAGTGCCACGCCCACTTTTACAATTCTTCCCATTCTATGCGCAATTCAAGATTCATAAGATATTGTATTCGTGTACCAAATTTCTTCACAATATCTTGCACGGTTTATGAGCTATGGCGTTATAAAAGTTAAAATTTAAGGCTGTGTCACGCCCCTTTGAGAGCCTTCGCAAGCTTAGAACCTAGCCTAATCTTAATTTTGTTCTTGTCTTTACCAAACCACCAATTTTGATCAAAATCGCAACTTTTTTTCAAAATGGACTTGGGTATATTTACATAGAGTATGGGCGGAAGGCGTGGCCATGAACCAATTTCGCCAATTTTTATATGATAGCAGCTTGCAAGAAGGTTTGACCTGTGTGCCAAATTTCATTGAATTAGCTTGCTTAGTTTTCTCGTAAACTTGATTTCAACAGACAGACACACACACAGACAGGCAGACAGACAGACAGACGGACACAGCTATATCGACTCAGGTGGTGACGCTGATCAAGAATATGTACACTTTTTCATACCTGCCACGCCCCCTTCTATGCGTTACAAACGGAATGACAAAGTGAATATACCCTCTGTGCAGGGTATAAAAATGTCAAATGGAGCCTATACGGCCCTAAGGAATTTGGTTTAAAAGTATTGTAGGCTTACCAGCCAAGTTCTGTTGTAAAAATTTAAATTATATTTGTCAAATTTTAGTTCCGTTGAAAGTATTCGATATTACTTTAGTGTCGAACCAATGCAAAAAACCAAGTTAAGAAAATTTGACTCAAATATCATAATTGATCGTTATTTCATAGAATTTACAGCACCGATGTTCGTGTAAGTTTACAAATAACTCGAATGACTTAGCAAATTTGTACAAGAAGACTAAATCTACAAAATTCTATCCATAGGGGAACCTGTTAGTAATTAGGCATGTAATTTACCACGTCACAGCTTTTAAACAAATTAGTCTGAGCTTTTGGGAAATGAACTATTGAGATTACGAATACCTCTGGACGAATACCTCTGACTCTTTTCAGCTTTTCAACATTTTTTTATGTATGGATTTTCATCGAATTTTTCGATAATTTTCGGTGACATTGGATCCTTTTCGTTTTTTATTACCTCTTCGATACAATTTGACTTTCATCAAGATGGTTTGGTAGTTTTTCGATATGATTCGATAATTATCGACTCAGTTGATGGTTTTCGGCACTTTTCGACCTTACCGATGTTATTATACTATAATTTTCAAATTTTACTGACATTTTCGTGATATCTGATGCTATTCGATACTTTTTGATTATTTTCGATATTTCCCGATGTTTTTTGAAACTGTTCGATACTTTTTCACTTCAATACCTTCTGTTATTTGATGTATTTTTCATACTTTTCGACTGCTTCGGTATTAATCGACTTTTTTATGTTATTTGATTTATTCATTTTCAGTATTTTTTATGATACTATTATAGATATTCCCTTGTTTTTGTTATTATTCGATAGTTTTTTTGGCTTATTGCCTTAGTACTTAATAGTAATGCTATAGTTGAACGACTATTGTTAAGTTTTGAAGGTACATCCCCAAAGATATACTATCCTAAGTAAAGTAAACAACAAAAAGTGATTCGGTGATATACCTCAATTTTAATAATTCCACACAAAAATCTTGACCTTTTGGAAATTTAATCGTGCACAGATCAAATGATTTCATTAAAGAAAATCTTTTAAAAAAACAAACTAGATTCAAATCGTGTTTACCAATCTGTATAATATAAGGCAGAATTTGATATCCTAACAAATTAATCTGAGCTGTTCTGAACCAACTCTGGATTTCATCTAGTGCTAGAGGCGAGGCGAGATCACTCCGGCACCTCGCCTCGTTCTCGCCTCGTTCTCGGTTCTGAGAACGAGGTGCCTCGCTTTAACACTAGCTCGTATCGGAAGTAAGTGCAGTATTTTACTATTTTTCGAAATTTGAATCGATATTTATTTATTGGAAAACATAGATAAGGCTATAAAACTTTTATTTTGAGTGCATCTTTAGGGTGGCCCTCATAGAAAAATATTTTTTGAATATCATTTTCTGGAAGACCGGTTGACCGATTCATACATTAAGAAGCTCAGCTTAGGCTACTTTTATTTAGAGTCCATATATTTTGTGATATCTTCGGTCTTTAGAGTCAGCAGTACTAAAATGATCTCTAATCGAATGAGAGTTAGAATAATACAGCTACTACTCTCTTTTGTTATTATTATATGGCGAAAGATTTAATAAGGGGACCCCTACGTTCGGTAAAAAACTTTGTTGTTAATGAACTCCAAAACCGTTCAACCGATCGCCTGAAGATTTGGCATGTGCTTATGTTTCTTATGATTTGGGGAAAGTTCGTAGCATACTTTGGTATTATCAACTACTTGACGCAGATGAATAAACTTTTTTTTTATATCTCAGTAACTATATAACGTAAATGGATAAGATTAGGTACATATAATTCTTATAGCTTGTAAAAGGTTCGTAGCTTAGCTTGGTTTGAATAAAAATGGACAATGCCACGCCGTCCCATATAAGAAAAGAATTAAATTCATCATAGCTCATCAATTATCATATATGATTCAATCCACCAAAAATAAAAACATATGTTATATTTTACTTCTTGAGGCGTAGCAACGCGTGCCGGCTTTGCTAGTTGAATATATCGTTGGCATACAAGGAAAATTGACCATTTTTTTTAACAGCCGAAAATAATATATCACAATTTTAAGAGGATGTAAACATAATTAAACGATTAATAAGCGCCACCCACTTATTATTTGTTTGCAGATAGTCAATTTTGCTTGAATGCCGACAATATACAGGCCTGATAATTTTTTTTTTTAGTTTAATAAAATCCTCGGTTCTTACCGAGCCGAGGCGAGGCGAAGCGAGGTATGTGATTTCAAGACCTCGTCTGAGAACGAGACGAGGCGCGACTCAAATTTATAAAACGAGGCGAGACCGAGAACAACTAGAACCTCGCCTCGCCGCGGGTGAAGCACTAATTTCATCAAGCTGAAGGTAGCGCGTAGGATGGGATAAACAACGAAAAGAATTTACCAAATATTTCCAGTCGTCTATAATGCTAAACAAGGCCATTCCGTGTCTATTATGTGTACGAGTTACATTTTCGAAATTGATGTTTGCCTATCAGAGATTAAAAAGATATGACTTTTTTTGCTCCTTAATAAGAGAACGTTCGCGCAAAAAAAACAGGCTTTCCCAATAAGTTAAAACGTATAAAAAGCTTCATTCATTCGTTCATTCGCCCTAGGCCTCACACTCTCACGGAGTGGCCCTGAATTCAAGATATATGAAAAGAGTTGAACAAGCAATTAAGGCGAACAAAACCTACATGTACTTGGTTCCAATAACAAGCGTACATTTATCTGCTGCCTTAGACAAGATGGTACCACCGATAGCTATAATTTCGAGGTTGTTGAAGAGTTTACCTATCCTGAAGTTAACAGCACTTCAAAAACGACATTATTTCGTTGAACAATACGACTTTGCTTCATATAGCACATCGATCAATCGAAACCGCAAGGCTCATATATGCGAGGACGATGTATGGAGAAGATTCAACCAAGAAATTCATAATTTCCACGATGATGTAGATGTTTTTGAAACGATGAAATACATGATAAAATCTTCAATAGTCATAAAGGCAGGCGTTGGAGGGACCAGGTGATTGTTGATCAAATCAATCAGGCTACAATTATGTAAGGAACAAACCCAGGATATAAGTTAAAGCCATGTATTTGTAAAGCATATCTTTTTTGACGAGAAACCGGTGTAAGTACATATTGAGTGTAATTACATTTTATAGCCTAGTTACAAGTTATGATATAATACATAAAATTATGTAAAGGGGTAAATTGTTATCTTACAACCAGAAGACACAAAGTCAAAAATTTAGTTTCGTATAAATGATATTTAAATATGTAGTTTGTTGCAATGAAAATTCGGTATATAGTACCTGTTGTTTGTAAGCCAACTTTAAATAAATAGAACTATTTAGACGATATTTCATATATAGAATTTAGCAATACAGTAGACGTCCAAATAACGTATAACGATATAACGAATTTCCATTCGAATGACCAATTTTTCAAATTAGAATTTTTCCATTGCTGTCTCTAAATTAGGAACGCTAAAAATGTTCACTATTCCAAATAACGAACGCTGTTTAATTCAACAATTACTGTTGAACTGAAATAACTTTTTTTTTACCCAAGTAAAGCACGATGATCGCAAGTAAATATAGCATTCAAAATTCTAACTCAACTTTTATACGAGTAAATATAAAAAACACTTCGATATAACGAATCTTACGATATTACGACTGACCCGTGCATTAATTAGTTTGTTATATTGGACGTCTACTGTAAATAATTTTTTTAATTCTCGTTTTTTTGCGACATTTTTGTAGGCCTTATTGTCCACAGTAAACTGCCACGATATGTTGTTATTTTATTTATATACACCCTGCACACCTTATTCATATACTTTCACTTACATTTAAAAATTTAATAATATGAACGCACCCTTTTACCAAGGGAACTGAGCGGCAATGGTGCTATTGTCTAATGTTGGTTGAGCCAACAAAAAATGCAGCTTTTAATTACGTACATGACTTTTTTCAACACTTTTTCCTCGCACACAATAGGAAAATTCTTAAGAGTTGTTATTTTTGTTGATATTGTGGTTATGGCTATTGTTTTATCAAGTGGAAAACAGAATTGGAAAATGTCTATACAAAAACAAGAGACTTAAAGCCAATGGAAATATTTTTTTTTTTTGTCTTAACTCAATTACACATTGAATTGAAATATTAATTCAAAGGCTGAATTCAGCAGGGCTGTATTACAAAAAATAGTTCCAAACACTTTTTCAAACAAAGTTCCCAGTTTTTCTAACTTTGAACTGAAAACAAACACTATTACGATATCGAAATTTACGTGAAAAACGTGCACCCGGTTTTTAAGATTTGTGTTTTTTTTTTTAAGTTTCATTTACCGCGCTCATCACAAAAACTTCAAAATACTGACTGGCGTTCGTTTCAAAAGTCCGCACACAACTGCTACTTGTTGGTATTTTTTGTTATTCTTTCTATGCTGCACGAAAGCTGGCTTGGACTTTCTGCGAAAACGCATTAAAAAGAGAGACCAAAAGAAAAAATAATGACAAGAAAACATTCCTCAAGTGCTGAAGCTGCGTCTGCAGATGATGTGCTTTGATTTAATTCTGTAAGGATAAACATAAGAGAGAATGACTTTGCTCTGCATTTTTGAGTTGCGAAGAGTAGCACAGTTATGTTGACAAGGAAGAGTAAAAAAGCTTACAGGAAAGTTTTACATGAAATGATTCCAAGTCAGTCATACCTACTGATAAAGAGAAAAGCTTGAACTGATTTGTATCTTAGTTATCTTTGGTCAGACCAATGTTTAATCCATGTTCTGCAGCGCTAAATGAAAGTTCGAATTTATAATTAAAAGTTATTTTTCTAGAGTAATTAGGACCCAAAAAACTCGAATCCGTTGTCCAAAATGTTTTACCTGTCTAAGTTTCGCCAGGTGAAACTGTTCGAAAAGTCGAACAATGGCGGTTGGGCACAATTCAGCTTATATGTTGAGTTTGTATATTTTCTCCAGGTATCGGTCAAAGACATTTACAAATTTAATAAAAACACAAAAAAAAAAAGCTTTTTATTTGATTTTGTTACAATTTTATTTATTCTGCTCCCAGTTGGTGTGGGCTGCGAAACCATTTTTCATGTGTAAATGTACTTGACCCTTTTTGAACATTTGTTGTTTAGGCTTGTGGCATACTTTGCAACGTCTGGCTTTCCTGTCGGGCTGCACAAATATTTGGTGATTTCCCGTGACTCGGAGAAATGCATGGCATTATCGTAAAGGTAAGCGCTGCCCATGAAACTAAAGTAAATGCGAATAATGAGAGGTTGTTGCACTATCATTCGATTAGACTGTACCCTTCAATTTCGTAGTCTTCGAGTGGTCGATGAGAGTGGGAAAGCTCCAATGATGCTTGAAGTCAATGTCACTTCACGTTTGTCTTGCCAACACCAACAGACAATTTATCAAGACATGACTACAGATGTCACATTTTTGTCTTATGTGATAAAACATTCAGTGGACGTGGCTATGCACCAAATCTTGACGAGTGCTCTGCACAGAGCAGAAAAAAATTCCGCCAATCTATGATATTATCGCTTGTGTCCACAAAGCCAATAAATAAGGACTATATTCGACCTTTATCTACAGTAAAAATGTACCTTTGGAAAATAATAATTTATAATTATATCTTACTAAATATAGGTCTGCCACAAAGGTATTTTCAAACAATTAGCTGTGGCCCACGAGGGAGAAGGGGCATGGCCAACATATTTTTTTTTTTTAAAGCCAATTTAATTAACTACAACAATTTATATATTATTTAGCTTCTCTTACGCCTCGACGAAGAAACACAATTCGATAAAAATGAGCAAATTTGCCGCTAGAATTTTTTAACAAAGGCAGAAAATGGGTTAAGTGCCATACTGTTAGTTACATTACAGTACTTTAATCTTGTATTTTCGTTGTGAATTTTTTGTGCCTAACTTAAATTTTATAATTTAACCTTTGTATTATTTAAATGTACATAGATCAAATTTCTAGTCTTCAATATAAACGACCCTGAGAAAGCCTAAAATCCAATGACTAAACCTTTGGTACAAAAAAATTGATTATTTTCCACCAAAAATATAGTGACACAACGACCCTAAAGTTATATATAAAAAAATTACATATATATAGTGTCGGCGGACTAATTAAGAACGCGCAGGCTTTATTCCTGCTTCTTGTTCTAAATCTTTAAATTAACCAAATTTTTTAATTTTTTTTTATTTTCAATTTCAAAAATTATTTACGAAAACCTAAAAGCAATTAATTTTTGGAATTTCTCTGGGGTTTTCTTTTTCCTGACCTACTTTGCCACCCGGTCTAACTCCTTCAGATATGAAATCTTACCTTTGAAATGTCCATTTGAAGCTGATGCCAAAGATTCTCAAAAGTATTAAGAACAATGTAATAAAACAAAAAATCAACAAATAACTTTCCTAGAAACCAACGTCTACGGAAATCGGATGATATAGCCGACCTGGGGATCATTTCTGGAGCAAAATATTTACAATTATGTATTTCTTGACTTCCAATGAAATACAAGATTGTATTTAAAGCTGATCGCAACCTACTATCACCGCTATCAACTCGAAAGAGATAAACAAGGCAAGCAATAGGCCACCAAATCATATACCATTAGTTTGTTATCTAAGTTTGAATTGACCTTCTTTTCATATTCTAGCTATCTATGTATAATATTATGTTACGGGCCAAACTAGTTTTTAGGATAAACTAGTTTTTCCCAGGCCAAACTAGTGCATCCGAAGCGTGTTAGGATGAACCAGTTTAGACTAGGATAAACTAGGGATGAAATTTACTTCAACAGAAATTTTAACATGTTAGGGTAAGAGGGTTTACATCCTTAAATATGTCCAATGTCGGGTTCACGGCGGTCTTCAGCCGCGATTCACTATACTATATTCAACACGGGCATCGCTAACATACTAGTATTGGATATACTATAGTGAACCGCGACCAAAAGCCGCCGCGAAGCGAATGCAGAACATATTGGAGGAAGTAAACCTGAGCCCTTTTATCGTAACAAACTAAAATGTGTGCTAGGCTAAACTGCTTTATCCTAGCACAATTCGGATGAACTACTTTGGCCTAGGGAAAACTAATGAATGGCTTAAAGAAGTTTAGGATGTTCTTTTGCGAATCAACAGCAATAAATATAAAATGAAGCCAAATCAAATCTTTCGCGTCATTCCTTCTGAAGTGAGACACTTTATTAACTGAAATTAAGAATAACCAATCTAAAATTCTTCATTAATAAGGCAAAAAGCATGTTTATATTACCATACAGTACCAGCAATAGCGTCATGATAGTTGAATCCAGCATAAGACATAAAATGTGTGGATATCTTTTCTGACATCTGTGCCAAAATTAACAAATCAAATAGTCCTATGCTAAGCTACGTAAGGCTTTCTTCAATTTGACAATAATGCAACACAATTTACAAGTTTTTACCATTTGCCTTCATCAAATCCTGAAATTTTGTTTTACCATCTGCTATGCCGAATTGGTCATCATTCCGAAAAGATCCGAATTCTGTCCAAATCAAACAGAAATGAATAGCACATATCTTGCGCGAATCACTATCTGTAGTTTACCTAGGAACATTGACTTGAAATCCTCAAAATAGCAGGAAACACGGCCGTCAAAAAACCATTTTGGAAGCGATCGAAGGTCATGAAATTCGAAAATCGAAGAAATGTAGGAGAGTATTGAAGTCACTCGGGAATGACCGTACATGGTGTCGATTTTGTGAAAAGTTTATGCATCGGTAGGAAATAAAGAACTCAGATAGATAGTTACAACTCTATTTATTTTGATTTGATTTTGTCACATCATCTTGCATTTTTTTAATTCAATTTATCATCTACAGGTTGCAAAAATTTTATTTGTAAGTTCGTTGAAATCATCGTATGCAGCTGCATCATAAAAATATAAGTTTATTATCAGCTCCAACTGTGTTTGCGTTAAAACATCTCTGTGGCTTTCCAGCAACACAATGCTGTATGCCAAAGGAGCACCGCTTGATTCTTCTGCGACAGACTTCAGCTTTAGTATTCTACGCTCCACGGAATTCATGTAATTGAACAAAGTAGCCACGCAGTGACATAATGATTGCAGGGCAGACACTGGCGAGGGGAACAGCTGCACACTTACGCCTTGAACTGAATGTGCATTATATCCCACAATAAAGCCGTAAAGATCAAGCACCACCAAATCAGGCACCAGCACCCAATTGTGTAATTCTACGAGCTTTTCCGTAACATCTTCGATGCATTCAATATACCTGTGGTAAACAGTATAAATCAAAACTGAACGTATGTATGTGGTTAATATTTTACATTATAATAAAACGTTTGAGCCGCTCCTTTACTCCATCTTCTAACTGCGAAAGCAGCGGCAAGATATCAGCCGATTGCCGTGTGATAAATAGAACCGTGCGATCTCTTTTGGTACATTCTATACAAAACTAAATGAAACCAATTTATATGAATTGATTGGGTTTGATACGTATTTACTTGAACTTGTAAACCTTTTGAAAATCTTGATTATAGTGCGTATTACTTGGTATAAAAAGATAATTTTTGATTTTTTCACTTTGCGCATTCATTTATTATTTTAAAATTAAATGCCAAACAAAGTAAAAGCTTACGTGTTGTTGACGAAACTACATAAATAAATGCAAACTATTTACTTTTTGTTACTAAAACCGGCAAAAATTGTTTTTAAACAGCTGACACGATAAAGTGCTGCCAAATTCGACCATATACATTTTTTTTATTAACCCTATTTACACACACCGAATAAGCGGCGGCGTATTACTTCGAGTGGATTTATAGTTGTGTGAGTATCGTCTGCGTCGTTGTTCGTAGACAGTGTACTAAAATTACATTATGGTACAAATGAATCGTGATTTGTCCCGATTTTAATTTGTGCGCTCAATTCAGTATTGAACTGTGCAAACACAATACGTTCATTTTACCTTATAAAGTTAGCGAGCACAAGTTCTAACAAGGATACATACTTCTGATAAGCAAAGAGAGCACACAACCAATCTTCTTCTGTGCGTCTCTGAGCACAGAATTTATTCTCATTATGTTTTGTGAAATGGAACGAAACAAAATCAGTTCGTTACCACGTGAAACGTGCATCTTTGTACTCTAAGTCAACGTTTACACGAGCAAATTCAGTCTGGGAAATTCTTGTCTATTCTCTTTTGTGAATTTCTTTTGCGTTTACACACGGTAACTAGAATTTGTTTATGCAAGAAAATTTCAAAGCAATTACTGCGTCAACCCGCCACAACAAACGTAAATTCAAAGCATAATATCAGCTAAATAATAGAACGAAAGGGATTTCGCGTGTACGACAAATTCTGTACACCACCCTTTCGGTTTTCCCTTCTTGCCTACAAGCAGGAAAACTTTCTTTCAAGAGTTTCTTCGTGTAAACGCTGTCTAAGAAGCGTAAGATATGCCAAACATGAGTTGCCACCCGATTCGATACTTACCGTACCATAGCTCAAAAAATGTTTTCGGACGTAACAAGGGGAGGCTCGGGACCCTGGAAAGAAGCATTTTTGACCCGAAAATGGGTCCTCGGACCATGGTGTCCGTTTTCGACCCGTTTTATTATTTTTCTAATGTGATGAAACATTTTTCTTTTTTATGTATGATACATTTTTTTGCAACACGGTGGCATCACTAACGCAGTTTGCTTTTGAGCGAAATAAGCGACACTGAATCATACTGAGCCAAAACACGACATTCTATTTCTATTTATAAAGTACATGGCACGGTGCAAACACAAATGCAAACCCACGAAGAGCACAAAACCTTTCTTATATTGTACCTTATCAAGAATTTAAATAGATTGTAGAAAGACAAAATAGCACTTACCGATTGCTGCCTTGCGACTCGCACAATTGAAAAACCACTGTTAAAAACTAATTTCCAAACATTTCGAAACCACTGAAATATAGCCTTGAACGTAGCCGTTGCGGATGCCACACTTAGGCAGCAACTGCAATGCATTTAAGCAGCAACCAATACAGGATTCTTAGACAGCGTTTACACGAGGAAACTCTTGAAAGAAAGTTTTCCTGTTTGTTCGCAAGAAGGGAAAAACGAAAGGGTGGTGTACAGAATTTGTCGTACACGCGAAATCCCTTTCGTTCTATTCGTTAGCTGATATTATGCTTTGAATTTACGTTTGTTGTGGCGGGTTGACGCTGTAATTGCTTTTTTCTTGCACAAACAAATTCTAGTTTCCGTGTGTAGATGCAAAACAAATTCACAAAAGAGAATAGACAAGAATTTGTTTGGCCGTTGACTTAGTAAATTATTTTCTATAAATGACAAACTTTCGAAAAATTCCGAAAGAGTTAAATTTAATTTAATCACTTGGTGCTTTTTTGTTAGCAAATGAAAAAATTTTTAATAAACCCACTTTTGAATTAACAACAAAAACCACTGTACTCTCTCTGGCTACTCTGCCGAGGGAACGGCTTTAAATGCGACATTTCATTTCACGTAAATTTATTAAAAGATTTTATCACATCGACGTTATCACTCGAAATTTGTGAAGAAATAGATATCACCATTTTTCATAATTATATTATTATGTAATATCTTATCGAAAATGTGCTAACTTTATCGAAGGAAATAAAACACGCACTTTGCAAATTAAATGAAATCTGAAGCACGAACTAGCCATATCAACCTGTTTGACGATTTGGTTTACGAACCGAAGTGTTGCTACACACTATTCAAATCAAGTTGGTTCAGATTATTTGGCAATACATGTCATAGCTACTAAACTGTTGCATTGATTCTAAAAATTAAAGCACTATTCTTTTTGTTTGAATTATTAACAGTGATGGCATTTGGGTTTTTTTGATATGTACTGTTACTAACATTTAGGTTTTTTTGAAATGTACTGAATCAAGACTTGAAATGTACTTTTAGAAAGCAAATGTACTTTAATTTTATTTATGTCATGAAGACCAAAATTTCTTAGAATTAAGAAAAAAAAGGAAAAACTTTCAGATTTCTCGAATGTACTGGCGTATATATTTTAAAATGCAAATGTACTGAAAAAAATGCAAATATACCGCATAAGCCATCACTGATATACATTAGTTTGGAAGATATATAGTACGTATATTTGAATTGAAGTTCATATGTGCCGCCCTAAGTGTGGTATCTGGTCCTTGCATAAGTCCTTTCATTTATTTCCCTAGCTAATGTGTATCCCATTTTAAAATTTTTGGTTTTTTATTTAAATCCTTTAAGCAATTTTTTTTATAATTAAAATAAAAAAAAAAGTAAAATCTTCGAATTTGCTGAAGCTCTGATTTGAAAAGTAAGCTTCCGGTTTTCTACAAGAAAATCTAAAGTGATTTCATTATCAAAAATATTATTAAATTTCCTACGAAATTTTTTTTTTACGAAAAATTTGCTTAAATCGAAGAACTCCGTATTTCACATACTTCAATACTTTAGGGGCTATAACTTGCAACTTAGGTTTATATGAAATAAAAATATGAGCTCATATTAGAAGTTTAACTAGGTCAATTGTAAACGAATTTCAAAGTGTCGCTTTTATTTCCTTGTCCGCTTCAATCAAAATGCACGATACGCCATTTGTGATATATTATATTAGTGCTAACTCCAATTAACTCGCGAATCCTGCATGAAAGTTGACATTATGAACGTTTCATTAGTTCACGGGTAAGTACCTACACTATAATTGGTCGGTGTCCTTTTTAGTTGATGCCAATTTTACGCACTGTATTAGGATCCAGCACCCTATTAAGGTTTCAAAATTAAGGTTTTTTTTTTGACAATAGTTTCAATTTAAGGAAGATAATACTAAGTTTTAACAATTCTCTTCAAATTCCTATGAAAATGAACTAAAGAAATAGCTTCTGGCAAAGACTTTTACTTGATAGTGTGTGTATTACAGATTATGTCGCTATTTATTTCGGTCGGACATGGCGACAGTAGCTCAAAAATTCACCAAATCGCTTTACTCGATTGAATGGCTCCAATATCAACTCAGAATTTTTGAAATTTGAAAATATCTAGGGTCCAGGCAACCATATACAAAAATAAAGCCACGTCTACAATTTCCGTGGCGACGCCATATGACGAAGAGTTTCGATGGAACACGTCAAAATAAATCGAAAATTTTATATAAAAGAAATCAACGCGGTTTTTGAGATATCGATATTCCTGGTGGCTTTCACCAAAAACTTCTAATAGTATTGTTGCATATGCAATTGAGTGGCCACGGCAGCACTCAGTCCATAACTATTATTTGAAAGTATGCACAGGCCCTTAATGAATTTTAAGTACAGTAGCGGCCTCTATGTTTGAAATTTGTGATCCAATTTTGTGAGAGAAAGTGTGACAGCTAGTCACTTGATCGTAATGCTGTTTCCCTTTAATATACAATATGGCGGCGTCAAAAATATTATTCACCTTTTATGAATTGAACCATTGCTACCGCTCTTACAACAGCCCAGATTCACAATAAAAAGAAAGAGAAACATTTTTATTTTCACCACGAAAGTTGTACACAAAGCGTAACCACGAAGAACACACACCGAAAAAGAAAAATTTCATCAAGTGTAGAGGCCAAATCGGAGCAAGAAAAAAATTCTAATTTTAATTCTTTTTAATTTTTCACAAAATTTTCATATAGTACTGCGAAAAAAGTAATTACTACAGATAAATGAATAATTTTCAGCAGAAGTGCAGAAAATAGGAGCAAATAGGCCAATTTAATGAAAAATTTAGATTGAAAGAAAACACGTTCCGTTGCAAAAGAAAAAGTTTTGCCGACAACGTCCGCTCCCACAAATAAATTTATTCGTCAAAGTTGCCTCGCATATCTGTGTCCCAGCGAATATCAGCGGAGTTTTAGGTGCAAAATAAGAAAATAGGCCGCTGCTGGAGAATAAAAAAGCGAAAGAAAATCTTACCAATTTGCAAAAGAAAAGCGTAGCAACGAAGATCGTTGGCAAAGAAGGTCACAAACGTACAAGGCGAAAAAGAATTAGCCATTTTGTTGCAAGAAGACGGACGGGGCCGTTGCTGCTGCCGCTATCACAGCACCCACAAAAGGCAGCCCCCATTTCCGCTGGTGCTGCGCCCATTTTTGGTTGTTTCCTCGCCGGCGTTAAATTTGAAAATTGTTTGAAATTTCTGCAAATAATTCGATAAGGAAACGTCAAGTTGGCTGATTTATAATAGAAAAGAAAAACAATTCAACAAAATTTTACCGAAAAAGGCAACAAAATAGGCGAAAATTTTGCATTGATGGTAATGCATGCTAGAAAACCGCAACGTATGAACGATGGGTAAATTATATTTTTCAATTTTCACAATTTTTTTTGCACAGATATTACTTATTTTAATAGGTTTTTATCTTAATAGATGTCTGTTTTCCCAAAATTGAGTATAAAATTTTTGCTGGCATTTTTCTTGTTTCCTTCGTCATTCTCTGTACATTCGTATGGCTTTGATATCTACTTCTTCACCTCACCTTTTATCTTCACCATTATTTCCATTTACACTTCATTTTGCTTCGTCTTCTTTGCATTCACCAAATCAAATAGAAAATGTCTGTAGTCTTGAAATTGAAATTGAAATTTTTCCTGTTTGCATAAACTTCACACTAAGAAATTCCATCAAAGTTGGTATGGAAAATGTAAGCATATTTCTTTAATATTAATTCATAAGGAAATTTTAGGACTTTCGCAATATTTTCTTCAATCGCTTAATATTTCTGTATACATTTTTCGTATTTTTGCTGCCTGTCAATTCTTTGGTTCTGTCCTAAGTGTAAAAAAGACTTCATTAATGATTCTATTATGAAAAATTGAACAGGCATTGGTAAAAATTTTAGTTTAGTTTAAAAAAAATGAAGTTCACTTTTATATAATGTCTTTCTACTTGAAGTTGCTTAGATTCGATCTCGGAACGGGAATCATGCTTTGAAAACAAAAGCCGCATAACTATAACTCTAAAGAAGTTCTAGTCAAACTGGGGAACAGTTGCATGGTTAGTTTCTAGAGGAACACATCAGAGAGACTCTTTTCGACCTTGTGTTCACTTACTGTTATAATGAATTTGAAGAAATGTGTCAGGGCGTCACTGTGGACCTACTAAATATTAATGGCTTCAGGCAAAGACTTGAGATGGTGTTTCTCAGACATCTACATTATTGCGAACAAAACTGAACTGGAGATTACATAAGGTACCAAATAGAAAAATTTCAATGCGTAAAGGATGGAGATTTTAATTTCCAGAACGCCAACAACTGATTAGTGTTCTAAACTGATAAGTGTTCAACAGAAAATGTAAAGTACAACGAATCGCATGGTTAGAGTGCGATAAAAGTGAAGAAAATGTATCATTAATCTTTGGGGATACTTTATTTTCGGGGACGCATAGTTTTGTATAGTGATTCTTGTAAAACTCGTAGAACCAAGCAATAAGGTGGAGCGATATTTTGAGAGCATTCATGGAAATGCAATTTATGCTGTTCTAACTTCCTAGCGACTGATCTATTCTCTCAAACTGGGCGATTAGTTTCCGAATCATGTCATCGCTTAAAGGTACTCTGATATTTTTTTGTTGCCAATATTTTCTTTAAGTTTGAACAACTCATCTTTATCTGAAACATAAAAACAATGATTTTTACTCATTTAATATTCAAGGATGTACTAAAGCCTACAAAAAAAGGAAAATTAAAAAATTGAACACCCACGAAACCCTCAGTTCCAGGATGGTTTCAGATAGGCAGGTATTGCAGAAATAGAAACCTACCATCAGGTAGCCATTTTCGTTTAAATGGCAAATACTCTGCTTTCCAACGCCGTATTCAATGTTAATGCCATTAGCATAGCTATATCTTGTCTGCTGACCAATAATTTTCTGTAGAAATTGTTTGTCGACTTAGGGCACCGCAACTTCTGTTTTGGCATATGCTTCTATTATTGTTATTTCTCTGACTCTGGAGAAGATCGGCTTTCATTCGGGCTGAAACATTGCTTGTGTATGTATTTATGTTTAGCAAAACTTGCGGTCTTAACCCGAAGATACCTCTTTTTTGTGTATTTGTGTTTGAATTATTTAGCCATGGAGAAACAAAGCATGACTATGGTAAATACTTTTATTTCTTTAAATTTTTACTAAATGCTGGTTTAAGGAACGGATTTGCTAGCAGAACTTTGTTTCATTCGTAGTGCTTCTCAAGCGCTGATATAGTGAAGAGACTGTGTAATTTCTATGGAAAACTAAAAAGTTCAATGATCCACCAGTGAATAATAATATTATGTTATGTTATTATCTACGTGTGCCAGCATTTGTCTTTGATGCACCTGTAACTGTTAAACCTTTTTGAAACAAATAAAGAAAAATTTGAATCATCCTAATATACATATAGGACAATTGTCAAGCTGTAAAAAGTGTTCATAGAGAATTGGTTTTGAACCTGCTTAAAAAGCCTCAAAGTGTTTCCTTCCAATGATGGACCACCTCTTTCAACCATGGTATAAGAAACTAATTATCATTTCGTGTCAATTTTATTTCATTCGCTTTGCAAAATAATTTTTCAATAGTTTATGTACTCTGAGGAGTTTCCTACAAAACAGTTATGATATTGTTAGGATACTGTAGGTTTACATAACCACGTAGGTGTTATAAATGTGTACTTGTATGAACACAAAAAATTTATTTATTTATTTACAAGGTCCTTGATGCAAATCATTTACTTTTATGTGTTAAATTCACAAATGTAGCTGCTATCGGTTTCAAGATATAGCGTCTTAGGTGTTTTAGTTATGTGGGAGGTGCCACACGCTGTTAAACCACTTCTACATGTTTCGAGTGGCTGAATGCCAACAATACACTTCAAGTCAAGCGTGTAACTGCCATAATTGACAAGATACAGTATTTAAAGTGGTTTTGTTGTATGAGCGGTGCCATGCCCTGTTATTAAATCCTGCCCACAGTTTGCAAGATGCTTAGCACAGACTATAGATCCACGTAGCAAATTTCAAATCTGTAGCGGTCATAAGTACCAATCGTTTAAAGTTTGTTTTTTTTTATTGTTCTGTATGGGAGATGGCCTTCTACATGTCCTTTAACTTCCGAATGCCATCTGACCTCCGCTGAAGACCCACGGATGTACGGAGATCCATGGATGCAAGATCGAATAAACTTCCTGAAATGTTATGAAGAAAAAACGGAAATACATATGTACATTCATATAAATGCACACACATACTTATTACATTATATACATAGTCTATTAAAATTTTTGCTTATTTATATAAAAACTAGTCAAACTATATGATATATTCAATTAGATCTAACTAGTTGATTATATGAATCGTCTAATAGTTTAATTGCAACGAAGTTATCAAAAGTCGATTTGGTTGTGTTTTAACTAAGATTAACTGCAAACGAGGTGCCCCAAAAATATGTCATATTCAATTAAAGAAGGGTATCAGTTTTGTAATCTCTCCTGAGCATTGTGAAACAACAAAAATGTAAATATGAGTCGTCCTCTTAAAATAGTCGAGAAAATCAAAAAGCTATACTTTTTTAATGCCTTGAGACGAAAAATGTAAACATTTTTTTGACCTCAATTATATGTACCTTAGTGGAAAAATCTTTTTCAGTTCTAAATTTGTACCCAGATATAAAATTCATACATCGAATTCCAGCAGCCTTTCAGGTCAAAATATTTCAAATCATTTTCCCACAATTATATTTTGACCTAAATAGTTTCTGCAGCTTGACCTATAATTTATGTATCTGAAAATATTTAATACTGAAAAGAGCATTCCAATGATGTACATGTCATTGAAATTAAAATCAGTTTTTCACGTCTCTAAGCTCTGCAAAAAGGGTAATTTATTTTCGTTTTAAAGAAAATTGAACGACCGCTATTTTTATTTTTCTTTCACAAAACTCAGCAGAGAAAACCGATCTACGTTAAAAATTTCAGAAATCAACTCTGCAGTTTATTTGAATTTTTTCTATATTTTGTTAAACGCTTAGTTCCTCATGTGCCTTTAATTATCTAAAACATTTACCCGATTCACGTATTTCCTGTCCTAGCGGTCGTTTCGACTATGATTTAAGACGGCCGCGTTGCTTGCTTGTCGGCAAACTCTTCAGTAGATGATTTCCGCACTTTGTTTTTCGCCGATTGATTTGAAGGAAAGTCGTATCCTGACAGCACAAGTAGTTCGACATTGATAGTGGGCCACAATATTTCTAGAATTTGGCGAAAAGAATTGTTGGTGAACCAAGTTTCACAGCCGCTCAGAAGAACTGGCTTCTGGATGGCCATGCTTTTTGTTTTATTTATGTTGATTTTCAAACCTTCTTAAATGCTGCTTGAGGACGAGGAAGTATTATGCCATGAGCATAAGCGAGGCCTTCCAGGTAATCGTTGAAAATTCATTGAGGGCCACGATATGTAGAGTTTAGAGCTCTGCTGAGGCCGTCAATCAGTACTATAAGCAGACAACCTTGGTGCACACCTGACCCAAACTCAAAAGGAACAGATAGTTTCCCATAATGTAATGCTCTACATATGAAACCTTCGTATGTAACATTGATGAGTTTCATAATGTTGGATGTTGCACCTCTATGTTCAGTGCATCCCGATGCTTGATGCTATCAAAAGCGGTAATTTAGTCAACGAAGATTAAATGAACAAAGCCATGACACTCGTTTATCTGATCCAATGCGAAAGGTATTGTTTCCGTATAAATGGTTTTATTTTTTCGCTGATTTTGGTGAGTAGAATTTTCGTCACGACAGTATTACGATGCCTTTGTAGTTCTGGCCTAGCGAAAGGTCCTCTTATTTTGGGTATTTACTAAGATTTCTATGATCATGGTATTTTCAGGTATTTGTTCTTAATGTAGAGAAATTCAGTGGCGAACATTTCGGCAATTTTGAAATCTGCGCTTGCTGATTTGTGGATTTTAAGAGATTTTATAGCCTTTGTTATCTCCGTTAGTGTAAGCAAGCAGGAGGCTAGTCACTGCGCTCTTTTCTCAAGGAGAGGAATACGACGAGAGCTAACGGGATGCGGTGGATGGTTGATGGTCTCGAAAACACATAATACTTCCAAGCAGGCTCTTTTTTAAACATTTTCTGTTCTATTATTTCTGTTGACGGGACTCAGCCTTATGGTGTAATCTGCTTACTATTTATCTAATTGCACAGATTCTGCTTGAACTGCTTGCGTTTTCTACAAGACCATTAGCCCAAGCTCCTATATCGTTTCCAATCCTCTATAGTGCTGCTCAAGGATGGCTTAAGTTTGCCAGGCAGAGTATTATAGCGAATCCAATCAGGTTTTCTTTTATGCCGGAATCCAACAACGGTGTTGCAGGTATCGTGGATCATTTTTTTCAGATTTGCCCATATATTTAATTTAATTATGTCATTTGGTGGCCTGAGCTCGGTAGCGTTTATATAGTCATATGAATCGTAGCGTTCCCTTTCAAAACGTATTTTTTTGCATCATAATAAATTTGCCGAAGTATACGGACTACAAATATCATAAAATATATTTTAAAAGTGTCATTTCTTAGATTTATTAGTTAAAAGCAATGTTTGTATTCAACATCAATTGTTTTTCAAAAAATCTGCAATACTTCTCATTTTAATTTGTTCTTTTTATAGGTTAACTTTTTTTTTATGAATATCATCTTCTGTTTCCCTTTACAATTTTCTTCGTTGCCATTCATTCAGGTATCCAAACGGCATAACAAAATTATAACTAACTTCACAATAAAAAAATTATTAACCATTTACCCCTACTTCAACTTTCACAATCATTCCATTCGAAACATTTTCTAATACTACAAAACTCCGCTAATTTTTACGTTTTCCATTCTAAACAGGAATACACAGCCGATCTTTTTTTCTTTCTAAATATTATTTTTTAACTAAATGTTTAAAAAGCTCATTTTTAAAGTTTATAAATTTGTTCTTTGCAGTTACTTTGAGAAGCATCAATCCCATTCTTATCAGGTGAGTTTGTGTATTTGGTTGCAGCAAAATTGTTTTATTCATTTTCTTAACTTAAGCTCTGAACAGTAGTTGAAAGAACAGTTTTATAATTCAGCTCCTTTTTGTTTTTATTATGGTATATATTTAGTTATTTCATGTTTGGTTTTTTTTTTTCAGTATTTACATTTTTTTATGCATTCTTAGGTCAAAATGAAAATGCTATATTACTCCTGTAAATTTAAAGCTACTGACACATTAAAAACAATCTGAAAGTTTTTCTTTTTTCAAAGTTCTGGAACAAATTTCAATACAAAAAATCTGTGTCTAGAGTACATACTTTAGACCAATAACTGAACATAAAATTCAGTAAATCTGAAGCTGAAAAATATTGGAGTTTAAGCGTGAGGAAATCTATGGGAACATTTTTCGATATAACTAAATTTAGTTGTGAGAAAATTTTCACAACACCAAATTTATTTTGTGGTAGTGAAAAAAACTTCTCAATACTGATAAGCTAGGTAAACACGGACTTGAAATGACGTGTTTTTAAACTATTTAATATGCTATTTTAATAAAAATGACTTATAGTTGAACTAAGTGTGAGCAAACGAAAAAACAAAGCCCATTAAGGCCGTATTTCACAGCCGAAACTTAAGTGTTGGCTTAGGTTCGTTAAAGTGGCTCATGTCGTTCATAGTCTGCGCCGTGTGAACAGTTGCGTTTTCACGCACAAATTTTCTTTTTGTTAAAACTCATCGACTCACAGTGGGGCATGATAGGAAATCATGAATAAATTCATCCAGACCATTAATTAATGTAATATTTTTTTTTTTTAGTAAATTATATATATAGAAAATTAGAAAACTAATGTAATTAAATATACTGTAGTGAAATTTTTTTTAAATACCCATACATGGCAAAAATTATGGAGCCAGCCTAGTTTTCCAGGCTGACTGAGAAGCTATTTTTTATTATGCCATATGTAGATAACGCTATAATTTTTTTTTAGGATCAATAAATACACTATTGAAATAGACAAAAAAAAATTTTAATTTAGTTTAAATGATAACCATACATAAACAAAATCGCGCCATCTGCGTAGCCATAAAAGCACAATTGGTATCAACGGTGCCGGTGATATTGCAGCAAGAAATCGTCTGAAAGACAAAACCCAATAAAAATTATGTTCAGTATGACAGCAGCTATCATCTGAACCAGGATTATTGAACTTAAATAAAAATGCAAAAATTGCGACCGTTTAAGTAAAAGTATTCGTAAAATAAGGAATTTTTTTGTGATCTGTCGTAGGAGTAGCCTCAGCCAAATTAAAAAATTTAATATATCTGAAAGCGTAAGCGATTTGTAGCAATAATTATATACTCATTCACTTTGGATCTGCTAAATCGAGTCTATCGTCATGTGTTTAACCCATTTCTATAGATATTAAAATGGGACTTGCTCAAAAAAATTACATATGTACAAGGACTTTTTCCATCATTACAAATCTTATCTCATACACTCAGATGCCTCAACGAGGTCATCCTTTCTGCGTTGCTACATACATAAGGCATCATGATATCGTGATAATTTGTCCTTTGGCCGTACAATTCAGTTGTAAAACAATCTCCTTGGATGAGAATATTATCTCCACAATCGACTCCCTTGAGCACCGATACCAACATAGGATGTTTAACCCTTTTCTGTAGAGATGTAAACGGAATAAGCTCTAAAAAAATACGTGAACTGGTTTCATCAGTACAGATTTTCTGCCGTAGCCCTCTGGTTTCCCATCGAGCCCATCCTTTCCGTGTCACACTATTGCTAAATAGCACATCGTTATAATTCGTTCTTTGGCCGCACGATTATGTTGTAGAATCTCCCTCAAAAAAAATGTTCACCATCTGCATCATCTTTCTTCTCTCTTCCTTTAAGCCAACAGGGTGTATTGCGTTTATAAGACCAATTTGCAATAAAAAACGTAATTTTTCGGAAATGGCGATAGTTGTTAATAATTTTAAAACTATGAAAGCTGGGTCAGCGCTCATACGGAGATCTTTCAGACATGAAATCGTTGTGTTTTCATCTCTCCTACAATATTGGTCTTAATATATTTTTCTTCCTGTGGCTTACTTTCCGAGTTATTGCGCGAAACTTCTATTATTAACCATATTTAACCCTTTATTCTTCACTAAGATACAAACGTATCCTTCTCAATCTTTTTATAGGATTTTTTTATATTAATTATGCTCCCGGCATTTTCAAAATTTACGTTATCCTCAATGAGAGTATCCTAAATATAATACAATAACATAGAAGTGTACGAGGGCGGATCAATAATAGACTATTGTAAAAATTTGATACACTTCCGTCATTAACTTGACGTTTAACAGGTGTTCGAAGCATGCAACCTCGTGGATTCTTGTAAAAATGCAAAATAGTGAATTTCGAGTGCTCATAAACATTATTTATGCGAAAAAAAATTGCCACTCAAACCAAGGGAAAGCTTGATAAGTAATATGGAGACTCTGCAGCAGCAACTGCAATGGTAAAAAAGTGGTTTACTGAGTTTCCTTGTGGTCGCTTGCACTAGTGATACTGAACGTTCTGGACGGCCAATATAGGTCTACACACCCGAAAACTACGAAAAAATTTCACGATATGGTGTTGGCCGATTGGAGAGTGGAATAACGAACTGTGGTTTTGATTTTAAATGGTCAGTTGGGTTTGAGAAGCTATCCGCAAGTTGGGTGCCGCGTTTGCTCTCAATTGGCTATAAACGCAATCGCGACACGTGTGCCATATTCACCGGACTTAGCCCCCAATTAGTTACCAGTTTACAGAAAGAATGACGTTGGATTAAGTTTATTGAGCTAAATGGATACTATTATTATTACGTTTATGCGACAGCTTAGTTCGTTTTGAAATTAAATACCTAAATTTAATTCCAATATTCATCACACTATCTATAGTTTGTTTACATAAAAATGTAACTTGAACTTGATCCACTAGACTATTATAACTTTTAACTGTTTTCGACTTATGAATTGCCGTTAACGAAATAATTCTCAATAACTGTAAATTAAAAACTTTGGGTCGGTATAATTTCGAAAATATTGTTTCAGAGATAAATGATTTATGTAAAAAAAATAGAGAATAGCTGTCATAAATCCACTCTTCCTAGTTCGATAATCTTGTGACGAGAAAAATTGAATCATTATATGCGTGTTATTCGCCATCCACTGCTAGCTATTCTCCAGCTAGCAACGATATTTGTATGGGAAAGCAAATACAAAATCGCAAGCTTACCGAGTAAAATTATACGAATAGTTGCTATGTATACTGAGCAAGTTGTAGTAGTGATTTGGCGAATACATCACAGCTATTGCAAAAATTTTTGATATAACTTTAAAGATAGTCAAATAATTCTGACGTCCTAGAGAGCAAAAAAAGAAATTTTTGCGTATTTAGAAGACAATAATATGGACATGAGCTTGGCTGGCGCAAGTCTAATGTGCGTCCTGTGCAAAATATATGGCTTTTGGCTTAACGAGTCTTATACCTTATCCAATAGGGCATGTCTCTCAAGCGCGTTTTTTATCGTGTTATTTTTAGTAAGTCCAATTTATATTACATATAAGTTTCTTTTATTTTGTAAAAAATTTACTATATCATTCTGTTCTATCCAGTGGACAAGTCGTCAAATATGAAAATTGTTTTTAAGGAAATGGGTGGCCTTTTCAAATCCACCGTGTGTTTAAAAAACAAAAACTTGGATCGAAAAATATTCTTAAGTGGCGACACTATTGATTAAAAATTTTATTCTGTCTCGCTGAATCTACATGCCACATTTCATTACGTTTGGGATGTGGTATGGTTCATTTTATGTTTGCATGGGTGGCGCCGCGCTAATTTTTTGTTTAATGTTTGAAAACTCTTATTTTGTGCAAAGCTTCATTACATTCCCACTTTAAATTATCAGGACATATCTTTCATAGTCACGCCAACCTTATCAATCCCTCCCACTTTTTTTTTAAAGTTTAGCTAAAGTCCTTTAACTTTATATTAAATGAACTATGTTAGCAGTCATAATAATTTTCGGTATGAACATTTGTATTGCCTATTTCCACCGGTGGACATTGCATCTTTCAAAACAAATTTTTTTTCCTTGATATCTAAATGACGTGAGCAATTATCATATTAATATTATGCCCAAGATTTTAATAAAAAATCACTGAAGCAAAATTTATGTGGATGTTATGAGCACGTTTCATACAAGTTAAATTTTTATTTAAATTTGAATTGAAATTTCAGTCTAAATTGTTGAATCACTTATTTGTGTTATGTTCAAAAAGTACTTTATGCGCGTTTGCTTTTAAAAATGTAACTTATTCAATAGAAAAAGACGCAAAGTATTTCATAAGCGCGCCTTAAGTACAATTTTTAACGCTTACGCGTATAATATACCTTTTTGTTGTTCGAAGCAATATGTATTTATAATAATTTTTTTAAAGCTGAAGCGTTTTGTCAAAGCGTTTTGATAGAGTGATAGTAGCTTGCCAAATCCGGAGAATAAAGCAATTAGACAGGCGCACAAAAATAAAGCCTTAAAGTTGGAAGATGAGGTATGGTTTTTGGTGTGCTGAAAACGAACCCAGTGTCTGAATTGCTCGATCACGTCAGCTTTTTTTAAAAAAACATGTTTAAGGATATCTCGAAAACCAGACTCAGAACTCTTTTTAGCACACCAAAACGCATGCGGTATGACACCTCATCTTTCAATTTCAAGATTGTTTTATGTGGGGCTGTGAAAAGCGTACTTAAAAGGGGCTAGTGAATTGAATTCTATTCCATGAATCAGTATATTCATTCCTATTCGGGGTGAAATATTTTTTTTTTTATAAAAATCGCTTTATTTTCAAGGAAATTATGAACAAGCCCAAAAAAATTCTTGTTCATCTTAATCGTTTGTTTGAGGACTCTAAAAATTTTTATTTTTGATTTTAATATTAATTTCAATTTTGTTATTTTTAAATAAATGTTTTTGTAAATCGTAGTTATAATTTTGGTTGAGCCCACCGAAGCATTCTTATATCCTTTTCATATATCCATTAGTTTTTATCTTCGTCCACGATCCAATTTATCCTTTTTATAACTTTATTTCTTTTATGACAATTTTTTGAAATAATAAAACATTAATTTGTTTCGTTTTATCAGCAATAATTTAATTTGTTTTCCTTTGTTATAGTAACTAACAAAAGAAAATACAACAGCTTATTAAACTAAGGATAAACTGGATGCGCCTGCGCACGAATTGACTTTCACCAAAACATTGAAATTGTAAAAACTACTCCATTTAATTTGAACAACTTTTCATTGTCATCATCCTATTAATTAAATCCTAATAAACCAGAATAGGAAAGACAAACCAAATTGTTTTCAATTAAACCAAACGAAACAAGCTTACTAAAGCGCTTGTACGTTTTATGACTACCACAAATAGTATCGCATTAGACTTACCACTGGCACCCGGCTGTAACAAAAATGCTGCTGTCGGGCTCTGTCGCATAGATGTAAGTAGCCATGAGTAATATAGTCTAAAGTCACACTTACATATGTTTAACACAATTAAAAAAAAAAAATCTGCACAATTTTATTTTCAATCATATCTACCCTTTTTCTGTTATTAGATGGCATTCAATTGGCTATTTGATTTAAACTTTGAAAACGTGCATTTTATAATAAATTATATTTAATTTGTTTGTGTTTATTTTATCTTTACAGAGTTCCAAATATAGTTCAAAACGCGAATATGATCGCGATCGTTCCAATTATCGCGAACGCGACATTTCACCAGGAGGTGGAAGTTCATTGAATAATGGTAACAGTTACCGATCGCAATCGCCTGAAATAGATTCGCCATCATCGAGAGGACACGGCAGCGGTGGACACGATATACGTGATCGTGGTGATCATCGCAGTGGCGGAGGTGGTGATCGATTCAGTTATATACAGAAAATGAGGGATCGCGATCGTGATGTTTATAAGAAGGACAAATATTCAGGTAATATATTGTGCAATATAAATAACTATTATGAATCATAATTTCTTATAGACAAGCGAGATCGGCGTGGTGGTGGAAGCGGTGGTGGTGGTAACGATCGGGATTCTGAATCGCATCGTACCAATCATGATAGGCTTGATCGGCGTGGAGGCGGAGCAAAGCTCGTTTCAACCAGTGGTGATAAACGATCTGGATCAGATGATCGTGATCGGGATCGTGATAGAGACCGGGATTTAAGAGATACCAAACGAGATCGCGGTTCAGAGCGCGACAGAGATCGCGATCGAGGTGATCGTGATAGAGAACGGGATCGAGATCGTAGTGATCGAGGTGGAGATCGTGATCGTGATCGCGGCGGTGGTGGTAGCGGTGGTGGTGGTGGTGCAGGTGGTGGTGGTGGTGGTGATCGAAGTGATCGTGGAGAACGTGTGGCAAGATGCGGTGATTGGAGTGAGCATGTTAGTTCATCTGGTAAGTATATCATGAAATTTATGGTATATAAATGTTACCGGCCAAACTAGTTTTTGGGATAAACTACTTTTTCCTAGGCCAAACTAGTTCACCTGAAGCGTGTTAAGATGAACCAGTTTAGCCTAGGAAAATTTTAGTATGCTAGGACAAATGGACGGCCTTCGATCGCGGCTCATGGTTTACATCCTGAAATATGTCCAATGGCGGCTTCGCGGTGGCTTTCGGTTGCGGTTCATTGTAGTATATCCAACGCTGGTGTGTTAGCAAAGCCCGTGTTGAACATAGTATAGTGAATCGCGGCCAAAGGCCGCCCCGGAGCCAGCATTGGCCATACCTGAGGATGTAAACTTCGAGCTGCGGCCGAAGGCCGCCAACTTACCCTAACATACCAAAATTCATGAAAATCGGGAGTGAGGCCGTTAAAGTAAATATTAGCCCTAGTTTATCCCAGGCTAAACTGGTTCATCCTAACACGCTTCGGATGAAATAGTTTGGCCAATGAAAAACTTGTTTGGCCGGTAACATATACATATAGTAATTGAAGCGAAACATAAGAAATATACATACATAAATAAATTCTGTGTAGAACTAAAACTGTTTAAAATATTTCTCATTTGAAAACAGGTAAAATGTATTACTATAACTGCAAAACTGAAGTATCACAATGGGAAAAACCAAAGGAATGGATTGAGAGGGAAAGGTAGGTTTAATTTTGAGCAATGAATATTTTTTTACTTAAAATATATGTAATTTGGTTTTTACGTCCATGAATATACTACAATTTCGAATCTGGGATTTTAAATTTTTCATTATTTTTTAATAGAACCTTAGCGCGAGATCAACACAGAGAAAAAGATTATAGGGAAAAAGAACGCGATAGGGATCGTGAAGATCGATTCTCCAGATCTGGTTTGTTAAATTAACACTTTATTTTTTAATTTTATAACATTCTCTTCTTTTAGCTTATACTAAACATTCCAGTTCTCGAGGAAATTCCCGACTGAGATGGAACTATGAAAATGATAGTGGGCCGCCAAGTCATCGAAGGCGTTTAGATGGTAAGATTGCGACACGCAACCTTAAAAAATTTAAAAAGAAACTTTTCTGTATAATGTAAAACGATAAGAATGAAAGCAATCGTGCTGATATAGTGTTTGAACTGAAGATTTGAAAATTTCTTCTGTTCTTGGACGGTCAAATTATAAATTGTGTGTTGACGGGATCTATTTATACTTGGGTGAAAATATGTAGTTAGCTAATTTCTGCCAACCGTTTTCAAATTAGGGTAAATGAAAATCGAGCATAACGAAGCATAACTTTTGAAATACTTTTGCAGATTCAAAAATTTTGTAAACTAAATATTTTAGCTTGAAAGCCGAACTTCTGTTAAAATGTGTATTTTTGTGCTCTCTACAAAATTTATTGTAGTATGCGATGCACAAGGGGCGTGGCTACGATTATACATCCGAAAATTTTGAAATACTACTTAGTGAGGTATTAAAGTCAAACACGATATGGAAAGTTTGTGGATTTAACAAGGTGGCCACAGAATGATTTAGGCAGGCGCTGCTGAGTACTTTGAACAGAATCCGGAAGTTGGCGTGGCACTTTCCGAACAAAGAACACATTAAGACGCTTTGCTAAAAAATCCGTTTCATCCAATTTTGCCTTACAGATACAGAGACGTTTAGTAGCACAAGCTACTATCACAAGAAAATTATGCGTGGTACTTCACACACAAACAAAAATTTTGAAATGCTGCATTTACATTTATGCAAAACGTTTAAGTAAATTTTACCAAACTTGGCAAAGGAACATTTGTTGAGAACTCCAGCAAAGATTAAACAAAAAGTTAGAAGACTGCACAAGTGGGTGTGGGACCTCCAACACAAAGCAAACCTAAATTACTATAACAAGAAACTATGAAAATGCTACTAAACTCGGGCCAGGAATATTTGATGACAAAGTCCAAGATTAGACAAGAAGTGGACGGGATAGGACAAGTGGGCGTTACACTTCCCAAAAACTTAAAAGTGTTATACTTAAAAAACTATTCAAGCTAGTCTTAGTATGAGACAAGTTGACGTGGAACTTTACATACAAGCAAGCAAAAGCTTTGAAACGCTATCACAAGAAAAATATAAAATGTTAACCGGTACGAAAATTTTCATTAAAACTTTGCTAGCATAAGTTCAATTAAAATGTTACTGCATAACAACAAAATCATATAGTTTTCCCAGTTTGTCACCCACATTCTGACTGTATCAGAGTAATTTATAAGCACTAGTGCAAAACTGTGTGTATTTTTCCACCTAACCACTATATTGCAAGTATGTTTAGTGAAACTAAACAAAAGTATATTTTTTTTATGGAGAATGATCTCAAAACTCTTTTCCATTTGAGAAGAGATTCCCCTAATTGTAATTATTTACGTGTGATTAATGTTTGACTTCGTCGATTATTCATTTTCTATAAGACTTTTTAAGATCGACCTGCATACTACGTGATCGCTTGTGTTAATTTGATAAAAATAAACATTTGATTAGAGATATCACAAGGCAAATAAAGCATATTATGTATTACCATTTCAAAAAAGTCATCCTTTTGAAAACTGAAACTGTTTTTTTATTTGTAGTCAAACTATAAATAAATTATTGATTATTATCACTTACAGTAACTGTGATTATGAAAGTGTCCTCTAATCATATCACGTGTCGTGGCTGAAATCTAGATTCTTTTATGCCAGATTATTAAATCTCAAAGTTTTGTGTGATTCATTTGACTTTCCTTAATTTAGGTCGTCTAGCTGATAACCCTGATATGATGGATATAAGTCCAGGAGACTCAACACCAACATCCGAGGCCAGTTATTCTCTTACTGGTACGCCTACAACACACGGTGGCACACAGCACAATGAACAGTCCAATATTCCGTCAACTGTTGGGCTACCAAATGCATTACCACGCCTTGCATCGCATCCCAATGCCAGCAATATGTCCTCCAACCAGTCGAATGTCGCCGCCATGCATTTTTCAACATCATCATCGGGAGTAGTTGGTGCCGGTGTAGTAGTTGGTGGAGCAACAATGCTTCCAGTAACAGGACTTGCCTCTGCGCCTACATTATCCACAGCGACAGCAGCAGCAGCATCACTTCAATCGCAAAGTAGTAATCACAGAAAACTAGATACAGTTGTTATGTTGCAACAGCAGACACATTTACCGGTGTTATCGCCTAGTGTAAGTAATGTCACATACTTCTTTTGTGATTAATTGCTTAACATTTCGGAATAATATTCTTTTATTTCGTATTTTGACCTTAGACTGGTGCTGTTTCTACGTCTATTCAAGTGGATCTCCACTTAAATTCGAATGCACCCGGTCCTCCAAAGTTAAATACAAAATCTTTGCAGGACCACCAGGAAATGCTACATAACTCACAGCAAAAAGCAGCAATGCTCATGCGACAACAACAGCAGCAACATCTTCATCATATGTCGCAACATGTTATTGATACTCACAATGTGGGCAATTCTGGGACTATAATGGACAGTTCGAACCATGTAACGAGCTCAGTAGCTGCTATATCCGGTGTGATGAACTTAAGGTAAGTACTTTGTTAATTGCGACGAAACCAGATCCTGTAATGCGAGTAGTATAGGAGATCATTAAGGGTGTTTCCATTGAAAAGTCTATCAAAAGTGACAGAAATAATATATGATTTTCGAATTGAAACTATGAACATACATAAGGGGGCGATTCAAACATTTTTTATTATTTTTTTTTGTTTCAAACAGGTTTAATAGTTGCAGATACATGTATCAGAGAAATTTTCTGGTGCAAAGAGAGCTCATAATACTAATATTTACTGACGGCTCATCGAGCTTTTTAGTTTCCATACGATTCATTTGGGAAAGAATTGTTCATTAGACAGTTTTGTCTGTATCTCGTGAAAGGAAACTTTTACCCCAACGGGACCAAGCCCATTGGAAAGAACATCATATTTTTCCATTAAAATTTTTTCGTGAATGTAATGTTTCGTCAGCTTATGAGCTTTCAGAATACAGGGATATTCCGAAGGTTGAGAAAAAAAAAACTTTTTTTTGGAGGCTCCGTTCTGATATGGAGATGTTTCTCTGCAAATGGAGTAGTATATTTGATGCAATCGAGGGTACAATCAAAATAGAAACTCACCTTAGAACAAATTCCTTTGCAAGAGTTTGATATTTTAATGAAAAGGCTGTTTGGCTATATGCGTTTTTCAATTTTAATCCTTGTACTTCCATTGAGCCAATAAGTGGTGAAAATTTTCATTGTTTGAGCAAACTGCACTTATTACTGTTCTTAAATTTTTCGCCGGCAGTGTTTATTTTAAAATTGCTAATAGGGGTTGTCATGCGGTTAAAAGTTGCTGAAGTCATATTAATCATAATAACCGACCGATAAAATGAATTGTGTGTTCTATATCTCATCTTGAAATTTTTGGTACATAATCTCTGTATTTTAATGTTTATTTTAAAATTAATATAAAAAAGGCGGAAATTGTTGAAATTCAGATTTGAAATGTTGCTCGTATGAGGAAGTAGTAGTTAGTGGTATGTGGAAATTCCAATAAAATATTACATATAGAGATTATAGTAGTACTTGATGAAACCTATTTTATCTTATTTTTTAATTTTTACCAGAGATAACCAATTAAATTCACCACTTTACAATTTGGCGCATTCGCACGGTATGTCACCAATGAACTACACAAAGAGTCCAATAACCACAATTGGTTCCGCCGGTCATACAAACAATATAGGAGGAAGTGGCAATATTGGTGGGCCATATTCCTGCAATACACCATTTGGACTTAAGACTGTCGAGGGCGGCAGCGGTATCATTAATTCCGTTGGCAGCAGCATTTGTCCCTCATCTAGTTTAACAAATGTTGCCAATGTATCTGGTGGCAATAGTGGCATTGGCATTATTTTAAGTGAGGGACCACCAACGCCTACACAAGAGTTAGATTTAAGTGGAACGGCTATAGAACAACAGCGAAAACGTAAGTTATCCCATACTAATTAAATGCTTTTCATAGGTATGTATGCTAATTATTGTTTTTTTCCCATTTAAATTAGTTGAAGGCACTTCTTCAGCATCTCTGAGCACTTTGCAGAGTTGCGTTTCATCATCTGTGCAAGCTGGACGCTGTCAAGGACCCGAGATTTCGCCAAAATTAGCAAAATATTTTAGAGCTGACTTAATTACGCATGTTACCAATTGGCAGGCTGATATTTTGGAAAAACAAGTAAGTTTGTCTAAATTGAAAATGCTTCAGTCGATAATATTAGGTGATAAGCAATTTGTTTACACTGTTTTCTTTTTTTAGCTTAGATTTTTAGTATATTTTGAATTTTAATTTTTTTTTTTGATGATTGCAAGATAAAAACAATGCACTTTTGTCTGTTTAGTCCAACGAACTAGTTACTGAAATCAGACATAAAAGGAGTTGTTTAATCTCTGTTTTTTCGGTACTAAGAACATGGAATTTTTCAATTTTTTTTCCGAAACTTAATCCATAAAGATTCCAAAAACAATGTTCAATAATTTTCAAAAAGCGTTTTGCGGAACTGAAGCAAACCAAATTATCTATTATCCTTGGAAGAATCCCTTTATTGCACTGCCTTTGCACATCCCTAGGACTGATGCAAAGCAAATCATATGAGGAGAATTATCTCCCAACTGGTACAATGTATTGGATAGGTGACAATTAATTGTTTCTACCTAGGGCATCAACATTGAAAAATCACCAATTCATAAAATGTGAACCTAACGCTAGCTTGTATTTCTGCGCTAGTTAGTCACACTTGCTAATTTGAACCCTAAATTTCGTACTATAAATTTAAAATAAAAGTTTTGTAGTACATAGTGAAAATGCTTGGATCACAGAATGTTATCTTAGTTTGCAATTAATTCAATATTTCACTCAAACAAATTGAGAATTATAAAATATACCAACCAACAAAATCTTGACTGCTTTGCGAAATGTGATATTTATAAAGTTTTTGTTGAAACGGGCGATTTTTTAAATGTTTGGTTTTTGAAAATTGAAAAAAGAACAGAAAATTTGCAATAGTGAATGAAATATTTATTTGAAGCTATTCATCCATTCCTTTTTAAAGATTATTTCATGTATTTTGGCATACTTTTTCCAACATTTCGACCGATATCTCAACAATGGCTGCTGTAATGTTGTCTTCCAGGGCTGCAATTGTGGCTGGCTTGTCCCTGTACACGAGAGATTTCACGTAGCCCCACAAAAAATAGTATAGTTGGGTCAAATCGCATGATCTTGGCGGCCAATAGACTGCTCCAAAACGTGAGATAAATTGCTCATCAAACTTGCCTCTCAATAAGTCCATGGTATCGTGTGCCGTGTGGCACCTGGCACCGTCTTGCTGAAACCAGATGTCAACCAAGTTCAATTCTTCCATTTTGGGCAAAAATAAGTCGGTAATCATCGCACGGTACCTTGATCCATTGACTGTAACGTTGCGATTTTCCGTATTTTTGAAAAAGGACGGTCCAATGATACCGCTGGCTCACAAACTGCGCATTTTTCAGGGTGCATTGGTAGCTCTTGAACTGCCTCTGGCTACTCTTCATACCGAATTCGGCAATTCTGTTTGTTTATGTACTCATTGAGCCAAAAATGAGGTTCGTCTCGGCGCTGAAGGAATTTTTCAATAAATAATTGGATCTTCACATTTCAAACAGAGCACGAATTTTAATAATACAATTCAATGATTTGCAAGCGCTGTTCGTTTGTTAGTCTATTCATGGTGAAATTGCAAACCTTACTGATTCATTTTTGGCGTTGACACATATTACGAATCACGCGTGAGGTTTCAAAAAATGTACACTGAAAAAACCAATAGCAAAAAAATCACCCGTTAGAACGGGTAGAGTCAAAGAATAAATATTTTCCTTTCCCCTTCCAATAAGGTTTGCTACCGTCACGTTTTTTTGGATACAACGACTTCAACCGGAGCATGTTTGTAATTCTAAAATAGTTAAGATTTTTCAACTCAAAAAAGTTTGAATTTCGCTGAACTATCTCCCTTGACTGATGAATTTGTATAATATAACAATGCCCATCTTGTATTAAAAAGAATCAATAATATTTTTTTGATTTGAAATAACAAAAATTAAATATTTGAAATCTTTTGCAGGCGCAAAAATGTTCTGAAGAAACACATTTTCATGGAGATTTACAATGCACTAAAGTATCTGCCGAACTAAAATGTGCTAGAAGTTTAGTTAGAATAACAGAAATCACTGCAACATTACAAGAACAAAAGTAAGTTTTCCTTAACAAGACCAAAACTGATCTACTATTTTAATCAAATTTTTTCCTTGGCAGAATAATGTATCTTCGTCAGCAAATTCGTCGAATAGAAGAATCAAAATCCCAAAATTCATTCATGTCAGATGATCTATAGCCAATTTAAAAAAAAATAATTATAAAAATGTATTAAATCGAAAAACTAAATAGCAAGTCTACAATAAACACATTCACACACGATTACACACACATCAACAACACGAACTACAGAGTACAGCAGATTAAATTGAAAAAAAGGGAAATCTTAATGACAACCACAAACTAAAATAATAAAATTACTACGTTAAAGTAAAAATTATTATTATATATATAAAACAAAAACAGAAAATCTACACAAAAAGTAATGAATAATTATAGTTATATTATAATTAGTAATTATAAATATAAAATTAATAATAAAACATAAAAATAATTTAAATAAAAAATCCTCAATAAGTTTATCATAACTTACATAGATAAAAAAACTCGACGAAAAACAAAATTAACACAATCAAAATAGAGCCTTAGTCGTTGTTTTTTCTATAATTATCAATACTATGCGTTAGATAGATTATTGTGTGTGCATAATTGGCTTCTATTACAAATAGTCCTTTGCTAATTTTTATACATAGTTATTAATTATATGTATATTTATTTTACTTTTATTTAAAGTTTAATTTAATTTACTACATTTTTGTTAATACTATAAAATATATTTTTATTTTACGTAATACAAGTTAAAACACATTAATATATTAAAATACATTCACAGACCACATTAAGCACATTTATACATTCTTTTGAATGTTTGAGATAAGTTGCTTTGTGTTGAGAATCGAAGACTATGTCACCATTTTCTTTACTAGGTTACTTTTATGCAGTTTAATTTTATTAAATTTAATTCGTATGCACTCTTTTTGTTGCTCAAAGCTAAGCCAATTAAATATCTTAAGAATCTAAGGAACTAGAATCATTCATTTAGTAAATCGATATGACTGTCATTTTTAGATGTAGTCAATCATTGCTGATATTATTTCAAAAGCATCACGTGCAGTCGGTTCAATTGACGAACTTGGAAGTAAATATCCGTGTACTCCATTGTCGGCTAATTGTAGAGTGTAACTGAAGGGTACTCCGACCTCATAAGCAGCAAAAGCATCAGAACAACCTAGAGTAGTTATTAAAATTTATTAATGCATACAGTCATAGATAGAAATAGAATTTGCAATAATTTTTATTTACCTGAACGACTTTCTGTCAAATCATTCGTTGAATCGATTTTATAACGCGATTTGCTACCTTTTTTTCTCAACCAATCAGTGCCAACCATAGCGACATCAAGAAAATCATCCATTCGATCAGAGTTAAATGATTCATTTGCTTTTTTAGGATAGGATAAGATCTGTCCATATGCTTGCATTGAAATATAAAGCTGCAAAGTAAAATACGTTTAAAAATTTTAGATTTTCATCAAAAAATTAAGAAAATTTAATTTTTTTAACTTAAATATTTTAACGTCCTTGGATCGTTTTGAAATAATAACGATTGACACGAAAATCAATTCCAAATAGTTATAAAAAGGAACAATTGTGTATATACAAAAAATATATTTCTAAAGTCTCCTCCGTTAACTCAGATTAACCGATTTTAATACATAATTGTACTTGTTCAAGAGTGCGCGTGTGACTTTATTGTCATAAAGAACACAGTTGCGAAGGTAGTAAAGGCTTCTCTTAATCTTGTGGATGGAAGTGTTAATGGTTGGAAATGGATTTAATGTACATATCTAATCGCCAGACGACTGACGGCCAAAGTTCAATTGTTCTGACAACTTTTAATGTTAGATTACATAGTGAAATAACTATGAACTTTGCAAGTTTCAAAAAGAAATCGTAATTTATAACAACGTATTCGATTTTCTTAAAATTTTTTTGTAAAAAACTAAATTTAAAGTGTAGTCTGATAGTATGCAAACTATGGAATCAATACTTTTCGAATTACCAATGTCCATGTTTTTAGTTAAGAAATATCAGCCTCGTATAAATAGCGTTTCTTAAAAATTTATAATATATTTTTCATTAAACTAATTTATGAGATATTGATGTCACTTAAATATAAAGTGACTAAAACGGTCTCTTAGAGGGCTATTGATTGCATAGAACTCAAATCGATGAAACTTACAAGCTCTCGAGGACGTGAAAGAAACCGAGGAAACGAAATCTGGGCAAATGTCCTCTGCATCGAGGACGTATGGTTAAACTATTTACTATCAATGTAGAAGTTTTACATATGGACACTTATACAATATAGTATTAACTCAGATAAAATTAAGGCAGTAATTAGATTTTTGTTTGCTCTTGCTAGGACGTGCTGATAAACAATTTTGCTTGTTTTTTGAAGAAAACTTCCTCCTTTTGAAAAATATGTATTCCTCATTATTTATCATCGAACTGTAAACTGCGATCGAAGCTTGCATAATGTAAATTTTTATTTTATTTTTATTGATTCTAAAAATTACCTTTATCTGTTTTCTGTTGTCAACTAAAAATCCAGACAGCGCTTTTGTTTCCGGTTCTGAAAACGGTAATGGTCCGGCAAAAATTTCATTGCATGGTAACTTTGAACTGCCACGTCGCCCCCATTGATACTGCCAGTTGCGATCTAAATCCACACCATAACATACTTTTTCAGGAGTTTTTTTTTGCTGTAACCACGTCATCGCCGATGAAATAATTCCACCTTGACGTGATACATGACGTGAGCGGGACTTCTTCCAAAAACGATCATATTCATGACTGTAAACGTAACCATCCGGATTTAAAACTGGTAGAATAAACCATGTGGTGTTTTTAATAAAACCCTGTTCGATATCCGTGCCTTATGCGTAAATAAAAATAAATTACAAAAAGGGAAATTTTTAACTCTACATTTTTTTGTGGTGGTGTTTCAATTTTATTTACAATGTCACATTGCTAAAAAATTAAAAAAAAAAACATTGTCAAAAATTATTAGTATTTCCTTTATTTTAGAAAAATTCAATCAAAAATAAAAAAATGTACCCTTGTGGTGAACCAATTAAAAAAGAAAAACGGCTACCACGTGAATTTGCCGAATTGTATCCATGTCCATGTGAAAAGTGCAAAGCTAAAAGAGAGGCAGATCGCGAGGCAAAACGAGAAGCCACTGCCCTCGAAAAGGTCAGCGGTGGTGCCATGTGCTGTGGTTCGATGAGAGATGAAGCAAACAAAATTAAACAGGATGCTGAAGAGCAGGCTAAACAGGAAGCCGCAGAGGAAGCAGAAAAACTAAGTCCCCAGGACGGATTTTTAATGTATATGACGGAGGCTGTTAGCCTTATGGCGTAAGTTTGGTTTAAAGTTAAAAACATTCTGTTACATATATTGTGGTGGATAATTCAAATCCCTAAATTGGGAATCAAAGTGCCTAAAACGGGTTTTATTTTTCAAGTGAAAGCTTTCTGCGTAGAAAATATTTTCCTTAAAATTCTGCAAATGTTAAAGATTTTCTACATATTTTTTACAACATAAAAATTTAAAATGGAGTAATATAATTATGCCATTGTTGGCTCAACAGCCCATAAAGGTCTGAGATTTATAGTTTCGTTACAAGCGCTTACATTGTTTTCATCATCATTTCTAAAATACTTACGTCCCGTAATGTTACTCAAGGGACTTTGACTTCTTGGGGTTTTGATGTTGGGTCGCATTTTTTCAGATTTTTAGAAGGAGTAAAACAATTAAAAATTAATGGCATATATGTTTATATTAGTTAAATAATTTTAAAAAAAATATCAGTAGACTTCAATACAACGAAGTAATGAACATAATTTTTTAATCGAATTTAGTCGATAATTTATATTTTTTTAAATGTTCACTCACACGGTTCTTTCCCAAATTTTATGCTTTAAGATTTTGAACTTTTAGCTTTAAAACTGTGCTCAAACTATTACTTTGATAATATTTTTGCAGAAGTTAAAGCCTTATTATGCAATCCAGGTGCGATCTGGCGTATGAGCAACTTTTATTTTCTTGAAGAATAAGATACATATTAGAGGTCTGCGTGAATGCACTCGCCGTGACGTTAGACTATTAGAGTTGCTGTCGAGTGCAAGTCGAGTATTGGCATTCTACGAGTCATCAGTAGCAGTAGCGCGAAACAGAACGATAAAACGAAATGACTTAATTTCGTTTGACTCTGACTCCTATTCCGCTGTGAACGTCGTTCAACTCGAACGAAACACTTACAACAAAAAAATCGTTTTTCTTAAGAAAAAAAGTAAGGGATCGCACAAGCAAACAAAGCGCACAGTGACGCCAGCTTCTTTTGTTTTGTTTGATCAGTGTACTTTCATTTCTACACTCTTGGTTTTGGCTTTTGGATTATCGCATTTTTAAAGGTTGATTATTTGTATAAAAAAATATGGTAAATGTGCAAAAATTTAAAGATATATAATTTTAAAGCAAAAAAACTAGGCTTTTTAGAAAAATATAGGGTAACTGTACATATAACAGTTTTTTGAAAAAATAATTTTAAATATTTCAGAAAAATCATCACATCTTCAAAACCGTAGGTAAAATTTGAAAGATCTTTTCACCAATATTGTAGCTCATTAAATTATCTTTCATACGACACCCATGATTTAGATAAAAATGTAGGGGTTTCCAACTTAAATTGATTTTAACAAAAGCTATATCCGCAACAATTTTTTGGTTAAGTATTCAATCTTAAAATTCAAAATTACTTAAGCAAAGTTTGGTTTCATAAAACTTTTGATTTAATTCGTGATTTGCGTTCATAAGGGTAAACTCGCAATCGTGGCGAATGACTTGATGGTCGTTTCAAGTGAACTCACGCAGACCTCTATAGTAATACATATTAGCTATGTACGTTGCACCTAAATATCATGAGCAGTATTTATTAAGTGACTTCAAGACCCTTTAAAGAAAATGTCATATTTATAGCAGAAGAATTTTTTTAGAATTACCAATTAGCAAATAATAGCAATTCTTTAGCCGAAAAAGCTTCAGAGCAAAAATGTGTTCAAAGGACAAGGAAAATTCCGTTGTCAAAATTTATAAACACTCAAACTTGAAGTTTTTCCGAGTTTTTGGAAAAAAGCTTAATATAACTAGAAAGTTTTTTCACCGTCAAAAGGTCATATATCATATCCAAGGTCAGGGCATTTGCATTTGCCATTGATTGTTTTTTCCAAATTTTTTGAAAGTCCACCGAAAACGAAAATTTAAAAAAAAAGTAGTAGATCGAATCAAATCCAGCATGGTATACTCCAACTTAATACTACTTGGAATATTTTTGAAATACTTCATTCTATTTTTAGTTTTGGTGCCATATCAGTTTCACTTATCTGGATATTTGTTACTCGTTACACATATGATTCAGCTATAAAAGTCTATCATTCTAACAGGTTGTACACTTTTAATAGATATCTTTTGTAATGCATTTTCATTTAAAAAATTATTTTCAGAAATGTGCAATTAGCGGTTGTGTTATGCTTTAGCTTTATCTTTATCTCTGCGGCGGTTTCTTATCATAGTGTATCCGTAAACTCTAAGCAAGTAGCTGCAAAGACATCCAATGGTACAGGCAAAGCTGGAACTGCACAAAACGAGACTAAAGCTGAAAATGCCACTCCTGTAAAAATCGATCATTCCAGGGACAGTATTTCCGATAGTGATAATTCTAAAATAGCTGCCAGTTCTGGAGAAGCGAAAGTTGTTAGTACCGAGAGTACTAAAGCCAAAGTCATACATTTGAAGTCGGAACCAGAAGATAACATCAACCAAGAAGAAAAGAAACCATCTCTATTTCAAAGGATATTTAGAGGCTCCTGCAAAGAGCCAGCGAATGAGAAGAACAATACCGTCACCATTACCGATAGCGAGGCGAAAGAAATATTTCGTCAATCTAAACTGTTTGCAATTCCAACGGAGATGAAGCAGCCACCGGCACTATTGGTTTATCTACATGATGTTATAATGAATACCAATTAAATTAAAATGTTGGCTTTATTAGATTTTAAATAATCAGGTATTTCACTCTGAGAGGTCTTATGGGCGTTGCACACAATTGCAAATTTCACTTTAAGAAATTTTTGAAAAAATAATTTTATTCAAACGTATAATGAGAAAACGAATTGATTGAATACAACAAATTATATTTAATATAGAGCAATTGAATATTTGATTGAGTCAAACATAAAATGATTTAAGCAACAGTGGTACTATTTGATCTAAATACAATATGTTATATGTCAAATAAATATTAGATTGCTCTCAATATATGAAATATAAATTTGTTGTGGTCCAACAAATCGATTTCTCAGTGTACTTAAAGCGCCAATTTGCGTTTGTGTACGATTAATAGGCGAACAAATTCTACACGTTAGAAAATAGCTACATAAGTTTAAGCGACTAATAACGAAATTAAAGAAAATATTTTTGATTGCAAAAAGGTTATGTATCTTTTTATTCTCAAATATTCCATAATGTATGAGCAGCAAACATTTGTCTTTTCGGTTTACCTGAAATTATATTATGATTTAGTAGATTTGGCATAGGGCCAAAATATTTAGAAACCCTTTTTATTTCCGCCGCACAGTGGGGAAATATACATAAATGCTGGCCTTGACTCAATTTTAGAAATCACTTGCAGCACCTATTTGAAAACTGCGACCGATGGACTACTTTACCTACAAAACGAAAAATGCATTACCAAAAACAGCGTTATTTCGCCACGATGAAAATATGAATTTAGGTATGTTCCTGTTCTTTTTGGACTAAGCTCTTTAAAGCAGTCAAACACGAGAGAGTAGGCTTGTGCAAAATATATCGATTATCGATATTCGTGATATTTTTTTCGATAGCTATCGAGTTTATTTTGATATATCGAAATTCGATTCTATTGTTCGACTATCAAATTTCGATATTTTTTATTAGCTCCGTATCCAATTAAAAAACAATCGTGTGGTCCAAACCTAACGAGGTAATTATTTTAGGAAAGTTGCTTGTGAACAATCTTGGGCCAGAGTGGTAACAAAAAATGTTGTCACAGTAAAATCTATACGTAAGGAAGCAATTCAACAAATTTTGAAGTTCGATTGGGCTGTTTTGGCAGATCAGGGGAGTAGAAAATGAGTCGGGAATATTTTAGAGTAGTTTACTAGGTATTGTAGAAAGAGGAGAAAGCAAAAAAATCGACATTTTGGAAAATATTGAAAACAGCTACGATAAAATTTATCAAAAGAGTTCTTAGATTAAGATCAAGAATATATGAGATACCAGACGGTGTTTGGGATCCCTCCACAAATGGGCATGGTGTACGATTTCATGCTGTATGTTAGTGAAGGTACCTCCACTTTATGGGCTGGGTATGTATATCGTTGGACACAAACCATTTTAAAGCTGAAAATCTTCCCAACCATCACAATTTTTAACTGTATTTCGACAACTGGTTCACACTAGTAAGTCTTCTTATAACTTTAAAGGAAATGCGGTTATTGCAAACTGGTACTGACTCTCAGATTCTGAATTGAAAAAGATAGGAAAATGATCTTATAACAGCAAATATGAAATCAAAAACTGCTTAGAATGTTTACGGTGGTTCCACAACAAATCAGTTCAATTGATATTTTCATAGATATAGTAGATCAACTAGTTGGGGTTTGCTAGCGTTGAAGCGCAAAACAAAAACAATAAGTAGAAATATCCAAGCGTACAATTGGTGCTTCCTATAATAGAAGCATTGGAGGTGTGGATCCGATGTGATGTCCGATCCTCTCGGCAGTACTTTAAGTTCGGCACTGTACTTAAAGCTTTATATGAATGTACTCTTTATATGCAACAGCTTTCAATTTAAGACATTACTGGAGACGGTTCTTCACTATCCCAATAACCCTTGAATGTTACACAGTTACAAACGAACGCATTCACCCGACGACGAATTTACAGGGCATTTTGAAAAATTGAAAACTAAACGCTGGTCTTTGCTCTCCATTAATTTTAGTTCTCAACATATAGTACATATATATTAAGTGTTCTTTTAAACTTACTATTACTCTTCATTATGCGCACCAGCTCACTGATCATCCAAGTAGAAGTCGCTGGTGCTATCCATTCCATGCCGTGTATGCCCGCTTCAATAAACACAGCATTGGCTTGACCTGATTTGTTCTTAAATTTCAATTTCTTGCGATTGACCAATGTGTGCGCTGTTGACGACAGCGTCGTTTGCTTCGATTCAATCTTGACAATTATTAAAGGTCGACCCTCATACGAGCGTCCAATATGAATCAATTCAATCATTTGCGGATACCGCAAGCGCATCGATTCCAAATACTTAATAATGTCATCGTACTCGTAATATTTGTTCCATGACATTGTCAGTTGTGGACTTTTTTTGTGGCTGTGCTTATTGGGACGATGTGTCGTCGTGTAGACGTATTGCTCTTTGGACTTTTCATATGCAATAACTTTGCCAACGTCAAAAATGAGAACTTCATGATCAATTGACTCAAAACTCAGGGTGGCTTGAAAGTCGATAATCATTTTGGGCGGAACCAGTACGTCATTGAGGCCTCTGAGGATAGAAAGAAAAATAGATATTTTGATAATGTTTTGTTTCCGAAATTGTGCAAAGGTTTTATTTTTGACTGACGGGATCTAAAGCCATTTTTTAAGAGCCTTTGAATCTAAAATATGTTTCTTTCGATAGCAGATAAACTTATTTCCCTTACCTTAAACTTGGTCCTTTTAGCCACTGCAGTTTGTAGCCCTCGTTGCTATTTTTATACTCCTCTATAACTTTTATTTGTGCATCATCTTGTGGCTTGAGCCGCCAGATTTGGTATTTATCATATGTTATCTTGCGTGGTATATCCGGGTTATCTGTTGTTGTGATTGTCGCACGTGTGAAAGCATCAATCAATGGATTGTGTGTGCTTGTCGAGGTCGATGTCGCATTGATTATATGATGCGCCAATATGCCAATCCAATTTTGTGGATTGCGCATCGGATCGACTATTGTCAGAATTGGTACTTGCGGTGTTGGTGCTGTTGTGGTGGTTGTTGTCGATCGGCGTCTTTTTATTTTTGTCTTGGAGTCGAACCAGCCAAAGAACCATTCTACAGAAGATTTAAAAAAAAAAACAGAAAATGAAGAAAGCGTAGCAAGCGACCATAAAATTAAAAAAAGTAGACCAAAATCACTTTAAAACCTTTGACATGCGCTGATAGTCAGCGACAGCAAATGACACATTTGTTATGAAGTTAAAATTGTGTAAGGTCATAACAGCGCACAATTTCGAAGAAATGGAATAATTCATTTGCTTAAAAGCTGAATAAGAACGATATGTGGCTGATTCTACAAAAAGGGGGCAGCATGGGCATATGGGTCAGAATAAATTTAATTTGCAAAACTAAAATTATCATCCTGATTTTTATCAAAATGTTGATAAAACTGTTCAATGTACATATGTGACCAACATAAATATTAGACACACATTCTTTTTAGTAAAGTTAAATGTTGATAAAATTTTGGAGACGCAATTATTTTAGAAATCAATGTCTGGTATACCAAAATAACTATGCTGCGAGGTGTGGTTCTTTGTTCCAAAAAAGTCTATGTAAATTAAGTGTTTGGTAATTTTATACACACAAGCTTGTTGCTATTGAATGAACCAACCGATTTGAATCAAACTTTGGCATATCGGAAGGAATTTAATGGAGCATCAAAGCGGATTTCCGAACACATGATATTTAGCGCTTCTATGAACCCCACCTGGACGGCATTATAATTACGAATACGACATGATAGCGAGCCAATATTTTCTGATTGGTGCCTCAAAAACGAGCCGAAACCCAAAAAGTTCAAATTTTTTCAATGCTATTCCTTGATAAGCATACAAAAAAATGTATTGATCACTTCCATACACTTTTTGCACAAAACGTAAGAGTATTTATGTTTTTTTTTTGCTTTTCTAAATCAAATAAAATAGATTAAAAAATATAACCAAAAATTCATACTTCCAGTTTCTCTCCTTCTCTGTTTGCCCGGAGAGGAAGAATCCGAAGAAGATAATCAAACTACATAGAAAATTTAATTATTCCACTAGGGTGTTCATTTTGTGGATGGAATCTAATTTTTGTGTACCTATATATTAAAAATAATTCTTCCAAAATTTGAGCTTCCTAGCTCAAACTTATGTCCGATTTCGTAAAACGTAGAAACAGTTTACCTTAAGTGCCCAGATATCGCGTTTAAGACATTTCAGTACTATGGGAGGTGCCACCCACTATTGTGGAACTATGTCCAGAATATCCACTTGACTGAAAAGCGGACAAAATACAACCGAAGTGGGTTTTTTTTTCAAATGACTTCAAATAACGCCACAAGAAGAAGTCCAAAGATGTTAAATCACAACTTGCAAGCCTTTTTTTTTAACCTTTTTATCTTAAAATCTGATAGAATAAAGCTAGTATCATATTTAAAATCATCGTCAAAAATTACATCAGAAAAATATTATAAGAATATGTAACTATCAAATGTATCAGGCATGTTCTACATTTCATTTGCAAGTGAAATTCATGTTCACTTTCACTTTCACTCGAAATTGAATGTAATCAATGTTTTCTTTTAAAATGTCAATGATAGGAATCTGTAGTTACATATTTCTAACATTTTCCAAATAAAACTGATGCTAGCTTTTATCATTTAGGTCATCAATTTGTATGCCTGCATGATATTTTCTTAGGCACATGACTTTTAATATGTCAAATCGCTTCGTTTATTTATTAAAAAAATTCAAAATTCGAAGGATCTAAATTCTGATATCTTAGAATTCAGACGAAAATGCAGATAAAAATCTGATTTAAATTTCTTCGCGCGAATGAATTTAAGTCTGAATTTCATTTGCAATTTTCGTCTGAGCTCTAAGAGAAATTAGAACACGAATTTCGCATAATTTTACTTATTTTATTTTTAAATAAAAAACCGAAAATAGGATTGGAAATGTATGAATTTTGCACCAAATGAATATCTGAATTTCGAAATATCCGAATCAGTCTGACTACCAGTCCTTAGTTCGTTCTAATTTTTTGCATATTTACCCCCTTTTTTTACCAAAAAACATGAATCCATTATTGTAGGCCATTAAATTATTTTTATTATGACACCCATATTTTTGATATCCAATCAGGGGTTCGCAATTTATAATTATTTTTACAAAAGCTATTTCATCATTTTCCGATGATGCGCACAGGTAAGCGCAAACCTCTCCTGCTAGCCAGACTAACCCCATGCCTATCGATACACTGCAATAGAGGCAATATCAAAAATTCAGTCTTTCTGAAATTTTTGTTTTGTCAATGTTGCTAGCTCTCGTACTAATATCTCGTGAAAGAAAAATCTTACACATTTACTAGACCAAGCTCTTTGGAAAAAGCATAAAAATTTCCATAACCTTGAAGTCTTTGTCAATTTATTAGCTCTAAGAGCATAGGAAGATTTTAAATATTGAGAAAAAAATCGATCTTTTGAAATACTGAAATAAATATTATGGAAAATTTTAGCTCTTTCCAATGGGCTTGATCCCGTTCGTATAAAATTTATCTTTTACAAGATACTGACGGAACTATCAGCTAAAGAATTTTGTACATTAACATCTTAAGACTCCACTCCTTCCCACAATCTTCGGCAATATATTATTTTCTTATAATCAGACTTCAGAGTCCAACTCTTTTCAGTTTGCAAATAATGCCCCTCATATGCATATTTATAAAGATTATGTTTAGAAAGTTGAATTCAAGAAGACGTGTCATGATAAGTCGTAAGAAAATATATTACAGTCCGTAAAAGTCGCTGCTATCATTTTAAATAACTTTTTCATTAAATAAAGTACATAAAAAATTTAAATAAATTTTTCTCAAAACTAAGACGTAATGGAAAAAGTACTGTGAATTTAGTCAAAATAAGCTCAGCAAGATATAGTGGTGCATACTTGATTATTCTCTGAAAAATCGTAATTTTGTAGACCAAAAAATTACTTTTTCGGAACTTAAAAATATTTCTGCATAAAACCCAACAACATTATACTCCGCGTGCAAGAACGACCTTTTCAATTTCAGATAATTTCAATGCAATTTGCTTAGCATCAGTACACATTTTCATTATAACATATCGTTTGAAAAGGCATAAGATATATTGCTATGTTTCGACACAAACTGAAGCAAGGTCTGCCCAATTTACTTTGAGTTTCTCATTGTTTAATAAATAATTTTACTCACTATCATCATCGTAATCCTCATACGAAGCCTCTGTTGTTGTTCTGCTATCACCATAATTAAATATAGAACTAAACCAACTTGGTTCTTCGGTGACTTCAGCCGGTGGTGCCAATGTTGTGCTGCCTATTTTTTTTGTACGCCGATTAAGGCCAAACCACGAACTAAACCAATCACTTAGCGAGTTTGCTTGCTCACTTTCAGCCTCAAGGCTATTTTCTCCAGGCTCATCAATTCCATTATGATACAAAGTATAAGTGGGCATTGTTTGTGTTTCCTCTACACTGGATGCCTTTTCCCCACTAACGCCATCAATCAGTCTACTCATCACCATTTGTACCGGATAAAATATCATACGAAAAAAACCAGCAATGCCACTGTCACTATCATCAGCGTAATCATCATCGTATTCCTCCACACTATTGCTGCTGGATGGAGGACGTCTGCGTATACGTTTTTTGCCTGAAGAATCTTTAGTATTGGAATTTACTTGGCTTTCGTGTATAGTGGAAATTTCCTGACTATCCGGTATGGTAGTTTCGAAATCCATAGCGCCATAATCAGCACCCTCTTCAGCAGAGCTGCTGTTAGCTTGTGAAGTTTCTTCTTTGAGATCATTACTAGAATCTTCATCTAAGTGTTCATTACCATCTTCAATAGTAGCGGTAGGTGATTCTGGTGTTGTGTATTTGCTGCTGTAATAGTAATCATCCTCACCAGCTTCATAATCATCATCGTCATCATCACCAGTGGTGCCAAATAAGCCAAAGTAATAATCGTAGCTCGAATCTGTGGATTCAGATTTACGTTTCGTTTGTTTTGGTTTCTGCGATTTTTTTCTCGTATGTCTTTTAGTAGATCTGGCTGTAGCTAAGCTCTGGATAGCATTTATATCTTTGGTTGTTGGCTCTGGTAGAGCTTTAAAGTCTACTTGCAACAATTTTGTTGAAGTATTTTTTAATTCGTTTGCTGGCGCTTTTGTTGTCGCCGATGCAATTCCAGTGTCTAATAACTTTCGATCTGTGATTTTTGCTGTATCATACTGATTGGATTTAGCAACGTCTTTTGTTAAATTCGTAGATCCTTTATGGGATGTTTTAATATTATCTTTAACTATTGGGCTCCACGAATTAAGCGTTCTATTTTCTGGAAATAGAAATTTATTTTTGAATTCTCGCGCATTTGTCACAGAACGTCGATTTATCTTGTGTGCAATGTTTGATCTGGTAGGGCGATTACTGAAAACTGTCCCATCAGCTGGTTTTTCTAGTTGCGTCGATAAATTATCATAAAATTCACTTGGCTTATTAGTTGGACGCGTACCCATCATAATTTTTGGTTGTGTGGGATTTTTTATATTGGGTGCCACTGGTTTTTTACCGGGACGTTTATTGAGTTTTTTCTTTTTCCTCTTTGTTGTTTTTAGTTTCTTTTTTCGTTTTGCAGGTAGTTTGATCTGATCTCTAACGGTGACCGCACTTTGTACCAGCACCGGTGCAGGTTTGTGTAATGATGCAGGTACCTTAGCGATCGCTGGTTGTTTGAATATATGCTGAGTTGCGGTATGCTGTAAACGTAGTATATGTGGTGGAAATGTAGTGTTACTTGAGACAGATATAGTTGATGTTGATGAGGAACTGGATGCATTCAAGAGTTGGTGCTTGTTAGCAATGTTACGACAACTATGTTCATAATGTTTGCGCAGCAGATACAAATCACGATCGTATTGTTCCTTGGTAACATAAATGGGAATGCTATCATTTGATTGCGTTGAATTTTCTTGCACTTTGCCCACCTCTGTTATGGCGTAAACAATACCAGTGGTTGGGTTTGTAAAGAATATGGGTAACTGCGTAAGTGTATGGTTCTTATTTAAATTTGGTATAGTAAACTTTGCGGGATTTATCAGGCTTGGCAAGCGATTTTTGTGCGTTTCTAAGGGTGGATCCATTGTTGTTGCAAAAGCTGTGGGGTCGCTTGACAGCATAGAATTTTTTTTAAGTTTAAACGGACCATTTGCCTTAGTAACATAAGGTTTAAATTGAACACTATCCACAAAATCTACATTTTCAGTCTCGAAGGATGTTGGTTTATTTTGTAAAAAATCACTTTGTTGTTGTTGCTCCGCTTGTGCACTTGTCATCACTTCATCACTGAACATAGAAAAATCTAAGCTTGTGCCAATATTCGTGGCACTTTGTTGTCCATCATTGCGATCATGCGCGTTTTGAACATATCCTGTTTGTGCCGGCACATCGTTTGCTGGCCAACCCAATGGATTTCGCTGCTTCTCATAATGATATTTTGGCACATAATTATAGAATTCTTCCCCGATTCGCCGATTTAACTGTCGATTAGTCGACGCACGTCGTCGTTCGTTGGCAAGTAAATCGCGTGTCCAAGTCTTACGAGTTTCACGCATGAGACTATCAAATTCTTCAGCACTTGGATGATACCCGTATTCGTATGCACTAAGTCCAGCAAGGCTGGCTAAAAGCAGTTTTAATATAAAAACGTTGCTAACCACACAAATGGTTGGCATTTTCGCGTTAGAGTTAATATAATAATATTGTTGTTAAACATTCGTATCCTTTTTAAGGACTGAAACACATAATGCACTCGCGCATGCGTTCACAGCTGTGTAGTGTCTGGTATAACTTTCAAACTACAAATGAAATGCTTTCCAAAGTGAAATTCCGCACTCTACACAAGTTGATGTCAAGCCAAGGTTCATAATTGAAAAGTTTTACGTTTCAGTGAAGATGTCACTAGTACTTTGCTACGAGTAAGTTTCCATCACAGATATTAATCGAAGCATAGCAAATTGCCGATCTAATCACGGGAGTTTTGCTTTTCTTTGCGGTTGAAGTTAACTTTTACTTAGTGGTCTCCTTACGAATTTGTTGTTTTACGCACTCGTCAAATTGGCATGGCTCAGTGCGTTTGGCGTACGCGTCGTTCCGTTCACTTGGACTTATGCGGTACAACTGAGCTGTAGTGCAGTAGGTTATTTGGCAGTTGCTAGAGTAGCGCTTTGGCTCAAAGCGTGTTAAAGAAGTTTGTTGTAGCAGCTAAAAGCCATTAAAATAGTGTGCAGAAACAAAGTCAACGACGAGTGTTTATTTTGTCCACAATGTACTATATGTGTGACCTTACAACATTATAAAGTCAATTGTTAATAACACTGTGAATAAGTTGTACTAGGGTAAATAAAGATCCAATGGCTGCGAAGATAACTAAGGAATGCTCATAAACTAAGAAATTATCGTACAATAACCGCTGCGGTCATTATTTTTGTCAAGTTATAACTCTACCGCTTGAGAAACTATTGCAAAAATAAAAATTTATCAATCGGATGTCACATACGAAATTGATATCACCCAGTAATGACTTCAACGCTTCACAGCCCAAGCTATGGCTACAAGGTTACATGACGATTTAGAAATGCTTAAAGAAATTAATTGCGCAAATAGCAACAAGCATGCAAACATAACAAACCGTTTAATGGCAAGTTCATGTGTATGTGTATATGCATTTTGTTTATGTTTTGAAGCCATTCTGAGAGCGTGAGAATTAATCGATTTTCGAAACGAAACTCAAAAATATGGACAGAATTTCCAATGAGAGAGCAAATGTTTTTATGACTTCACTTTCATAAAAATTATTGTAAAATATGGGAACTTTTGAAACAGGAAACAGACAACGCGTGAATAAAACTTCCTGCAAGGACTTAAGAAATAAATTAAAAATACTGGCTCCAGTGCGAAACTTTTCTGGCAGTGCATTATGGGATTATGAAATTATCAAACTTTCTTTGGCATGAACCTCAATTTAAAGTTGTAAAAAATAGTTTTTTGTTTTATTTAAAGCAGGGAGAAAACAGAATCGCTAATTACATGAGTGTACAATATATCACTCTACAATTTATGTTATTTAAGAATAAAGTATTAAATTAATTTAAAATACAGATATAAGCCTATTTCTATCTAACAAAAAGTCTCTTAGCCTCTTTTTAAATAGTACCATATTATTTAAGTCCTTTAAGGATCTATCAAGTTCATTATAAAAAATTAAACCAGCATGGGAAATATTTTGCGAATTCAGCAAACAAATTTTTGCATTTAACGATTGAGAAAAAAAAATCAAAAATATGGATTTACAGTGAAAGCTCGTTAATCCGAAGGTGTGTAATCTGAATTATCCAGTAACCTGAATTGAATTTATGACGCGTTACCTACTCTATACTCCGCATTGATTGCAACTCTGTAATCCGAATCTTTATTTTATTTTTATTCTTCTGTTTTTTATTGCTGTGTCTAGGTTTGCAAAACTCTTTTACTTAGTGCATCGTAAAGAAAAAACAGCTCCGGATAACAAAATGAGCAAAGAGAGAATCACCTTCTTGTGTGGTGCTAATAAATCTGGAAGTCACAAGCTGTGGTGGGAAAGTCAAAAAACCCACGTTCGTTTAAAAAACAACATATTGTTGAATATTACTCATCGAAAAATGCATGGATGACAACACATATTTTTACTGAATGGTTTTTCAAATCGTTTATACCACAGGTAAAAAACTATCAAACTGAAAATAATTTGCCAAAAAAAGCTTTATTGCTATTGGATAATGCAAAATATCATGCTGAGCCGCTGGTATCTGAATGTGGGCAGTATAAAACTATGTTTTTACTTCCTAATTGTACTAGTATTATCCATCCCATGGATCAGAACGCGATACGACTGACTAAACTGTTCTATAAAAAAGATCTCTTGTGTGAATCGGTCAATTCGGCGGCGGATGATTCAGACATTTTGTTGAAACAATTCAGTTTGAAAGACGCTTGTGAATCGCTTAAGCTATCTTTGGATAGGTTGCCCAATTCTTCTATAAAGTCTTGTTGGAAGCATATTCATTATCAGAGATGGGCTTCAGAGGACAATATCCCACTAGCATTATTATAACAACAAGAACTGCCCGAGAATGACGCTGAGAACTGTTTTGATGAAACTGAAGAATTTCGCACAATAGCAAACTTATTTCGAAGCAATGATGACGTGCAACTTTCTGAAGATGAAATTCTTGGCTGGATTATTGACTCTGGTAATACTTTGTGTAGTAGTTCAGAATCAGACACAGAAGATATAGAAGCAGAGGCTGTTATTATTACGCACGTTACAAATCGTGAAGCTGTGCAGGCTTTAAATACTTCAATGGATTGGGCAAAGGAACGAGGCATGTCGACAGATTACATATTAATACTCAAAGAACTACGAAATAAAGCTTTAGAAGCATGTGCAGTGAAAGAGCAGCAAACCTACATCACAAATTTTATTAAAAAAATGTAATACATATGTACATATGTAATTTGTAAAATTTTATCCAATTTTTTTTTTTTTTCGTGCGTGGGGAGTTAAAAATGCCTAACGCACCATCATAGCCATCTCCACAGCTATGGTGAAAGGGGCTGACACCCTCTAAACCAGTCTCCACGTACTTTTTATATATGTATTATACATAAAAACAACCTGTTCAGTAATCCGAATATATCGTTAATCCGAATTAGGGTCTGCAATCATTAATTCGGATTAACGAGCTTTCACTGTATATGAAAATGTGATATTTTTAAAGAGTCAATAAAAAAGAAAATTTGAAACAATTATTTATATAAATGTGACTGAAAACCTTTACCGAGCTTGTCACACACTTATCTGATGTACTTACTATGTGTTCGACCAGTTTTGAGGCACTGACCTTAAGAATTTTGTTTGCTTCTTTTAAAATCAAGCTGATATCTCTGAGAGATGGGTCCCTTGGGTGGCCACTACGGTGCTTGTTTTCAATTGAATCAATATCAACATAATTTCTAATGATCGTGTGAACTGTTGATCGACTCAACTTCAATATTTTTAATATTTCACCACAGCATTAATTTTTTTTTCTAAATTTTATAGCAAAATATCTTTTTTCACTCGAAACTTCTTTTCGCGGAGTTGTTATATCAATTAAATATCACGTTCAAATCACAACTATGTACATTTTACCAAATTATGACTTATATTATAGGTATACAGTAGAACCTCGATTATCCGTCAGGCACGGGGATGACCGATAGACGGATAACCGAAAAGACGGTTAATAGAAAACACATAAGTTTCAGATATTACATACGAGTAAATCCTAAATTCTGAGAATTTTTTCATGATGGACAATCGAGGTTCTGCTGTAAAATTTATAAGAACCGACTTCACCGTTTTTAAAAAAATGTCTAAATTGCCTAGTGTATGTACACTTATGTCTATGTTTTTTTTGTGTTTTTTTTTCAGATAACTCTTTAATTTTATGATGAAGAAAATATATTTTTTTTGCTCATTATCATTAAAAAAAGAGTTAAAAAAACGGCATCATTATTTTTTTCCGTTATGTGTTTCGCGATCTAGCAGAAAGTGTGGATGCATGTAGACTTTTGTCGCTCACTGTATACATTATATAAAAATTATGCTTTCATCAGCAATGTCATGCTTGATACTTCAGTTTTAGCTATTATATATATCATTGACCATCAGTGGCAGATCCGCGAATGGAGAACTTAAAGGCTGATACCCCCGGTAACCTATTCAAATTGTATATTTTATTCTAATTTCAATTAAATTCGAACACTTTTCCTCCCAAACTGAATTCTGAAACATTAAGAATTTAAATAAATTTTAATGATGAAGTTTTGAATTAGTTGCCTAAATTGGAACATCTTTTAAGATTTCAAACAAAGGGACTTTGCTTGAAAACTCTTTCCTAAAGTAATAAAAAATTGTTAAAATAATTTCAATGAAAAAAAAATAAGAGATATTAAAAGTAGCAGCAATGCGTTTGTTTGAATTTAGTTTTAGAACAGTAATGCCAAATAGAAAATATATACGACACATTTATTTAAATATATACGACATAGAAAATATTTACTAACATTTTCATAGAGTAATATATAAAATATAACGGGAACTTATATTCTCCCCCTTTTCCTTCTTCCCTTATAGATATATGGGAAGAAAAAAAAGAAATACGAATCTGTAAGAAATCTAGTTTTTCCCGTAATAAATCGAGAACGTTCACCCAACCCTCTAGACAAAAGTTAATTTTTGCAAATGTCCTTGAACCATTTATTTATTATAACGTCAGCCAACAAGTGTGAACTCTTTTATTATGTTAAACTTATTAAAAGTTGCTCGACCAGCTATCAGACTTGTTTCCAAAAGAATTTGCGAATAACTTAAATGTGATTATTATTGTGCATAGGTTGATGGACGCTGTTAGTAAGTGCTTCATTTAGCAACCAAAAAGTTCTGTGAATTTTTAAATATTAATGAATAAAATCAACTTTTTGAAAGATCTTAACGTTAAATGGCTGTTTTGAAATTTCGTAAATTTGAAAAGTTAAATAATAATACTTCAGGATATGTTACGGCCATATTCGTTAGAAAACTTTTACAAAAGATGTGTACCACTATAACAACTGTGGCAAAAAATAGCTTTTAAGAAAATAAGATTCACATGTCACTAGGGTACTTTTTGATTAAATAGAAATGTATGTCTATAATAAATATATAAAATCTATCGAAAATTTTCTATTTTTATCGACTCTTAAAGACATTTTTTTCTAACGTATTTGCATGAAAATCTGCCACAAGTCTATTCACTTCCATCTTATAGCAAACTCAACGACTCAAAGATTGGACAAAACTTCGTCGAGTGCAACTGCAGAGATTTGATGTTGGCAGCAAAATATTTTCCAATTGCTAGGGTTTGTCCAAATGCCTGTTATTGTCTTTGTCTTCAAACCGTATTGTTGCTTACTCAGATGATACTTGTCATCCGTATTTAACGTAAGACTTTGTAGCTTAGAGCAATCTTGAAGTTTACATACTTATTATAAGTCGCGCCTTTAATTTATGAATCGCCCAGTCAAATACTCAGCTAATAAAGTAATCCAGCAAAGATTTTGAATCGTGGAAGACACATATATCTAATTCTGATATCGGGCGTTAGTTTGTTCAAGAGAAACTAAGCGGGATTATGTTTTACACGCGATTCGCTTATAAAACAAAAGAAAAAGTTTCTAGAGATTGATGTTGAAGGTGGAAAACAAAAATTTCACTCCGCATTTTACTTTGAATTATTGCTTATTTTTGCCTGGGACACTGGCGCTGATATTCAACAGTTATTTTGTATGACGTTTCATAATTTATAATTATGATTAAACAAAATTATACTTAACATAACATCAAAACTGAATACATGCCTGGCAACATTGGCATAAAAAAAGAAATATCGAATCATAATTCATTGAAATATATTGAGTTTTAAAAATTTATAAAAAGCCAATACATAGCTTCTAGAAGCGTAATAAATTCATCGCCTGGAAGAAGTAGCTATATGTGTTATCTATTTCAACAGTTGTTAAATAATCGCATAGATTATTCAAAATCAATTATTTTTATGAGACGCTGATGAGGATGACGCACTACAACTGCAGTCGATGAAACAACGAATGGCCAACGCTGACAACGTGATAGAAAGGATGCTGCCGAGCGAAGGAAACTGGAATGCATTATAGGAATAACTGAGAAAGTTCTCAAAAAAAAGATAGCGGGACCTGGACGCAGGTTCATGATTTGAGAACTAATCATGAGCCCTACCCCGAAGCAATGCTAACGCAGTCCCAAGTTTGATGGAGCCCGAAGGAAAATGTGGGTTTTAGTGAATTGACACACTCTGAAGCTTATGACATCTCACAACCTCTACCACGAAAAAAAAATATTTTTTTTGTTGGTTCTTATCTTCCAGCATAGTGTGAAGAGGTTCGCTTATTAATCGCCCTAAAGCTTATCTGGTAAAACTACTTACTTCTTTAGTTTTTAACTTCCAACAAGCCCATAAGCTGTAACCGAAGCTCAAGGTGGCCCCCAAAATGACAAGCTGTTGTGGAATTTGTAGATGATTTGTGTGACAGAAAATAGGAGAAGGTCACAGGCCAATAACATGGCAAAAAGACACCTGTCGGGATTTACGTAGCTATACTACAGAGAGGACACTCAATTTCAGCAGTGCTCAAAAGGCTTACCACAAGGGTAGATCCATGGACACAGCATTAAATGAGGTGGTCTGCAGAGTGGAGAATGCTCTCAGTTCTATGGATTTTGTAGTAGCTGCTTTTCAAGATATGGAAGAAGCGTCTAGTAATGCGAATACAGAAGCAATATACACTGTTATGGTGAAAATTCGGTCCATTTATAAAGCTACCCAATGGATCAACTACATATTGAGCAGTAGAGTCGATGACTAGACCCTCGGGAATCCATCAGTCTGAAAATGATTGGAGTTTTTAAATAATTTTTTCAACCTATGTAGCTCGAGTATTGTGGAATGCATCTAGTAAGAAGTTCTATCGCACCATTCGAAATAAAGTTCAAGGACAAGCATACCCGGGAATAATAGGATCCATAAGATTTATACCACTGGCTGGTATTGAAATAATTCTTCATTTGGCACTATTTAACATCTTAATACCGCACTTGGCCGCTTAAGCAGCACTTACGCTTAAGGCTGGTAAAATATTTGAGCCAAACTCTGGGGACATGCTTCAATATTGCACCAAGCAGATCTAAGGGATCAGCTTCAGTGCCTCACACAGTAGTAATTTTATATTGTTTGCTAAGAGGAGAGGTGTCACGCCATTTTAATTTATCCAAATGAATACTCATTCGGAGCTGGGTGATTTTGAACAAATTTTTTAAATCAATCCAGCCATATTTTCAAGATGCGTTCTGCTACCTTTATAGGTTTGCACCACTAAAACTGGCACCGCAGGAGACGAGCAGCCAAAATTAACAAAACTAGAAATATCTTTGCACAATTCCATGAAATATGTAAAGAAAACTCCTTTGCAACACACTCCGAAGTACGAATATTTAAATCATATCAGTGATATTTTATGCTTGTAAAATATAATCCCTTATGCGCACACTTTTGCGACGAATGCAAACCTTTGTGAAGGCGAATAATTGAACCGCATTTGAACACCAACCATTCTTCGATCTTGGCTAAGGTTATGAAAGGACGCTGGCAATGGAGAGTCAAACCATAAAAAAGATTATGGAAAATCTTAGCAATTAGTGCTTGAGTAGCAAGCTAGGGTACCAAATGCACAGGAAGACCCAGAGCACCATGACGATAAATGATACAAAATGATATGTCAAAATGCGAAACTAACTGACACACTACAAAGCTTTTGCTTAGGCCCTAATAGCTTTTGAAGGTTGGTAGTTAGTACCCTATGGTTTATGATAATTACTCATCTACTGAAAATTGTGGATTTCCTAACGTTATATAACAATGAATCTATACTGAGTGAATTTGCTGAAATCTAACAGCGATGTGACGGCGACGCTTGAGTTACATAAATTTCAGACTTTTCTAATACTTTTGCGCATTTTTGAACTTGCTTAGACTTTTTCAACATAATCTGATGTGATTTGGAGTTTACCGAATTTTTCGTTACTTTTAAGTTGTATTCGACTCTCATTGGCACTGATCTATACTTTTCTATAGCAACATAACAACACTTCATTAACACATCATCGTTTGCTTTTTCGTGTGCCATACGAGTGCGTTCCATCCCAATGTTGTCATAAAAATTTGTAAGCGTTGTGCAGATGGAATTTGAGTCAAGTTGCATTAATCGTAAGTCCATGTGTAACTGCAATTTTTCTTCTTTTCACTTATGAGGCTATGACTTGCATCTTGCAGACGAGTCTATAGCAATATTGTTTTAAATACAAGTTTCTGAAGACACATCACTGCAAGAGGAACTATTAATGATGTCCTACTTTTCAATTATACATACCTAACTATATATATATATATATATTAGGGTAGGTCAAAAAAATCAAATATTTTTTTTTTGGATTCGACACACGAAAACTAGTTTCTAAGTACCTTTAGAAAGTACTTACCAAATCTGAGCTCTTAATATTAACGGGAAGATAATGCTCATCATAGTTTTCCATTTTTAATTTAGTCTCATATAAAAATGGTCATATCTTATCACCAATAGATTGTTAAGCCAGTTGCATTGTCAAAATTTATAGGAAATTAAACGGTCTACAAAAATGATCTCGCACACTTTTTTCATTTATCTTACCATTTGAAAGATATTCAAGGTCAAAATATGAAGTATTTTAAGGAAAATTATTTTTTTGTTTTGAATTTTGTAACTTACTAAAAAAATAATTATTGTCAAATGAGCTTCAATTATTTCTATAGGAAATTGAACGCTCTACAAAAAAGGTCTCATGTGATTAATCAAAACTAATTAAAAATGGAAAACTATGATGAACATAATTTTCTCGTTAATATTAAGAGCTCAGATTTGGTAAGTACTTTCTAGAGGTACCTAGGAATTAGTTTTCGTGTGTCGGATCCAAAAATAAAATTATTTGATTTTTTTTTGACCCACGCTAATATATATACATATTAATTAATTTTAAACAGGATTTTTTGTTTGTTTCATGAGAATGGGTTGGCCAATAAATATCTTTTAAGTATTCCATCAATTTTAAGCATAAGCTACGCTGTCAAAATGCCATGTCAAAATGATATGTATTCCAAGTGTCATAGTTACTATCCATTTTAAAAAGACTATAGGTCTTTAAAAAGACACCAGCTTTAGTTGGAAAGCTACATTTGTTTTTTTCTAATGTCTAACTTACTTCCATCATTTCATGTTTTAACAAATCTTGTCGCCAAGTTGATATTGACAGTGACAACATATATTTAAAAAATTAATTCTAATTATTTTTCATGAATATTCAAAAATGTAGCGCAACAATGGTACAACATAAGCCGAAATGATTTAAGGCAAATCATCAATTCATCAGTTTATTTTTATGTTGTATGTTTTACACGTCGTAAAAATACTTGAAATTTTCTCAAAAAGAGAAGACACATATGTTTAACATTGTAATTAAATTATTTTACCATGGTTGGATAAATATTTTTTAAATATGAAATGCTTATGATAATTATACAGACATGCATATTGTACGTTAATATAATTAAGCCATATCGTTTTTTATCATTTGGAAAACTTTTACTTTCATTCTGCAAAAAAATATTTAAAATAATAGAAACTTAGCTTTCTTTACACGTCATTTTTTCAGATTTATGCAGATAAGAGAACAATTTAATTTACCACCTGGCTGTGGAAAGCAAAAATATAAAAAAATTTTTGTTGGTTCAATTAGACGGTCCCAGCGCATATCGACTTAGAGAAAAACACAACTTTATTGGGTAATCAAAACCGGACTACTGCTTTTCTAATTAACTGTTAAACTGCATATAGCTTATGTCTCAAAAGTTTTGTTCACCCGACACTTTTTGTCACTAAAGACCTTCAGTTACAAAAAAAATGAAGTTTACTGAAATTTACTCAAAAATTATCTCTAATTTAATTTATTACTTATACTGTATCAGCAAAGTAGCGAAATTTTATTTATATGAACGCCAAGAAGTTTTCAAAAAGCCGTCCTATTTTTCACTACATTGATATTAAAACCAGCGCAAATCCCTAGCAGCAGCTTGCTAAACACACAATTTAGAAGTGCTCACGAACAGTTGTCTTTGCCAAATTCTGAAAATTTGGTTGCCTCAGGACCGCTTTTAGTGCCGAATTGTTCACCAGATTGGAAATGGATTGGGCATAGGTTGCAGAAATCACCAACTGTCTGCCGGCAAACATTGGATTACAACTGTCAGGGTAGCATAAAACACGCCCGTCCTAAATTATAGAAGAGATGTTCAAAAGATCAGGAAATACGTGAATCGGGGAAGTTTTTGAAAGAACTGAAGGCAGTAGCTACTAATTGTGAGCGTTGGCAGAGTTTTGTGAAGCCACTATGCTGCATGAGGAGATAAAGAAAACATGAGTATGAGTTTGCATCACTACATGCCGCATCAAATTTTGTAGCAATTACTTTGAAAGCTTTAAAAAAAAGTTCAACGAACAAAATTATTAAAATTAGCCGCTAGTTTTAAAAAAGTTTTTATTACAAAAATTGGTATCATTAAGCTATGTTTCGCATAGTAGCATGCTACATACTACAAAGGAAAAATATTATGCTACAATGACATACCCACTCGACATGTTATCGTCAAGCTTTCAGAACTCGTTCACATGAAATCGGACAAAGTTTCAGTTACGTTTCACAAAACTTTCATTTTTATTTCGGATAGCCTTCTCCAATGTGTCAATGTTGATTTAATTTGAAACGTTTCTAAAACGTTTTAGAAATGTTTTAAAATGAAGAGAAAAACAAACATTTTTTTAAATTAAATTTCAAATTTTAATTACTATTTGTTTATTCAAATGAGTTTTTATTTGAAATGAAATAGTTCGAATAAAATATAGCCTAGTCTATATTAAACGACACATAGATACACCCTTGCTGAACCCATTATTCGAAACAAGAGATTACTGCAACAATCGATGGCAAAAGCTTTGCAATAGATTTTGGAATGAGGGACCCCCCACTGCACATTGGATCTCGTCTTAATTCCATTTATGAAAAATAATTACTGCACTAATGAACAGGAAAAGGTCCATAATGGATTTTTAAAGGAAGGAGGTACCCCCCAAGGAAAAAATTATTTTGTGCCAGGCGCTGAGCAAAGGGTCAACAGAACAGGCCATCAAGTGAAAAGGAAAAGCAACGAATTTATTTCCTTGAAGTGGAATCAATACGGGCTCTTGGGGGCTTTGTAGCCCTTTTAAAATCCGAATTTATACCTTATACTACGGGTTGGTGCAGTTAAATTTTGTTCAGAAATGGGACCATGCTGACTTTGGAAGTATCCACCTTTTACCAAATTCTGTTTCAGAGCTTTTCCCACCGAACAGTGCGATAATTTCCTTAATAGCCAAAATAATTCATTGTGAGGTACTCTCCTCCTTCCAAAACCCATTTTCGACCTGCTTCAATCGATTTTTAATACCCTCCTCAAATAATTCTCGCGTCATCTCCTTCTTCCAGTTCAGGACGTCTTGATTCACCTACTGATCGGTAAAATCTTTTGCACCTATGTGAGGGCAACCGACGATATTATGGTGATGTGCAGATTCTCTCTTTCGAAATTCACTCTGTAACTTCGCACCTATTTATTTCTCAAAAAAATTATTAATTATAAAATAATTATATTAACTACAATTCAAACCTATAAAAAGTCTCCCAAGAAAATTTCCTCTGTCTCAATTTTATGTGTATTTCAACAAATTGACAAAAATAAATCATTAATTATCTCGAAACGAATTTTTTTAAGATACGCCCTTTGCGCTTCTGAGGGCAGAATTGTCGTAACGAAATTTTTTTATATAATAAAAATTTTCGAAATAATTGAAAAAGTAATGATATTTAGCCCCTCTAACCCATTAATGCCCGGTACTAGCTCGACCCACACGATTCTGATGAAATTCGACACACGACCTGCAATTGATTCACAATGATCACAAAAAAAAAACAGCCTTATATATTTTTGTAGACTTCTGAGATATATAATGGGTATTTTTTTACCCATTAGGCTGTCTTAGTTACAATTTTTTTTTCTATATAAATCGAGAGAATTCGCTTTGTGGCAGCAACTGCCGGTTTTGGTGATGGATACATCTAGTTACGATGATGAATAATGTAGGAAAATTCTGATTTAATTGATGTGTTTGTAAATACACCTTCGGTATCCGAAGTTAGTGACCAAGAAGACTTTGATGACAATTTTATGAATCTCAATGAAAATAGTGACTTTGTGTTAAATAGGGACGTCGCAGGTGCGTTCGAGATTCAATGCAACTATACATATCTATGGAACTGTTCAATGTCTTCTAAACAATGGTGAGGATAAAGTGCAATCACAAGCTAAACAGAAGCGTGTTCTGCAGAAAACAATAAAGCCATTCCCAGCATTAAAATGAACAAAACGTATACTTCAATCCGATAAAATACCAGTTGACGGTAAAATGGTAAGTCATAAATTTATTAATGCAAAATATTGTGTTTTTTTTGTTTTAAGTCAGATGAATATTTACGGCCCACTTATGGAAACGTTTTCTTAATGATGAAGTACTGAATTAAATTACCTTGTTTACCAATCAATTTGCAAATGAATTCAATTCTGCAGATTTTGTGAACACATCGGAAGATCGGAAATCCACACGTTCATTTGCACATTCTATATTACTGGCTATAATCGTTTTGCAAACATCCCCGCATATTGGGTAACTGGAAAATCTATTTGGAATATGTGCGTCAGAGATTCTATGAGCCGCACACGACTTAAACAAATGAAGTCCTAAACAAGATAATGGAAATTTACAAGTTTACGTAGGCTGTGTCATAGGATGTACGCTATGGATATTGAACGAATGTTTATTTTCTTTGATCATTTGATCATTATTCGTCAACTCAACAGACGAGCAGATGATCGCCGTCATTCATGCAAAATGTTCATAGTACAATTTGGCTGCAAACATTGGGTACCCTCCTGTGCAAAAGGATTGTGTTTTTAGTATATCCCATACGCTGGGACATCAATCAATGAACAAGAAAATATGAGTCATGGTGAATGAGTATATATTTGATCTTGCTGTCATTCTCCTAGGTCATTCCTATGGTCAAGGCTCTTGGTAATAATCGTAAACCATTATCGAATACACCAGAATTGACCGTAAAAATGGACGGTGGTGACCATTTCACTACAAAGTTACAAAAATGCTTCCGATGCATACAATGTGGCATCAAAACTGAATGTGGATGTCAAAAATGCAGTGTAAATTTGCATTCTACGTGCTTTGTGAAATGCCACAATAAGTTTGAGACCAAGCTAAGGATTACTGGATGAGTCTCAGTTACAGTGTGGTGCTATAAAGCTTATATTCAAATTACTAATTTTTGTTATTTTAATTTTTAATTTAATATTTTTGTAAATTCAAATAATGTTTTTCTTGCTTGTGATGTAAATATTCAATAAAGAATTTTGACATACCCCTGAGGATGCTTAAAACCCATAAGCGAAACGTCGGGTGAACAAATGAATTTAACATTGTTTTATTCATAAAATCTAAATTGACCTAACAGCCTGTTTTTCAACAAAGAAAAAACCTTTTCAATTACTGGATGAATTAATTAAGTTTTCCTGTTTATATATTTCAATTCAAATGAAACAGACCATTTTCCATACAAAACTCTTTATTTTTATTGATTATCATGCGATCGTTTTTTCAGAAAAAAAATTAACCACTGCGGCGCAATGTGTAAAAAAGTACCCAAACAGGCAAATCAGCTATATCTTGGAGAAAAATCATGCAATTGAGACAATATTGGTATCGTTGGAAAGAGAAGACAAAAGGTTAAATATCCTGCATAGGTCGGATCCATTTTATGATTCCCATATTTTTTACAGCCACATTTTCCAGGCACCACAAGAAACACTATTTCATGGGTAATTTTTTACCGATTGGACGTTAATAGGTTAAGGCACTAAAAACATCAACTCACGATCGATGTTAAGAGCGTAAAGAAGCGTTGAAGAGCGTAAAAAAGCGTGCACGTATACAGAAACATCAACACATGCTTATCGTTGCTTGTGTTAGTGGGCACGACTGATGTTAATGGTACTTTTCCAGATCTCATTAGAATATCAAAAATTAGAACAATGAAAATTTAGATGGGTAGAACTTTATCTGAAGTAAAAATCTAAGTTTCTTGGAATAGAAACTCATCATCAAAACAAGTTATTTTTTCTCAAACAACACAAAATGTTCTTACAAGAATCTCTTCTAGGAACCAAAATTAAAGAAATTATTTTTAGACCTCTTCTGAATGTTGATAAAATGAGATAATTTGTTGTTATAAAAATTGGATTTTTTAAGATAAACTAAGCCCAAGGAAGAGATGCTTTTTTTTATTTGTATATCTAGAATGATTGTCAATTACTCGGTGAAGAATCATAACAGCTACAGCTTTCTCTTCGCGTATGTGCGCTTGCTATACACTTCGAAAATATCGAAACGTTTGATTTCAAATAGTTGTAAGCACCTTTTATTTATCGGGGTATTCTAATTTTTCTGTAGAAAACGTCGCATCAAAAAGTTGGGAACTTTTAACAAAACTCGTTTTAGTTATTTATCGCAACGAAAATGCAGCCATCCGCTTGTCATTAGAGCAATTGAAATTTAATTTAAAAATAATTGTTTTTCCACAGATTAATTTAAATGAAATTGTAATTAAGAAAAAATAAAAAATATTAACAGCTAAACTTATGTCTATATATTAGACTGCCTATTGTTTCCCAAATTTCCATAAGCTAAAAGTTTGTATTTTTAGTTATGAATTCCTTTACCCTAATAAAGTGTGCCACAAGATCCTTGTACTTTCCATTGTATTTACTGTCTATTATTTGTTCACTTAGTGAAAGCCACGGGTAGTTCAGAAAGAACCATGATAGCCCCATGGCAAAAATTTTAAAGAAATTATCCTTACAAAAATTATGTAAAGAATGCTTATTTTGTATGGTAATGAAGATTACTCGATCAAATTAAATTGTTTTATTTTTTAAAAAAGTAATTAGGAGTTACCTACTTTGGAAGGTGCTTGGTACAAACAATATACGCGCAGTTTCTCTCTCGAATTGGTAGCGGATTGGCATCATCTTTAATTACAATCTTTTGAATTTCCTTGATAGTCAAAAGAGGATTATATTTTGCTTTACGTCGGATATTTCATTTGTTTTCCGTACGCGTTGGCGTCTAAGAACGTTAATTGTTGATTTAGTTTTCTCAAATGGCATTGATCTTAATTCTATTGTCTGAAAATGGACATTGGGAAGGAACAAATTCAAAGTCTGGAGGAGTAAGACCGGGCGGCAAAGGAAGCCTAGAAGAGGTTTCTCCGGAAAAATGCCAAAAATGAATTGCTTCTATGACAAAGCTGTAATAGCAAAATATTAAGCAAAAATTTAAGTTTTCTTAAGGATACTAACAATTTTTGTAATCGTTCGTAATTACAATGCCATCATCATAAGTGATGAACTATTTTTGATTTAAGATATATTTCTTCTATTGATGACATTGGATTTTCTTTTTATGTAGTTTTCGTTGTGTAAATAAATTGTTAAAAATATTAAAAGATTAAAAAATTTTGTTTATATAAAGAACAAGAAGAAGGAATATCGCTTGAGTGTTCTTAACAATCTTACAGCCACCACTGTATATATGTGTTTTGTGGGTATTGAAGATAATTTTCTTAGGTGGAATTTTTATTATGCTGTAAAAATTATTTTTTTTTAAATTTAAAAAGTCTGTAATTTCTAGAAAAAAAGTAGATGACTGCAAGAATTCGGGGCGTTATGTTTGAGTTTAACGATGTGTCAGTTGTATGTTAGTATGGAAATTTTGAACGAAAAATATTAAAAAAGTCGAAATTTAGTAAAAATATAAATTAAATACAGTAGAATTCGGTTATAGCGACTCCGCATGTAACGGCAATCCAGTTATTGCAACGTATTCGCACCCATAAGCTTGACCCCGATACAAGCTTCTATGGAGTTGAGTTCGCTTATTGCGGCTTCGCTTATAACGACAATCTGGTTATAGCAACACATTTTCAAATATTTCATCTCTTTATAACGCCATGTTGAAAACACTTTGTAACAAATGAATTAGTTAATACTGTTTTTTTAACGCCGATGAAGGAGGGCTCTTTTTTTGAAATTGATGCCGAATAAAACTTTATAATTTAGAGGTGAAACATGCGAGGGTGTTAAGTTGTCAAAAGAAAGGGGTATCCGTTCTGGCAGCTGCAAATATGAGTGACATAATTAAAGAAAGCTATTGGCAATCGAAATATCTAAGCAATCCTGATACTTTCATAGTGTGAAATCTTTGCCTGTAGATTATGAGAGTAACCGTGAGTTTGGATGACTTCAACTTTATTTGATTGACGATTTAATAAAAGAAAATAAAAAGATTTTATTATTGGTAGATAACTGCCCTGCTCACCCACGAATTGTTGACTTAAAGTGTATAGTTTTGGTATTTTTTTCCACCTAATACAACTTCAGTCTTACAGCCTCTTGATCAGATCACTTAAGGCGAATTCCCGTAAAAATATTATATTGAAAATTATTAGTCAAGAAGTCGATCGTAATGCCTCTATAACGATACCAGATGCAATATTAATGATATACGGTGCTTAGAATAAGGTCTCTAAGGCCACGATTAACAATTGTCTTAAGCATTCTGGCTTGACCAAAATTTTATCAATTAACGTAGCTGATGAGACATTACCTGAAGAATTTTTTGATATCGAAGATGATGTACCACAAGCGCGGAAGATAAAAAATTGTAACCAAGGATTGCCAATATCAGCTGATAGTTGGAATCATTACATTGTTCATTGTTCTGCTGGATTAAATCTATATGGTATTGATGAATAGTATGTAATCTGCATATAACGTCATCCGCTTATAACGACCGAATTTTTCGCTCCCTTGGTGGTCACTATATGCGGATTCTACTGTTTGTGTATATGAACAAATATTTTTAACAAAATGGTGTTAAAATCTAAGAGCACTTCTATTTTTTTTTCTTAAAAGTAAACATAAAACTGAAGCGTATTTTTGCGAGTAGCTACATATATACGAAAACAATCAATGACATGAAAAACTTTTAGCATGTAGTGGCGCGCTTCATTGGGCTGAAAAAAAAAAATTCTTAATATAACGGAGACACAAAAATACGAACCGTTTTGTTGAATGTAACTTGCGAAATAACGGACAGTCTAATATACGACACCATAAAAAAAAAAAAAAACAAACAATCAATGAAGTACAACAAACAAAAATAAAAAACGTATGTGCAATTCAACTTGAAAACTTGGCGGCATTTTCAGATCAGAGGCTGTCAATAGAGCTGTAAGAATCTACATGAGAAATTATTCAGTCTGTAAGATACCGTGGAGCGGCTAACACGCTACAAAACGAAAAAAGATTAATTATTGTTAGAACTGCTTGATATACGTTACATAATACGTAAAAAAAACTAAATATTTATTCAAAACAAAACATTGAAGAGAACAGCTAAGCAAACGTGTCAAACATAATTCCTCAAAAAAAAAAAAACCAGTTAACCGTAGAACCTCTTCATTCAACATCAGCTCACACGTTGAAAAAAGTTGTAAGCCGATTAAAAAAATCAAAACAACTGTGCGCATTCAATACAAAAGCTAAAACTCAGTTGGAATATGGAGAGTGTCGAGAATGGTCCACCTAAAACAAATAACGAAAAAGTGGAGGTTTGTGTAAAGAAAATATGTAAATAAACGAATCGTTTAAGAAGTGAAAATTATTTTTAAAATGTGCAGCAAAATCAAATTGAGTGCAGGAGTCTTTTTTCGTTCATTGACCCACAAAATTTTGTTTAAAAAGTATTGTATACTTAAAGAATATCAAAGAGAAAACAAAAAAACTATTCAACATAATAACAATAGTAACATGTAAAAGGGAGTATATATATGAAAACATACATAAAATGTAATTATATACGAGTGTTTGTTTACCAACATATGTATAAAATGTGTAAACATTTAGATTTTGAAGTTGTATAAAAATAGTTGCTATACCTGACATTCAAAATTTAGCATTACTCATTCATAAATTCATTTGAAGAGATATTTAATGAATGTCACGAACGTTTTCAGAACACTTAAAAAGAAAAACATATGCTAAAGAAAAACTTTACTCAGCCTAACACATGTTGACCGTGTTTATAGTTTCAACTTATATTGCCAGTCTCGTGCTTTAACAACATGCACCAACGCTCCAACAAAATTTCTTCCCCTCATACCTTTACTGTCTAGTACCTGCTAGTACCGATAGTATGAGCGTAGTAAAAATATTTACACTTTGACGCTTAATTATTTACTCAAATGGCTTGAATCATTTCACATAACGAGTTTATCGCAAAAGCGCAGTAAAAAAACCAAGGAAACCTTAAAATTGATAAAGTGCACGGTTTGTGATTTGTTGTTGATTTGTACAATAAAATTTTCAGACCGCGATTTATCACCTGCAATTAGCGCATAAATCAAAAAATATTCGTTATTTTCTTTATGAAATTAAACGTTATCTTATTGAAACAATAAAGATCTGTCAATTTATTAGGTTCTTTGTGTGACAGACTCCTTTTCAAATTAATTTCAATTACATCTGAATCGTCAATTTAAAAAAGATCACATAGCAGGAATGTTTTCTCAAAACCTTTTCTTCCTTCAAAGTTGTAAATGGTCCTTTATTAAGCATGATGCACTGTTAAACTGAAATAAAATAGAAAGTATGTGCCGTAAACAATTAATTTTTTTATTTTTATTTTGAAGAATGTTCATGTACATTACATTTTGAACAATATTTCATTCATGTGACCATCGATTAACCCATTTTTTCACACTTCTCCACACAAAGCTGGGCAAAGATAATTTATAACTTCATGCCTGCAAGCATTCCCACTACATAGCTATGTCATTCAAACACAATATATGGACGTAACGGAAAGGTTACGGAGGAGACGGCAAGAGGCGCCGGCAAAATGGTCGTCGTAATTATGGAATTGGATCCTTGGTTTTAGCATAAAGAACAAATTTTATTTAATTTGGTGAAACTTTTTTTTTTTTTTCTTTAGTAAACTAAAATTGTAAGTTGTGTGAAAATTGATGATAGGGGTTGCCAAGTATCCACGGTAAGCCACTGCATGTGCTTTGTTCAGAACATGTTTAACGGTAATGTACCTGAAATGATAAGATAGGGCACGGTGGGCTTTAACTAACTTTTAATAAAAGTGTGAGTTACTACAGGGACGTAATTTGGAGTCGATATACATACATATGAAAAACATAAGAAGTCCTTAGAGTTTTTTTTTTTTGAATTTCATATTTACTATTTTTCAATGAAATTTTAAGAATTTTCGATTTTGTAAGGTCAAAGTTCTTTAGTAGATAGTACCACAGTCTGAATTTCAACTCTCTAGGTGGTCGGAGTCCTGAGGAAGAGCTGTATTTTGGCTTGAAAAGAGCCGTATTTGATCCGTTTTAAAAATTTTAATTCTAAAAGCCCACAAATCTAAGTTTAAAGTTATGGATATCACTTTAGTTTTGTTGTGTCATCAACCACACTAGATTAAGTGAAAATGTCTTAGTAAAATACACTTTGAAAATGGTGCCCCAAAATCTGGGTCTTACTCATAATACTTAAATTATACTTTATATTGTTAACATTTTTATACCCTACACAGTGAAAATGGTTGATCAGGTTCAGAGATATTTGACATTGTCGACTGTTTTTGCATAAATAACATTTTTTCCAAATTTTGACCTAACTGTACTCAGAAATCCCACTATCTAATAAGCTGAAATTTGTGTTGTGGAGTTATCTTTCAAAGTACTTTGACTTGTCAAAATTTGAGCACATGTTCGGATGTTTTTTAAATTTCTTGCATATGTTATACGTATTTCATACTTGTCGAATATCATTAAAAAAACCGTAGATATGGAAAGCTCTAGAGCTTTTTTCCTTTTGATATATATCGACTATAAATAATATCCAAATTAATTCCCCATTCAAGTTTTTATAGTAACTCAACTTGTCACATAAACTTAGTTAAAGCCTACTGTAAAGGATAAAGAAAAATTTTCAAGACAACGAAATTAAAAAAACTGGCAGATATGCTCGTCAGTGAAGAGCTCGGGTTACGCCATTTTCTCGAAAAATATCGTTAGCTAAATTTTATAGTTTTTTATGGTTTGGCTCTCATGATTTGAACTGACTTTTTCTAAATTTTTCTATAACTGAAAACAAGTGGGTCATCAGATTTTGAAGTTTAATGTTCATGTTGATTTCATTCAATTTGGTCAACGCTTTTGGTTCGCTGAGCTCAAAACTTACCTATATTTTACTTGTTCTCGAAACATATGAGCTTTGAAAGAAATGACTTAACGGAGAGGTACACATTCAAACGAATTTTCAGATATTTTTATACAAAAAAATAAGAGAGAAAGTTTGAGTTAAAGTTGAAAGGTTTTCCATTATGAATACCTCAACATCTCCAGCAATGTTATCAATAGTCTAACATGGGAAATTCCCTGGGAAAAATCACTGTTAAATCTTATATGCCGTGATTATTTCTTGATGTTAAGAAAATTACATAAATTTACTCGTATTTTACTGCAAAATATAGAAGAAAACAGCACTTTGCTGGAGGCTGCAGTGAGACCTAGAAATTGCGGCGCTAAATGATAGAGAATTATGCATCAAAATCGGAATAACGAAACAAGAACAAGAATCGAAATAACTATAGAAACTTTTTTGCAGGTCCTACGCTCCATAACGAGTTGTAGAATGGTAATAGCAGCAAGGGACTGACCAATAACTAAAATTGGTGAAAGTTTTACCTTTATCTGTCAGCCTTATTTCTAACTTTGAAAGAAATATAAAATTTCCGGAATAAAAAATGTGACATGGTGGTGCAAAAAATGAGCCTGAATCAGCGACCTTAACTTCATAACAGCATTGTTCTGAGCAAACAAAAATGAAAAGGTTTTGCAGTACTGTGCATTTATTTGCAGCTCTAAGAGTTCTCACAATAATCAAAAGAATTGTTGAGTTTGAGTTATTACTGCGTTAAGTGACAGTGTGAAGATTTACTGACACTGAAATGCTGTTTCTTTTGTCTCTTTGCTACAAACGAACTAAGTTACATTGTGCCACAGCTATTGTTCATCAATTTAAAAAAAGAAACTTAAAAAATTATCTAAAATTCAAAATGTTACTTTTACAAGAGATCAAAGTGCAGTAATTCCAAGTGACTAATTTTCTCTCCAAGCTTTGGTAAGCACTTTATAAATGGCAATTTTCTTTTTGGTAACTTTTAATAAAATTCCCTTTTGTTTTTTGTGAAAATTTCGATTTTCTATATTCCTTATAAAATTCCGATGATAATCCATTGCATCCGGATACAGTTTTGCTCTTAAGATTTTTTACCTCTTACGCTACCTCTTTAAGACTGAGTTACCGAAATCTTCGTCAATTGGAAGTGATGTTGCTCGTTCTTCTTTCATTCTATTCGTTTGTTTTCCGCCAAGCAACTATCCGTGTGGATTGTGATAACCTGATGTTGTGAACATTTCGAAGAGCTCGCTTTTTCTTATAGTTGTATTTATTGGGTAGTATTTTCGCCCATTTAATATGTAGTCCATCGTATCAAGAAAAATATACCGACTGTTATGTTACAATTCAAACCATAAGTTTTGATTGTCCATCACTAAACCAAATATGAGAGTGGCACTTTCCATATAAACCACATGTAGTTGACCCATACAAACATATTATATCTAATAACTTACCAACTCTGACGAAATTTGTTATTAACCCTCCGATTAGCGGTATCCCAAAAGGCGGTCCATACTTTGTGGTCTGACAGACCACATTATTTATTTTACAGGTGTGACTTATCGAATGGCGGCATGGTCTTTTCCGGGCGTAATATTATGTGTGGAAACGGTGTATAGTATAGTTCAAATATGTGTATGTATGTGCAGATGTTTAGCCTTATCGAATAAAAACATAGAACCGGTGACCTAGAAGACGGGTTTTGTCCCACACTGGTAGAATTTACTCTTTTTAATTCATTATTTTATAAATTATAAAGAAACAGCAAGCATGCCGAAGAAAGAAGCCTGTGGCTAGCGATTAGCAGCGCGTCTGCGCGAGTTTACTTCAAAAGAACAATTTCTCTGATAGTGCTCGGGCTTTACGATTTGTTTCACAAACATTATGATCCACAATTTCTGAAGCTATAAGTCATTTTCAAATTGAGATTGGATACTGTTTGGAATTGTCTAACGATTGCAGTATGACTGTATGCTAAAGCTTGACCAGTTAAAACTGGTGGAGTGGTAAGCCAAACTCTCTCATTTTTGGAATGAGAGCATTTGCCAACTGCAGCATCGGGTGTAACTTGACCAAGTAATGGTTCCATTTCTGCACGAGCCTCATCAACTTGCTACTCGCTGTCGTTTTTTTCGTCTATATAACTTCAAACTCAGCTGTTCTTCGGCATCTGAAGAATCGCCACCACCATAAATTGGCGAAAAATCAAGATCAGTCTGTTCCTCACCCGTTCTAAATGGTTCATAAGGCTCTAAATAGTTCTGATTAGCAGAAAGATTAGGAAAAGTAATGTTTCTACAACCCTCTATCAACAATACATCGATAACACTTTCATTGAACTTCATATCCAAAATTATATTAGCACTTGAAACCTTAGCCAGCAAATTTTGTACCTTAGTAAAGAGATGATTGATTATACATCAAGACCACACGCGAAACCTGCTAGCAGTATCGTTATAAACACCAATCGAGTCACTCAATTCAAATAAAAATCGATTTAACCGCTGTGATCTATCAGACCACAACGCTAAACAACGTTTAAATTTTACTCGGACTGTATATTTGTTCCACGGAACATGGCCCATGAATTTAAAACACATCGCAGTCGCTTCGTTGCATCGAGTTTGACAAACTCATGGCAGTATTTGCCGAAATATTTTCAAACAAAAAAACTACGACACAACAAGTTTCAAAATGGTCTGACAGACCACAACGCTAATCGGAGGGTTAAGAATGCAGCTACCTTATTTATTTACTTTAGAAGATCGTGATAATATCCAATAAACCCTAACTTTTTTATATGAAATGAGCCGCGCGTACTTTCAGCTACAGAGAACAAGGTGGCGTACTACATGTTTGCTGACATTTTTGTCACAGTTAAACTTTTTTCCAGTTCACCATGAACATTTCAAAGGCTAAATTGCCTGAAATTATTCTACATATTGCACTTATCTTATGATACAGAGGGGTCTGTAAGACCTTTTTCCTTGAGTTGTATTGTATCCAAATTACAACGAATCTCTATATACATTAGAGCGGTTCAGAAAAAAAACTTTTTGTTTCTTTTACGATGTGTCAGAGGATTACAATAGCCTTATATGTCTAGACAAAGCTCCTTGAGAGGGTTTTTATTAATATTGAAAACTGGAATGGCGCCCCTTGCATTAAGTTACCCATTTTAAAAAATATTGATTTAAGAAATGTTGCAAGTTAAAGATGATATCAAATTTTCCAACAATGTGGAAATGGTTGTCTTAGAGGAATTCGAATCTATGATTATTTTTCTTGTTCTTCTTTTTTTCTTAAAAAAAAAACTTATAATTGACGGAAAAATGAAAAAACACCGTTTTTCTACGTTCTAGTGTCAAAATCGCCCCATATTATTTATAGGACAAGATTTGTATGAATAAAAAATTTCTTAAGGATGCATATTTAGGGTGACCCTCAGCAAAATAATTTTTTAAATCACATTTTTTCGAAGTTCATTTTATCGATTCACATGGAATTGCCACAACGTAGCACTTATATTCAGAAGTGCTTATTAGGTTGAGTAATTTATGTTTAGAGTGAACAGTTAGGGTAGTCCTCAAACAAAAATAATTTTAAAATCGCATTTTCTTGAAGATCGCTTTATTTATTCACATGGAATTGACACCACGTGGTCTTTATGCTCTGATGCAATTTTTAAGCTTTATAAATTTTATTTAGGGTGGTCCCCATACAGAGATATTTTTGAAATCGCATTTTCTTGAAGATCGCTTAATTGATTTTAATGGTATTAACAAAACGTAGGAAGAGGATTTGGAAAATCCAAGGGAAAGGTGTGAAATTTGGTTGGACTATCGAGGGTTCTAAGCAATATTCTATCTATTATATCTATATAAAAGACTTTTATAAATTGACAGAACAACGACTGTCGGGTCAGCTAGTTTAATTATAAATTTTACTTTCCTTTCCTCTCCGCTTCACATAAAATACCCTTCATGAAACCAAGTCGTCGAAATACTTCTTATGGGTAATTTCCGAAATAACTTTAAGCTCCTACGGCAATTCTAATTTACATATATCTTCAATCAACTCATATAGTTTTTTCACAAAATGGTAGTTAAAGATTTATGGAATAAAAAGTGGCACTAGGCCATGTGTGATGCACACGGTGCTAAGTCGATGACATTCGCTGCAGTTTGCATATTTTTTTAATGTGTTCAATTAATTATAAATATATTATAAAATTTTCAAAACATTTGCAAGTAATCCTCAGCATTCACCTTATGAAAAGCAATTTAAATTCCATAATTGAATTATTGTAGTGCTCGTAATATAAATTATTTGAAAATATGCCAACGCAAAAGTATTTTGACCCACTTGTGAATTGAAAATGCAGACACAGGTTTTCTGAAAATAGAATATATGTATTTCTTGAATGCTTACAACGTCATTTTATATTATTTGCAGCCAACCATAGACAACCACATGTTGCACCATTCTTATTTATTTTGAATAATAAACGAGCCGTCTATTAGATTTTTTCTCTCTGATCTTGCCACATGCAACAATATATTCGTTTCAGTTTTGTTTTGATTTTTTGTTAAACAAATGATTTTGGCAATTTATCAACTTAATTGAATTATTTCTGAATTCAATTAGAAGTCATCGATCCCATTTAATGCGGTGATGGTAAGGTAAGAATATGTTAAAGGCTTAATTTATATATAACAAAGACTTAACACAAGTTACTCGGATTAATAGGATGTTATAGCGTCTTAAGAGTTTTGCTTATGTTCACTTGTACATACAATGCATTGTCAAACAAAAATGGCCATTGAAAATTATACCTCTTACTCTTATCTTTGCCGACCTATGACGAACAAAACGTCTTCGTTCATGGACCATGATTTTATTTAGTTTCAAAGATAACCTCACCTCACCCCTCTACATCTTACCTCTTATACTAGGCCATAGTGTATTGGAAAATATTTGGTTGACTTCTCGAAAAATAAACTTCACTTCAATTTTTAAAATAAATAGGTGACTTGATTTATTAACTAAATTAAGTTTCTGTTTTTGGAATAGACGAGGTCAGTTTAAAAATTAATCCACTCCAATAAACATATCGTCGTTCTAGGGTAGAAACCATAATTTCTTTTTCTATCGGAATTGACTTTTTTGTCGATAAATCCATAACCCCCCGCTATATTTTATCGTTAGTTTGATGAAGGTAAAAGCTTAAAAACTCATGTAAAATCTTCTCCCTAATCCCCCAGAAAGACGAGGAAGGGAAGGAACAAATCCATGTTTTCATTTATGTCCATAATCCTGTAACGGCTGTATCAATTTCGAAAATGATGACTACACGTTATAGGTAGTCACCGGAGTTATAATTATGATATTCAAAACTTGATGAAGGTGGTGCCGTTTTTAATATACACGTACAATGGTCGTGTAAGTATTTTGAAATGCAAAAAAACTCAGAATTTTGTGTTTTTCTTCAAATTTATGAGAATGAAAAAAAAATATAAAAACAACTATATAAAACTTCGCTTGTGAATAAAATAATATTATTAAAATATAAGCCCCTAAATCGATTTTCAAAATATAGATATCATATCAAACGTAATTTCATATGCTTTAATATGATTATTAAAAATTTTAATCGATTTTATAGTTTTTGAGATATCACAATTCATCTAAATTTTTCACCAACTTTTTTTAAGAAACCGTGTTTTTCTTGGAGAAACATATTATGAACTGCATTTTTATCAATACATAAGAAATCACTTTTTATATCCTTTCAAATAATGTGCTCTTCAATATTTGTTTTTCCTTGCCAATTCAATTTTATAAGGAAAATAATTGATCAGATGACCGTTACAATCCGATTACAAATCAAATGACGAAATTGGAAACAGGATGTGATTTTTATTTTAGTCTATGCACGAACAATCTTTGAAGGCAAAGTAGTATCCGCCAACACTTAGGCAGCCTGAGCACAAGTGATTTAGATTAAATAAGAACACAGTTGTGTGTTTGGTTATTAGTTATTAATAATTTCCTACTACAAAATTAAAATCCTATGCACCAGAGTCCTGATATGCGTCATTAATAGGGACAGGGGAAATGTGTCGCAAACCGAAACAACACAAGCCGAATCTCTTTATTTTCCGCATAAATGTAGATTTTTATTGATTGGGTCAAAAATTGAAATATTTAGTGAAAAACATTATATTTCTGACAAAAAAAAGATATATGGATGGATATTTTATTGACGCAACCACAGCATTTCTTATTTGGAACTAAATTTTTACTTCCTAACACGCAATTATGCTTGGAATAGCTTACTTAAAAGAATAATATGGCAATTCCCAATGAGATTTTCAGTGAAACGCAAATCGAAACCACGCAAATAGGATCGACGCAAAACGGGGCTCTGAAGCTTACTATTAGAATTTTACAAAATATTCTTAGCTTTCTTAGTGAAGGTCATGTGCTCGATTCGCAATTCATTATAATTGCAGCCCGAGTAGAATCTGTGCTTCTCCATTTGTTTAGTAAATTTTCATTTACTTCACAAGTTCCGCATGTCATGTCATTATCGTAAGGAATTTGATCAGATACGCCTGCACTTTCTGTTATGAAACTCATTGAGAGTGTCAGGTAGCGCTGCGTAGTTTATATGAGGTAAGTTATTACGCTACGGCAATTTGATTCTTATTTTATTTGTTTGTTTGTTTGCATTGCAAACGAGACTAAGCGGCGTGACTTTAACCGATAATGTAACTACAGTCTTTCTAGCTTTGACTCTTGAAACTTATGTTTAAACGTGTGCCACATGTGATTGCACTACAGTAGCAGAACTCGTGACCATCCTCAGTCATCGTGGAAACTTTACGTTCCTATTAAAAACAATGACGCTCAAAATTTACTTTTAGAATATGAACCATATCATTTTATATGGCTATATAACTTCGTTAAACAGCATTACAATTCAGCAACCGACAAGATCCAATTTTCATCCAATTCAGGCAGCTAAAATGTATGGGGCACATGTTGATCAAATCATTAACTGAAATCTGATGACAACCATAGAGATTGAGTCCTCAAGAAAACATATTAGAAATCACTGAATCCAGGAATCCATGAAAATGTTTAAGAATTTGAGGGTGATGGAGGAATTTTTTTTGAAATTTCTTAAAACAACTTATCATTTATTTTAATTATTCTCAATATTTTCGGTTTTATACTTTGTTTCCAAATAAAAGAATTTTATAAATATTACTAACCGGCATGTTTTAACAAATTTCGGAGAAAAGTTATTTCTAAATATCTACATATATGTCCAATATATTTCACTCAAAGTTCAGCTTTTGTATAGATAGTTTTCCAAGCATTGAGTTTCAAAGTCGTACAGAACTTGGAGCATGAGTTTGATTAGAGTGGCGGCTTTACAAACATACATGGACCAAAACAAATTCATAGTGAAACCAGTTTTTAACTCCAAAGCAAATTAATTTATTCCTTTGTCTATTCCATTCCAGGAATTAAACTTCGAAATTGAATAGAAATTGGTTGCTTTAAGAACGTGGAAAAAATATGTAATTTAGAAATGCCTGCACTTTCTGATAAGGAAGCGTGAAAAATAGTTTTGAACATTACTAGAAACTGTTTTCTAACAGTCTATGATAAAGGTTGAAAATAAAATGAAACTCCTAATTTACCATTATCATAAGGCTCATGAAATAAAATATTATTTGCAGTGCCCTAATGTTTGCTTATAAGAAAAGTTATTTTTATATATTTATAAACTTTTTCTTTATGATTTCAGGACTCAACTGCACATCCATTTGATCCTAATATAAGAGAAGTGAGTGATCCAGGTATTCCTATGAATTTAGTGCGAAACAAATCATTGGTCAATTTGACGGAAGGTATTGAACATCCGCCGACTAGGTGAGTACATTCTCTAAAGTTTTGAACATTCAGTTCTTTCTGTTACGACTCTCTTGTTATCACTAATAAATTGTAGCTACTTTACAACAATAGTGCATCTCTTCAAGGGTAACATTGGACCAGGTCTATGGGCCATGGGTTACGCTTTTAAGAACGGTGGTCTTCTTGTGGCACCCATATTGACTGTAATACTTGCACTGATCTGCATACATACACAGCATGTACTGGTCAACTGTTCAAAACGCATGCGAGAAATAACAAAGGCCGATGTTTGGGCAGACTATGCTGAGACAGTCGAGCAATGCTTTCGATATGGACCAGTCAAATTACGAAGTTGGTCAAAAACAATGGGAATTGTTGTAAATATATTCATATGTGTAACGCAGCTAGGATTTTGTTGTATATATTTTGTGTTTATCAGTACGAACGTGAGGCAGGTATGTCATCATGGTTTTTAATTTTATTTTATTTCTAAAGCTCTCATAAATCATTTAGATCCTCAAAGGCTTCGACATCAATATAGATGTGCACCTTGTGATGGTTGCAGCATTCGTTCCAATAGTTCTGGCTTCGCTTATTACAAATCTTAAGTGGTTGACTCCAGTATCTCTTCTTGCAAACATTTGTATGATATCAGGAATGATAATAACTATGTATTTTGCCTTAAAAGATGGTTTGCCCGATTTACACGAGCGTAAACTTTCCACTAGTCCACTGGAGCTGAGCTTATTTTTTGGAACTGCAATATTTGCTTTTGAGGGCATCGCTTTGGTGTTGCCATTGAAAAATGCAATGAAATGTCCCAGTGATTTTGAACGGCCACTTGGTGTTCTAAATGTTGGAATGTTTTTCGTCACTCTAATGTTCATGACATCTGGATTCTTGGGCTATTCGAAGTGGGGAGAGTCAACTGCTGGCAGTCTCACCTTAAACTTGGGCGACTCCATGTAGGTATAAACATTTATTCATTTACTCCAGCGCCTTCACTGACAGTGTGAACGATTTTTTTGAGATTTCGATATGTTATAAAATTTTCGAATGCTAGATAGTATCTCAATAGTACAGACTCGTACTGAAAAAAATATGTTAATGAGCATTCAATGCTGAGAATATAATTGATACGTTTCAAAGAACAATACCCTCGTTTCATGTTACGTGTAAAAAATGTAGTTTAGCACGTTTTGACCATATTTCACACCATTAACCGTCAGTTTTAAAATATTGTTTTCTCTGTGTAAGTACGTAAATGATTTATTATCTGTAATAGAAATGCTGAAGACTGCTCTTGTGCTCGTTATGTGATGTTGCAGATATTGCTGTGAATATTTTCACGTATTTTACCGCAATAATCATTTGTTAAAAAATCATTTTTATTTATTATTTTTCTTCTCTCAACTTATTTTTCATTAGTAGTTTTAGTTTTTGATTTATTTTTGATTGTAGGTTTTTGTTCCACAAACATTTTCATTTTGTTTATTTCGTTTCAACAGCAGAATTCGAAATGTGAAAGTGCGTATTCAAGTCAGAATAGATTTTCACGGTGCGGCACGTCACGACTACGTTTTGAGTAATCACTTACACGCATTGCTATTTCACAGATTTTTTACTTCACAGTTGGCAGCGGTACATCGTATCACATAACGAACGCATTGTTTGGCCTTTACTTAACTTATTTCTCTTCAAAGGCGTTTCTGTGATTTATAATCGTTATATCGATCATTCTTGAAACAACTGCCCACTTCGTTTTTCTTTTAGAATATTTTATCAAACGAAAAATCTCAAAAACTATAGATTATGGCGATAGTTTCGATTCAAAAGCCGATACATTCTAAGAATTGATTGAAGATAACATATAAAAAAGAAAAGTGTCGAAGATATTTTGAGAAACATTTTATAAATAAAAAAGTGATGTTTAAGCCAATTTATTTGAAGTTTTTTTTTTTTGGAAATTAAAATTAAAGCGTTTTTAAACAAAAATTATTTGATTTCTGAAGCTTATTTCCGATAGTCTTTGTGATGTTTCGATCCAAAATATGTATGAAAAGTCACAACCCTTCACAGTTAATAGTTTTACCGAGTCACCAACTAACGATTTAACAAAAAAACGAGGACGGTCTGAATACCACTATTGGTATTTTATCTTAATGCAACAATTAAATTACACAAATTATTTGGTGGGAATGATTGGAATTCGTGGGATCAAATAAGATTGGTATTTTCTCATTTTGAAGGCGTGGCGCCACCAATTTTTTTTTTATATTTTACTTTTGCCTCTTTTTATTTATCGGCGTTACATAGTTTATGAGACATGATGAATCTAATTCTTCTCTTATATGTGAGGGCGTGGCATTGCCAACCTTTTCCAAACCAAACTATGCTTAAAACATTTTACAAACTATATATAATAAACATATGTACCAAATCTTATTCATCAAAGTCAAATAGTTGCTGAGATGTAAAAAAGTTGATTTGTTCTCATACGAAGGTGTGACACTGCCCATTTTTCCATTAAATCTTACTTCTGTTTCTACTTTTTATAACATGTACCAAGGTTCATTTATCAGCATCAAATAGTTGATAAGATATGATGCATTTTATTTTTCATTTATCTGGAGGGCGTAACATAGCATCAAACAGCGAATCATAAAATATTATTTATATTTCATTAAACAAAATTCAGTAAACATCAAATTTGGAATCTTCCAAAAACACTTCAGATTGATTGCATGTTGTAGATTATGTTTATAACGTGTCAGAGAGATTTCATTTGAAAAGTTCAGGAAACGTTCAATCTGGAATCTTTCAGAAACGGTTCAGAATGATTTCTGGTGAAACAGGAGGTACATTTGAAATATATAACCTTTTCGAAACACTGCAGAATTAATACATGTGAAACGTTACATTTGAAATACATAAAAAAGATTTTAGTAACGTTCCGTTTGCTATATTTCAAATGAAATATTTCTGCTGCGTTACGCACTGTTTCTAAAACTTTCTGAAACGTTACATGCCGAGTGGCATGGAGCAAAATCCATGAATTCATGGAAAATCTCACCAGAGTGGGGTGGGGTTCTAGTCAGAATTCACCAATCGAGAGAGAGGTTCAAATCTTCAAAAACTCACCTTAAGTAATATATGGATGCCCCATTACGTCAAATATTCAACTGTGACATGTAGTTTTTGTGAAAAACGAAACAGTTTTCTGTAAACAAAGATTTTCGAAATAAAATTAGTACGGTGGCACATTTTATTTCAGGAACTTTTTGCAAATCACTTGCGTTTTAAGCATAAAACTTTGGCTTAAATTCAACAGAACAAATTTACGTAGTATGTTTTACACTTTTAAAAATTTTGGCGAGAAGCTATAGAGCTATACATTAAATTTAATTTCTCATGTAGTAACTATGAAAAATATATAATGTATGTAAAAAATATATATAATATATAATAATGTGATTCGTTTCATTTTTCATCCTTACTTTGCAGACTCGCACAGTGTGTCAAAATTATGGTATCGATGGGCGTAATGTTTGGTTATCCCATTCAGTTTTTCATTGCTATTCAGATCCTATTGCCTTGGGCAACAGACATCTTACGCCTGCAAAATCGACCCGTTACAGCTGAGTTCATCTTTCGGATACTTTTGGTATTGCTGACACGTAAGTTTTGCATGGTAACTACCTATTAGAATGCTTGAATCAAATCACACTTTTCTCTTCTTGCAGTGGCCATTGCTGAGCTGGTACCAGCGTTGGGTCTTTTCATCTCACTTATAGGTGCACTATGTTCCACAGCTTTAGCACTGGTATTTCCGCCAATGATCGAACTGCTTATCAGGGATGAAAACAAAAAGGGTCCTGGTTGTTTCTTATTGGTTAAGAATTTTTTAATATTGGTATTGGCTTTGCTGGGATTTTCAGTCGGAACATATGAAAGTTTATATCAGATTATTACACATTTTGGAGAAGAACTTGAACTTAATTGAAACTCGAATTGACATTTTATGTATTGTTAAGATATTAAAACGTTCCGCAAATAAATGTGACATGATTTTTTTGTAGTAAATTTAGAGAGGCGCAAAAGATTTTTTAATTTTTTTGTTGTAGAAACTGAATATTATAAATTATTTTCAATATTACTTTAGAACCGTATAGAATATTAGTATTTTCGCAAAGAAAAATGTTCAAAGTTTTTTCTCTTGATAATTTTCCTTTAAAAATAAAATACAACTGAAAATTCTAATAGAAGTTTGGCAATTGGCTTTGACTTTTTAAAACTTTTCAACTCCACCTCAATTTTATTTCGTCGTATAAGTGAAATTGGCGACAGGTCAGATTATTTTTTTCTAGACTTTTTTTCCGATATTAAAAATACACTGATTAGCCATATACGAGGGAAATTACTACACAAATTTTAGCGAAATTCGATGCTTAAGATCAAGTAGTAAGTATTGAGCTCTCACTGTACTAAACAGAACCAGGATCACATCAATTGGCGTAGTACCTAAGAAATTAAATAAAAAATAAATTTAAAAACAATCTAATGCATCTTAATTTGAGCTCAACTATCTATGGAGGATACTTAGAATGTTCAAAGTCCAAAACTGTTTAAGTTTAGTTTTTCTGAGGAAAAGTTCCAAGGAGAACATATTTTTTTTTAAAATGTAAACAGCAAATGTTTTGTTCCTAATGTGCTGCCAGTCCCAAAAAAGACGATGTCACGAATCTCAATATTTATCGGCTCATTGCGATATTCTCTTCACCGTGTGAATTATCTAGAGCGAAATACTTAGTGATAGCCAATATAGTTTCCGCAGAGCCCGTTCTAACAGAAATCTGATGGCGTTCCTCACCGAAAAGTATAACCAATGTAATAATAACGAGCTTCTGCTGTAGCTACACTATATATATTGTCATAGACGGTTCCACTTCTAATGAATACTTCATCAGCGCTGTAATAATAATAATAATAATAGAGTTTAGCTACTACAGCTATTAGCCTTCTCAGCTTGAAGCTTTAAATCAAGTAAAAAGCTTTTTAATAAATAATGGAGATGGAAAAAATTACACATGCAATTAATTTGTTATTTTTTTATGATTTTTTCTTAGCTTTATCGCACTTTCTCAACATACCCACTCAGACCATGTGATATAGATATTAAAATAATTATATGTGTAATTTTACATGGTCCAAGGCGTAAATGTTAGAAAAAATTTACCCTGCATGCTGTGGGGCTCGGACAACACAAACATAAAAATACAGACCACCATTAAGCTACAAATTTAGCTACAGTTAGTTTTCAATCTAAGCTGGAGTTGACCTTTTGACAAGCTAATGTTATAAAAATCGCAAAAATCGCTATAGTATCCTATGTCATTTTCTTTAAATGATTCGGTCAGTCTTTTAGCATGATTACTAAAATCGAATTTTAAACCTGATGTTACATGGAGTAATACTGAAGATGTGTAGCAGATTGATCCTCTAGTTGATTTTAGCTCTCTGTTCAACATTATTGGCTACAATTGCAATTTGAGACATTCTCATAAATTTGATATTGGTAGTATTTGTCATTCTAAAGAATATGTGCTTAGGCAATATCTGAGCCGTTGTGCATCTTTTTTAATAAGTCCCTACCTACGGATTCTTTTATATCAATACTGGGAACTCAACTCCTATTAGTCGAATTATGTCCATCGTTTCAAAATAATTTGAGAGCATCGTAAAAGCAAAAATCATAACATCTATAATTTTGATGCGAAATCATATTTTTTTTTTGCGGGCCGCTATACTATCGCAATTTTGGCAGTTTTCGCTCATTGTTTTTTTTTCTGCATTCTCTAAAGGTTTGCATTTTAACACAATTTACACCGATGTTTTATGAGCGTTTAAGAAACTCTGCCATAAAGTTCTTATTGCTAAACAATTAAAAGTTGATTTCCATTCCAAAATTTTAGCTTATCAAATTAATAAACTCAATTTCATTTTAATTGATGTAATTAAACTCAAATATTTCGTTGCTTTCTTGTGTAACGCTAGTGGTTACACAAGAAAACATTTAGGGCCCGCCTTTGTTCATTCATTTTTATTAATGCCAATTAATATTGGCTTTTGTCTTAAGATGTCAGGTTTTTTGTTTTTGCGATGACACAAATTTATTACTCAAGGTACACAGCCTCTTTAATATATGTTCCATTCAAGGTGACTAAAATAATTTGCTGGTTAAGTGCACACGTAATCAGCAATTTTAAGGAATTCTAAAATGTCACCTGCCATGGTCTATTTGCTTGAATAATACTAATTTATGACCTGATAGTGATACGCTGGATCTAGGGTCTTTGGTTCCAAATTTATCTTTGTGAGTCACATTAATTACACAAACCCTAAGTGCTATTCAATGTTGGAATTTGTTCGGTGTAGTAGCACTTGCTTTATAGATCCGTATACTCGTAAAATTTTGGTCTATTTGCTTTCGTTCGATCCAAAATTGAATTTGCTTCAGTCATTTGGCATCCATCTCTTTCCATTCGTTCTATGTATAACAGGTAAGATTTCTTAAACTTGAGCTTAAGTCTATTAATTTGATGGAATCTGTTAATCCTATTATAGCCCTCGATGATTTCTTAACAATTTAGTATTTCTGTTGTAGATTATAATTTTATTGAATTGATTATATGAATCATTTAGAAATTTTGTTTAAATAGTCTGTAGGAATGTTTCATGTTGTTTGCAACAATATTGTCTGACTCATAATTTTAGTCCTATGGTTTGAATCGAAAACAGCCTCTAAGCAGAAGAATGTTCCAAAAAGTTTGTGTCGTTGGGGGTGATATCACAGAAATTACTTATTTTTTGAAATGTTTTAAATATAAGGAAATATCAATTAAATTTAGTATTAAGGTAGAAAGTTTGCCCAACATTAGCGAAATTGCCAACATTAGCGAAATAATTAACTGCCACCACTGTCAATATTATTCAAACAAATCATAATGTGTAGCATATTTTTAGGCATCGACTTGCTCACTATGGCGAATGCTACACGTTCAATATAAGTTGAACGTTTAGCATGCAATATTGATGGCCATATCGCGAAATATCTATATATTTTAAAATCCATCAATATGGATTGCGATGCAAAATCACAATAAATACTGAGTATGTAGCAGGCGCCTATAGGTCCGACACCGCTGTATGCATTGCATAGTGAAGTTTTTTTTCACGCGTCCCTTTTTTTCCTTTCGGAAATGGGAAAATGCCCATCACTGGTGTGAGAAGCCTAAGAGTTTCGCACAAATAATATTGGCTCACATTTATAGTAAAAAACAACTGAACGATTACCAGAATAGATATATTGGAATATAAAAATGTTGCTAATCAGGGGGCTGTGAGCAAATCAAATACAGTAGAATCCGGTTCTGACAATCCGGTTATTGCAACGTATTCGCAACCATAAGTTTGGCCCCCATACAAGCATTTATGGAGTTCAGTCGTATAACAACAATCCGGTTATAGCAACACAATTTCAAAAATTTTTATCTTTTTATAACGACATTTTGTTCTCCTTTTCAAATCGATCAAGTCTTTTACTGTTTGCAGTGATTGCATTCAAGTCGCATTCAACAATATCCACAATTAATAAAACTAAACAAAAAATTAGAGAAATGTTCAATTTAATGTCCTAAGAGTTAAAAATATTTTGAAAACTTATTATTCGACTTTGTTGAAGTTTTCTATGCGGAGAAGTTTTATGTAATTTGTATGCATGGAAAAAAGACTACATTTAACCTGCCCGGGACGCCAAAATTCAGCATAAATTGGCTATAACTTGCTTATGGAAATAAGAGTTTTCGCTGGTTTGCTTAGGTAAAGTAAATATCAATTGAAGTTAAGCTTTGAGAATCTTATGCCGATGAATCTGTTATCAAAACGGCACATTATACAAGGTCCTTCTTCGTATGACGAGGCGATATGTGACATCGTATTATTTTTGTATGCTAATATAAGTCCGTAACAGATTCAAAATTTAATCGTAAGTTGGACAAAATAACCCAAAAACCAATAAAATTTTGAACAGTTTTTCCTTTAAAATAAGACAATTTTCACTACGTACTTGTGCGATATTCTCTACAAAAAAACTTTGCTTTGTGTCCGATTCCTGGAATTCTTTTCAAGAATATTTTTTTTTATTTTTTTGTAGTTACAACAAAACTATAATAGGCATTGGGTTTAGGATTTAAGTACTAAATTGTAACCCAAAAATTATATTCCAATAAAATCTTACGTTTTATTAGTCAGTATTTGAAAAAATTAGTTCAAGATTAAAAATTGGTGGAAATGTTTGACCAAATACCGAGAAGTAAAAAACAGGAGAGACTACATCTATGAATTTTTCTTGTTTACTTGAAAAGTATGCCTCAAATCGAAAAATGTATTGAGTGAAAAGTTGTAAAAGTGGAAAAAACTATTCCATTCCATTCTCAAAAATCTTGATGCACGCGCTCAGTTTTAGTGGAAAAATATCTCATACACTGAAGCAAAAGAACATGATATTTTTAAGCAGACGCTGGTTAATTTATTTTTAGTTGATTTTTTGTGTTTCAATAATTTTAACAAGGAAATTTATAAATTTAACAGGAAATAACTACAACGCTGGTAAACGTTTTTATTTTTTTTATAAAAATGCATCTAAATTTGATGTCGTGTAAATACAATTCTGAAAGTATCATAAGATATTATATACTAGATTTCATTGTAATGAAAATGTTTGATATTTTTGGCTTAGTTATAAATTATTGCTTTCAGTGAAATGCACACCATTTAAATCCATATTAAAAAGCGCTAATACTTAGTTGGAAATTAAAGTTGGTCCTATCTGGACAAGAGAAGTTGTCAATCGATTGGTCCTAGGAAACGGCCAATAAAATAAGTGGCTTTGCTTAATTTTTTGAAATTTTTTGCAATTTACTAGCCAATTTAAGTAGATTCTTGGTAAGTATTATCAAGAAGCCTCAATTCAGTTTAACCATACATAAATGAAACGGTTGTCATAGGCTATAAAACTTTTATTTAGGGTACATATTAAGGGTGGCCCCCATACAAAAATATTTTTAAAATGTCATTTTCACGAAGACCGGTTAATCGGTCACATTGGGAAGCATAACTAAGACAATAAAACTTTTAGTAAGGTGCATATTTAGGGTGGCCTCACACAAAAATATTTTTAAAAATGCACTTTCACAACGACCTCTTAAGAAATTAAGAAGAAATTTTCTATTTAAGGGGAAGCGAAGCGCACAGGGTAATGCTTGTAATAAAATAAATGTAAGTTTAGCGAATAAAATCATTGTTGACAACTATCCAAACATTCGATGGCTACACCAAACGAAACACTTTTGCATTCTTTATTTTCTATCCATAATGTACATTCGAAAAAGTTTCGTTTCCGGGCTCGATAATTCTAATTATAAGGTCGTATTTTATTTTTTTAAGACCAAGCATTGATTTTATTATTTGATTTTCACAATAATAGTTTGTCTGATAGCTGATAGCTTAATCTCGAAAAACTATCGTAAAATATTAGCCTTCGTATCTTATGAACTTTGTGCCGAGTGGGATGTTTTTTTATATATAAAATATGATAAGATTACCTCTGTTTCTATTAAGTATCAGTTATAGTAGCGATAAACTGGAGTCACTCATCCGAAAACAACAGGAAAGTTTTCAACCGAACAAAATATCCTTTGCTCGAAATGTCGCAAAAGCCCGAAAAATGAGTTTTAACAAGCCGAAAAAGTTTGAAAGAGGTGGAACAAGTCAAAAAAAAAAGTCAAAGAAACGCTTAAAAAATGTTGAATAAACTTGAGAAAAGTTGGAAAATGTTAAAAACTGCTTTAGATTCAAATGCTGTATAGGAGGCTTCCCGATAATTTAAGACATGACTTTGTTAATTTTATTCAATAAAAAACAATGTTCAAAGCAATCTGAACTGAATTTTGTAGTATTAGCGAAATATATCAAAAGTGGCAGTCAGGTAGGAGGGAGTAAAAATTCCAGAAATTTGGCGGACATTTCTTATAGACAACGGCTTCGAAATAAAATTTAAATGAATATCAAACAGCGAAACTTTTATTGAATTTTTTTAAAAGTATATGTGATTGAAACAAAACGCACTATCTCCATTGGAGATTATTAAACGCACTATCTCCATTGGAGATTATTGCTTTTGTTTCAATCACTGAACATTGAGACTGCTGAGGAGTTTCAAGACTCATTTTTCACAAAAGCTTTTAGTTAAAACATAGTGCCATTATGGGTTTAATGTATCAAAAATATGGATATTATCGTTTTTGCTTCTATGTAGATATACTCCTCAGCCATTCTATACTTCTCCTATGCAGTTTAAAATTTCCCGCAGATAATAATAATAATAATAATAATAATAATAATAATAATAATAATAATAATAATAATAATAATAATAATAATAATAATAATAATAATAATAATAATAATAATAGAGTTTAGCTACTACAGCTATTAGCCTTCTTAGCTATTTAGCTTGAAGCTTTAAACCAAGTAAAAAGCTTTTCAATAAATAATGGAGATGGAAAAAATTATACATGCAATTAATTTTTTATTTTTTTATGATTTTTTCTTAGCTTTATCGCACTTTCTCAACATACCCACTCAGACCATGTGATATAGATATTAAAATAATTATATGTGTAATTTTACATGGTCCAAGGCGTAAATGTTAGAAAAAATTTACCCTGCATGCTGTGGAGCTCGGACAACACAAACATAAAAATACAGACCACCATTAAGCTACAAATTTAGCTACAATTAGTTTTCAATCTAAGCTTGAGTTGATCTTTTGACAAGCTAATGTTATAAAAATCGCAATTATAAATAAGAGTTGTCATACGATTAAAAGGAGCTGTAGTCATATAATTTGTTCTACTAACCGGTTGATAAAATAATTGATTAGAGTTACGAGTACTTCTCCGATTAGTATTAAAATGTATGTAATCAAGAAGCTCTGGTGCAGCAAGAGACCCAGTTACAACCTGATGCAAATAAAGTATGTCTGCAATATTTCTACGGGACCTCAAAGACTGCAAATGTAATAACTTCAAACGATCCTCATAAGGAGGAAGGTTCAAAGGGTGAGTCCAATTTAAGCCATTGAGAGCAAAACGAATACAGGTAGTCCCCGACTTACGACCGTTCGACTTACGACTATTCGCACTTACGAGCAATTTTTTTTTCAATTTTTTTCATAGAAAATGCTTAAAATAGTTTCGGGGAGTCCCTAAAATATGTATATGAGAAAAAATTTTAAAAAAAACAGTAGTATGTACAAGGATTCGATTTATTTCAGTACAAATAATACGTTTGTTTAAGTGAATAATTTTATATCATCCCAAAAATGGCTGGAACTAGTAGTACAGTATGTATGTAATATTTTTCTTTAGTTATTTTTTATGAAACTCGACTTACGACTTAATCGACTTAATCGACTTACGACCGATGACTAGGAACCTATCTCGGTCGTAAGTCGGGGACTACCTGTAAAGTTTTTTTGAATTCTCTCAATTCTATTTATATGAATATTATAAAATGGTGACCATACTTGGCTGGCGTACTCTAAGTGAGGACGCACTATTGTATTATATAAAGTCACCGGGCTATTAAATTCTTTTGCCCACCTCTTAATAAAGCCAAGCAGAGATGAGGATTTTTTACAAATTAGATCAATATGCTCATTAAAAGTTAATTTAACATCAAAATGTATACCTAGGTCTTTGACTAAATCGACACGACATATTTTCTTATCTTTTAATTGATAATCAACCTCCACAATATATTTCTTCCTGGTGAAAATCATGGATTGGCATTTATCAGGATTAAGATGTAAGTTATTTTTAGAACACCAAACCTCGAAGGATTTCAAGTCAGACTGGAGTGGAATAGTATCGTCAACCCCCTTTACGTTCCTGTAAATTTTCATGTCATCTGCATATACTAACAGATGGGAGTTTTTAATAACATGTGTTACATCATTAATTGCTAAAATGAACAGGAGCGGCCCCAGGTGGCTTCCTTGTGGAACACCTGATGCCGCGCTAAATGGGGAGGAAAACACTCTCCGAAATCTTATTTGATATGAGCGATCAGATAAATAAGATTCAATCCAGCTGAAAAAACTTAAAGGAAATCCAAGCTTCTTTAACTTAAACAAAATCAAATTATGTGGTAATTTGTCAAATGCTTTACTAAAGTCAGTGTAGATGCAGTCAACTTGCCCACCAGAGTCAAAAGAGCGTAAAGTAAAAGAAGTGAAATCAAGGAGGTTAGAAACTGTTGATCTGCCATTAACAAAACCATGCTGACGAGTTGTTATGACTTCACCACAGCACACCTTAACTTGATCGTATATTATGTGTTCAAAAATTTTCGGTATTGATGATAACTTGGCCACGGGCCTGTAGTTTGAAACATCATTTTTGCAGCCTTTCTTGAAAATGGGGCTAATGTATGCATTTTTCCAAAATTTAGGAAAATAACTTTCTCTGACTGATCTATTAAATAAAAAACTAAGGGGCTGACTCAGTACAGAGTTGCAGTTAACTAAAACTGTCGCAGGAATACCATCAGGCCCGGAGCTGAAGTCATCATCAATAGACGAGATATATTTCTCAATGAGGTCAGGTGTGAAACATATCTCATTAACCGAAACTAAAGGGTCGTTATCCATATATCCATGTTTTTCTACAACTCATCTCATTTTAATTCAAAAATACAAACAATTTTTTATTGTATTATTGCTTTAGCCTTATGGTGCCAAATATTTTTTCTTGAACATTGCAATCATTGTTTTTCTGTTACGAAATGTGAGTTCAATAGCATTACTCATTTTAGATAAAGAAATGAAACCATTAAACCGAATGGATTTTAGGAATCATCAAAAATGTGTTAAGTGCAACTTAACGAATAGCATTAGTGAACTCGTTATAAATCAGGGCCGGTAAACTATTTAAAATCCTATTGATAAAAGTAGGACCAATTTGCATAGCCGTTATATTTAGATTGCTTATTATTATTAAATCGACGGAGGATTTTCGATAAAAGTGGAGCTAATATGACTCAAAAGGAAGACAGTTCAACTGCATTACATTCCTGTTGCTCATGACTTTTAATTCATTCTCATTCAAGTATCCAGTATTCTCTCCTTAAGTCTTTGGATGAAAAGATCTTCAACTGCTGCCAAGTGTTTAAAATTACAGATTAAAAAGTATGAGGAGCAAAATATTTTTGATCATAAAAATTTTTCATAAAATGTTCTCGCAATCAACTAACTATGTATATAAAATTATGATAGATCTTCAAAATCGGATTCATATTGTATGAAAATTGTATGAAATTGTGTGAAACGAATCAGACCTGGACTTTGATTTAGAGCAGTGATGGGCACGTAGTGGCACTTTCCGCCCTCATGGCCCGAAGCGTTATTCGACACACAAACCAGCAAAAAACAATTCGCAGAATTTCAACGCTATCGACGTACAGCGTTGACTTGAGTTCAAATGAAAACAAAAACAACACACACAGGCATTAGCGACGGTGCCACATTGTGTCTCGACGAATGTAGCAATTGCTTTTGTTTGTAGTGCAATTTGGTTTTTTTTTTTTGTACTGTTGGCAATAAAACCAAAAAAACTTTAAAATTTCGTTTTTATTGCTTGATTTTCTTTTTGTGCTCTTTTGCAGGATTTCCATGCCCACCGCTGATTTAGAGCATAAGCCAATTGTATGGAAATAATTGTATTTTAGAAAAGAAGAGATTGTACGATCGTACTTCAGAAGTGTTTCATGAAATTGTTTTTTTAAAAATCGACAGCTATTGGAACAACAATTACAACATCAGAACATGCAGATTTATCCCACGGTGTGGAATACAACACTTAAAAATATTTAAATGCTTTATTTAATTTATCAAAATAAAAAAATAATTATATATAAATATTTGAGTAAAACTTGATTTATTAATTTCCGCTAATTAATATAAATAAAATAAAATAACTTCGCTAATTTTATAAAAAATCGTTTTATCAGCCAATTTCGATTTATGTTCAATTTTGCTTAAATATTTAAGCTTGACTTCACGGTATTGTCTTTTAAAATTTATTGGTTTTTACTAATAAATATAAGTTCATAACCTGTCGTTATTCATAATAATAGTAGCATAGTTTTAGGTTTTTAACAAAGTTATCTCAGTTATTATACTTTTTTACTCCTCTATATACGCATACTAAATAACACTTATCCACGCCCATTACACTAAAATTACCTCACTGTAATGTTTCATGAACATTTGCTATAAAAAATCGTATATTATCGTGAATACTTAAAGCAACCTGTGGTTTGAGTTATGCCATATTTTTACGGCTGAATTAAATTTTGTGTAATTTCCTTCTTAGTATTATTTTAAGGTAATCTCATAGTTATTAATAGTTTTCCATTCTTAACCACATATGGTTCTTCTAACGCCTACCGACATTTTAGTTTCATCTACTCTCTACACGAATGGCCGATATCTCAGATGAAGCCAAGAAACTTTGTCATAATATGACCATTCTGTCTGTCATGGAGCCTAACGCTTTTTTATTTACATGAGAAATACCCGTAATATTCTCGGAAGGAAAGTCGCTGGTAACAAAGTATATGGAGCAATCACACTTAATAATTTGATACGAAAACAATCTGGGGAGTCATATAAGCATAAAGAAAATCATATGGGTCATTCCATCTATAATGGGCCTATTATTACCCTCATGTTTTTTAAATAGGCTGAATCTTTTTTCAGTGATTGGTCTATCATGTAGAAGATATAAAAAAATTCAATAAATTTTTTTTGACCAATATTATTGCATAAAAAAAAGTTTTAAAATGTGTTCAAAAAAGCTCATAAGTAAAACGAAAAAATTAATTGATGAATATAAGCAAACCAACACAATTCATATTAGCTTTTATATTATTTTTAGGTAGTTGTGTACTAGCAGATGACAAAAAAAAAGCAAATCTGAATAAATGAAGGCCTGAACGGTTTCTATGTGGTAAAAGATCAATAAATTGACTTTCCAAGAAAACATCAATTTCCGAAATACTCCATCATCGATTTCAGCCGTTTTAGGCGCAAAATTTTCAGAACATATAGGAGTACCATCTCTGAAAATTTTATCCATCTTTTTTCACTCTATTTGATTTTACAAGCATTTAAAGCTAAGATTTATGATTTGCTATGTAAATTGAAACATTGAGAATGAGACCGAGAAAATTTGAATATTTCGTTACTTCTCTTCCATAAATATTCCACTGTATACACACACTTTAAATGCTTGTAAAATGAAATATGGTGAACAAAAATTAATGAAATTTTCAGAAATGGTACTCCTGAATGTTCTGAAAATTTTGAGTCTAAAAAAGCTGAAATAAATTCAAATTTTATTCTCTCGCTTCCATTCTCAATGTTTCAATTTACATTGCAAATCATAAATCTTAGCTTTAAATGCTTGTAAAATCAAACAGGGTAAAAAAACATGGATAAAGTTTTCAGGGATGGTACTCCTGTATGTTTTAAAAATTTTGAGCCTATAAAGGCTAAAATCGGTGATGGAGTATTTGAGAAATTGATGTTTTTTGAAAAAGTCAAATTTTTTTTCTTTTACCACATAGAAACCGTTTAGGCATACATTTATTCAGATTCGCATTTTTTTTGTTATCTACTAGTACACAACTACCTAAAAATAACATAAAAGCTATTTTGGATTGTGTTGGTTTTTTTATATTCATTAATGAATTGTTTTGTTTTACTTACGAGTTTTTTTTAACACAATTTGAAACATTTTTCTTTCAGCAATAACATTGATCAAAACAATTTTATTGAATTTTTTTATATCTTCTATATGACAAACATGAGGGCAATGATAGGCCCATTATAGATGGAATGACCCATATGCTAAAAGATAAAAAAATTGACTATTTCAAGAAAACATTAACTTCCCAAATATTCTACCACCGATTTCAGTTTTTTTTAGGCTCAAAATTTTCAAAACATACAGGAGTAACTTTTCTGAAAATTTTATCCATGTGTTTTCACCCTATTTGATTTTACAAGCAGTTATAGTTAAGATTTATAATTTGCAATGTAAATTGAAACACTTAGAATTGAGAAGCCAATCCCTTTTTTTGGTTTTTATCTTAAGTTATTGCTGCTTCACCTCCTCAGCGCAAAAGTAACTTGCACTGACTTTTCCGAGTTGACTTTGATTTTCCCCTTTTTTAACCACATCTCAATTTCATTAAGTTCACCTTGAACAAGCTGTGATGCATCTGCTGGCGAAGAATTGCAAGATATCATGGCAATATCATCTGCAAAAGTTGTAATATGAGCGCCATCATTTGTAGGTAAGTCAGATGTATAGATGGTGTATAACAGTGGTTCCATTTCACTACCTTGCGGAACACCTGCATTAATAGCGAAAACCCTCGATGTTTCATTTTGCATCTTAACATAAAAGTGGCGATCACTAAAATATGATTTTAGAAAGCGAAAGATAGCGGCAGAAAACAATTGCTTTATTATAAATAAAAGTCCTTGAATTTCGAACCTACCTAGACCAACAATTTAAAAGACTTCAGAAACAAATGATGCGACGTAATTTTCGTTACGAATTCGGAATTTTTGGTTTTGCTAGGAATATAAAACACTTTAATACACCCTATCAAAGGTACTGTGAATTGGAGAAACCGCATGAAGTCGACTGCGAGGCACTCGACAATTTGATGCACTGTATGTACAAAGTATTTTCAATGTTTTAATGGACTTCTGTTTTAATTGGATGATTCAAAAGACAAAGATTAGAAAGTTTTACACCTAAGAAATGTCGGTGTTTGTTTTTTTTATTGAAATATGGGCAAAGTCTTACATAGTAACTTAAAAACAAAAATATTTTATCTCACACAAAAATGTGTACTAATTTATTTTATGTCACAAAGTTTGTTTTGTTTTTGTTAAAAAAAAAAACAAAAACATTGAATGAAAAAACAGATCTTTTGCTATTGCAAAATAATTAAGAAATCTGCTACTCTTAATGAAATGGAAAAAAACCTTAAATGCAGTCTCAAAGTACGCAGATTGTTTGTTGATTACTTTTATTTACAGCTGTTATTTACAGTTTCTATGCCATAAAATAATAAAAAATTTCATCGCAAAATAACGTCATCCTCGAATGCAGCAAATGTTTCCTTTTATATTCTAGGCTTATTGATTTATCGATAAAAAATGTGACATGTTTTTGTAAACTAATTTTTTTTTTCTTTTTCGAACAGGATCATAAGTCGATTTTAAAAAGGATGTTTACTTTGCAAAACCTCTGATTTGATAGCTACTCGTAGAATGGAAGTCTTATCTACTTTCTCATTTGCATGTTCAAGCAACACGGAAAAGAGCTTTCTGAAGTATCTGATATATCGAAGTGTTCGAAAGAGTCTATTACGTGCGTGTTGCGTCAAATTCACTCAAAATTATCTTATGTGTTATGAAGTACATATGTACATAGCTATTCTTTTTTATCTTAGACTAAAGGTATTCCAGCAATTTCAAGAGCATCTGATAAGCGCGAGTGATAGAAGAATACGAACACGAGTCCAAATGTCACATATTAACTTCAATATGTTTACTTAGCTTAAGTTCAACGCAAAAAAAATATATATATCTAAAGAATTAAGCGTTTTTGATAAATATTTTATTTATTTTTTGGCGTTTTCTTATTATAAATTTTTATCAGTCTGGCTCTGAGCAAGTCGTTTCTCATAGCACGGTAGAGAAACCTTACCGTTTTGCATTTCCAAAGTTTACATAACAACAATCGTACTATACAATTTTAGAGAGTCAAAGTCTAAGTGCATCTTTGCACATGCACACACGTTTGCGTATTTACGTCCCTATCGTGATTTCTAAATCAATTCGTAGGTAGCAACAAATTAAATTCAATTGAACTGCAATCAAATCGCAGTCAATTAAAAAAGTAAAAAATTGATTGCATATCAACGTAGCGCCGTTGTATCACCGAATGGTAAATAGAAATGTTTTTAAATAAAAGTCAACAAATTTCTAAATAAATTGTAATGCTTTGATTTCCCTCAACAATTTCATCAATTTATTTCCGCTAAAACAAATTTAGCGATGCACAATGTAGTCATGTTAGAGTACCCAATATAGCCTCTTGTTCGGTAACGCGTTAAGCTATAAATTTTACACCTCTTGGAGATTATTTAAAAAAAAATCTAATTTGCTACCAACGTTTCAAAGTTTTAGTATTTTGTCAAAAGTTGAAGAAAAATTATTTGTTTCTTTCTGAAATTTTGTTCCAACTTTACTGTTGTACACATACATATATGTATGAAGTTGTTGTTGTTTTGACAACATAATAATTAAAAATAAGGTAACGAAAATTCAGTTTTTATTTAGTAGTCATGAAAATCAAAGATGTTTGAAAAAAGTCAAAACATAACGGATGATTTTTTAAGCGTTTAGTTTTTGAAAATTAAAAAAAGAACAGAAAATTTGCAATAGTGAATGAAATATTTGTTTCTAGCGATACATCAACTCTTTGCATTCACTTTTTAAAGATTATTTCATGTAAGTGTTGCCCGAGGCTACGCCTAAGATAGTTCATCCATAAGCTCTATTTTGGCATACTTTTTCCAGCATTTTGGCCGGTATCTCACCAATGGCAGCTATAATATTGTATTTCACGGCTGCACTTGTGGCTAGCTTATCCCTATACACGAGAGATTTCACGTAGCCCCACAAAACATAGTAAAGTTTGGTCAAATCGCATGACCTTGGCGGCCAATAGACTGCTCCAAAACGTGAGATTAATTTCTCACCAAACTCGTCTCTCAAGAGGTCCATGCTATCACATGCCGTGGAAACCACATGCCAACCAAGTCAAATACTTTCATTTTTGGGCAAAAAAAGTCTATAATCATTGCACGGTACCTTGCTCCATTGTCTCTAAGGTCGCGATTTTCATTATTTTTGAAATAGTACGGTCCAAAGATGCCGCCTGCCTACAAACCACACCAAACAGTGCATTTTTCAGGGTGCATTGGCAGCTCTTGAATTGCCTCTGGCTGCTCTTCAGACCAAATTCGCCAATTAGGTTTGTTGACGTACCCATGAGCCAAAAATTAGCTTCGTCGCTGAAGAACATTTTTCGATAAAAATTTGGATCTTCATTCAACTTTTCTAAGGACAAGAAACGTTGTTTGTTAAATGCTGTTCATTTGTTAGTCTATTTATGGTAAAATGGCAAAACTTATTGAGCATTTTTGGCTTTAACGCATCTTACGAATCATGTGTGAGGTGTGAAAAAATGTATACTGAAAAAACAAATAGCAAAAGAATCACCCGTTATATTTACATAATTACATTAAGAGTATTCACGATCTCTTGCAAATTACATTGCAAGCGTTCAATTGCAAAAACTTATTCCAAATGCTCTAGCGCAGTGTGTTTGTTGTTTTCTTTGATAAAATATTTAACAATCTTGCACTTTTGTTTGAATGTTTCTACTAGATTGGGAATACACCCATTGTTTTTGACATTGTTTCAGTTTCCGCATAAATTGTTAAAATTAACAGGCGTACGCATATTGAAAATTAAGCAAATAATATTTTACTGTATTAAATATACTTAAAATTTATATAAATATAATACAAATATTTCATGGCTTTTAATTTTCTTCAGTTCATAATTATGAAATTGGTCTTAGTAAAAAATATAAAGAAATGAGTTTATCAGTAATTTCAAGTCAGCCGACAACAAAAATGATAACGATGGTAACACATTTAACTAAAAACGCAAATGCACTCTTGCGAATTTATGGAAATGAACCGTCAGTTTGTGTTAGTTATTTTGTCATTATATGGAATTCATATAGTTTTATTTTGAAAGTGAACAATTTTTTTTTTTATATTTTACCATGTCAATACATCATTTACTTCCATTATACATATGTCACCAAAACACAAGTACCGGAAGAAAAACATCTATATATTATTGCATTACTACTTTACATCAAAACTCATAATGATAAAAATGGACTACTTTTTAAAAATAATTAATTTATGTGTATGAATTATTTCATTAAAATTTTTGTTTTTAATAAAACTTTTATTTTTTAATTCCTTTAAGTCATTTATAGGTCATTCAGTTAACTTTTAATACAACATTTTCAAATGAGAAGTTTCACATCTACAATACTCGTAATTAGGTTAAAATGTTACATAATATAAAACTGTTTTTAAAATTTTTCAAACGCAACCTTTTAAATAAATAACTGAATACTGTGACTTAGACCACTTTCATAATTATGGATACATATCTACATAAGTATGAATGATTGAACAGTTTGTAAAATAATTGGTTGCAAAATAAATTATGCAGTACAATAGAATTCAAACAAAAAATGGATATATTTTTCTTATTCAATTCTTTTACTCATTCCTCATTAGAAAACAACAAATAAATTATTTGATAATAACGAAAAGAAAAGTTTATGAAACGTAAATAAAAACAATAACCATTTTATGGTGCCAAATAATTATTTGCAAAAAGACACAACTCAAATTTTTTGATTTTTAAGAAAACGCAGAAAACTGTTTTGGAACATATGAACTATTTTTCAGACATAAGTGTGGATTATTTAGAAGAAGGTACTAACAGAATACGCATTGAAACCACTCGTGAAGCTTTACTTTTAAAATCCGACACAACTAAACATGGGACACATTTTCATATTACAGCTTAATTTCCATTGCAACTTGAAGAGAGAGAGACATAACTGACAGAAGAGTACAAGAAAAAATTAACTCACATCTTTTATATTGGTAGATCTGTGTATGATGAACAGTTTTAACGAGTAAGCTCGAAAGTGATAAATTTTGAGTTGTGCCTCTGTAGCAAAATGTGTGGGATATGTAAAAACTAAAAAACTAATAAGAAACTAGTAAAGGTATTATCTTGGGCCAGGCCGAAATTCACATACCCTGTACTGCATTGAAAGTACTTTCTAAATAAATGTTAAAAATACATTGAAAATTAATTACCTAAAATTTTCATGAAAATCGTACGTGCCCAATGTGAGTTATACAAAATTAAAATTTTCAATTATTGAAAAGCACCATGCCCACTTTTCCAATTGCGCCCACTTTACGAACAATCCAAGATATTTATGATCTGTATCCGTGTAATTAATTTCATCACAATACTTGCACGGTTAACGGGTTATGGCGTTATTAAAGTTAAAATGTAGGGCTGTGTCACGCCCTTTTAAGAGCTTTTGCAAATTTTAAACCTAGCCCCATCTAACCAAGTTTCATCAAAATCGCAGCATCTTTTTTCAAAATGTGCAAGGGTATGACATACTGACAGGCAGACGGACATAGCGATATCGACTCAGGTGGTGACGCTGATCAATAATATATACACTTTTCTATGCCTGACACGCCTCCTGCTATGCGTTACAACGGAATGACAAAGTGAATGTGCCCCCTGTGTAGGGTGTAAGAACTCAATTCTTGCTGTGTTCACTACGAACATCAATCGCGGCTTGTAACTTTCTTAGGACAGACGCAATAAGTTTTTGTAAATCTGTACCTCTTTTTCCATTCCTTCTACATAGATTTTATTTATTGGATCCCGTTTTGCAACTGATTTTTTTTTGTGTGCACTTTAATTTTTGATTGGGTTTATATCAGGGGCTGATATGCCAATCATTTTACAGCAATTATACAGCACACAGGTCCTGCACAGGAGTGATTTGGGCTTAAGATCATTGTCCTGATACAATTTGTATCTTAACTTTTCGACCTTTTAAATGACAACGAAGCCGAAATTTTGAACACTTTTTTTAATTCATGTTGTAGTGTTTAAGTAAAACTCCTTTGTCATAATATCGGTTAAAATTCTCGATGCACCAAAGCCTTCCCATGATATGTATCCCGATACCAACAAGGACTCTCCTACTGCTGGATTAATGTGGTATAAGAGACACGTAGTTTTCTGTGGTGAAACTAAAACCATATTATATTATCACATTAGTCCTAATAAAGTTTGATTGAGACCGTACACAGTCCTGTAGTAGAGGCGTAAAATACCTATTGTGAAGTATGGAAAGCTGCCTGTAATGGTATCGGAATATGTATCACTGACGTTTAAAAGGATTTTTTTTATTAGTTTTTTAGATCCTTCTCATATGTTCCTTGCATTTTTCAAAGAATTATTTGTTACCATGAAATGGCTACTGTTTTTAGTTATGTTCCCAAAACATTTTGTTTTTGTTATTATCAAATAATTTTTTTGATTTTCTAATGAGAAATGAAAGTGAAAATAACATAATTTATTTTACAAACAATTACTTGGCAAACTGTATATGCTATTTAATAATTAAAAAGCTGATAACAGCTCAAACATATTACATTCTTTGAGAATTAGTTTTGTGTATCGAGCAATTGAAAAATTGAGCTTGGGTACTCAAAGTTTCTTAATTAACTAATTCAGGTATTAAAATTTTGTAAATTGCTACCGACATTTTTGTATCCCGCGTGAAGTTGCGATAGTGCTTATAAAAGAAGCGTTCACTGTCCAATCTGACTTGTAAATATATAATATATTAAATACAAAACACAATTTTAGTAAAAGTTCTAATTTTGCTAGGACTTTAAACATTCTTATGCTTGGAAACAATCACTTTTTCAACCAATGCGTTTGCGAAGTCTTTTTTTTTTTTTGTTGATTATATCAACCTCTGAAAATGTACATAAAACCTAAAAATTATTATTTAACAAGTTCCAATATAATGCAAAGTACAAATAATTACAAACAAATACAAATGCAAGAAAAGATGTATTTTTTGGAATTTCAACAATCATATCGTCTATGTAGAACAAAAAGTCATTATCTAAATTTTCATGTTTCGGGTTATGCTGCTTGTAATGTACATTTTATCAATAAAATTTTAATATGACCGAAACAAATCTGTTGAATCATCATCAGTTATTTATTATTAACTGGTAAATTGCAAACAAAAACTGTTGAAAAGCGTAAAATAAGCCTTATAACTTGAAATCATGAAAATGTAGATAGTGACTTTTTGTTCTACGTGGACGATATCGTCTACGCTTCTTCGGAACTCAAAAAAATAATATTTCAATTCATTGGAAGCATCCCAATCATGTGGTGAATTTTATATATATTCATCTCAAAGTTTCTAAATAAAAAAATCTATTTTCTAGTGTTCTTTATCTTCTTACGGAACATAGCGCCCGTAGTGCCATAAACTATATCATCTCCAAAATATTTTGCAATATTCTGTATTGTTGATATTTTATGTGAAGATTCGATTTTAGGTTTTTTTTTTATTTGATTTAGATTTATTCAAAAGCTGAGCAATTTTTTGAAAACTTTCAGTATACACTGTCGTACAAAAGTTTAAAGCTACAAGAGGTATCAAAATATTATTCTGCACAAAACCTACAACGTTTCGATTTTTAAGTTTATTTTTACCTGAACGGTTGTAACAAGTTATAAAATTCATTCAAGAAACCTGGGCCATTACTGTCCAAAATTGGGAAAAACGCTCATAATGGTTTTATATGATCAGTTGCGGATTGAACTTTTTTTTTAGGTTTTATAACTCTTTTTACTTTTGAAAAGGTTTTTTCTTTGTTGAAAAACAGGCTGTTAGGTCAATTTAGATTTTATGAATAAAACAATGTTAAATTCATTTGTTTTTGTTTTTAGCTCTTGATAGTATGTAGATAGCAAATTATTTGATATCATGTCAATAAATACCTAATTTGAATAATAGAACTAAGTTTAAAAGGCCGATTCTGATGAAGTAACACTTTAGTCCATTTATTTTGGTTCTTAGAGAAACGCTTTGATTCAGGGTACGATTAATCGAAGACCGAGAATTACAACTAGCAGAAATATTACACAGATCAAAGCAATCAGCAAGCTGTACAGAATAAAAACAGCAGTGAAAATCGGTCTTGAAATTAATATAAAAAATATATTCGGTTAATACTATAAATAGGCGTTTGAGAGAAGATGAGATTTTTTGGTTATATAGCAGTACGAAAACCGTTGCTTCAACCAGCCAAAAAGGAGAGATCTTTAGAATGGGCTAAAAGGCATCAATCCTGGTCAGAAGTTGACTTTAAAAGAGATCTTTGTTCTGACAAATCGTAGTTTAAGCTCTTTTTGTCAAAAGAAGGAACTTTAGTTCGATGCAGCGCTGGAAAAAAAAATGTTGCCGCTATGGTCTCGGAATATTTCTGTGTAAATCAAGTAAGATATTTGATGCATATCGAGGGTACAGTGAAAACAAAAATACTACAAACTATTTTGAACGAGATCTTAGCTTAATTGAAGAAAATTTTATAATGCAGGGCAGGGCAACGATCTCAAGCACACGTTAAGACTATGTAGGGAATGGGAATATTTTTCAATTCCGTATTTACATACTGAGCTCATTTTTCTTCAATATACATGCAAACATGTATACATATAAGTTTTATTATGTGACAAAACTCATATTATTATATTGCAAATCATAAGAAAATACAAGTTAACACTATATATATATATATTGGGTATACCCAATTAACCAGCTCACTTGAATCTATAGAAATCAAGCGGCGGAAATTTACTTGACGAAAAAAGTATTGTACCATTGCATTCGGTCTTTTGAAGGTCAACGTTATGGTTGTTCAACAAATTGCCATGTGAATAATGTCAATTAGCTACTATTTGACCATTCGAATTATAGATCTGAATGTACTGAACAAAAATGTCTTGCAAAATTATTGAACAGCTAATAAGTTTATGTTCTTTTGGAAGTCAATGCTAAAGTAAGTAGGTAAGTAATTTACTTTGGAAGTTCATGGCGACTTAATTATTTTACGCTATAAGAAATTTTAAGTTCTTCACGAAGGCTAATAATCCATTTATTTCTTTTTTCGTTTTAAAAAATTGTTGCTCAAGCAAATTTTCTCTTGATGTAATAACTCTATTTTATTTTGATCACCGCACAACAGAATGTCTTACACTATACCATATATATGAGCACTGTGTTACATTTTGTTTTATACAACCACACGTTTCAAATCTTAGACCAGAAGAAGCCATCTCCGAGTCGAAAAAAGGGACCATTAATTTGAAAAGTAGCTTTCTTTAGGGATGTCGAGGAATATGACTACAAATAAGATGAAATTTTGCAAAAATGTCACATCAAAAGGTATCGAAAGGCTGTTGAACTAAATTATTTGATGTTGAATGTATCGAAATAGTTTACATGTGTATATAATGCAAAGATTATAGATTAGTATTGAGAAGTATCGAATATTGGATAAAAGTTCAAGTACCGAATCAGGGTTGCCATGTAGACGCCTTTGATGCGGTTAGGACGTTAATTGCATGTCGAAGCCGTAGGCCACGTAAAAATTGGAAAATTAATTGAAGGTAAAATTATTTTTATACAAGGTGGAAAAAAAGGTCATAGGGTTTGTCATAAAAAATAATGTACTACACAGAAATAATTATTTGATATTGCTGATATTGTTAATTTCTCATTCTTAACTTGGTAATTCTGTACTGCATAAAACCGAAAAGTTAGATTGCATAAAATAATATGGAAAAAATATCAATTAACCCGAAAATTAGGCCTTTTTTCCAAATCAACTTAATATTTTCTCTTCTACAATTTTGCTCGCAATAAATTCTCGGATTGCTCTCCGTTTAAGAGATCGAACGCTCTTTGACAAAACGGCAACCAATGTGAACTACCTACCACGAGGTAGAGAAGTAATTTTTTGATAATTTGTCAGGGAGGCTCCAAATTTAACACTTACACTAAGTCTCATCCTTGTATATGGTATAAGCTTATCAGAAAAGGACCGAATGAAATTTTTGTAAATAATAAATATGAGTAGCATTGCTTCGACTTTGTGCATTATCACTTTGAACGGTGATGCCTCTTCAATAAAACGAACTGATTAATTTAAGAAATCACCACTAGGTTTTTTAGCCAATTATTCGAGGTAAAAAATTACAAAACAGGCGGATGCAGAAAAATGCGAACAATAAAATGACGCAACAAAATCAACAGCGGTGAATTGAAATACACAATATAACTATTTAGTTTTATATCGCGAATGTTTTTCAAAAATTAACTTACTTATATCTTATCTAAACTCAATATGTGCCACTTAGTAAATCGTAACAAGTGTACTTTCAATTCAATTTCAATGCTGATAATAGTCCGGGAAATAGCGTCACAAAAATAAGATATTTTTTTTAGAACACAGCTTTTTTTTGTCTCTTGGACCAAATTATGTTTTGCTTATAGATTTGCAGTCGCTAAGTCCAAATCAGGTGCCCATATGTTCCTATCAAGTTGAGCCGTTAATTTAATTTATGTTTTCATACACATTTTTATCAAATTTCATCCCAATATCATATAACAGGGCGTGGTAGGGATAGAAAAGTATTTATAATTTTGATAAGCATCACCATCTGAGCAGATTTAGCCATGTCCGTCTGTTTGCACATGGGTCTTTCTGTGTGTCTGTGGACACCACAATACATAGACTAAGCAAGATTAGGGAATGAAATTCAGTTGATAGCTACACTTTCAAGCGAGGTTCTTGGGACTGAAAATGGGGGAAATCAGTTCACGGTAGGGCATCCAATACCGGTATACCGAAAACCGGTATACCGGTATACCGGTCGTTTTTCCAATACCGATACCGAACAATCAATACCGGTATATACCGGTATTTCGGTTATTTTTCTCATCGAACAGAAATATTTTTTTTTTAGGAGGCTTTGACTTATTTAAAAGTTGGAAGAAAAACTCATCAAGATTTAACGAAATGCATCTTGATTTATGTCTAAAATTTTTGAAAGTTTATTTATAATCTAGATGGCGAGGAAAATTATTTATAATCGTTTCTGGTATCGCTGTTGAATTTTTTTTAATATTATTCTATTCTAGTTGAAGTTCTATAATTCTATGGTCGTTTTATTGTTTTGTTTGTCTTATATTTATATTAACTTAAAGTAATTTATTTTTTAAAAAATAACAAAATAGTAGTGTGAATTGAATATATATGTACTTGATAAATAATATTAAAATAAAATTAAAACTATTAAAAGTGATTAAAACTTTAAAAGTTAATAAAAATAGTCATTAAAAAAAGATAAAAAAAATCTTTATTTTTATTGTCGCGTTCTTATAGCAAGTGAATATAATATAATTGTTACGTTTTTATAGCAGGTAAATATAATATCTTCTTATTTATAAATTTTTACTATTTATATTTTTTCTATTTAAAAATTATTTTGCTGCCCCAGCTATGGCTGATAAACCAAAAATATTTGAAGATTTTAAAAAAGGACTTCAGGACAAAAACTCGGTTTGGCATTACTATTTGCGCGAGAAATCTGGTGCTGTAGCTAAATGTAAAAAATGTGCTAGAGAAATTAAGACATGTGGTGGGTCGACTAGTGGACTCCATACACATTTAAGGACTTCTCACCAAATAAATTTATTGAAACGTAATTCAGTTGAAGTTTCAGTTTCGTCTTCTACTGCTGGTGTTTCCACTACATCTGAATTACAACTCGCTAGACCCAGAAATAAAATTTCAACTTATTTTACAAATAGCGAAGACGAAAATACCCTGCCGAATGTTTTAGCTAAAATGACGGCCAGCGATGGCTTGCCATTCAGAGTTTTTATAACTTCCATTGAGCTAAGAAAATCGCTGATAGCTCGAGGTTTCGACGTTCCAAAATCATCTGAATCCATTCGCCAAATAGTCATGAAATATGCTATTAAAATTCGAAACTCTATAATAAAAGAATTATCAGAACTTCAACGGCAAGGAAACCGATTTAGTCTTATGTTTGATGAGTGGACTTCTGTAAAAAATAGACGTTATTTGAACATTAATATTCATTCTCGAAACAGATTTTGGAATTTGGGTTTAGCACGAGTTAATGGACATTTCCCAGCAGAAATGTGTGTGAAGTTAATTGAAAACATATTAAAAGAACACAACTTAAAAATTGATCGCGATATCGTATGTATTACCACGGATGGTGCTTCGGTTATGAAGAAAGTGGGACGATTAATGTCCATCGACCAACAACTTTGCCTAACCCATGGAATCCAATTGGCTGTGGTTGACGTCTTGTATAAAACAACAATCGTGGACTCGACTGATGATTATTTTGAATCTGATGAAGAGAGTGCTGATGAGATTTCCGATGAATATATTGAAGACCATTTAGACGGATTAAGGATTTATCAGAGCTCACCAAATTCTAATGAACTTGCAAATAATTTGGCTCCATTGATAAGTAAAGTTAGAAAAGTTGTAAAGCTGTTCAGACGATCACCAACAAAAAATGAAATTCTTCAAGTTTATGTTAAAACTGAACATGGAAAAGAATTCTCATTAATCTTAGATAATAAAACAAGATGGAACAGCTTACTTTTTATGTTAGAGCGTTTTTATAAATTAAAAAATGCCATTCAAAAAGCCCTGATTGACTTAAATTCAGCTATTACCTTTACAGAATCTGAATTAGAATTAATATTATCAACAGTTTCTATGTTGTTACCAGTGAAATTGGCTGTAGAGGCTTTGTGTCGCAGAGATGCTAATCTTCTATCAGCTGATACTACCCTGGCATTTATGCTGCAAAATTTGGGCGTAGGACCATTAAGTAACAATATGAAAGCCTCCTTAATTCAAAGAATAAAAGAAAGGCGCACAAATTTATCTTATCTGATACAATATCTTCATAAAGGAGATCAAGCCCAAAACAATTTTGGCTCAGATATCATATTTGATCGACTAACTAAAACAGCTTTGGTAAATTTATTTGTGCATCTTATCCAGCGGCTCTCATCCGTCCCAGCTGAAACTTCAGCGTTACCACCCGAAGCAGATGATGATGAAGATACCATAATGTGCGAAGACGAACCTTTGAGCTTGACATTACAGGAGCAGCTAGACATGGCCATTAATAATGAGATGAAAATTAAAACAGTACCAAAAGCAAATAGAAATATTAACGATTTGACTAAAATGATCCGAAAAGAAATTTCTATATTTGAGGAAGACGGCACACGTGGTACCAACTTGAAGTTGGTATACGATTACATTCTAACTATTCCCCCAACGAGCGTAGAAGCTGAACGGGCTTTCTCTTCTTCAGGAATGTTATGTACTAAAATTCGATCATCTTTAAATGACGAAACTTTAAATAATTTATGTTTTTTGCGGGCTTATTTTAATAACAACAAATAATTTTTTTTATGTATATTTTGCTTTTTTCTCAAATGAATTAATTTTATACTCTATATACTTATTTTAACTTAAACAATAAAAATTTTGAACAATTTATTTGTTATTTTGTGTTTAAATTGATGTTTTTTTTCAGTATTTGTAAATACCGGTATTAATACCGGTATACCGGTTTCCACAAAATATAATACCGAAATACCGGTATTCCAATTTTGGTCCGGTTTTGGATGCCCTAGTTCACGGAGATGCCTATACAAATAAAACATTTAAAACGTTATATTGAGAGAGTTACATGAGACTTAGCGTAACCAAATATCTCACAAATATTAAGGATAACTTGGGAAAACTCTGAATTTGGAAAATTTCAAAAGAGAGTGTAACACCTGCTATTCAAACGAAAACTTCAAATCGATACACTGCAGAAAAATTTTAAGGTAATGAAATCAAATTTACACAAGCAATAGGAACAATTCGGAAAAGTTCTGGACAAGAAATCGTCGGGATTTTTTTTTTCAGATGAGCGTGGCATTGTCCCAAAGAGACAAAAACTTTAAAACGCTGTACTAAGAGAATTGTTTAAGGTAATATATCCAATTGTTACACAAATACTAGAAATACTTCAGCATAAAACCAGAAAAAGTTGCCAAATTTTAAATAGAGGCGTGACACATAGCATTCAAGTAAAAATTGTAAAACGTTATACTGAAGAAGTTATTTAAGGTAGCTAGTGTAATAAAACTATACCTACACTTCTACTAAAGATAGTTCATACAAACTGTGCACAAAAACTAGAAATACATATTTCAGAAATAGGGCGTAGCACCTATACATACAAGCTATACAGAGAGGTATTGAAGCGAAAGCAGCCGTACCCAAATTCAACCAGCCAGCAGAAATACGCTTACATTAAAAATGCTAGGCTCATAAGCACTTTAACTGTTAACGCGGTGTAGGGTATTTAATTTTTGACGAAGTCAAATATATGACGCATACTTGTTCTATTTAAGACGTACTTTTCGAGTGAAAAGTACCATTTTTGTTCGTGTTCAGCAATCAAAAACCTTTGTAGTACGATGTTTAAGCTATTTATATTTTATTTGGAGTTGGAATATTATCTTTGTTCAACCTGTTTTACTGCAACCAAAAAAAAAATGATTATCAGTTCAGACATCGAAAAACCATACCAAAATTACATATATTTCACTTTCTATTCCCATATTATTCTCTCAGCAAAAATTTATTGTTTTCATCACTCACTTTTCTCATACGATTCTTTCAGAAGAAATGTTTTATATCTGTCAATCAGTGTTGGCATTTTCAGTACATTTGTACTTTTTTCGGTACATTTGGGTGCTGAAAAATCATCGTCAGTACATTCGACAAGCTTTCAGTACATTCGGCACACTTGCCGCATTTTTAGTACATTTGATGAATTTTCAGTAGATTTTTGGTACATTTGGACAGTTTATAATAATGAAGTTTTTTTTTAATTAAATGAAAAAATGAAAATAGTCAAAATGTGTAGATTTATAATACTGTGAAATATATCTCATTCTACTAGGGTTTTTGAGATGCGAAAAGTGAGGACCTTTTTTCTTGTTAGTAATTTGCCTGAAAAAATTTCGTGCATTTTAGTAAAATTGGGTGTTCAAGACAGAAAAGTATATTCGGCCTCTAAAAAGTACATTTCCAGTCTTGATTTAGTACATTTTCACAAAACTTAAATGCCATCACTGCTGTCAATACCTGTGAAAAAAATTTTTTACGAAGAAAAGTTCAAAAGTGCATTTGACCGAAAAGTAGTGCAACAGCACAAAAATAGTAAATGTACTACTAAAGTAGAACAGATGATAACCCTATGCCCAATTCGAGCATAGGGATAATCGTGAACTTTTTAAATTGGTATTTTGGAAAAATGCGCGAACTCCTGCAAAGTCAAGCGCAACTTTTAATTTATTAAAAACTCAGATTTTATTCTGTATAAATATATCAAAATTGGTTTATTAAATTTTTTTTACTGTATTTATGGGAACGTTGTCTAAACTACGATAGCTTTGATCTCTATCTTTACTGCAATTTTGACAAAACAACTGTGGTAAATAATTTACTAACCAAGCAAAAACAGAGTACTAAATTTTTCAGTCGATGCATGGGTTTCTATATTTAAAAACTCACGAATAATTAATAAAAACCAAATGTTGTAGCCAAGGTCTTAAGTATTCCAATTAGCAATGAGTTTGTGAAGCGAGTTTTTTTTTTCAATTTTCGACTCAGTTTGAACGGATGAAAGAAATTAAATGAGTGTGGAATGAGTGAAAGCTAAGCTGTGCGTATGATTAATTTTGATATACAATGAATTTTTACAACACTCCGAGGAGTTGCTGATACTTGAACAGAAACACAAAAATTTAATTTTAAATAGCAATGTTAAATTAGGTATGTGCTATTTTGCGTATATTTTTGACTGTTGTAGTCAATATTGAAGGCATGACAGGCCTGAATTGTCTTTAACCCAATGTGCCAAACGGATCCGTTCCGTTTTCCATTTTTTTGAGAGGAATTTCATACGAAAACGAATCCGAAACGGAATCTGGAACTGATCCGAATTTGACGTCCGTTACGGATACGAAAAAGCGGATTCCAGTTTTTTTAGCGGAATTTCATACGAAAAAGAATCAAAAACGGATCCGAAACGGAATCCGGAACGGATCCGTTTTATTTGAAAAAACGGATACGTAACGGATATGTTTTATTTACGAAAAACGAATCCGAAACGGATCCGTATATGACATCCGTTTCGGATCCGACAAAGCGGATTCCGGTTTTTTAAGCGGAATTTCATACGAAAAAGATCCGGCATGAGGTCCGTTTTTTGTGCACATTGGGAAGGGAGTGACATATAGCTTCCGCCGATATATATGTAAGCGCTTTTTCATATGGCATATTCGCTTTTTGTTTTACATTCCCCTGTGACCCATCGTTTGAACACCACTTTTGGACCAATTCTAATTTCCCATATATATTTGGCTCAAAATTCCCTTATCAGCCTGTGCTTGTGCGCCATACAAAGGCGCCAGAGAGCCAGCCTGGAAACATTCATAGATCTTTACTATGTATCTACATTTGATGTCGTACATATACAATTCCGAAAACAAAAAAGTATTAACGAATCATAAAACATTATTTTATTTTATGATTCGTTATTATCATCAGAATTCTATATATATAACATCAAATTAATATATAATACATTTCTATAAAACAATTCAATGTTGACCAGCGTTTTAGTTATTTCCTGTTAAATTTATGAGTTTCCTGGTTAAAAATATTAAAACACAAAATATCAACTACAAATAAATTTTGCAGCTGTTTAAAAAAACCATGTTTTTTTTTTCAGTGTAAATTAATTGATTTGCTATTTGCGAATATCTAACGTTTTATTTTTACATTTTTTTTATGTTGATTGGAAATCTTATAAAACTATTTTTTTCATATTAATATTAAGTGTTTCATTTTTGTCGTTCTAGTGGTGGAATTATTTGGCATCTGTGTCTTCAAAGTTCTTAATGTTGACTTTTAACGACGACCCAAAATCTCGCTTTTCAGCTATAAGTTTTGATTAAGAGTACTGTAATGTAGCTGGTCCCAACATCATTTAGTGGTATGTAGAAGAACACCTTTCCTGTGTAAATTTTTCAGAAAATTAAAACAGAGACCTTGAAATCCGCCACCTGTATGCGGTTTTTAAAGTAGCTTTAATCTATTTTACTATGCTTACTCAAAACCGAGATATTGTATAATATTTATATTAAATTCAGGGACCTCTGTTGTTAAAAACTTGAACTGCTTATTCATTTAAACTAGATAATGTCAAAATAATAATTATTTTGCCCACAGCGCCTGCTAGAGCGATAACTTTCTAACTTAAATATCACAATCTTAATCTTCCTAAAAAAACAAAGCGAAAGAGACTAATTTTTAAAATTCGATAAATGCTTTGGGAGCTATGACATTTAATAAGGTTTTAGGCTTTGTGAGGCGAAGCTCGTTTTTTTTTGCCTTGAGATAACGTCTCATATACATATGTATGTAGATAGCCGTATGCATATAGCCGTAAACGGAGCAATTGTTACTGCAAATGATGCAAGCTTTCTAGAGATATAGAATTTTTGAAATTTCGCTCATAAGGCTAGTGCACGACTGTAAAATTAAGTTTTGAATAAGCTTCCGAGTGAAGTGAAGCGGGTATATCTAAAGCGATATAATAAACTATATCTTTCCAATAGCAATTTCTTTGTCAATTTATTAACAATATCGATGACTTCTAGGGTGCAGTTGAGTTAAGTTTGCTCACAGTTTTAGATATTTTCTGTCACTATAACAACAACAAAAAATATATTTTTTTGTTTAAAATTAATGTGTTTTGTGTGCATACATGCCACACCTCTCTAGTTTCTCATTTATGAAGTTAATTGCATTTAATTAATTTAATGCATTTAAAAATAAATACGATATTTTCGGCAATATCTACAGAGTGCGTTGAAATTTAAGAACAGATGCCAAGTTTCCTTGTATTAACTTTAATTAAAAACGCACTCGCTGTGGCCGATGCTGCCTGCCAAATTGGCAATAGCTGCTAATGCAACGCAGGTCAGAGAACTCTCGCATCTAGCAGAGAATCCGGATTTTGTATTTGTTTACATTTGATTTGGTTCTTGACACGTGACAATTAGAGACACACACACAACTTGCGTAATCAAAAACCGACACAAAAACCGCGCCAAACAACAAATGTCGTCCTCGAACTTGAATCGAGCGGCGCATCATGATGAGCAGCGCGCAGTGTGCACTTGCGATCGTCAATTTTTGCTTCCTTTTACGTGACGTTTTTTAATTGTTAATTCGAATGGAAATTCGTTGTAATTGAAATGCAAAGTGGACAAAACAAAAATATAAATAAATAAAAATAAACAATACGACAATAAACAACAACAACCGAAATGATTTATATTGATGAAACAAAAAAACAGAAAGAAGAAAGATATGAAAAACAAAATAAAAATAAAAATAAAAACGAAACATCACCAACAAGTGTATGAAGTATCGACAATTTTTGTAAATAAATTACTTATCAGTTAATATTTATACTTTGTGCATTTTGGCCTGGTCTCGCATTTTAGCCATTCGCTCCGATTGTTGAGTTTTCATTTAGTTCTTGACGCGATCGGTTTGCAACGAAGAAACGGTTGCCAAATCAGTGCGAGATCAAAATAACGGAGCAAAACAAAGATCCACACGATACCTTCGCATATTCGCACGAGTAATTTTTTATCTGATGATCAAATGCGCGCAAAATATTTAAGGTGTTTCATATAAGGTGATAACTAATTAAACGAATCTAATTATTGTACGCATAAACATATATTCGTTATTAAAATAGGAATAATTATTATTCAAAGGATTTTTTATTGCAAAGGATAATAGACTTTGAAATTGTGTAGTGCCATCAATTATAGAAAGAGGGTAAGTTTGAAAAACATCTATTTATTACACTATTAAAAATAAAGTTTTAGTGAAGTATCAATAGGCTTAGTCTACAGGAATCGGATAATCTGAAGTGTTAAAAAATTCGATGCGAGGCAAAAAATATAGAAAAAATTTAGAATAATATCGAATGGTAGCGCAAAAGTCAATAGTTTAAATGTACGTAACATATGGTAGAACAAAATGGATTTTGTATTAGTGTATTTTGATCAATCTCCCCCACTGTAAGTTCCCAACTGAAAGTGAGCAACAAATGGTTTTTGCTATTTGCTCGAAAAGGATATGGCGAATTAAAAATTATTTGAGTACAAAATCGTAAAGGATACACACCTTCCGCTTTTTGAAATTTTGTCTAAAAGCCAAATTTTTTTGAAAACACATTTTTTAGTTTTTGTGTTGATTTACTCGGTACTATGTGCTTTAAAATTAAGTATATATGTATATACCTCGCTTTAACTTCGTACCCCATTAGATTTGAGTTTTTTCAAGTAAACGTCCCTTATTTTAAAATATTGCGTGTAAAACAAAAAATACGGATTGATATACATAATTTAAAGCACAATACTGCCCTCAGAAGTGGAAAAGACGTATCTCAAAAAAGTTCATATTGATGATTCTAATAGCATTGGATAGCATAAGACATTACGCATCTAATGAGCTACGCAAAATGCCAATATCTAAGTTCAAACTCATAAAAAATCTTCTAAGAAAATTTCCTCTATCTCAATTTTGCATGTATTTCAACAAGTTGACATATACAAAACATAAATTATTCCGCAACGCATTGTTTTTGAGATACGCCCTTTCCGCTTCTGAGGGATGAATAGTTTTGCCAAATAAAAATTTCCACAACTTTCTGGGGCCAGATTTCAATTTGTAAACTTTTTCCTACAAATTCATTTATTATATTTTTTTGTTCTAAAGCACTTTTTCTGAGTAAACGTACAAAAAATGTCCAACTTGTGATACCGTAAATTTTTGAGCAATTTCAAAACATTGTAACTTGGTCAAGATTAAGTCTTTATTGTTATGATAACTTAAAGCTCTTTCATTTCTACAGAGGATTCGCGTCTGTTCGTCCGATCCCAACTACTTTTTTTTTGTCCCTAAAGTATTTCTCAAATTTTATATTTTGTAAAAACATTCATAACATTGCATTAGAAAGCTTTCAAAATTTGATAACTATACGTATTAACTTCTATGGAAGTTGCCACGAATTTTACTTAATCCAACTCCGTTTTCCACCAGATAATGCCTGCCATTTTGTATTTTTGCGTTCCAAAGCTCTAGATATGCTCTTTCCTTCAATTTCGCCAATGATGTCTTCGCCAGTTTGTCTAGTTCTACAAATTTTCATTGAATTTTGCTGAAAAACTCTCTAGACATTATGCTTGTCCAATTTCGCACACGTCTAATTCGAAATCAATTTTAAATCTACAATTTGTTTTTTCCGATTATTCCTTAATATTTTGAACATAAGTATTTCGAGTTTTTAGAAATTTTCAACACCTATCGAAATAAATATATCAAATTGTTCAAATTTGTGTTCTTTTCTAACATAACAAGACATCATTCAGTTCACACATCAAGTCGCGAGTGAGTCCATTAAAGCCGTCCGAATTAATTTTTTTTTATTTTTGAAAATCAACATTGAAAAATTAACTTGTTACTTTCTTTTTGAAGTTTGTATATAAATTGGTTGAACGCTTTTTTTCTTTATTTGCTAACTTTACCAATTCAACATGACCAAGTAAGATCATTTATCAGGTTGAGATCATTTATGACTTTGGTGCCCGTTAATAGAGGGATATATATATATGTATACGACGAATTAATTTTTTCTTCTAATAGTTGGTTATACCTTTGCAAAAAATTAATGCAATCTGATAAAATTTGTTTAATAAACTTTCAGCAGATCTGAACAATTTATCTTTATAGTCATAAAAAAGTCAATGATTTTTCTTATTTTATCCCACATAAACAATAAATTTATAAAACTATTTTGATTCAGTAGTTGGTAGTTACTTACGCAAAAACTATTTTGCGATTTAACTGATAAATATCAAGCATTTGATTAATTTATTTAATTAATCACTGATTTGCAAAGAGATTATTAGGTTTACTGAAATAAACATAATTTTCTTATCAAATTGTGTTTTATGTTGTTTTTCATCGAAAGCTTAACACTCTATATCAATTTCAATCAAGATCATTGTTTTTTAACCTTGTTTTGCGCTAAATATTAATTGGAGGGCCCCCATTTTCATCTCAGTTAATAAGAAAAATTGTAATATTTGGACCGATGAAAACCCAATAGAGATTGTCGCGAAACTAATGCATCTGTTTATGAGTTTCTGTTTGATGTGGCTTTTAGACTGGAATAAATACTGGAGCGTTTTTTTTAAATGGTGCCAGTTTTACTATTACCGATAACTAACTTTTTTTGACGCAAATTGTATAATATGGATATGGACGATGTGTGGTTCCAGCGAAACAGTGCCACATGAGACACAGCCAATGCAACAATAATGTCAATTGCCATCAAGATAGTGCTATTTGATAGCCTTGAACTCCTTACTTTGGGATTAACTCAAGAGCAGGCTCGATGCCAATAAGCCAGCAACAATTCATGAGCTAAATGGCATGATAAGACGGCATATTGGTGGAATAGAAGAGCAATTATGCCAAGATAATATTCTAAATTATCTGCTTAACATGTATATTATTCAATAATGAATTCAAAATCATTCCAATGCAGTACTTTTGTATTTACTCATCTCATTGTGTAGCCTTTATTGGTCCACCCTGTACATGGCCATTGACTATGTGGAAAAAGAGAGGGAGAAAAGACCAGTTTCGGATAAAGATATTTATTGTTTAATCCGTTTATAATTCATTATAATTCATCAAAAAAGGTAATTCTATTAACCTCAGAACGATAGGATAATGAAAACTTTTGCCATTTGGCCAAGGTTACCAAGTCGTACAGAAGCAATTCTCGGCCTCCTCTAAAAAATATTTTCCTAATATGGTACAAAGTATAATTTTGTTTGAAAAAAAAATTTCGAGCCTGTCTGGGTAAATCCTGGTCACTTGGTAACTCTGCATTTGACCAAGGTACGCCACCTAAAGACTTTAAATAGAAATGTCGATGTTTTATTTTCTTTGAAATTTTATAACTATGAAAACCAGATGAAATTCTATTATCCAGTCAATGAGCGCAACTTCTTTTCAGCCCTTTAAAGCCGTTATATCTCGATTTTATATCACAAGTGCACCGATATTGCTCGACTTTCTTAGTTGACAGCATTCAATTCGTCAAATAAAAATGTTTTCAGTCAGTACGAAATTATCACACAACTCAAACTGTTGGCATTCGTACTACAGCTAAATAGCATCGCTCTCATTAGTGCTAGCCATGGCACAAACTCCCAAACACTTGTGCTCATTCTCATTTCGTGTTGATTTGTTAATTGTAGCATTTGTATTGTAATAAATAAATTTGTATCTCAAAAACTTATGGAACCCTTTGTGGGAACTAATCACATTCCTTTACTAAATTAACAATGAAAAAAAATGTTTCGTTTACTAAAGCAAAGCAAAAAACCTTGCACGTGCACTTTTCAATAAATATCTGAAGTGTTAAGTAACACTCGTGCGTGCCTCCGATTCAAGTACAATTTAACACGAATTTAATTTTCAAAGATTATTAACAATACAACAGCTTATCACACTAATTTCATTGCCCAATTAATAAATCTCAAGCATTTAATGTCAATTGGATTTATAACTGGAAAATTCTAAACTTGGTATCTCGATTGTTGGCAATAACCAAACACCTTTGATATGTGTGCCCCCAATGTACATGTGCCATCAGTCTAGCATCAGTAGCGTAGCTAGGGGGGTCTAAGGGAGGCCGTCGCCCTGGGCTCAAACACTCGGGGGCGCAAAGTTTGCTTTTGAGAAATAACTCCAAAATTTTTTATAATTTGATGACTTTCTTTGGTTTCGAATTTATTTTGAACTTAAAAACTTTTTTTTTCCTACGGTTTTTTTATAAGTGATGACCATTTTTTTCTGAGTAAATTTTTATTTTTGATAGAACGATTTTTTGTTTTTCCAAGGCTGGGGGCGGCATATTAGTTGTGCCCCGGACGGCAAATGTTCTCGCTACGCTACTGTGTGGGATATATTGACGCATGTCTTAGGTAAAAAAATTCCAAAATCAGTGTTATTATGAAAGCTTCAATAAACATAAAAAAAACAGTAAATACTTGTTTACTCCAATGGGAAATCTTATCAAATCATAATACAAACGATTTAATTTTTTATGAGCATGATTAAATGTAAGCCGACTCATAGTTTCGCAACTACCGAAAATATTATTTCCGTCAGTAAGTTTAATTACGAGTAACAGCTGAAAAACAGAAAAACTTCGCAAATCAGTTTTTTTACAAAATCATGTCATTTGATAATGTAAAGTGGGGCAAATATGTTGACCTTAATTTTTTCTCGATCTGACAACATCGATATCATAACACCCTCGATAATGAAAGTAAATGTGAGAAGGTACATACATATACGTGCAGACTTTTAGCCATTATTTTGCCGAAGCGTATCTGTAGTTAATTGCGTTAATTAAGCATATTACCGAATAATAGAAAGTACCACACCAGCGTCACAGAATATTCGGATGAAGTTTTCAGGGTGCATCGAGATGTAAAAATAACATCGAAAAAATCGATAAAACTCCAAGAATATTGTAAGTTGTAGAAAAAAATTATTATTTCATCCGTAAAGTATGGAATAATAAAGTAAGAAAGTCAGTATCGAATAATATCGGAAAAAGTTGAAGAAGAGTGTCGAAATAAATCGATAACAGTCGGAAATTAATAAAAAAATTTCTGTAATTTGGAAAAATTTTTACATAAAAAATTTGGGGTTCTTCTTTCAGTTTGATAAAACCATTTGTATAGTAGGATCATCAGCTTATCGAAAAGACCAGCTTTGGGCACCTTCAAAAATATGTAGATGATCAAAAGAGATCTTCCAGAGAAGACCAAACTAGTTTTTCCTTATGAAATATCAATGTGATATGATACCTTTTTAATATTTATTTTTAATATTTCTTAGAAATGTTTACATCTTAAATTCGTTACACATCAGATATACAAGAAATTGCCTAAGCTATGAAATTATGGACTACGGTCTTCTTATGCCTTACGAATTATATTTTTTTGTCATAAGCACCATCATTTATATGAAACAAAATATGGGCACCTTTGAACCGAGGTGAGGAAAATTGCAGACCTCTCACAAGGTTCAAATTCTTTATTATAACCTTTATAACACGTGTGAATGTAGGTACATCAGGGTGATTCAAAATAATATATTTTTATTTTTTTTAAGCAGCTGTTGTTTTAAAAGTTAGTTAAAATTTTTACGAAAATTCGGCTGTGTACCTCAATTTTATAAAGCAGCGCCCAAGCCTGTTAGTTTTATATGTAAATTGAATGGAAAAACTATATTTTATTAAAAAGGTATCTGAACGAATAGTTGATTAATGTTGTTGAGCTGCGGATCAGAACTAACCCATCATGTCAGAATTCCGAAATAAGTATTTGAGGCTAAGAACCAAAAACATGATTTTTATGTCTACTTTCGAGGCAATGTAAAGGGTTCAAAATATTTTGTTCTGCTTATCTTATATAAAATCGTCATTTATTACCGTATTTCCCCTTAAAAACGAGCTTTCAAATAGTCATCAATGATATTTTAACGCAAAGTTACAGCTATTTTAAGGGGACATGATTTTGAAACCGATTGGTTAATATTGTTGGGTCGCAGGATATCAAATTGATGTCACTTTAAAATTGCTATAACTTAGCAAAGAAGCATCACAGATTACCACTTGAAAGCTTATTTTAAAGGGCAAGGATGGTTTGACTAAAAATGCGTAGCAACTTTTCTTGAATTCTGTACCTGGTCTCGAAATATGGCGAAAAACATCATATTTTAGTTACTTAATCTTAAATGTATCAGAATTCTGACGTGATGGGTCAATTCTAAGGCCAAGTTTGGATTTAGCGCAAAAAATTACTTCGAAAACGACCATCACCATTAATCAACTATTCATTTAGATACCTTTTTAATAAAGTGGCTTCGGCGCCACCTTATAAAATTGAGTTACAGAGCTGAATTTTCGTCAAATTTTTCTTCATACCATAAACTAACTTTCAAGACTACAGCACCTTAAGAAGAACAAAAAGAAAAAAATTTGTATCACCCTAATATACATATGTATGTAACTATATATAAAAGACATATGTTTCTACTGATCTGGACTATTTGCCACTCATTTAAATGTACCCACCAACACCCTATTAAGGGTGTAAATACATTGTCCTAACAAAAACAAATTAATAATATTGGTTATGTTGCCAGTATGTAAGTAAATAAACAAATGTGCTGAGATTTTTTAAGATAATTTTACTATCGTTTCAACAAGACTAATAACATAAATATTGATAAATGTCATCGTGATATGTTGACATACTCCAAATATGTACACACGAACATTTGAAAAACTTTATTATAGTAAATAATTCGTAGATATATGAAGAGCATATATACGGGGCATTTCATGTGGAGTGGACAACGAACATAATGTGAGGTCGTGAAATTACCTTTTATTTCGGTCAGTAACGCTTCTGGTAGACATAAATGTGTACACATAATTTTTTTTTATTATGAGGCTTAATTGCCGAGTTATAGGCTTCTGAAAAATTGACAAAGTTTGAGGACTATCATGAACGCTGTTGTTGGAATCAAGGAACTTATAATAAAATATAAACTATATTGTTTGAGCTACTCGTAGTAAAAAGGAGGCTCTTTTTAATTTTTAAGTCAAATTTGAAATTTAAATATTTTAATGTATAGTAAGCCGGAAGTAAAATTTTCAAATCAGATCTTCAGTAACTTTGACATATTTTTAAATATTTTAATTTTTAAAAAAAGCCTTAAGTATATTTATTTTTCGGAAAAAATTTAACGTGATCGTTTTTAGTTATGAAGATATAAAAATTAAAGTACATACAAAGTGCGGTACGTATGCACTTCAATTCATATATCTCGTAAGCTTATGTAGATCACATTTTAAAATTTTAGGCATGTTATCTGTATACATTAAGCTATATTTTAAAATTAAAATAAATACATAAAATGTGTCAAAATTGTTTAAATTCTAAAATGAAAAAAAGGTAAATTTTACATCTGATTTCATAATTGAAAAGAACAGTAAATTTTCTATATACACTACAAAGTTTAATATTTTATTGAAAATTTTTTAAATTCGAAAAATTGCTTACGAAAAATCTATTCTTCGTATTACGTCAATTTTAAGAAGTTTATAACTTGACAACTAAGCCTTACATAAAACAAAATTAAGTACACCTTCAGGAAGTACAATTGAGCCGAATATGAACAAATTTGGAAACATAATTTAATTTCATTGTCCGCTTCACATGAAATGACCAACGTATTAAAAATTTCCTATGATTTATCTCAGATGTTAATTTAAACCAGGTAATAAATTTGATAATATGCAAAATACAAATCTCGAAAAAATTTGTGTGTAAATAACATTTTAACATCCATTAAAAATTTACAATTAAAGTGTCGGACATGTAAAAAAAAATGTTGATTTGATTTAATTTGTCGCAAATTGCTATAAAAAGTAAATACCCTTTCATTTAGTAGGCATCAAATTCAAATGTCAATTACGTGTGTATCATGTTAATTATAATTTTAAACATCGAAAAAATTCCATTGAAGCTACGAGTATAATTGTTTTAATTTATAGCAAGATGTGCTCGAAATCAATAAAAAAATAAAGTTTTTCCTGAAATTGTGTAAACAATATTATTATATTAATATACCCTAAGATGTTGAACTAGGGTATTTTATATTAGCAATATCGGGCTTCTGTGATATTTCGAGATATATCTGGATTTCACTTAACAATTTTGTAAATCCCCAAAACGTAAGAAATGCGGTTCATAGGGGCTGGGTGTAACAAAATACTGACATGTAAAAAACCCTTTTCATACCCTACGCAGAGGGTATATTCACTTTGTCATTCCGTTTCTTACGCATAGAAGGGGGCGTGGCAGGTATGGAAAAGTATATATATTATTGATCAGCGTCATCATCTGAGTCGATATAGCTATGTCTATCTGTCTGACTGTCTGTCTGTCTGTATGTCTGTCTGTATGTCTGTATGTATGTCTGTCTGTCTGTCTGTCTGTTTGGCTGTGTGTGTGTCTGTATGTGTGTCTGTATGTCTGTCTGTCTGTCTGTCTGTCTATCTGTCTGTTTGTCTATCTGTCTGTCTGTATGTATGTGTGTCTGTTTGTGAGTCTGGCTGTGTGTCTGTCTGTCTGTGTGTCTGTCTGTTGAGATCACGTTTACGGGAAAACTAAGCGAGCTAATTCAATGAAATATTTTACACAGGTCACACCTTCTTATATGTAAAAATGGGCAAAATCGGTTCACGGCCACGCCCACCGCCCACACTCTGTGTAAATGCATCCTTGCACATTTTGAAAAAAGTTGTTGCGATTTTGATGAAACTTGGTCATATAGAGAACTTGTGAACAAAATTAAGTTTGGAGTAGGTTTTAAATTCGCAAAGGCTCTTAAAAGGGTGTGGCACAGTCCTAAATTTAAACTTTAATAACGCTAGAACTCGTTAACCGTGCAAGATATTGTGATCAAATTAAGTACACGGATACAGATCATAAATATCTTGAATTGTGCTTAAAGTGGGTAAAATGATAAAAGTGGGCGTGGCACTTTTCAACAATTAAAAATTTTGATTTCGTATAACTCATAATTGGCACATGAAAATTTTCATGAGAATATTAGGTTATTATCAATGTATTTTTTACATTTATTTAGAAAGTACTTTCAATGCAGTGTAGGGTATGTGAGTTTCGGCCAGGTCGAAAATAACACCTTTACTAGTTCCTTTTGTCGTTGACGTTTCTAAACTATTTTGACTCACAGTATTAAAATCATGATTGTCAGAATTTTTTTTTTCTGCTTCTTCATAATAGATAGTAAATTTTTCACAGATGCATAGTGTGATGTCAAGTGGTGATTTGACAGCACTCGTGCAAGATTTGTTGTTGTTTCTCATAGAAAAAGAAAGCAACAAACAATTCCGGCCTACAACTTAAAAATCATCTTAATTCATTGAACTAACACAGATACATTCTCAAAGGTTTTAGTAGAGGGTGTTCCGAAATTCACGCAAAATTTGAATTTCACGCCATTTGTGCGGTTGAAAAGAAAAGAAAAGAGAGCGCGCAAGGAAATTCAGCGCAGCGAATGCAGCGCACGTTTTTACAATAATGCGATGGAACATAATTTTCATACGACATACAGTAGAGTGAGCCCATACAAAAGTTGGACAAAAATAGACGGAGTGTACCTATGATAGTGAAATTTGGTATGCTTGTTTAATTTAAGCTAATTAAGAAAAATCTCAAAAATTATTGAATTCAGTCAGTCCCTAGGGGTGCATCCCTTGGACCTACCCTAATTTTTTATATTAATTTGTATTTTGAAAATTGATAAGTTTGTTCAGCGATCGGTAAAAGTCGGTGAATTTTTTTCACGACTCTCACACATTCTCTTCATTTTTTACTGAGATATATTTTTCACATTATATTTTTTAATTGATAATACATTTTTTATGCCTCTTCTTCATTATTTTCACTATTAACATTATTAATATAGCATTTTAAATAAGGGTCCTCCTCATTTAGCTTATTTTTAGGTATAAGTTTTCTTCTCGAAGATAAGTAAGGAGCTGTTGCTATTCATAATTATGTGGTCAAATCCCATTTACGTTATGAAGAGCTGAAAAGATGTTTGTTAACATTTTTAATGAAAATTTTTCACAAAGAATCTGTACAATTCAGTGAATCTTTTAACAGATAATGCCTGACAATAAAACGTTCATACGATATTTGCTAACATGAATGCCGGACTCGGTGGGGAATTCTTTGTTTGACTTCTTCAATTGGATATTTTTTTTCAAATTTCCTTTATATTTGACCATTTTCATAACCTTGTGAAAAACCCAATTTAATTTTTTTCTTTCAAATGATGAAAACTGTATTTTTTTTTGATAATTTTTTTAAAAACCAAATTTAAAGTTGTTTTGATATTTTGAAAATGTGTTGCCAACAATATTTTTTTCTAGACGCTCAAAACCAAAACTAAAACTACAACAATAAAATTGTCCAAAAGTACTGACTTTAATATTATAATATTTCACAATATTACACAAATATTATTTGTTTGGAATAATAATATGGACTTACTTTCTTTGAAGTATTTCCTTTACAACGACAACCATTATGTTGGGTTTCGAGACAAAAAAAAAATTTGATTTTTGACCACTACTACTCTACTGTGATCTACTGCGCGGCGTATACAAAAATTATTAACATACAAATGAAATTTCGCTCGATATTCAAATAATTCGTGAGCGGTTTTACACCCTTTATAAGTAAGTAATAATTTTGTACCCATCATCTGATGCATTTTTCCTTTATGGTGTCAATCGTTTGGGGTTGTCCATAAGAACGAACAAAAGCGGAAAGGAAAAAGGGTGGTGGGACGAGGCCTTTTCGAAAAAAGGGTAGCTTAATCCATTGTGAGCGTCCTTGAGGGGGGCGCGAAGGTAACGAAGCCGGACAAAAAAAGACAACCACACGCAGTGGCGTCACTTCACCAAATCTTGGGGGGGCGAGAATTATAATTCCACCACTATTAGATGGGCTTATGAATTATTGTCCTCCAAAACCCTACTGAATTGACGCCACTGACCACAGGGAGGGGGGCTAAAGTTCCAGAACCCATGTGCAGCTGCAATAAAATTTTTTTCTCACATTTCATCATTTGACCGAGTTATCGAGCTTTGAAACTTGAATATTTTACCAAATGGCCTTATAACTTCCTCAAATTTTAAATTCCATTCATTATTATTCACTGGTCAATGGATCATCTGCAATTGCAATATAATCCATATTATTGGATCACGTGATTGTAATATTTTTAGCATCTAAATTAACTAACCAGTTCAAAAAATATTATTTTCTTAAAACTTTTTTCTTTGTTCAATATTCATCTTGATGTAATAAAACTTTCTCTGTAAATTAGGAGTATGAAATGTTTTTTTATTTTTGTTCTGATTTTTTCAAAATAAACCCAATATTTAGAAAAATTAGAAAAATCTTTTAACGTGCGATAAACCGGTTTTTAGTGCATCATTCTGTCTGTCTGCTTCAACATCCCGCTAAATCAGCGATTTTACAATCAGCGGTCGTTGTCCAGCAGTCAGCGGTCGTTGCCCAGCTGTCAGCGGTCGTTGTTGAGCGAATGACTCACCCTCAACCCTCTATACGAAGCGCAACAACGGCACCGATAAAGCAGCGGATTTAAGATATATTTAGGTTCTTATAATGTTAAGAGTTAGCTAGTAAAATAAGCAAACTCAACTCAAATTATAAAAAAAATACTAAGTAAACTCACTTTTATAAGATATGTAGCGTTTAACTGCAGAAAATAAGAACAAAACCGCTTTATTAGATTTCTTTCTATTTGCTCAAGTAATCTGAAGCAGTTTGGACATTAAGGAACTATGCATTTTTTTTTCGTTATCATAAGTAGCATATGTTCTAATCGAAGATATATAATATTTATCCCCCAAAAAAATTTGTAAACTCAAGATTTTGGCAATTCTAATTCGTTTTTTTGTCAGTCTAACATATCTGTGGCAAATTGCAATATCCAGACCGAATTTCGAGATATTCAAATTTAAAGTTTCGAGAGAAAAAGTTTTCTACCCTCCAGAAGGATTCTGCAAAAGAAGCTGAACCTGTACATCGATGATGTAAATGGTACAATCTGGTATACCAGATATAACAGAAAAACTATCAAAAATGCTGCTAAGCCAGCGAAAGAAGCCTAGTACCACTGAGCCACAACTCGATCACACTATTTTGTTAATCAATATTATTATTATGTAGCTATGCATTTTTTCGTCTAAATTGCATTACCTTGCATAAAAAAAAAACTTTATTGTATCATATTTTTATTAATTTGATAGAATTTTTAACTTTAAGTACTTTTAATAACAAATTAATAAATTACAAAAATAGTTAACTGGTTATAACTCAATAATATGACACTAAACTGGTTCTTACAAAATGATTATAGTTAACTGATACGGTTTTTTTGAGATAAATATCAGTTTAAGCAGTAGACTCATACAGGAAATGAAAATTTAGATTAAAATGCACATTTCATTCAGAAAAACTAATTTTTTTAAAAATTTCACCACAGATATATATGTATATATACTAGGGTGGGTCAAAAAAATCAAATATTTTTTTTTTGGATTTGACACACGAAAACTAGTTCCTAGGTACCTCTAGAAAGAACTTACCAAATCTGAGCTCTTAATATTAACGGGAAGATTATGCTCATCATAGTTTTCCATTTTTAATTTTGTATCATATAGAAATCTTATCACCAATAGATTGTTAAACCAGTTGCATTGTCAATACTTAAAGGAAATTAAACGCTCTACAAAAATGATCTCAAACACTTTTTTCATTAATCTTACCATTTGAAAAATATTCAAGGTCAAAGATTGAAGTATTTTAAGGAAAATTATTTTTTTGTTTTGAATTTTGTAACTTACTAAAAAATAATTATTGTCAAATGAGCTTCAATTATTTCTATAGGAAATTGAACGCTCTACAAAAAAGGTCTCATGTTGATAATCAATTACTCTAACCATTTAGAAGATATTTGCAGTAGAATCCCAATACCTATTGATTTTAATATTTATTGAAAAACTGGTTCCTGGTTTGTATCATATTCAATTAATTTTTTAGTTAGTAAATAAAATTATTTCACGCTGAAGTCTTAAAAATTTTTGAAGTATGGGGCGACAAATTGCATCTTCGCTCCAGGCATTGAATGTGCTCGGTACGCTACTGGATATAATGAAAACGAGTGAGATCTCACTAATGGATTTAAAAACTTATAATCAGACATATTCTGATTCCGTTTTGGAAACGGAATTAAAAATTTAAGTTTATTTTAGGGTTATACAAGAAAGGGAAATCCGTCAAATTAGAAGAACTATTGACATTCATATTAAAACTCTTCCGAACAAAATCGAATTCAGAACAGGCCTGAATGTGTCTTTTACAATGAAACTTTTACGAATTTCGCAGTTAATTAAAGTTTGTCCATCACCAAAGAAAATTTTCTTTACTTTTGGACTTTGTGTCCATTATCTTGGGAATCACTAAGTTCGTGGTCTAAAATTCTGTACGTAACCAAATTATGTGTAATACATGATCTTCGTAAATGTAACTCTATGTAAGTATTATGTACATATATTGAGTACGAGTTTCGAACTAAAACCGAATAGATACTATGTGGCAGAATACCTAATGACACAACTCAACAAACTTCAAAACCACCAATTTTGCCACTAGTAATATACGCTGTCAGAAAATTTTGCTTTGGCAAGATAAGTTCCATTTACACAGCTCGCATCACATATAGTATACATTGATCAAAAAAGTTTTCATAAAATTATGAGATTGAAATAAACTGCTGTGTTGGTTGGAAATGTCTTCATAAACTGATATGACCTCGATATTGCAAGTACTATTCCAAGTTTCCTCAACAAATCAATTCTTAAAGTCAATTTTACTAAAATATACTTAATTTATTTAATTTCAGTATATATAGACAACTATCAAGAGAGAAAAACCCGATTACCAAAATTCCAGCTATACGTCTGTCTGATTGCTTAAATCACTAGCAAATTGCAATACATGGAATTTCCCGTTTAAAAGTATGAGCGCACATTTAACATACCGTTAACTCTGAATTGCAACAAACATACCTACGAGTACATACAGTTCTGCATTGCCACATACATACACATGCGATTATTCTTCGCCGAACGTTAGTGCAATTAACATATCAAAATTAACTAAGTGCTGCACTAAATAAAACTCAAATTAACACAGCGCTAAAGGAATAAGTCAACAAAAATCAAACAAAGATGGGTGTTATGGTCGAAAAAAAAATGGATAACAACAGCAAATCCAATGACGTCGAGTCCACCGTCAAAAAGAGGCATCTGACCAGGTTTGTGCGTCATTAAATTACCATAGATCGCAATAAGATTATTACTTATGCGCACATCATTTTAACAATCCATTTATATCATTTTTTTTTCTACAAAATTTTATTCCTATAGCAAAATAGAAACTGCCACGCATCTGTTTAAGGGCAGCGTAGGTGCTGGTCTCTTTGCAATGGGTGATTGTTTTAAAAATGGTGGTCTGATAGGAGCTACAGTTCTTCTGCCCGTACTTGCCGTAATTTGTGTACATTGTGAACGTATGTTAATCGCTGGATCGGTGCATGCTGTTGACAAAACTCCGGGTGCAACATTTTATGATTATCCTGAGACAGTTGAGAAATGTTTTGAATATGGACCAAAACCGGTACGACGTCTATCGAAATTAATGCGACTGATTGTTGAGACATTTTTGTGTGTAACGCAGTTTGGTTTCTGTTCAATTTACTTCGTATTTATGACTGAAAATTTATATCAGGTAAGTTTTTTCAAGAAAAATGTTGATTTTTAAGAGGAGTTAAGGCATTGACCATAAACGATAAGACCTAGTAGGGAAATAGCACAAAAATTAAGGAAAATCTAAAAACTAAAATTTTATATTCCTCTATATTTTAATAAATGAACATTCGAGTGTCAAGCGAAACTCTTAAATTTGAATGTACTTGTTCCACCACACTACATGCGGACTGATTTGACTAAACGTGTCCACATTAAATTTGACAACATTTACTTAAGTAGCTCGCTCTCTCTGTAGCGAGTTGTAGCTTGTATGCTTATATGGGAGGTCAAACGCCCTCTTTTCGAAATTCCCAAACTTTCTGTTTTTCATTATCACCGTTTAATTCAAATGCAAATCGAATCTTGACAGCATATGCAAACGATCGCTAGATACAGGCAAATGATCGTGCACGTCAGAAGAGTTTTGTACAGGCCCTATGCTACATGAGGCAATAAGAGATATGAGATGACAAAATGAAGTGCTTTCTGATCTACTGCGCACCATTATTTGTATTATTAAATTATATTTTTCTTATAATTAATTTTTCAGGTTCTCCAACAAAACGGCGTTGACGTTAGCATGAGTGTCGTTATGACAATAACCCTGGTTCCTGTTATGATTCCCTCATTATTGACGAATCTTAAGTACATATCACCTGTATCGTTACTGGCAAATTTTGCACTACTATTTGGTCTTATCGCGACCTTGGTGTATGCTTTTAAAGAAGGACCAATGCCAGCACCCTCTGAGCGTAACTACATTACGAACGCTCCACAGATGGCGCTTTTCTTTGGCACAGCACTCTTTTCGTATGAGGGCATCGCTTTAATTCTTCCATTACGTAATGCAATGCGGGAACCCGAAAAGTTCAGCTCTCGTTTTGGTGTCCTCAATATGACCTTGGCAGTAATAACAGGCATGTTTATATTTACTGGATTCGTGAGCTATTTGCGCTGGGGCGAAGATGTACTAGGCAGCATAACATTAAATTTAAATGTTGAAGACGTGTAAGTTGAAATGAAATAATCTTTAACTAAAAATTGTAATGCAAGTGGATTGATTTATGATTTTTTTTTCTTACATTGCAGTATGGCTCAAGTGATCAAGATTGTTGCAGCACTAGGTGTTTTCTTTGGCTATCCAATACAGTTTTTTATTATGATCAAAATTATCTGGCCACCTATTAAACAATCAATGGCTTGTACACGAAACAATTCGGTGATATCACAAGTAATTTTCCGTTTCTTCATGGTGCTAATGACATGTAAGTAATAGAAATCGCTGATAGATATACATAAAGAGTGATTTTTAAGAGCGATAAAACTTTATATTGCAATATATAAATATATATATATATATATGATATTAATTAATCAAAAATAATTTCCGGCACATAACACGGCCCGACAAAATCACACAGGCAATAATAGATATGCATATGCATGTACCCATTTCTTCATTGAATCTTACTTTTGCATCTCTTTTGTATATATGAAAGTACCAATTTCATATATATGCGTCAAATAGTTGATGAGACATAATGAATTTAATTCTTCTCTTATATGGGAGGGCGTGGCATTGCCCACTTTTTCCAAACCTAACAAAGCTTAGAACCTTACGTAAACTATAAGCAACATATGTACCAAATATTATCCAACTGCGTCAACCAGTTGCTGAGATATAAAATATTTTTTTTCTCATATTGGAGGTGGGGCAGCTCCCATTTTTTCAATGAATCTTACTTTTGGCTCTACCTTTTATATATATTGTATATACCAAGTTTTGTTAATTTTCGTCATATAGTTGGAAAATTTTCTTTCACATGCTGGAGAACAACCACGAGACACGCATATTTTATAAGTGTATATTTTCAGCATATGTTAAAATTTCTAATGGGTGCAAACCTTTGTCGGACCGTGTAATCAATACGAGTAGCTATAGTAAATTATTGATGAGTTTCGAGCAACATTTATTTCGAGTAATATATCGGTGCTTTAAGCTGAAGTGTTGATTTTTGGATTATTGGGATATGTGAAGAGCCACTAGCTAACTGATAATAGCGAAAGGCCAATGTACACGAATGCAGCAACGAGTAGAGAAATTTTAATATCGATTTCACGCCTGTCGCAGCATGACCGCGTGTATTGGCTCTCCACTACAATTCAGCAGCATTTGAAGCTTTGGAAATCAACATACATAACTCGTGATTTTCGCAAGTAAGGACTCAAGACGTCGCCATCGTCATTTGCTGGAAATTATTTTCAAACAGTAATTGTCACAAAAAAAATTTTGAAGAAAATAAAAATCAAACTAAAGTAATTTGTTTTATTACAATTTATAGTTTTATCACTCAACAAGATCGCCGTTTTGTTGGAAACATACAAAGTAACTTCATTATAAGTTGTTTTGTTCCGTTTATTTACAATCTTAATGCAATCTTAAGTTCAATAAAAATTAACTTCAATTGTGTTCTTGATTAGCTCTTCCGACGTAGTTACCACTAATGCTAAATCTTATCAATTCATATCATTTTAGTTGGAGTGGCACTGATTGTACCGAAACTGGGTCTCTTCATATCACTGATTGGCGCTTTCTGCTCAACCAGCTTAGCCTTGCTGATACCAGTGCTCATTGATTTTGTCATACGTTCTTCGATTCCTAAGGGTCTAAACACCTGGACTTATTTCAAAAACATTGCCATCATTCTCATCGCCGTTCTTGGTATTGTGACAGGCACTTATCAGAGCATAGTCGAGATTGTAAAAGAGTTCCAAATGTAAGTCAGTATTTGAATATTAATTTGTTTGTCAATAATTGTATTATATGGTAGATAGTGAATAGTTAAGTTTAAGAAAAATCGTATTATTGTTTTGTTTCCGCTTTAAATATTAATATTTTATTATTTTACATGTAATATTAATTAATTATAAACAAATGTATTTTACCAAGCTGTGAACGGATTTAGTACCTTAGAAAATGTAATATAAAAATTATCGTTAACTATTTTTTAGCATTGTACGAATATTTTGTAATTATCAAATGATATGCTCTACGCAATTAAAAAAATGGTCATTATGCAAATATATAAAAGAAGTTTTAATAAAAAATAGAACTCAACAAGAGAAAATATTATTTGATGTTTTTTGTAAAACAAAATTGACTGCTACAGTGAATAGTAGCCACAGGGCCGTATCTAGGGGGGGGATGCTAGGGGATAGAACCCCCCCACCCGAAATTTTTTGACAGACACTATATAGAAACGATTTTGCAAGGAATAGACACTACCTTAAATTGATTTTAAATCTAAAACCCCCCCGAAATTTACGTACTTATGATTATTTTTATATTAAATGCCATAGAACCAATTATGCCACTAATGAGCCCATTAATAGAACACTCATAGTTTTAAATAAATTGTATAAGAATAGCTTTATTGATTTTTCTATGTCTAAAAATGTTTTCAAATCTGTGATTCAAAATCAATTGTATTAATTATTTTTTAATTATATTTTAGTTTAAAATATATAAGTTTCTTTTATTTTTAAAATTAATTGTGCTAGTCTGTAAGGTTATACCATAGACAATAAATGAAATGAAATGAAATAAAATCCTGGATACGGCCTTGAGTAGCCAATTTGGTCAATTTTGTTGAAGCAAATAAACGCTTATATGTTAGTCTAGTTTCAATTTCAAATTCAAACTATAAATCAATGGTAGGATGACACAATAGTGGACTGGACTGAAAGCATAAGAACCAGGAGACCTACTTTAGTTCGGTTATTCGTTTTGAGGTTGAAAAAGTCGTAAGAATATGGGAAATGTTGAAAAATATTGAATGAGGTTGAAAATTTGGAACATTTTCGATAAGGTTGAACAAGTCAAAAATTGTTGAATATGTTGGAAAAAAAAAAAAATTTTGAAAAATTGTTGAAGAATGCAGATGTTAAAAGAAATTCACAAAGGTTCAGAAACTCGAAAAAAAGTTGGAAAAGGTTGAAAAGTTTCAAAACAGTTGAAGAATGCCCTAAAAATATGGAAAGTTTTGAAAACATTTCAAAAATGTTGCAAAAACTGGAAAATGTTGAAAAAAGTTGAAAGAGGTCGAAAAAATTTGGAAAATGTTGAATTAGCTTAAAAATGTTAAAAAATTCGGAAAATTTTAAAAAAGAATAGTGTTGAAAAAGCCGAAAAAATTTGAGGAATGTTGAAAAGTCGAAATAAAAATGGAAAATGTTGAAGGAAGTAGAAACATTTGAAAAGGGCTGAAAAAGTTGATAAAATACGGAAAATGTTGAAAGAGGTTGAAAAACACGAAAAAAAATTATGGAGGTTCAAAACTTTGAAATAAGTTGAAAGAGGTTGAACAAGCGAAAATATATGGAAAAAGTTGAGAGAAGTTGAAACAGTTGAAAAATGCTCAAAAATTCGATGAAATCTGGAATATGTTGAAATAAGTTGAAAGAGGTTGAAAAACTCGAAAAAATTTAAAGAAGCTAAAATTGTATTGTTTAAATTTTGGAAAAGTCAAAAAGAAAAAGGGATAATGTTGAGAAAAGTCAAAATAGTCAAAAAATCGTAAAATACATAGTAAGTTGAATAAACTATCGCTATAGCATGTATAATTTGCGAGATATTCCGTAATTATTCTTAAAATATAGGGCGTTGATACATCCATGATGCAATCCAGCCCGGTTTTGATCCGGAAACCACATTCTTACACCAAATTTTTATATGAAATGTGTTTGCTAGATATGTCGTATAAGCTTGTTACTTGTAAAGGAGGTACCATTAGTGCTATTTCGCCCGATTTTGATGCAGATGTACCTTATATCACATTAACCGCTAACTAAATCTCATATATAATGCTGCATTGGTTGCTCACTTAAAGTAACGCTAGCAATTTTTTGTTGATATGAAAAATTCCACACCCAATAATGCAACGTTTTCAAATCGAAAACTCTACCGATCTTCTGTTAAAAAATACCATCAAAAAACTCATCGAATGGAGCAAAAAATTTATTTTCTGAAATGGGTCCAAAACGATTCCGTTCTGGGTCTCCAAAGTCATGTTAAAAATCCGCTTTCAACCTCTCCCCATCGATTTTCTGATGGAAATTCAATTTATTTACCTGGGCCCAAAATGGTCTAATTCTGGGTCCGGGGCTGCACCATGTCATGTCACAAACTCTTTTTCAACCATTTCCTACCAGTTAAAGCAAATAAAATGTTCCTTAAATGTGCCAAAAATAGTCCCTACTTGGGTCCTTCGTGCTCCTAGCTATGTTCAATATCACTTTTTCACCATTCCGCATCGATTGAATTTAAATTTTTTACAAAAGTTCAATTTCCACTTATTCCGTAGCTTGGTGCAATAAGGTTTTTTTTTTAAATAGGGCTTAAGCTCTGCATTAGAGATGTCGGCGACTGGTGACTTCCAAATTTTGTTTTCGGCATTTCTGCATCAATTGGCCCGTGTTTACTTGTACACAAACCATTCCTAATTCAACAAAAAAAAAACCCAAAACAAGTCCAAAAGGAACAGATAACATTAAACCATTGAATTTATTTCGGTTTGTCTTGTAAATAAACAAGCAAGCCAAGTCGACATTCATTCTTGTACTTGTTTCACTGCTTTGTATACATATTGCATGTGACCGGAAAATTTGGCTTTTTTTCTTGAAGATAAGAAAAAATATGTTTCAACACCAGAACTATGCATGAACACCAAAAATCATATCGAATAAGCAAAATAAGCTTTTTTAAGCAAATGCTTAATTTTGGTCGCCCTAGTTATTGCATACATTTTATCATTATCTGAAGTTTGCCAACAAGCATTGTTTGACCCTAGTTAAAAGTAACCAAAAAATGTACTCCACTTTAATTTTAAAAAAAGCGAGAAAGTACAAATTACAAAGTAAAGTTTATAATTTTCAAATCAAACCATAAACACAGCTATCATAAATTGATAAGCTTGTGATGTGTACTTGCTACTTGTTAAAAATGTAAACTGGAATAGACCAAATGAAATATCTATTTCCCTCCCTTACCCTCCCTGATTGTAAATTAAAGTGAGTACCTTATCTATTTTGGTTCGATTTAAACTTACAACTGTCATTTGAAAACAATAAAATATTTAGTCAAACCTCATCAATCAATAAAAATTAAATATTTTCTGATTTCAATTATCTACATTGTAAATCACAATTGAAGTACAATTTAATGCGTACGATTGCCCGCAATCGTATAAATCCAATTACGCATTTTTGAGAAACAATTTTCTGATTGAATGTACATTGTACATATTAGTGCAGAGTGAAAAATATTTGTTACCATGCTCAGAATTTCTAGTTTTTTAAGAAACGAGGCTACTAGTGGTATAATAAAAAAAAGCGAAAGTATTTTTAAATACAAAAGTGAATATTCTTAAATACTCCTTAAGTATTTAGGATGTAGGTGATCCTATACGATTGCTAGAAATACGAAATTAGGGCGCCTGACACGTGAAGCAGATGATACTCTATACAAAGTATACACATGAAGTAGGTAATCGCTAAATTTCGTGCGCTGCACAGTAGTATAACTCCATACAAAAGATGGTAAAAAATGAAAATATTCTATAAAATATAGTAAATGAGTTACTATTGATTAATTAAAAAATGTTTAAATCCTCCCACAACCACGGCTACGGTAAACTCCTCACACAAAACAAGACATGTGGACAATTTTATCGCTGAAGTGGTTGACGTGACGTTGGCACCAGAAATGAAAACGACTAACTTTAAGCCCAGCTCTACAGTGAGAGAAAATTTATGATTGGACGAGCTTTGCTTAGTCACAAAATTTATTTTAGAACCACATGAGTATCACCTGTTGACCGTTCTCAATATTGATAGACTGCATCTATCTATCTATCTACTATACTTAAACGAGCCAAAATTATATGTATGAATATAAATATATATATAAAGCTGAACTTTATTTCGCAGTGGTTTTAATAAATCTTGAGGATTTGTTGCATTTTTAAACAGAGATAAGGTTGGGCTAGTTTTTAAGTTTCTTAAAACTCTAACAGAAGCGTGGCACTAAACTTTATTTTTTTAACGTCATATCCCGCAAACCATTCATGATATAATAATGATTTTTGATGAATAGATGCAGATAATAAATATCTTAAACTCTGCAAAAAGTGGGCTTGGCACTTTTCAATAATTCATAATTTTGATTCAATATTACTCGAATACGGCACCTACGATTTTCATAAAAATTTTTAAAACAGCATTGAAAGAAGTTATAACAAGCTAAGTCACTATACTAACAAAATTCGTTGAAGGGCACAGGCTATGGCGTCAATTCAATAGGGCTGGGGAGGGCATTGTCCCCCCAAGGATCTGATACTACTTATATTTCTATAAATCAATTCAATAAACCCATATATTAGTGGTGGAATTATAATTCTTGACCCAACCCCCCCCCCCAAGGTTGTGGTGAAGTGACGCCACTGGGCACAGCCCACAATAAAGGGTAACTAACAATGCAGTCGTTATGAAATTTAACATGGCAGATATACTTACTATAAGGTATTTTATAACCAAAAATGGACGCAATAATATATGTGGGCGTGGCCACACAAGCCAAATACGTTGAATAATATATTTAGTGAGCTATGGAGATGTATTTACTTTATGAAGTGTAAAAAATAAATCATATCAAAATATTTATGTGTACATATAAGTATTTAAGATCATTTTAAAGCTTATACTTTAGACAGTTCATATGCACCACATTTTAAAGGCAATTCACACACAGTATTTATTTTGTTATTTTGTCATAATAGAACTTAGCTACTGCAGCTATTAGCCATCTAAGCTCTTTAGCTTGAAGCTTTAAGTCAAATAAGAAGCTTATTAAGAAATCAATTGTGAAAAGGAATAAATGCGTTAACTATTTTGTGCAGTTTTGTGAACAAAATTTTATTTTTTGGAAATAGGCCAACTGTGCTGAATATGTACCGAAAAATCACTGGATCACAAGGCGAAGCAACAAAGTTCTGTGTATGAGAATGTAACTGATACTGCTACGCGAATTTAACTGTTATCCCTTGTTCCCACAGCATTGATTTTAGAGAAGTTTGACAGATGCTTATTATACTTTCACACATACATAAATCAATTATATAGGCTACCACGGTTCTTAATTCTTCTACTAAAATTTTTACCCAACAAACGTCAAAATTAGCTGATCGCAGAGGGCAAAAGCGGTATTTTAAGGATAAATAAGCAACTTTTAAGGACGAGTTTGACAACATGCGAAATCATAAGACGATACCATTTGTCCAATTCAAAGTCTCATTCAATTCTGTGGTGTTTATTTAATGCAATATTTGTGTATATCAATAAAAACAAGAAAAGTATATGTGTGTACCTTGGACTAAATTGTAGAAAAACAAAAACTAAATCACTTACCGCTTGCGGCCATGCATAGTTTAGAAACCACTGCTTAAAATTAAAATCAAACTTTTTAAAGCACTGGAATATAGCTTCGAATAGAACCCTAGCGGATGCTGCACTTAAGCAGCGCTTGCAATACATTTTACCAGCGAACGCAATACACTCACACCACATGAGGATTTTTAATAAATTATTTTTAACAAACACCTGCAAAATTTCGAATAAATTAATTTAATTTAAGCACTTGCTGCTTTATTTTTGAGCAAATGATAAGATTTTCAATAAAAACACTTTTAAATTAACGTCAAAAACAACTAAGCACTGCATTTACACTGGCGGCTCTTTTAGCGGCACCGCTTCAAACGCGAATTTTCCATTTCACCTAAGTTTACGAAAATATTTTATTGCTTTATTACCCGAAATAAATATTTGCGACTATATTTACTCTTTTCACTACTTTATTATTGATATATTATTGCAAAATATACAATCTTTTTGCTAAATTTGCAATGTAAATGAAAACTGAATTGTTTTGCCGATTGGTTTGCCAAAGTAATGAGCGGGGTTCAGACCATCAAATTTTACTGAAAATATACTAAATGTACTAAAACTTTGTCGAATGTACTAACGAGGATTATTATTAAAATAAATGTTGTTGAAAAGCTCTGGTGCAGCCAGTTACAAGTTGATGCAATTGAAGTATATCCGCAATCATTACACTGGTCTGCAAATTTTAACTTTTAAACTGCTAATAGGAAGTGATCGGATGTTTTGATAGATTTTTACACGCTCAGAAAATCTTTGATCAGAAAATATCCATCAAGTAAGTTTTTGAGAAAATGTGGCTTGTAGCTACCAAAAAAGACATTTAGATCATTATTGGATAACGTGGGCAATTAACCCGGAGCCTTAGAGCTTAGAAGTACCAAAGTGTCTCAAATTGAAGCTTGTCAATCCCCCTTTTGACCCTAATACACGAAAATTTAATCACATCTGACCTTGAAGCCCAGAGCGCCTTTGAGCGTTGTTGCGTCAGTGGTTGCGCATGCACGGAGTATATGCATTTGACCGTTCTTTTGAGTGTGAGAGGACATAAATTTTATCCGTTTTAAGTCATGAATTACATTTTGGTCGAATCCAAAGACAACCTGAACTTTCCGTATACGTGCATCGCACCCTCTACAAACAACTTTTGTGTTGATTAATTTTCCTTCATTTTTCTTGTCACGGTTATAATCTGTGAACCACCAATGAACAAACGTTCAATGCACCGGCGTTCATTGTACTCTATATAAACAACCCTTAAAACGTGACCCTCCAAGTTTGTAAACGAAAGGTCATTCCACCACAGAACTGGTGATTCTGTGTTTCCTTGAGAGCACCACATGGTGGCTTGCACCACGAATAAGTAAAGACATATAAATCAACATAAGGATTAATTTAATCGGGTACCATCTCCAATTTTTTATCACGAAATGTTCAGGATGTGCGATGTTATCGTTTCGAGAGTCATTTATGGGGCCATGGGTCAATTGCGTTAACTCATGCTTCAGCCCAGCAAAGGCTTACTCCGTTACCTACCTCTAGCTAGAACGCGGTCACGATCCACAATGTCGAATACATAATTTAGGCTCGGTTCACACGAGCGGTTTTTCAACGTGCGTGATAGAAAACTGCGAATGCAACCATAAAATTGTGAGAATTTATTAAAAAAAAAACATGCAAGAATTTCTTTTGTTTTCCGTTTTTTTAACTTAATAAAAAATTCTAGTTTCGCTCTTCGCCGACCAATGCTCTAAATTATTTTTAATGCGGAACATTAACCATTTTAAGTTTTCAACAGATGTAGCTTCGCTAGTGTGTTTTGCAATGCGACCCAAATAAATTGCGTATAAAAAGGGAAACAGAAAGAAAAAGCTAATAGCATCTTCAAAAACGGCAAACTTTCTGAAAAATTAATAAACCTTCGTTTGCAATAGGCTTGTTAAGTACGTCGAACATATTGTCGTCGAACCGCTTATGATACTGTATTAAAAAATTTAACCTTTCATTAAAACAAAAATGTGGCATCACAAAAATATGACATCTATCGATAGTGCTCTCTCGCACGTGTGACAAATGTCAAATTTTTGTAATTCCTACATTTCTAATTCGCATACGCAATCAGTCTAAAAATTTCAAAATATTTATAAAAAACAACGAATTAAATAGAACTAAAATTAAATTTAACTGCAATAATGGCGGTAAAGCTAAAAAAACAAAAACGAGTAGTCTTACCGCCACCAACAGCAGACAAAAGCGATGAAGAAATTGATCAACAAAATGAAGTGCACTCAAATGTTATAACTCGACAAGACTCTGTGGTCTTACCGTCGCCAACAGCAGACGATAGCGATGAAGAAATGGATGCTCTACAAAATAAAGTGCACTCAAATATGATAGCTCCACAAGACTCTGCAGGAGAAGATGATGGTAACGGCTTAGAACAACAAAGTCTGGACGATGATGATGATGATGGCGATGACATGCAACTATCGGGAGGAAAACAGAAAAAACGCAAGAAAAAAGGAATAATTTACGTTTCGAACATTCCCAAGCACATGAATGTTACAAGAATACGTGAGATTTTGGGGACATATGGAGAAATCGGGCGCGTATTTTTGCAGCCTGAAAAACTACCAGGAAGTAAGATATTGTTATATTTTATAGGTAGACATTTTTCTAATCTTTAAATTTGTAGCTGCAGACAAAAAGAAGAAAAAGAAACGTAAACCCTTTGCTCGACACTTTACCGAGGGCTGGGTTGAATTTAAATCGAAACGTGTTGCGAAGCAAATAGTGGAATTATTAAACAACAAACAGATTTCATCACGGAAAAAGTCTCAATTTTTCGATTATCTATGGAGCATGAAGTATTTGCCGCGGTTCAAATGGACTCACCTTACGGAACGTATGAACTACGAGCAGGCAGTGCATAAGCAACGTTTAATGACTGAAGTATCGCAGGCTCGCAAAGAGACGACTTTCTTCCAAAATAATTTAGATAAAAGTGAATTCATCAAAAAGAAAAACAAGAAAAGCATTGAAGAGCCAACGACAGAAGAGATATTGCTTAACAAATAAAAAAATATAACATTGACATCTGTTGACGACTAGTCAATCTGTTTTCTTGGTTCTTTTATAGCATAAATCTCTCAATGGCAATTATCGAATTAAGCAAGCAGTCAGATTCTCTAAATAAATAATCTAATAAATCTAAATTTATTATATATGGAGCATTAATACGGAAAGCAAACGTGTTACCAGTGATTTCTAAGATATTTGGTCGGGTTACCTTGGATAGCCAATGTACTGAAAAGACAACTAATAATTATAAATAAATAAATAGCTTTCGTTTGAGGTTTTTGCCTGACAAAATCTGCTCAGTTTTAGCCTGACGTCAGACCAAACTAGATATGACTTGTATTTAATTCCATCAACTCAAATCATTTTCTCATAACGTTTTGAGGATTTCGTTTCTGTGTAGGTGCCACGCCCATTTGTGGAAACTCACCTTGCTCTTTGCTTTCCGATTCATTCCTACTTTTTGTTTGTAAATTGGTTTTATCACCTTAAATAATTCTGTCCGTCTTAAATGTATACATTCATATATTATTTGTATGAGCGGTAGGCGAGAATGTCCGATTTCATCTTTTCAATTACCTTGCTTAGTTTATTTGTAATCTGTCCATAGACAGACGAACATGATTAAATCGAATTAAACAGTGCCTCTGATCAAGAATATTTTGTAGTCGCCAAAATTATAGAAACAATCTTGTTGTGTCGGAAAAACTTGTTGACATTTTGTTTTGGTGCAACAATATATTGACAATTAATTGATATAATCGAAAATATAAAATTTTTATCTGGAAGAAAAAACTGGAGGTCAGAATTTCTTCGCTCGTAAAAAAAATTAAGTACATAGTTGTAACAAAAATCCTCCAATTAACCCACTTTTTCTGAAATTTTCAATTCCTACAGACCCCCCTGCATAGAATGCAATTCGAGGCTTGGCCGCGTCAAAAGCGGCCACGCCCACACTAAGTGTTACGAACGAAATACCAAAGTGAATATACTCTGAGGGCTTAAAATGGGGTATTTTTTAAAAGACCAACTGTGTAATTTCTATTATTTTTTGCTGGAGCAACTGGAGATAACAATAGCTGGGCACGGACTTTACTTAATACCTGGTGGCGGTATTAATAAAGATATCCATGCTAGAATAAATAAAGCGAAAGGAATCTTTTTTTTGAAGCTAGTTCACCAACAATTTTCGCCAAATTCTGAAAACTTGGTGGCCTGCAATAATAACCAACGTCAAACTTCCTACCAGATGCTGCCAAGATTCAATTTGCATTCAATTCAAACGGCACACGTTTGGGAAATCATCATCTATAGCCAATCAGCAAGCGTTCGATTGGAACCCGCAGGCCACTAGAGCAGAAAATATGTGAATCGGGAAAATGTTGGAGAGAATTGAAGGCACTCAATACTGATCGTGCATGTTGCAAGAATGTTGTGGAGGCCCTATGAGAAAACAAAGGACATAAGAAGCTGGACGCGGAAAACGCGATTTGTTTTTCAAAAATTAGAAACTGCAACCTTTAAAATATAGTACAATAACTTATAGAATTTTTACACAAAGTTTGAAATTTGGTCCTTTAGCATTTTAGCTGAAATGGATTTTTGTTTCCAATTATTCATATTTCGAAAAAAGTGTGTAACTTTGGCCTGTATTTTTATTAACAGATTGATAAAGCTTAATTCATTTAAGAAACTTTTAATTTTTTTTATCGACTGATTGCACTATCTGCAGTCAAATTGAAGTAAAATCAACTGATGTCGATCGCTCGAATCTACCGTCAGATTTTGGCCAACATGTTAGAGTTATCAATTTGTGCGATTTTGTTTATTTCAGGTCTGAGATGTTTAGAGTCTAAACCAATGTTATTCCTGATGAGAAGGCTAACACTTACACTACACCTCCAGTACCTCCCCTTAACCCCCTTAAGGAGTCAAATTTTGTGAAAAACATGTTCATACATATGATATAATGGCAAAGACAGAACGGCATCAGTCACGTCTTCATATATATATATACGCTTTGCACCAGAATAATTTTCACACCCTAAGTGCACGAATGGATCTGGGTATTTGAATAGTGTCAGTAAAGAAAAAAACAAACTTGAAATAAATTATAGAAAAACAAAACAGAAATCACTTACCGATTGCGGCCATGCGACTTGCACAATCGAAAGAGCACTGCTACAAATTATTTTTGAAACCATTGCACTGAAATAAACCGGATGCCGCACGTAGGCAGCAACTGCAATTAAATTTTTTTCCATTAAAAATCAAAGAAGTGTCGAAAGAATTAAATTTAATTTAAGCACTTGTGGTATTTTCTGTGAGCAAATGAAAAGATTTTTAATAAATCCAATTAAATTTACAAAAAAAAACAACTAAACACTGCACTTTCACTGGCGGCTCTGCCAGCGGCACCGCTTTAAACGCGATTTTTCCTTATCACGTAAATTTACTAAAATATATAAAAGTATGATATTTTTTTTTATTGATATATTATTTCAAAGTATGCAAAATTTAACGGGGAAAATCAAACGTGCACTTTGCAAAGTATATGAAAACTGAAGCATTAACTGAACATGTCAACTTGTTTGCCGATTGGTTTGAAAAATAAATGAGCGTGGTTCAGACCACTAAATTTTTCATAATATTGTTTGACAAACAATTTGACTGCCGTACAAGTGGTCAAAATTTTTGTCAAATTTTATTTTTGTTCTAACCGCGAATTTGAAAAGTTCTTGGTGGTGGACAAATAGTTTAGTTCAAGAGATACCGCTCCAATTTTTTTGCCAATTAGTATGTTGTGGAGTTAAGCAGGTTGATCAAGAATATATTGGGCTTGGAAACGCCTTCTTCATGTTCTTTTATGTGTTTGAAACTCTCATTATTCACCATAGTATATCCAGCACCGGTTTATGTAAGTAGGTGGTCTTCGGCCACAACTCAAAGATTATATCCTCCAATGTATCCAGCATAGTTAACTATAGTATTTCCACACCAGTGATGGTATTCGAGCTTTGTGCAAAATGCCCTGAATTGAGACTTGAAGTGTACTTTTTAGATGGTGAATTTACTTTTTTCATGTACATCAAAAACTTGCTCAGATTTAAACATTGTTTAGCTTTTCAGTAACACAGAAAAGAAATAAAGAAAGCCAGCCCAATTTTTACGCATACTACGCAGCAAAACTTACTAAAAAAACATAAATAGATCCCAATTTTTAGGAATAGTCCAAATATACTATATATTATACCTAAAATGTACTAAAAATTTGACTCATGTTCTGAAAATTCATGCATTGAACCGAATAATTTAATTTTTCTGAAAAACCAATTTTATTGGTTATGGTGTCAGTAGGCTCACATTCTGATAAGCTACCTTCTCAAAGTAATTTGATTCTGCTTGCATGCAATGAACTTCAGAATTCACCTCCCCCCTCTCCCATGTAGCATATAATTTTGGTCTGAGTTAGAAATTATGTATAGACGAGTATTAAGGACAAAATTTAAGTTTGTTAGATGCGTGAATAAAATTTTGCTGTACAAATCATTCATAAGACAAAAAATCTGTAAGTGGGGATGAATAGTATGTGGTTAGAAGAAAATTTTAAGTTTTCAACAATAAATATATGAAACGCACTTCTTAATGTGAATGACTAAAAATATAGAGTTTTTGTATAAGAAGTATGGCAACGCTATGCTATCTAAACGAACGCGCTCTCCAAGGCTGCACAGAATCGTAGACACTGTTGCGCTACAAAGCAACAATAACAGTTAGCCAAACAATAACAACAACACAAAGAAACGTCAAAAGACGTTACAAAAAGGTGAAGCTTTGTAGTCATACAAAAGCAGTAAAACAAAACGAATGAGGAAAACAAGGTAAACTAACGAAATTCCAAAGAAGCATATGACAAGAGTTGTTGACATGACCGCGAATGGATAAAGCTGTAGTGCGCGTGTATCGAAAAGCGAAATTTTATTGAAAATTAAATTTCATATCCAAAATGATCTAAAAATGTGTTATGAATCTTTAAAACGAAAGATATCTGATAATAATTAAATTAATTAACGACTTAATGCGAGTGATATTGAAACAAAAGTGAGAATATTTAAACGTGTTAATAAAAAAAGAAGTAAATTTTACACGTAACGAAAGCAACAAAATATTGAAATAAAAAATTACTTACTAACAAATTATAGCAAAGTACAAGGAAACTTTAAAAATAAAACAAAATTGCTAAAGAATTGGATTTTTCCTAAAGCAATTCTTGGTATATTCCTTGTTACCTGTTTCATTTCTAACTGCTGCAAAAATTGTGGTAAATCCAGTTTTTTTTTTGTTTTTCTTGGTTGTGTGAATTATTGCGCATTCGCTTTTGGCTTACAAGCAGCAGTGTTGTAAAGATAAAAAAGTCAAACAAGAAGTATAAAAATAAAATAAAAATGCAAAAAGATGAATTCTTTCTTGATGCATAAATGTGAATTTTGTCAATAAACCGATAGTTAACAAATTCTTAAATGTAATCGCTATTAATTATCTCTCTCTTTTTAACCTACGCTCTGCATTGTGGAAGAAAGCGCAGCTGTCAAGTGCTCAACGTTCCTTTTTTAAATCCATTCTCTCTTTCGCTCTGACGCATTGCGCATATGTAGCTGGCATTCGCGTTGCAGCTGCATTTCAGCAGCCCTAACAGCAACAACAACGAAAACAAATATAACCACCGAGATAATAACGACAACTTGGACGACGTCTTTTTCAACGAGTTTGCCGCGTAGTTACGCGCCGTAGCAGTCGAAAGATTTCATTTCACCTGAATCCTCAATGACAAGCCCTAAATAAAAAAAGAAAGGAAATTAATTCCTTTCGCTTAGAATCGCTGTAAAATTTACATTAAAAACTATGAATCCAGGAAAATCAAGTGAAAATAAAATAAATAGAAAAGTGCAATTTATATTCAAATTTTCAGTATTGCAAAGTTTTAATTGAAAAAAAAAAAAACCGGTAAAAACCGATTTCCAACATGAAGGTAACCGTGTGTTTTGGTAATTTGCGCATTGTTGTACCATGCGGCAGTGGTGATCTTCTGGTCAAGGATCTAATAAATGAAGCAACACGACGTTATAAAAAGGCAGCAGGAAAGGTGAGAATTTGTCCATTTTTTGTTGTTTTTATGTGGTTACTTACTATACGTCCTTGGTTTGTATGCCGTGTTCTTGGATGCATTGGCGTCCTAGAGAACCTTTGCAAGTTCCTTTGCGGTTAAGTTGTTGAAAAGATAGAATTTTTGAAAATATTTTTTAACAAATACGGAACGTACAATTGTGTTGTATTTTTTAGTTTTGTATTTGCATATGTAATATTTTTAAGTACGCCCCCTAAATTGGGTTGACCCTTACTGACCCTATTTTAATATGAAATTTGGCATAGTCATTTATATCATTATGGCCACTTTAAGTTATTGACGAATATGTATCGTGAAATAGTTTCGAATGCAAACAAAGGAACACTTTTTGCAATGTTTTAAATTAAATAAATAACTTTTGCCTTATAAGCCGATAGTATTCGATCTCTTTAATTTGCAAGATCTTACATTTAATACAGTTGCGTCACTTCACAAACACCTTGCGGGTACCGAGAATTATAATTCCACCATTATTAGATGGTTTTAATGAATTAATGTATGCCCTTAATGACTATGCCCTCCACAGCCCTACCGAATTGACGCCACTGATTTAATAGTTACATAATTGAAATAAATAAATGCATTACACAAAAAGACACCAGTTTCTTTATTACTTTTGTATATACCGTAGAGTCACTCTAATAAATTAAAACCGGCCTAACTAATCCGGATTATGCGATGATCCGAATTACCAAAGACATACAGATTATGACAGGAAAGGCATGTAGCTAAAAAAAACAGCGTTCGAAAATTACCAATGCACTATAAAAACGAAAACAAACCTCTTTATTTTTTCCTTAACTATATCAGAAATTGTAGATGCCGACACCACATTTTTTTGTAAACATTTTTCCACTAACTAATACCATCATTTAGTTGAACTTAAATATTTTCTTGTTCGGCGAGAGTTAACACGATGCCATTTTGATAAACAACTGACTAAAAACCTTCCTTTTGTTGTATTTCGCACGGGTGATTCCCCGCTCTACTAGAATGAAAAAATGTGCACGCAGAAACAGGTAAAATCATGATTTAACTATATCAGGTTACTGCAAAAAAAAAATGCTGCTTCTTCCAAAAGTAAGTGTAGTGTCAAATCGTATTAAATTTTTTTTTCGATTTTTGCATTGGATATCAAATTTGACACTCCAGTCTTCTGACGTTCCACACTTTCAGATGTGAATTTGACAGCTTGCGAGAACCTTAATAGTTAAATCATGGGTAAAATAAGGCGTACGTATGAGCGAATCATATAAAGTGTGTAAGAGAATATTCGGGAATTTCCCGTGCTACATACTCATGCATGGTAAAAAAGTGTAATGCCATAGTTAAAATTTTGTGGGAAGTATCAAATAGAGCCTACATAGAAATAGGCGGAATAAAGTGTATAAACGAATATAAAATTAAGCGTGTGAATAACGCGATTATTGCGCGATATAACATGCAATCCGTAATAGCGAAACTAAGATCGGTCCAAATTACAAGGGACATAATGGAAAATTTTACTTTTTTCACCCTGTCCGGATTACAATAGGATCCATATAGGGCCATATCCGGATTAGCGAAATTCTAATGTACTATATTTAGAAAAGAAAAGTTAGTAACAAATGACGCATTTAATTAAAGGAAATTAATACGGCTTTCTTCACACGTTAATAAAATTACGATTAATATTATAATTTTTAAAGAAAATAACGGCTTAAAATAAAGGTACAAATTTTAAAAAACCTTCATAAATCAAAATATATGGAACTGATTTCAAACTTTTATGCACCAGTGACTTCACCTTCAATATCAATATATTTAAAATCTATTCAGAACTTTCCAACTTATATTATATCGAGGGTTAAAGGTACTAATTTGAAAACTTCTAACTAAGATTTTGCTATCCTATTTCGAACCAGTGGAGAAGGTGACTTCAAATCATTTTTCCTAAGCTAAATTTCACATTGAAATAAGGTCAGTAAGGGTTAAGGCTACAAATTTGAATAAATTACAAACTTTTTTTTATCCTATTTTAAACCAATTAAGGGGTCGTCCCCATTTTTTCCCCCTAAAACCACTCTAATGTACATATTCATACGAGTATTTGTGAAAATTTATTATATTGCAAAACTCTCGATTTCTTATAAATCCCCAATTAAGAAAGTACAAGCAGGCATTCCATAGCCACTAATCCAGTTCGATTGAATTCATAGAATTGCTGTTTGTATAATGTTTGAACAAAAACCCTAATTTTGACATCAATTTGGGTTCCGAAATAAACATTTTCGGGTTCCAAAATTATCATGCTCTGCACTTTTTCTAAAACTACACTATTAGTATGCATCTTATTTTTAGGGTATTTTAGCGCTCTAATCTTGTTCTTTTTATAATACATTCAACCGTGAAAGGCTTTATTGGTCAAAGTATTTGGTTAGGCAACCTGTTTAAGGATTTTATTTTTGATTTTTGTAAGTGCTTTACCTCCAATACTCTAAATGAAGGATTATAATCCAAATAAAAATTCAAGTCACAGCAAAGACCTTTCAAACCATATGTAAAAAAAAGCTTATAAATCGAGTGTAGGAGTGTACAGGTCAAAATATGTTCCCATACATATTTCAAAATATGTTCCCATACATATTTCAAAATATGTTCCCATACATATTTCAAAATATGTTCCCATACATATTTCAAAATATGTTCCCATACATATTTCAAAATATGTTCCCATACATATTTTGATGAAGTGAACTAATGAAATCCAAGAGTGTTCACGTTTAAATGATTGTCCACGTTTGTGGAAAATACCCAAAACTACCTGTTGTTACCACAGAAAGAATCTTTTACAAAATTAAAATTATGCCATTTGTGTTAAAATTAACACTTAATAACTAGTTAAGTAAAATAATTTAAGTTAAAAAATATTCAGCTGAAATGAGAATTCTTTAAGTACCTAACAAAAACAAAATATAATAAATGTTCACGTTATCAAGCGTTCTTATATTACTATAGGAACATATCTGAAACCGTAGCGCCTCTCATACTTGATTTACGAGATTATTTTTGAAGTAAAAACTTCAGTTCTAAGAAAACCATGTAGTTAATAATGCGGATATAATAGTTTATTTATCAAAGTTACCAATAAAATTCAGATATCTTTTTCGCACGAATAATGATAGTGACACATGAGAATGGATTATGTAACTTAAATTACTTTTCCAATAAATCGTCATACATTCACTCTAAATTCGCAACAAGAACACACACAACGCATAAAATGAGAACTTATTGGCATTTTGCGACCTCTGGGGTCACTTTATGAAGTAACGACTGCAATTTTTGAGCATTAAAAAATGAAAATAATTAAATTGATCCATTTATTATCTTGCTATGTTTATATAAGGAAAAGCATTGACCGATTTGTAAATTTACATGAATATCGGTTTTCGCTAATGACTGTAAGTTCAATGAAATAATTCAATTGTAACTAAAAAACCTTTAAATTGAAATACTTGTCATTGGTGTGGAGAAGTGTTTTTAAATTCGCTAATATTCAAGAATTCAATGTGAATCACGCTTTGACCTTTAGTTTCCGAGCGAGCTTAAGTTTTGATTCTTGATTTTTATAGGCAGGGCCGTTTTACGGTTTTTGTCGCTCCCTAGGCAAATTATTTCTGCCCCATGCTTCGGATGTAGTCATAATTTTTTTTATTTCTTCCCATTTTTTTGCTTATTATATGTTACAATACTACTACTACAACCCTTAAACAGACGCCCCTTACGGCATACAGTTGGCGGTAATACGGGCCCTGCTTGTAGGACTTTACTCAACATAATCTTTTGTTATTTCGTTTTATTTTCGAGTAATTTGACGTTACATATCTCGAAAACCGAATTTGAACAATATGTACTCAACATTTTTTTTTGTTTATTTCGTACATTAAATTAAATAAAAAGTAGTGCGTTAAGCCAACAGTTTGCTGAAGATTTTATTAGTCATAATGAGAAAATAAACTATAACATACTCTCATAATGAAAAAAAGATAACAACAGCAACAACATCTCTGTCAACCCCAATAAAAAAGTAAGATAAAAAGTAAAAAAAAGATAATAAAAAAACGCCTCATAAAAAGCCTAAATCAACAATTAAAACCTTAAAAAAGGGCAAGTTATTTAAATAATGATAAATTTTAATATGCGTAGCATTAAAAGCAGGAAAGAATTTGTAAGAACGTCAGAAAAGCAACATTTTTTACAGGAAACTTGAGGCACAAAAAAAAAATTGACCTCATTTTACCTGAAATAAATGAAAAACCCTAAGATCAACTGCAAGAATGGTTAAATACCTACTCGTATGCTATTAAGTTAAAGACGCCCCATATCTACACTTGCCAACGAGAAATGCACCTTAACTATAACACAGGAATTTATAGTAGATGGTATCAGCGCATTTGTTAGGAAAACTTCTACCAAAATAAAAAATCGAAAAAAAAATATAGCAATTAATCACAAAAAAAAGGTTGTATAGGGAAATAGCAACAGAATATTATCAAGTCCCTTGAGTCAAAAAGCCTACAATCGACTTATTATTGAGCCTTTAGATTCTACTTGGAGCTTAGATGTTTCATAGTGCAGCTTATCGCTTTTAATACCCAAACAGAAAGCGTTGACTTTTTTTTTGATGTTTTTCGATGATGATAATGAAAAATGATGCTTTTATTACTACATACATTCATATTAAACCATAAATTGGAGTGATTTTTCAAAATTTTACTTTGAAAGTGTGCTTGAGCCAGGCTTTGCGGTCGCATACTTTAAGTCTTCTTTCCTGTGCTTGACACACCCACAACATGACGCTTCAAATGATGATCAGTCAAAATAAAAATAAAGTGTACCGCCATCGCTATTAAGCGGCTTTGTGGTTGGGCTTATTACATTTTTAAGAGTGCTTATAAAAAACACATTAATGTTCCAATAAAAAAAAATAGAGAGTGAACTTCAAGATTTGTGATCGATGCGCATGTACAACACGTATAATTTGTATGTAAAATTTTAATATGGAAAAAAAATAACAAAATTAGGGTGAACGAAATTTTTCTGTTAATTATTTCCGTCTTAACTTCAAAGTCACAGCTCTGATCATATGAACATTTTAAATCGAAATAATAACGCAATTTGAAGTCTAAGTTGATTTCGCCGTTCGATTTGATAACCAAGCTTCCGAAAAAGGGATACCTGCAGCATTGCATGAGTTGGCGGAAATCTTAAGGTAATCTGCTGAATATGTAGGTGCACATTAATAGTCAATTTCAGACCCTGTCCTTTGGCTGTGCCACAGGAAATATATGAATCGGGGAAATGTTGAAAAGAATTGACGGCTCTCGCTAAGAATCGTGCACGTTGAAAGAGTTTTGTGTGGGCATGCGCCCTGTGGAGATAAAAGACACAATGGAGGATATGTCTAAAAAATACTATGAATATGCGCCAGAGAGTATGACTGACTTTACATGCACCACAAATACCTCGCTACAGTTTAGTTCTGGTATTATGTTTGTTAGTAATTAGATACAAAACAATGCAAGAAATCAGATCATGGACCCCCAACGTATTCCCGATAAATGCAAGTAACATTTCGAACGGCTAATAATAGGCATCATGCTAGAGATCGAATTCAAAATATAAGAGTGCTGGCGATGTGGCTGAGCCACACAACTGATCTTGATATGAAAATGTGACGCCCGGGTAGTTAAATTTTAATTTGCAGTTATTTTATCCTTTTCAGGCTTAACTTAATTACTTACTTTAAGGGGTATGTACATAGTTACACTAAACAAAAGTCTTTTTAAAAAAAATCTCCACATTGTTATATTTTGTTATTTTTGACTTTGAGAATTAGGATTTTTTGTCAAAATCGTAAATAAATTTCATAGAACTAATTTTGGAATTTTCTATCATATTAAGATGAAACTCCGCAAAATCCTGTTAATTTTAAATAAACCAAATGAATGAAAAATGTGTAGACTTTTTTTCATTGTGAAAGTTTATATACCACAGGACTTACAAATATTTCCGGTTTCACATTTATAAATTCTCATTTAAAGCAGGTATATGTAAAGAGACGACCTTCATGCCTTGCTATGAGTGATGGTTGGCTATTTCTCTATTGACTATCTCTGTATCTTCTCATATGGCATATGGGCCTGGACTGGGACTCTACACTAAAAAAACTTTACCGTACCATAGATCCTCACACCAAAACGTGTCATTTTTCATGGAGCCAGTGTTCAGCAATGGTAAATTAGTATGAGGATGTATTCCAGAGTGTCTAGTAAGTCCAGAGCCGGTGGTTTCTCGCGAAATTAAAATTTCTTTTCCAAAAATTGTACTTTCTTTCTTATTCAATTGGACATTTAACACAATATTGATCAATTTGAAATAAAATCATTTGCAGTGTAGTACATATTAAATAGAAGCAGGTGTGTTTTGCTTTCGGTATTCATAAATTGCTAAAAAAAAAAAAAAAAAAAATAAAAAAAAATTAATACCATCTAAATGCTCTCTTATATAGAATAAAATTTGAAAACTTTTTTAAAAAACTGAACGGAAGTCAAAATTTTTTCGTTATCGTTTTTCAACGATTTTCTTTAAAAAAAAAAAATTTTATTTTAAGTTTGTTTAAAAAATAATAAAAATATAAAACTTGTAAGGGACCCGCCCGCGCTATTCGCATGTGGAAGTGGTTTCAGTTAAATGCTCTCATTTTTTGCAGTTTTTGGCATCCTGCAGTTTTTGGCATCCTGAACGAAAATCTCAATAGACGCTACAAAACACTAACTATAACAGAATTTTGAGTTATTAACCAATAAAGGTCTCATTTTACGGGGAAAAGTATCGATATCTCGAAAACCATGCATGGTATTGATTTTTTTTAGCTGACTATTTAATATTTTCGATATATTTTGCGTAGTCCATTGAAAACCATCGTCAGATCTCGGAAATCATAATCTCCCCAAAGGCAGATAGTTTCCAAAAATTGATTTTTGTTTGTTTCGTAATATGTGACCATGTACATAGACTGAACTAACTATTAAGGAAAAAGCTGAATTTGGTAGACAACACAAAAATTCGACAAATTGATTTTTGTTTCAAGCGCAAGTTTGGGTAGTTCTGAAAGATTTTTCTAGTAAATTACGAATTGAAAAATCTATATTGCGGCATAATTTTAAAAAAATTATGTCAATAAAAGTTGGTTCGGCTTAAATTTTTGAAGTTATGATATAATAATGTTTCATATTCTACACACAGCTATTTGCGTCGTGTTTTATTATTGGAAATAATCTTTGAATACTTTTATAATTTTTAATGGATGTTCATAAAACTTGGTGTAGTTAGTTAGCTCGAATGTAGTAACAATAACAAAACGCTAAAGCAAATATGTGGATAGCCTTGCGCGCACACGATCGGTAAAAATCAATTTCCCACGGCCTGTTTCATAGCTGTAAACTTAATTTGCTGTAGTGAATTTTGAGAAGATCGTAATATTCATTGGCTATGGAGCTCTGTTCCAAAAAAAATCTCCCACACACAGGTATATCAACATAATTTCGGATGTGATATTTGAAATAGAAGAATTCTCATAATTCTGAGTGCAGGATGTTTAACATATTTCAGTAATTGTGCGTTTTTATTCATGTAAAATCAAAATTATTCTAAAAATAAAGCAAAAATATGTTACACCACTGTGGTGTATAATTTATGTACATACAACATTTGTATGAATTAAACCTACAACATATTAAAAGTAGCAGCATTTTTTTGTTGTTGTTTACAATTCCTTAGCAACACTACAACAAATTCCGGGCTGCCACTTTAAAATGCATCTTGTAGATATGTACTACAACAACAACAATAACTGCTGTGGCACAAAAACGCTCCATATGACAGTTGCGTTGAATTGCATTGCATTCAATCATGCAACCTGTGCGACAACTTCCTTGTTTTTGTTTCAATTTTTGTATTACATTTAACTACCAATTGCTTTGTTTTTGTTTTCCTCGTGTAATTAAATTAATTAACCTTCATTGTTTCGTGTTGCTTTTTTGCCTCATTATTTTCTGTAAATATTAAGATCAGCACAATGTTAAAAGAATTTTCTTTTTATTATTGAGGTTTTATGTTAAGCACAAAAAATTACTTTTTTTAGGTTATACCAAATTCAATTTGTAAAACATTTTCAAAATAGATAGTTAATATTTATTTCTTATTTCACTTAATACTCGTACCTAAGCAACAATTTGCTATTAACTACTTTATGCAATTATTGTAGTCATTCAGTTAAATCATTCTCCATATGGAAAGTAAAAATTATCTGAGCATGAAATTATTGTTCACCAAAGTGTTAAAAAGTTGTTGGATTCTCCTGATGTTGCTATGATTGCAATAGTAGTGGGTAGTTGGTGAATAAGTGGGGGAGGAGCAGTAGGTACGCTAATGAGGCGTGTGTGTATCTTGAAAACAAGAGCGAAGCTGCAAATGCATTATTTGCTTTAGTACCATCATGTTAATTTGTGATGATGCTGTGATAATCAAATTAATTAACCCTGTGTGTATCGCTTATCATTTTAGTTAATTTTAACCGTTGTGTTAAAAATATCAAAACTTGAAGGTTTATTAAAAAAAAAATAGATTTGGATTCAAAAACATATAGAGTATTAAAATCTACCACTTTTTCGAAAAAAATATAAAAAATATTTCGCTACGCTGAGTAAAATTTCCTTTTCGAATACGAGGGGAGAATTTTCCTTTTTTCGTTAATAGCAGAACTAAAACTTCGACGCCATTTTATAATAATATTTCATCTTTTATAAGAATATATCCTAGATTTCATTTCGATCCTTCAATTTATTCTTTGTCTACAAGCCATTTAAAGTTGATATGTCAGTACATTTTTTAACAATGGGGAAAATTGAGCATCGGGCAGTAGTAAAATTCTTTGTAAAAAACGGAATAAAGATAATGGAAACTCATACCGAAATGGTAAATTTGTTGTGAATCTGCTTCTTCAAAAACAATAATTTGTAAGTGGATTGGTTTGCTTAAAAGTGGTCGCACAAGCCTTGCAGACCGTCCAAGTGAAGGTCGTCCAAAAGTTGCATAAACACCAGTAATCGTTAGAAAAATACAGGATATAGTTTCGAAAGATTGTCGATTGAACGAGAGAGATTTAGTAGCAGCTCTAGGCAAAAGGCGCAGTGGGCTATGTCTTAAGTTTAAAGCTCATTCGCTATTAATGCAGCAAAAACACATTCAACCGATTCGACTTCTGATTCCTCTCACGACTTCTGATTCTGACTTCTGATTCCTCTCGCGCCTCATATTATTCTTTCGTGGAAAACATCATCATCAAACAAAACGGTAATAACTGCCGTAGAGGAATATTTTGATTATCTTCCAGAAATCCACCAGAGTGTTGCGATTCATAAATTGAATGGTCGTTGGGATAACTATATAGAAGTTGAGCTATATTCATTTCCGTTCCGCGAACTTATTTAATAACCTTAACAATTGTTCATGAAAATTTGAAATAAAAAACATAGGATTCTAGTTTTGCACCAATTTTACCCCCTATAAGCTTGATGCTCTAAAAAATTCATGTCAATGTTGCGATTACTAAATATAGAACATTTATCGAAGAAGCAACGCGTTGCGATAGCTAACACTAACTATTAAAATGGGGAAAGTTTTGGTAAAGCGTTACAGAACGATGATATCCAACTGATTTTGTTTCGTTCAGAATCGATTAATTTGGATCTTAAAGGTATGTGGTGCTAGCCCTGTCCTGTACACTGTCACAAAGCAATTGAGTTACAATGTTGCGAGGTCGTGCAATATGAAGAATATCAGATCGTTTGATTTGACTTTTTTCTTTGAAGTCACAAGTGTGTGCTAATAAGCTCCAAACGATATCTGAGCAAGGCGTTAGTGCAATCAGCTATTGCACGACGATATCATCGGAGGAATCATCAAAAGAGCCAGAATGGCCGTTGTCAGTGGCATAACCCACGTTATCCTCTTAAACAAGAAAAAATATATTGATTTTCCTATAGTTCATCTCGAAAAATCATGCTCATATGCAAGCCGGTGTCAGCGAAAAGGAATTTCATTGTTTTGTGGCTAAGTAATTTTGGCTTTTAAATAATTAAAAGGCCAACAGATTTAATTAAAAAAATAGCATGGACATCAGGATTTTTTTAACGCCCTTAAAGTGCTGTTAGCCTGAGCCAAAAGGAAAAATAATTGGCGACTGAAGCATTTAAACAATTAAAAGTAATTCTGTTCAGACGACATTTTTATCCCTGACGAGTATCCCTTTGAGCTGAGAAATTCTTAACGTTCTTTGCCGAAATCTTGGCTACGCCGCAGCACTATAATTTTGGTTTAGTAGATATGTAATAGAACTTACATATTGAAATAAATGTGTGTTTTCGTGGAAGAAATGCCTCGTCGCTGTTGTGCATTTTCCTCTATCCATTAATTTCGCAAAATTTTGTTAAAATATAAGAATTTCACTTGTCTTAATTTCAATTAGTAATAACATTTTGAGAATTTTGTTTAAATTAACACAAAGTAAAACAAAATTTGCATCATCATAAAAATAAATTAATATTTCGCTTTTTTGAAGAAATCCGAACCTTAAATGTGAAATTTGTGCGAAATCAATCGATTATTTACCAGTTAAAGTTTTTGGGCCCACGTGCACATTTACCATAGCATATTGAAAAATAAAACAATGAAAATAAATAAAAAAAAATAAGTTAAAAGGGCTTAATTTGAGCGTTACTATGAAAAGCAATAAAACAGTTTATTTCATAATAATGAGTCAGTGTGAAAATAAAGAACAAAGTAGAGCACACGTGATCGGTTGTTAGTCACAGCAAATATTGATAATACAAGAAATTGTGTAAACTGATGTTAAGCAAAAGGTCACAACCGTTTAAAATCTGTCAATTTTAAAGGTAGCCTAAAACGATTTCTATAGAGAAAAAAAAAACTTCACTTATTAAAAGGTTCTATGTAGGCGGCAAGAAAATAAAGTACACACTCGATTTACGCGATCAACAAAATCTGAGGTGGATGCAATAATTTTGACTGTATATTTAATTTTACAAAAAGTATAAAAAATTTATAAATAAATAAGAACTTAACACACATCTGTTTGTACTAATCAAAAAGGACGAGACATTTTATTGAATTGCCTTCTGTTTTTGAATTTTTTAAATTGTTTGTAATTGAAATTTCCTTAAGTTTTGAACTAACTAGCAAGTGCTTTAAAATGTGAAACAAACCGAAAACAATATTGAGTGAAATGAATAAAATTTCAATAAGTTGTGTCAAGCAGCAAAATAATAAGGCAACAACAGAAAACAACTGAATTTCAATGCTTCTTATTGGCCGTATATATATGAAGAAAGAGGTCCAGAAATTAAATTTAAATTTAAGAAGCAAACGATTTGAAGATGTAATTCTACTGCAAAGTCTACGTTGTAATAAATAACGGGTGATTCATTTTTAGAATTGGATATCGGAGTCCTTATTATAACCTGAAAGAACAATCATTTACTTTTTAAAGATACCTTCATGCAAATGTGGGCTGCTACTACGCCGCAGGTGTTGCATTAGGAAGGTCAAATTTTCGAGCACTCTTGTCAGCATTGCTACCGTTATATTGCGAACTACGCGAGTAATGTTGGCTTTCAAGTATTGAATCTTAGCTGGCTTATCGACAAAGACTTTTGACTTTACATAACCCCAAAGAAAAAATCCATAGGTGTGATATCACACGATCTAGACGGCCAGTGACAGGTCCGAAACGCGAAATAATGATTTATCAATAAAGCCATTGTTTCGCTCGCTGTGCGTGCCGTAGCACCGTCTTGCTGAAACCAACTGTCGCCAACATGACGGGCTTCAATTTGATGCAACATAAAGTCCGTTATCATGGTGCGGGCTTCATTCGTGAAAAAATATGAACCGATGATTCCATCAGCCCATAAACCAAACCAAACTTCATATTTGTGGATGTAACGTTAGTTCGCGAATCTCTTCGGGTTGCTCATTCAAAAAAAATGCGGCAGTTTTGCTTATTGACGTATATCCATTGAGCCATAAACAAGCCTCGTCACTTAACAAAATCTGGCGCGAAGACAGCGGATATTCATTGAGCTGTTGCAGAGCCAATTGACTGAAACTAATACATAAATTCAAGTCTGGCGACTTTAATTCTTGAACGAGTTGGATTTTGTAAGCCTTTTAACCAAGACCCTGGTGTAAAACACCAAGATGCTGTGCACGGTGTCGAAGCGATTAGTCATGGTCTTCAGTCACACTATTCCCTACAGCCGCAATATTCTCCTCGCCTATCATCCAATAACGTACACTGAGGTTCAAATTCGCGGATGATATTGGCAATAGTGAGCTTGGAAGGCGCTTCACCTTCGCCGCTACCTTTAGGTTAGAAAATTTTGGTTTTTTGCCTGTACAATTTTTTCGTGAAACAGTAGACCCTTCTTTTAATTAGAATTAACCGTAAAGATAGTTCTTTCTTGTGCACCAACTATTTTTGCTATAGCTGAACATTTTAGTTCTGGATTTTGTGCACCGAGGTCGGATATTTGTTGACCCCAAAAGCTATGCAGACTGGACTCTTTAGTTTGAAGAGGAGCTGCGAATTAATCCACATTTCCCATAAACTACCTAGGACCGTCTCTGACTAAAATATTCAATAACTTAAAATGACAAGTTTCAAAAATTATTTCATTCGCATTTAATAGCTTAAAGTCTTATCAATAGACCCTATATATTTAAAAATGCAGTAAAATTCAAGAAATTTGGTAAAAAGGTGAATTTGCAATGGTGTTTGCAGAATGTTTAATCAATATTTGGCTTCGTTTGCATTTGTTTGTATCGGCAAATATGGTTTGTTTACGTTTTTTCTTTTTTCATATTTAATTTTGTATGATTGTTATCACAAGCCACATTTGTTTGCCACTGTTGATTTGTTGTTGTTGCCATAACAACGCACGTTTTGTTATTTCTGTAACCAAACACACATAATATAATGAAAATGTCGTTATATTTTTTGCTACTTAATGGCTAATACAGCCAGCGTGCGTCATCAAAACCAACAAATAAAAATTTTCAAAAGAAAAAAATCGTTAAAAAATGCTGACAATAAGGGGCGAGAAAACACGTTGTCGTTGAATATGAGTAACTTTTTGAATCTGCTAAGTACAGCGCTTTTTGTTGTTGTTGTTGTTGCTGTTTTATAGCTTTATAGGTGAATCATGAGATCGTGCGCTAAATAATCAAGCGTTTGATCTGTGCTACGCCGGCGACATACCTTAAGCGCGCTTTGCATAAACACTCGTACACCAAAGAAAAATGTCTGGAAAGAAAACGATCACAAAAGAATGAGAGTTTCTAGTAACATTTTGTGTCGATTCTCATGCTAAGGCCGAATCAACTTGCTTCAAGCCAACTTGCTTCGTAATGCTAACAAATAGTTTTACCAATAAAATTAAAATATTGTTTTCAGTGCATGTACACATTAAATCAACTAAAATTTGAATTAAAAAAATCAGTTTTTTTTTCAACTCAAAAAATATTTCTTAGTTTAAGGATTTGAGAAAAAAGTAACTTCATATCGTGAAGGCAGAAGTTTCTCTTTAAGTCATTTATTATTTTTTATTTAACGCCCATCAGTCCCTAATGTTGATGTTTTTTAAAAAATATCATTATTTTCTTAATTTTTTAGTTTTCCGCTTCATGTTGTTGCTGCATTCTATGCCCATCCCATTGAATTTTTCTACATTTGGTTTGAGTTTTTATCTTTTGTAGGTAAAAGAAATAGAAAAGTGTGCCCGAAATGCATTTCAAACAAAATTGTTGCTATTGGAACACAAGGTTCGTATTTTGTTCATCAATACTTTACCACTACATCGTGAAACACACGCCCACACACAAACGCTCATATGACTTTGAATGCGAACACAAATAAATTCGTTGCAAACACGCGACTGACTTAATATATCAGGGAGAGACAGATTGTTAGCCGATAGACAACCACATGTTTCTAATTCTAGTTCCATATTGTCAGTTGCATTTTCTTCAATGCTTGTTTTGTAATTAGATTGTTTAATTTTCAAGAAAAAACTCATAAATAACAGTGGAAATCAGAACGTACTTAAAATAGAACTACATAGTCAGTTTTCGGTTAGATTTTTTTGATTCCTTAGTTGTGCCTCGTTGCGCCAGCGAGCAGAAAGTTTGGAATAAAAAAAATCGATGTAAACTTTTGAAAACGAAAATCTGCTGATTACGCTCAATTTTTGCTTATAGTTTCTTGTTTTGCATACAAAATAAACTCATAAGAGGTTCGGATACTTAGCAATCTGAAAGGTCGAATATGCCTTATATATAACTTCTAACTTGTTATGTTAGTAATTATCATTGGACAAAATGTCTTAACTTTAGTTAGAGCTTCGAAAAATTTTAGCATGAAACAGTTACCTCTAACTTCCAGCGGCACAGTGGTACAACTCTTGCTAATTTCTTTGAACTAACAATTGGAAGAAAAGTATTCTAATTTGAAGCTTAATTTGTACTATTTACTTTTCCAAAAATTGCAATCTTGGACCTGGCTTTTCCAAAAGCTTTGATACTTTGACAAAACAAATGCACTAATATTTTCGTATGCCAAAACGCAAATCTCCAATTATCTCAGAATTACTTAAATATGACTTATACCACTGTTGCTTTCATTGGCTTATATATCAATTTAATCGCGTCAAAACATACGCTGCTGTAAGCCTTACAGTATTTAGTACCTAAAGCTCAAATTTGACGGTTGGCAGTACATCGCATTGAATGCTAAACACAAACCACTGCCAGACAACGATATTTAACCAGTCCTTTACATTGCGATGCACTGAAAAAAAAATGCATTTTAATGTGATGATAATTTTTTGCTCATTGCACATATTTTGTTTAGCTCATTTAAGTTTTTATATCCAGTAGCTAATTCGTATTTCCCTATTAATCCTAAAATTACCTTCAACTCAAAAATCATTGACTTCGCAAAAAAGTTGCCTACCTACCGGTAGGAATTGAATAATTTCTGAGAAAGCCGAGCATTGGATGACTTGTGTTACATGAGCAAAAAAGAAAGTCATAAAATTTTTCCCACAAAAATTATATATAACTTTGTTTTAATCTTTAATAAAACACTTAAAATAGAATTGTATGCCAGAATCTTTATTATGACCCGATAGAACAATCTCTGACATTTACTTTCTAAAGATAATATCATTCAAATGTTGGCCTCAAGTAAGCCCTAGGTGTCCTATCAGAAGGTCCAATTTTCGAGGTATATCGCGAATTACGCCAGTAATTTTGGCTTCCAAGCGTTGAATCGTAGCTGGCTTATGGACGAAGACTCTTGCCTTCACATAACACCTAAGAAATAATCCAGGTATGATATCACACGATCTAAGCGGCTTTCTTGACTTCATAATTGCAAAAATCACGTGAATTTTGAGTGAATATAAAGTTTAAATTTTAGTAACTTTAATAAATTTCCACAATTTACAAGCGTTCTTTTGTCTTAAGTGTTTCGATGATAAAATGTCAAACAATCAATACTGAATAAAAATAAGATGCATGCATGACACTAGTCACGTGTGATCTGTCAGAAATAAAAAAAAAATTAAAGTGATATTATTTATTTTTTAATATTGCTGAACAAAAATAGGCATCTCATTCCCAAAAAAGTTGTTACTTTTCCTACAAAATTTTTTTACCATTTTCAGGGGAAATTGGCTTATTATGGGAAGGCCGGAAATTCATTCTTTTGAACTAGGCAAACCTGTTTCCACATGAAATTTAATTTAAATTTAGTTTTGTGTATAATATGAAATTCATAAGGTATTACTGCAGGCACATGTCACAAAGTACAATGCGTATATATGTTTATTGAAGAGTGTGATAAGCTATAAGAAGGGGCGTACTTACTAAATAATATTTTTAAATAAAAATTACTCATTAAATATTTTTTAACATATCGATGCATAAATATACATATTAGAGTGGGTTTTCTTTTTGTAAATGATTTTTTCTATAATTACATGACAATTATTTAATATGTTAGGAAAAAAATCCATCCCAGCAAAATTTCCGAATTCCTGATGAAGATTTTTTTCCCAATTGTAGCCTCATATCTTAAAATTTTTCTCTAATAGCTCAATTTTAAGCAAAACTTATGATGTTTTCATATATGTTATGTGAAAAACTGCTAAACAGGAATTCGAGCTTTATCGGCCTTTCGATATTTCTAAATATTCAAATTTGGAAATTTTTTGGGTGTGTATATATATATCTTAATGTATATACTGAAAAATTAAGTAAAGCTCAAAAAAAAAACAACACTTTAATGTTCATATGTATGTCATATAAGCTCTTTTGCGCATTGTTTTTCAACATTGACTTAATCCAATGTAAAAAATGAAAAAAAATTTAAATTCCATTCATTGTGATTGTAGCGAGTGTGCACTTGTTTTTCTCAAAGCACAGGTGGGCGTATCTATATTGCAAAACTGGTTGAAAATCTGAACATTAATGAAGTTAACTCCAATACTAACAGAGCAAAATGTCAGATATTATAAAAAAAACTAATAGATTGTTTTATTATTAAGCATAAAATTCAAATTCAATGCAAAATTAAGAAATCTTATACCAGTTATACACTTTAATTAACAAAAGTTAACCCAAAAAATGTGTGATATCTCATATTTGGGACAGTATTCGACCATACATATTTTACTTAAACTCATCAAGTTCTATCGTTTGACATACAAAAAATAGATGGCAACCCATTTTTGGGACGGGGTTCCAAAAAACAGGTAACCACCCAAGTTTAGGGCGGGATTCGGCATATGGCAACTCTATATATTATATTTAGGCTCTTCCAGCTTTATCATTTGACAAACATTTTATGATGTTATCTTATACACATTTCATATAAAAAAAAAAATATGCCAAAAAAAAAATTTTTTTTTAGACATCGGGACAAGTTTTTTCAAGACAACCCTGGTAGGTTAGTTTCACCAAAGTACAATACTATCTTTCCTGTACATCCCATCCTGTTATCTGATACACTCGACTTTTCTACAGCCGGCTCTTGGGTTATGATGCTTTTATTTCCACAAAACTTTAATAGATTATCGAGAATAGAGTGATATTTGTATTTTCTGATATATAAAAAACAAGTGATAAATGTCACAGATTTAGAAATTCACTAGTTTTAGGGTAAGCAGAAAATACACTGAAAATAAATACTTATAAGGATATTTGAAGAAAAAAAATTTCGAAATTTCGGAAGCAATATACGGTTTGGCAGGCCATATGCACCTGTGGTCTCAGAAGCAGATTTTTTGTTACGCAAGGCACAATCAATTCCAAAGTTTATGTAGACGAGTGCCTCGAAAACGTCTCCTATCATTTATTCGTGCACATGATTCTCTGGCCAGATTTAGCAACCTCTTTTCGTTATGCATGAGGTGCTATTGTCCAAATGCAAACTAAATATTTGTTTTAGTTTAAAAGTAATTCCAATTTATTTTTTTGCAATATTTTTTCTTTTTTTTTAAATTTTTACAAAATTTTCTTCGATAATTTTTGAGAACTAACAAAAAGTTATATATTTAAAATTCAATAATTCATAAGCGACAAAGTATTTTATTTTTTTCTACAGTATTTCGTTAGTGGGTTGTAGTGAATCTGTATGTGTAACTATGCAGACACTACACTCTCATTACTCTAAAGCTACGATGGAATGGTATGCAAGTAAAAAGATCAATTTCGTAGAAAAAATATCAAATCCGCCCAACTGCCCAGAGCTTCGCCCAATTGAAAGATATTGGGCTCTTATGAAAAGAGATTTTCGAAGGAGTGGTAAGACTGCAAAAAATTCACAAGACTTCAGACTTAAGTGGAGAAAATAGTACCATACTGTCGATGAAACGACTGGACAAAATTTAATGAAGGGCCTTACGAAAAAAGTAAGAAATTTTTATAAAAAAAAAATTATTACGTAGTTTTTAGTTATTTATATTCTAAACACTAGCCATTATTAATAAAAAACGAAAAAAGAACAAAAAAATTACTGGGTATTTTTTTATAACTAAAAAACAAAGCGCTAGTTTTTTCTGGGACAGTCCTTAGAAAGTGTTAGAGAACAAAATGTATGTATGAGTATGCATTTATACGAAATCTGTATGAAAAATTGTCGCACTGTGTACATATATTGTTTGGGGACAATTTTCACGCACGATTCCTGTGATAAAATTTCTTTTCTGTTGCGTTGTGCTTCATACCTGTTATGGGAACTTTGTGCCAAGTTCGTTAATTAAAATTTGGAGTCAAAATACAGCTCGAAAATAGCTACAATATTCTTCTTTTGTTTCCAATTTTTCGAAAAATGATGAATTTTCAGAAGAGCTTAAAATTTTTCAGTACTTCTAAGATGTCAATTCTATGTTTCTAATATTTTACTTTGTGAGATTCTGCTGATATTCAAAATGAGCTCTGTCGTTGAAATGTAAACAAATGTTGGAAATTATTAGTTGGCTTAGATCTGTTTCTACCTTTAAGCGTTTGTTTAGTTTTCAACAGCGGGCGTTTTTACTGCCATTTGCAAAGGTGTGTTCAAGTTGAAATGCGGCTTAGATAAAAATGTAAAGAAAAAAACAGCAACAACAACAATTTAAAATTATATATTATCGACTATGAATGCAAAACAAAACAAAGCGGCAAAAGTGGCGTTTTAAAAAAAGGTTAACAAAAATGTGTAGTTTCAGTTTGTGAGACTTTGCAATTTCAAGGTCAGACAGTCATTAAATCATTTTTAACTAGAAATAAATTACAGGTATTTTCGCAATTGAATGTGTAACAATAATCTCTGAGATTATTTAAAATTGTTGATTTATTTTGATTCTTGTCTGCGCAACACTTGTAATTACACAGGCCGACAAAATTTGATCAAAATACATATCCAGAAACCGGACTATATATGCCATATCTCAGAGAAAAAAAAAGATATTCAAACAAACTCAACGGCATTTGAAAGAGGAAGACTAGTACTTTAAGATGCCGTTCATAGTTTTCCAAGAAAAATAAAATCCTTAGAGCTATTTAACCTCAAAATTGAGAAAAATCGTCATTTTTGGCACTTTTAGGTTAGGATATCTCAAAAACCTGACGTGATGGAGCAATTCTGCGACCAGATTCGGAATCAGCGCATCGAAAACCTACGGAAATATATAATCTGGTTTCTGGGTATAATTTTTGTCGGCCTGTGTTATCATTAAAAAATTACAAAACATCTCATTCTTTGTAGTTCAGAAACAAACAATAATTTTCTTCAATAAATCTTTTATTGAATCATTTTTACAAGAGTCTTTCCTGACCTCAGAAGCAAAATGGGCTTATCTCGATAAAATTTATTTACGTGGCTCTTATGGTATCGATAGCTTAGAAATTACGCGTCTAAAGAACTAAGCCAAATAACGATATTTTAGTTCAAACATAAAAAATCTAATAAGAGAATTTTCAACAAATTTTATAGATAGCGAAGAGTTTAACGTCGTTGCATAAATCATTTTTGGAATACTTAAATATTTTTTATGAAGTTCTGAACGAGCAAGTTGAAAGCTTTATAGCTCTTTTGTCATAAAGACATAAACTCTTTAAGTAGAAGGATTCCTTGGAAATCACAAAAACCTACATAAAAAGCAATTGCAAATAAAAAAATTGATATTGTTAAGACACCAACAACAGCACATTCAAGAACTGCAACTTATTTGTATATAGTATACTCGCAAATTAAGTTGCAACTAATTGATTTTTCATTGAAGTCTTTATTTTTCTATGCACATAAAAGGCGTTCTTAATAGCGAGGTCATTAATGTGACGGTACAAATACAACAGTAACAACAATTTCATACCATACAAATTCATTTAACATACGAGTTTGTGCAATGATATAGGGTGATTCATATGGAGGTTACAATTTAAATGTGACATAAACGCATTGGATATTGTGAAATTGTTGATAATTTTATTTACACACGGTGGGCTTTAACCAAGTCCAAATGAAAAGTTGAGTTACTGCAAAAACTTGAATGGGGAATTATCTGGTATGTTATTCATAGTCGATATATATGCATCAAAAGGAAAAAAATCTCTAGAGCTTTTATTTTGTTAATTCCATATTTACTAATTTTAATTGATATAACGAACGTATAAAATTTAAAAAACATCCGATTTGAGCAAACTCAACTTTTGACGTCAAATAACTTTGAAAAATATCGCCACAGCACAAATTTCAGCTCCCTAGGTAGTCGGAGTCCTGAGTACTGTTTGGTCAAAATTTGTAAAAAAACGCTAATATTCCGTAAACAGCCGAATTCAATGTCTTATATCTCTGAACCTGGTCAACCATTTCCACTGTGTGATAATGCATTTTGAAGAGTAAAAAAAATTTTAACAATATAAAGTATTAAATAAAAAGATAAAATATTCGAGTGAAAATACACTTTAGTGTCAAATATTATTAATAAATTAAAAAAAATTTATTTTTTGTCATTATAAAGTATAATTTAAATATTACGAGTTAGACCTCGATTTGCGGTGCCATTTTCAAAGTTGTCATATTTTACTAAGACTTTTTCATTTATTCTGGTCACAAGAAAAGGTCTTAAGGCTTTAAAGCTTAACACTATTTTTTGTGTATAGTATATGACATGACTAAAAAAGTGATATCCATAACTTTAAACTTAGATTTTTGGGCTTTTAGAACTAAAATTTTTAAAATGGATCAAATACGGCTCTTTCTCAGGACCCTGACCACCTAGAGAGTTGAAATTTGTACTGTGGTGTTTCTACCTATAAAAGTATTTTGATGTGCAATTTTGAACAAAATCGGAAATTTTTTAAATTTCATGCGTACACATGTTTCACATATGTAATATAAAATCATTGAAAAATAGTAACTATGAAATTAAAAAAAAAAACTCTAAGAATTTCTTATGTTTTTCATATATCGACACTAAATTACATTTTAAACAATCTTCAATTAAAGTTTTTGAAGCAACTCTCAGTTTTAATAAAATTGGGTTAAAGCCCACCGTGTACATAGATATGACATTGAAGCATTAACATAAAACATGGAACATGATATTGGCCAGAGAAATCGCCACGGATTTTTTTTTATGAAATTTGCTATTACTTTTCGACGGAAGCGCTGTTGAATGCCACGAATAATGGAAACAAATCTCTTCCTTTAAAACAGCAATCATTTTAGATTCGTTGCCATATATATCTCTTGTTATAAATAATCCCACAGGTAACAATACGCAACAGGTCTTGTTCTATTGAATTTTTGAATGAATTTATTTATTTCATAATTCATTGAAATGCATAATTTTATCAAAATGCATAATTTTATCAAATATTAAAAATGTCAATATATCGTAATTTCAACTAAATAATTTTTACAAGGCACAAGTTTCACCAGACTTAAACTATAGTCTCCAATTAGAGAACAATCAATTGAGTCACCCTTTAGTAGTTAAGTAAAATTGTTTGCAGTAAAAATTAAATGAGTACCTAATACGAAAAAGTCGTAAACAAAACTGATATGTTTTATTATTGAGCCCACAACCTACACACTTTAATTAATCATAATAAATAAGTTAATTTATTAAACTTTAAATTGCCTTTTCGGGAACGTCAATAAATTTAAAGCTGCAATAAAGAAATAACTATTTGTTTCTTTCAATTAAGCCGAGACAGTAGAAAAAGTACCTAACATATGTTAAAAACCGCATAAAGGGAAAACCTACAAATTACAAGTTAATTAGAAGTTGATCTGCTACTCGTTTGCAAGATGGGCCTAAAATAATGCCAACAACACTGTGTGAAATTACAGAAAAGGGCGCATTTTCAAATCGACTAACATCTTAATCTATTTGGTTTTTTGTGGCTGGAAAAGGATGTGTCGAGTCACATAAGAACTCGTTAGGAGTTCCTCTTGAATATTATTATCAAAAATATATATTGAACGCTTTACGTCAAGCGTATTACTTACCAACACCAAAATGGGAAGTCGTAAAATGTTCGTCTGGAGAAAGGCTTTTGAAAGCAAGGTGGCGTTTTGAGAAATTCAAAATGGTGGATCCAATATGGCGGATCCAATATGGTGGCCGGAAGCCGGAGAAAAATCAAGTGTCGATTATAAAATGCTTGTAAAAATGAAAATTTACAAACCATTGGGTGGTTTCTTAGCTCAAATTGTAGCTGATAGACGCCCGATTCAATATAGTGGTCGAATTTTGGAAAACCAACCGATTATCACCAAATTTTAATTACAAATCCAGGATCAGATTTACCAAACTCAAAACGACGTATACAAGATGGTGGACGAAATTTTTGAAAAACATTCGATTTGTATCAATTTGTTATTTAGGGGTTTTTGGAGTCGATGATTGCGAATCTGGGGTTAGATTTCCAAAACTCTCAAATATATATGACAGAAATTCGACAACCTAATCGACTGTATTGGGTCCACCATCTTGAATTTGGCAAAGCCGTCCTCGAATTCGTGATCAGTGACCCCAAAAGCTCCCGTATGCCAAATTTGATTTTCACCTTCATATTGGATTTTGTGAACCGACTTTAGAGGCGTCCATCAGCTACAATTTGAGCCAAGATATGTCGCGTTCGGTTGGGAATTTTTATTAATAAACTTTTTTTGCTGGATACTCGTTTCATCTCCGGCTTCCGGTCAATTTTTTTGGTTGCTTCTAATTTTGGTCATAGCTTTGATGTGGGTTGACGCATTTCGTCCCATATATATTCTTAACATTCATAAATTCGGTTTTGCACCAGCATATTTACTTTCACAAATCTTGTTTTTTTGTAACTCTATCACAAAAATACAAGAAATCAAATATTTAGAACGTATTTCTGAAAAGCTTTGTCAATCAATATAAATTCTTAATAATTGCAACACATTTCCGCGAACTTGTTGTGTGGACTAAAAAGATTATCATCTTAACGTAATAAAACGTGATATTTAAATATGCAAATGATTTTTTTAATTATCTGAAGCTATGTACACCGAAAGAATTAGCTGAGCTTAACATTAATAGCTTATAATACTTGCGGTAGGAGAATAAATGGAAAAAAGTTGTGGTGCGTCAGAAAAAAATTGTGTGTCTCTACAATTCGATTAAATAATTTTTTTATCAATTTAAGTTGCTATGTCCTGATTTTCACTAGTGAACGCTAAAATTGGTCGAAAAATGTTTCGAACATTATGCCCAATATGGTGTTTGAGCCTAAAATTGAAAAGAAAATATTTCGATGCCACATATTTTTCAACTTGAGACATAATTTTCGAGTTAAAAAATAATCAATAATTTTTCAACCACTTTCATCGGCCACCAGTAGGAACGCAGGCGGCATATTTTTATATATCTTAGGGTTTCAGGTATACGTCACCTAACATCCAAAAAGCCATAGACACACTGTTTAGTTTTATACAGGATAAGCTAAAAACGTTGTATACTGGAAAAATATATTGCTATAAATTTTTTATGTAAGCAATTTAAAAATGTCAAAACTTCTCTAGTAGCAACAGGAGAAGATATGACGACAAAAATCCAGCTTGCAAGACAGTGATGTTTTTATACCAAAATTAATAAGACACTTCGCCTCTGTAGCGAAACTTGGTTTTATAATATCTTGCTAAAACAAGTTGAAGTTGTGCTTGGTCTCGATGTAAATACGGAGTCCTTTCCAAAACGAGGACAAATGTGATCAACCATCCCAGTTTTCTTGCATTTTAAAAATCTAAATGATGTCAAAAATTTATAAATGAAGTTGAGACCAAACTTGATGTTTCTTAATAATTTGACTATTCTAAACAAGTACTCATTAGATATTTTGTATCACGTCGGTATTCTGAAACATCATTGCACAAAATTTTGAAAAACGTTGCTTTGAAGTTCTTTCACACTTTTTGGTATTTTTCATAAAATATTTGGATACATTTTCTCTTGAACATTGTACTAGGTAATTCTTTCAGTGTACTTAATTAATAATTCTAAATATCACCATCGTCCAGAATGATGCAAAACTAATGGGAATATAACAGGAACTCCGACCCGCAGAAATGACAAGAAGGCAACACAACTACGTCATTATTTCACAAATGAACATATTTTTCTGCAAAAAAATGAGAACGTAAAACAATAAAAAATAAATATATTAATATTGTCACACCAGTTAGAACTCAGCTTAATGTAGGTAAGCAGAAATCTGAAGCATAAAATGAAACACGTTTCTCATTTCTGTAACCAAAAAGCATGCGAACGGAACGGAATTACGGCTTGGCAGTCATGTTAATTATTTTCTTGTTAACACTAAAAATAATTCTGGGGAAAAATGAATTTTGTAAACAAAAGTACGTGCAAAATTGGCTAAAAAATATTGCATTTAAGTTACGTTAGGACTTTTTATTGTACTTACCCTTACGTGATTCAGTTGTGGCGACATAAACAAAATAATTTTCAGAAACAAGTCTGAAAAGTTGTTCAACAAATTGCGTTTTGTATTGCCCTATCGTCTAAAAGGGTTTCACAAAATTATTTCAGCAAAAGTTGCAATCTGTCAGTGGTTCGGTCCAAGCCTCCTATTTATGTTGTGTAAATATCTGCTTTCATCCCCTATGTGTGCTAAGCGTAATTACGTATGTACGAAACACGTAATCATCAGTTCTGTGGCTTTTAATAATTTTGGAAGTTAAATCTAAGGGTTGTCTGTGTAGGGTGCAATGTACACCGGTCCATCCGGGGTTTTTTCGTTGGTGGTCACCCAAACTATTTCCGATCCAGTTTCCAACTAGAAACTCTTAAAAGATTGAAACTATCAAAAACAATGTAACCGTACATTAAGCAACATAAGCGTTGTTTGTTGAGTGTGCTATGTGCGTAGATTCACGAAATATTCAGGGTGTCTGTGGAATCGACCAAAATGAAATTCATGACTGAAAACGAATAAGTTTTCTGTCCTCTCTCGCTCAAAATAGCAGCCACCAACACGATTACGCTCAAAGGCGATACAAGGCTTCAAAGTCAGATGCAATTAAATTTTAGTTTATTGGGATCGAAAGCGGAAATGAGTGGCTTCAATTTGAGAAATTTTTTATGGTTCTTCGGGCTTTTAGTGCCAACAGTTATCCAAAAATTGCCAAAACGCATTTTTTTGGAATTTCAAACCCAATTATTTCAAAATCTATGCGTGGTAGACAACTTTTGAACGTGTTCAGCGTACGAAAATCTATCGAAAACACCCATTAGCAGATCGAAAGTTGATATTACTAGACCAGTGTAATTTGTCTACTTGGTTTTACTGCTTTTCACAGTTTTTTTTATATTAAAATGCCTGATACTTGTTTTGCTCTTTCTAAGTTGGGAAGTGATTTTTATTAAAGTATTGATAAAGGTAAGAGCAAAGACACAAATCATCTGAGTTAACAGACCATTAACGGAGAAATGTTAACATGACACTAAAGGAGATTTAGATGGGATCAAACTAAAGCTGTCCAACTTTTCCAAATTATTCAGGGTGCATGAATCAGTATATGTGAACTCAATAGACATAAAATAACGTTTCAAACGATATAGAATTTTCATGCAGTTTCTGTTTTTTAGTATATAAATTGGTTATGTAAAACTTCTCATTATTATTATGAAAAGACAACATAGTCATCTGGATACGCCACGAAAGATATATGCCGTTTTAAATGTTGGACCTACAGATCCCACCTGAAGTGGTAGTCAAAAACGAGATATCTGTAGCCAGTTGACCATGTTGTGTTTTCACAATAATAATGAGAAGTTCAACCAACAGTAATTCACTTCAATATCTATCCAATTGCCGATGCAACTAACAAATATTTCAAAATTGTTTGCTGCTATAATTTAGATATATATTTCTAGTTTATAAGTTTCATAAACGATATAATGTTATGTCAATGTCAAATTTCTTTGTCTCCGATAAAATGGATACTACGGCCGATCCTCAATTTGTTTAATGGCATAACTAGCTGTGTTTATACAGCTGTTCAACTTCATAAAATATTTACTTGTCACTTTATTAGTTGCTTTACATGGCTGTAATATCTCTTATTCATTAGCTATTTGTACGTTACAAATGTTACGCACAGTTGCACCCGCACACGTGCTTTTATTGACACACGTGCATTTTGGTAAAATTTATACCTCAACAGAAAAAAATGAATAACATAAAAATGTTCCCATGAAAAACGCAAATGATTCATTAAAGTTTTCCATACTTTCGGATTCATATCGTAATATTTTTGATCTTTTATCTTGAAGCTGAATCAAAATTGTATTTTTTTATTTATTATATGAAATGCATTAGTTAGCATTTAATAGTTTCAATTTGAAATATAATACATTTTACCAAGATTGCATTAATAAGAACTAAAGTACTAATGCGTATGTTTGATTACAAAAACGTGGCAAAAGGTCACATGTACATAATTCGTAGTTTATGTTTTTGTTGTTGGGTTTGTTTTGATTTTTTTTCGGTTTGTTTGTTTGTATCACAGCACGTTAATTGACATACACCAGCAGCGGTGATGTGTGGGTGTGGATACGGGTGGGTTGTTGAACCAAACCTAATTTTCAGCAAGTGTCAGCATGTGGTGCATAAAAAGATTGGTATGTACATTAAATTTAGGCATTAACATTGTAAGTTTGATACTGTGGAAATTGAAAAGGTCAAGGGAATGCAATGAACCAAACTTTTTAGAGTCTGTATTTCTCATTCAATATAAAAGCGCAAAAGATATTATACCAGAAAAATCATTAGACATCTTTGAGGCAAGCAATATGTAAAATGACAGAATATTTTTATATCTTTTAATATAACTTTACGAAGTTGTTTATTTAGCGTGTCACATCGCATTATGACAACCTCAAGTGTAAAGATCTTGCAATGCAGCAACCTACAAATTAGCAATACAACAAGTTTGCAAGTTGCCTCGTGCATGGGCTTAAAGTGTTTTTTCTTTCCAACTAAAATTTTGACGTTCTAATTTTTTTTTTTTTAATAATAGTGTTTTGCCAAGTTTATATAAAGCAAACAAATTAAAAATCGTTGGTTATAATTTTGCCGTTTACTTACCGTAGTTCACACAATAGGAACCGATTTATTACAATCAGTTGTGAAAATCAAAATTTTATGATTTTTTTATAGTGTTTTGTCAAGTTTTTAAAAAGTTCGTGAAAAATACCATGTTTGGCGTAAAGGAATAGTGGTAACTTGCATATATCTCTGGAATTAACAATTTGCTCACATACAGAGCGCGTTGTACATATTTAATTTAGTTTATTTTTCGAAGGTTATTTTTGTATAAAAAGGTTTTTAAATTTTAACCAATCAAAACTGATTAAAAGTTAACATTGAGTTTGTCAACATTTGCTTAAATAGCTCTATGTGCAGTGTTTTGAAGTTTAGGTTTACATGAGAGGTGCCACGCAATCTTTTCATAAATTCACCAACTTTTTGTTTGATGCTAGACTACGACATTTCTTGTATTTTTGTGGAATTTAGTTTTATTATCTCAAGTAACTCTCTCGGTTTAGCACTTTGCAGCTTTTGCATTATTGGGAGATGTCACGCTCTCTTTTCGGAGAAACAATCGCTTTATTGAGGGAAATCGCTTTATGACGGAAATTTAAATGAATTAATTATAAATTAAAATCAAACAAATTTCATTTATCTCAAATGTAGCTCGGTGAAAGTATTTTGATCATCTCCTTTAAATTATACAAATGTGAGAGGAGAAAATATTTTTAGGTGAAAATTCTTGTCGGATGGTGTAATTATTCTTATACGCAAATAAAGTTCTTTTGTAAAACTCTTGAGCGCTTCTTAAAACATTAAATTAGATTTCATACTCGTATACTTAGCACAATTTGTTCTTTTATTGGATTAATTTTTTTAAATTTTGAAATTTTCCGTAAACAGTTTTTTATTTTGTATTACTTAGCATAAGGTTCTTAACATTTATAAATAAGTAATTATTTTATTTTAATGTGTTACTACATATTTTATCAAGATAAACCTTTTATCCCAATCTTCACTTCTGACCCAAAAACTTTTCAACGAAAGAGGCAAAAATTTCAAAATACTCGTCTTACCACTATTTTACAATCAGTCTGTCAGCAGTGAGGTTTTCACTGGAACCAGAACTTTTAAGCCAACCAATTCGACATTATGACGACCTCAAATGGAATAACCAGAATTTTAGAAATAACCGATGCCAAAGCTTGATTCTTAACTTTAAGTAGTACAGTGAAGCAATGAATTTTAAATGTAACAAAATAAAAACCAAAAAAAGAGACAAATCGTTCAAAAAGGTGCGTGAGTGCGTATGAGAGTGGACCTTATATATTTTTAATTGTGCTAAAATGTTTTTCACGTTCACTTTTCTGTAGGTTTTAGAAGTTAACATTGGAAAATATGTACGTATTGCTGAAACATTTTACATAATTCATTAAAGAATGTTAGTATGTAGCATGTATGTAGGCGTAGCTCCTCCCCTGCCAAAAACAAATAAAATATACAATTTAAGACTTTTTAATATGTAAACTAAATGCAATTTCGTATATGAACGAAACAACATAATGAATAAAAAGTGTGTAATTTTTACGCAAGGTACCCTCTTTCTTGCTAGCATAAATCCAGGGCCATTTTTAAGCTTTTTAGAGCACGTGGCCAGAAACTAGAAAAGCTCATTTTTCCGAAAAACTAAATGCTCAAAATAAAAAAGTTCGTATTAAATTTACATGTTACAAAAAGTCTTCCGAAATGAAATTATTTTTCTACCTGCACATTAATCTTCAAGCGGTCGCGCGACGTTGATTCGATCGAATTCAATACACTGGGATTCTAATCCAAAGAGAAGCTAAGTTTTTTTTCGACAAATTAATGTCCTAGACAATGAATAATGTTCCTAATTATAAAAAAATAAAGGATATTAATTAATTAGTGTTTTATTTCTCTGATATATCCAATAGGTCTTTTAGCTTACGTGCGACCGCTGCCGTTAAAAATGACCGCGCGACCGCTTGAAGGTTAAATTAAAGCTGCTTGTGACGGCCCTAAACTAGGGAGCCCTGGGATAGAGCCCTGTAGATCCATACCTAAAGACGGGTCTACGCTATACCACACGTATTGCACAAATTTTTGCAAAATCAGAACATTCAGTGCCAAATTTTATTACATTTTGTGGTACTTTTCGATATCACAGGAGAAGATGCGCCCACTTGCTTAAATTAGCCCACATATTATACAGCTTTGTATGCATTGTGTTTCATTATATTTTCACTGTAAAAACTAGCTTATGGCATTTTATAATATGACCTTATTCAACTTACAAAAATCGTCACACTTAACTGCTGCAGCAAGCTTCGTTGCCCGTCGTAGTATATAATGAAAGTTTGAGGACTTGTACCTTAAACTTATTACTTTTTCAGAAAATTTGACTGGAACCATTTTCATTACAAAAGTGCAGTACTATTACTATGCTATAACTCCATTTGAAGCGTTTAGCTTGAACAAAATTTATATAGTTGTGTTGCGTCGTTCCGATTTTTCACACATTACTTTATTTTATTCGGGTCCATAAGGTTCTGGGTCTACCTCTGCATCTATATTCCTGCGGGTTCCACCAAAGCGCTAACCCACAAGTTTCTTTAACATCTTTGCTGATCATGTGGCTTACGTTGAGAGTATGGTTGGTAGCCAAATAAAGTTCGTGATTCGATATGGATTTTTGCGATGGCTTCCTGCGTGGATATTTTAATATCTAATATTCACTTAATTCTATATTCTTTTTATCGATGGTCATAATTCATAAAAAAATTCAATTTTGTGGCTTTAATTGTTTGACAATATTTAAAATAAGGTACACCCGACTTAGTTAAAGAATTTAAGATTAAAAAAAAACATAGTCGCAAAGATGCTGCGAATTTCATAAAAATTTTTACTGTGGCCTTCAGAAATTTTCTATTTTTTTAAGTTTGTTGTTTTTTTTTTGGTTTTTTTTGGTTTTTATGTATCGTAGTTATTGCTGTTATAATTTGTGTGAAGACCTAAAAACAACGATTTGGCAACAATGCTGCTAAAAAAGAAGAGTGAGGAAGAAGTAACTTAAGCAATTGTTGTAGAACTTGTTGTTGTTTTTGTAACAGCTGCAAATTACTGTCATCAACAACAATCGTTTGGCGTTGTAGTAGTTGGAGCTGTTACTGGCATCTGAATCTGAATCCGAATCGAAGCTTAAAGCGAAGACATTCCACCATAAAAAGTGATTAATTGTGTTCACGTAGTAAGCGCGATTCTTTTGCTGTTGATAGGGTTTTTTTGCTTTGCTTTGGTCTCTTGCTGTTGATCGTAAAAGGGACACCTGGGTATTTGAAATTTGTAAAGTACGAATCTGGGAGTGTCATAGATAATGTTGGAATTTTTGGTTTCGATAACAACGTATGTAGTTTGATTTTTTTTCAAAATTTCACTGCACAACAAAAGGGGGAATAATTGTCGCCCCTTACTTTCTAATACATAATATTTCCATGGGTTTTAGTGCTCGAATAACAATAGTATTTTGTTTTTTATAAATTAAGAATTATGAATTTTTATTAAAAGTTCATTTTTTTATATAAGATTTTATATTTTAAATTTTTTTTTTAATTCAGCTTATCAAACTGACGCTATTGTATTTTAGTTCTAAAAGATCTACACCAAAATTAGTAGAATTCATAAAATTTTTTCTATCCAAAACATGAAACGGCGTCAAGATAAGACATCACTTAGAATTTTTTTAAAACCTTTCCGAAAATATTTGTTTAAAATTTTACCTCGATTACAGCCAATAATGTGAGACATATTACGGCACTATATATAGTGTTTCAGTTTCATGAATTGGATAAAGGAATTTCCTAAATAAATTGCTGATAAAAAAAATAAATGAGGTGGTTACACGGTGTTGCTTAGTGTACAATGTTGCCTTAGGGTTTTACCACTACATCCGATAGTTTCCATATTAACTAGTGGGCGAAAATTGTGATTAAAAATATTAAATTACAGAAAAAAATTTATAAATTGCATGCTAATGGTAAAATTGCAGTGCATTGAAGACTGTTTGCCTGTGTTCCCACCAAGGTTTCTCGTGCTTGTGACAATAAAAAATTATCCTGTGACGTCACAGACGGACATGTACAGTACTCAGTATTAATATCTTTAATTCTTGGCTGAATACTCGTCTTATATGTATTATATGTTACAACTACTCAAAACCTAGTGCTGAAAGATTGTTCAAAAAATTGTTCAAACAGTGTGTTCCAATTTAATTTTTCCATGCCAATATCTCTAGAACAAAGTAAGATAGTTATAAATGCCTTTGGCAAAAGTTATAAAGTAACAAGGGATCAAATAACAGTGACCTGTTTAAACCAATTTTTAAAGTCAAGGTCAAGGTCAACTATGATTTTTTTAATACAAACCTATATTTTAAATGCAGATTTTTAGTGTATAAGAAAAAATTTTAATATGTCTGGAAAAATTTTCGCTAAGATTTTTAGTTTTTGCGTAAGTACTTAACGCAAGTTGGGGGGTTGGGAGGGGGTCGAACAACGCGTTACGTAGCATTGTTTTTGAAGTGAAACTTCTTAAGCGGGAGGTGATTTGAAATTAGGTATGTATAATGAAGTTAGTTGAATATTTGCAGCGAAAATATTTTATTAAAATGATAAAAGCGATTAATACAATAACAAAGATACTTTAGCGACATTCCGGTACTTTGCGCAACATAATTGTGACGTTTAGATTAACATAGTCACTTGGGTGTTACGTAACGTTTAAGGAAGAAGTGAGAAATCTTAAAAAATTGCTTTACGTAATGCTTAGACGCCTCCTTAGTGATGAAAACAGTGTTGGCCAAAGTTTCACCATAAATAATTTTTTCTCTAAACTATAAGTTTTCAGTAAAAATCGCACTGAGCGAAAAGTTCTGCAGAATTATTAATTTTTTTATTTTATTCTGCCATTTTATTTTTTTTTTAAATATGTGACGTAGAAAAAAAAATATTGCAACCAAATAAAACAAAATATTGTTAACTTTATATTTTAAACTGATCAGTGTGACAATCAACACTTAAAATAATTTTTAATTAAAAATATTCTCACTTCTGAAGATATTTTTCTTATTGAGGAGTAACGTAAAAATATAAACATCCTTAATTATTGCTTTGAACAGCGATGGGCAAAACACGAAAAATGAGCCACTTGTGGCTACTTTTAACAAGCGCTACGTTTTTCTTTAGAAAAATATCCAAAACAGCAAACACATGTACTAACCACTGCTACTATTTTTGTAGTTGTAGTTTTTTTTTTATAAGCGTTACGCACGGTATTAGCATTATTGTTATTGTTGCATAGTTCAGAAAAAAGCAAAAAGAAAAACGAAGCGACCGAACAAGGGACATTGACAGCTTTTCTCGTTTCGTTTGGTCAGCGTACTTTTACTTCTACACTCATGTTGTTCTTGCTTAATTTTTGGAATTGGTTTTTGGTTTATTGTTGATTTTTTTTTGCTATCGGGATTAAATTTATAGTGGGGTTTTTTTCTGTTGTTGTAATTGTCCATTGCCCATCTATGGTTTAGAACAGCGAAGACATTTACAGCGAAGACATATGTACTGGCACTTTCCGCCCTCATGGCCCGATCTGTTATTCGACGTATAAGCTACAAAAAACTATTCGCAGAATTTCAACGCTATCGACGCACAGCGTTGACTTGAGTACAAACGAAAACAAAAACAACAAACACAAGTATTAGCGACGGTGCCGCATTGTGTCTCAACGAATTTTTTTTGTTTGTAGTGTAATTTGGTTCTTTTTTCGTGCTGCTGGCGAATTTGGAAATGAAATCAAAAAACTTTAAAATTTTGTGTTTTGTTGCTTGATTTTTTTTGTTGCGCCTTTTTGCTAGTTTTCCATGAACACCGTTGGCTTCGAACATTTGTTAATGAGATAGAAACAAAAACTGCAAATTTAGTGTCCTCTAAGTAGGACAATGTGAGGTACTGTGTTAAAAGTTACAAAGAGACTGACACTTTAAATTGTGATAGACAGGTCGTACATATCAAAGTTTCTTGCTATGATACCGTGTGTACACGAAATACTATACCTTTTCAAGGGCAGCCCATGTTTCTGTAACCAATGAAATGCACCTAACTTAGTATTACAACTTTCATTAACAACTTATGTCAAAAATTCTACGAAAATAGTATAAATGAACAATCTAAAAATACTGAAACATCCTTATCGGCAAATATTTGGACTCTTAGAGCATCTTACAATTTACAATTCAAGTGGCCCAAAAATCATTGTATGTACAATAGATCGTTTGAAAGATATTATTCAACGAAAACAAAGAAAACTATTCTGGGATTAATGGATACTGTCTGCATTTGGAGGACGGATTGCATACAGCTCACTAAATTTTACGCTTAAACAAAAAAAATTAAGTAGCTTTATTGAAAATTGCATAAATGTACATTTTCCGAGCTATCTATTTTCAAAAAAGTGATTTTTAGCCTAACTTTAAAAATGTGATGGCATATTTCAGCAAACTTCACAAGTAGTAGATTTTTATCGAATTTTTATTCGAAGCATTTGCCACCGTAATATAATTTTTTATGCGTGATTTCAGCTCAATTGGCAGAGTTGAAATAAAATGTTTCTAAACTTTTGTATTTTTTTTTTAAAACTATGTTTTGAAAGAACCTCACACACTAATGCATAGAAATATTTCGCCTTTGTCCCCTAACGATTTTTTTTTTCTACAAAACACCTAACGACTTTTTCAATACATATACATACACTCAGATACTTAAACAAAATAAACGTGCGACGCAAATATCTGCCTACAAAAACCATTGTCGCATGCAATCACGCCTTCAAGTTCAACTGCGTGATTAAAATAAAAACTTGAAATTTTCTATGTTGGACTTATCATCATGCAAAAATAGGTACTCGTGTACATAATTTTAAATAGGTGGTTCGTACTCAAGTAGAATTTAAATAGATATAAAATAACAAAAGACCACAAAAAAACTGACGACTGACAACTTTGTTTTTGTTTTCAGTTTAAGGCTTGAAAAATTCAAATCAAAAATAAAAATAAAACTTACGCAACATTCAAAAGTTTAATTTTCTTGGAACTGCCGAACTTCTCATGGAAAAGTTATTTGACACGACGTCATTCATTGTTTCAATTAAAACGGTTTCAATGCTGATAGGCATTTTCCTATGAGCGCCTCTGATTTTGGCTGCGCCTACTTAAAAGTTGGGTGGCATTGCATGTGCGTTTTAGATTTGGAGAACTTTTTTATTTTTCCTTTATTTGTGCGCAATTAAAATGCATTTTATTCGGCTAATGTGCGCAGTTAATTATTTTTGGGTTAATGAGTTGCCGTCACGAAAAGGAAATTTTCGATTCAATGTATAGTAATGCGTTTTAAGTTCTTCGTTAGTTATTACCCAGAAGCAAAATCAGTTAATAGTAACAAGAAAAAAAGGTCGTTTATTTTTTCTCTACAGAAATAGTATATGGTGTTTGCTTGAAGGGCCCTTCCGGACTTAGAAAGTCAATTATTTTTATACAAATCTTCCGTATGTGAACAATAGCACTTTTAAAGATTTATTTTTGATGCTTTCAACGTAATTAGTGATGTTGTCTGTTGAAAACCATTATTATTTAAGATTTTCTTAAGAGTTTGTATGAATTCAATGTATTGAATTTTTGGTATTTTCACAAACTATTCGATAATTTTTAAAAGTAAACGTTTTTGTGCAAACAAACTTCTGAAATGTAAGCTGTTTTGAGGTAGAGATACGTATTTCGTATAAAAATAATCCTTTGCCTCCCTAGGAATCGTTTTATTGGTATAATGGTGCAAACGTATAGAACGCTTTTAGGTTTTTCTTATAAAATAAATACAGTCATGTGCATATAAATGACACATTTTGTATATACTCTTTCATAAGCTACTCGTCCATTATCTTAAATATTATTAGCAAACAACAAGTGTTTGGTTTATTGCAAACGTTTATTCTTCATATTTAATAATTTATGCAAACTTCAGTTATAATATATTATTGATAAAAAAATAAAAATGATCAAAATGAAAAAAAAACTGATTAAATGACATGGACACATAAATAGCACAATCTGGAAAAAAATGAAGAAAATCGTGTAAAAAGTGCATTTGTTGATATTTTTGTATGTATAAACTTTTAACTCATTAATATTAACTACTGTAGCCTCTGCTTTTGATGATAGCTTCACACCTGCAACCCATACTCTCCACAATATTTTGGCATTTTGTTTGGAAAATGGCATATCAAGTTTCCTGTCCGGTAGACCAAAGATTGTCCATATCTGTCATGTCTATCGTTTTTCTTTGTGATTTCAATCTTGACTTCGTTCCACAGAGTCTCTATTGGATTTAAGTCAGAGCTCTGGGCTTGCCAACTCCAAACGTCGATTTTCTCCGCACAAAACCAATTCTTTACTACGGAGGAGCGTTTGGGCTCATTATCTTGCCAAAATATGTCTTAAATGTCCACCCACTGGTGAGCATATGGTTCTTCAATACGTTCAAATACTGTACATTGTTCATTTTGTCTTTGATTTTTACAAGCGGGCCTACGCCATGCCAAGACATGCATAGTGTTTTCACTCCCGTGTCTTACGTTTAAGAAAGATAGTAATTTCCTTGAATTGGATATTTCTTAGTGAGTATACATTGGTCTTTAATTATTAGGTGGATTCTATCCAGAATGATCTCACGTGGCAATCGACTAAGGCAACGTCCATTGCAGAGCAACGAGGTTTTTTTAAGCGATTCTGAATAAGGTACCACCAATTTACCCAGTCTCTCAGTTCGCCCTATTATCGAGTCTTTGTAATCCGATCTAAGCATTCCAACCTGAAAATTTTCCAAAAGATAGGAATGAGTACATGATATACTAAACGACTGGTATACTTTTTGTACCTCTGTTCTGTTTTTGAGGAATAGCTCAGTAGCATATTATCAATTGCAACCATTATATTATCATTTTCTAATCCCTCATGGACTTGACTTCTTTAGTATGTCCAATATCTGGGCAAGTAAATGACCCTCACTTGCAATACCGAAGTTTAAATCCAGTACTTCCGCTGAGTATTTTAACTACAACTTTTTTATGTTTTTCGTTGTTCAATTTAACATTGCTGTAGCCCAATATTATCTTTTCGTCACTCGTGTTTCTCCGCTCAGTATTATTATTTCACCGCTTACTTAAATTTTTGTCCAGTTAAAAAAATCATTTAGGGCTCACAGCATACCGCTCAAATAAAGTTGCAATATTAAATACTAATGCGTTCAAAATATGTTTGTGGAATACCCAAATCAAAAGACTTAAGCAACAAACCTGCGTAATTTTATTTGTCTGGCTGAATAAGAAAAAATATTTCTTTGTAGATTTATTGGAATTGTAGACTTAGAGTGCATTTGAAAATTGATGCAACAAAAGTTTAATCACAAAATTCATGAAAAGGAGATGATGACGTCAAACAACTAACATAAAGTTGTTCTGATTTTCTGAGTATTAATATCTGAGCTGTTCACATAAAATCTTTGTTTTTTTTCGATAGATTGAGACTGTTAGTTAAGCCATTGTTATATTAGCCGGAATTTACTGCCTTCACTGTATGTTTTTATGTTTATAACTTGTTACTCACTGGAGTAACGTATCATTTTCGAAAACTTAGTGGCTCACTGCTTCATCGAGTCTCTGCTCGTGCAAATCTTAAGTCATAAATTCTTTTGGTTTTTTACGGTCGACGCAGTTTTCTTGAAGTTTTGCTGTACACGCATGTGACTTGTGTTTTGATTTGAAATTCCATGGTATTTAATTTGAATTAAATTTGCTGTTCCGAATGAGTGCTTTTGGGGCTTATTACCGTTGCGGGTGGGAGTTTGCCGCCATGTTAAGTGGCCTTGAAAAGAAATGAAATAATTTACTATTTGAGCCTATACTCTTAACTTTTTAAGCTTTTGTTTGTATTTATAATAGCAAACACTTTTGAATATTTTAACTTGTTAACTTTAAAGCCCACTATTGTAACGGTAAGTTTTTGTACCTATTCTTTTACTATTTGCTTTTCTAAAACTACTCGTATGTACTTAAACTTCACTGGAAAAATATTGTTGCTATTTGTTTTAAGAACAAAGCCGACCATTTTTGGCGATACGCTATGCTCCGTCCCGCCTGCTTGACTGTCTGTTAGCTCGCTGATTCATGCCGCGCGCACATTCATTGATTACCAAATACGTTACTGCTGACTCAACGACAACTGACAGCCGACAGTTTGTACGAGGCGATTGTGTCAAATTTCCAAATGCTTGGCAAAATCACAGGAACAACAAAGTTTTTACTTCATTCTTTGTTTTTAGCTTCCGACAGGTTTTGTCTTTGGATTTTTTTTTAATTCAATTTCATTAAATTTTTTTCATTTGGCATCATTGTTGATTTGTTTTCTTTACTCTTTGCTGTACCTATGTTTTCTTGTTTGTTTATGGCAGTCATATTTCGTACTTTGACCCGCTTTGCTTTTATTCCAGCGCCATTTGATAACTTCTGTATCTTTCTTGTATAGTGAGTGCTACGCATGCGCAACGCAATTCGAATTCATTTCGCATGATTGCAGTTGAGTTAAAGTTTTGCTCATTTTTACTTAAAGTATGTCTATCTAAAGCAGCGGTTCCCAAACTTAAATGATCATGGAATCCATAATGTGTGTTTGGTAAAGTTTCAACTTCAGCTCTGTCAAAAAGCTTTCGATTCTGAACTCACAGTACCTATCTTGTGGCTACGGATGATATCTAAAATTCATATAAAAACAGTTAGCGTGTTCGCCTATTGCGCAGTTGGCTGTAGTTTAAATTCCACGGCGCTCTTTGAATTCCAAGCACTGGCCATGCTTCGAGAGTAGAATTTACCGTGAAAGCTTTTTCAATTATCGCCGTAGGTCCACGCCATTCTGATGAAATTCTCACAACAGATTGCCATTGAGAAATAACCTAGCTCTAGATACTTTGTGGACTCTTGCATCAAAGTAATATTACTATGGTTTTCTCAAATTCTTAGTTGTTTGTATAAATTAAATAGTAGACTCAAAAATGACTAAACAACATCCTTGAAATTAAATGTCTATTTCATGCGATTGCATTGTAGGACATTGTGATTCACAATGTCCTACTCAACCAAATATTTAAATAAATTAAATGTTTTAAACTATATGATCAAGTGTAGGAAATAAAAGAAAAAAAGTAGCGAATATCAAACACTGATGATTATTTTGATGAACCTCAAGAGTCGTAATTGGCGACCCCAAAAACCTTTGCATACCGATTTTGGTACAAATCGATTGATTTTTAAAAATACGTCTGCCATCATGGATTAGTCATGCTAAGTGTAGCAAACTTGACCTCGGATTCATCACCTCAAAGACCCCCGTATACCAAATTTTTGACCTACCACAAGAAATTTTTAGAGGCGTCCATCAGCTACAATTTGAACCAAGATATGACCCGATCAGTTGCGAATTTTATTTTTACAAGTTTTTTTTTCTAGACGATCGATTTTTCTCCGGTTTCCGGCCGCCATATTAAAATGCAAAAAAACCCGTTCTCATATCGAAGCATAAGAACATTGTGAGACCTAAAAACATTTTTCCGCAGCGGTAATTTTTGTGCGGTTGACCTGGAATGTCCCATATGTATTTTTATGTTTTCTTTTTTATAAAAGAAGAATATTTTAATGAATTACAAGGAATCTCGATTATATTTCATGGCACATTGATGATTGCTTCGCGCTTGTGGTTTTTATGCGGAACTATTTGGGAATCGCTGATCTTGAGTTTAAGTATTGCGCTTTATGGATTTTTCTACGCAATTTTTCTGAATTTTTAATCAAAACAAAACTTTAAGTCTATAATTGTTTTTTATAGCCTTCGTTGGGTTTTTCAAAATTAAATTTCTACCTGCAGACTTTTACTGCGATTATATTGTCAAGTGTTTTTTTTACATGGTTCAAAATTTAGATTTAATTTAAATTACATTTTTCAATCATTCTCAAAATTAATATTTGTTTCTAACGCTATCCATCCTTGCTGTTTTTCTTATAATTTCAACCATTAAGTATAAATAGGATGAAATCCTCTATTTAGTTGAATCAATATTTATTTGCTGACTTCAACCAAAAAGATGAATTGTTCGAGGCAACAACTTATTTTTTGTTTATTTCATTAGTTTAATTCTTGTGCTTGTTGGTTGATTTGGTTGATGATTTCAAATTTTTAAAATTAAACACAAGGTTGTTTTTTATTAACCACAAGACTCAAGCTAAACTACTAAGGACTGTCTGAAAATATTTGTTTTTTTTTTGATTTGCAGCAATAGAAACAATGAATTTTTGTTTGTTATTTTTTTTATTTATTAATAATGATTTTGTAGTAAACAGATTTTAAATAACCCACAAACTATTAACAAATATTCACATACAATTTTTTTTCTTAAGGCGGATCATTAAGTTTTGCATAGATGTTTTTTGCATTCCGTGTGTTTTTCTCTATTTGCTTTTTAAATCTTGTACATTTGTTCCGTCTTAGTAATCCTATTTCGAATTCCATAACTCTCAATTCATCGAAACTCTGGCATATTGTGCAGTTTCGGTGTTTTTGATTTTCTTGTCCTTGTAACAATTCGTGGTGGCCTTAGAGTAATAAAAGATCGCTATATCAGACCCGAATTAATTGTGCATTGTATGCAGTGTACGAAAATGTACACTATGTTACAATTCAATCGTGATTTGTGCCGATTTTAACTTGTGCGCATAATTCAGTATTGTACTGTGCAAACACAAAACGTTTATTTGACCGCATAAAGTTAGCGAACCGAAGTTCTAACGAGTACACATACTTTTCATAAGCAAAGAGCGCAACACAAGCAATCTTCTTTTGTGTGTCTCCGAGCACAGAACATTAATTTATTCTCATTATGTTTTGTGAGATGGAACGAAACAAAATCATTTCGATATCACGTGAAAAGTGCATCTTTGTGCACTGAGAATCGAAACTTACCGAACCATAGCTCGAAAAATAGTTTTGGACATCACTAAGCGAGGGTCGGAACCCTGGAAAGAAGCATTTTGAACCGAAAATGGCTCCGCAGACAATGATACCCGTTTTTGACCGACTTTCGGGAAAAAGTTATTGTTTTTTCAAACAAAAAATAGCTCGAAAAATAGTTTTGGACATCGTCCCATGGTCCAGGGATCCATTTTCAGGTCAAAAACGGTTGTTTTCAGAGTTCCGAGTCTCCTTTAGTTATGTCCAAAACTATTTTTTGAACTATGGCTCGATTGAATAAACATTTTTTTCCGAAAATGGGTCGAAAACGGTCTTTTCTAAGGTACGGAGCCACCCCAAGTAATGTCCAAAGCTATTTTTCGAGCTATGGTTCGGTAATGTTTCTAACATTTGAGTTTATTGAAAAATAACTCATGACGTGTTTGTTGTAATGAGCCACATGTTGCTCATTTTTCGTATTTCGCCCATCGCTGGTTTAAAGTGTTACAGCCCAGTGACATTATTTTAAGCATCACTGTATTTAAAAAATTAACACCATCATTTTGAAACAAATATCAACATATCCAATGCAATTTTTTGTCGCTTAATTTTCTGAAAATTTTAAATTTTAGTCAAGCGAAATTTTGAAATTTTTTACTAAACACAAACTTTTTTTTTTCTCTTTCCAGGTAATAAAGCGTTAAAATACAATAAATTTGTTTCAAATTAAAATGCATGTAAGTAAATTAACACAATATGACACAACACCAAATAGAAACCTCTAAAGTCAGGCGTATACGGCATAGAAGAATAGATACATTAGCCTTGTTCCAGTTTTTGATTGATTGATGATTTCTTAACACCGATTTCTGCCGAATAAAATACGACACAATTAAATGGATACTACTGAAATGTGTGCAAAAATACTACACATCAATCTTCCTAGATGTCGCTCTACAAAGTATTTGAAAAAGCTTTGCACAAAAGACTTATACATAAAATTAAACAATTATTTCCACCAAAACCTTGAACTTTACTTATAAAGCAGATCCTTAGGGGTTGGATAAAAAATTAGACCTCTTGTGGCTGCAAGAAAACAGGCAAAAGTACTCCTCTTGTAACTCTTCTATACAGCAGTCATACACACATTGCATTTTCAACGTTCGCCAACGACACTAACTGTCATCCTCAGCTCCAATGGCTAAAAAAAAGATCTGTTCAAACTTCAACATACCACCTCAGCAAAATGTGGATATTGTAGGTATACTCATATAAAACCAATTATTTTGTTTTCGAGTTATATGAGTTTAAACAAACTTTATCCGAATATTTTGGTTAAGTACTTTAAACCAAAGTTATGCGAAATGGGAAAATCAAACCTTAGTTTTTTATGCAGTTTTAATGCCTTTTTATGCGAACAAATTCTAAAGTTAAATTTACAAAAATTTTGAGAATCGTGAGATTGAATTGTATTCTCGTTTTACTTAGAAAAACTCCAAATTTCTACACATAAACAAAGGACATATGTTTTCTGTTTGAACTTTGATTCTTGCATTAACTTAAAAGCCCCACATGCAAGCAAACTAAGTGGTAACACAGGTTTCAACAAAGCCGTCACACGCTGCAACTTAGTTGCCAATTTGCATTGAATAAATTAAAATTTTTAAGATAGCGCAGTAGTAAATGCAGCCTCTGCAGCAGGGTGTAGCGAATTTGTGTGTGTGGGAATAATATGCCTAGGGGTACAAGTAACATTTTGGTGCTTTTGAGAAAAACGAATTAAAAGTTCTTATTTTTGCTTGCATTTTAAGTTTGATAATGATAATAATTATAAAATTTAGCTACTACAGTCATTAGCCCTCTTAGCTATTAAGCTTAAATAGCTTACTAAAGTAAGTAGCATATTAAAATATAAATTGTGTACCAATCTTAACTTTTTCTATCGATTCAGTAGTTATTTTTATGAGAAAATGAGCCACATATTCGACGCTTTAAAAGAAGATATCGTTTCTTTGGCTACTATATTTTGCAGTTATCATTTGCCTGGATCGGCTTTTTCGAACTGGAAGTGACACACCCTAAACATTTCCTTAAAAAAAATGATCGCTTGATTTATAAAAATCTTGTATAGAAAAAAAATGGTTTATTTCATGATCTTTTTTTAAGCGACATTAAAACCTGACTAAAAGGGTTTATTCCGAGCGTAGTTTCCTTGAAGTGCTGCCTTATTTCATATTCAAAACAGGTTTTCTATTGTTCACATACAAAGTTGGTACTTGAAGTCCTATTTTGTTGTTCTGTTCTTGAAATTTCTTCTTCAGTGCTTTTATTACGGTCTCCTTTTTATTGTGATGATAATAATATAAAGATTTTTTTTTGTAATTTGATTGATTGTTTGAGATTTCCTGTTGCGTTGTTTGTTGTTCAAAGGGTGATGAGAACAGGTAGGTAAATTTAATTGTAACTGCGTCATTTACGTAAAGTAATTAATGCTATTAAAATTTTAAATCTTGTATTAAAATATGGCGAGCATTGTTAAGTTTAAGCCTTTAACCAGGAAAATTAATGGAAATGTGTTCTCAAAGTCATGACAATTTGGATGCTAAAGTATTTGTTGCATTGCTAGTCATTGCTTTGTACATGCAATGGATAGCAGACATTTCTTTGACATGGTGAGCTTGGCTTGAGAAATTTGCTACAACTCTTGGTTTAATAATTTTTACTTTCCTTCATGTTGAACACAAAAATAAAACATAAATTTAAGACAACTGAAAAGATAATTAACAAAATTTACTATTGTTTTACATGCTTAAATTTCGAATGAACTGATTTAATTAAAAAAAAAAAAAAACTTCACATTTCACATGACAACTCCACTGTGGTGCTTCTCTTAACATGTAACATTTTTTTAATGTGCACATTTTAATTGTCATATGACTAACTTCAATTAAAGAAAGTGCGAGTGGAGTAGATTTTGGCCCATTGAGTTGTTAAAGCGTTTTCTTTTTTAGGTGGTATCTGTTACCTGCCAAAAGTTTTCATATTTGATTTAGTTAATTAATTTTCATGTACATTTTGTTGTGAAGACTGTAAAGTTTTTTCGAGTAAAAAATTAAAAAGAAAGTTACAAAAGGTTGACATGTGATTAATTCGCTTAGAAACTGGCATTTATTAAAAATATTTTCAGCATAAGTCAGGAAAAAGACATTACGTGAAGGCTTTTTTGTTGCTTCCATTAGAATTACTTGAAAAATTTCGTAGACAATTTGTTTAATCTCAATCAACTAATTTTGTTTGAAATAAAGTCTACTTGACCGGTTTTGAAATCTATGCATCAAGAGGCACGAGCCACAAGAAGATCGGCCAAAATCTGCGACAGACAAGAGAAATGACGCCCTGGAAAAAGCTGAAGTTGACGAAGAGCCAAAATGGGCACTAGAAATGATTGCTGTTGAATTAGGGTAAAATGCCATGGCTTTGTTGCAAATATTGCATAATGAGCTACTGTGCACAAAAAAGTCTGCTCGATGGTTTCCACAAATTTTGAATGAGGTCCAAAAAGAAGCTCGAGTTTGTTTTGCCCAATATTTCCTAAACAAATTCAAGAACGTACGACCTGGCAACTTTAATAAAATTGTAACATGTGCTGAGGCTTGGTTTTATAAGAACGACCCTGAAACAACAACAACAACTGTTCATGGTATGGAGTCCGGAAGGAGTGAATCCTCCTATTAAAGCCAGACAAAAAAGTCAATAACAAAAGTGATGATATCTATTTAATTCATTATAGCGAAAATTGTAGCTGCTATTTCCTTGAAAACTGGACAGAAAGTAATTGCGAAATGGTATACTGAAGATTGACCGCTTACCGAAAGTGTTCGAAAATTTGGTGAAAAACCATAAAAAGAGGAACGGCGTCGCTACTTTTCACATCACGATCACTGCGGAAATATCAAGAAACTTTATTGCGGTCTCTGGCATCGAAGAAATTCGCCCAGCACCATACTCTCCGGATCTGGCGACTTGTGTTTTGTGGCTAATAAAAAAATTTAGGGGAAAAGCCGAGATAATTGAAAAGCTCGATTTTCAGGAATATTCTGACAAATGGATCTACAGGCTAAAAAATTGTATGGAAATTAATGGTGATTATGTAGAAAAGATATAAATTGAAGAAGCTGAAAAATAAAAAAATAAAAATATTTTTCATGTTTTTGTTTGTGTAAGCAACTAAGCAAACGTTTGTTAGTCCCTGCGTATATGATCTTACTTTGTGTTAAACCTGATTCTGATTTCCTTGCAGATAAAGTTTACAAAAATCGAAAATCCCCCACTTTTTCAACTTAGCCCCAGGACCAATTACTTTTTTTACATTAAGTGCCTTATTAATTATTGTTCCAATTTTATTTTATTTTTTTGAAGATAAATCTTGTCATAAAAGTATAATTTATTCAAAATGATTAATGTCTGTACAAATTGCGTATCTGTCGATGATGGTAATGATTTTGTTTTCGAAGGTAAAATTGTGTCTCAAACTTAACATTTCTTGTTTGTTTTATTGGTCGGATTATATGGAAACCAGTTTTTTTGTTTAATTTTTTTTTTAAAAACTTTAATTGATGCTTGCAATAATGTTATGTAAATTTATTATTTCACACGAATTCATACTAACGGCTAATATTGTAAAATTTCTCAATTTAGCCATTAGCATTTGTTCGTTCAACTTGTTGATTCCATTCAAAAATTGAAAACAACACGGTCTATTTTTCTTCATATTATCTCTAATCTCATTACTAAAATGTAGAGCAAATGAAAAATTCAAGAATTGTTTAGCATTGTTTGAATGAAAGATTGCACGAAATACTAAGTAATTTGTTTCAATCCCGGTTTACTCGCTTCCAATTTTTTCATGATTTATTTTTCTGTGACCAACTTTTGAGGTCTCTGGTACGAATACCATTCAACCTGCAGATTTTATTTTGCTCCGCTTTTTCACTTCATTTGGTGTTCTTTGCTAATGCCGTGATTACACGAAACTCAAAGAAACTGGCAGTTTGTTTAGGCTTTGTCGCAGCTGCTGCATTAATTTTGCTGTCCAAATTAAAAGTGAAAAGCAAAATCGTTGAAAAAAATAACAATAGTAAAATACAGAGAGAACAATGCGATTTACAACTGTTGCAAGAACTTAACTTTGTGTGCGCTTTTGGTAAAGTTCTCTAGGGCAATTGCAGTCTTATTGACAAGAAGAAGATTTGCATTTCTTTGGAGGCGGAATTTATTTGCTTGGTTACCAAAAGTACTTGGAATTTTTTTTGCCTACAGAAATTAAACGTCACCGACTTTCATAGAATTTCGTTTATATGCTCTAACGCACTGTGAAAATTAACTTACTTTTTTTCAGTTGACGCTAGCTTATAGAAAACCCTTGAGTATTCTTGAGGAATCTAGAAATTTACTAATTTTTCTATACGTCTGTGTCTGTTTGCTCTTTAAAATGATATATCTAGTATTTTCGCTCTTGCATTACACTTACGCTCATGCTATACTCGCTCTAGTCTCCTACGCTTTACTTACTGAAGCTGACTTATACAAAACCCTTGAACATTCTGGTGCAATCCTAAAATTTACTGAATTTTTCATTTCTCTTTATCATCTCACTCTTTCATTTGACTTGGCGTAATTGCATAATATGCTTTTCTCTCTAAATAAGCTGTATAACTGGCCTTAGGCACTTTTTCTCTATTCCGGCGTTTGTATTAGGATTATAACTATCCCGCGATAAGAAACCAATTTTCTCAAGAATTGGTAAAGTTGCTATTAAGATTTTGCTTACTTTAAAAATATTGAAATGTCATGTTAGCATATTCAAGTAAATTCAATAGTAAATTTTTTGTATTTATTTTTGGATTGAAGAAAAAAATAATTTCTAATTGTGTAGTCTCATGCTTGTTAACAGAATTCGGAAAATCCTAGGATCCCGGGAGTATCTATGATTATTCTGATCTCATATCTCAGGATATGAATATTCCGGGAAATGAGAAACCCTGGGTGCGTGAAGTTTCTTTTCAAGCTGGTGTTTAGTTTGCTACGTTTTCACGTTGCTTAGCTTTGTTTGTAGTAGAGTCTGTTCGACACCCCCATGGGAATCTTAACAGTTACTATGTCTGCTTGCAGCAAATCCTTCCTCATCACAATATTCCGTTGGTGATAGGTGATACTAAGCAAATCACGTACTGAGGGAAACCGAGATCTATTTTTCGCAAACATTCTCTTGTTATGAGGAAATGTTTACGCCAATTACTAAAGGAACCAAACATTCTGTCTAATAACACACCAAGATGTGAACATTGTCTGGAATAAAACGGAGACAGAATTCAATATATTATAACTAAGTGGAGAGCCTACAAAGTGTTGCCTTTGGTAAGGAATGTGGCTTATATCATTTAGAACGAAAAATCTGAGCTAGGAGAAGATTAAAGGCTGATTCTAAATAATTTGATATACAAAGTGAAAAAATTATATCCGGGATTCAGGGAAATAAAAGACTGCATTAACGACACATAATTAAATCAAAATGCTCTCATTATTTTTGCGTAAATAATTGGTATAAACCAGTGAAACGTTTTCGTGTGGTTTTCACAATTAGACCTGACGTCTGTTTTGACCGGTAAAAAAAAAACTACTTCGGCTGGTCGGTCTAAGCTGAAAGTGAATAACCTCAAATTGGGTGACGCTACCATGCTACAAAACAATTTAATCGCTACATTTACTTCCACTCCAATAACATTGGAATGCCATGAGCACAAATCACTGATATATGGCGTTAGTGTCCGAACGAAAAGGACAAAAGCTCGCAAGGTTATTAGCCGCCGCGCGAACGACATCGAAGAGTTTTCGCTTCGCTTTGGCTTTTTAATGCTTTTGCTATTGCTATGATGGCCTTCTTTGGCTTCGCTTGGTATTTACATATCCAATGCATGTGTTGACGATTCTCTCTCTCTTTCCCCACCACACTCCACCCACCACTGCTTGAGGTTTTTCGCTGTGTCTAAGTGGATTTGTCACTCACGTGAGTTGTGAGGTGTTACGACCAGATTGTATGCACCTCACACGTAGGAGGGTTTTTGGCGCAAATCATGGTAGCAGCGTATCAATTTTCATTGCTTATGGTAACCTGCATAGCTTGAGTTATGCGCTGCCAAAGACGCGTAAGCTATCAATTACAATTTAAATTCATTTACGTAGTTCCCCGAGCTCGTTGTTTGCCACTTCATAAATAATAAGATTACAATTTTTGTTGCGATTTTATTTTTATAATTTACTGGGTAGGTGGAGGATAAATATTTGTGTCCTGTGTTAGTTAACCTTTTTTAAGTTTACTTTTCACAAAAAGCCGATATAGACGATTACATTTATGCTAACATAGTATTGAAATGATTTCCAATGAGTTGAAAGCGAATTTAAACACTTTGTTTTGCCTAAAATTTTTTTTTAAAAACTCGTTTGGCAATGGGTTGGGTTAAATCGTCACGATCCAGGGGCTCCGAACTTGTAATGATTTTATTAAAAGCTCCTTCCGATGTCTATGTCTCCGAAATTAGATGCGTCCCCCAACTTCTAATTCCATATTCCATATCATGTGAACCATGGTCTGAGTGGGCATGTGGAGAAAGTTTGAAAAATCTAAGAAAAAAATATATAAAAAATGAATTAATTGCATGTATAATTTTTTTCATTTCCATTAAAAAGCGTTTTACTTGATTTAAAGCTTCAAGCTAAATAGCTAAGAAAGCTAATAGCTCTAATAGCTAAACTCTATTATTATTATTAATATCTGCGATAACGGTAAAACTTTTTTTAATGATAACTAGTGTACCCAGCAGACGTTGTTCTGGCCTTTATGTTCATGTCCCTATCTCCAGCCCCATACGCATCCCTATCTCCACTTCTATCCCCATCGTTATCTCAACCCTAACAATATTCCCATAAATATCCCCATCTCTATCCCTATATCTATACCTATCCCTATCCCTATGGAATCATTTCCCGAGCGTAATGGCTCTGGTGGTGGTACCAATTGTGGCAATTGACAATTTCATTTTTCCACCCACACAATTCAGGAGACTCAGCGCTGAATTTCAACGCCTTACAATGCGGACAAACGACTGATTACTGCTCTGTATGCACCGTAATCGAATTCCGAATCGTAATGAAAGGCCGATCGTTCCAGGTTTACAGAGGCACCGCATCGGCGCAATCGTTCACATTCATTGTATCGTGCTCGCTGGAGTTGTGTTTGATGTGCACCAACTCGTTGCATTCTCAATCTTTTTGTCCCTCTTAATTCGGACATGTGATTATGACTATTTTCATTATCCGTTTCTCGCTCGTCATCAGTGTGGCTTGCACGTGAAGTAGCTCGTCGAGCATTTGACTGACTTCGACGACCTATGTCAGGTTATTCTCTCTTTGGCATTGTAATGAACACTGTAAAACGACACGAAGTGGTTATCACAGTCACTTAAACCTGTCGAACTTACCTTGAGAAATTTACAGTAGGTGTATTGCATTACTTGCAAATTTATTCCTGTACCAAAAAAATGTTCTCTAGCTTTCCAGTACATCCCATCCCATCGTATGCATTCGACTTTTCTACAGCGGGCTCTCCGCTTATTAATTATTTTAATAAGTGTTACTTTTTAGCACCGGTGTATTCCTCAAAAAAAAGAGGATAAATAATTAAAAGATCTTTGAAACTTTGTGAATATTTTTTGTTTAAACACCATAACTCTATCTTAAATTTGGCTGATAAGAAGAAGGTATGGTCTGTTAAATTAAGATATCGCTAAGCATCTGTTTAGTAATAGAATATATCTGAACTAAGTAATTGGCGAAGGCTTAACGCTCACAATCTAGAAATTCCAAAAACAAAATTGATTTTTTAGGTTTTGGTTTCTTACATATCAAAAACGTTTGTTTTACATCGTTTTCATACCTTAATATTCCAAAAAGTTAGCACATTTGCTCAACATCTAAAGGTTAAGAAGCGATTTCATTAGTTTTTGATACCTAAATATATAAGAAATCATAAATTAAAAAAAATCTATTTTTCTCGTATATTTAAAGAGACAAAGCGCCCTAGGGCTAAATACTTAGCTAAGGTATAAACTAACAGTAATTTCCAAGACCTAATACTCCGCTTGTTAGTGTTGAAAATCACATCTAAAAAGTGTTAAAAGCAAAATAAATTAACATTTTATCATTTATCTCTTTTCAGGTAACTTAAATGCATATTTTTGACAGTTTAACATACGACAACATACTCGGTATCTATCTACACGTATGTATGTATGTAAAATACAGATAAGTAAAAAAATAAAATATTACAACATTTACAAAAACATGCCAGCAATTTTTTATTGCTATAGAGCTACTCATAAATGAATTAAACAACCATCGTCATCTAGTCCTATTTCAACATCAAACCCTCATTATCTTATCAAAATCAATTGTGAAATTTACCTGCTGCCCAAAATTTACCAAATGCTGTGCGCTCTTTGCTGCATTCCTTCAAAGTCTAGACAGGCCAATTTAAAACCAACATAAGTTTTTTTTCTCTAACCTTTGGTATTTCTCCGGTTTGATGTGTCGCTTTAAATCATTAAAACTCAACTTAAAATATATAGAAATTGAAAAAGTCTCTATAGTTTATTTTTAATCGCAAATAAAAAACCTTTATTTGAGTAACGACCATAACAAAAATATGTAGGCCAATAAAGCAGCTACCAAAAATTTGATAATTCTATTGGTATTTCCGTATTCATTGGAAAAAAAATATTTCAATAGCGAATGACAAAATCGTTGATAAGATATTGTGTGGCTCATTTTGTGTTACAGTCACTAATGCTGTCCAAATTGGCAGGTACTCGAAATAATACGAATTTGAGTTTATTATTCTGTTGTTGTTCTTTATTAAGACTTCATCAATAAAAAATTAGTCAGAATTTTGTGGTTTTTACTTCACTTTCCTAACATAGCATTTTTTTTTTAGATGTATCAAAAAATCGACCTTTATAAAACATCCCAAGACTCAAAAACTCGAACCTTTCATTTTCGTACTAAGAATTTTTGCCAAAATTACAGAAATATAACACCTTAAAATAATTCTTAAAATACATAAGTACATACAAATATGTACATAACTTTTTAGCCAAAACTTCAAGTTGCAAGTGTCGTAAGCAAGTAATTTTTTTTAATTTAACAACAATTAGGAAAAAGCTACCTTATCTAGCCAGAACAAGCGTTCAAAGAGACAAAGACAAAGAAATATGTCGGCTCAGTCTCAAAATTGACTGTTATAAAATTTAGGTGCTTGCCTTACTGACTTAGGCTTTCGACGTCAGTAGGCTTTCGAAAATCCGTCCTTCAACTCTCTTGAAGGATGCAAAAACAATCGTAGAGTAGTTCATAAAAAAGTCAAAATAGCTATCAATGTCAAACTGTGGCTTTAGTTGTGATATCAATTGTCGTCTCTCGTTTTAACCTAATCCATGTCTATTTGATGGTTGTTTTATGGACTTCAATGTTTTTCTATTAAAAAGTCAGTTACCTACACATGGATCTACATATCTGTCGTTGCCCATCTCTTTTATGTTGTTAGATCCTCCGCTTGTACCTAAATACTTAAAGTCATAAACATCAATGGATATTTTAGAAGTTCTTTAAATGTGTTGCAGTATACAAAAACTTTCCAAATTATCGCAAAATCCTTATTCAGGTTCAGCCGAACATTCGTGTTTCGCGGAACATAGTTAGGAAAACCCTGGTCTACAGTGTTAATTACACAGGCTGACTAAATTAAATGAAAGTCCAGAACCAGAGACCAGCTCTAGCATACCCGATGGTTTTAGACAAGCTGAATCCGAATCCGAACTCAGAATTACTCATATACGTCAAGTGTTCGAGATATCCTAACCTAAAAGTGCTAAAAACACGGTTTTTGGCTATATTAGACGTTATTTTACATCGCGAATAAATTTTTTTTCCAAAATTGGTTGCGGCATCTGAAAGTATTACTCTTACCCTTCAAGATCCTTTTTGGTTTTTTGAAATATCTTTTTTTCTCTTGAAGATATCATCTAATGAAGTTTAGTATTTTCTGCTGACCGGAAGAAATTTTGTTTTCGTAAGGTTGTAACTAAAAGGACAAGATACTAAACTTCATTGAACGATATTGGATTCTGATTCAGCGCATTACAGTCCATTGGGTATGATAGGTCTGGCCTCTGGATAAGAATCCGGAAAATATAAAAAGTACATTTATGCTCTTGTAATAATTTCATATCAAATTAGTTAAGAAAATACGAGAAAAACCTGTGGCTTTAGATCAGCGATGGGAAAAATACGAAAAATTAGCCATTTGTGGTTCATTACAACAAACACGTCGTTTGGCTTAAGAAAAATATCCAAAACAACAAACACATTTTTTCACCACTGCTACGTACATTTTTATCTTTGTGATTTATTTTATACGCGCTATGCACGGATTTTGTATTATTGTTATTGTTATTGTACATCAATCAGAAAAAACAACAAAACCGAAGCTAGCGAACAAGGGAACAACAATGCGCACATTGAGTACAGCTTCTCTCGTTTCGCTAAATCAGTGTACTTTTATTTTTACACTCGTGTTGTTCTTGTTTGGTTCTTGAAATCTTCAGAGTTTTTTCTTTGCCAACGAAATCCAATTTATGATGGGGGTTTTTTCTTTTCTTGTAACTCTTGCTTTCAAAATTATGCCAATCTATGCTTTAGAGCTAAAATTGTCTCAGTTTTCCTATTTTTCGCGTCACTGCTTTAGATGTTATCTGCTCATGTAGATTCCTAAATTCTTATGAATATAATAGTACCACGCATATTAATAAAATAAATAACTAGTTAAAGTGTTATCTTCGGCCAGGCCGAAACTCATACCCTACACTGCATTGAAAATACTTTCTAAATAAATGTTAAAAATACATTAAAAATTAATTACCTAAATTTTTTGCATGAAAGTCGTATGTGCCAATTGTGAGTTATATGAAATCAAAATTTTCAATTGTCGAGAAGTGCCAATTCCAATTCCACCCACTTTAAGCACAGTTCAAGATATTTATGATCTGTATCCGTGTACTTAGTTCCATCACAATATTTGGCACGGTTAACGAGTTATAGCGTTATTAAATTTAAAATTTAGGGCTGTGCCACGCCATATTAAGAGCCTTTCAAATTTGATACCTAGCCCAATCTTAATTTTGTTCACATGTTCACTAAATCACCAAGTTTCATCAAAATCGCAGTAACTTTTATCAAAATGTGCAGGGGTATATTTACATAAATCATTGGAGGTAGGCGTGGCAATGAACCGATTTTGCCCATTTTTACATGCTAGCAGCTTGTAAGAAGGTGTGACATGTGCCATTTGGATTAGCTTGCTTAGTTTTCCCTTAAACGTGATTTCAACAGATTGACAGACACACAGGCAGGCAGACGGTCATAGCTATATCCACTCAGGTGGTGACGCTGATCAGTACTAAATATACTTTTCTATACCTGCCGCGCCCCCTTCTATTCGTTACAAACGGAATGACACATTGAATATACCTTCTGGGTATAAAAACTCTAATAGTTACTTTTTGACTGAAATTAAGATCTCCAGCTTACGATTGAACTGCCTCGTTCAAGCCAAATTTCTTCAATTTATTGCAGAATATTTTTAATTATCAAAATGTGCATGAACTAAAACTCAGACAATAAACGTTAAAAAAACAAATTTGTTGTAGGTGATATGTTCAAAGCAAAGTTTGATTTCAAATTAAAGAATTCAATTTCCAGTTTCATAACACTGCGATTATTTTGTCACATTTTTTGTAAAGTCACCACTTCCAAATCGTCATAACGAAGCATCTAGTTACCACAAACAAAATTGCTTTCCTTACGAGTTTCTCATAAATTCCATAGAAAAAGTTGAGTCATCAAAAAAAATTTTTGCAATTGCAGTCAAGCAGCGCACAATAGCCACTGATAGCCGCTAATGGAAGCAGCTCATCAGGAAAGTGCTGCCAATAGCTAAATTTCTTACTGCTGCTGATGTTGCTGGATGAAATGGAAACTCAGCCGGCCGGCAAAACTGAAGTTTAACGTGATGAGCATGCAAAAAAAATAGAAAAATTGCAAATGAGCTTTTTTATTAGTTCTATTTATTAAATTGTTTAATGTTAGTTTGAACATAAGAGTACTATGTGTGTGTGTGTACCTACCCAATAGAAAATATGATTATGTTTGAAATATTTCTATTTCGCTTTCTGAGAAGCTGGCACCTGCTCCCAATAGCATTTCATCTTTTTTTTTAACACGCATGCCATTGTGAGGAGCTACGTACTTGAAAGCACCTTTCCCTTCGTATACACTCACAGAAACCTATTTAGTTGAATCATAAAATTATAATAATTATGGAAATGTTTAACTGAAACATACGATTGTTGTGAAGTGAAGATGAAAATTACTAAAATGTGCAGCTAAATTGTATTTAGTTGTTTACTTTTTTGAGGCATTGAAAAATATTGGAGGGTACAACGCATTTGCAGTTGTTTACTTTTTTGAGAAAAGAAGAATTATTAGAGTGCAGTTGTTTACTTTTTTGCCTTAATAAAAAGTAGCTTTCATCTCTTTAATATGGCTGCCTGCTGAACACAAAAGCTAACCATTCGTCAGAGTAACTAACACTTGTGCTCTGTGCTGAAAATGACTGAGTTGGCGTACAACGATATAATGCCTGGTGTGCGGATCGAAAAAGAGATAATATTCATTCAGTCATCGAATCGACGAACTCTAGCTCTCTAGAGTAAAATAAACTTCTATATTGATATAGGATAGTTTTAAAAAAAAATTAAAAGCATCAAAAGTGCTTTTTCAAAAATACGATCCGATCGATCACTATGCAAAGTCTTAAATTGTGTGCTTGGGCGCCGAAAATGTTTAGCTTTATGGAAATTTCTAAATTCTTGAATAAATCGAAAAAAATGTTATCCTAAAGCTATTTATTATTTAATGAAAAATGCCCATTTGAAAACTTTTATTTTCGAAAATATTCGGTTTTTCATTTGGCTCTTTGAATTATTACCTTAAACTTTGCGTTTGTGGTGCCATAAATTGAATTCCATTAAATCAAGCTCACTGAAAAAATGTAAGAAAATTGCAAATTTGTATGGACTATGTAATAAGATTTTGATTTTTCTTTACAAACTTAAAAAGTTTAACTATGTAAGTAAGCAACCCCAAAAAGAAAAAAATTATGCTCTCTTATTTAATTTAATTTTTAACAGCCTCATTATTTTGTTACTTATTATGTCCCATTAAATGTTTCGCCGTTCATTGTACCATTGTGTATTGCATCATTGCTAGCGCACTAAACTTAATATCTGTGTGACTTAAGTCTACTGTTCCACATTTGGCAACGACTTCTATGTATTTCAGTGTCTACGTGCTTTCATTGCACACAATTTGGAATGGTTAATGTTTCCCCATTTTTTTTTTTTTAATTAATATCATACGACCGTACATATATGGTCTTGTATTTATTAACAAGATCTGCAATGGCCGGCCGTTGTTATGGTATATAGAATTTAATGCTTTCTAGTTTTATATTGCAGTTTTTTTTTAGATTTTGTTTTATTATTTCTTTCGTTTTGCAATTACTGAATTAAGAATCCATTCATGTGTTCAATGTGTAAAGTGATCGTGCGGCTTTTTGACGTCTTCAATTGTCTGCAAGAACATTACAAACTCAATCTTAAAAAAAAAGCAAAAAATGTAACGAGTTTTATATGATATTGATCTGGGCTCCAAACAGTTTTGTCTGCTGAATCATTTATTAAACATAAATATCGAAAAGTATAGTTGCTGAAATATACATTTTGCTAAGTACAATTTTTATGATTAAAGATAAAAATAACTACAAAATAAATTGTTTGTACTGAAAAGCGTCAAAATATGTCACGTAGTGGCATTGAATTGACAAATTCTGTAGACTCGAAAACTTGGTTTTTTTCCTGCTGAATGCCCAAACCTGATTTCTATAGTTAATAAATTAAATTTTCTAGTTTTGAAAATGTTACAGGGCGCTGAAGGTACTTTGTGTGCACAATAAGAGTCAGATTGCTGAAAGTGGTCAAAATTGCTTTTGCTCATTTACTCAAAAATACGAGTATGTTGTGTAACAAAATTTAAGAGGAGAAAGAGGAAATTAGACGAAGGTTTGTCAAGATATCAAGTGCTTCCTGATGATAGTATTATATTAAAAAATATCGAATTGGTGAACTTTAAAGCACGATAACTTGGTCAAATCTTAATGTAAATACATTTTTAGGGTCAAAAATCCATATGTTTTCTCTTTCCTTCCTTGTACCACAATATATTCGATTTGAGGCATATTTTTCAAGTAATGAACCGATAAAACGAACCCTCATATTTTGCATGCGCACTTTCTTTAATTTCTCGGTCTGTAAATTGAAGGGTTTCAAGTTATCTTGTACCAGTACACATAGGGTGCTTGAAATTATTAGATGCTAAGCAAATGACTTACAGAGAGTGGTTGGAATTATTAGATGCTAAAAAAACATAACCTCATAACCTTCACCGATACCAGAACGATACGATAGTTAAAAAATTAGCGTATCGTCCTCGTAATGGCGTCAAGCTTATCGTTCTCGTGCGAGAAATTTTTAATCTGTTTCGTTATTGTCTCGCTCTCGTCTCGTCTCGTTATCGCCGATAATACTCGGTTATTCTCGTTCACATTTTTATATAAATAAAAATAGCGAGCGGCTTTCCCGTGTACTGTCCATTGTTTAACCACGCAGTCTTTACTGCGGACAATTGGGTTCATGTACGAAATATCACAGCCTGGCATAAGTTCCATGAATAGCAACGTAAGGGTTTTTTTTTGCATGGGAGGAGCTATCCCATTAGTCACAAACAATTTTCATTTAAGTATCAGGTTTCACAACTGTAGCTGCGATAGATGCCAAGATATGGCGTTTTAAGTAATTTTGTTTTATTAAGGTGCCACGCCCGTTTGTCTAATTTCGTTGAGTTTCGTGAGGTACTTAAAATAGACAATATACATCCTAGCGCCGAATTTCAAAACGCCTGCTACCATAGGTGTCAAGATTTTGCGTTTTCAGTATTTTTGTATTATGAATGTTCTGTACCTGCATTTCGTTCACGGTGATAACTTAGTGCCTATCGTACGATAAACATTACATTTTCACCTTGATCGAGATATCGGCCAGACCGTTCTCGTCCTCGTTCGTACGAGAAATAATTTGTTTGATATCGTCTCGTTATCGTTCTTGGTCCTGATAACGAGAACGATAACGATATTTATTGGTTCTCGGTGAAGCACTAATTATGAGGCAAAAAAGCTGCTGAAACCGGACGCCTTTTAAAATTTAGCAAAGTTTTTGAATAAATTCGGCAAAGAGAACACAACATTTACATTGCAAGTTACGTCAAGACAGCATTTTATTTGTAATTTTAGTTTTTGATTAAAGCCGCCTGTTTTGAAGTTGCAAATAGTGAAAATATTCTTTTTTCCCTTTACATATTTTTAACAGAAACATCTTTAAATAGCATTTGAATATGAAAAGTATTGAAAAAAACTCCAATTGCATTTTGAATTTGCAATGTATTTGAAATTATTCTTTTTATATTATGTGCAGTAGTGTGTGCCCCGCAGGGTGTTGTTCTGCCCTTCCGCTTCCTATCCCTATTTTGAGCCTTATACCCTTTCCCATCCTGGATCGGTAGACGTTTTCCTGTCTAAAATTAATTTCGTTACTGGAAAACATTGTAATTCGGTTTTTCCGATTTTTCTTTCGAAATTTTGCAATCTTTTGCTTTGTTTGTTTGGTTAAAACTTTCTACAGACAATAACGAACAAAATAATAATAAAAAATCGTCACTTTGAGTCATATTCGAAATCACTTTAATTCTTTTTGAATCCCGCTTTGGCGTTTATGGTTGAATCAAACATAACAACATTGGTTTTGTCCGTGAGTGTACTTTTAAAGTAGAAAAATAAAAAAAGGTATATAAATAAATTAAAAACCGCTATTCCAAGATCTTTAAATGAAAACTCTTTTTGAGGGTAACATTTATGAATTCATAGAATAAAAAATATCCCATTGAATGAAGCCTTATAAAAACTATTCCTACATGCCTTAATCTATTAGGCTCTATAGATTAAATTCCATTTTGTTTAACAAACTTTCTGAAGAAATGCCTAATTGCAGAGAAAGATTTCAAAACACTCATGGTAGCTCGTAGGTTTTGATTGATTCTGTCAGATTAAATTGAGAGGTTTTCAAAGAATTTTCACGTAATTTTGTAAAACAAAACAGGTGAATGTGGGAAGTAAGGAATTTAAGTGAAAAGTTAAATGGTGTATGGTAAGAGAAAAAAAAAGAACTCAAATCAGAAAGGCAAAACATAACAAATTGACGAAAAAAAATCACTGATCTAATCGGCTTCTAAATTAATTTCTGTATAAAATGAAAGCCGACAAGAACAATAGCAAAAACAAAAACAAAAGCAACAGAAATATGGCTTAAAGGGAATTCCAAGCAAGAATGCAAGCAAGTGAAAGAATTTAAAAGCTGCCACAAGGTAAAAATACAAAGAGAAAAACTAACTACCCACCTAGAATCTGAGTCATAAGTGACCAACTCAGTAGGAATATATTTTCTATCTGTTGTCTGATATTTATGTTACTAATTTTATAGTAAATGCTCTTACAAAACGAAAACTAAATACATATAATGATATATGTATGTACTTAAAAAGTTGAAAAGTCGAAAAAATATGTAAATGATGAAAATGATGTTATAGTAAAGAACTCAGAAAAAGGTGGGAGGAGTTGAAAAATGTTGAAACAATTCAAAAGTAAGTCGAAAGAGGTTGAAAATGTTGAACAAATTCATATGAAAGGTTGAAAAGTCCAAAGAATATGGAAAATGTTGAAAAATAAAAACGAAAAGAAATTAAAAAGTTGAAACATGCCACGCTCATTTCTCCAATTCCGCTTACTTTTGGTTCAATAAATTATATGCGTGATCGAAATCGCATACCAAATTTGTGCAATAACACTTGGATAGTTTGCGATATCTGCCGTCATTAGCCTTAGGGTGGTGACACACCCTCAGGTACAATCAAATTCGATTTTGATTCATAAACAGTTTTCCATCATCCAACTGACCTAACGCAAGCCCCCAAAACCAAAAGAAACGTATCGTCATTGAGATCTATAGACCTTGAATTGCGTGGCGAAGTTTCAGCTATTGCAGAAAAATATGTAGCAACTGATCGAACTGAATGAAATTCCCAAGAGCTACTAAACTCCCTCACAAAATGTTTTGCGCAACAAAGGTGGGGTGTATTTTATGCGTTAGTTGTATCGATTTTATTGTAGATTGTTTCATTGAGTACGTGGGCCGCATCGCAAATTTACTAGAGTGATAACAGCTCGGGAAATTTTCAATGATTTTATGACAAATAACATAAGTAACCAGTTTTACCCAGTATATTCTGTCAAGGCAGCAAAATATGACATCAAAATATTTTGGTTATGTAACACAGCCGATAGCTATCGTCTGCTTGGTATGATTTACGCAGGCAGCCACCTGGTGGTCAACGGCAAGTAAATGTGTGAGAAAATATTGTCTTAGCTCTAGTTGATTCTTACAAACATTCTGCTCTGAATGTGACATTTTACTTCACTCCCGTTGGCCAATCAGCTACGGGGAATGAGCCTAGTCGGTACACAAACGATATAAGCACACCCCGATATGCGTACAATAAAAATGGGACTCTTATCTGTCGTGACCAAAAAAAAGAAAAGCGTTTTCTTCCTGTCAACAATGCATTATTTATGAGGTGAGCCTGCACAAAATGGCAAAGAAAAGATAAATAACTTCTATACCAAAACCAAAGGTGGAGTTGATGTATTGGACCAGATGTTGTATAAATATAGCTCCGACCGCAAAACAAACAAATGACCATTGCCCATTTTTTTTAACATGGTCGACTTGGCTATGTTGGGTGCATTTTGAGTTTAATCCAGCCTACATCCAAGCACCAAGAAAAGATGAAGCTCTCGTCGAGGTTTTCTGACATCATTTTGCGTGGAGTTGGCGACAGAAAATATGATTTAATTCTTTATAATCTATAAAACCAAAAACAAACCAAAAATTGCTCAGTATTTCACATTCTTCGTACAATATGTGTGAAGAAATTTACGGGTACCCGGGTACCCTTATTAGGAGGGTAAGGACTATTCGACTTTGGATCGGCTCTATATTCAACAACACAATTCTAGAAAGCTAAAATATTCGAAAAACGTTAGAAAACGACTATTTGTAAGATGTCAAGGAACCTCGAATTTGTAGCTCATTTGGTTTGAAAAATATTTAGCTTCAAAGTCCGTTCGGGTACCTAGGTACCCGTGTCAGGAGGTTTAGGGTTAAGGTGCATTGATTCTATTTCTCCCGGTTTCGATTCAGATAAACCTGATAGCAAGTAAACAACCTACACGAAATTTCATGTCAAATTTGGTGAAGATCATAGCACACTATCTATACCATTAAACGGTTTTTTACTTGTATGAGAGGTGCCACGCCCACATGCGTCAAATTTTTGCAATAAGATATCTTGTAGCAAGTATAACTGCAATACCAAATTTCATAAAGATTACGTTGATAATTCTCTTATTATAATGTTTATAAATATTGTGGGCTGTGGCACACCCTTCAACGAGTTTTGTCAATATACTGGCTAAGCTTGTAATGATAAGTACATTCAGCGGTGTCGCCTCTAACATTTTTATGAAAATCCTGTGTGTCAATTTCGAGATATACAGAATCACAATTTTCAATTGTTGGAAAGGGCCACTTTCCAATTTCTCAAAATGTTGGCACAATTCAAGATGTATATCTATATATATAATCTGTATCCGGATCTGTTTATCAAATTTCACCACAATATCTTGCAAGGCTTACGAGATATTTCGTTATAAAAGTTAAAGTTTAGGGCTGTGCCACGCGCCCCAGTAAGAGTTTTTGAAAACTTGATACCTCTTTTGATTCACTAAACCACCAAGTTTCATCAAAATCGCTGTCATTAATTTTTTATGTTTTATTGTTCATTTTGCAAATGAATTAAATTTTTATTTTTATGTTTTGTATGATCAAACTGATATTTTTGTTTAATTGAGTGTGTTACTCTTATTTAAAAACAAAAATGGTCATGACCAAGTATACTAGAGTTCTCCCATTGGTTGAAATTCAACCACTATAGGGACAAATCGAAAACACTTTCTGGTAATAAAAAACTAATGTAAAAAAGAGCTATTTTTTGTCATCGCTTCCAAAAAAAAATCAATCAATCAATCCTTTACTTAGAGTTCAATTTACATATCGCCATACCAAATTTTATCAAAATCGGTCCATTAGTTTAGCTATAAAAACATATTTTCCTTCCAAAATCGGTCCATTAATTAAGCAGTGAAAACGTTTTTCCAGTTAGGGTCATGGCACCACCCCAATCAAAAAAATATTCTTTACGCAGGACTCATTTTATCTCTGCCAAATTTCATCAAATTCGATGTAGCGGCTCAGACATGACTGCTGTTTTTTTCCATTAAGGCAGTGCCACGCCCACTTACAGAGTTGAAACTATTAATAACCTTTGTTAGAGTTCAATCTATCTCTAAACCAAATTCTATCAAATCTTGTTCATTATGAAACGTATTTTTCTATTAAAAAAAATTAATCGATTATGTTGTGTTATGACAGCTTAAAAGGGATGGAGCCGTTTTATATATATATTATATTGCAAAACGATACTAGGTCACTTACTTTACTTTTCGTACTTGGCTACATAGCTGTTGGCCATAATATTGCGTAGGCAAACATATTTACAAGGACCGCCACGAGCGCAAAATACACGCGCAAACTGGCCTATCTGAAAACGCACACGCAGACAGATAAAAAGACAGACAGATAGAAAAACAGTTGGCAAGACATGTGGCAAGTTGGACACAGAAGCACCAAGCAACGAGAAGAAGAACCCTGCTATGATCTTAACCATGGTCAACGCAACGCAAGAGACCATCAGTCGTTTACTGCTACCAATGAATTCAGCAGCCGCTCGTATCTTCTTTTGTTTTTACTCTTTTACTGTGTTTGTTTTTGTTTTATTTTGCGTCATTGTATTCTCTTTATTTTCTAAAGTAAAAACACGCGTTGCGGTTGCGCGCATCACAGTGCACGTTCCGTCGCCCATTCCCCCCTTTGCGATGCGCTTCAGATATTTTAACTGAAATACAGAAAGGTACAAAAATATCGAAAAATCCAAAGAAATATGGAAAATATTTAAGGAAAAAAGCAAACAAAAAAAAACCGGTTTAATTATAAAGTAAAACAAAACAAAAAACTACCAATAAAACCAATCAAAAGGGGGAGAAACCTTGAAGAAGGTTTTCTTTCTATCTTCGAATACGAATAAAAGGAAATGTAATGTATTCTTTAATTTTATTACCTTTTTTTGTTGTTGTTGTTATCTAGAAAATAAGAAGAAAAAAAACATAGAATGGCTGAAAGAACAATCAGGAAATATTTACGGGTCAAATATCAGTAGCATCCAAGTTATTTATTTCTACTTGGCTGCTTGCTGGTGAATGTCCGAACGTTGTGGTTTTTAAAAAAAAAAAGAAAACATTTCTTTTGATGTAGAAGTCTTACTTACTGCTTTAATTTTGTGTTTTTTATTGTGAAAATATGTGTATTAAATTTAAATATAAGAATGCAACATTTTTCTTAAAGATATGTAACTTTATAGGTTTGAGCAACATTAAATAACATGTGCCCCTTTTCTGCCATTCTATGCTACGTTGGCTTTGATCATTGGATTTTAAAAATTTTTAAGTTACAATGTGATGATATACAACTGTGAATATGTAAATGGCATTATTATTTAATGCGAAAATCATAGTGGTTTTGCTGGATCAGCTCTGGGTTTTGAAATAAATGTCAAGAACCAAAAACATGCACTATTCCAGGAGGTAACGCCATATAAGCTCCATTGAAAATGTTAATTTACATGATACCAATTGCAAATTTTTTTGTTTCCTAAAAGTAGAGATCGCAACAAAAATTTTAAAGCAATATATTTCACAATAGCACCACTAGTTTGGTCACTACGGTTAAAAGCAGAAAAAGTTTCAGTATTCTAAGTTCTCTTTCTTGGATGATGTTAGCCCAATGATACCGAAAGTGACTACCATTTTTTTTTTAAATCAGGCACGGTTTGCAGACATTTCAAAAATGCAATTTTTTAAAAAACTTTCAACTTTGGCACCTTATAACTCGAAAAAAATCTATAGAACTCAGATAGCTATTCTATCTTGTAAAGGGTGTTTTTTTTAGAGGTATAGAGCTTCGAATTGAAATAAAACACAAGAAAATCGTTTTAATGTCCATCAATTTGGCTTTATTGGAAGGATAATTTTATGCCATTAATGTTTAAATATGATTTCGGGCATGTGGCCGCCGCGGCTGGCTCGAATAAAGCCAATTCTACAGGTCCAATTTTGAACCACTTTTTCGAGCATATGGGGCCGTATGTCGGCAATAACGCCACGAATGTTGGCTTCCAAGTCCCCTAACGTTTCTGGTTTGTTGGCGTAGACGAGCGACTTCACATATCCCCAAAGAAAATAATCCAATGGTGTCAAATCACACGATCTTGGTGGCCAATTGACAGGTCCATTCCGCGAAATTATGCGCTCATCGAATGTTTCCTTCAATAAATCGATTGTGACGTACGCTGTGTGGCATGTAGCGCCGTCTTGTTGGAACCACAACTCATCCACATTCATGCCATCCAATTCGGGAACAAAATAGTCGGTTATCATGGCTCTATACCGGTCTCCATTAACGGTAACTGACTCTCCAGCATTATTTCGGAAGAAGTATGGCCCAATGACTCCACCAGCCCATAGAGCACACCAAACAGTCAGTTTTTGTGGATGTAATGGCGTCTCAAGGGTCTCATGTGGATTCTCTTCACTCCAAATGCGGCAATTTTGCTTGTTGACGTAGTCATTCAACCAAAAATGAGCCTCATCACTGAACAAAATTTTGCGATGAAAATCAGCATCGAGATCAATCTCATTTTCGGCCCATACACCAAAATCACGACGCATTGCATGGTCTCGCGGCTTTAATTCTTGCACAAGCTGGATCTTGTAAGGTCGCAAGCCAAGATCTTTGCGCAAAATCTTCCATAAAGTTGATGGACAAAGCTCCAATTGCTGTGCACGGTGGCGAATCGATTCATTCGGGTCCTCTTCAACATTTTGCTCTACAGCGGCAATTGTTTCTTCGGTGCGCACTGTTCGACGTCTCTGCGGATGCGTATTATCACATAGAGTAAACGTAGTGCGAAAACGATCCATGGTTAACCGAATTAATTGCTCTGATGGACGATTATGTCGACCATAAAATGGACGGAGCTTGCGGTAAACTTCGCGAACTAAACCATTATTTTCGAAATAAATTTGCACGATTTGCAAGCGTTGTTCTTTTGTCAACCTGTTCATGATGAAATGGCAAACCAAACTGAACATAAATGACATTAGAGTTGCCAGATTTGACCATAAAATGCTCTCTATTCGAAAAACAAACCTCTAAAAAAAACACCCTTTAGTATACTTAAATGCAAAAATTTTAAGAACTGCCATTAAATAATTTCCGAAAAATATATGTGGAAAATAAAAAAACTCATTTATTTTGAGTCTGCATGTCTTGAAAACTTGGTTTTTGAAATATCTCAAAAACCGTGCCTGATTAAAAAAAAGATGATGGTCACTTTCGGTATCATTGGGCTAACATCAGCCAAGAAAGAGATCTTAGAATACTGAAACTTTTTTTGTGGAGTGTCATTGTCCGAAATTTGGGTAACTTTTTTTTTATTGAAAGCAAAGTCCTTCTTAAAAAGGTTTATTGGGCTATTGTTTGGCTAATTTTTTCTATCGGATTTTCACTATTACAAGGCTTTTTAATTATAGTGGTACCGCATATCTTCCGCCGGAAGTCGTTAAACTGATCGGAATTTCTGAATTCGGTGTTTGTTTCTTTGGCAAATTATTATTTACGTTAATTTTTTGCTACACTTTACTTTTAAATAAACTATTTTTTTCTGCATTTAAATTTATTTGTTTTTTGTTTACTTAAGACAATATGTATATTAGGGTGAGTCAAAAAAATCAAATGTTTTTTTTTTTTTTTTTGAATCCGACACACGAAAACTAGTTCCTAGGTACCTTTAAGAAGTACTTACCAAATCTGAGTTTTTAATGATAACGGGAAGATTATGCTCATCATAGTTTTCCATTTTTAATTTTGTCTCATATAAAAATAGTAATATCTTATCACCAATAAATTGTTAATCTAGTTGCATTGTCAATATTTATAGGAAATTAAACGTTCTACAAAAATGAGCTCAAGCACTTTTTTCATTAATCTTACCATTTGAAAGATATTCAAGGTCAAAGATTGAAGTATTCTAAGGAAAATTATTTTTTTGTTTTGAATTTGTAACTTACTAAAAAATAATTATTGTCAAATGAGCTTCAATTATTTCTATAGAAAATTGAACGCTCTACAAAAAAGGTCTCATGTGGTTAATCAATTACTCTAACCATTTAGAAGATATGTATTTGCAGTAGAATCTCAATGCCTATTGATTTGAATAGTTTTTCAATCTTATTATAAAAATTATTTTATCTTTTTCTCTATTTAACCACATTTTTGCTTCAAAAATCGCCTTTTGTTGTAGGGCGTAATAAGTGGTTCATGAATTTTTACCCAGACTTAAGATATAAATCAGTACCTAATTGATAATTTTTTTAAAGTGATGTTTTATGTGGTGGTGAATTTTTATTATCAGTTCTCGGCTTGAACTATATAGCAAACAGTGTTCGAAGTAAAATAAAGCTGGGAACTAACAAACACCCTAATGTTAATTAGACAGTCGCTGAAGAATATCACCGCCGTGCGTGACAATACAAGAGTTATTCTGTGAACCGACATTCGTCGTCGTTCCTAGCAATTGGAGCTTTACCACAGCAAAATTTAAAAAAATTAACAGAAGTCTTTAAGGCTGCCCTTGTTGGCCGATATCGCTTTAACATAAAAATATCAAAATCTAATAATTTTAACTAAACTATTAATGCATGCAACCCATGATATTTTTGTCACGTCTTGTTTACTTTTAAAATAAAATACAAATTATTTCTACTTATGGCATATGTAGATTCACAAAAAAGTGATAGCATTTTTTTTTGTAAATTTCCTTAGCCATAATTTGTATTGTAAACAATTAATATATAAAAAAAAAAAATGATCAAAACAATTTCCGCGAATAAAAAACATGGCTGCGAGACATTTCAAGATATTGTTAAGAAGAGGAAATATTAATAAACGATATAACGAATGCAAAATAAAAAAGAGACATCAAAGATTTAAGAAAAAGAAGGCAATAGACAAACACAGCTGGGAAAAACCTGTTTCAAATAATTATAATAAAATCACCCTTGGTACCCAAATGTGAAACAACAACAAATCAAATTGCATCATTTTCAACTTGGCCGGTTGGTCAACAGTAGAAATAATAAACATAAATAAATCAACAGTTCAATAAATAGTGATGATAAAAAAACATGAAAAAGCATAAAATATAAATGCTGAAATATAAAAAAAAAATTCATGTAATAAATACCAAGGAATTCGCGGTAAACAAATATTTAACTAAAATACTCCTGTCTTGCCACTTCATTAATTTTTTATTGCCCTGAGCCGGTTATTTCATTTGGAGATCATTTAAGTATTACTTAATTTTAACGAATATTTCGCATTAAATTTTTTTTTTTTCGTGCGTGGGGAGTTAAAAACGCCTAACGCACCATCATAGCCATCGCCACAGCTATGGCGAGAGGGGCTTGCACCCTCTAAACCAGTCTCCCCGTACCTAGACCTAATTCCACCCCGGGACCGACTTCATGTCATTGCATCGGAGTGGGGTCCTTTAAATTTCGCTTAGAGCGACACCCGGTGGGTTAATAATACACTGCGTATGTGTATGTTCTGCACTTACTCGTTCGCTACTCTAGCGGCATCTGCTCCTCTCGTTGATCCTTCGGTCGCCTCCAGATCTCGTTTTTTCAGCTTCAGTATCCTTTCTGAGTATTTCAGGATTAAGAGCCAGTGTTCTTCGCTAGACACTATTTTCTCGACGATGTTGTTAGGTGATACAGCGCCCATTTCGCTCTCGATGGCATCTCGCATTGGTTTCCACCTTTTACAGTGGAAAAATGTATGTTCTGCGTCGTCGTTGTCGGAATCGCCATACAAGCAGCAGGGTGTTTCACATTTATTAATGCGGTGCAGGAATTTTCTGAAGTAGCCATGACCTGATAGCAGCTGTGTCAGGTAATAGTTTGTATCACCATGTGTTCGAGCCGTCCAAAGTGAGATGTTGGGGATCAACTGGAACGTCCATCTGCCGTGCTCCTCGTTAGTCCATCGTCGTTGCCATATTTCCGTTGTCTGCTCTCTCGCTGAATTAGCTGCCTGTTCGTTGTGGGTGCCGTTTTGTTTAAGTTCATACAGCTTCTTTCTTTCTTGGGCCAGGAGGTCGATTGGAATCACTGCTGCTATTACCATGACGGCTGCTCCTGATACAGTGCGGTATGCTGACGCTATTCGCAGAGCGGCTGTTCTTTGCACTTTCATTAGTTGCTTTCTTCTGCTGTCGGTTTGTAGGGTGTCTGCCCATACTTCGCTTCCATAGAGCACGATCGCATTAGTGGTGGACATTAGCAACTTTCGCTTGCAGGCAGCAGGGCCATTTACGTTTGCCATCAATCTGCTAAGTGAGGCTGTGGTTTTTGCTGTCTTTGTTGTTGCGTGCTGTAACTGCGCCAGGTACGTTAGTTTTGGGTCAAGTCTTACCCCCAAGTAGTTAACCACCTGTTGCGTCATAATTACGTCTTGGCCTACACGCATCTCAATTTCAATTGGATTATGTTTTTTACTAAAAAACAGGAGCTCAGTTTTATGAGTCGCTAACTCCAACCCTCTCGAATTAAGCCATGCAAGCATGGCTGATCATGACTTGATTTAGTCTTCTCTGTGCATCGTCTGTATTTCTAGTGGTGATAACGGCAGCAATGTCGTCAGCATAACCGACTAGGAAGATATCGTCGGGCATATCGATGCTAAAGATTTCGTCATAGCTGATATTCCAAAGTTCAGGGCCTAGGATTGAGCCCTGTGCTGCTCCTGATGTTACTATCTTATCTTTTGTTCCGCTCTGCGTACTATAAATCAATACGCGATCGCTGAGATAGCTGCGAATAATGCCTATTAGATATGCTGGTATATGAAACCGCCGTTCCAGCGCGTCTGTGATATTTGCCCATCTTAAGCTGTTAAATGCATTTTTAACGTCTAGTGTAGCAAGCAAGACAACTGGTCTTAAGAAGTGAATGCCCTGTTGCGTCGCTTTCGCTACTGTTACCACTTGGTGTATTGCGCCAACTGTTGATTTTCCTGTTATAAAACCATGTTGTCGAGTGCTTAGACCGCCGGCGGCTTTGATGGCAGACTTGAGTCGCGGTTTAATAAGTTTTTCATACAATTTTCCTGCTGTGTCAAGCATACATAAAGGTCTGTATGCGGATGCACTCCCCGGGTCTCAATTTCCTTTGCTTATAAGCACAAGGCGTTGCCGCTTCCATCTCTCAGGAAAGTGTCTTTCTCTTAGACATGCATTATACATTTTTGTTAGGATTTCTGGCCGCTTGTCCGCAATCTTCTTTAAAACTTCTACTGGTTACCGTCTGGGCCAGGATATTTCACATTATATTTGGTTAATGAATTTCAAAATACTGTTTTTTTTGGGTCAAAAATCTGGTAATGCATATCCGATTTTAATAATTTTTTTTTTTTTTGTGAAACATTCGGAATAAGTTCTAGATGAATCTAGAATCTTTTTGCGCTAACGTCTTTGACATAGTTAGTTCAAAACAATGAAATAACAACCAAAACTTCTAATAATAAAATGGTTTTTTTTTTGTTCAAATGTATGGCAGGGAAGCGCAAAATTAGCTTTATTTGGATTAAATTCATTTTAACTTTTTTTGACTTGGAAACTTCAAAGAGAACAACAAACACAAATCATCGACTTTTATTCATTCAAAAAAAAAAAAAAAAAAAAAGGGTCAATTGCCTTCAATATGCAACGAAGTCCATCTCCAATTCAATGTCTTCGTTAATAGCCAAAATAGGTAAATATAAGGTACGTAGAGTTCAAAAGCAGTACATCAGCAACGACTCCACTCATTTAAGTGTAATGTTTGGTGCGGTGTATCGTTCAAAAGGAACGATATTCCTTTAAAAATAATGCCGGTGTAATAGGTACCATCAATGGCGCTCGCTATCGGGAGATGTTTAATTTTTTGAGATGAGTTGTACAAAACCATCCGCAACTGTTGTTTCAACAGGCTGAAGCCACAGCGCAGCAGTATGCTGTAAGAACATCTTCGACGAGCGTATTATTTCGTGGTAGCAACTTCAATAGGCACCATTCTCACCGGACTTAACCGCTACTGAGTGTTTTCTTTCAGCCAATTCGAAATAATTTGTGTGCGTCAATGCTCCAGCAAACATCCTCTATCTTCGCAATAATATTCGTGTCATTACACCTGAAACTTTGCGGAAAAGTTTGTAGTGATGCTTTTTACGGCTCTGATACTCTTTGAGATCGTGCGCATGATAAAATTCTATCCATTTCTATGATAAAAGTGCAATCTTTTCGGTTGCACTAAAACCACTACCTTTTGATTGAAACCGTTTTTATTTGAAGTTGCAGTCATTTGCAAAGAACGATGTTCTTGTAAATTTGCAAATCGATGATTTGATATGTTGCCTTAAAATAAAACTTGTAAATTTACAATGACTGTAAATAATGTCTCTTAAAAGAATTACACTTAAAAAAGTTTTTATTAAACTTTGTGAGGCTTCATGTGAAAGGGGACATATCGCATAAAAATTTTTAAAAATAATTTTGACTACCTGTGATGAATTTTGGGTCTGAATCATTAAATTAGAAATATTTACAAGCACAGTGAAATCTTCAGGCGAACAGCGATGGTGTCAAAACTTTTGCCTGCTTAAACGAGGTAGAATAAAAAACGTTCTTAGGAGGAGCACGTCGAATTACTTCCGGTTGTATAAAGGTAAGGGTCCAAAAGTTTCCAACTTATAAATGTGGGGAATATTAAAGTTCCCAAATCGAACGTTATATTAGTTTAATAAATTTTTTTGGTGAACCACTGCTACTCAATAAAAAAGAAAATATTCCACTTTAAGTTCTGCTTGATACAATAATTGTTTTTATGTTAATCTTCTAGAATTTGATACATTAACGAAACTTATTTCTATGTTCTTTCAATGAACTGATAAGAATTTGAAGGAAAAACTTTTGTATCGCTAGGCATCGATATATTGAGCATAAAATGTTCTTTAGAGGAATACCCTCATTACGAATGAAATTTTTCTGGAATTCCACCACTATAATTTTACTTGCTACTGCAATAAATTTTCAATTTACAAATGAAATTATCGCATTTATTTTGATTGTGCCAACTAGATGGTGCATATCGCAAAGGGAAAATTTTATGCTAATAAATTACCTTGATATAAATCACCACATAAAATATAGTCTACTTTTTGGCACAGCATACAATAATTCCAATTGTGTTCCCAAGTGGTTGTATCGTATTTACATGTATGTATGCATGTGCAAGTCTTCGGTATGTATGAGACATAAACCAGTATGGGAACAGTTATTACAGCGCTACTAAAAGTGTATGAAGTATTCATGAGTACACAGTTCTATATAAACTGTAGATATGAAAATCAAATGTTCAGCGGGGTACGCTGCGCGAGAGCGAAATGAAAAATATTTTCCATTGTTTAGACCTGTTTTTGTTTCTTTTTATGCTGACGGAATTCAACTAAATAGTTTAAACAAAAATTATCGCCCTAGATTCAGAAGATATTATTTTGTTAAGCCCTTAAAGTTGGTTATAGTCGTTTGGGATATTACTCGTCTGAAATGTTCACAACACTTAAGCCTCGATTGCTTTTTACAAAATTATGTTATTAAAAGTCTTAAATGTTTTTTTTATATCACCAAATGAATCAATGAAAAAAAAATTTGTTATTTTTATATATTTTTTTTTTAATATTATGACTACACTAGTCCTTTTGAACGGATTATTTGTCAGATTTGTTGGAGTACATATCTTGAGCTTAGATCAAGCGGTGTGCTCATGTGCTACCTGCGCTGAAAAATATTCAATAACTCCTGATCTACGTTATAGAGGCCCTCATTTTTCGTAAAATGGGTTTTGCTGACAAAAGAATAATGCACAAAATGCTAGCTGGGGGAATAGCATTTTAAAACTATTTAAACAATTCAATTGTTATTATTTTCCATTTGTTGACAGTAACATTTTTTTTAACGTGCTTGCTAAATTCGAAAATACAGGAAAAAATCGCATTTTTTTATTTTACTCATTTTTTTTTCCTGGAATAAAGTGCGATTTGTCCATATAAAAATGAAAAATTTACAATCGCATGATATTTTGAATTGCCAAAAATATTTTTATTTAAATATGTATGGATGGAAAACATACTGCCAAAATATTTGCCTAAACTTTTCCAGATTACCCATAAAAATTAACTTGCTGTAGTTCAATAGAATAGATCAGTCGTTAGCTTTCAGGGCTCCAAGTATGCGTTTGGATCTAAAATTGTTGTTTAATTCAACAATATGTAATCTGTTGCTATGTGAAACATTATTTGTAAACTGTATCTAAGTGTTAATTTCATCTTTATCAACCCATGCATTTGTTAGCTAGCTTCATACGATCGGTTTTAATATCTCAAAAACGTGAGATATTACAAAATGCTTGAGAAAATGGACTTCATCGAAATTACCTTTCAGAAATTATATATTGTTTATCTCTATCAATCAAAGTTTTCTATAAATTGTAAAATAGTTTCATTTGTTTGATGGCAAACAATATAATTTCCATAATGATCAGTGGTTTAATAATAAGTAAATAAAAATGAAATCTTAATTTATTTTCAATATTCATAATTTATTACAATGGCAATTGATTAATAATCAAATGTATTATTTGTCACCTTAATAAGTTTAATCATTAATCAATCTCACCGCTTAAACTTAACATTTAAACATAACAGTAGCAACTTCATTTTATTAATCTAATCGTTGGTTACACTGGGAATAATAATTGTAATTTGATAATAAACGTTGAACCAGAATTGTTCATGCCATTTTTTTTTTCATATTTTTATTAAAGTATCCATTGTTTGGTTATTGCACTGAGTTTAAATGTCGCTAGCACATGTGAGTGGAACAAACAATAATTTGCCAGGCCCCACGTATCTTTCATTAGCCAGCCGCTTGTTGTTGTTGTTGGCAGTTGGAGCGCTATATCCACATAGCTGTTTTAAAATAACATAACTTGTCATCGTACTTCCGGTCATTATAAATTTTTATTTTATTTTAGATTTTCTATTCTTTTATGCTATTCCATGTACTCGTGTGTATGTACTATGACCGTATGTATTCACAGAACTGTATGATTTGTTTTTGCTTCTTGTGTTAGAATATTATGCTGTGTGACTGCTCGTTGGATACTTTTTTTTTAAATAATTTAGTATTGTATTGGTGCATTCATTGGAAGTTTATAATAATTGCATAAAAATTGAAATTTTATAACGATAGTCAAGAGAAGTCATATCGTGCAAGTTTCAACGATTATTTAAATTAAACGTTCTATCAGTGTTGCCTTATGCTTCTTCCTCACGACGCATACAAACATTTGTAAATATCTGTCTGCGGTGATTATTGAGGATTTGGTGGCTACGCAGATCTCGAAACACGATTTTCAGAATGGGATAGTACATACGATCAGGAAAGTTGCATGAGAAACTAACAAACGAAGACCTAAAACATCGTGACTTCGAATGATATAAAATGTCAAAAATCGGAACGAACTGGTGCAGCATAAAACAATAAAAATAGTCATATAGCCTATTTGCAGGCCCTATGCTCCTAATGGAGCACACCAACCGTTTTCAAAATTGTTTGTCTCAGAAAGAATATTTGCTATTTTATGTAAAATTTTCTATCATTAAGTTTAATTTCTTATCCTTTGTTTTGTTGAAACCAAAATGCTCGTACGAACTTCAACGCAAAAGTTAGGTTAAGTTAGGTAGGCGTGGCAGTCAAATTAAAAAAAAAAAACCGGCTCACTTAGACCAAATGTTGATCCATTGTGATACCACAGGGTTGTTGACTACCCTCTCATTGAACCAATCAGATTTCGTTATAAAACTAAGTAGCTGACCTATTCTAAGGTCATCATCATGTTTTGTTCGTTTTCAAGCAAATGGAAATGTTTAATGGTCCTTTCCCACAATTTCTACAGAGGTCAAAACAACTAATCTCTCGGCATGTCTGCCCATGAAGCGTGGCCAGTTATGACTGCAAAAACTGCTCACCTGACAGATATTTGCATTAATGATTGCACAAATGATTTCAAATTTTACTGATCCACGATCTAGTCGGGTCATTTTTTCAAAAATAAAAAAATGGGGAAAAAAGTGCATTTCAGTTATTTTTACATAAAAAAAAATATATTTTTTTTCTTATTATTTTTTGTTTTCACTTATTTACGCACTTTACATTGGTTCATAGCAGAGGTCTGCGAGAGTGAACTCGTTCTGTTAACCGATCAGTGTACTTGCTGTCGAGTACAATGGTTCTATTGACCACAAAATAACTACATGATTTGTGATTCGTTTGCACTCTGACTCGTTCTGACTCGTATTTTGGTGTTAATGTTGTTCAAACCGAACAAAAACATTTTCAACACCAAACATGAGAAAAGCAATGAATGCGCAGCAAAAGACAACAAATCACTCTGTGTCGAATGAACATTTTATTTTTGAGTGCAGCACTCACCTTCCTTACCTTGGTCTTTTGTTTTATTTTGATTCGTGATTTCCGTTCGAAGGGGTTCGATAGGCTCGCAATCGTGCCGAGTAGTTTCAAGCGCACTCACGCAGACCTCTACTTCATAGCATTGTCAATTGAATGAAAAACTATAAATAAAATATTAAACTGTATGACTGTAATGAGTAACTTCAACTTTTCGAGGTGGATTAAAATATATCCCACCAAGCATAAAACAGCTATGCAAAAGTTGGGAAATTTTTTAACCCAACTAACCCTAGATAGTTAAGTGATGCTCTATTGCATTTGTGGCATTTTTAACTAAGTTCAAATTTTGACACTTTACCTCTGTTGTAAACCTGTAACACTTTAATTTTGAGCCAAACCATTTTCAAAGTCAAAATTATTACTTAACATGTTAACATTTTCACATTTAGGCAGACGGGCACGCACACGAACGAATACATTCAAATAAAAATACACAAACAGCGCCATACATGAATGAAAATTATATGGTCTAGTGACTTGAGCCACATTGTTTCTTTGGCAATCAAAATGCTAATGCTTTAAAAATATTGCGTATTTTACTTTAAACTTGGCCTTGACGTTTGCTCAAGCGCAATTGACATAAAGTTGTGGGGTAGAATAAAAGCAAATACAAACTGAATTGTCTAGAAAGTTAACTAAAACTTTAAAAATGTCGTTATAATTTGTGCCAAACTGTCAAAATTTCTCACTCAGAATATGCGGAAGATCTGGTGCTTCTTGATATTGATCCTTTATCGCAACGTCCTAGCAATTTCGCCCAAAAAGGTTAGAAGTATTTGTTGCGCACCAAGTTTATCAGGCAATTACGTCAATGCTATCCAGTATATTCAGTTGCAGTGGAAACCCGCCAAGACGTTTCGCCACTTGAGGTCAAATAAGCAATTTTTTTCATACATTACATTACGGATATGTTTTTCATATTAAACGTTGGTTCAGATCCCGATTAATCCTTAGCAGGTCATTGAGAAAACGGCCTAAAAGTCAATATAAGAGGTGCAACAGGTGGACCACCCCGCTGAACCGTTAATATAAATAAATATGATGGTACAATAATAAAACATTTACATTCTGAAGCATAGTTGTTGCTTTCCTGGCGAGCAGGTTGTTAATTAGGCTCCAGAAATAATAGCTTGAATTTTGTTAATTACATAAAATTTTTTTCTCTCAAACTAATTAGCATTGCAATTAATTGGTTCCTACTAAAGTTGCATAATTTCTATTACATTTGCTGTCTTTTTTTAAACACCTCTTAAATAAAATCAAATTGAAAGCCATCTTTTGACAACAAAGACCGCACACTAAGCATTTTTTGTGGTCAAAACATAGCCCCTAAGACATTTATCTGTGTGAATTATGTGACTTACAACAAACAGTACAATTACAACTAAAATTCGTAGTAAATACATAACGAAAATCACAATAATTTATAAAAAAACTCCACATGTAGATATTTTGTTGTTGCGGTATTAACCTTTGTCTGGTAATGAAAACGCGAGCAGTGTTTGTCCATTTCACTTGTTGGCAGTTCAAAATTGTAGTGTGAACAAAGCTCAGCGACTTTCTTTTCAATTAAGTAATCGTCACTTTAATTAAAAAGCATAATTTGTAAAAAAATAAAAATAATTTTTACTGCTGCTTATTGGTGTTTATGTCGTTATGACTATAATTTTTACGTATTGCTTTCATTTCTTTAATTAAAGAAAAGAGGAAGTCATAATGGGTACTTTCAACATTTAAATCAATGTGATAAGCATGCAATGGCTTTAACTATCGCATTTACACCTCCATTATATAAAGGTCAATTTAATACGAAGCTAAATCTATAACCATTGCAAATTGGACATCTATTTAACTGAAATATCTATCGCATTTGCTTAAATTATGAAAACAATTGTTGAGCTATTAACTTATGATATATAATTTATATTGATCTTTCGTAAATTTAAAACGGTTCATAGAAATTTTATTTATTTTTAGTCGGCTGATATTAATCAATTGAACATAATTTGATCGAATTGTACAGTCAGTCATTAGCAGAAATTGATATTGATGTGAACTGTCACAAATCAATCGGTCAATGACAATATGAGATGACAGGTGGCGCATTGTGTTCTAAATGTAATACATAAAAACTACACTTTGTACACCTCATAGAGAACACTCCTCATGGCTTAAATGTTAAGAGCGGGTGTCCAAGTATTATTCATGGAATGGTCGGTGTTCAAATCCCTGTACAAATTAAATAAAACTGGTCTGATGAAGCTATATATATACATATATATTAGGGTTGTTCAGAAAAAAAGAAAATGTCTCCGATTTTGCTGGTCATGCAGTGGTATGTTCTACAACATAAAACAATAACTCCTGAATTTTTTCAGATTTCTCAAAGCAAAAATAAGAATTTACTATTAAAAAAAAAATCTTAAATTATAAAATGCAGCTAAAAAATAACAAATAAAATTTAAAATTAACTTAAAATACGTAATTATCTTTATTTTTTAATTATCTTTAAAGATAATATTTGTAGGTAGGCGAAAAAAATTTTTTTATCTTACTTACATGACGAAAAACCTAGGAAAATATGAAAATTTAGCCTTTTTTTTACCAAACAAATGCATTTTTTACTTTACCAAATTGAGATTTTTTAGTTTAAAAAGTCTCATTTGATAGGTTTTGCCAAGAGCTGCAAAACCTGTGTTTTTTTTTCTTTTTTTATTTATTTTTTTTTTTTTCGTGGAATTCCTCGAAAAAATATAAAAGATGCTTTTTAAAATTATCATAACTCTAAAACTAATTGATAAAATTAATTTTAAAAACACAGGTTTTGTAGCTCTTAGCAAAACCTATCAAATGAGACTTTTTAAACTAAAAAAGGGGCCCGAACCTCCCTCAGTGATGTTCAAAATTATTTTTCGAGTTATCTGTTGTTTGAAAAAACAAAATTTTTACACGAAAATGGGTTAAAAACGAGTACCATAGTCCGGGGACCCATTTTCGGGTCAAAAACGCTTCTTTTCAGGGTCCCGAGCCTCCCTTAGTGTGGTCGAAAAATTTTTTTGAGCAATCTTTATTTTGAAAAAAAAAGTTTTCTCCTCATACGAATCCAATGACAAAAACGGTCACTACATTTGGTACGGGTTCGGGTATCAATCGTGAGTCAAAACCACAACAAATTGAATTAAGTTTCTTGTACGTAGAGCAGAACGTTACCATTCTGTTGCGCTCTCTCATGTCGCTTGCTATTGTTTGTGTTAGTGTTTCAATCAATGAGTGAAGCACGGAATGCAGAGGGAAAAAATTAACGCTCATAGAACAGAACGAAATCGAACCATACGATAAAGTTATTTTCCATTCTCTGTTCAAAACTGAAACATCCCACATCGAAATTTAAACTATTTCTTGGATTTTCCCTTCAAAAATATTTATGCTATTCACACTTTGTAGTAAAATTGCAATGTGACAAAATTGCAATATGTTCAAATCATACAACTGTGAGTGAGCGCGCTTTTTCAACGTCTTAATTTTGGTTTGGAAAAAAAAAATTATAAAAATATTAAATCTGATTATGAGCAAAAAGTATAAGCTATCGTATGGATTGTGCCTACAAGGGTTCTGTGTGCATATTGCTCCACAGTTCCAGTAAATATTTGTGCTTGAAGTTCAAGAAAACCTTACGAGTTTTTAAATTTATTGACTAGAAGTCAAGTTAGCACCTCGTGAAATGTTCTAAAAATACAACATTGTAATTTTATCAGTTCAATTTACAACGAAGTGCGAATTATATAATTCTAATGTTGAGCAAATCGACCATAAATGAGCACAAGTAGGCTAAAAAATTATGTTATTTAAATTTTTAATTCTAAAAATATAAAAGAAATTGTCAAATTTTAATGTGGCGTTTCCATACGCTTTGTTGGCCTTCCTTTTGCGTGTCAAGCAATTGGTATGAACATGATGGATTCTTGTGGGTGGTGACACAGCAAGTCACGTTACGATGAAATAGGAAAGAAGTCTCAAATAAGATTTCCTACAATCTTGCCTGTATAACATTTTGGAAGACTCCAGCAACATGAGTTGGTTCAAGAAATGCAAAAATTAATACTGAAGGCAAATTTATTTTGTTTTTAAACATGTCTTCGTTGACTAGTATTTTAAGAAATTGAAGAAAAAATTTGTATTAATATGATCTTACCACAATCTCAACTAACCGATAACGCACTTCCAGGGCCGTATGTTAGCACGGGCTACATAGGCAGCAGCCTGCGGGCCCACGCCACAAAGGGGGCCCCGCACCACAATATTTAAAAAAATAATTTTTTTTTGACAGCAATTTGATTATTAATATAATCGTAAAAATTAAAATTTTGATGTGGTCAAATAAGATTATTTGCATCTTTTAGTGAACAACCTCTCTCTTGGTAGGGCCCGCACAAAATGTTCAGTTAACATACGGCCCTGCGCACTACGACTGCTCTTGCAAGATGTGTTAAACATGGCGGTATTGGAACATTTCGTTCGTGTTGAAAATGGTGAGCTGAAGCCTATTGTCAAATAAATTACACCGATTATATACTGCATTTTAGTCTGGGTCTATGTACTGCATTGGAGTCTGTGTAAGCAGCCTAGGGCTTACATCTAATTAAATATTTAACACCTGTTTTTATAGACTAAATTACTTTTAAATTAATTTTAATTAAATTAAAGTTAATGCCTACATATGATGTTCAACAATGAGTAAAACTCTTTGCGTTTTTCTATTTCAGTGAAGATCAATTATTCAATGTAAGTGAACATGTCGGAGATATTTTTTATGCAATAATATTTCCTAGCGAAAACATGATTCGGAACCTAATCGCTAAGTTTAAAAGAAGTGGATCGGTCAGTGATTTTCCAGGAATAGGTTCTGGGCGTAATAGCGGCGGCAGCTGTACGACACAGTGCCTTTGAGGATCCATTTACTTCTACCCGCAGTCACTCTGCTCCAGTGCTTTTGAAATTGAATCTTTAGTTAACCAGATCCAAATAGTCTAAGCTTCACTACAGCTAGAATACACCATTCAATTCAACACCCAGCCAGATAATAATAAAAGCCATTGTCATTTAACCGGTTTCATCCACAAAAACACTGCAGCTTTTGTGGTACTGAGAATCCAAGGCAATAGAAAAGTCTGAGTTTGTGTGCGGGCAAATAATAATAATTTGAGGGATTTTGAACTTCACACATAACGGCGTTCATAGCGCCTAAAATCATAACGCCCAAATCCCATTAAGACATAACGCCCAAACTATTTCCATATAAATTGTTGTTGCGGAATTATTTGTTCATTGTGACATTTTCGAGTTAAACTTTGGGCTCTATGACATTGTTGGGTGCTATGCCACCATGAATTTGTCACAATGCCCAAAGTAATGTCATTACGCCCAACAATAGTCATAGTGCCCAAAACTTTGGGAAAAAGTTTCATAACACACAAATAAGTGGAAATATTGCCCAAATGAAATAAATTTTGGTATTTTGCTGTGGCCAACGAAGTCGGTGTTGGATATAATATAAACTAAACTAAAGGGCGTCGCGAAGCTGGTGTTGGACATGCTGGAGGATGTAAATCCTGAGCTGCTGTTTGTTGAAGTTGTTTTTATTTTATATCATTCAGTCTTTGGTGGCCAACCTGTACCTATCAAAATGAATGTTGTTGAAAATCATCAACTGATTTTGATCGAGCCATCTTCATTTCTCAAATTATCACTTATCTTCTTCTTCTAAAACTAAAATACCGTATCTCTTTACTAAAAGAAACATATAATTTTTAAGTACAAGAAAACGTGTTTTTTTTTTAGCAAAAGTCTTCATCTATAAATTTGATTGTATTTCCGCTCTCACACATTTAACTGTTCTTAAAGCAATAAAATGGCATCCGTTTTAACTTTTCTTTTGGTAGCACTTCATTTTTTTTAATATCTTTCGAATAAATAAATAAATGAAACACGCATGCGCGCAGTGAAAGAATTTGTTAATGAGTAATAAAAGCAACTTAAAGATACATTTACACACACGTGAGATTAATTTTTCACATGCGAATTGAAGAAAAAATGAAATAAATGAAATCTATTTACCCTAAATAATTTTTATATCTAGACCATTTTAAACGTCCACTGTGGTTGAGCATCATATCGGTCTATCCATTTCATATCTGTGATAGACGATGGTTTTCGATTTAACAAAGCAAAAGTAACAGTTTAAGCCACAATATTTAGTTTATTTAATGAATACTTTAATTATTTCATCTGTGTTGAGTATCTATTTTTCGATTAAGCTGACGAACAACAACACCTTCATTTTATTTTTTGTTTGGCTTATGCTTTATATTAGCTATCGTATTCATTAGCCAAAAAATTAAGCTGCTGATCGCACGACCACCGACCTACTGCTACGTTCAACTGTAAATTTACGATTTGGTGGTCTGGCGCTTGGAGCAACATTTTGATGGAGAGCCACCTTTGATTTTGTAGCCAATCGCACACACACCTACATTTGCACGTTCGAGCGATAGTGCCGCCGCGTAAATTAAACAGCTAAATAGATAGGGATGCTTCCAATTGCCTTCGGTTACAATAAAAAGTTTAGTTAGTTCTTTACACAGATGCGTGTTTTGTTCGATTTGCGTGTTTCATTTTTATTTTATTTTTTTTTTATTGATATGAAGAAGACATGTTTACTACAGTTTTTGTTGTTGCTGTTCGGTCAGCTGTTCAGCTCTTTTGATTTAACGCCAATTCAACTGCAAATTAAATGTTTTTTTTTGTTTGTTTTACTTCAATAAAACAGTTTGCGGTTCATTCACCAGTTCACCTATTTAAGTTACTTTTTGTTTGGCTATAAAAAAACATCTTTCAATGTCTATATTTTAAGTTGTTTATAAAGGGTGATTCAATTTAGTGTTACATTTTCTTAAAGCTGTCGATATTTATGCCCTACAAATAGGGCATATGGGTATTTCCATGGTGTCGAAAGGGACCGTCGTACTCTTTTAAAGTGGAATAAAAGGCCAAGTGAAACACTTTCTTTTCTGTTACTTTATGGAATAGCACCTACTACTGGTTATAAGGTGAAGGCAATAAAAGAGCGATTCGTATGGGACAAAAAATGAAAGTGTTTTTAATGACCATTTATAGAAACGCAGAAGTCAGCGAAACCTGCCAACATTTTTTAATGCGACAAATTTTAAAATGTTATGGATTAATATCTCTTTGATTTCGTTTAATTGAAAAACCTTCTTAACTTTTTTTCCTACAAAGTATAATATGATTGGTGATGGGACATTGCGGACTGGATATATTTCTCCATTATAGTTCACCTGGTACATTTTTCATTCATTTTTTTTAAGATTTATACTATATAGTAATTGAAAAACAAATTTAATATTAATCATTGACGAATTAAATTGGTGAGATCAATTTTACTTAATTTAATTTAAATATAATTAAACATGTTTCTTAAAAGAATATGAAACATTTATTTTTGCTGACAAAATGTTTTTTCCTATAAAGGGCGTGGCATCGCCCCACTAAAAACAATTTTCTCTTCGCAGGAATCAGTTTATCGCCATACCAAATTGGCTCAAAGTTGGTGAATCGATTTAGTTGTTGTTGCGTTTTTCCCATTATGGGCAGTGCTACGCCTACTTAAAGGACTTAAAGTCTCTAATAGCCTATGCGTATGGTTCAAATCTATCTCTAAACCAAATTTGATTAAGATGTGTTTATTAGATTAGAGGTGGATACGTATTTTCCTGTTAGAGGCGTGGCACCACCTACTATTTAAAAGCACTTCCTTTCTTCACAACTTTGAAAAAAAAAGTTAAGCGATTAAGCAACTGCCTAGAATACAAAAGTTTTACACTTACGATTGCGGACGGGACAGACTTCAAACAGCTCTAAAAATTCAAATTTTTATTTTTTTGCATTCGTTGTTTCTTGCTTGTTTCAAAAAGGGGAAACTGGTGAATGAATTCAGGTGTAAATTATTTAAGTTAATAAAAGTTGAATGATTTTCTTAGATAATATCAGAAAATAACCTCCTTTCGGTGGAAATACCAATATTTACTTTGTCATTTCGTTTGTGATGCATAGAAGAAGGCATTACATGCATGTAATAGCATATATATTCTTGATCAGCGTCACCACCTTAGCCACATCTGTCTGACGATGACGGGAAAACCAAGTAAGCTCATTGAAAGAAATTTGGCAAACAGGCCATACCTACAAACAAGCCTTTTTTGTATTGAATATGGGCAAAATCGATTCACAGACACCCCGACCGCCCATATAAGGAAAACATTTAAAATACTATATAGAGAGAATTATTTGATGAGTGCATCCAAATTTGTGAAAAATTCTTGCAAAAGCTTAGACAAACTCCGGCCAATTTCGATGAAAAGGCGTAGCACATAAGTCCTACTTAATGGCTTTTGGTAGGATTGCTAAGCCGCCACTCTAACCTAACCTAGCAGGCGATTGGCGCCATGTGGTCAGACGTACGTTCTAATTCTGTAGGATCTCTGACGTTACCGTAGAAAATCGTTCTACCTTTTTATATTTCTAAGATGGTGACAATTTTATCATCAGAGTGAAATTTCAGAGCAATTTACTTACACAAGCGACAATTGTTCGAAATTTGATTTTTTAATGCTTTGTATCTTGGAGTTTTCTCGCATAATTTTCACTTTTATATTTTATTAACGCCTTATTTCCATTCATTCATCATTTCATTAGCTTTTTACAACTTTCGTTGCAACTATGTGTACGCCGCTTATTAAGCGCGGCATATGCTGATCAAGTGAAGGCAGCAATTGTTGCCAGCTGTTTGCGTTTGGTTTTATTCAAATCTAGCAATTTAATTAAAACATTTTTTTTTTTGCTTAACCCAAGTTGGAGCACAAGCTACTTTTCTTCATTTTATTTATTAATAAAATGAAATTAGTTTTCATAAAACAACTAGGTATGGGAAGCAGAAAACACTGCAATAAGTAATAAATTGAAAGCGTGCTGATTTAATTTTGTTTTTTTTTTTTTGAGATTTATGAAGAAAAAACTCAACCAAAATTCTTCATTTTTCATATTTTATTTTCACATACGAGCGAGTGCAACTTTAAAATTTGCTTTTCCGCAGAATTCAGGTACTGCTGTTTCTATCCTTGACGCAGCTTTGAAAATGAGTGTGATTTATGCCAAAATTGTAGGGCGTTTATTTTAACCCACAACAGCACATTATGAGGGGGAAAAAATGCATTTGTTTCGCATAAATTGCATTTTAAGCCATTTATGCTAAACTGCTGCCCACAGCTCAGAAAATATTGCATTAAAGTCTTGCTAAGCCGCTGACATTTTTTGGATGCATGCACATATTTGGAGTATTTTACGCCAAATCTGACACCATATTGCTTTTGCATCTTAATTTTTTTTTTTTTCATTATAGTATAGGCTAGCCCTATTGGTTTTTTTTTAATTTTTTATATCAATTTTTGAGAAATTACTTTCCTTAATAGAAAAATTATGCCTTGTTATTTAAAACGCCGCCTGCATCTAGATATTTAACAACGCGGATAACTAAAAACATAAAAATTGAAAAATCAAAAAAAAATTTCTTCTTTCGCTAAAACTTTTTTAAAGAAATAACAGTTTTTTACAAAACTTTGAAAGTAACCGATCAGCATGGTAAAGTGGGGCACCTTTGACAATTTGCCAATTTTGGCCTAAAAGCAAAAAAGTTTAAATGCAGAATAGTGCTTAATTTGATTTAAAAACTCGTAATGAACTTTGACAGAAGAACTCTCTACGGAGAGACGTTTTTTAAATTGGTTCATTTTTTATTAATGAATATTAACGCTTGAAATGTGTGCCAAACGATAGAGCTCGAAGAACCTAAATAGAATATATAAGGTTGCCTTGTCGAATCCTGTCTTAATGATGGGTTTGCCACCCGTTTTTAGGGCCAATTTTTCTTATAAGAGTGGCAACCCATGTTTGGGACAGGATTCGACAAGGCAACCCTATATATCCTATTTAGGCTTTTCGAGGTCTATTGACATACATTTCAGGCTGCTATCTTGTTTAATTAAAATTGACCCAAAAAACTGGTGAAACCCCATGTTTGGAAAAAGATTTAACAACGCAACCCCACATATTATATTTAGGCTTCTTCGAGTTCTATCATTTGGCATACATTTCTAGCTGAAATTTTAATTAAAATATCACAAATAAATAAATGAAATTGAGCGAATTTCGGGCATCGGGTAGGGCTTTGACAAGGCAACCCTGATTCAACAAAATGCAATACTATCTTTCCCGTATATGTTATCCTGTAATCTTATACACTCGACTTTTCTACAGCGGGGTCTCTGCCTATCAGAGTTTCAACTATTTTAATAAGAGACTGGGCAAAATGCATTGAAGAAATCAAATCTGGGCAAAAGAAACAGACTTAACTTATATTTTGGTTGAAAAAAATTTAAAGTTACACTTACACTTACAACTGCTGTTAAATTAAAAAAAAATACCATTGTTTGAGAGAAATCCAATAAGCGGGATATATCTGTTATCAATAGAAAAATCAAATAAATTCGATCATTAGGTACTCCAAAAGTGAAAAATATCCAAAGAAATGTGTTTTTTTTTTATTTTTGACAAAAAAAATAATAAACAGTCGAAACTGTTACGCAAAAAGTATAAAATAGTCCATTAGTTTTTAAAAAACGTAAAAATTTTTCATTGTTCGATATAAAGGAAACGACAAATATTGCCATTTCTATAAAGTGGCTACCCTAACTTTATAATCACGATACGAAAATTCTCGAACATGCACGCTAATAAATTCTTTGCTTAACTTCCGTCCTTGACATATGCCTTCTTCTTCTTCTTCTTTTTCTTCTTTTTATTTTCCATTTAACTCTTACTGTCAAGCATGGAAATTATTTTCACTGTCTCCCACACCGTTGCTTCCTTTGCCGTCCTCCACCTAAGAAGTTGCTGCCACATTTGCTAACAAATTCTCTTACTATCGTATTTTTCTCCTTTGCCAGCTTTGCGCATGCGCTTTGGTCAATTTTGCTGCCTTTTTGTAAACTTCGTTGTTGCGCGGAGCAACTTTAGTTTAGGTTTTTCACGTTATTTTGCCAATAGCGTTTTGATTTTTTTATTTTGTAATTTATTCATCGTCATGCTTGACAAACTTTTGTCTTCCGCCAACTTCGTTGCTGCGCACTTGCGTCTGCCTGCCTGCCTTCGCTGTTGCTCAAGTGGCAACGTTTTATTGTTGTGTTTCACATGTTTGCCAGCAAGGGTTGCCAAAGTAACTTGAGACGATTTTGATCTTTAAAAGTTTTGTTCGCTCTCCATGTCGTTATAAATAAAGGGATACTTATCCTATTAAATTTGTAATAAAACGCCATTTTTTAAAATATGTTTCTCAATTATTTATTTAAACATCGCACTTTAACCTTTCGCATAAAAAAAGTACATATCTTAAGTGTTGAAAAAAGTGATAACTCCCGGTGAGCTAAAACAAAACAAAAAAATGGAAGTTATTAAAAAGTATAAGCTTAATACAATGCTTAGAATAATGTGTCTGGCAACCCTAAATACTTGTGAGCACTGCCACCTGATTGCAATGTAAAGTTTGCATGCCACATTCTTCTTTTTAATTGCATCTTGAAGCGGTTTTTTCGGATTCGGTTTGGTTTTTGGTCGGTCATTCAATGTTTGATAATGTGACGATGATGATGATCATATGAGTTTCCTGCTTTTCATGGCGTTTATATTTGAGCTGAAGAGCATGAATTCTCTTTAAATTGTGCTCATTTTTTCATAAGTGAACTTGTTTTGTGTGGCAATTTTTTCGAAATGAAAATTGCATTACCATGTTGCAATTGCTTTTAAACTGTTTTGAGTTTTTTCTTACACTTAGAAATGTTTTTAAATTTAATTTTTTAAATAAAATTTTTGTTCTAATGCTATATTTATTTTATTTGCAGGTAATAATCTTGTGATTGATATTTCATGCATTGATTACGATTCAAATGTCGCCTGGTAAGATATATAAAACCTTTCAAATAATTCAACTTGTGTAAATGAAGTCCCCAACGATTAATTGAGAACATGAGTCTATGATACAAACTTAAAATTTTAGAAAAATTAACTTAAAAGTTTTACAAATATTAACATTAAGGTTTTGTCTTTCATACGTTTACTATGGATTATTACATCTTTCTCCACTGGTTTCTTTATATTAACGATGGAGAAAAATGTTAAATGTATTCATCTTCTACTCAATTGTCGAAAAAAAAAACAATTGAAAACAAAGATCCTAAAAATTAGACCTACATAAGGAATGAAAACGCTACAAATAAAAGAGAAACTAACCCGAAAAAACGACTATGAGAGGCAAATAAGATCTGGAGCATTTTTTTCGAAGAAAAAATTGCAAAAAATTTGATATTCATTTCAAAAAAGATTGATCCTTTTAGAGGCTTAACTGCGAAAAAAACCAATTATTAATTCACCTAAAAAAGTTATATGCTGGTAAAATAATCGCTCAAAATGTTGTGTTATTTTACATATGAAGTTCGGCCTTAATTTGGATGGTTTTGTCTACACCCTATCCTATAGCTACGTCAAAAACTATGTAAAACACAGTTTTTAAATGAAAATTTGAAATGCCATCTGTTGCACATCTGTTTTAAATTACTTATGGCAAAATCTGGCTTGAAATTTGTTTTGGTTACACCCTATCCTTAGACTTTGGAATAATGTTTCTAAAATTAATATACATTAAGCTTTATAACCAACTAATCAATAAATCATAAAAAAAGCAATTCTGATACAAAACCGAGTTGAGAAAACTCGCTTGTGTTGCGTCAACTCGTAGCTTGAAACTCACATGGTGAAATATTTTTTCATAGGCGTTTCGTTGAGTTTGATTTTCCGGAAAAATCAAAGATTTTCTCAAAATTATTTTTCCGTAAGAAAACTTTTGGAATAACTCGAAAATGCTGTAGCATTACCCGCAAATGGCTCGAAGCTCCTGCTTTCATGATCTTAAAAACAATTTATATTTGATTTACTATAGAGTAATCAAATATTTTTTTTGATTCAAACACATAATGTTTCAACCAAGATATGGTCGGTTCAAATGTTTGGTGGCTCTATATCTAATATATATTTCTATCATGTATGTACTTATGATTTAAGATATTGATCCTCTAATTAAAGTTGTATGCTGGTAATAATGTCCAAAATTTTGAAGATATAGTTTTTCTTTATTGCTGCCTAATTGATTTTATCACTATTTTATTATATTACTAGCTGTACTTGCGGTTCTATCCACGCACTCTCCGTTGTACAACCCCGCCTACATTTTACGCAGTCATTCCTGCGGAGAATTAGATCGATATACCAAATTCTACAACTTGGAATAAGTACCAAGAATAGAAATTGAAGTGTTTTTGTTGTTGTATGAAAGGTGCCACGTCGCGTTTACATTTCGTTAGGTGCTTAACATAGACAACACACACCCTAGGACCAAATTTCAAAACTTCTGCTACAATAGGTGGCACCATGTAGCTTCTTAAAAGTTTTCGTTGTATAACAGATGCCATGACCCGTTCTTTAATCGCGTCCATCGTGAGGTGCTTAGCATAAAAAATATACTTCCTAGGACCAAATTTTGAAATTTTTTTTTATCATATGAGCCAAGGTATAGAGTTTATACTGATTTTTTTTGTGCCACAACTCTTATTTTTGATCAAAATAGAATATGGCCTATGTTACTAAGGGATAGTATAGCTTTATGTTAGAATAATAATTTTTAGAATCGGCTCATTAGTTTCAGAGATTAACCCATACATACAAACAAACAAACATACTTCAACTCTTTATATCATATATATATATGTAATAAGTAGTATAGATTTGCCGTTGAGTTAGTTTATATTTCATCGGTGGTATATTGGAACTCAGTTTCGTTTTTTCCGACACTAAAATTGAATTTTTTCGACGTTCAAGTATATTTTTGGCATTGATTATGGATCGATGATCCTCTGAATGCTGAATCAATGTTTCGGCACTCATTGATAAAGTCATCATGAGATCATTTTTTTAACGAAGACTTCAAAACAATATTGAGCTTTGATTTGTTGGCGCAGACTTTGAACGTAGATTCTCCAGCTAAGAAATATTTCAAACTTTATCCACCATACCACAAGTAGAGACTTGAATAATTTAAATTATTTATGACTTTAAAAAAGGTTTTAGTTGATATATCAATTATATCTTCTTTTTAATCTTTTATCAGAACAGTTTAAGAACAACTGTAAATGTTGTCTAGTTAGTACTCTTCTTTTAAGCGTTTGCACTCTTCAAAATTATTTCTCTTTGTATACAAACAAACAAATGCTCAGTGCACTAAAAAAAAAAAAGAGAAAAAATGCACGATCGGAATTTGTTTCCCTACGATTTCTACTATTGTTGATGTAGTTGTTATTGTGGCTTTCATTATGGCTCAAATAACTCTGTAGCAACGTTTTGCAATCACCACAATTCAGTTTACAAGATTCACGCTGTCGTAGCGAACGTGTACGGCGCAGCTGTTTATTTAATCTGACGAATTTAAACGACGGATAATGACGTTATACGTATCTTGACGTTTGTTTCATTTATTTTTTTTTCGTTAAAGAGTTTCGCGTTTGTTGTTTCGTTAATTTTTCTAACCATTTTTCATCTAGACGGTTTTTTTCCTTCATTATTGATATTTCTTTTTTTTTTTGTTCAGTTATTTACCAACCTTTTTATGAGCCACAAAAAAAAATGAGAAAAAAATTAATTTAACCGAAAAATATCGCAAATAAAAATTTAATCTCATTAAATTTGAAATCTTGTGCAAAAAAAAGTTTTGAAGTTTTCGTGATTGCATGGCATACAAAAATAATGAAGTAAAAAATTAATAAAATGAGAAAATGCGGCGAAATCACCTTTATTTTTGTGTACTGAAATTAAAGTTGCAATTAAATAGTGTAATACAAAATGTTAATTCTATATAGAAATATTAAAAATGTAATGATTTTCAGTTAGAAATTCCTTTAAAAAAAAAAACAAAAAAAAAAAAAACAAAAAAATCAATTACCTATATTTAACTTAAAATTTCCTAAGTGTAACATAAAAACCATTTTTTTTTGTCGTGTATTTCTTAGTAAATTTCTACTATTTGTTTACCCTAATTGTAATGAGTGTGGCAAAAAAAGAAAAAATTAATATATTTTATTGCTGTCATGTCAACAAAAATAAAAACAAAATCATCAACTTGAAAACAGCAATTAAAATGCATAAGTTTACTACATCTTGTGCCGCTGTTGAAAGAAACTTCTTAAAAGTGATTGCTTCATTTTCCAATGTCCAATGCTGGAGATAAATAACTTCTATGTCAACGAGACTTTAGTGCATAGTATATGATGCTTAAAAATGATATACATAATTTTTTTAAGTCCGGAGATTTTCATTAAAAAAACCGGTTAATTTTTTTAAATGATGTTGAAAGTCTTCTTTAGTACAACAACTTTTTTTGAAATATCATTGTCATAAGTTATACTGATTTGCTCGGCATTATACCGATTAAATGGAAGGTAGATAGCTCTAAATTCGCTTGATTCTTCAATACTTTTGTAATTTTCTTCTTTACTTTGTTTTTTTTTTTTTCTAATATTACTATCGAACATTTGGAAATATTTGAAAGCTTCCCATAGGTCGCTTTGCAACAATAAACGATAGTGTAAAGTTCTGTGTGAATAGTTTCAGAATAGATAATAGCTGGAAACCCTTTGGTAGTCTTTGCGCAATTTATAAATTTTTTTGTTTGTTTAAGCTTAGTTTTATTGTGGAGTTAAAATTTCCTATTTTGGAAATCACACCAATTGTAGAAAGTAAATGATTTTTAAAATTTCATAATCCTTATACATCACACTATACAGGAAACACATTGTGATAGGAATTATTTGCGGACAGCACTATGCCAACTCCCCAGTAAAAAAAATCAATGTGCCTTGCTTCCTTCTTAAGAAATGAAGCGATTCTCATATTTGCCTTCCGAAATACAGCTGTGACTACACGGCAAAACAGCATAAGTCAATCTTTAGCTACAAGGAAACATAGCATCAGTCATATGCCAACATCGTACTTACATACATGTGCTGTTTTGCCTTGTGGACATAGATATGTATACATATATAAAGCAAAACCGCATTACTAACATCTATGTATTATGGACCAGTGATGTACCGGTGAGATAGAACCCAATTTGCTCAGCATTTATTTCAGGGTTTTATCAGGTTTTTGATAAAATCGTTTTTGCTCAGTGCAAAAATGTTTTTTTTTTAAAATATTTTTTAACGAAATGTAATTGAATTGAATGGTAGCTCTATTGAACTTAAAAATCCACAGATTTTTACCAACTATCACTGAAGCAGCGATTGTAATGGCGTTATTTCATATGAATGCATGCAGTGTCTGCACAACGTGTTACGGTAAGAACATGGCATTGTTTCCTGGCTATTGTGAATGTCAAATTCAGCGGTCTTTGTGGTTATATAAATTAGCGCTAAAAATTGACAAGTTGGCAGTGTTGCATAGTAACTATTGGTTCACTGAGAACCGATAAACGATAACGAGACGGTATCAAAAAAAAATATTTCTTTTATGACCGAGGACGAGAACGAAAAGGGTCTGGCTGATATCTCGTTGTCGGCTATAATGTAATGTTTATCGTACGATAGGCACTAAATTATCGACGAGAACGATATTCAGCTCAAACTTCCGTGATACAAAACCACTTAAATCGCAATATCTTCGCACCTATGGTAGAAGGCCTTGTGAAATTCGGTGCTAGGATGTATGCTGTTTATGTTAAGTACCTCACGAAAACGGAACGAGATTTGACAAAGGGGCGCGGTTCCTTTATAGTACAAAATTACTTAAAACGTCATATATTGGCATATATCGCTCGCTAAATGTAAACAGAGTTGTATAATGGGTTTAGCTCCTCCCACATTCAACAAAAACCCTTACACTGCTATTCTTGGAGCTTATGCCAAGTTGTGAAATTTCGTACATGAACCCTGCAGTAAGGACTACGCAATATGTAGACGGGGATGTACAACGGACAGTGAGCGGGAAAGTCGCTGGTTCAGCTAGTTTTATATACATATAAAAATGTAAACGAGAATAATCGAGAAATGTCGGCGATAACGAGACGAGAACGATACAGATAGAAAATTTCTACAACGAGTACGAGACGATAAGCTTGACGCCACTACGAGCACCGTACGATAATTTTTGAAAAAAAAAAATTTATTTTCAACTATTTAAAAAAAAAATGAAACCAATAAAAAATGTTTTTAGTTCATATTAATTTGTAATATTAATGAGCATGATGATGTTGCTATGTGAAAAAAATTATCAGAACGCAAAAACTTTGCATTTAAGCCACATAGCAGCAAGAAAGCTTGACCCAAACTCACAAGGAAGCGACTTGTCTGAAAATGAATTTCTCAATGCTACAGCCTTGAATATGGGATTGAAAGAATGTGGAGTTCGTAATGACATGATGTTTTGTCTTGCAGTCACAGATATATTTCAAGCAGTAAATATCAGAATAATGACACAAATTTGTGTAATATCTAACGAGAAAAGTATGTGTCCAGGTTGAATTTCGGAGCACTTTCATAGGAGTAACAGGAATGCTTCAGTTGTGTCAATTCTATGTTATGGTGTGTCATTATTCGTTCTATGAAAAAACAGTGCGCTCGAATTCATGTATCATACACAGGATGTGTTCAAGATGGGCTGGAAAAATTTCTGTCTGTCGCTGCATCCCATTGGCTTATGTGTTTATATAAAAAATTTTTGCTTGAAAGAATTTAGAGATGAAAATGCTGAACACTAAAACCCCAAATTTTGAAACAGAGGCGAGCGCCGTGTTCTGTGTAAGTACGTCGCTTAAAATTTTAAAAAACGTACATAGAGAACTTTTAACGCTAAACTGCTGCGGAAAAAGTCATTCGAACAATGCGAGTATTGCGATTAATGTTAATCGAGCGCAACGTACCTCCTCATGTAGGGCTTAGCGTAACCAATCTTGTGGAATTCTGAAAACAATCAAGTCTGTAATGCGTATTATAAATGAATCATAATTTCTGGTTCATGCGATCACAACTGTGTCTAAATGTGATTTTTCTTTGAAACATCAAGAGTTCTTACAAAATTGTTACAAATTTCAATGAAAAGACCAAATATACAAAATTTACAATGCGAACTCATAAAAAAAAATGTATGTATGGATCAGTACTCCTTATTAGCAATAACTGAAGCAAGCAGTCTTAAGCCTTTTTAAGGATCACTTTATTATTTCTTTTGAAAATATCATCAGATACTCAAGGAATTCATTAAATTATTTAAAGTTGGGTCGAAAATTTCGATATTGCCAAGCCCGTGCTCTTTTAATCATTTCTAATGTACGCAAAGAGATCAGAGAAGTGAAAGATGGCCAGAAAGTTACATAGTGTAATAGCTTCAAAATACTTTTGTTTAAATTTGCGCCAAACGTGTTCTTACAGAGTAAAGCTTCGGAATTCTAACAATATTATCGAAGTTTTAATCAAACGCCCCTGCATTACAAAGAATAAAATGATATGCTGCATCAAGGCGAAAAGTTAAAACAAATCATCCAACGTTGTCCAATCGATTTAAAGAAAGAAAAAGTCCATATCTTAACTGCCTATATACGTATATGTGTATATACGTAGTCTTTTCGGTCATAAAGTCACTCCGCAGTCTCAAAAATTTCAGGGATATTATCGCAACAGTCTCGTTGATTTTAGCAATTAACAATCTAAAACGTCTCTCAACAGCTATATCCATTAACAAATACTAAGTACATTAGATATTTTTATACGGAATATCTAACTGACTTTCAAGCTCGAAGTAGTTCGAAAAAGCAACACGATGATAGTTGCACTGAAATATCGCTATTTTAACAGAAACTGAATATTGTTCGTCAGAATAAACCATCGACTTGACAATTTCTGGTTTGGTCTAGGAAATTAAAACTTAATTTCTAGAAAACTGATATTATTACGTCATTATGTTAAAAATATGTCATTATGATTAAATTATTAGTCTGGTGTGGTGGAATGGAGTAAAACTCGACCATTTCGGCAACTATGTAAGTGTGAGTGTTAATGTACTCGTTCTTCTTGGGAAAAAGCTCAGTCCGAGGTTGTGACCGTTAAGCTTGCTCAGTTCCATAGGATATTGGCTTAAAGGCTCAACGTTTTCGAGCATTATTTTTTCAAGCTACCTTAACCAACTCGAAAAACAGGGTGAGAACGACGCTCGATTTGGAAAATTTTAAGTACAATATCACAAGTTTATGCCCACTGTAAACAGCATGATATGTCAAATCAAAGGTAAATACGTTAATTAAACAATGTTTGGCTTATTCAGAATGTAGATTTAAATATAGTCCTTATGACTAAAAACCAACAATCGTCCATCTTTTGGTGGACACTCTATCTTTTTGAAGCAATTTCCATGAACCACCTATTTGGCAAATTACATCTTTTTCTTTTTTTTTTTTGTCTTACAAAACCTACGATATTTCTTATAAAAACGTATTTTTTCACGAACTTTTTGTTTCTCTTCACAAAATTTTTTTCCTCTATTTTTTTAGCCAAAAAATATAACAAATGCTCCCTTTTATAGATTTTCCTTAAGTTCACTGCAAAAATATGATAAGTTAAAAAACTACATTAATGTTTCTCATATATAGAAATAGTTTTTACACTGAGACTTAAAAATCAAGATAATTACAACAAAAATCGATATTTAAAAAGTCGAATTTTTACTGTATGTGCGATATTGAACTCTATGTGCGACAGTTAAAAATCGAAATTAATGTATTTTATTCCAGTAACTCCATTATAAATTTAAATAAATGTAAAGTTGTTATTTTCAAATTATTGCTGGTAAGTCCCTATTAATTTAAATTTCTGCACGGTCGCTGCTATGTCCTCAATCAAAATGCTCATAATTTCAGTAACTGAAAGGCTTCTTCGAATACCTTTAAAGAAACCTTTTAAGCTGCAAGGACGATACGCCTGCGTTAAGATGTTTTCAGTATTTTCTCACATTTAAAGTACACTTATGTAAAAAGGTTTCCTCAGGCAGGTACTCATTGGCGATGGCGTCAGGTAGCCTCTCATGTGTAAATGTAATTCTAGGTTCTTCCTATTTTTTTTTTTTGTTATTTTTTTTTTCGTTGTCTTTTCATAGTTGTTCTTGTTGTTGTCGTTGTCGTTGTGCTATAATTTGTTAGGCAAAATGCAACACATTTTCCACTTGGGAATTTCTGATGATCTTCCTCTTTTACTTAAGATATATCTTCATATTAAAGGCAGGTATTTCTTGTGTCTTCGTCATGGGAACATAAACACAAAATTAAATGAAATTTATAGCATAAAGTGATTATTATTCTATGGTAAGAATAGGGATGTACAAGCATATGTTGCTGTCTGACGAGCGTTGCATCAGGTGCTTGTTTGACAAGAATATTCAAATGCACTTTTTTTTTCTCGAAAACTTTAAGTTTTGTAGCTTAATCAGGGTGCTTAAAAATTGTTAAAAAAAAAATCAGCTGTGGTTACTAAGTAAAAGCAACTTCTTATGGAGGCAATTCTGGTAGTATTTACTACATTAAGATATTATCCTACCGTTGTGAAGTTTGCTTTAATGCAGTGATGGGCAAAAATACAAAAATGAGCCAATTGTGGCTCATGACAACAAACAGCTAATTTTTTTTAAAAGAAATATAGCCAAAACAAAAATTATATAAAAATCTTTTTTTCTATTTCGCATATTATAAATGACCGAGAAAACTCAAGGAAAAATGTTCCAAAAATTTTCAACATACGGACTGTGTTTTTGAACCTCAATTTAAATGGATCATTAGAGTTTTTGGATCTAAATTTAATTTTCTCCTATAGCTGAAACGTGAAATATCCAACTGTATAGAAAATTGAAGAAACATAGAAATTTTTGCAAACGACTGGGAATTCAGAGTTCAATTTAAATAATTTGGAGCAAGTTTTTGAATTGAATTCGCTTTCATTTCTATTGTGCTAGAATGAGAAGAATCCAATGATGTCAAAAAGTCATATTTACATTTTCTTATAGGCGACCCATTTACCCTATATCATTCTCTCTCTCTCTCTCTCTGTTTTCGAAGTAAGTAATAAAACAAATAATTAAAAATACGCAACAATTACAAATAATGTTGGCACATTGTTATTGTTGTTGCCATTTGAGCAAGCAATTCTTGGTGACACAATTGTTGGCATAAACAACAATGAGGTAGCGACAACAGCAACAGCATTGCTAGATTGAAGTCATTGATAAAGAAAGTGATAAGAAGAACAAGTTAACAGAACAGAAAATGGGATGAAATTTATGAGCCTTGTTAATGCAATGCAACAGTTAGTAGTGAACGTGTTAAATCTGTTATTAGCGTCAAGAATTTCTGTCTGTCCATTAATATTCATAGGTGGCTCAGTTTAATTGTCGCAGCAATAAATTTGTCACAATCTGGCAAAGCGTTCTGGCAATAACATTCACTCATATCTTTATAAAATGTTACTAAAAAATTTCATACACAAACAATCTATAAAAGTAATGTTCAACTCTGATTGTGATGGTTTTTCTGCTCTCTTACGAGTATTTTGTACCTATTGTTTTCTTTTCGATTGTTTTTTTTATTTGTCATTTGAAAAAATTTGTTAGCTAACGTTTCTCAATATCACTGTTTACTGTTATCTATCTACTTTGTCGTTTCTTATTTATTTCTGCTTTAAGTTTTTCTCTTTGTTAGTTTTCTTACTACTTTTTGTTGGTTATTGTTCATACAGAAGTTCATATTGCTCTACGAGTTTCTCTTTGCTCTCCTTCATGCATCAGCTGTTGCCTTCACACGTACAACAACTTTTTATTATTATTCCCTAGCAATTTCTTTAAACTTGGCTGTAACGTGATTTTGGAAACATAATATTTAGCAGGAAGATGCAAATTTGTTTGAGCTGCAATGCAATTTGTTTATTTTTTGTGTCTGAGAGATATAATTTCTGCTGGCGAAGACAATGCCACTTATTGTTCTATGATACATTTGTTTCAAAACTTGCGCCTAGAGTGAGAAAGTATCTATCACCTTTGGCTCAAGTTCAAATGGTGGGTTGTTTAACCACATCTTACGAAACATAAAAATTAGCACTAAGTACAAGCTGTTTTTGAATATGGCAACCTGTTATGCTGACTTTGAAACTAACTTTCAGTCAAATCATTTTGTGCATTCGAAATATAAAAATTATTTAAAACAACAGTGGTGGCTCTCCAGCGCTTTAACTATTTGAAAGAAACAGCGAAAAAATGCTTCAATATGTATATTAGACTGTTAGTCTGGGGCAAACAAAATCCAATATATCTATAATTTTTCTTAATTATTTTGGATACTTTTAATGTAAATAAGACATCATCAAAAAAAATATTATTTTTTGAGGTCGCTCAAACATTATTTTTTTCTTCTAAATAAACCGAGTTGAATTTCAAAATATTAAAGAATTCGTGTCATATTTTAAAATAAAAGTTTTTAATATTGAGCTAAGAGAGAAAATATTCTTCACCATAATTGTTGAATTGCTACCAGAGATCGACATTGAGTGGCTCACTGAGGGTTTTGAGCCACCTTCAAAAATATAAGACGTGAGTGTGCATATTACATGGAGCGTGAATCTGAGTTGCGCTCACTAATAGTGACTGCGTAGATAGCGTGCGGCTCATGAATGGTGCGTGTGTAAGTATCTCTGGCCTAATGCATGTGAATGCGTGTAAGGCTCACACTCCCATGCGTTCAGCATGCATGAAGCAATGAATGTATTGAGCAACTTGTGTTGAACTGTAGTAAAGAAAAACTGTTGTTTTTTTTTTCCAATCGATGGAGAAGGTCGAAAAAGGATTTTCAGCATAGCTAAAGGTGGCTCCGGACCCTGGACACAACCGTTTTCGACCCATTTTCGGAAAAAATTTAGTTTTCTCAAACAAAAGATAACACGAAAAATAATTTTGGACATCACTAAGGAGAGGCTCGTTTTTGACCCATTTTCAGGAAAATCTGTTGTTTTTTCAAACGAAAATTATCTCTAAAAAAATTTGGACATAACTAATGTAGGCTGGGGACTCTGAAGCCTCCCTTAATTATTTCCAAAACTATTTTTCGAGCTATCTTTTGTTTGAAAAAGCATAATTTTTTACGAAGATGTGTCGAATACGGTCCTTCCCAGGGTCCGGAGCCACCGGATTGCAGCAAAAAAATCATTTGTGTCATAAGTAGCTTACGCAAACTCATATCCTCATACGAAAGGAAACGAAATGAACGAATGAATGGACAACCCTGGTGGGTTAATGTCATCAAACTACATTACTATCTATCCTGTACATCCCATCCAGTAATCTTATACACTCGACTATTCTGCAGCCGGCTCTCCGCCTATCTGGTGATGTCCATATAATTTGTCCTATTTTTGGTCTTTCACATTGAATGGTAGAAATCTTAGTTTTTATTTGGAAAAATGGAAAAAAACAGGTACTACGCTATCTGTAACGTCTCTGGTGATGTTCAAAATAGATTAGAAATCTTTTCACAGCGATTAGTTGAAAACGGCCTCTGGTGATGTTCCACATCAAATGGAATCAGAAATAAATCCATTTAAATTTTCTTTCATTCAATGAAATCAATGCCATGTGGTTGAAAAAGTTCATTCCAACTACCAATTTTTTTGGAAATACCCGTAAAGTTCAAACTATTGCGAATTTTTTAGCTAATAAACTTTGTGTATAACTTTTTAGAAAGAAACAAATGAACCGAAGCCATTAATAGTTGTGACAGGGAGGTGATACTCTTAAGTACACAGTTAGGCGTGCGTAAATTGAACCTAATTTTCAATTATATCTTCCAAAACCTATTCGAACATTCTCGTAGATTAAGTTTAGCAAAAACATTTACGTTTTTATGGTTAGTTGAGCTGCCCCTCTTAAGAAGAAATTTTTTGTTTTAATTTGTACTGCATCTCGTATCTGCATTTCGTATATTTTCTAAAGTCAATTTATTAAACAAAAACCACAAAATTGAACGTAACTAACTGATAAAAAGAAAAGAGATAATTAACTAATTTTATTAATTTGGTCCTCATCTGTGTATCTCTAAGGCCAGCCAGCGCGTTTGACAACATTAAAACGTCATCAACATAGTTTTCGGTTTTTGAAAATCACGTTTTACTCATGCGCCACAAACGACTAGAAGAGTGCCCATTGCGCATGTGCGCGCGCGCTCTCTTGTTAGTTGAATGGATTTTGTGCAGTGAAAGTGATAGTGAACTGAAGTGACCGGAGCTGAGCTTTGAAAAACCTACAACAGACGCTTTTGTGTGGGTACGTAATGTTAAGATGACTGATGCTAATGATAATGAAATTCGTTTAAAATTTTCATTTTGGAATAGTTAACTGGAAATTAAACTATAAACTATGAAAAGAGAGCTGCTCACCTTCAACGCGATCTTATAGTTACTAGAAAAAGTAGACTTTTGTATTCCTCCCGAAGGCGGTGACCTAAAAGTTTTCCTCATACATTAGTGGCATTATTTTAAGGCTTGCATTTATCTAATCATATTTGTGTGTGAACTTTAGTATTGTATTGGCTTATATCATATTCAATTCGTAAATGTGGCTAAATTGCTCATAGTCATGCAACAACAATCATTTCTATCTTGCATATTGCAATTGTAATTTTTGTGCGTTTTTTTTTTTCACTAAAAAGTATTGGATAGGAAGCTTAGTAAAAAAATATAATATTAATTTCTGACTTTATGTATATATTGTTATCCTTCAAACAACAATTCGGGACAAACTTAGGACAATTTTCTTATATAAGCTCTTGGGGTAAAAACGGCATGCAAAATTTTTGAATTCATCTCCATATCGTAAGGTGGGGAAAGGTTTCATTAATTTGTTGAGCTTCAGATAATTTATTTGGTGGCAGTTTATTACGCTCTACGTAACTTTGGAGACCGCATAGCGTGCAGCATTGTGTTGGCAACTATTTGGGTTGATGACTCACTTTATTTTTGAAAGTGGCTGGACATTAGCTAACTTCCAACATTATAGAAATATCCCAATAGTTTAGGATATATAAGAAAGATTGCGCAATGGATTAATGTTGAAGTTAGCAAGGTTTTTTTCAAAACTACAAACCCGGCTAAATACCATCTGGATAGTGTATTTTTATACAATCAAAAGTTCGTTACCTTTCGGCAGCGAAAATTTCGTTTGCGCATAGCTTGCTCGTGAAGAGAGTTTACGCGCTTAGTTGTTGTAGCATTGATGCTATTTCTAGCCTCGAAGCAATGATTTTACGAAGCACTTCTTCTTTGGAATTGCACTCTTGCAAGTCTTATTAAACCCAAAAACTTACTTTTTTTAAAATGTTGCATTTACTATTCAACGCATTCCTACTTGCTTTATAATACCATGCAGTTCGCTTCGGAAATGTAGGTGAGTAGCGTTTAGACTTTTATACGAAAACTCAGCGGAAATGATACAATCGTTCAAATTACCATGAGGTACATGAACAGACTCTTCATAGTTTTCATGATGTGTCTTTAAAAAAAAGAGATTTACAGCCCCTTCATGGTTGGCTACTATCTCACTTTTAGTCACCGACCAAAAATTCTCTTAACGATTGGCGACATTGGCTGAGTATCTCCGCGGCAATGTCTTCCAAACTCTTTGTCTTTAAATCAGTGATCGGCAAAAAGCGAAACTCAAATTTTTCCATATGCTGAAAAAAGAGGGAAATCTAATGCGCTCTCAGCACTGAGAGAAATTCTTTATGTTTCAATTTGTTTTGCATATATTCTAACAATTTTAGACTACAAAGGACTTCTGCATTTTATCATTATTATTGGGATATGAAAATGACATCTTAGAAAAAAATTATTACTTGGAAAAAAAAATTTCGTTTTCTAGAAATTAAATCTCTAGTCGTTAATCATTTGATAAAAAAAAACGTTTTTTCGATTCCGTAACTAAAGTTTCCCTCTTTTATTTAGTTTGCTATGAAATTCTTTGTGAACAGACAAGAAATCTCTTTCTATTTTCCCTTTGTGTACTTCCCCTTATAAGCGTCTGCAAATCAAGCATTGCAGATGGCCAAAAAAATTTTCTGCGAAAAAATAAGTTTTTTCCCATACAACGTTAAACTTTTTTCGCAGTGCACTTGACAAAATGCGCAACGCAAACTTTCGCGTTTTATGTTTCAGATGAATCTGAATTTCTCGATTCGTCAAGCAATAGCGATAGCTTATGCTCTTCGTTTGGCAGCGCTCATATCACTGCTTTAAGTGGTTGGCGACAGTCTCTTATAGTTGTATCCCGAAATGTCAAAATTTGGAGACAGCTATTTTGACATCTCTGAAGTGCACGTAAATAAAAACGTATTTACAATTTATGTCAAAAAAAAATGTATTTCAAAATGTTTTTTCAGAACAAAAATCACCACCAAAAGGCAATTTGAACGAAAAAAAAATCCAAAATTTTAAAATAGGTGGCATTGGCTTTCTAAAAGAGTCCTTTATTTCGTTGATAACGTACAAAAATCTTATTTGCTGAGCGAAAATTGGAAATGAACCTACAAAAGTTTAATTGCAAAATTTATACCTTCCTTGTCCTGAGGAATTTGTGCAGTAGTCCCCTGCCTAGCAAGTTCATCCGCTTTGCAATTGCCGTCAATGTTCCTATGCCCAGGCACCCAGATGAGGTGAATGTTAAAATGTTGAGCCATCTCGTTTAGAGACGAGCGATATTGTTGGGCCACTAGTGAGTTTAGGAAGACTGATTCTAGAGATTTGATTGCTGCCTGACTATCTGAGAAAATATTTATATCCTTTTTGGATACTATATTAAAAAATGTAGGGTAAAAATGTCAAAATATCCCCACAATTTCAAGCAAAACCAGAAATGTCAATATTTTTGTCATCCACAAAGTGTAGAACTTAATACTATGGAGACAGTAAACTGTGGCCAACCATGAAACCGAAAAATTTAATTGTCTCCATACTGTATCGTCTCGGACGATACCAATCATGAAGGCGCTGTAAGTGTACTCATATAAAGTTTGCTCCCCATCGCTTGGAATATACGTGGGGCCATTCAATTGTAGAGTCAACGTATTCGACTTTGCAAAAAACTGCAATCACGATTTCACAGATTGTGTGTAATTTTATGAGAAAAATGTGTAAAGTTTAGTTTTAAGCTGGAATTCGCCTAATTATCTCAGACAACAGTAGTGCAATAATAATGTACTGGACTTTTATGTTTTAAAAATGAAACGCAATTTTAGAGTGCAACGAATTTGCTCAATTATTGATGTGCACAGTGTGATAGATATGGTATCCATTTCGATGTTGCCACTCGGATATTGGCAATTACCAACATTCGTTCATAGGTTATTAAACTCGCAATCAATAAATGCATTAAATATCACTTCGTTTTTTTTTTTCTTTTTATATATATATATTTTTTTTGTAGCACTAATTAAAATTATTTAACGTTATTTTTCTTTTGTATCTTTTTAATGCCACTAACTGCAACTGAGGCTGTAATTAAGCCTCTATGATTTTTTCAGATTTTTCTGTGATTTCGCGGTTATTGTTGTTGTTCAACTATTTTGCCATTGCGATTGTGTTTTTCTATCTCCCTCTTATTAAGCCTTTTTTCCATTGAAAGAAAGTTTTATTTTTTTCTAATTTTACCGCAAACACCATAACACTAATGAAGTATTTGCTACTTTTTTTGACGAAAAATGAAATTTAAAAAATCAAAGGTATTTCAACGTCATTGAACAGCTGAACAGTAATTTTTGTTGCTGTTAATTGCTGTTTCGGCTGTTTGATTGTCGTCGCAATGCCGGCTTAAATGTTGCTGCTGCTGCTATTGCGGCTACTGTTGCCAGTTATTTGCAGCAATCAAATTTGTAATACTAAGGCTGATTTTCTCGAACAATTTTTTTTCTTTGCATTAAGTCTTTTTTTGTGTCGCGTGTTAGCGAAAAATTGTTGCATAAACTTAATTTGTTTTTGTTTTGATGCGGCAACTTTCACGCGACATCTCCTGCTTGGCATTTTGTTTAGATCCTTAGGTTTTGTTGTTTTTGTTTTCTTGTGAAAATTATACAAAAATAACTATTTCTTCTATTTGTTTTTTCAATTTGCTTATGTTAGTGAATATTTTGTTATTGCCAAACCCATCGTTGTTTTTTAACGTAAGTGCCGTCTTAACTTGTCTAAAACGTGTTGGTGCGTTACCTGTTTACTTTTGTAAACAATCTATCACCAATGTTATATGTTGTCGCTTTTTTTTCTGTGCTGACATTTTAATGCGCTTATTTGAAAAGTTGCGCATGCGCATAAGCAGATGAAAGTTTTCTTCTTTGCTTGCATATTATCAACACTGAAAATAAATTGCTATTGGCGCATAATTTTATTTCTTTTTCTCTACATTTCGATAAACAAACTCACATCCTTACAATGAATTTATGTTAAGAGTGTAATAATGACTCTAGTATATCACTTCTCTTGGAATATATTACAATTGACACAAAAAGCAAATAGTAAAAGAAAGTCTTGCAAAAAGCGACATCTAACTTCTAAGATCAATAATGAAATTTTTTGTTGCTCACTATCAACAACAAACATAATGTTTTTGCTCTATGTCACTCTGTGTTCCATGATATTAAAAAATATTTATAGCAAATAATCAAGAACTACTGCACTGAAATTTTGATGAACTTCAGCTGGATTCATTTTGATCCAATTTGCTTAGTTTTATTCCTTAGACGCTTTCTTAATCTCCAATAAAAATTATAACAATATCCTAATTTAATATCAAGTTATAAAGGTTTTAAAATAGCTTTAAAAAAAATATTTGCGCAAATAGAAACAAGCCAGCAAACACAATAATGTGTTTTATGTTAACTTAATGTGGTTGTGTGTGTGCGTTTTGTGATTTTTTGTTTGTTTTGTCATGGTGTAATCCTACAAAGTTAATTCATTAGGGAGAGCCATGTGTTGCGAAATTGAAGCGAAAAGTCGTAGTAGTCACAAAATATCAAAAAGTATAAAAAAAAACATTAAGAAAGTCTATTTAAGTCGAAGAATATCCGAATGTATCGGAAAACGTCGAATAAGTCATTAAAAGTCTAAAAGTATCGTAAAAATCGACTTAAGCCAATGTAAGTCGAATAGTATAGAAAACTGCTTTATAATAATCGAATATAATGGAAATACATCAAGAAATATGTTCTATAAAATTCAAAGAGCATAAAATATCGGAAAATTCATAAAAGTCGAAATATAAAAATTGATATCGAAAATGTGTTGAAAAACCTCAACTAGTACCGATAAATTTAATAGATTTCGAAATATATCGAAAAGTTGGGAAGTGCCAAATTCAAATAAAAAAAGAAAAAATTCCCGGCTTTCAAAAAAAAAATGTTTGTCTGAAATGGTAAAATGTAAATTTTTATTGGGATAAAGTTGCTCGTTAAACAAAAATTTTAAGTAGGGGAACGCCGGGCTGCTTTTAACCGAAATAATTTTAAACTCTTAAATTCGGAGAATACCAAATAACTCAGAAATTATTCTTCTCAAAGCTTCTACGCTTTCTTTCTCCATAGGGCATCGGCTGAGCTTGTTAAGTTCAGACTACGCCGTTGTAAAAGAAAGTTAAGCTAAATCACAAATTTCTTGTGCACGTAAGTTTTGATTATTGTGTAATGTTTTAGTATTTCTTTACTTTACCACTGTTAAAACTTAAGCCCGTATATTTCCTTATGCAAAATTCTTAAGATATGTTCTCAAATAAATGTATTATTCATTATTAATAAAACAAGAATTTGCTTACAATTTGCAGTGGTATTGAAAAGTATCCGTCATGTTAAATCTTGACCGAGTCTATTAATTTTAGCCCCACATACGGCATTTTTTCTTCATCAAAGTTTGAGCAAAAAAACTCTAAAATATTTTGATCTAAATTTTTTGCACACACTAGCTAAAACATGTACCTATCGTGCTTAAATTCAACTCCTTAAAAATATAAATTAACTTACAAACTAGAGCTAATTTTCCAAAAAGTGTTTAAACCAGCCCCACCCACATCTACTTACATGTCACAAAAATCATTTTATTTCACAAATTTTCGAACTACTACCTAAGCCCCCAGCTTTGACATGAAATTCCGGGCTTGACCGGCTGCTTGGCAACTCCGACAATCACGGTCACTATAACCTGGGTTAAACACAATCTCGGGCGGTGATTGTTACTTACGATATATCGTTTATGTGGAACAAAAATTCACTATCTACATTTTAACAAAGTGCATGTATTATTGAAAAGATCGGCCATTTTAAATTTATATGGATAAAATGTATATTAAGATCAGCATAACTCGAAAACATAAAAATGTAGATAGTGACTTTTTCTACTACATAGACAATATGTCCAACACCTTTCATTTTGGCAAAAAACCATATCTCATTTATATGTACATCTTCAAATTAAGCAAGTTTATTATTTAAGAATCATTCAAATTGATAAAAATATCCATTACGTCTGTTTCTGTTTGTCACAATTTCTTGAAACAACGTGTACAACCATCCCATCCGTAGCTAAAGCTTTCATCAGCCATGAAAGATCAAAAGGTTTCATAGAATATGAAATATATTTAGTTTTTCATACAATATATCCCATATATGAGTTTTCGAATTTTCGCTGCATTTAAAAAAATATATAGTATATATACGTATATATAATCGATATATCATTATATATGGCCATCAGCGTTGTAAAAAGAGATCAACTATGTAACAATGACCATTTGTACGATCACAAGAAATGTCAGCTGTGTGGCATAGATGCGCCTGCTTCTGCTACCGCTGTTGATCTTAACCACACAAGTTATTCGTCAAGGCAAAAACTTGCAACTTTATAAAGATGCAATGCAACAGTTGCGATGCTGTGATATTGTTGGCATACACAGCGAACGAAGCGACAGAAAAGGGAAATGTTTTTAATTTTTATCTTCATTTTTTTTTTTTTTTTGCTATTTTACTGAAATGTTATATCGCTATTTGTCGCAAAAGCTTAGTAAAAATATCTCTATCTAGAAAGTCAGCAATCATACCAAGTTTCCTACGAAAGACGAGTATAATTTATACCGTAGTCAAGTATCTAAATATGTACTCGACGAGTATCTCTACTACAACAATCATACAATTTATCGTATCTTTTTATCTGACTAATCAAAGCACGCTTTTGTCATTATCATCTACTGCATTTTCTAACCGCATTTTCATGTTTTCATTTGTTATCGCTTTGAGTGTCGTGTTTTCTCAGAGCTTTGTTTTTTTGCATTGTAATTAAGTATTTTGCTTCTCATTTTATATAAAATTTGTTTATTTTTATAAAAAAAAGGTATACTTACAGGCAGTAAGTTTTGAATTTCTGAACTGTTTCGGTTGAATTTTTCTGTTTATTAACGTTGCTTTGCTTCATATTTCCATATTTTTCTTAAAATTTTTATCGCTGTTGCTACTTGCGGTGTTAAATTCTTACGGTTTGTTATCTTTGTGCGTTTTCTTTTTTACAAAAAAACAAATATTTATGATATGAAGCTTGAAATTTACTAGAACTTGGTGCACTTTTAAGATTAAGAAAAAAAAAAACAAGTAAAGGGTGTTTTTTTTAGAGGTATAGAGCTTCGAATTGAAATAAAACACAAGAAAATCGTTTTAATGTCCATCAATTTGGCTTTATTGGAAGGATAATTTTATGCCATTAATGTTTAAATATGATTTCGGGCATGTGGCCGCCGCGGCTGGCTCGAATAAAGCCAATTCTACAGGTCCAATTTTGAACCACTTTTTCGAGCATATGGGGCCGTATGTCGGCAATAACGCCACGAATGTTGGCTTCCAAGTCCCCTAACGTTTCTGGTTTGTTGGCGTAGACGAGCGACTTCACATATCCCCAAAGAAAATAATCCAATGGTGTCAAATCACACGATCTTGGTGGCCAATTGACAGGTCCATTCCGCGAAATTATGCGCTCATCGAATGTTTCCTTCAATAAATCGATTGTGACGTGCGCTGTGTGGCATGTAGCGCCGTCTTGTTGGAAGTACAACTCATCCACATTCATGCCATCCAATTCGGGAACAAAATAGTCGGTTATCATGGCTCTATACCGGTCTCCATTAACGGTAACTGACTCTCCAGCATTATTTCGGAAGAAGTATGGCCCAATGACTCCACCAGCCCATAGAGCACACCAAACAATCAGTTTTTGTGGATGTAATGGCGTCTCAAGGGTCTCATGTGGATTCTCTTCACTCCAAATGCGGCAATTTTGCTTGTTGACGTAGCCATTCAACCAAAAATGAGCCTCATCACTGAACAAAATTTTGCGATGAAAATCAGCATCGAGATCAATCTCAATTTCGGCCCATACACCAAAATCACGACGCATTGCATGGTCTCGCGGCTTTAATTCTTCCACAAGCTGGATCTTGTAAGGTCGCAAGCCCAGATCTTTGCGCAAAATCTTCCATAAAGTTGATGGACAAAGCTCCAATTGCTGTGCACGGTGGCGAATCGATTCATTCGGGTCCTCTTCAACATTTTGCTCTACAGCGGCAATTGTTTCTTCGGTGCGCACTGTTCGACGTCTCTGCGGATGCGTATTATCACATAGAGTAAACGTAGTGCGAAAACGATCCATGGTTAACCGAATTAATTGCTCTGATGGACGATTATGTCGACCATAAAATGGACGGAGCTTGCGGTAAACTTCGCGAACTGAACCATTATTTTCGAAATAAATTTGCACGATTTGCAAGCGTTGTTCTTTTGTCAACCTGTTCATGATGAAATGGCAAACCAAACTGAACATAAATGACATTAGAGTTGCCAGATTTGACCATAAAATGCCAGTTTTATCTCTATTCGAAAAACAAACCTCTAAAAAAAAACACCCTTTAGATATAAGAAACATCTCAGTTGATGGACTCACTTTTTTGAAATTTTTTCTGAGTTTACTGGTCCACTCGAATTCGTAAAGAGATTTTTAATAGGTTATAATTAGTCAATTTGACGGGAACTATGTATTGTTTATATCAAAATGTTTGCAAATTTGAACTGTTCAAACAGTCTCAGGAAAAATTAAAAAACATACATAAATTTAGAAGCACCGAATTTGGCCTGTTTCCAAAAAGAAGTTGGTCTTACCAACACCTTAGTGCATACTACACGGTATGCCCTTTACATAACCTGACGGAATTTTTCACGTCGTTCATGGTGGTACCATCTGTTGATTAACGACCGAGTAGTTTCGGACACATGAATTCAGTGTCAGCACGTTTGTATACGTCGCACAGTGGGGAGATCGTGGCCATAAATGCAAAAAAAAAGTGCTAGGGATTTAAAATTTCTCTAAGACAATTGTCATATAATTCTTAGGGAAGGAAAAAACTATCAATTTCGAATTAATTTCTTTGGGTTTAGAGTTGTAGTGGATTCAAATTTAAACCTTGAACACCAGAAATATTATATGGAACTTTTTATATAAGCAACTGTTGGATAGAGCGCTCTAGTCGAATTGTTTGAATCAAAATGCGCTAATGTAGCATTGGCGGAAAGTATATTGTTTTCACTTTGTAAAAACCAATTTATCTTTCTTCTACTGCCTTTACATGAATTGTACGGATTTTTAAAAAATTAGAATGATAAATGCTGAAAGTGGCAAATTTTGCAATCTTTGAGAGAAAAAAAATATATAATATATCCCCGTATTTCGAAACTTTTTTATATGTTATGTGAGAAAGTATGGTTGGCCAAGATCCAAAGTTTCAGCTGCACTTTTTCACAATTTTTTTTTTAATGAATTTTTTCCCACCTTTATACGGGAGGTAGACGTGTTTGTGAGCCGATTTTTTAAATGTTTACATATTTTTGGTCTTTTAACCTAAAAAACATATGTACCGAATTTTAATAGTCTAGCGCTATTATTACTATTTATGGCCGCCGTTTCATACAAACCCATCCACTCTGAGTCGTTGCAAAGACACGATGGAACAAAGAGCGAAATGTCAAAGATTTCTTTGGACTGACGAATCGAATTTGAACACTTTTGGTTAAAAAGTCGAATTTTAGTTTGAAGCAGAAGAATTGCTGTCAGTTTGCGTGGTAGCTCCGTTATGTTTTGGGGATGTTTCTTTGCAAATGGAGTTGGAAAATCCAGTGCGCATCGTGGGTACACTAAAAAAAAACTGTAAGCTGACCTTAGAACATTTAGATTATTGAATCTTCATACCATAAGATACAATTTGAAAATCAAAATCAAGAATGCCTTTTTTTATTAAATATTCTGGAATATTAACTTTTTAAATTCCTATTCTTTCTTACATTTTTTGAGGCAACTATTGCTGGCCTTAAACTTTTGCACGGCAGTGTACTTTTTTGTTTATTCGCTCAAAGCAAGTTTTTGTCCATGGTTTCAATTGTGCCAATTTTTCACTCTTTTTATTTTGCTCTGACATTCTATATAATTAAGTTTTTTATTAAGTTGAGCTTAGAGCGCCAAATTATATTTTTGACTGATTTTTCTTCTTAACAAGTTGATTATGAGTCACATGAATAGTTTGCATACGTAAATAAAGATGGATTTAATTAGAGATACCACAACAACTTGGGGCTTCAAAATATTATCTAACTAATATCAATTTTAAAATTTGCTTTAAGCTGATAGCTTTGTTCAAAAGAGAAGTGACAGTTTTGCAATTTTGTCATTATAAAATGTGTATGAATATTATGTTTAAATTAAATTATATAACATTTTTTGTTTAATAAAACTAGCAATATTATGTAATAACATAATTCATAATTTTATTCCCATAAACTTTAATGCCAATAAGTATTTAAAGACGTTTGCTTATGGGTTTTAAGCAGCTTCAGGGTTAGTCCGAAATTCCATATTGAAAATATTACACTTTTAATGAATTTTAAAATTTATTACATTTACACATTTATTTATGATCAAGAAATATTTTTTAGACTATTGGAGTAGTTACCCCTACAATTTTCCCAATTTTAATTTATTCTGCTGAATCCTGATCAGTGCCAGAATACCGGCTTTATCTAAAAAACTCTTTTCGTCTTCCTTCCTTCCATCTGCATAATATATTTTATTGACCTGATAAGTCAGCCAAGTTTACTAACTAAATAACTTTAAATTGTTATACAGCGAGTTTAAAGCGCAATTTGAGTTCAGCTATTGCGCTATGTAGCTAATGCATCTGCTGAACGTATTATGTCACAATTTAACTACAAAAATATGTATGTGTTTAATGTTTTCGCTCTCTTCCTGTTGTAATTTGATTTTTGTTTTGTTTTAAATCTAATAGAAAAATGAATAAGGTAATCAAATAACGCAATAGAAAAATATTTGTGCAAACACATTTACAGGGTGTGTTTTATTGTTTTTAGAAACACAAGCAAACATCAAATAAAAACAAAACTATTGGAAAAGTAACTGAAAAGTAAAATAAAAAATTAAATAAATAAAAGCTTCAATTTCAATATGAGCAAAAAGAATATAAATTTTAGTTTGCAAGCAGTTGGTCTGACATTTTTTATTAGAAAAATTTATACTTTTAAGAAAAAATAAAAAAGGGGAGGGGGGGGGGGTCTTTTTCACCCATATGCCCATTCAGAGTAATGAATGCACAAGCATTTGAGAATCTTGTTATCTTATCTCTTTGAAAACTTTCACTTGTTTCTATCATGAACTTTGAGCATCTTCTCAGTTGTGACCTAATTTGGACGTCCCTGAGGCTTAGCAACTATTTTGCTCTTTCAGTGTTGAAGTCATTGAATCTTCAATCTTCTTTCGTATGCATGAGTAAAACTTACTATTTGAAAATGTTTTTTTTTCAATTATTCTATTAGCTTTATGTATGTGCAATCTCGAAATAATTTTAATTGCTATACGATAGTTAAATGCTGAATTTAACCAACCTATCAATTAAAAATAAACTTTAAAACACACTCACAGAAATTACAACATCACGCTAATATCACAATACTCAGCGATTTTTTTCACTAAAAATGCTATAAAACTATGTTGCTGAACAAAAAAAAAAACAACACATTATTTATTCATAAAATAACAATAATTTTCTCCACTGCAAGTCACAAAATCATAACGTGGCCACCAGCAGCTTTTTATGTATGTTGACAGAGTGAGGAAATATGTATATCCTCCTGTTTCGTTTACCATAGGTCATCCACAAAATTCTCTTATTTAAAGTCCCTTTAGCTCTTGGTTCAGGGGCCCTAATCTTACAAAAAACTCTAAAAAGTACCTTAATCCAACGCTTGTTGGGGTCCCTTTGAGCTGGGTGCCTGGGGCTACAGCCACCTATTTGAAAATTCTAGAATTCTAGCATGTAACTGAATTAAATATTTTGAGAAGCTTATGTTGTTTTCACTAAATGGTGTCAAACATTGGTTATAATAATAAACTAGCTGTTTCGGCAGACGTTGTTATGCCCTTTTCGTTAGAAGGCGCAATGTTGTATGAACTCATGGGTTGGAATGTAAAATTAACTTTTGTCCCTACTCTTTTACATTCATATAGCAGGCCTGGCAGACGTTGTTATGCCCTTACTGGTAGGATGTTGTAGTCTTTGTCTTTTATACGTACCAAGTCTCAAATCATCAAATAGTTTCTGATATAAACAAAATGTTGCTTTATTCGCATATGGGAGGCGTGGTTTCACCTATTTTTTTTTTTTAACTTACTATTGCCCGTATTTTTTATATATGTACCAAGTCCTATTCATTTGTTGATGAGATATGATGAATTTGATTTTGGACCGCGTGTCATCGATAATTTTGCTAAACCAAACTTTGCAAAAACCTTCCATAGACCATAAAAAGAATTTGGGAAACAACTATGAAATCTTCGTGAAAACTGTATCAAAAATACTTTTGTATGAGAGCCACCCTAATTATGCACACTTAATAAAATTGTTACGGCCTAAGCTGTGCCTGTTTATATAAAATCCACGTGGTTTAAATTTCATGAGAATCGATTAAGCGGTCTTCGAGAAAATTATATTGAAAAAAATGTTTTTGTATGAGGGCCACCGTATATATGCACCCTACATAGAAGTTTTGTGGCCTTAGCTATGCCTTTTAATATAAAAGCTATATGGTGTAAATTTGGTGTAAATCCATTAACCTGTCTTCGTGAAACTGATATTTTAAAAATATTTTTGCATGAAGGCCACCCTAAATAAAAGTCTTGTAGCCTAAGCTACGCCTCATTTTATTAAAGCTACCTCGTAAAAATAATAATTTACAAATATTTTTACATATTTTTACCATCCTCAATATGCACCCTTTATAAAAAATTTTATGCTATACGTTCTAATACAAAAGAGATTTGGTGTAGATTAAATGTGAACAGATTAAGGCGTCTGTGTGAAAATGATATTTTATTTTATAATATTTTTGTATGAAGGCCACCCTAAAAAAAAGTTTTAACATGCTGTAAAAATTTCATCAAAGTCGGCCGGATAGTTAACGCTTCCATAAAAGACAGACAGACAAAAACTGAATTTTATATAGTAGATGTAAAAATACCCCAGGCCAAAATGGCTTAAATTTCAGATATATTGGCAAAGGAATCATTTATGTCTTAAAATCAAATTTTTGAAGCTTTAATATCCCCGTATTAGACCTAACGATAGTTTAGTAGCTTTGATTTAACAAACTAGGTGTAATTGTTGGATGGATGGATGATCGATGAGATGGAATATCCTTTTGATTATAATTCCGCGACCTAGTGATTACCGCTTGTCGCTTAATCCTTATTGTTATAGATTATCGCTAAATAAATTGAGAACTATAAAGTATTCTTAAATTAATGGAACATTTTCTTCGCCAAAGTAAAATTTTATTTAAAATATAAAATTTTTTACTGTAAATAACTATCACATTATTCTCTTAGTTTATGGAAATATTAACTTAAATTGAAAAAGTATCCTCATCATATCAAATGTCCATTCTCAAAGTAGATTTGTTGATTTTTGAAAATGTTGCTTCGTTGGTGTTATTAATTTAGCTGGATCTTTTAATTTTTCACATTGTATAAAAAACTCGAGGCATTTAAAAAAAAAAAAATGGTCATCGAATTTATTTCGCACCTCCATGATTTTGACCCATAAAATCAGAGAGTTCTTAAATTTCACCTAGGCGTATTGTTTTTGGCATAAAATAAATTAATAGTCACTCATTCAGTCATTACGATATTCTGAGATTGTTTTGCATGACTGAACCTTAAAATCGGCATGAAACAAAAGACAGACTGAATGACACACAAACAGATATCGACATGGATGAGATACACTCGCACAAATACAGGTGCGCCGCAACGGCAACAGGTTCCATGCAACAGAGTAAACACTGTAGACACTGCTAAGCAAAAATGCTATAATTTTTATAATACGAGCAAACATGAAAACGTACTACGGAGTACAAAAAGAGTGCAAAAGCGTTAATATAAGTCAACACTTCTTTTTTATTATGATTGCATTATGAAAAACGAGTTTAATCGGCTTTCATTGACATTAATGACGGCAAGCAAAAATTCTTAGCTCCTCTGACTGTAAGCGCTGTTGTTGTTGCAGAAGATGGAATTAAACCACTATTTCTCGCACATGGCTCTATAATTTGTTTTGGCTGTAATACGAAAGAAAGGAATTTCGCAGATAAATTCTTTTGATATTTAACCACCATGTAATTTACATGGAAATTAAATAAATTTTGCAGTTGCTGGCAACATGCAATACCATGCAACAAGAGCAACAACATTCCTGCCAAGTGCAACCTTAATTTGCTGCTGACATGGGGCACAACACCCAATCCATCTATCCATCCATTTAAGTGTCTGAATTGAAGAAGACAGCGAAGAGTCAACATTGTTGAGAGGTCTTAATGAGCCATAGAGAAAATAGCGGAAAATGTTGCTACAGAGCGAATTCCAATTACAGCTCTCGGTTAAGTGAGAAAAGTTGTAATTTTCACCAAGATTCTGAATGTTTTGAATGCGCCACACTGTTATTATTTATTGTAGTTTCACAGCAGGCTCAGGTCTCAATTATAAATTTACATGTAAGCTACACTTTAAAAAATTTCTAATTATTTGCTTGGCCATATCATTTCTTAATTTGTAATGATTTTATTGGTATGAAAGCTTTTTCATAATATGCAAAAATTTTAAAAGGTCATAGTGTTTGTTTGTTACACACAGTTCTTGAGCTGATGCGGAAATTTAAGATTGAAACTGATAATTTAAACTATAGGCAAAGTTGTACAAATATTGTATATTTATAGTGTATAAAAACCTTAATCTATGGAATTAAGTAGTAATAAATAAAATTAGCATTTCACTATCTTGCATAGATAAATTCAATCTAAAAAAACAATAAAATGAAATTAGCAATAACAACGACTGTAAGTGAATGTTTCGATAGTGAATTTAGATTTTAAAAATGTAGAAAATAACGAAATTCACATACTTTTACACTGCGCAATTTTCGATTTTTTCCTTGAAGTACTTTTGACTCCAATGCTACAGAATAGCTCCAATAATTTTGTTATTTATTAGCTATAAGTGGTCTTTGTGAAAATGCTATTTCAAAACTATTTTTGGTGAGGTCACCCTAATTAGAAGCTTTGTGCCTAAGCTGTGCCTCATAATTTAACAGCTACATGGTGTAGATTCGGTGTGAATCGATTAGCTGTCGAAATGATATTATTGAATGAGGGTCACCCTAAATATGTACCTTAAATAAAAGTTTAATGGCCTAAGCTATGCCTCTTAATATAAACGACACATGGTGTAAATTCCAAGTGAATCGATTAAGTGACTTTAGTGGAAATGCTATTTTAAAAATATTTTTGCATGACGGCCACCCTAAATAAAAGTTTGATAGCCTAAGCTATACCTCTGAATATAAAAGACACATGCAGTAAATTGCATGTGAATCGATGAAGTGGTTTTGGTGAAAGTTCCATTTTAAAAATATTGTTTGGATGAAGGCCACCCTAAATAAAAGTCTTGCCTTAGCTATGCCCTTTAATATAAAAGCAAAGTGGTGTGAATTCGGTGATTAACTGGTGTTCGTGAAAATTATATTTTAAAAATATTTTTCACGAACTAAATGAATGTTTTATTTTAAATTGATCAGAGTTTTTCTATTTCAAGATATTTAACCCATAAGTGCCGATAATGCCATTTTTGTATATAACCAATAAATTTGAAGCTCTTCGAAAATTTAAATGAAAGTTAAAATTTCTCATGGGTTTTTCAATGCGGAATCCAAATCTGACTGTATAACTTTTCTTGCATGTCTTTACCAGTTTACTTTATTACTTTTTTCAGCACATTTTTCCCCACATTTCGCCCATTTTCAGTACATTTTGCTCATTTTCGGTACATTTCGACTTTTTCTAAATTTATTTTATTTTTTTTAATAAAATTACGCAAAATATTTATTATATTTTGTTTAGCAATAAAGTTAAAATTTTACTGAAATTTTTGTAATTTTTATTACCTTTTTCATGTTCATGTCAAAGACGTACATTTCAAGTCTCCATTCAGTGTATTTCGACAAAACCCAATTGCCATCACCGGTCTGTACTATGACGTACTTCTATCTAGAGCTAGCTGTACTCGAAATAAAATGCAAAAATGGCATCTTGGACTATATCGGCTAAGTATATGGAATTCGTGGCGTAATATAAATTTTACGTTCAGGTTTGGATTCAATATTAAAAAGTCCATTAGAAATGAAAATCTTCATTCAGATGTTCGAGTGGCTAAAGATTTATTAGTCATATACAAAAATGACTATTGCATCATTTGCAAGTTAAATATCTCAACATCCTGACGTAGTGAACACATTCTGACTTCATATTTGTTTGTAGTAGCTCAAAATTCTAAATGCAGCATAACATATACCCCAGATGTATAGTGCATTTGAAAAAGCTCTTACTTCCCACATTGTACCAACTTAAATAATATTAGAAAATTTCATGCGTTGATGCAAACACCCCTTGCAGAAAATTTTCCACCATCAGCTGTTTTTGACATAAGCGCTTACGAAACTCACTGACAGCTGTTTAACATATTGCCCTGACGGATGTTAATCAGCTAATTATTTTGAGGAAAATGCAAAGCATGAGTTGTCACAGGAAGCTCTTCACGACTTAAAGGAAAAAAAACTTACATTTTTTACAATTTTGCCTTTATGCATCATCGCGTGAATAACCTTATTATAATCTATTTTTTTAAATAAATTTCTTATCTCATAAAGCATTTCCCCCATGTAAAGATATTTTGTTCATTTCTTCATCAAAACATAATGCACAAAAACATATCCACTTGTCGGGAATACAAAAATGTTGTGAAGGAATGTGCATAGAAAGATCTCCCAAATAAAAAAAAAGATCTGTTGAAGCTGTTTTCCTGAGCTTTGGTTTAGGTTTTTGAATATATTCAGTGTGCTGAGGGTGAAAATCAAACTAATTTTTTTCTAACAGCTTTAATTTTTTTCTTCATTTCTTGATAAAATTCGAAATTGACCGGATTTTTTTTGAAATTTAAGTTCCATGCAAACAGCCTCGTTGCCACTTAAATAGCAATATCTTTGTAACCGTAAAAGTTATAGCTAATGTTTTTAACATTTTAGAATCTGTATTTAATAGGCAACTTTCTAGCAAGTTGCCATCTAGCTTGCCATACATTTTTTTTTACACTACACCAGCTTAAAATTTGAAGAAAATATAGAGCAAAATAAAATTTTTAAGTTCAACATCTATTTTTTAAAAACATCTATTTAGAAATATTATGAAAAAAAAATGTTAAAAAGTTCATTTGTGGCTGTGGTGCCAGAGCAACTGATCAAAGGTCGTATTTTTCCCCTATGTGGAATATTTTAACAATTATGTATAGCTGTTGGGAAAAATATAATGTTATACATGTCATGAGCACATCAATATATATGGAGAATGACAGAAATATCGAAGGAAACAATTATTAAGTTGGAGTTTATTAGGCGGTGTAATAGGTGATTTAAGAAATATCCAACATTTGCAGTAAGTACGAGTAGGAAAAATAACCTTTTTTCGGTTGTATGCTATAAGTTGTTAAAAAATGTCAAAAAATTGTTTAGGTCGGGCTTAGAAGGTACCGCCAATATTACAAAACGTAATATTTTTACATTACATATTATATGAAAGAGATTTCAATTGGCTTGAATTCAGAAGGCACTAACGCAAAACTGTTGCACAACCTTCGCGCAACATGGTACACTATGGTACTGGTAATGCATCACAAGCATAGCCAATATTTAAATGGTGAATTTAGCCTTAATACGCAAGTTGCACAGTTACGTATTTTATACTATGTAAAAATGCAAGAACCTTTTTGTTAATAATTAAATAACAACATTGCTGCTCGCAATTTGAAATGCAATATGAATCAAGTTCGCATTATTAAACTTCTATTCCTACGAGTATGTACTACCCAACACGACTACTTCTGTATCAAACCATGGTAACCACACAAGCACCTGAAATCTGGGCCAGCTATTAAAGTTACAGTCTTTGGCGAGTATTCGTTCATTGGTGCACCATAGTAATTGCTCAAGTAATTAATCATTTTATCAGCAAATAAACCTTGTTCAATAAGCGCTCGTACGTTGTAACAAAATAATAAAGAAGTTAAACAAAATAAGGTTGAACAACATTATTTCCACATTATCTCTAGACGCGCTAAGGCTATAGCCTACTCGCTGCGCTGGCTTTCTTTGTTCGGTTTTTCTGGATATTTGTTACAAATCTGTTTTTGTTAGCAGCCAAACCTTTTGTGGTGTGATGTGTAGTTTATTTTGTTATGAACAATCAATACAAAATAATAAAATTTAATAAAGGAAATCCCTGAACTTATTCGGCGTATCACGTGTTGTCGATGAGTGCAAAATTTTTATCTACAAGTGGCCATGACATGCAAATTGGCATAAAAAATATGTATTTAATTTTGATAACGGTGTTTAGTCATAAATGTAGATAGAATTTTAGCAAATGAAATTATTTACTTGAATTCTATTGATAATCAAATCTTTTTTCATTGTTTATTTCGATCCACGATAATCTTTAATCGGAAAAAAACATCAAAATAATTGAAGAGAAGAATATTAAATTCCGAACAACATTTCATATACAAAATTTTGGGATGTATGCAAAATCGCCCGCAGAATATCGCCAAAAATCATTCAAAACACGAATTTTTCGAAAACACATTATCATGGAAATATCGCTTGAAGCCAATACAATGTGATATTTCCTTTTATAGAAGGTGTTTTTGCACATTTTTCGCTTTTTAATTAGTGAGACAAAATTCACTACCCAGCAAATTTGGCTCAAAACTTGGATTGAAACGATACCTCTTTTACTCAATTTTGCCTAAGTTGTTGAGCAGAAAGAAATATATTCATTTCCTACGCCATGGATATCTTTCCTCTTCCGATCTTCAATATCTTGCAAAAGGTTCTATTTTTCAAAATACAACCTATGGGACCTAAGGTTATCAAGTACAATTTGAAAATCAAAGCGCCACTCCAGAGATAAGCGAGTCTGAAGACGAAGCTTATGCTGATCCCATACCTTCATATGATGAGGCATTAAAGCAATTGGTCCGTTTGAAGCATTTTGTCAGAGATGATTTTATAGCACTTCATCACATCAAGAATGACGAGACGCATTTTGCAACACAACATTAATAGTTGAGCCAATTGAAGTTAAAACAATCTACTCTCACTAGATTTCATCAAACCAAATTAATATGCAAACATGTTTAATATGTCTGTAGTGTGTAAATTTGTTCAACAAATTCAATACAAGACAATTTCGAACAAATATTTTTGTTCTTCCCCATTAGCGGACATATCCTATAAGTGGACACAAAAATACTGCGACGGTGGGTGTTCGGCTATGGGGAATTTCACTGTAATTCCTAACGGTGCGGAAACATCAATTTTCCGTTTGGTAAAGGATTACTCATATAAGTATATATATGTATAACATTAAAATCAGCTGTTATTGATAAGAAATGACATTTTTCTTAAGTCCCCTAAGTCTCAATTATTGCGATACAACGCCTATAAATTTTATACTATTGAAGTTTGAGCGCCTTAAATCTCTACTTGTTGACATTAAACAATAGAGAGCTTTCTTTCCCTAATAGTTTAGTAAAAAAAAGCAGTAAGTATTTGATATTTACTTATGCGTAAAGGGTGATTTTTTTTAAATTTAGTAGAACTTTAATTCCATTAAAACATATATTAATTAAGTTTTAATGAAATTTTTTATTTATAAGATTATTTTATGACATTTATTGTTTAATAATAATGTCCGGTATATGCCCAATACATTTTGGAGCACTTACGGTTGAACTTCAAATCGTCATTTGCTGCTGGTTTAGTGTCAAAAAACAATGGCTACAAATTACTCCATAAAAATTAATCGAAGAGTTAGCACTTTCTATAACTTATTACAGCAGCCAATAATATAAAAAAATAAATGTGATAAAATAAATTTCTAAATAAAAAAAATTTTTACAAATTGAAACAGCTCTGTTTTGATTCCTTTTCGGAAACGGAATTAAAATTCTAAGTTCATTTCAGAATCATACAAAAAAGTGAAATCCGCTTAAGTTCAAAGCTCAAAAAAAAATTCATAGCAAATTCTGACCACTAGGGTTAGAAGGGCTATTGACACTTAACTTCTTACGTCAGTAGGAGCTAAATAGCTAAGAAGGCTAATAGCTGTAGTAGCTAAATTCTATTATTATTATTATTATGTCAATTACACTTCGGAACTAAATCGGCATCTGAATAGACCTGAATGTCTTTTATTTCCATCAAAGGTTCTATCACTCTAAATAAATCACCCTTTACACACAAAATCTATTCACCATTGAAGAATTTCTCAGAAAAACATTGCCAGTAATCAATTAAAGGCCATAAAAAGTGACGACTTTTACTTTTAAAACAAAGGCAGCAAAAAATCGCTTAAACTGATAACAGGTTGAAAAACGCTGGCAGGTATTTTTTTTTTTAAATTTTTTATTAAAACTCTTGAGCAGTCACCTCAGTTGATTAGAGAAAAGACGTTACTTGCATTGCATTGTTGCTGATAAGACGACCAAGATTGAGTCACTTTACCTCAAAAATTTATGTTTTTTTAGTGATAAATTAAGAAGCCAACAAAAAGGCAGCAAATTAACTCTCGCGACTTTATCGGATAGTCAAAGTTAAATTGTGTTCAGTAAAAATACTTGACAACGAACAACAGCAATAAAATATATTCATTTTGTACTAATATTTTTTTTTTAATAAAATAGTGAAAGTAATTTATAAAAAAATGTCCTAGATCTGTGAGGCATAATTTTTCTTTGTTTTTTTTTAAACAAAGATATTAAAAAAAATTAAAACCAAAGTTTTACTATAAATAACACAACTAATATTGAAAAGTGCAAAAATACCAAAGATCAACAACAACAAAAATACTCCCGCGCTCTACAAAATGTTTGATATACCACCGAAATGTCCAGCATTGGCTAATAAATTGCACGGCATCTTCGGTTGGCGTCATACATACAAAGTTTCTGCCAAACATGAGGGTATCTCACACACGTATCTGCAAAAATCCTACTCACTGACATTACCAAAGCGTCCATCATCTCCCTATGGATACATCATTAAGGTAATAGCTTAAGTTTATTAATTTTTAAATGCATCTTTCAGTTTTGTGTTAATATTTTCAAGGTTATTACAAACAAAATTTAATTTTAAGTGAATTTCACTTTGTGTTTTATTTGTCTTGGGTACTTCCATAAAAATTGGATAACTTTGCGGCTGAATTTAAATTATATATTTTCCATCTTTAATTATGTTTCTTCGTAATGCTTCTGGAAAACGATGGACTAGTAATTAGAGTGGACAAAGTTCCATATTGATGCTATACTGAAATTTGTGTTTCCGGAGCAAAAATGATTTTAAAAAAATTAATTTTTAGTTGACCCCCTTTAGTCCTTGTAACAGATTTTATTCAGCAAAGCCTATTGTCAAAAAAGTGTTTTCTTATATATTGAGAAATTTCACTCAACTTTTCTTTTATAAATTCAACAAATTGCTGCTTTTTTTCCCGTATTTTCCCGGGGCCCGGAAGCAATTGAAAAATTTGCGAGAAAGCCGTGAATTTCATGCTTTTTGGGAAATCTACTTAAATTTTCTTTTAATAAAAAATATGGTCATCAACTTTTTCCCACAAAATATTTTACTACTCTTTACCATTTTTTGGAAAAATTATTTTATTTAAGAATGGCCGCGAATTCCTTCTTTCAACTTGGCTAACCTGACGATGATATATATTTTTAAACAAAGCCCACAAAAATAGAAGAAATCGCCAAAATAACGCGTACAAAATCAGTCCTATGTAAATTTGTGATTTGATTTGTTTGAGCCATTATTTCGATAAACGAAATAGTGCAGTCACGTTCACCGTGCGACAGACGAATGTGCCTTACGTACGGTCTCGCTGATGAAAAACAGAGCAGCCCGGACTGTTCGTAGTCGGTTACCGATTCTAACGATAGACGGATGCGCCTCTCGTGCGGTTGGGTGGGTAAATTGGACCGGAGGGGCCGATCGCAAAAAAACAAATTAGTATGCGGAGGCTGTAAATCAGGGGTCCATAAAGTGCGGCCCTCAGAGATATATCGTGCGGCTTGCAACTCACCAAATACAATTTTCACACACATTTTCAATTGGAATTAAGAGACCTGAACTCCTGTAAAATATAAAGACAAAAATGCAATAATAGGTGAAAAGAGTCAAATTGCGATATTCCAGAGAGTAAAGGCTAAAATTTCTCTGACGAGTCGAATCACCACAATTCTCGAATGATACGCAAAAATGGGTTAAAAATGAAAACTGCCAAAAAAGTAGCGCATATTTAAGAAAACAAATAATGGCAGGGTTCAGGAGTTAAAACCTGCGTCTTAGTTGCATTAACCGTTTGGTTAATACTTTCTGAATGCAGGCCAAGTGAAACTTTTTTGAGAATATTATTGATAAAAAGGATTTAACTCAAAAAGCGAATGACCGACATTAATGTTCTGTACCTGATTTCTATAACTTGAGCATATAGTAAGTTTACTTTAGAAGCGAATATGGAATCAGAAGTTAGTGACGCGCTTCTACTTTTGGAGATATAGACATTTCTTATTTTAAAACTGTATGCATCGAAAAACAATATTTCAGAAAGAATTATCTGGTTGATCATTAAGGTGACATTCAACTTTACGATTCCTTTTCAATCAAAAATCGCTCATCTATTTATTTGAATAAATGAGCATTTACCAAAAAATGTTTTGATTTTCAGCTTTTTGTTATGTTGTTCCTTCTTAACGCAACCTTTCAACAAGTGAAAAAATATTAAGTGCTGAAAAATATTTCATGAGGCAAGTAGTGGGTAGACACAATTTAGACATGAAATTTCCTTTCCCTCGCTAGTCAAAAGTGAGTCTCTAGTCCCGTTGCCTACGACTTTGACAGCCTTCAAGTTTTAACCACAAGAAGGGAAGTGATCAGCTGTTTTTTTACTCACTTGTTCTCTCTCAACCACCACATTTTTTCCGGATGATACGCTTTTTGTGGTAAAACTTTATAAATATTTACCTATTTTTTCGGATGATACAGGCCTAATTATGGGAGGAAAAAGAATTTTATCAATGCTTGATAAAGGAGCAATAATGGCCAAATTTATATGATACGGTGGCGCATTACGCATCTTTGTTTAGTTCAACCGATATATGTGAGTAAAGCTTCTGAATCTGAAAAAAACAAGTTACGATCTCGTATTACGGACGTAAACCTGGATTAACCCTTAAAAGTCTGACTTTTTTTGAGCTGAAAAAAATATAATATATGTTGTAGATTCTGCGATTCTGTACAACTTTTGTTCCATCATTTTTTTTTCAGGTGACAGACACGCCCCCTAGTTACAAATTACCTGGCTGGTCGCTGATGGAACTACCAGAACCCCGAACATCAAAGTGATTTTTGCAAGAGAAAATTTCTTCAATTTTATTTTGTTAAATATATCTGGACACTATAGCTAATGTGAATAGATTTTTTCCGGTTGAGAATCACAAAACTTACCGACAATCTAATGCGTAATTTCTCAAAAATTGGCTTCTGGCGAGGTGCCATCACTCAACTGAGAAAAAAACACGTTACACACGAAGTAAAGAAAATTCAAAAACCGAATGGATCTTCGGCGCTTGGACCTGAGCCCATATGTGTGTAGCGCGAATCTTAAAAATTGTACGTTAAATACGTTCAAATTTTTGGTTGGCTCCTTGCGGTACCACGAGGAGTTTAAAGGTTAAGGTTAACTACAATTCAATTGACTCTAAGCATTTCTAAAACTATAAAAATGTAAAAATTGTTTATTGCTAATTAGGCTCCCCGTTAAAGAAATCGGTGCACCTTTGATGTAAACATTTTCCTGGTTCGTGTCCGCACTTGCTATAACACGACACAGAACACTTGGTTTGTTTTTTGTTTAGTTAGTAATTAAGTCAGCTACTTAGTTTCATTACGAAATCTGGCTGTTTCAATAAGAGAGTTTAGTTAAATACCCCGTGGTATCACAGTTTATCATTGTTTGATTATACTGATTTTTAATGTATTTCATCAATAATGTATTTGATCAAACCTGTAGGTGTTCGTTCATTCATTTTTCTATCTTTCTATCGTAATATTTTCTTTTTTTTAAATTTAATATAACTTTGTTTACCAACAATGCTGTGAATTAAATCTTACTACTTACATGCATACATATATACAAATATATACACCAGTAACAACAATGCAAAACTTTCAACCTTTCAACGAATCTAACAGATTTTTAAAACATCAAAAGTCAACTGTTCGTCGGTTTGACCCAAATTTTTGTTGAAATATTTTAACTCGTTAGATATATTCGTAATTCTCTTTTAGTTTTTCAAATATTTTATTGAATACATTTTTTGTTATTTTTATTTTTGTTGTTGTTGTTGTTGTTGTTGTTGTTGTTGTTGTTGCTGCTGCTGTGGCTTTGACTGTTCTCGGTTGACTGCATTCATGATGCAATAAAATGGCATTAAATAAAAAACCAAATAGTAAAAAATTCGTAGTATACGAATTCAAAACCTTTTATTGAATAGAACTTTTATGTTACCTCTTTTAATGTAGAATTTTGCCTACATTTAATGTCAAACGTTCTGACTTCAAACTTTACTTAAGTATTTTTTGAGTTGGAATTTTGCCAATGCATTTATATTATCGGGAACTGATCTGATTATCTTCGACTGCTGAGCATAAAAAGTGTTCAATACATGGCCCGGTTGAATCTTACTTCCTGAACTTCATAATTTTCGAAGAAATAGGTTGTGGTCAAAACACTGCATTATTATGTAGAGCATTTTCGGAGTTGCAATTAATGCTGCTTTGATTCCCAATTCCACTTTTTTCAAAAGATGTCAAAACTTTGCATAAAATACACAAAAATTTAAATGAACCTTAATCACAATTGTGATGTCACTAGAAAGCTCTCTGACTGTAGGCAATTTATATCAACACCTTCTATGTTATTGCGTATATCAGGATTTGGTAACACTTACAAAATAGTTGATATATTCCGCAGAATTAAACAATGTTATTGAATCAATCATATATTTGGTTATAACCAACAAATTTATAATAAATAATAATTAAATAAAAAAAAAGTAATAAAAAATTACAAATCATATTTTGTCTAAATCAAATATTTCTTTGTCGCAAATATTCACTTGTTAATAATAACCAAATTTTGCCAGAAGAAATATTCCTGTATCATAGAAATATAAATTGATTTAAAAATCGTTGCTTGAAAATATCACCTACATAAATAAATCGATATTTTTCAATATCGTCACATCTTTAAATAGATTGTTGTTGTCATTTATATTATAATAAAAACTTTGGTTATATACCAAGTAGAACGTATTTAAATAAAGCTCTACTTAAATATGCTTAGAATTTAATATAGAATTTCAATATGCTTATCATTACTTAATTTTTTTTTTGATCCAGCCAAGTCTCTTTAATTCGCTCTAAAAGATATCCTGTTTGACCCAATAAAGAACGCTTTTTTAAGTTCCAGTTCAGGTCATAATAGTAGCTAACAAAATTTATTTACGTTCAAAAACATTTTTAGAAATTCAACTGACAGTGGAGTATATTCATATACTTTACGAAAACATACTCCTTTTTCAGTGTAATGGGTAGCAACAATTTTACTATGAAATTGCAATCATAAAATTCGAAGTTTAAATATTGTGTCCCAACGGGAAACGGAAAAGCATACAAAGCGCTTTGGATGTGCTTCAAGGGAAGCTGGAAGCTGCTTTCAATGCACTTCTCACTACTTATCTTTTTTACCATAGGATTTCATTGAGGGAATGCACATATTTGGAAGCACATGAATTGCGCTTCCTTGAATGCTAAGTAGAAGCACACCTTTGGAAGCATTTTGAATACTGAGTAGAATCACATTGAGAAAAAAAAAATCAACACATTTTTTTAATTGTCTCCGATCAGATTCGAACCTAGGTCTCCTGCGTCATGCCAGTGTTCTGAGATGCGCACATCTTAACCAATTGAGCTACTACTCTTATTATTCACATGATTAAAACTAAAATATTTTTCTTTACTTAAAATTTTTGATTTCTATTGTTGCCAGTTGATAATTCATATGATATCCTTTTGGCAAGCTTAAATATAACAAGATGTCGTTAAGCTGCGCATGTAATAGCACGGAATGCCTAGGTTCGAACCCCAGTGGATGCGCAATAAAAGTTTTTTTTACATTAAATACAATTTTGAATTAAATGCTTCCGAAGAAGCACATCTGACTTGCTCCCCTTGAAAGCTGCTTTTAAATTTCCCGTTGGGATTTTATTCATGAGTATGCATCTACTTTTATTTGACAACTTGTTTTTGTTTTTGCTTAAATCTCTTTTTTATTGACCATATGAATATCTTGATTGCACTTTATTGCATACAATCCCACCAACAACACGTGGGTGAATTGTGTTGGTGATTCATGCAACAGTTGTCTTGTTGGTTTTATTGGTCATTACATTGTGTGAAAATGTGCAAATCGTGGATAAAGTTAGAAATCCATTTTTATGATGCCAATTAGATAAAAGACTAACAGATAACGTCATTCCAGCAATGCTATGAAAATTTGTTGAATGATGCCATTGGATGTATTAAATGTAAAATGGAGAGCCTTTTGCTTGGATTTCGTAGCTAACTGTAGCCCTATAGCCTTAAAATGGATCAAATAAAATGATAATTTACGTTATAACAGCAAGGATAATTTTTTAAAGAAATTTTCTTAAAAAAAAAAATTATAATGAACGAGCTCTTGGACCGTGGACTGCCTAACCAGCGGCAGATCCTTACATAGTTGAACCGTTAAATTTGTCTATTTTGTTTTGTCCTTTCATCTATAAGATATTATAGGAATCGTTCAGTGATGACAACAGCGTAACTGCCATACTAATTATATGGGACTTATTATGTTTTCAAAATCAGCTATCCATGTGCATTCGGCGTTATTTCGCTTGTAAGGCAGATTATTCACTTCCCTGGAAAAAAGTCCTCCTTTAATAACAAAAAAAAAAAAAAACTTCCATTTATCACTTTTTTTTTCTTCCTTTTTTAATAGTTCAAGTTGGTAGCTAGTTTTTTTTTCGCTATTTTTCAACTTCAGTAACTTGGCGGTCCAAAGCCGATTCGTTTCATTCAAAATCCAAAAAGTTGTCTTATGATTAGCAGGTTTAAAGCTCACATCTATGGAGATTAGTGTTGAATTTATTTGAATCTTACAGCGTTGATATTCATGACCTTGGTTCATTTTGAAACTGGTTCAAACTTCAACCTTCTTCTTGTTCGCTGCACCACATTACTGCTCTTCTAGAACTCTAGAGTATAAAATTTCATAAGTGCATTTTATCCTCAGTCATACTTACGGTGCAAAAGTTTGGCGGAATCTGAAATTTATACATATAATGTTCCTTAAATACTCTGGAAACTTTCAAGGTAGGGACCTCTTTTCATTGGGGTTGGAAAAACTTTAAAGTTTTCCTTGCTCTTAATAATAGTCCAATAAAAACTACGCAAATGCTATTGCGGAAACGTTGCCGTTGCAAATATGCTGCAAATTCGCCGTCTGGTAAGTATTGCGTTTGGTCTGTAATAATCACCATACGGCAAATTTGCCAGTATTGTTTTGTAATATAAGGGTAAATTTCGAAAATCAGTGTTTAACAGAACAAATGAAAACGTAGTGGATGAAGGTGATTTAAGTATTTCTTGTTCCATAGGTGTTCTAATAAAACATATTTGATGAAAAAGGTGTAGGTAGGAATAAACTGGTCCGAAATGAATATTTGGAGAAAGCTGCATCAAGGCTTCACCAAATGAGTATCCCAAATTTCGCTTACACCAGATCCGTCAAGTACCTTTTTTGCAAAATCAATAATTCATAAATTTTTTTTTTGTTACCATTTTAGGAACCCGACTCTTGGGTTGCTGTACATCACCTACAAACACAATCTGGCATACTCGATCCCGATGACTGCCTGCGCGACGTTGCCGACGATCGTGAACAAATACTTGCCAGTTTTGAAGACTCTGGTCCTGACCCTGGAGTACCACAAGGTGGTGGCGATGGTGCTTCAGGCAGCTCTTCCGTTGGCACAGGATCACCCGATATTTTTCGCGATCCCACGAACACAGATGCTCCAACTAATGGTGGCGCACATGGTAGTGATATTTCAACGCCACATATCGAAGTAACGAGTACCACATCAGGTCCAATGACCGGCTTGGGATTACAAGTACGTCGCAGTAGCGATCCCAATTTGCTGGCATCGCTTAAGGCAGAGGGAAGTAACAAACGTTGGTCCGCAGCAGCACCACATTGTGCCGGTGACTCTCCGGAACGAGTGCTAATGGAAAAAAGTGGCAGCCTTACACCGCAGTGGGAAGAGGAGGATGACGCACAGCAGCAGGTTGTTGTGGCGGCACAACAACCCTTTGCACGTTCAGGGCGTCTCTCGATGCAGTTTCTCGGCGATGGCACCGGCTATAAATGGATGGAAGCCGCAGATAAATTGCAACACCAGCAACATCAGCCGTCGCCACAGACACAAATCCTTTACTCAACGAAATCGCTGCCACGCGAAACGAGCACACGTAAGGAACCTCTAGGTCAAGCCTATGAATCGATCCGTGAGAAAGATGGTGAAATGTTACTAATCATCAACGAATACGGTAGTCCATTGGGCTTAACAGCCATACCGGATAATGAGCATGGCGGTGGACTGCTTGTGCAACACGTCGAACCCGGAGGTCGCGCTGAGCGAGGACGTCTGCGTCGTGGTGATCGTATACTAGAGATCAATGGTATCAAGCTAATCGGTCTTACTGAGAGTAAAGTGCAGGAGCACTTGCGGCGTTCACTGGAGTCTTCAGAGCTGCGTATACGTGTTCTACGTGCCGGTCAAAAAAGTGCCTTTGGTGGTAAGTCACGTCGACGTGACTCCAAAGTGGCTGAAATGATAGAGGCTGAAGAGAAGATGGCTTGTACCATTGAAACAAAAGTAGCAACTGTATCGCCGACACGTAAGTCACAGACAGCACCAGCGGGCACTTCATTACAGGTGGCCAATACACGCAAACTGGGGCGTAAAATTGAGATCATACTTAAAAAGGGTCCGAATGGCTTAGGTTTTTCTGTGACAACGCGTGATAATCCAGCTGGTGGCCACTGTCCCATATATATAAAGAATATACTGCCACGTGGTGCTGCCATCGAAGATGGTCGTTTAAAACCAGGTGATCGTTTGTTGGAGGTTGATGGACTGCCGATGACAGGAAAAACACAAACGGATGTTGTATCTGTACTTAGAGCGACACAACCAGGTGCTACTGTAAGGATAGTTGTGTCACGACAGCAGGAGTTGGCTGAATTGGATGAGCGTGAAATTGTGGTGAGTTTTTCAATAAATACGTTAATATTCGGGATATTATTAAATTAAATTCTTGTTTTGTTTTTATAGAACTACCATGAGGACAAAGAAAACGAATTGATCGCACCGCCGAAGCCACCAGCACCAGTTTTACCTGCTTCCATGCAAAAACAACAGCAGCTACCAAATGGTGTCAAAAAATCAAGTAGTGCCCGTTCGCTTTTCGAACAACATCAGCAGCAACAGCAACAAAATCTCAACGAATCTCAACACTTTATCGACGCTGGCAGCGAATCTGCGGCATCAAGTGTAAGATAAATTAATAAAAAAACCCTTAGAAATATGAGTGACGTATAACTGACGTCGTTTGGTCTAAATTTGTGATATGTATTTCAATGTTTACTATTCTCTTTCTTACTTCCTCTTTCCAACATATAGGATAGTCTGCAAGCTGGTATCGCTTGGCGTTCTCGCGAAGTGCTAACATTACATATTCCTGTTCACGATACGGAAAAAGCTGGTCTCGGCGTCAGCGTTAAAGGTAAAACCAGCTCAAATAATTCAACTTCCACGTCCAGCAGTAGTGGCAGTGGTTCCATTAAACACGATGGTGATTTAGGAATCTTTGTGAAAAACGTCATACATGGTGGCGCAGCTTCACGTGATGGGCGCTTGCGCATGAATGATCAACTATTGAGCGTAAATGGCGTTTCATTGTTGGGTCAAAATAATGCGGAAGCAATGGAAACGCTACGTCGTGCTATGGTTAATAATCCAGGTAAACATCCGGGCATGATAACACTTTCAGTAGCAAGAAAAATTGCACGGTCTGTAAGTTCAGGTGACATCTTAGAACAGGCAAATGATAGCTCGAATGCGAGCGAAAACTCAGGAACAACAGTTATTTACCTGAGTCCAGAGAAAAAAAATGGTTGTGAAAGAGTGCGAGCAGGTGGACGCAGTGGTGGCGCTAATGACATGAATAGGTGGGCACAGTTTGTAATTTTTTTGTTAGCTAACATTTTTGTACCTAATAAATTTTTACTTTTTATAAGATGGAGCAATCCCGTTTTGGATCGTCTAACCGGTGGTTCTTGCTCATCAAATTCAACAAACAATGGACGTCGTCCTTCACATGATCATCAACTCCCTGGTGGAAGTGGAAATATACACACGTCTGTTGGCGGCAGCGGTGGTACCCACACTTTGCGTAACGAAAGTTACTATATGGCCACAAACGAAACATGGTCACCTGCCTTGCAGCCATCACATTTTCCCAATGGTCATATCAATAATTCGGTTTTGATTGAGGATGATGCAGAGCCTATTTCACCGTGAGTGCATTTTAAAATAAGGAAATAAGAAAATATTTGAAATTTTTTTATTGCATAAAATTTTATGAGAAATATGCATTTCAGTTTCTTGCTTTTGCAGGGAAGGTATATTTGAGATCCTTTCCGTTGAAACATTAATCTTTGCGCCGCTGTTTTTATTGGAAATATAACGTATATGGCTGGCTATAGATTAGCAGTTGTTGGAATTTCTTAGTGCTCCAATTTTTAAAAGATACTTGCAAGGGATATGTCTACATAATCCGTGTTAAGAGGACTTCTGAAAATAGCCTCCTGCATAGCAAATTTGTCTGCCCATCGCGATAAGGGACATGCGGAATTTAAATACAGAATGTAAGTGGTCTCTCAGTAGACCACCGAAATGTTTCCTTCGACTTACTGAAAAAGTCTCGTTCAAGTGGATGAACAAGGACTTTCAACGTTTTTGTAGGTGAAATACTTATTGCTGCAACAACGTACAAAAAAGTTAATTTTTTCATCTCTTAAAGCTGATTCTTGTTAGTAGTTCTTCAATGCAGGCCCCGAAAAAATTACATATCTCGCATATTCATATGTATGTATATCCTATATGGTGCAGCGATTGTTCTACTCTTTTTCAAACTTTCCATTTACAGCCCAGCACTTTCTTGCTGTGATATTTTATTTAGTTTGAGCCTTGAAGGACAACTTACTTATATGAGAAAATTTTTTTGTATATTTTAAAAATGCCAAGGATAGGACTTTTTATTTTACTTATCCATATTCTGGATGTGATTCCCAAAATTTTTAAATTTTCATTTGACTTATCCATTTGAACGCCGTGTTACATTAGTATTCTTTCCAGCTTTCCATTAAAGTTTACATTTGACCTTCAACGAAGTATAGTTGTCAAACTGGCCTTAAGGAATAAAATTTGAGCATTTAGTTAATTTATGTTTTTTTTTATACAGCACTCTACCACATCGTCTCAATGAATCAGTATGCGCGCAAAACAGCGCAAACGCCTCAACTACTAGTGCTGTCGCAACTGGCACTAATTTCGACGCGACCTATTCATCTCAACTCAGTTTGGAAACAAATAACTCTGGTGTTGAACACTTTAGCCGCGATGCTTTGGGTCGTCGTTCCATATCGGAGAAGCATCATGCGGCGCTTGATGCACGAGAAACTGGTACTTATCAGCGTAATAAAAAATTACGTGAAGATCGAGAGCGCGAGCGACGCATTCAATTGACTAAATCTGCAGTATTTGGATCTGTTGAATCTCTAACAATGCGAATTGCAAACGCAAACGCACAAATTCCTGGCTACAAACATAAAAAGACCGCATCTGGTATTGCAGGGGGCGTAGGTACTGAACAAATGCATGCAGAAGCTTTAGATCAAGTTGGCGACCTAGGTCCTTCCTTAGGTTTGAAAAAGTCATCATCACTAGAATCCTTGCAGACTATGGTACAAGAAATACAGATGTCTGATGAGCCACGTAGTCATACAGCATTGCGGGCGCCACGTGGACGTGGACGCGAGGACAGTTTGCGTGCAGCTGTTATTAGTGACCATGACAAAAACAGTGAGTTATTATTAAACCAAACAAAAGCCTTAGAACTTTTTATTATGAACACTTTTTTCTTGATGCTTTCAGAACCACGTAAGCACTGGTTGCTTGAGGAAGGCGATTTGGATGGTGGTTTTGCACACCGTAATGGACCATTTCAATCGTCGCTCAATGATGGAAAACATAAATCACGTGCAAAAAAACCTAGCATCTTACGTGGCATAGGTCACATGTTCCGCTTTGGCAAAAACCGCAAAGATGGTATTGTACCGGTAGAGTCACAACCACCACCGCCAATACCACCGTCATCAGAGCGCAGTGCCACTAGTACGCAAAATAATCAAATTCCTGCTGCTGCATTGGCTGCCATGGATAGAAACGCTAAAATAGCACCTCCAGCTTATCAGCCGCCACCACTACCACCAGCAAATCTCAATGGTTCTGGCGGCAGTGTCAACTCCAATGGTATACACCAAAGTGATATATTCAATCACCGCTATCAACATTATGCAAACTATGATGAGCTACACCAACAGCAACAAATTAGGTGAGCCCAAACGCAACATTTTATAAAAAAGAAAATCTCAAAACTAACAAAATCAAATGCAAATCACTTATGGTGTGTGACTCCAATATTCACTAATTACCAACAAAGTACAATGTATAAAAATATTGTGATATTTAACATATTTAAGCCAAAAATGCTACCATCACCCAAACAAACACTACCTACACACGTAATCATGTAATACTTGTATCCTAACAAAGAAATTTTTTCTCTTTTCTTAACTTTTTTTTCTTTCTTTCTCTCACTCAACACATTTTCTCTTGCCTGACATCTCCCCCACTACTGACCACCTGTTATTATTTTTCTAACAAATTGAATTTGTATCGAAACATAATCTCTGAAAATAGCGATGATCACAATTCTGATGTTTTATCAGAGTCGACATTAGAATGCATGCGGCAGCAAGTTATCAGGCAACGCAATAAAGTCGAGGCGGAAAGGTAAATCTCTAAATAAGTAAAAATTTGTAAAACTTTAATTGAACAATGTAGTACGCTTTAGGGATGTTTTCTTAATATCCTTTTGCCCTAACTGATGGTTTGACGTAAAAGGAGATCACTTGATTTTGGACAAAAGTTATCCGCAAGTGAGAACTACGTGCGTGCACAACTTCCTAGTAATGTTTGATACTCAAAAGTTTTAAATTTCGATAATTTCTTAAAAAATCGTACTAATTTTACTTTATACATGGGCTTCAAGAAAGGATGGAATAAACCGTTTTGTGTATAATATTTACAGGTCTATCTTAATACAACTTTTGTTCAGATTTCATTATAAGTTGTACTTAGAAAGCCTTCGAATGGGTTACTTTTTATAAGGTTACAAAAACTTTTATTTACCTCTTTTTGAGACCCATCTACAAAAGTCACAATTATAATATTTTTTTTTAGGAGTACCTGTAGTCGATTTTGGATATTTTATAATTTTTGAGCATCACACATCAGGGACATCTTGGCTGGGTTAGATCACATTTGTGTTCGACTTTTGGACTAAATCAGCAATTTCCTTTCGTACCCAGTTCAACTGTATTTTAAGAGAATATCCCCTAATTTTTCGCTGTAGCTTTGGGATTTAAAAAATTGTTTTGCTTTGTAGTTTTTGTGTGCACTTACAATCAATGCCATTAACATTAGTTTTTTACATTTGAATTTAATATTTCCAAAATTTCTATGTGAAAACTTTAGTTTTAACTTTTTCCGTATTTGATAATATGCATAAGTGATGAGATCTGCTTGAGCAGATCTTAGCTTGCAGGCACGAAGTTTTAAGTAAAGCGAAATACATATTTCCAGTGTTAAAATTGGTTACTGAATTATGACACTGGCTATACAGTCGGTTTTAGTTTAAAGCTTGCACTCAAGAGCGTGATGTATATAAATAATTGAAAAAAACGATCAAAACGCAAATACATCATAAGTCAAGGTACATATATTAATATTCGATTTTCTTTTAAAAACATAATTTGATGTTATTTCAAAAAATTTATTTTGGAAAATAAATTAGATTTTAAAAAATAGATTTAATCATCGTAGAGCAATAAAATTTGATATATGCGTTGGTATTGATTAAATAAAAAACACCACAACCACCTCCTATATAATAAACAGTTTTAAAACGCAATATTTTCCTTCCTATGGAACCGATTTCGAAATTACTTGATACAAATGTTTATTTTGATAGGCTAAATTGAAAAAAAAATTACTTCGGCCACGCACACTAAATCCCATAATTATTGGACAGTCTGGGTGGGGGGCTCTGCATTTTTTTTAACTTTAAGTAAAGGTCCAATAATGATTTATTTTATAATGAGCACTCACTGATTTCGTTGCCAGATGACAATTATATTCTGACAAAGATAATATTTTTTGCGACTTTTGCAAAATAAGTTATTTATTCGGCTTGCTTTTAAAAAACAAAATCAGAATTCATTTCCAATTTTTCAAATATTTCATATAATAATGCCTGTTATAACAAAAAAAAATCAACTGCAATATCTTTAGTGAATGTCTTGTCTTTTTCAAGCGTTTCAAAATTAGTTGACAAAAAGTTTTGCACAGAAAACCCTGGAAAAACTTTATCAATACCTACCTTTTGATAACATGCTATTTACACAATCCTTAGAAAATTAAAATTAAATATCGACCATAGGATTTCATGAATCATGAATCATCGCCTGAATTCTCTTTTGCTCCATACGCCTTGAGGTGTATTCCGAGAAAATCGAAAAATAAAAAAAAATGGTCCGAAAAAGTGTCATCGAAATTTAATTAAACAGTATGTTGATAAATTGGTTAGCTGTGTGCTACATTTCAAATATAGGACCAAAGTACTTTTGGATATATATGATATTTTATCAGATGAGTCATAGTGGACAGTTTGCTCCATACAAAACGAATCAATGACAAACTTATTTTTCCCATGTAGCATATGGAGCAAACCTGCATTTAGGAACTATTGCAATGAAGCAAATAATAACTGCTTAGATTTTAACTAAATATGTATGGGAATGTTAAGAATATGGAGCAAATTAATTACAAAACAGTTTTTTTTACATAAAATTTGCTCAATAAACCAAAATTTGGATTTTGCAGCAAATAATAAATAAAAAATGAAAGAATGTGGCTTATGGACCAAAGTGGACACTGCATATTTCAGAAACTAAAACAGATAGATGTATTGCGACAACAGCATTAGAAAGATAAAGTTTCAAACCTTATAGAACAAGTCTTAAGTGAAAATGTTCATAAGTGGCGTATGGTGCAAAAGAACACTCGGGCGACAATTTATTTAACGTAACTTTTTGTTTAAATGTTACGAAAATTTCAAGTTAAAGTAATTTTTCAAAACGTTTGAATGAACAGATTCTAAAAAATTGACGCATATTTTGGGAAACAATTTCAACATGCTAACTTTCAGTAAATAAATAAAAAATTCATGCTAAATTTTTGAATTTTACTAAATACTTTTGTACCAAAATATAATGAAAAATGTGCTCGAAAGAGGTTAGCAATAGCATTAATTTGTCTTATATTGTATTCCATACTTAATTGCCAACATTAAATAAAAGATTTATCAATATTATCAAAATTTATATTCAAAGTAATATACCTTCCAGACGGACACCGTGTACTAGATTTTTTACAGCTATGAACGAAGCACAATCCGAAACCATCAAAAGCATTATTTCGTGATTTACTGTTGGAGTAATATTTTTAGTTTTCAGTTCCCTCATACGACTTGCGCTATATCTTAATCTTTTCGATCCTTCTGAAAAGATTAAGCTTATTTTCATCTTAAACAATAATATCTCCCATCAGATTCCATTTTTAAGTGCTTTTTGGCAGAATTATGACGATTCATTTTATCACTTAAGCGGGAGCGTATCACTATTTTGTTGACAAAAGTGCGGTTTAGATTCTTGGTAATTAGTGCTTTGTAAATTAGTCTTTGAAATTTAGTATGCATAATTTTTTAAATATTTCCTTGAAAATAATACTAATTCCTTATCTCCTTTCTAAACGACAATTTTTTTCGTTTGCGATTCACTGTAGCTTAAGATGCAGCTGGCACTGACAACAACTGCAGCTTAATTTATCTATTAGGATTTGAGAAATACCAATTTTGCTTTAAAAAAAAGATTTCTGTAACCTGACTTTATGAGAATGTTGTATTTTGATTGTGGGGAGATAAATCGAATATTAAAAATTAATTTCTTTAATCTGTATTTACTTAATGAAATTCATTCGATATTTTAAGAAGTATGTAAATCATTGCGATATTATTATATGATGTGTGTATTTAAGAGTCAACTGTAAAATAGTCGTACAATATCACCAAACATTTTTGATTTTAAATATAAAAACCGAATATGAATGGCATTGACTGTATTTTATGATAAACTTATTCAAATAACTTGATTTATTTTAATTTTAACTGAAAATTGCTTTGATCTGCATTACTGAATTAGTACATGGAATAGCTGGAAAGTTTATTTTATATATGGATCATTATCTATCTATCTATAATGGGCCTATCATTACCCTCATGTTTTTTAAATAGGCTGAAACTTTTTGCAGTGATTGGTCTATCATGTAGAAGATATAAAAAAATCGATAAAAATTTTTTCACCAATATTATTGCTTAAAAAAAAAAGTTTCAAATTGTTTTAAAAAAATACGTAAGTAAAACAAAAAAAATCATTGATGAATATAAACAAACCAACGCAATCCAAATTAGCTTTCATATTATTTTTAGGTAGTTGTGCACTAGTAGATGACAAAAAAACTGCAAATCTGAATAAATGAAGGCCTAAACGTTTTCTATGTGCTAAAAGATAAAAAAATTAACTGTTTCAAAAAACATCAATTTCCCAAATACTCCATCACCGATTTCAGCCTTTGTAGGCTCAAAATTTTAGGAACATACATGAGTACCATCCCTGAAAATTTTATCCATGTTTTTTCACCCTATTTGATTTTACAAGCATTTAAAGTTAATATTTATGATTTGCAATGTAAATTGAAACATTGAGAATGAGAGCGAGAGAATAAAATTTGAACTGATTTCAGCCTTTTTAGGGTCAAAATTTTCAAAACATTCAGAAGAATCATCTCTAAAAATTTCATTTATTTTTATTCATACTTTGGTATAATATAAATAGTTGGTTGTGGTTTGAACGTGATATTTGATTGATATAGCGACTCCGCCAAAGAAAATTTTAAGATATTATAGAAGTTTTGTGGTTAAATTTGGAAAAGAATATTAATTCTGAGGTGAAATTTTAAAATCAATGAACTTAAGTCGATCAACAGCTTACACAATCATTAAAAACTATGAGGATATTGATTCCATTGAAGACAAGCCCCGTAGTGGCCGACCAAAAGAACCTATCTCGCAGAGATGTCAGCTTGATTTTAAAAGAAGTGGACAAAACTCAAAATCAGTGCCTCAAAATTGATCGAGCACATAGCTAGTACATCAGATCAGTGTGTGCATCCACCCAATTTCATAAAACCTAGAACTCCACACAAAAAGCCTTTCGATTCTAAGGATAAGCCGCAACGACGGCTTCCCATATCATCATATTGCCACCACAATGCTTTAGAGTTGAGTTAAATTCTTTAAATCCATTGCTGTATTTTTTTTCTCCAAACTATTGCTCTTCCCTCAAATAAGTTGAATTTGGATTCTTCAAATTACAAAACTTGCTCCTAAATTCGATTCCTTTCCTTTTCGTTCTTGGGCAAACTCCAATCGAATTTTGCGGTTCTTTCTCAGAAATTCAAATAAGTTCAATTTGGATTCTTGAAATTACAAAACTTGCTCCTAGAATTCGATTCGTTTCCTTTTCGTTCTTTGGCAAACTCCAATCGAATTTTGCGGTTCTTCCTCAGAAATGAGAGTTTTTTTGCGTGGTACTCAACTATGGAAACAGTGGGTGTTCGAAGTTTTCTCAATCATGAGTTGATCCATACACTGATCTGATGTATTAGCTCTGTGTTCGATCATTTTTGAGGCACTAACTTTTGAATTTTGAACGGAGAGTTCAAGCTCTTGTAATCGAGTGGTTTCAAACCATATTCTGTAAGAAGCTTCTTCTAAGTAATCCACACTTTGAATCTGAAAAAGTGTTCGCGAGCTCTAAATTTTTTTTGGTATTTTTTTTATTTTTTGCTTATGTTTTAGAATTAGAATTAAAAATAATCCTCACAAAAGTTCAGTTTCCTAGATCTAAGCTGTGAACGGCGCGAGCTGAGTTTTTGACTCACATCATAGAAATTTAATAAAAAAAAAATCAAAGAGTTTGAAAAGTTCAACTTTTTCATTTAGTTGGAGAAAACCGTGCTTACTTATAACATGTTCGATGCTACTATTCTTGTTATCGGTTTGATAAATAATATCGCTCATTATTATAATTATGTCCTCTCGCCTAGATCCACTCACTGATCGATTGCTATTGTTTTTTTTTACAATGAAGTCGAATTGTGGTAAAAATGCCTTATTCAAAAAACAAAAAATTTTACGTGGGGGTTTCACATTGAAGGCGTCATGTCCTGAGTAAGGACTGTCCAAGAAAAAACTTATGTTTTTCTTTTAAGTTATAAAAAAATACCCAATAATTTTTTTGATCTTTTTTCGTTTCTTATTAATAAGTAACAATTTTTTTGTTCTATAAAAATTTCTTACTTTTTTCGTAAGGCCATTTATTAAATTTTGCACAATTGTTTCATCGGTAGTACGGTACGATCTTTTCCACTTATGTCTGAAGTCTTGTAAATTTTTTGCAGTCTTACAACTATTTCGAAGATCTCTTTACATAAGAGTCCAATATCTTTCAATTGGGCGAAGTTCTGGGCATTTAGTCCGATTTGCAATTTTTGTAACAAAATTGATCTTTTTACATGCATACCATAATGAGAGGTTGCTAAAACTGGCCAGAACATCACGGTACCCTCATGTGCACAAACAAATGGTAGAAGACGTTTTTTGAGGCACTAGTCCATATAAACTTTGGAATTGATTGTGACCACAGGTGCATATGGCCTGCCAAACCATATATTGCTTCGGAAATTTCGAATTTTTTTTTATCTTTGAATCTACTAGACACATACCCCTTCTTCGGTGATATATGATATTCGTGCCCAGGTAGCTGCTTAAAATCTTCTTTAACGTAAGTTTCGTCGTCCATAACACAACAATCAAATTTAGTCAGGTACCTTCATACAATTTTCGGGCTCACATCTGAGCCATCAACTGCTTTTCATCAGAACGATCTGGTACTTTTTGAACTCTGTATGTCTTTAGCTTACTTTTCTCCTTTATCCTTTGTAAAGTACATTTTGATGTACCTGCTCTAGCCGCCATATCTCGCACTGAAGTGTTGGGGTTCTGCTTGAAAAGGCGCGAAACCTTCGTCGCTACCATTGGGTTAGAAAATTCTGGTTTTCTACCTGAAGTTATCTTTCTTATAATTACAAATAACCGTAAGGACAGTTTTTTTTGATGCACCAACTAATTTTGCTATAGCTAAATATTTTAATTTTGGATTATGCAGGTATGTGGACAAAATCAGTTTGCGGACTTTTTGTTGCTTGCTAGACATCTTTGTCGTTAAAAGTGCTATCTTCAAGTGTTATACATCATATTAAACGTCACTTTATATAGAACAAATATTATGTCTTTTTAGACCTATAAGATTATCAGGTAAAGCATAATACAAAAAATAAAAAACGCAAGTTTTTTCTGGGACAGTCCTTATATAAATTATTCTTCAACTCATTCGCGCGTAAAATGCCCTATAGATTGAAATATGTGGCGAGACCAAACTTGAATTTTGGTAGCATAGATTTTAACTTAGAGCTTTTTTTCTGAAACTGTGTTAAAGTTTTTATATCAACTGAAATGGGATGAATAGAGGAGAATACTTATGGTAGTTTCAACTTACTTTTAAAATAATCCTTAATTGCATGTAAAATATAGCAAACAATTCTTATAACATGCGTCGTACATGTTTCACTGAAGTGAAATTTTATATGAAAAAAAAAAAAAAAACCTTTAAAATCTTTGTATATAAGAGTCTCTTATTTTATTGCAAATCAGTTTTTTTTTTGCACCACATCCCCTAGGGTTGAATTTCGCATTAACTTCCTTATTATGTATTTTTATTTTTGATATTGTTAAATTTTAATTTGAGCTTGCATTTGCTTTCAGTCGCCGACATCAACACTACCATTCCCAACGTAGCGCACGTAGTCAGGATATCAACATACAGCATCAAATGAGCGGCGTTAGACCCACCTCTAGCTACTATGAATACGAAACGGTGCAACATAATGTATCTGGCGCACAGCAGCAGCAGCAGCAAAATCATCACCATCATCATTCGCAACAGCAACATCAACAGCAGCATCACCGTAGCAACAGTAATATCATCAAGCAAAATGGACTGTCTTCACCCATTACCATAAACGGAGCATTGCGTGATTCGCCACAGCCGCATTGGAAAATCGCTACAATGAATGGCTTTTCACCTGCTTCACTCAACAGCAGCGCGCGCAGTCGTGGTCCTTTTGTGACACAAGTGACCATACGTGATCAGACATCTTCAGTTTCAGCAGCATCACAGCAACCAACATATCAAACCTTACAAAAGCAACAACAGCATGCAATGCAACAGCAGCAACATCAACAGAACCAATTCACTACCGTTGTAGGAAATGGACAGCCGCATGCATCGAAAGTGTGACTATAGAGGAAGGTTCTTCGCTGTGGCGAAGATGTGAAAATGGATGATGCAGAAATATATTGGTATACTGAGTGCTGATGCTGCTGCAACATCTGACGGTGTTTCTTTTGTAAAAACAAATTGGCAAATTATCAATAATAGATTTACACATACAGGGTGGTCGAATTAAAACGATTCAAATGTACATTTCAATTATATTTATACCAAATGAAAAATATTAGCTATTTTTCCACAAACATTTAATTTAGGCCTGGCAATTTTGTACAGAATATATCATCTGCCAAATGTCTAACTCTTGCTGTATAACGAACTTGAGCTCAAGTTAAGCGTCTCGAATAGTCTGCTTTGAGTGTTCAAGATTCATCAGCTTGTTAGCAGCTGTCAAATCAAGCTATTGTTAGCAGCTCAGCTGAGTTATTTATACTGTAAACGGGGCGTAATTTTCTAAGCGCAGTGTAATTAACATACGTTGCTGAAGTGAAGAAAGCTCCATGTCGTATTTGCCTGCCACGTCTACACTAATTAATTGTGAACCAACAACTGTCAACGTCGAACAAAAGCAGGTGAGGGGGCGTAAAATGTATACTTTTAAGTTGACCACCCTGTAGATAGATACATATGTATATGTATTATATTAAACGAAATCCTTAATTTTTGAGACTGTATTGAACGAAAAGCAGAAAAAACAAAAATTGTAAAAAAATTTAATTAACAATAGTGCGAGAGTCATGGCGTCATTCAACAACCTCATGAATGAAAGTTCATTCAAATTACCATATACATAGTAGTTCATATAAAACCTAAGCGTTTCTATGTTATATTGCCTTCATCAGACTAATGATGGGCTAATAACTCGCCACCATTATGGAACATCCGCATGAAATTCGCAGAAAATATGTAGAAATATGTAATTTTATAATATATTTGTCGGTCTTATCGCACCTTGTTTCAACTACTCTGAAAGGAGTATCTTTTACTACCTAACCTCCGTTACAGAACATTTCAAATAAAATTTTCAGAAGCTATAGAGAAATATATAATATATCATGATATATTGGTTGCGAAAGAAGGCTTGATTTAGTACTTTATCACCGTTAGAGATTATCTGAATGAATTTTATATTTTATTACATATTTACAATATCGATTCATATTATATTAGTCTGTGTCATCCCACCTTGTTCCACCTATCTAGTAGACTACTCTGAGAGCAATTTTGTATTTTAGATTAGTCTGCGCGGCAGTTGAAACTGGGTAGGGTAAGGCAAACCAAAATATTGTAAAATATTTCATATATTCTACAACACTTTCTATAAATTTCATTTGAATGAAATTCTCAGAGTGATCTGCGGGGTAGTTGGAGCAGGGTCGGAAAAGTTGACCACCAATATTATGAAATTACATATGTTTCTCCATTTTTCCTGTAAATTTCCTAAGCAGAGTACTCTTTTATATTTGCTAGTCTGTGTACCTTCTAATTAATTAACTTTCATTTATGAGGGTACTTGGGGACGGAGTCGTTGATAGATACCATGGATTCCTGAACTACGATACGATGCAAAGAAATGCAAACTTAAGTTAGATATTGTAATATGAACATAATTTTAAGCATAATTACGAAAATTCCACATAAAAGACAAAAACTTATGAATTTGTGTGTTGTAAAATTTTTAATTTAAGTTCTCTGCAACGGCAGTACTAACAGTGTGTGTTTTTTTTTTATTAAGAAACTATTAAAAAAGTTAATTTAAAACTAAAATAAGCAAGTTGTTTTAAACAGTATTTTTTTCGATTTTTCCAATGTGAAAAAACAAAGACAATTTAAAATTTCAAGTGCATTTGTCATTGAAAATGTAGCACAAAGGGCGCTTTAAAATCAAAATATTTGTGTGTTCACAAAATTTTTTTTTGTAAAATGAAAAGGCGCTTAACTTATTCCATGTTTTAAATAAAAACAGATAACACTAAATTCCATTATTGTGCGTCAATCGTGTTTTATTTAATTGGGAATAACCAGAATCGAATAAGCGTAAATCGATTAACCTTATAGTAAATTTAAATTAAGAATAAAAAGTTCATAAAAAATTTAGGTTTTTTATAATTAAATTAAAAAACATAGTTGCAACTACACGGAGTAATGAAAGAAATATTACAAGGCTATGTGTTTTTAACGCAAAAGCCTAAATATTTCTTTACATTTTAATTTATATTAAATTTAAGCAAAAATGAAATAATTGGAAGTCATCAAACGAAATTACATAAAACTAATATATAACTTTTTTAACTAAATAACATTTTATCGTTATTTTATTTTAAATATATATTAATAATGAATGCACTTTACAAACAAACTGTGATTTTTCAGAATGTGCGATTAATTACTTAAGTGCTAACAACAATTGGTTGTTTTTTATGTACTTTTTCAAAAACACTATGCTAGAGCTCGAAAACTTACATATTTAAAAGAATTTCCATCTTCATTTATAAAAACTATGTAATAAATATTAAAGATTGCTAGCAGTACTTAAAAAAATGCTCTACCTTCTGTTGAAACTAACGACACAATTTTTAATATTTTTTGAACAATATATACATGTTGTAATATTGCATATTATTTCAATTATGTTTTGCTAGTTCGAAAAAAGCCTATAAACAAGAAAATTGAAATTGCTAAAAAAAAACTGACATGTTGCAGGGCAACAGGTATGCGGAATCAGTGTCCCGAAATTCATAAAATCAATGTGATTTGTATCAAGTAGATAAAATACATGTTTTTGAAAGTTATTCAAAGTCAACTATGTTTTTCTTACTAAATTTGGGTTGTTGCACCTGAATGGGATTCCCATTTTACCTCCATCAGAATATAATAGATCTAAATGTTTATGGGCTTGTTTCGAACTTAAATAAAAAATAGTGTGGAGAAAAAATGTCCATACATTTGAAAATCGGAAACTTTGATACTAGCGCCACCAGCATAATTCACAAAACAATTAATAAATTTCCTTGTATCCTTTTAAATTCATTAGAAAAAATGCAGATACTCCCTCGTACAAAAACAAAATCTGACTTCGAGGTAAATCGTTTGTATATGATAACATATTGATTAATATGAAGCATAAGTAGAGTATAAAACGTCAAACATTTTGCTTTTGAAATTAGATATGGACATACATATATTTGTATATTACTGGAAGCCACACTTATAATTACGCATACACGTTTTTTGAGCAGCTCATGGCATCAAATCGATGATGTTTACATTTATCGTTCTAGGTGACAAAGAGATTTGAGTGTTGTAATTTAAAAATTAAATAAAAAAAATGAGCCATCAAAATCACTTTTTGCTCGCCCTGTAGGTTGTTTTTTCACACTTTGGGGTCATTGAAATATAATGCGATCTGGGTAAAGGGACTATATGTAAGAGCAAAATATTTCAGAGAGCCAAACGGTTCCGTGTCATAATTAGCAAATTTGAGCTTTTTTACATTAAGCCGTTTCAAAACTTGCATTCAAGGATGCATATTAACGTTGATTTCAAATGACAAGATAAATCAAGTTTCATATTTGTATTTGAAAACTTTAAATTCAATTTTTCAAAAATCGATTATTTTGAACTGCGTAGTTTAAAAGTTTATAACTTTTTATATATTGTTTTTTTTTTTTTGGCTAAATAATGGCGTGTTCTATTGCTTATACTGTTCTTTATAAGAATATGTTAAAATCTCTATTTTCACCTTCAGCAAGGCAATGTCCCTTTCCCCAGATCGCATCACATATGCGTGGATTAAGTGCTAAGGGATACAAATGACATTTGTGTTTTTGAGGAAAGCGAGTTTAATGTAGAAACTATGTAGTTATTGCCCAGTATATTTTGAGAATAAAATTTGAAAACATTACACTAACAGCTATTCAAAAAGTTATTTGTACTGTACGCCATTACAAGTTGCGTCCACATCTTGTTTAAGTTTTACGAGAGCTTCACATATTAATTCCGAAAATAGGAAACCGCTTGATAAAATTGTATGTAATGAATGTGATGTTACGTTGTTGAAACATGCTATTTATGACTTAAAAATATCGTTACTTTATTATTGTACCAGTACTTAACTTCCTGTTTTTTCACATTTGTGCTTAAATTATTTGTCTATGTTTCTTAAAATATTACACTATGTATGAACATAAATAATTAATTTATGTACAAAAATCATATAGTATGTATTTATTTTTTAAATATGTCATTAATGTAATTTGAAATTTTGTATGTTACATGTAGTTTTTATGAATCGAAATATTTGTTTTTCTCTTATTTTTCTTTGTGTAAATAAGTTTTGTTTCGTTGTCCATACTTAAATTGTTTAAAAATGTTTAATTGTATTTTTTTATTCAGTTTTGTTTAAACATTAATTACAGCCTATACTTAACATAAATGGTAAAACTTAACTTACCATATTTTACACATTTAAGAATTCAGTATAATTTAAATATCATTGTTAAGATTTAACATACACACATTACTAAATAATCAATTACTTTCATCATGCGTCTGTATATTTATGTATTTAATCTAAATTTTATGTTTGCTGCCTCAAAAGTGTGCAGTTTTAGTTTTAAAATTAATAAAAACTTTAATAAAATGAAACTAAAATCATTTTTATTTTTTACCGAAACACAAGTGGTTGGTTGATGGTATTGGTAATTTGTTTATTATTTTACAGTGCAGTTGTTTAACATCTTAGAAGTTCATGCCTCAAAAGAGTTATATATTGATTGTGACAACTTATTTATAAAACTTTAAGTTACATAATGAGCGTCATATGAATTTTGAGCCGTTTATTTTGAAAATCTTCCAAGTCCAAGTTTATCCTTAAAATGAACCATAAATAGAATTGCGTTGTAAGGTAATATAATGTGCTTATACTTCAAAGGACAGTGTTAGATTTTATAATATATTTTTATTTATTAAAGTGTCTCTTATTTTTTTCAGCAAATCTGAACCTCAATTCACGCGAAATATTGCTGCAAATACTTTCAGTTCCGTCTTATACTAAATGCAGTCATATCAAGAGAGGACTGTGGGACGAAATTATCCATTAGAGGAATAAGATTAGTGCCGGAACCATTCAACAGCCAAAAGAAATTAAGATCCTATTTTTCAGATTTTGACCACTAATAATGCGTTTTTTTAAATAAGTGGAGTCAAATTCAGTACTCCAAGCATTTTAGAGCCAATATCCTGGGGGAAAGTATAATTTTTTATAATTAAAAATTTAGTTTGAAACTTTTCGCAGAGTTTTGTGAAATACTTTATAAAATACCTTTTAGAATTAATAAAACTTCTTATGTACATAGATACTAAATTCAACTTGTATAAATTAAGTTATTTGTAAACTGATTTAAAATAGTTATTACGTCTTGGTAATACAAAGTGCATAAATCCATAGTCACTATTAAAGACGGCATTAAAGTTAAGTAAGAAGTAGGCATGACTTTCGAGTAATTTTATTCCTTTGAGTAAGCGTTTTTATTATCAAGTTTCAGACGAAGCACCCAAACTTCTCATATTATTTAAAAAAAAAAAAAGTACGTGTGATTAAATTTTTTGGTACTGAAAAAACACTAAATTCTACGTCACTGCCTCATACATTAGACTTCAGAGGCACACGTACCCCCTTCCCTGTACCTCGCAAGTTGCGTTTTCAGTGGTTTGTTTGCGCAAAAAACAAATATTTTCAAGTCATTCATTTCGGCCGATCATGAATTCATCAAAAAGATGAATAGAATAGCGAAGTAAATAAATTTGTAGCAGGTCTCATTGCATTAATTGACTACTGATTGATAGCATATATTATAAGGCAATTGCATCTGTGATGCATTGAAAAAACGAAGTGCAGTACCCAAGATCATCAAAACCCAATACAAAGATTTCAAATGTAAAAACTTATGTACATAGCGGAAAATTTTCTAATTATTTCGAACCAGTGTTGATCTGATTTCCGTTTAAATCAAATGACCAAAAATTGGAATGGATTGGGCATTTGTTGCGGATATCACCAACTGCAGGTAAGCATGTAACTCGCAAGGCAGCAGAAATGGGGTCGACTTAAATTATCATGAAAACGATCGCTAGAACAAGATATATGCTAATCAGAGAAATATTAGAAGGAATTGAAGACACTCGCTGTTGGTCGTGCGAGTTGAAGAGTTTTCTGGAGCCCCTATGCTCCATGAGAGCATAAATGATACATGAAAAAGAAGCCTAACCAGTTGAATTCAAAACTTATAAGTTATATGTAAGGTTTCAAATCTTACCTAAGTCTGATTATAAGATATCAGAAATAATTTTGTTAGATTAAAATTAATATATGTTATTTTAACTTGGTGTTGTAAAAGAATGAGCTGTGCTGTAGACTATATAGATATGAGTGGTGCTTAGGAAGATATTTAATTATTTTATTAAAATCTAATGTAATTTGATTTAAGCACATTTAATATAATATTTACATATAAAAAGAGCTTTTGGGTACTATGCTAAACTAAACTGAAGTCTTATAATATAAACTGCGCTAGATAAAGGTAGGGCTACAGCCCTGTAACACTAGTCCAGAGAGGCCCTATAATGCTTTGTGGGAAACGGATAATGAGGACCTCTTTTGTCTTTTTTTCTCATTTTGATAACACCGTCAATATATATACATCACAAAAACATTTTTAGTGTACACTTTTTTTAAATTTTTTACATGAAAAGAAGCTACCCTCGGGCACCGCAAAGAAAACGAACGACTTATTGCTAAATGGGTTTGAACCTCATTGTACCTGATTGTCAATGAGATGGTCTGTGTTCGGAATAAAATAACGCATGTTGCATATAACGCAAAATTCTTTATGTATAACAAGCCTTAGTCCTAAGTTATAAGCTATACTAAAATAATACTTATATTCATATAATAGATTAGTTTATTTACAAAGAAAATAGTTAAATATATGCGATTCTGTTGGATTTGCGCAAATGTAAATCTAACGTTTTGGTGTGGAGCTTCTCACTTCGTTTGTTATTCTTTGTTAAGTTAATTTTAGGCTCCCTTGATTACAACACGATATTCTTAAAAAAAAATATCGATGAATTTTCCTAACTTTTTGTCAAATGTATAAGATTTTGCATATCTCACATTATTATCTTTTCAATTTACATATTTATCATGGTTCTCGAAATGTAACCACTTTTTAATATAACTATCCATTACACTGGCTTACAGCTAAAAAATTCCGCGAATGGCATATACATGGGCGAGGCAGGTGGTGGGACCTCCTGAACACAAAACCGCCAGCATTTTTTTTAAGTGAAGTTTTTAAAATAACGATATTTTTTTCAGGAGATTGGTTGACTTAAACCAACCTTGCATCGGCACGACGGATCCTATTGAGATGATTAGTAATTGAATAACATTTTCATACCTTTTTTGCCCTGATTGGACGGTTATAGTCAGTCAGTCATAGTCGAAAGGTAATTCAATTACGACTTGAATCATCTAGGAACCATCGTTCCGTCAGCTCGTTTCCCGAAAAAAAAACACAAAAGTACCGTTAATTTAAAAACATGTTTTGTATATGCCGTTCGCGGTATTTTTCCAAATTCAAAATTTGTAATGCATTGTTATTATCATAAAATTTTCCTAATAAGCGTTTGTTCAATTAATCACACCAGATACATTGGTTTGACCGCACCGAACAACAACAACATTTATCATCATTTCCAACGATTCCCATTTGACTTCCCTTTAGCGTTTTGGTTACTGCTGTTCTGCATTTCTTCTTGAGCGGCTAACTCTTCATCAAGCAGCAACTCAAAGTTTCCTAAAGCATCTGGGGTAGGCATTTTATTCCAGCGCACACTGAAAAAACAAAATCAAATTCAATAACAAAAATATTAAATTTTCCTTTGATAATTTTTTTGTGTTCACTGGTAACTTAAGTAACCTCAAATTTCTACGTACTAGAAAAGCTTTATGGCCAAATTTGAATTAAGCATTGAAAAATTCAGATTGCCTCAGATCTAATGATTTGAAACAGCATATATTTTCGAATTTAGTAAATGCCCAGCTTCTGGACTCTCTTACACTTTTAGCAACAGATAAATACTTACTCTGGAATTCCATCAGGTGGAAGCACAAGTGATAAAATATTATCGATCAACTTGTACTTAAGTATGCGATCTGTGACCGTGGTCGATGTCAATGATGGCGATGCGTTCACTTCCACAAGCCAAGGCTTCAAGTTGTTGTCAATAATAATATCATAGCCATAACATTCGAAACAATGTCGATCACTGGCCATGACGGGTGCAACAGCGCGTAACGAATGTACGATCAACCAATTGATGGCACCGAACAGACGATCGGTGACTTCTTTGCCTCGTGTACCTTCCAGATATAGAGCAAGGTTTTGAACAGACCATTTCCCACCGTGCAAGCTGTTGTATTCACCCTGTCAATGTAAATGGATAGGTTTGAGAAAATATTAAATCGTACGTACGTAAGTTGACAAGACGAATTCGGAAGCTCTCAAATGATTTTTGGCAGTCAACAGAAACTTACACCATGTTTTTGTACGCTGACGTTGGTCAGATGCACATACATATTGTCCAACTCAGTTACGCTGGTATCATACTTTACTGTACAGAAACGACAGAAACCCTGTTTAAATAAATACGCCTTGAGTGGCCGAAAGGAAGTCACTAAAACATAAAGACGTAAATCGAACTTTTTGCCTCCTATAAGTAATGGATTGTCAATATATCTGTAAAGAATACTTTGAGATGCATTTTAATGTTTTATCACATTCAAATACCTCGATATGACATAGCTCTCCTTCCCAATTTGCGGATGAAAGGGACCCTTGGCCTCACGTGACCATTTCTTGAGTTTAGAAAGTTTATTAATGAGAAAAATACCAGCGCCTTGCGATTTACCGCAGGGTTTCATAATCCATGTGCTTTGCGGATTTTTACGATATTCCTCTACAAACATATTGTAATCTGTAACAACACAAACAGGTGCACTAAATTGGGAAGTAATTGCTAATTTAATGAACGGATACGATATCTTACCTGCAGGCAGCACAAATGTTATTGGCACAAAATCTAAGTACAAATATCGTGCTCCACCTCCGAGCTGTGAGTCAGTTTTCTCAGCGAGTGGATTACCATCACGCTCCAAATCTTTTCGATATCGCTTAATGTTCTTCACAAGTAGATCCTTTCGTGACAGTTCATAATGATTTGGGAAATGGTTAATCATTCTATAGAAAAAAAGTAAAAAAAAATCATTGAGCTTTTAGAGATATGCGCTTTTTGCATGGCAAAATCTCAAGTGCCATTTAACATAATTTTAGGCAGGCCCTGAAGAGGCCTGGATCCAACGGGCGAAACGTCGGGAAATTGATTTAAAAATTAATTTTTGTTTTTTAATTCACCTACCACAAATGACTAAAAGCAGCTCGAGGAACAATTTTTCAACAAAATTTACAAAAATTTGTAAGTGTGCTACAGGAGCTCTGTGAACTAAACTTGATTTTAACTATTAAGACGACATCTGTTGGCAATTTTCAAAATTTAGCCTCTTAACAATACCCAATACAAAATAGATTCATTTTAAATGGCGTAATTTGAAAACCTATATCAAGATATTTCGACCTCTCGAGCCTCTTGCTTGGAACTTCAGATTTTTGTTTCTGATCAGAAGCTATGGTACTTAAAGGTACCTTGAATCTAACGTATATATAGCACTGGTTTCTTTCCTTCACTGACATGTGTTGATTTTACTTGGAAAATCTCAAAGCCGCCCAATATCTTGATTTTCGTATTGGTCGGAATGGATACTTGAAATCATGCCTTATATTAGTGGATAGGAATCTAAGTAGAGAAATGACTTGTCATTTAACGTCAATCGAAGAACACCATCCTTAGTCAGGATGACACTTTCCAAACTTTAACGTTGAGAAACAGGGGGAATTTTAATACTTAAAAAGATATTGCTGATCAAGCAGTAGGAGCACCACTAGGTCATAGTTATTATTTATTTCTCTATTCATTTTCCACATGCCCAAATCAGCGAATGTTCTGTCGCCGAGCTAGCGATGTTGTTTGTATTTTAACGCATTCATAGAGAAGGTGCTACACCGATTCTTTCTCTTTCGCTCCTTCGCAGCTCCCACAGTGGATGCCAAGTTATCTACCAAAAGATTGTGGATTATCCAATTGTTGAACCGTACAATATCTTATTCTGTTTCAATAGCAATGAATGCACCGAGTCAACTCCAATATCAGGGTGACGGAAGAGTTTTAAAAGATTGATTAGATGTTATGATTTGTTTTGCGTTCGTCTCTTAGCGGCACGCGTCATTCAAACTTTTGTTCTTGTTCAAATTAACCGGCATAGCAAATGTGCTGTCTGAGCAAGCGCATTAAGAGACAACAAGCCACTCGGTGCCGAATGTAATAAACTACGAGTGCCTTAACTCGTAGAACATATTATTTGCGAGTGCAGCACGCACCTCTCTTGCTGATCTTTCGATTTAAAGGGCTCAATGAACTCGCAATCGTGGCGAGTGGCTTGATAGTCGTTTCAAATGCACTCGTGTAGATCACTAATGCGAGAAATTTTTTGCAGTTAAGTTTTTTCTTTGATTTGTTGCAGAGATTTTAATGCCTTGATTGCTGCTATACCGGCTACAAATGTGATTATATTGAAGGGTGAGAGATTCTTCACAGCAATTATATGGGTAACCTATTCGAGAGCAAAAATTTGCACTAACAACCTGCGGCAGAAGTGGTACTATGCCCAACTCCTAGTTGAATTTCGCTATATTTTCAGACTATCGGCCAAGTGCTTTATTTTGAATGATCCATGTAATGAGCATGAGGGTTTAAGGATTGACTATGGAAAAGTCCATTTGTCCAGCCTTGAGGCAAGCTTATTAAAAAGCGTTTAGAGTGGTGAATATATTGTGGAAAGAAAAAATACACTGCTTCCCAAAGTAAATGAAAGTCAGAGTAGCGTTTTGTATAATGTATCCATTGTAAGGTGTAGCAACGTCAGAGCACAGATCTATATTCAGACAATAGCTAGGCAGTTAAAGGTTTTCATAAAGGATGAAATTACGAGCAAAAAACACTCCAAATCTTTCGACCTTGTGTGATATTGAACAAAAATAAATCTTATAACTTAAAAACCAAATCCTTAGTAATAATCCTTTCAAAAGTACACATCTATATCATTTTCAGACAATTGATTTACAATATTCGAAATTACAAATGTCTATTACTTACTGATTATCGTGCATACGATACCCGCTATCTACACTAAAGATATTGCGGCATGTTTGCACACCAGCCCAATAAAAATTCCAATCTTCATCGGCGCTGACTTGTGACCAGCCGCGCTTCTCAAAGTTGTTCACCAATACCGATTTGTCCAGATCTGTGCAAAAGCTTATCCTAATGCGATCATGCGTAGTTGTGTTGTTAATTCTGTTCACAAAATATGGAATTTAAATCATATCGCTAGCACTTTTTCAACAAATAATTTCAAGAATTAACTTACCTTCCATACATATTAGCCAAATTTGTAGTTACACGTTTCGACTGTTCATTTGTCATCTCAGTTGTCTTGGGCGTAATCAAAACCTTTCAGTTTTCGGTTGTTTGCTTTTATTTTAAATAAATATTTATCTGCTTATAAACTTTTGCGTTTTGTATTTTCAAAGTTTGGCTTGACATGTGCTCCTATTCTCTTACTTTGGATATTTGAGCGTTTTACATCCCACATCGATTTGGCTTTATTGATTAAATAGTTGGTTACGCTATGTAATTTTGCATTGGTTACTAGGAAATTTCGTTGCTTGTTGCTTTGGTATAAATAAGGATTCTGCTGGCACGTGTAGCCGTTGAAAATTTTTATTATTTGTTTTGAATATTTTTTTTTTACGCCTCTGTCATATTTCATTTTATGTGAAGTTTCCAGTGGGGTGTCACATTTTTACGAAATAATTTTTATACATAAGATCATTCTTGTGTAATGCTTTCATCTCCTACACATGGCAGGTGTTACAAATTTGATAGTGATAATGGGTGCATTTAGCCTATGATCCAGTGATGATTTCTGAGTTTAGCCAATTGCACCTTTTTTTTCTTCTTGTGTCCTGGTACTCCTAGGGGGAGCATAGGGCCAAAATAAATTCTCTCCAACGAATGTGGTCTTTTATCTACTTCCACGAATGTTTCGAATCTCGAATTTTCTTTTCCAACATTCTCTTCCACGTGGATTTTGGCCTGTCACGTGATCTGCTACCTTGCGGATTTCACTCAAGGCCTTGGCGACAGATTTCGTCGGATGGCTTTCGAAGAGTGTGTCCAATCCAGCTCCATTTGCGTAGCTTGATCTCATTTGCTATAGGCATCTGGTTGCATTTTTGGTGTAAATCAGCGTTTGATGTGGTATTAGGCCACCAGATTTTTAGGATGCGTCGCAAGCATTTGTTAACAAATACTTGAACATTGTTCGTCAGCTGTTTGGTGACAAGCCATGTCTCACATCCATATGGCAAAACTGATTTCACATCGGGGTCAAAAATGCGAATTTTCGTCTTAATGGAAATAAGTGAAGAGTTACAAGAGTTACGCGCCATTGCTATTTTAAAGAAAATATATTCTCTCGTCCCATCGTCCGTAGAAATGATGCTTTATAAGTGCGTAAAGCTGTCGGCATTTTCTTAATCGATTCACACCGAATTTACACCCATGTAGCTTTTATATTCAGAAGCACAGCTTAGGCCGTAAAAATTTTATTTAGGGTGCATGCTTAGGGTAACCCTCATATAAAAGTATTTTTTAAATAGAATTTTTACGAAGATTTCAGAATTGTTTTTTAAATGCTTCTGGAAGGTGTTTGCAAATTTTTATTTAAAAAAATGGGCGATGACACGCCCTCCAAAAACAAATTTATAATATATCATCAACTACTCGACGCAGATGAATGGGACTTGGTACATACATATATAAACGATTCGAGCAAAAGTAAGTTTCAAAGGAAAAACTGTTCGGCACCACGCCTCCCGTAAGCGAATAAAACAACATTTTGTATATATCAGCAACTATTTGATGATTTGCAGATGATTTGAGACTTGGTACATATAATAGACAAATATTATAACAAATTAAACTCATCGCCTCGCATAACAACGTCTGCCAGGCCTGCTATATGTACGTAAAAGACAAAAGTTATTTTCACTGAAACAATGAGCTATTTCACTTTTACATTCCATCACATGAGTTCATACAACATCGCGCCACTTACCAGAAAGGGTTTAACAACCTCTGCCGGGACAGCTAGTATGAAATAAAATTGAATTGAATATTTTAGCTAAACATATTTTGAATTTTCTAAAATCCAAGTTAAAATTGAGTGAAATTATTTAAAAAAAAATATTACTAAATGTTTATTTATCTCTACCAAATTCTTTCACATCGTTTTGAAGAAGATGGTGTTTTTGAGCTATCTGCAATGATAATGAATAATATTAAAAATACATTTTTACTTGAAGCAAAAAAAATCATAATTAGAAAATTTACCATTTTGAGTTTTATCATTAGAGCTTTTCCCATAGAAATTATCATGTCGCTTACGAGCAATTTCGCAGATCTTACATTCACATTTTGCTCTAGTCTGCTTAACCGGTCTAAATGATGAGAAGTCTGGTGTTTTCAATTTTTTCCCTTCTTTTTCTGCCTTTTGTACAGTTCTTCTGCATGCCGAACATAAAGCTGCAGGCAGCCTTTTTTCATCAAGATAGTTGTCGAGTACACTTTCTACATCACTTTTAAGCTTTTTTTGTATGACGAACATTAGTTTTTTCTTTTCAAAACAGAAATAACAAACTTTAGAGTCAATGCTGTAGTCGGCATATTCAATTTTTTTTAATACCAGCGCTTTATACAAAGATACTATTAAATGAATTCAAATATGTTCAACCACTGTATTTTAGACGAAAAATGTTCAAATCGGGTTTTCTCAGGCAGCTCTACACCGATTTTTGGTTTTTAATGATCTAGAAACAGTATACTATCAAACCCCCAAAGGATTTTTTTGCACTCAAAACATCATTAAATTATGGTTAAGGCTCACCGTGAACTCCTTCAAATAAATAACATGTTTGGCTCAATATATTCCTACAGTGGTTTAACTTTGAATTCATTATATCATACTTGATTTTCACCAAAATTTATTTATCATAAATAAATATTCTTAGAAACTGCCGACTGTTAAGAGAATCATATTTCGCAGTGTAAGAAGTCTCTTCTAGATCGGTTCAGTTTTAGTGGGATTTGTGCTTTGCCGAATTTTTGACATCATTGACAACGAGCACTTTTTTAATTACAAAGATTCTCAGAGTTTTGATTACAGAGCAAATATATTCGGTAAGTTTGCTCAAACAAAACTTTTGCACATTGCGACTGTCGATGTTTCGATGATCTGCACTCTTTTTTTGTTCATTTAGTTAGGATTTTACCTCTGAGTACGGTGTGTGAGGTGCTGCTGTTCGGAAGAAATTTATAAGAAAATTATTTTTAGTACATAAGTTTACGCAAAGAAAATCTATTTATATTGCGTTTGGATACACTCGAAGTAAATACGTTGAATATTGGCATAATATAACTTATATTTCGAATAAAAAACTGTCCGGATATTAAAATCTTACATTAATATAGCGCAATTCTATTGCCAAAAATGGATTTATTATTTTTGAGCAAACGCATCTTCCTGGGCACCGAGGACGGTTTTATGCATGGTGGCATCATTGTTGATCCTGAGGGCATTATACTCAAGATATTGCGCTCGGTCCAAGAAGTGAATACGTATTTGTACAACACTGAATCCGAAGCTGTAAGTGACTGCTGAAAACTTGAAAACAGAAAAAAATTTTCAAATAAAATTCGATTAAGTGCAGGTCTATGATTTCAAGAACATGGTACTGATGCCCGGTCTAATAGATTCAAATGTGCATATTAATGAACCAGGTCGAAAAGATTGGGAAGGATTTGCAACAGCAACAAAAGCAGCTGCAGCTGGAGGAATTACAACAATTATTGATAGGCCTACGTAAGTGATCTGATTTAAGGAGCCGGTCAGCTAAGTCTAAAATTTTCTACATTTCTTTGATATGGAAGGTCAAAACACTTTCTGGGAGATTAAGATCCATTTTTTATTCCAGTGTAAAATGGATTCTAGAAACTTCGTCAGCAAAACAAATTGAGCTACACTGAGAAAATAATTTGATAAAATGTAGCAACTTATGTTTAATGTAAAACAACAATATTTTTATTTGAGTCAAACATATAATGTTTCACATTTTGCTCCAAATAAAATATGTTTGCCTCAAATAAATATTTGATTGCTTTATATCAAATATACATTTATTACATTCAATCAAATCGTTTTATTAGTGTTTCAAGGAGTAATGTAAAAAAAAAAAATATGTGCATTAGACTTATTAGTTTCTTACAAACATAAGGCAGTTATGAGTGGTCCAACCCAAAGGGTGGTCCAAAGTAGGTCCTTAGAAATTAAGTATCAATGTCACTTTGTCTAAACGCAAAACTTGAGATTCATAAAACTTTCATCACTTTTTTTAAAATCTTTTTTCTTAAGATCAAATTTTTTTCAGTTTAATTGTTAGGGTTGTTCTTAAAAAATATTTGTTTTATTTTAAAGGTAAATGCCTACCGGTAGCATTGCGGAAAAAATCCAAAAAAAAAACTCCTTGCTTGCAAACTCATCGTTAAAATATGCCGCGAAAGGATAAAATTTCACATGGAACTTTGTGTGGGAAAATTTAAATTTTTTATGTAAATCATCTAAATGGGTTTTGAGCAAAAAACAGATGGCACCATCAAAACAAGCCAATCAAAATCTATAGATTCGTGTTTTTTACTATTTTCTAGCATGGAATTTTTTAATTTTTCGCAAGATTTTCATTGGATGCTTCCATTTCAAAAACCTTTTTTAAGAGCCACCTTATTATACTAAACATATTCAAATATTTTCATGCTTACAGCAATGCTATACCTCCAACAACAACAGTCGCTGGACTAAAAGCCAAGACATCTACAGCGCGTGGAAAAATATATGTTGATGTTGGCTTCTGGGGTGGACTTGTACCAGATAACGGTGACGAACTGGAGAACTTGGTTGCTGCCGGTGTTATGGGCTTGCAATGTTCACTTTGTTCAACAGCTGAACCCGTTGCAAAGGAATTTCCAGCAGTTAATCGAGTGCAATTGGAAGATGCGCTGAAACGTTTGGACGATGATGGTACCGTGTTAGCAGTGAGCTTTATGTTTCCTTAAAAATATATAAAAATGCGACTTTATGCCATACGAAATTTTCAGTTTCATGCCGAGCTGCCGTTGAGTAATCCCATTGAGGCGAACGAAGATGAACCTAAACAATATGAGTCTTATTCTAGAACGCGCCCAGCTATTATGGAAGTAGATGCAGTTCGTTTAGTGACTGACTTGGGTTTTGCGAATAAAAAGTTGTGCAACTAACAAGTTATCATAATTTCTTAAATTGAATTAAATTTAAATTTCCACAGGAAGCATTTTCATATTCTAAACATTAGTTCCGCCGACGTGTTGCCGCTTATAGAGCAGTGTAAGCGTAGCGGTGGAAATTTGACTGCTGAAACCTGCCCACATTATTTAAGCCTTGCTGCCGAAGATATCGAAGATTGTCACACAGAGTTCAAAACAAATCCTCCTATACGCAAAGAGTCCAATAGACAACCATTATGGGAGGGTCTTAAGAATGGCAGCATAGATATCATCGCATCGCATCACTCGTCAGCAACACCAGGCGCTAAATGTCTGACATATGGTAAGGCACGTGGGAATTTTTTGAATGCTTGGCCAGGGGTATCATCTTTGCAATTGGGTGAGTTTATTTGGAATTCTTATATTTTTACTGTGAATAGTAATTTTCACTTGCGTTCTTATACTCGACTTTTTCTTGTAGGTCTTTCAGTCGTTTGGACACACTCTCAGCAATATGGGCTTGGTATGCAACATATTTATCGACTGATGTGTCAAAATCCGGCACTACTCTGTGGAGTAGAAAGATTTAAAAGTAAAATCGAAGAAGGATATGACGCGGACTTTTGTATTTGGGATCCAGACGAAGAGTTTTGTGTCACGCCTGATATTTTACTTTCAACCAACAAAGTATGTTTATTAAACATTCAATGTTTCAATTATTTTTAAATATATTCTTCTTTCAAGGCGACACCCTACATGAACCGACGCTTGCGAGGTGTTGTCCATGCCACAATTGTACGTGGTTTGCACGTATTCCAGAAGTATGAGGGCTTTGGCCAGCCTCTGGGAAAGATAATTCTTCGCAAAAGTGCTAAAAAAGTTGTCAAATTTGTAAGAATGTAAAATTGAAACCCTCAATTTAACGAGTTATTTAATATGATAGAAATAAAAAGGTCTTAAGATTTTTAAGTTAAATGTGGTTCAAAATCTTAAATAGAATATCAACAGGAGGCGTTTGACGCAGCCATACAAACAACAACTTTTAGAGAAACTCAGACATCTAGGACTAGGTGGGTTAGGTGCGATGATTTCGACTCAACTCAAACTTACAGGAAATTGTTTGGTAAGTTTGGGATTATGACATGTTGGACGTAAGTAAAGGACACCCCAAATAAATTTAATTACAAACGGCCTTGTATACATTGTATGATGGCCAACACGGTCTGAAGTCTGACCCGGAGATTCAATTAGAGGAGTAGGTGAAATTCTAGGAAACTAATAGCTTGTGTTTTTTTTTATCTGCGTATAAGCTGAACTATTTTAAAGTTTTTATTTGACTGCCTTTTTTTTAAAAACCACCAAAATTATTTATTTATTTATTTCTAAAATACTGACCAGTTTTTTTAAGGAAAACGTTATTTTTTCCAAAAAATGTGTAAATAACCTATAGTTTTTTACCATTTAAGAAAGCTTAATTTATTCCCTTTAAAATGGTATATAGTTCTACATTTCTAATCAGCTTAATCATACTTAAAACACTGAGTCTCCGGGCGAAACCTTGAGTTTTGGCAACCATAATACATGATCACATCATGTATGAATTAAATTCTATTACTTTCAAAATGTAACAATTTCTATACGATACAGATAATTACACCTCTTAAATAAATGGATTCGTGGGTAAGACTGCGGATTTCAAAGTGAGCAGGACTCTGTTCAAATTCGGCCGCGACCAAGAGTCATTTTTAAAAATTTTTTTAAGTATAAGTTTATAGTTTTTCATTAGAAACTATGATGCCGAACAGTAGTGTACCTAGGGGGGACCAAGGGGCGGCAAAAGGGTCCATGTAATATGAAATAAAATTGTATAGGGGATTTTGTAATTCAATGTGAAATTTATTTCATTTTGCCAGGGCTTTCAAGATGTAAAAAAACAGTTTTTTTTAGTAATTTAAAGAAACACCACATTTTCTGTTTGTAGGGGCCGGAAAATTACCTCTCTGCCCGGGCGTCCAATGTGTACCCCGCTTGGGTCGTAAGTTTGTTAGTTTTACATTTAAATTCTATGGAAAAACTTTATTTTATTAAAAAGGTCTGTGAATGAAGAGGTGATGAATTTTGTTGGGCTGCTAATGATTGTTTTCCGAATTGGTTTTTTGTTCTGAATTTGAATTGGGCCTCAGAATCGACGCATCACGTCAGTATTTTGAAATATTTAAGGCTAAGTACAATAGTTATTTTTCCAAGGATAGAAGAGGACACTCAACTATCCTTCATAGCTTGAGTTCTGTACCCTCCAATTTGGACTATATTGTTCCAGTAATCTAATTCAAGAGGGATTACGTAACTCACATTCTAACTAGGGATGACTGGAATGGAGGGCTCCCGGGGAGAAGGGGCTATATTAGTTTCAACACGGCTCCAAGCTAAACAACCAAGTGGGTTATGGTATTTTCTTTAAGGAACTGAAGATAAGAATTGCTGCGAGGCTGGCAGACCATTGTAGCGTTTTTCAGGCAGAGGCTATAGTGATAAAAGAGGTAGTATCCTGGCAGAGGATGAATGTTGTATCTAAAAAGGATATATACATTTACTCAGATAGTCAGGCTGCTATAAAATCACTAGCCCAGCAATGCCGCTCGTCTCTAAATGAGATGGCTCAGCATTTTATCATTCACCTCATATGGGTGCCTGGGCATAGGAACATTGACGGCAATTGCAGAGCTGATGAATTTGCTATGCAGGTAGTGCTTCACCGAAACAAGAACGATACGATAATCCAAAAATTATCGCATCGTCCTCGTAGTGGCGCCAAGCTTATCGTTTCGTACTCGTTCTCGTACGAGAAATTTTTAATCTGTATCGTTATCGTTTTGTTCTCGTCTCGTTATCGCCGATAATTCTCGGTTATTCTCGTTCATATTTTTATATACATATGTATATGTACGTTGCACAGCGCACTGTACGTGGCTGTGCAACGTACAGTGTACAATTGTCTAGGTAGAACTATTTTGTCAAATTGAGATTTAATGCAACTGTGAAAATGGCTCCATCGCTGGTAAGAATAAACAAAAAAAGCATCCTTATTTTGACAGATATGGTGGTATGGTAGCCTTAAAACTATAGAGGAAGGAGCACTATTTTGAGTTGCTGCTACCATGGTAGAATGCGATGTAAGTCCCCACAATTTGTTTTGGTTTTTTTTTGTTTGTTTTCAGTATAAAAAATATTAGCGTCGGTGAATGCGCATATGCATACATATATGTATATGTACTTGTGTATGTGTTTATTAAAAATGTTGCGCAAGATTTTTTTGAGCAAAAGTTTATTGTAAAGGGCGTTTTTTTAGAGGTTGTTTTTCGGTATAGAGCCATGATAACCGACTATTTTGTTCCCGAATTGGATGGCATGAATGTGGATGAGTTGTGGTTCCAACAAGACGGCGCTACATGCCACACAGCGCACGTCACAATCGATTTATTGAAGGAAACATTCGATGAGCGCATAATTTCGCGGAATGGACCTGTCAATTGGCCACCAAGATCGTGTGATTTGACACCATTGGATTATTTTCTTTGGGGATATGTGAAGTCGCTCGTCTACGCCAACAATCCAGAAACGTTAGGGTACTTGGAAGCCAACATTCGTGGCGTTATTGCCGACATACGGCCCCATATGCTCGAAAAAGTGGTTCAAAATTGGACCTGTAGAATTGGCTTTATTCGAGCCAGCCGCGGCGGCCACATGCCCGAAATCATATTTAAACATTAATGGCATAAAATTATCCTTCCAATCAAGCCAAATTGATGGACATTAAAACGATTTTCTTGTGTTTTATTTCAATTCGAAGCTCTATACCTCTAAAAAAAACACCCTTTATGTGCGCGTTCAATGTTCTAAATGTTTATCGTACGATAAAGAAGTGTTGAACGTGCGATAAACATTACATTATCGCCGTGAACGAGATATCGGCCATACCTTTCTCGTTCTCGCTCTCGGTCATGCGAGAAATAATTTTTTTAATATCGTTTCGTTATCGTTCTCGAACGATAACGAGAACGATATTTATCGGTTCTCGGTGAAGCACTATATGCAGGGGACTACAGCACAAATTTCTCAGGACAAGGAGGGTGTTGGCATGCCACTTGCTACCTGCAAGTTAGTGCTTAAAGAAACAATAGTAAAAAATGCTAATTAAAGATGGGCTCAAGGGTCTATTTGCAATTTAACTAGGCAAATCTGGCCGAAATGGGATGCTAAGCGTTTGTCAGAACTGATTTCCCGCACTATATATGCGGAGAGATAAGGTGTTAGGTCTTTTGACTTCTGTAAAAGTTGTGTAGATGAGGAAGAAAACGTTCAACATTTTACCTGCTCCTGCCCAGCACTTGATAGAAAACGCCACAAAACACTTGGTTCGTTTCTATTTGATGATCTGGATGACCTGGTCGGTTCAACGAGAGGGTATAATCAGACACCCTGTGGTATCACAATGGATCACATTTGGTCGGTCTCGTAACTGACTGCCACTCCTATCCAAGCTAACCTAAGCTAACCTAGTTTTTTTTTTTTCATTTATACGTTAATTGAAAATTGAGGTCTGAACAGGGGCTCTACTCTGCAATGTGATGCCAAAGCGATTCGAAGGATAATACGATTCAATGCATTTTAGAGTACAATTGAAGGGTGTGCGAACAGAATGGCACATCGGGTCGGTCGTGTTGAGCTTTTTGATAGAATCATGTCCATTACACTAACCATCAAATAATTTCAGCCCCAGATACTTCCAAAGGGCACTATATGTAATACTTTTTTGATAGTCACGTGATGGCTTTCCTCTAATCAGTACAGGGACATAAGCATTTTTTTGCGATTTCGGAACATTTGTAGAAACTGGATATGTGCCGATCTGTTCGCCCACTTTTCAATTTATTCGATTGCGATTCGGATTTTTTTAAACTGAATCGCATTTCAGAGTAGGACCCCAGATCTTTTAAGGTCCTACACATAATGACTGAAGTTATTGTGGTCCACCTGTAGTTTTTGAAATGAGCGAGAGTCCACCCTTTTATATATATAGTGAAATTCTCCATTACGGACAACTCCCATACCCGTACAGCTTCCATAACCGGACACATTTCGGCGACACTCACTTTTCATTAACTTTTCCATACAAAATTAATCCGATAGACGGACGCTACAATAACCGGTCGCGGACATTACATTCTATATCATTTTAATCAAAATATCTCCTTTAAACGGACAAAATTAATTAAGAATTCTATTTCTTCTTTCCCTTTTTACAATTTCTAACATGTTTTTGTTTTGAAAGCTACGAGTTTGGGGGTTTCTCTAAAAATTCGAAGGTACACATTTATGTATGTCAAAAGTGTTGTGTAGAATTGGACTTTCTCGTTAACTCTGTTTTCCTAGTTTTCACGAGTTTTCGAAAACCGATCAAAATTTATTAACTGAAGACAACAATATTGAAGTACAATTTTAAAATCAAAGCGCCACTCCAGAGATAAGCGAGTCTGAAGACGAACTTGATGAAGAAATTGCTGATCTCATAACTTCATAAGATGAAGCATTGAAGCAAGTTGCCCGTTTGAAGCATTTTGCCAGAGATGATTTTGTAGCATTTTATCACATCAAGAATGTAGAGACGCATTTTGAAGCCCAACACTAGAAGTTGAGCCAATTGAAGTTAAAATAATATTCTCTCACCAGATTTTTTCAACAAAATTAGTACCTGTGTAATCATGTGTAGTGTGTAAATTTGCTGTAGTGTGTGAATTTGCTCAACATATTCAATAAACAGCAACTTCGAGGAAAAATGTTTATTCCTCCCCCATAAGCGGACATCTCCAGTGTCCAGTTATGGAGAATTTCAATGTGCATTGATCTCAAAAAGGGTTCTGAACTGTGAAAAGATTAAGAGTTCCGTTTTAACTGTCCGCTCTTTATCATCATTAGCGACAATTCGAGACACTTTTTTTGTTTCTGTCTTAACTTTTGTCCGGCTTTTTTTTACGCAATGATGAAAAACTCGCGTACTTCTCTAGAAGGTGAAGGGCAACGCTTGCAAAGTAACTTTCATCCACATCCATTATTTCAGAGAAATACCTCAATGCAGTGCTCTTATTTCCAAAATTGATTACATTATCTGCGCTATTATTTCCATTGCAATTTCCATTCTTTGTATCAGAAACCATAAATTAATTTTTTACAAATTAAATTTTTAATTAATTTTTACTACAAATTAAAGTTTATGACGATGTGAAGCCCAGCAAAAGCGCATCAAGTTCTCTTTGAACTTTCTGTTGTTCAACAACAATATCAAGCAACGTCAGCTAACGACAACAACAACAACGATAGCAATTCAAATGTTAAATTTTAAAACGCATTCAACAAGTTGTTCTGGGTATTCTGGCCTCCCATTGCAAAACAAAAAATTGAGTTGAGTAATGCCTACTTTTGCAAACATTGCGAAAGATGGATGCCACGAAAGACGTGAGCTGAAAGTGACAGTAACAGAAGCAGCAGCACCAACACCAACAGCGCCAACAATAAGAACAAAGGAAGCAACAAACGCACGTTGCTTGCTCTCTGTGGAACGCGTCCTACTGCTGTTGCTGCTCTAACAGCATGAAAAGCAAACGAAATTTTTGAATGTCACAAACATCGCAACAGGCGACTGTTACATTTTTATAGCAACGATGATGTAAAGTGGGTGGGAATGGGTGGAATACCACTCACGAAGTTTCATAGGGTGCAAACGCGTATGACGTAATTTGTTATGTTGCAAAGGATTGTGTACAATGTGTGTATGTACGGCTATGTGCGTGTGCTTGCCAGTATCTGTATGTGGGTTTTTCAGCTGTTGCTGTCGTTGTCATTGGAAATACGTCATGTATTTGATTCGTTAGTTTTCTTTTTTGTCTTCTGACACATGTGACACTGTTTGAGACCTTTAATACGAATAGGCAAATTGATTGGCTTTTTAAGATATGAAAAAATAAATATATTTATGTGCAACTTCGTTATAATAAAAGGGCCGAAGATTTAGGATAAGTGGGCGGCCTTTTAGCTGCGGCTTAGGATTTAAGTCCTCTAATATATCTCATATCGAATTCGTGGCGGCCTTCGGTAGCGATTCACTAACCCGCACCGGTTTCGCTAGCACACTTTATTATAGTGAACCACTTACACTAACTTATATGTAGAACTACTGTGGCTAGCGGTGCCAACGTTGGATATACGTCATACATATACACATATGCATATCTTCGCCCGAGTTCTCTTTTGCTCCATACGCCAGTTTTTTGACTTAAGACTTGTTCTATACGGTTTGAAACATTATCTTCTTAATGCTGTTGTCGCAATACATCTTTTATCTGTTTTATTTTCTGTGATATGCAGTGTCCACTTTGCTCCATAAGTTTTATATGATATAAAACTGTTCTGTAATTAATTTGCTCTATATACTTAACGTTCCCATTTATAATTAGTCAAAAATTAAGCAGTTATTATTTGCTCCATTGCAATAGTTCCTAAAGGCAGGTTTTGTGCCATATACTACATGGGAAAAATAAGTTTGTCATTGATTTGTAATATATGGAGCAAACTATCCACTATGACTTATCTGATAATATATCATAGTCTCCAAAAGTACTTTGAAATTTACACACAGCTACCCAATATATCAACATACTGTTTAATTCAACTTTCGATGGTACTTTTTCGAACCAATTTTTATCTTTTAAGGGTCAAACTTTCATTTTCGATTTTCTCGGAATACACGCTCAGGCGTATGGAGCAAAAGAGAATTCAGGTGACGATATGTATGAATGTATGTACATATATAGTATGGGATGTAAGCGATTTTCAAGCTAAAAAATATGAAGGAAGCGTTTCCGAGCCAAATATCTATATATTCTTGATCAGCATGCTGAACTGCACAACATACTAAAATATCAAGAACATCGGCAGTGAGACCTTTAAAGTAAATAATTAACTGTGTATATCTTTTTAAATTTCTAAAGAGGTAGCGTTGCATTTTTCATAATCGTTTCGTTCCTCCTAATTTGTTTTTGAAATTGATAGCTAAAGTGTGGCTGATAATCGAAATAAGCGTCAGTTAGGTATACCTTAATCGAGTTGGGTCTGGTTATGAGGGACCGTTAAAAAAAATTAAACCACAAGTAGAAAAAGACATTTCAACTCATTGTTTGATCAACCTTTCAGAGGAAAATTAACAGCTTTTGCTGATGATACTGCAATTTCATACTCAAATAGAAATTATTTTGATTTATTTTTAAATGTTAATAACGACCTAGACATGCTCAGAAGGTGGTTCAATGAACACAATCTTATTATTAGCAATAAAACGAAATTTATGGTCTACAGCTCCAAAAATATAATATACAAGGACTTACCAATGTTCTATCATTCACCAAACTGCTCGAGATATCTTTTAACTTGTACACAAAACAATTATGTTGCCTTTAATGCTGACAATAGTTGTAGTATGAATTGTTTTAGAGTAGAATGTGTGGATAATTTCAAATACTTAGGTATTATACTAGACAGTAAACTCAATTGGAAAATCATCTATATCATTTAAGACTTTATTGTAAGCTGCCAACTTTGAAACTACAGTAGACGTCCAATATAGCGTATAACGAGTTTTCGAATTGGAATTTTTCCATTGATGTCTCTAAATTACGAACACTAAAAATGTTCACTATTCTAAATAGCAAACGCTGTTTAATTTAACAATAACTGTTGAACTGGAATATTTTTTATTTTACCAGTAAAGCTGGTCACAACTATATATAGCATTTCAAAATCTAATTTAACTTTTATGACTAGATATGTTTATGTGTATATGAGTAAATAAAAGCCAGTTTCTTCAATAAAAAACTCTTCGATATAACGAATTTTACGATATTACGTTAGTACGTTATATTGGACGTCTACCGTAATGTATAATGGCTTAGTAAGATCAAAATTAGTATATAGGATTTCCTGCTGGGGTGGAGCCTATTGTAATAAAATCCAGCCAATTTTTATAAAACGGAAACACGCAATCAGAATCTTAACTAGAGCGAATTGCAGAACACCAAGTTTTGGCTTGTTCAAATCTCTTGGAATACTTCCCTCAAGACACTTATATTGCAAAGCAAGTAACTGGAAAACAACACCACTTATGCAAAACAGTGCCTTGAAGAAAAATTACACAAACAAAGCGCATGTGACGATAGCAAACCGAAATTTGAGTAATGGCAAAAGATGAACGACCCGATGCGTTAAGGAAAAATCATGCGATGATTGCGAGCCAATATGATTTGGTTCGAATAACGTAAGAGCTTAAGAAGAGCGATATTTTTTGTTATTGTGGTAAGAGCTGGAAGAGCTAAACGAGCTGTGCATCCTTGCGTATACATAAATGAATGCAAGAACTCAGGAAGACTGTATAGGCTCAGAAAACTTCGATTTATAAAAGAATCGAAATATTTGGTTTTTTTGAAGAAAAATACTTGACCGCTGTGCTTTTTGGTGAGTGTAAGTGTGGGTGGATATACTGAGATGTTTCCCGACGGTTGCGAATTTCTGGAACTGGAAGGTTGTTTAGGTAAAATCATCTTAAGACACAAAAAAAAATACAGCTCAATTTTCAAATAACGCCCAAAACGAGTCAGAATAGAAAGCTGGAATCAAAAAAGAGCACAGTGGTGGTTTTGGAATTTTTATTATTTGGTCTTCATCATCCCGGAAAACGGGGAAGAAATCCTAATACTACTTTTGGGACGATTTCACTTCACATGCAATTACACAAAATATGAAAATGCAACTACGTTGAGTACCGAATTCAAAATATGAGTTACTTGAGTAAAATGCTAGTTTTATTAGAATGAAAAAATGATAACTTATAGTAGCAAACACTTGGTGTCATGAGTACGCCACTCATTATCTGCAAGACTCAATAATTCAAAATTTGTATGTTTTAATTTATTTGGAACCCCTCGATTTGCGGATTTTTTGGTCCCACCTCGTATTATAATACGGTAGGACAGGGCCGTATATAGAGGGGGGGGTGATGCTAGGGGATAGAACCTCTCCCCCCCCCGAAATATTTTGATGGACACTATATAGACGATTTTGCAAAGAATATACACTACGTAGAAAAAATCTCAAATCTATTCCCCCCCTCCCCCCCAAAAAAAATCCTGGATACGTCACTGCGGTAGGACAATTTTGAAAAAATGTTAATAGAGAATTAAGTATAAATATTTGGAAAGTTAATTTTGTGATGGTTTAATAAGTAATAACATTTCGATTTTCATTTAATTATCATTTTTTCTTAAATTGAGGAAAACTTAGTTATAATTAGGCTAGATCTGTTCTATAGACCAGATCTGTTCTTTTGTGATACCCTCAAAAGGAAACTGGCAGTTCTCCATTCCTACACGAAAGGAGGTTGCATATTCTAGTGTTGATTAAGTCATCTAGAATCTAGACATATATAATTCAAATAAGGACTGTTCCAGAAAAAACTAACGTTTTGCTTTTTAGTTATAAAAAAATACCCAGTAATTTTTTTGGTCTTCTTTCCTTTTTTATTAATAATGGCTAGTGTTCAGAATATAAATAACTAAAAACTAAGTAACAATTTTTTTTTTTTATAAAAATTTTTTTCGTAAAAGTAGTCCAGTCGTTTCATCCACGACGATTAGGATTTTTTCCACTTAAGTCTGAAGTCTTGTGGATTTTTTGCAGTCTTACCACTCCTTCGAAAATCTTATTTAATTAGAGCCCAATATCTTTCAGTTGGGCGAAGCTCTGGGCAGTTGGGCGGATTTGCTATATTTGGTACGAAATTGATCTTTTTACTTGCATACCATTCCATCGTAGCTTTAGAGTAATAAGAGGTTGCTGAATCTGGCCAGAACATCACGGTACCCTCATGTGCACGAATAAATCGTAGAATACGTTTTTCGAGGCACTCGTCTATATAAACTTTGGAATTGATTGTGTCTTGCGTAACAAAAAATCTGCTTCTGAGACCACATGTGCATATGGCCTGCCAAACCATATATTGCTTCGGAAGTTTCGAAATTTTTTTTTCTTTGCATTTACTAGACACATGCCCCTTTTTCGGTGATGTATGATATTCGTGCCCAGGTAACTGCTTAAAATCTGCTTTGACGTAAGTTTCGTCGTCCATAACACAACAATGTACCTGCTCTAGCCGGCATATCTTGCACTGAGGTGTTGGGATTTTGCTTAAAAAGGCGCTTCACCTTCGTCGCTACCTTTAGGTTAAAAAATTCTGGTTTTCTGCCTGAACCTTTTTCGTGAAACAGGTAGGCCCTTCTTATAGTTAAAAATAACCGCAAAGACAGATTTTTCTGATGCACCAACTATTTTTGCTATAGCTGAATATTTTAATTCTGGATTTTGCAGGTATGTGGACAAAATCAGTTTGCGGACTTTTTGTTGCTTGTTAGATATCTTTGTCGACAAAAGTGCTATCTTCAAGTGGTATACATCATATTAAACGTCACTTTATATAGAACAAATATTATGTCTTTTTAGACCTATAAGATTATCAGGTATAGCATAATACAAAAAATGAAAAACGTAAGTCCTTATGTTATCTTTAATTGTCAAACCACATGCTTTGAAGTAGCAAAATGGCTAAGGATAAAATCAAATCAAATATTATGGAAAATCTAGATTCTAGATTACTGAAAAAGTAAGAACCAACCGTCTGTCTATACCTATTAATGTAGTGGGCTGGACAAGTACCGAGGATGTGTTCAACACTTTCTTCCTCCTTTGCGAAACAACATCTGCTACAGAATTCATTGTAAGGAACAACGCCTAGCATGTTTGCCAAAAGAAAACTTCCAGTGAGGACACCTACCACCTAAACTTCCCCAGAGCTATAACATCATTTGATTGTTTATAATCCAGAGTCGGGCAGATTTGATTATTTATGACGCGTTGTTCACCCAGTTAGACTATAATTTTATACTATTACTAGCTTCTGGGATTTATTTTCAATATTTCATGTGGTATGCCCACCCATTCGTTGTGGAGTGGTAAAGGCAGTGAAGTGTTATCTCTAGGGAGCTCGTCAACTTTCTCATTTCTCTCAACACCCGTATGACCTGGTACGCAACAACGAGTAAGTTTTATTGACATCTAGCCACAACATGAGCACTGTAAGAGATGGTGCTAAATGATTTAAAAACGGTCTGGCTCTCAAAATAAAAACCTTTCTCGGAGAAATATTATTCCATTTTAGCCAACAACCTCATCCTGTAAACACTACAGTAGGTTGGTAGCCTAAGAGAGAGAATGCTGTAAGTTTAGCTCATCAGAGCCATCGGTGTAAATTTGAAACAATGTCCACTCTTGAAGGGAGATAGTTTCTTGAAACTTAGCGTGGGACAATATGGGCTAAAATTATTGGAAGAAAGAAAGTGATTATTTTGAACGCGCCATCTAACCACACTGTCAAATATTATCTGAGTACACTGCAGTACATTTCTTTCTTCCAGGTCTTTCTTGAAGAGCTTAAGAGTAAGCGAAGAGAAGCTGAAAATAATTGCTCCTTCTGTCATCCTAAGATTTTCAAGACTTTCCTAATTAAGAATGATGATGATATGGTTTGGTTTCGCGGGAATTCAATCTCTAAGAAGACACCGATGCACACCTCGGCTAATGAAGAAATTGCCAGCTTGTACAGGTTCATAGATTACTAGTCACAAAAGCCACAAGCTTCTTATGTTCATGTTACCAGCCACTGTTCCTAGGAACAGGACCGTGGTTTTTCTGAAGGATGGAGGAATGGAAAGTTTCTTGCTTATTTTAACTTCCTTCAGGTTATACCACCGTCTGTCTCACTACTATCAATGATAGACATAACAGACTGATCCTTGAAAGAGCAGATGTTAAATGCCTTAATTTTGCTTTATCAAGACTTTTGATTTACAGCACATGCGCGAAAAAAATTCTTTTAACGCATCTCTTATGGCTAAGCTACTAAGATCATACCATGGTACAACTTAGAGGTCGTTGCTATACTTTAGCTGATTGCTGCAGTTTATACTGCTGTTAATCGCATAAGCTACGCGTTGCTGCACCTGTTAGTTGACTTATCGCTAAAGGAAAAAAGAAACACAGTCGAGTTTTCAGATATAAGGTTTCAGTGGTTATAATTTTTGAAGGAATTTATTTCTCTTTAAAAATGCCGGTTGATCTAAACTAAATATCATCAAATGTCTTCATGTCTAATAATGTAATAGAGCCATATATCTGAAAATTCTGCTCAAACCAAAATTATGATTCTCGGATACATTTTTAAATAATAAATAAAAAAGCTTTATTGAAGTGAGGAAGAGTTCGAATTTTAAACTTCTTTGGAGGTAAATTTCATTCTAAGAAACTATCATGTGGACTTGCGAAACAAAATTTAAAAAACAAAACATCTCATTTCTGGAAACAAAAACTACGAAAATTATTGCACGATGCCCCCTAAAATAGACGGTTGGATAAGAAGAATTCGTGCCGCATTGATGTTCATTTGGGACTTTTTGTGATTTTGACTGGTAAATCTAATTGGAATAGATATTTTTGATGCAACAACGCTATTTATGCTCTCAAGTTTACAGAAGTAAGAATGGGCGGAATCGGTCACGGTACACGCCCACCTCACATAAAACCATGATGCTTAAATTACAATTTTACAATGTAATTTTTGCAAACCTTAGTCATTTCAAAATTTACTTCCATTTGATGAAGGTACGCGATGGCAGATTTTTACTTTTGCTGTTAATTGGAAATAAATAGAGGTTACTCATACGCCACGTTGTTCATAAGCACAGAGAAATTATGTACTTGGGGAAGTAATTTGTAAATGGCTATAACTTTATTTTAAGAAAAAAGTTTCACAAAACAAAATCGAATAAAAAAAAATATATTATTGTGGCTCAAGTAGTAGAACTTCAAATATGGAACAGTTGAAATTCGTTGTGTTCCATTTTTGGTTGAGCTTATATATTTTGTATTCATTTTTTCCCATCATAGCATAAGCTCACAATAAAAGAATTAAATAAATATAACTTTTTATTACGTAGTTAACAAGGAAAAATGGGCTTTAAGTACAGTTGTCTAAAGCCGACTTGTTCTTTTTTCCAATAGGATTGCCAAAAAAGAAGTGCCTCTCCCAAAATTTTTATTGCGGATATCGAAAACGAAATATGCATTCTTGTCCCTCGTAGTTTAAAGCGTCACAAAAAGTTGATTTTTAATGCGGAACATTAAAGTTTGATGAAACCCGGGGCATTGACAATTATTTACGTAAAAACGTTTTGGGAGGAGTGGCACCGTCCAAAGGTTTAAATCTTAGTGCTTAATGTCTCGAGGACTATAAAATATATTGTTGTGAAACTTTGTGGCGAAAACACTATTGGAACCACATATATGTATGTATAAGCAGGGCCAATGGCAGGGGAGGGAGGTGGGGAGGGGGAGTATCGGAAAGATTCACCCCGAGCCCGCATTTCTTCTTATTTTTAAAATCTTTATTCAAAAAGAAAAAAACTCGTTGCTGAAAATAAATTATCACGGTCGAAATATTCAGGGCCTTTGCATTTAATCGTCGATACTTTCCAGAGCATGCTTTTACCGACTATCACTACAACATTAATCTCTTAATCATTAGGACTTAATGTAACCTCCAAACAAAACAGGTACTACAGAAAAGCTTGTTTTGAAGAAAAATGAATATGTAAGTATAGAAGAAATCATAGTGCTGTATAGACATGATAAAACGTATGCTTATGGAGCAAAAGAGAATTCAGGCGAAGACATATCGATATAATAAAATTGCATAATAAATCGAGTTTCCGTAGAAATGTTACGTTTACCATCCTACATCATTTTTAGTTTTACAATTGTTAGGGGGAAGGGGAGAAGGATCCGCCCCTTTAAAGTGTAGCTCAAAATATCAAGAAAAATTTTATAGCTTTTGGATACTATCAACCGTATTCAAAAATGGATCATATTAATGGGTTACTCGCATAGAAGCCATAAATTGTTAGCCCCTGTGCCAAGAAAACTACTTGGGGACGTCCATTTTTTTATTTTTCATGAGAAAAGAATCAAAACTAAAAAAAACAGGATTAGGGTAGCATTATCCTTTTTGGACGTTCTTTAGGGAGGAGGTAGCGAAATCAAACTGAGTGGACAACCAGGGGGATTATTAATAACATATATTACACGGTTCGAGAAAGCTTTGCACCCATGAGTAATTCCAATATATTCTGAAAATGTATGATAAAATAAATACAAGTTTCTCATGGTTTTCCTTCAGCTCGTCAGATTTTTTTATCAATTTCTTAAGTTTCCGTTCGATTGAGTTTTTTATGATTACTGCTATCGCTTTTAAAAAATTAAATATCGCCATAAAACATAAAAAAGTAAATCGATTTTCATGAACGATGACTTTTTTGAAACGTTATTAGATTGCAAATTTTACAAACACAAAATAAGTACCATATGGTTAGTACTGATAGATTCATTTGATTTTTCTTTTACAAACATACTTTTCCGAAAGTTTTCGACGCGCTGATTTCGAATCCGAGGTTAGAATTTCTCCGATGGTTTTCGAGACATTCGAAATAGGTAATTTTCATTTATGAAGCCATTAATTAGATCCAAAAGAGATACTCTTTTTCATCAAAATACACTTTGAATTATACTGTTACCTTTCTTTTTCTCCAAAATATCGTAAATTGAAATTTATTAAACTGGTCTCTGGTATATTTTTTTTAAAGGTCTATTTTCAGAATATATTGAAATTTCTCATGAATTTGATTTTGTTCAATCGTGTTATATATATATTTGGTTCGAACAACACTCACTCTTCTCTATGCGACAGCAACAAGCAAACGAAAAATTTTACGTACAGAAGAAACTGTTTTAATTTGAAGATTTGTTACTCACAAAAATCACCCTTTATTACAATTCATATAAATTTCAAACTCACGACATATCAAGTAATAGCACCAGGTGCCGAAAAAACTCTCTCTTTTTCTCTGAGTGGCTTTTAAAAACCAATGAAAGCTTTACCAGAACGTATTTGATTCTCTGTTGCCAATTTTAATTGCAAAGAACTGCGACAGCAACGTCGTCGCTGACGAATCATCCGACTACGTCGCATACAAATACGATTCAACCTATGAGTAAACGGTATTCTATACGAAACGGAACGACGACACATCAACCGACGTAACAGAGACGTAGAGCCAACAAAACTTGAGAATGAACTTTAACAGAGAGGGTTTTATTTTTTCGTATGTAGAATTAGTCTTACCATCGGCCTCAAAATATCACTTTACCTATTTAGTTTGCGGAAAAGTATACCGGGAGGCAGCGTTTGCAAATTTCATCCTAGAAAAATATATTTAGACTAATCTTGTAGAGGAGATAAAAGCACATCGATTTCATGCCTAAAAATCTCCATACGACAAGATTTTACCCACCAACCACCCAGTTAAAATTTCCAATAAGTACTGTAATTTTGAACAAAATGCTGTTTTCAGGCTTAAGTTGTGTTACTTCAAAATTTTCAATAAATCAATAAATTTAAAGCTATGAAAGATGGGTCAAATCTTCTCATAGGGATTTTTCGGGCATGAAATCGATGTGTTTTTATCTCCTCTACAATATTGGTTTAATAAATTTTTCTACTTGTGGCTGACTTTCCGAGGTATTGTGTGAAATTTCTATTATTAACTATATTCAACCCTTGTTTCTTCGCCATTGTACAAACGTATTCTCCTCAAACTTTTAATAGCGTTTTTCTATATTAATTATGCTCCCGGTTTTTGTTTATCCTCAATGGGAGTATCCTAAATATAATGCAATAACATAGAAATGTATCTACACTCAGTACGGTGTGGGCGTGAGTTTAAAAATTTTCTACGTACTCTACACTTGGTTAAATTTGTACCATACCTAATGGTTACAAGCGAACGTTATCGAATTCAAATGGATGAAGATTCAAAAATTTATATAATAAGGCACAGATATTGAGTATGTCAAAAATGTTAGGTGTACATACATACAGTAGTGTACCTAGGGGGGATACGGTCGACCCGGGCGCAAGGCTTGGGTGGCGGCAATATGGTCGCGAAATATATCTCATTTTGTTAGTTTTCGAAAAAATCGACGTATAAAGAATTGATGGTATACAGAAACTGTGATGGAGCCTTTGATAAAGTTCGGGTGGGGAATTCAACACCTGCAAAATTATCGGGTGTCAAGTACTCTACATCGAGGACAGATCTTCCACCAGTCCTGGCATAGACAATCAATTCGATCGCGCATGAACTCATATTCGGAAGTCAGACGAGAAACTGTTTGGGATTACCAACTCGCTAAAGCTATACGTGTTTGAAACATAAGGAAAAATTTTTTAAAAAATTTTTATTTAGTATGCTTTCGAGCGACCTTGAGTTCTTCTTTTATTTTATCCGATTCACTTGCGCCGATGTTTAATAGTTTTTTATTTTGACGTTTCATAATTTATGATTGAAAATTATTCCAAAAAACTATACTGAACATATCATGAAAACCGAGCACCAACCTGGGAAAATTCCGACTGTTCTTGCCCCTAACCATATATCTACATACATTTAATGTATGTAGATATACACAGAGAAAAAAAATTTGTTTGAATGTAAGAAATATTTGATTGAAGCAAACAAAAAATGCTTCAACCAACATATACCACTATTTGATACAAATGCAATATGTTTGATTAAAATAACTATTTGATTGCTCTATATGAAATACATATTTGATATATTCAAACAAATCGTTTTCTTAGTGTGCATACATACATGAAAAATAAAAATAGCAAAAAACTAATATAAAATCATAGAATTAGCTAAAAAGTCAATTAAACTCTTCCAGAAGAGTTATAAATTCATCGCCTGGAGGGTGAAATCATATAATCGTACAGAGGAGTAAATGATTCAAATTCAGCTATTTTTATTTTTGCTGATATTTATTTCCCAGAAGAGTATTAAAAGGTTCGCTTATTAATTGCTTTTAAATTTCTATAAGAGTTATTAACTCATCACAATAAGTGTGGAAGATATGAAATGTTCAGAGCAAAAACCAAAAATATTGTTTGTGCAAGCAAAAAACCAAAGGAAAAAGTGCCAGCGCAAAAACCTCGACTCAGGCGCAAGGCTTGGGTGACAGCAAAATGGTCGCATAGCATATCTCATTTTGTTAGAGTTTTTGAAATTTAAAAATTAATAACTTTTTTACTGAATGAAAAAAATCGGTGTAGTAAATTTGAATGCGTAGATGGAAATTTCTTGCGGTGGGGGCGTCAAATAAGCTTTTTGTCCCGGGCGCCCGATGTGCACGGCACGCTTCTGCATACATATGTACATACATACATATCAAAATTCAGCATGAACATTTACTTCAGAATAGAGTTTTTGCCTGTAAAGAATAAATATAATAGATAATTTGTGAAGGATTATCACGCGAGGATCCAAACACAATCAGTTTCACTTAAAAATGTAAAGAAAAACTATCATGAAACTGATTTAGTACGATGGTAAGACCTTTGACTACGTAGAATATGTTGAGAATTTGCAAGAATGTGTGTTTGCTGAGCGAACATTGTACGTTTCACGATTTTGACGTGGCTGCAACAACAACTGCGAGACATGTAATCACAAAAAAAAACAAAAACAACAAAACCTATAAATTTCTGTTGACTCAATTCAAAGTTTCGTCAGTCTGCGACGTAGAGCTGACGGAGGAACGCCAATTTTACGAAAGTGACGACGACGTAGTGCGAAATAAAAAATATCGGTCGAGTGGAAAAACGTTGCGTTTTGCCTTTGTTTGCTAAAATCATTTTAATGATAATAATAAAACAGAAAAAAAAGAATTAAAAATAGAAATTGCAATCGAAAAGAAAGAAAAAAATCAAAAAATTGATAAATAAAATTGCAAACAAAAATAATAAAAATGAATTGAAGAGAGTGTTTCTTTTTTTTTTTTTGTTACAAAAACAACATTATCTAATGTTAGTAGCAAAACAGCAACAATAACATATTCAGCTGTTAAATGTATGTATGTATGTATATATATACTTAACAAAAACAAAAAAAAAATATTTTTTCGCTCATTTATTTTTATTAATCTTGACGTAATCGCAGAAATGTCGTCGACGATAATTTAGAATTAAAGCAATACAATAGCAACAACAATAACAACAATACACTTTTGCTATTTGCCTGCAACATTGTTACTTTTGCTTGTTTGAAGTATGCGTACGTGTGTGTTTGTGGATATTTTTTTTTTGTTTATTAGTAAATTAGAGAGTGGCAAACAACAAAAGCGCCAGCAACAATTAGTGTTGCTATTACCGTTGCTGTTGTTGTTGCTGCTGCAATTGTCACTATTGCAAAGGTCAGTGTATACACTGATAAAAAAAAAATCTATTTTCCAAAAGGCACTTCAGCTAAGTTTCTAGCACATGGCCCTAACAGTTCTCAAATTATTTAAGCAATAGATTAGAGATAAGAAAATGAGATATAAGATAAAAAACTCAAAAATCGCGCAAAACCAATAAAAAATTGGTATATAAATAAAAAAAATCGCACAACTACTAAGAATGTTTTTTTTAAGGGGGATCCCGGAATAAGTGTAGTGATGTTTTAAGAGGAGAGAGGACCGTTTCTTTATGCTCGTAATCAGCAGCACTACAGGGATAATCATCACTGAGCTTGGCTTTGGCTTATTGATTATTTTCAAACACTGCTATGTTAATATGTAATGTCAAATCGTATCTCTACCTATCGTATTATCTTCTCAAAACCGGAAATAATGTATATCATTTATCATATATTATATTTATTTTTAACATTTTTCTTTAGGAGAAATCGCACAAACCCAAAAAATTATGGGTCATGCTACTATACTATACACGCAGGGCCGTCGAGAGGAAATTTGGGCCCGGGACTGAAAATTTGATTGAGTAGGCCAGGCCATTATTCAGACTACATGCAAAAACCAAAATTCAAAGCTCTTTGAACCCACGATGTGAGTCGACTCTTGCACGATTTTCGATCGGTGTTCGGTAAAACGAACTGAGCTGCCGCATAAACGTAAAATAGTAAGCAAGCAGCGTAATTATTTTCGCTATGACAAGGCTTTGGTAGTTGACCAGTGCATAGCTTCACAAAATTGAATAAACAGAAAATCTGACATCTCAGCTTTTTTTTCACTCTGCTTGATGAGTACTTTTATTTGATACATAATTTATTGCTGTAGCTATTCCAGATCCTAATTTTAAAAAATGTTTCACGTTTTGCGTTTCATTACACACACCTGATTTGTAAAATGACCCATCACTAAAGAAGTTTCACTTCAAAAAGCATTTAAATCGATTATTTATCGACTGGGGGATTTTTTTTCACTATCAATTTAATCGATGCTTCCAGGTGTTCAATTGCGCCAAATTCAAAAGAATTTTTACCTGCATTCTCCAAATTATTACACATACGAAATATTTTCATGCAAAACATTTAAAACCCCTTTAAAAAATCGAGCCTGGATGGATTCTTCCCTTCACTCCCCCGCTCGTTGGCCCTGTATACATGGCACTCCAGAAATATGTTTAACTCTCTAGCCTTACCTTTCAGGAAACGTCCATGGGAATTGGTTCTTTTATATGCTCTGAGTAATCTAATATAAAAAGTTCAGAAAAGTTCGGGTTTCATGTCGAAATCATAGTTAAAATTTGCTTAACAGTACAGTTAATGAACATATTTTTGAATCTTTTTAAGCCTGTAGGACTTCTAATTTTCGACGAATGAATTTGAATTCTGAGTGAACGTTATAGCACAAAAAAGCAAACCAATTACCCATCAAAAATACTCGAACGTCAAGAATTGAGCGTTCAATATATTTTCTAGTGCCATGTATAAGATGCTGGAATACTTTTGTCCAATACCATGTCAATTAGCTATTAGATATTTGATGGTATGAATGCATGCTATGAAATTCATTAACCAGTTTTCTTGTGTTCAACCTCTTGATAAAATAACATAGCGAAAAATGTTATTTAAAATCGAACATTTATATGTAGCTCAAAAAAAAGTTTTTTTAAGACACGATATTAGCCAATCCAAAAAAACAGACATTTTTTGCCAAAATATAAACACATTGTTATTCAAAACATGTAGTTAAAAGGATGTTCAAAATTTAAGTGGAGCTCTATTGTACATAAATTAAAATGCAGTCAAAATTTCTTTTATATTAAAGTTTCATCCCTGAAGACGTGTTTAAACTTTTAATTTCGCTTTTCAATTAACAAAGCCATTTGAAAAACAATTTATTTTCGTTTGTTTTTTAGAAGAACATGGCGTATGAGCAACATTATTTCATTGTGAGCGAATTTTCATTGTAGGCGAATCAAGCTAGCAGCTGTAGCAGAGCCAACAAAATGTTATTTTAAAATACAAAATAAACCTGTTATATAATTAAAAAATTAAAAGTCCGTTTTTAAGTTTTCAAGAATTACTTTGTAGAGCTTCAGATACAATTCAGATACTTAAAGGATTCACCACACTGCGAAAAATTCAACTAGGACCTGGTTAATTCAACTAGGAGACGTAATGTTTTAGTGCCAAGGTGAAATCTAGTTAATTTAAGGAGAAATCTAATTGAAAGTAACAAAAATGAATCCAGTTAATTCCAAGCTATGTATGCTTAACATTAACCAGAAATATTTAAATTGACTAGGAAATTGCAAAAAATTAAAAGAAATTTCGTAACAAGCCCGAGATCACGCATTTTATTGGCCGTTTCTATGAACATTCATTCCTAGGACCCATCGATTGACACCTATCTTGTTCAGATCGAAGCAACTTTATTTTCCATCCATATAAGCACTTTTTCATATGACAGCTCGGAATCCAATCCCGAGGTTACTCATTTTATTGGCCGCTTCTATGACCATTTCTAGGACCCAATGATTGATTGACACTACTTTGGACCAACTTTAAATTCCCATATATATTTGGCCCGAAATTCCCTTATTAGGCTGGCAACATTCATAGATCTTTACTATGTATCCACATTTGATGTCGTATATACATATACAAATCTGAAAGCAAAAAAGTATTAACGAATCATAAAACATTATTTCATTACAATGAAATTTTACTAATGTTTCATGATTCGTTATTATTTTTTTGCTTGGATACATTTTCATAAAAAATTTCAATGTTTACCAGCGCTGTAGTTGTTTCCTGTAAAATTTCCTTGTTAAAAATATTGAAACCCAAAAAAATCAACCACAAATAAATTAACAAGAAAGTTTGTTTTTTTTTCCTTCAGTGAAGGGTTACCAAGTTGAAAAGAAGGAGTTCCCGGCCTTTCTAAAATAAGAAATTATTCCTCAAAATGCTGAAATGTTATATTGTTTTTTGTGGGAAAAAGTTGGAAACTTAGCGGCTTAGCTAGCCACAGGAATTCTACATAAAAGTTAGTGAAGAATGCGAAGGAGGTTCGAGAGTGTCCTTTATACTATATACATACTCCGAATATCCCCAAAAATACTATATTTCAAGGTCATCAGTGACGTTTTTTGAATTTAAACTTCAAAAGGGCTAATTTCATAGCTTGTTAGTACCGTACAAAGCTTCTAGTGCTTCACCCGAGGCGAGGCAAGGCAAGGTTCTAGTTGTTCTCGGTCTCGCCTCGTTTTATAAATTTGAGTCTCGCCTCGCCTCGTTCTCGGAAGAGGCCATGAAATCACATACCTCGCCTCGCCGAAACCTCGCCTCGGTAAGAACCGAGGGTTTTATTAAACTGAAAAAAAAATTATCAGGCCTGTATATTGTCGGCATTCAAGCAAAATTGACTATCTGCAAACAAATAATAAGTGGGTGGCGCTTATTAATCGTTTAATTATGTTTACATCCTCTTAAATTTGTGATATAAAATAATATATAAAAAAAAAATGGTCAATTTTCCTTGTATGCCAACGATATATTCAACTAGCAAAGCCGACACGCGTTGCTTCGCCTCAAGAAGTAAAATGAAATATATTTTATTTTTGGTGGATTGAATCATATATGATGATTGATGAGCTATGATGAATTTAATTATTTTCTTATATGGGACGGCGTGGCATTGCCCATTTTTATTCAAATCAAGCTAAGCTACGAATCTTTTACAAACTATAAGAATTATATGTACCGAATTTTATCCATTTACGTCATATAATTGCTGAGATATAAAAATTGTTTATTCATCACAAATCATAAGAAACATAAACATATGCCACATCTTCAGGCGATCGGTTTTGGACATTAACAACAAAGTTTTTTACCGAACGTAGGGGTCCCCTTAATAAATCTTTCGTCATATAATAATAACAAATAAGAGTAGTAGCTGTATTACTCTAACTCTCATTCGATTAGATATCATTTTAGTACTGCTGACTCTAAAGCCCGAAGACATAACGAAATATATGAACTCTAAATAAAAGTAGCCTAAGCTGAGCTTCTTAATGTGAAAGCAACGTGGTGTGAGTTCGATGTAAATCGGTTAACCGGTCTTCGAGAAAATTATAGTTAACAAATATTTTTGTATGAGGGCCACCCTAAAGATGCGCTAAAAATAAAAGTTTTATAGCCTTATCTATGCTTTCCAATAAATAAATATCGAGGCAAATTTAAAAAAATAGTATCAAAACAAAAAATGCTGCACTTACTTCCGATACAAGCTAGTGTTGAAGCGTGGCTGCGAGGCACCTCGTTCTCAGAACCGAGAACGAGGCGAGGTGCTGGTGTGATCTCGCCTCGCCTCGGTCGAACGAGGCAAATTTATTTTACCACCTCGCCTCGTTCTTGCCTCGGTCTCGCCTCGGTCTCACCTCGGTCTCGCCTCGGTCTCGCCTAGTTCTCGCCTCGGTCTCACCTCGGTCTCGCCTCGGTCTCGCCTCGGTCTCGCCTCGTTCTCGCCTCGTTGAACGAGGTTGCCTCGCAGCCTCGGTGAAGCACTAAAAGCTTATCATCTTCCGCCGTTCAGATCAGGTATTAAACTACAAGTTTTCAACTTCCTGTAAAACAGCATGTCGCATTCGAAGGCTTCCTTGTTCTGATTATGTGGCGAAACTTTTACGCCAAAGATGAGCGTTATATAAATTGTTCTTTCATTCGTACTTCGCCCACTAAGCAGCTGTAGCAAATGTTGCTGAATTATATCTGCTACTCCCTATGACGAAATTTCCTACAGTAACGAAGATCTTGTGTTGCATCTCGTGCTTGCTTTCAGCTTTAAGATACTTGAATTTTCCTTTAAAAGTTAAATGCGTTGTACATTCGCAAGAATTTCGATCTCCAAGCACGATTTGGAACTTTTCATCTAGTAGCTTTCATCCTGTTTCAAAGGTTCCCATTTTGATTCCTAACTTCAGATTATTTCTTTGTTTCTCTACCACTTTATTTTCATTTGTATCTCTTGAAATACTATCGCCATCAAAGCTTTAAAATTTTTGAATTGACGGCATTCGTATCTGAGTTGCATTCATTTTCTTGAAAAACTGTTTTGATATAAATATTTAAGCTTTTAACTATATGGGAAATGACACGCCCATTTGTTGTGATAGTTTTTATTGGAGATAAGGACGAAGCATCTAAGGCATAAGGCTACAAAAAAATTGATCAAAATCTATGCAGTAGTTTTTGCTTGATGCGCGCACTTCTACGGACATTTTATCATTTTATTTATATAGATTTTTTTAACAAAGTCAGCCACTTTAAATTTGTTCAGTGTTCCCCTTTGTACTTTTATTTTTTGCTTAATCAAAATGCGCCTATCAATTTGGTTTTTACTTTGTGATTTCAATTAAAATCGATTAAAATGCATTATGCGCGATTTTTGTTTATCGTTGTGTGTATTCAAATATGTGTACATTAAGATGGGCCGAAAAATATTTATTTGGAATTCAATTTGTAAAGTTTTTTGGCCATTAAGATATAATAGGAAAATATATATTTGTTTCATTATCATGATTTAAGCCATAGAAGCTACTTACAACAGAACCAACAAAGACAACAATTACAGCCACAGAAAAAAACTCACCCTAAGTTCGATCTCGAGAGCAAAAAACAATCTACCATAAACCAAAAGACAATTCCAAGAATCAAACGAGAACAACATAAGTTAAGAAATAAAGGTTCACTGCTCAAACGAAACGGGAGTACCTGTCTTCCATCGCTGATTTAAACAACGTGCGACACTTAAAGCTATCTTTTGTATAAATATCAAAATCGACAAATATTCAAAGTTATTTGTGTGCAAAACTTGCGCTATTTACAGCAAATTAACTGAACATAATGACTTCTGAAAAAAATATAAATAAAAAATATAAATTTGATATTGTCCGGGAGGCAGCGTTTCATTTTTCAATGTAGTTTTCTCATGCTTCATTTTTTTACAATTTATAGTTTAAATAAGGCTGCTAATGGAAATAATCGTTGGTCGCCAGAATCGTGGTGGGTTTGGTTGTGAGAGACTGACGAAAAAAGTTTCGCTCAATAGCTCGGAAAGTAAGCCACATGTAGAAAAATATGTTAAGACCATCGTTTTCGTGCCCGAAAAGTGCCGGTATCACATGATTTGACCCACTAGTAGTTATTGCGAATTGAATTTAAAAAAAAAAAGTTATTTTTCGAACCATCCCAAAGTACTATTTGTACATACGTATGTATGTATGTACGTTCATAAGTTCATAGGCACATATACTGCTTTGTTAATAAATCGATTTGCATCATTATCAGCAATTTCTACAGCAACAACAAAAACACTATTTTGCTGTCGCTTATCAGCCGTAGTTTATATAAAAAAAGTATCCAACAATCTCATAGAGTATCAACAGTTTTTGAACAACAACAAAAATGACAACAAAACCCTAATAAGAAAAATATTTGCCAAATGATTACGTCGCATCTTGCTCGTGGTTGTGGTCCCGTTGGTGTCAATTACCTTCCTTCACAGTTCATGCATCATCGACAACAACAATAACAACAATAACAAAAACAACGACAGCAGTCGCAGCAACAGCAACATCAACTTGTACTCATCGTCACCATAATAATAAGCAGCAACAACAACAACAACGACAAACATTGTGTTACTCATAAATTATCTGCATTTCTGTTGTTTTGCGCTGTTACTTTTTTGTTTTGTTGCTTTCTTTTTATGCAATTTTTGTTGTTGTTGTTGCTGTATTTACGCGTATCGTGGTGGGTCACTCAATTTGATTAAGTGGTTGGTTGGTTAACTGGTTGCTTGTTGCTGTGTCGTTTGTTATTCAATTTGAGTTTCTCATACGCCATGTTGAGCTCGCGGAATTTACATTTCTGCCCTTTTTGTGATATCCTTTTAAGCTTACAGCTAAAGCCTTTAGTCTCTTTAATCGGTACCATTTTATTTAATTAAAAATTTATTTAAATTAATGTTTTATTCTGATTGTAAATCATACTATTACGAAATTGGGTTAAAAAAAAAAAAGGAGTAAATTTTTTAGAATTTTTTTTCGTATACACTACACTCAGGGTATATTCACTTTGTCATTTCATTTGTAAGACATATAAAGGGGCACGTCTGTCTGTTGAGATCGCGATTACTGAAAAGCCAACATACGAGGGCAGAAGGGAATTATTTGATTTAGCATAACCGAATTTTTCGCAAATACTAAGATAAGCTCTGAGCAAAAGGTTGTCGAATTTTGACAAGAGGGCGAGGCACCTCTTATATATGCAAAAACTTCAAAAAGCTATGCTGAGAGAATTTTTTAAGAAAAAAAAAAACTTTAAAGCGTTGTGCCGAAAGAATTATTTAAGTTAATACAACCAAATATCATACAAATACTAGAAATGCTTCGACCTAGCACCACAAAAGAGTGGATACATTTTGATTAGACAGCGTAGCACCCACTATATAATTTAAAACTTTGAAACGATACACTGAAGGGCTTATTGAAGGAAGTGCAACCAAATTTACGCTTACACTATGAATAGTTCCAAAATATCTCTATACGAATTGAGATAAATTTCGAGAAGATACCGTGGCACCTTTTATAGAGCCCGGGTTGCCAAGTTGAAATTAAAGGATTTCCGGCCTTCGCAAAATAAAATAATGTTTCCTGGAAATGGTAAAAAGTAAATCAAACCAAGACAAATGTAAGATAAAGTTCGGTTAAGCATCAGAAAAAATGGGCGCATTTTAACGAAGCACATCGCATACAAGCAAAGCTTCAAAATGCTATGCTGAGTGCTATTAAAGTAAATGTTGTCAAGTGGGTACTTTTAGTCAAACCATCCAGCACGTCGCGTTGTAGAAGAAATACCCTTTGAATAAAAATTTAAGACTTACGCGAACCATGGTACAAATATCGTGGTAACAGCAGCTTACTTGCGGTAAGAGCTTGTCGATTTGGTTCATATCGAAATGTTATGAATCTAGCCTAAGCATATGGTAAGCAAACCGATTTGACACCATTTAGAATATGTGTTTTCATAGTCTGTTTGTGGTTGCTCGAAAATTACTGATTTTCTTAATTCAATCGAAGAAAACGGCGGCTGCCGCGCATCGAGAGCTCCACAAAGTTTACGGAGATGGTGTTCTGAGCGAAACAACGTGCCGAGATTGGTTTGGTCGCTTTAAAGACCATGATTTCGACATCGACGATCGACCACGTGAAGGAAGGCCAAAAACCTTCAACTTGGTAGGAACAGGTCGGAGTAATCTATTATGAACTTCTGAAACCCAATGAAACCATCACTGGGGACCGATACCGAACTCAACTGATGCGATTGAGCAGAGCACTGCGTGAAAAACGGCCCCAATACGAACAGAGGCACAGTAAAGAAATCCTATTGCATGACAACGCTAGGCCTCACGTTGCTAAACCAATGAAACCATACTTGGAAACTCTCAAATGGGAAGTCCTAACCCACCTGCCGTATTCCCCAGATATTACCCCGTCAGACTACTACTTGTTCCGTTCAATGGCACATGGTCTGGCAGATCATCAGTTCAACTCCTATGAAGACATCAAAAAATGGATTGATTCGTGGATAGCCTCAAGAGACGAACACTTCTACCGTGATGGCATTCAAGCTCTACCAGAAAGATGGGGAAAAGTAGTATCTAGCAATGGGCAATACTTTGATTGATTTATCTGTAACTATTTTTTGACAATAAAGTTGCAATTTCTAACAAAAAACAGCAAGAACTTAGTTGCGCACCTAATATTATGTAGAGCATTTACAATATATAAAATGTTTATTTAAAAATTTAATCTAGATATGTTTTGTAAAGATCTAAAATTTTTGTTCGTCACATATTGAGATAATTTAATACTTTACTTGAAACAAAGTTCTAAGATCTACTCATTTCAGCTCTCAAGTATTTTTCTTAGATTGCTTTTTAATTTTGCTTTCAAATCCAATCGTGTAGGGGATATAACCATATCTTTGCAAAAATATAAAACGATAGCGTAAATATCTTTCGAGACAATTAATTGTTTTATATTTTGTTGCTGATATCGTAACATGTGAAGTTTTTCAAGCGGACAAGTGTTTGCTCGTTTTAAAATAAGCAGCATCACTGTATATCATCATCACAGTATATATGCCATTTGTTGATGTCAATACAGTGAAGATTAAAACTATTAACACAGCACGATGCAATTGTTTTTTTTTTTTTTTGTTTTTTTTTTTTTTTGAGAATAACTAAATATGGAGCAGCAGGAAATATATTTTAGTCCAGCAAGACTTTTAAGTGCTCCACATTAATGGCGATGAGTTTAGAAGAGTTTGAAGCGATTAATAAGATAGCCTCTTACCACTTTTTTGAATTTCAATGTATTAAGTATTAGGCATAAGATCGTGATTTGTAGACAGTATTGCTCAAGCCTTAGCGCTTGTTGCTACAAAAGGATATGTAACAAACGAAATTCACATTGCATATAGCTTTGTATACAAAGTTTAACGAGTTGTCTACATCTCAATACACAAAGTAGATAGCCAGTGACAGAGAACTGCATAAAATGACTACAAAATAGAGATCAGTGATATATCTATATCATAGACTTGGTCGCAGCGACCTGTAATGTGAGCAGCTACCAGTGACCATTGGTATTTGACAGCTATCCGTGCCTGCTCAAAATTAAGTGATTGGCATTTGCTGATAGCGTCTTTTGATTACTTATTTCTAATTATTACGTATTTTTTAACGACACGACACGAGCTTATTAAAAAAAAAATTTATATATTTTTTTATATAAAGCTTATTTTAATTTTTAAATATTTTTTTTTAATAATATTCAATTTATAAATGTTATTTGTCGTATATATAAACCTATTGAATTAATGTCTATTGTCATTTTTTAGAATGCGTGCATGATTTTTCGAAATTATATTACCTATTTTAATAACCAGTGATTTTGGGTTATGTTCAAAGTATCGGTGTCACCAAGTTACAACTGACCAACAAGTTGCTTTTTTACTCATCTCTATCAAAATTGGTAAGCAAACAAAAAACTCTACACAAAATAAATAATATAAAAAAATTTTCTCAACAAATGAAATTGTAATAGCAGATAATCAAAACAAAATTAATATTTAATTTTGACGATCGTGAGGAATATTGTATTTATGTATGTATGTCGGTATGTGCCTGCCTGGGTCGCTATACGCTCGGGATCGGAGCTCTGAAGGTTCATTTTTCATTTAAATTTACTTACAGAGTTGCCAAGTGGCCGGTTATGACGTGGTCAAGCCGTTTATTTCATGTCCAAGCTGTGAGTCTTGTAGGAAATGAAAAATTTCGGAAAAAGCCGTTAATTAGAGAATTTTTGTTTCATGCACTTAATTTAAATTAAAAAAAAAGGTCATAAATTTTTCGACAAAAAATAAATTTGGTGACTTAACTTTGTAATAGTGGCGACTAAAATAAAAAGAAATCATCAAAAACAAAAAAAAAATCAGTTTTTTGCCATTTAAAGGAAAAATAATTTTATTTTGGGAAGGCCGTTAGTTTTTCGGACTATGCTGCCTTTTTGCCGCCGGGTAGTTAGGTTCCAATGAAATTTCTCACACAAAAAGTGTTTTTTTCTCATAGTGTGAAATAAAAACTCTCGCATGAATTCCCAAAATATCAAATATTGTTAAATTTCCGTATGCTCTTAGAAACTGTAAAAAAAGTTGCGCGTATTTTAGTAAACAACTAATGGCAGGGTTCAGGAGTTATAGCTTGCGTCGTAGTTGCATAATCGTCTGATTAATACTTTCTAGATGCAAACCAAGTTGAATCTTTTTGAGAAATTAAGATATAACTCAAAAAGCACATGACCGACATTAAAGTTCTGTACATGATTTCTATAACTTCAGCATAAGTTTACTTTAAAAGCGAGTATGGTATCAGAATTTGGTGACGCGCATCTACTTTCGAAGACATCGATATCGAAAGTCGGGGATAAAGCTTTACAAAAAATCGTTATGCTTTGAAAATCTCCGGATCGGTTTTGATAATTAAGATTTCAGACGAAAGATTATTTAACGTGTAGCATTTTTCGAATAATTACCAATATTTTATTAAAATTTCTAGATCTTGTTCATTTGTTTTTCTTAAAAAACTAAAACGTGTGCAGGACCTTCAACAAAAGGAGAATTTCAAAAAGTTATATGAGTAATTTCCAATGTCTGCATATCCGAAAGTAGATTGGAGACATAATTTTTAGGTTTTTAAGGTATTTACTTTATCATATTAAACATTATTACATTAAAATTACAGTCATTCAGCAAAGAACAATATGATCGTAAAATGCTTACTAAATAATAATAAATAATCGGTCGCTAAAATCAATTTTCTTATTTACGCTATTCATGACAGTTAATTATACAGAAAAAATTTTACACCAAATTTTTTGTTGAAACAAAAATTGATGGAATTGTACAAAAAAATTAAAAATGGGGTAATTTTGATTTAACTACATTTCCAATTTCTTATTTCAAAACTGTGCGCATCGAAATATTTTAGAAATAATTATCTGGTTTACTATCGTGCAATCATTTAGGAGACATTCAACTTTCGATACCTTTTCAATAATTGAATGAATTAGCATTTACCAAAAAATGTTTTGATTTCAAGCTTTTTGTTATGTTGCTCCTTCTTAACACAATTTTTCAACAAGTGAAAAAAAATAATTAAGACATTAAATTTTCCTTCCCTTGTTTGGGAAGGTGTAGCGACTACGATTTTGACAGTCTTCAACTTTTACCCACAAGAAATTTGTCTGGGTGAAAAATTAAACTTTTTTTGGAGGGTAAGTGATCAGCTGTTTGTTAACTTTCAGTTTATCTCTCTCAATCACCACATTTTTCCCGGATGATACGCTTTTTGTGGTAAAACTTTATAAACATTTACCTATTTTTCGGCTGATACAGACCTACTATATCCAAATATTCTTTTTGGTATAATTTATTTTGCACGAAATTCAGGATAACTGAATGAAAAGAAGGCGTGCCGTGTGGCCTTAGCGTTCCTTGAGCCTTTTTTAAGATTTATGCTGTAGAAGGTATTGCAGCAAAAATTGGCGGAATTGAAGCCGATGCACGCCCACTTCTCATAAGACTTTCTGTTGAAGTCCTCTAAACTCCACCGTTATTACCACTATTTTGACGAAACTCTTTACATACATATTTGAAAGTTGAGCAAAAGTTTTAGTGCCGAATAATATCTTTCAAACAATATACATATTGTTGGTACTTAACTTTTATTAATTATAGAAATTATTTTCATTGGTTTTCATATAATTCTAAAGTCGACATTTTCGATCCACCCTAATGTATGCACATACATACATCTTATACTGCACATGTATATTGAACGATTGAACTTGCTCCTTACCATAATTACAAACCAGTTAAATCTTTTAAAATAAAACTAAAAAATAACAAAGTATTGAAATAGTACAGTACTTTTGCACTTCACTGTATATTGTCTCACGTCGTCGTAACATTTGGGGGTGTCATCTATTTTTATCAACTACGAAGGCATTTTAAATCAAAATCATAGATACGAAATGTCAAAGCAAAACAACAACAGAGCAATCGACAACGATCGGAATTGAAGACGGAAGAAATATGCGGATGGATGTACCTATAAAAGCTGATCAACATGCTCATGTAGTATGTATTTACATTCATACATATTCGTAACAAAATATGCTTCAGTTGTACAGAATAATTGACAAAAGTAAATTCATTCAATAAATTCATATCTTAAAAATTATTTATGAAGAAATTATAATCGTAACAGATCTTGATACTCATAACACTTTTTTGATGGTTTTAAGTGTTTTTCATTACATTTCTTGGAATCTGCGTATTGTTTTGGACAATGAATTCTTAACCAATTTTTATGTACTTTGACTTTAAATGTAGGGAATCAAATATACTTTTATATGTGATTTTTCCAACATCGGTGTAGCGACTCAGCCGTGGCAGCGGTTTTTCCCATTTGAGGCGGTGCCGCGTTCACTTAAAGAACTTAAGAGTCTCTAATAACCTTTCTGAGGGTTCAACCCATCTTCAAACCAAATTTCATTAAAATCTGTCTATTAGTTTAACCGTGGAAACGAATTTTTCTGTAAGGGAAAATCTTATATCCGTGGATCTACGTACTAACGTGGGTCTACAGAAGGGATATACGAAGTTGTTTAGAGTAAAGAATAAATAGGTAAGGCACCTGGCACCTCCTATACAAAAAAAACTCAAAACGCTATACCTATGAGAGCATCTTGGCTCTGTGCTAAGTGCCTTGCAAATTGCATTCGTGATTTCACAATCGGGTGTGACACCGCCCATACAACAAAAATACATAAAATTTAATATGTACGCACCAATAGCTGCTATGGATGTGAAATTTGACACCATGGATTCAATAAATACGCTTTGAAAACGTTAGCTAGATTTGACAACGGAGCATACACAGGCGGAGCTGCGGAGAAACAGCTAGTAATTTTATAAGCTTCAAAAGAAGATGAGAGTTTGAAATGGAAAATATTGGATGTGGATTTTCTTTATCTAAGCAAGAAGCATTTAATAGCCCAAAAAAATGAATGGTTGATGAAATTTTTTATTTAAATTTGGAATTGTGCAAAAAAGTTTAATTAAATAGACGAGGGCCATTTTTTACTCTGCTGAAACTACATCCCACCAAAGCTCAAAAAAGGTTTAAAAATCTTTTAACTTGGAATCGATTCATTTGATGTAACTCTGTTTACGTAAATACCAACTTAAGAGTTGACATTCCATTCTTATATCGAACTTAATCTAAATGAACTCATTAAGGTAAACATCATTTTTGATTTTCGAAATTTCAAGAACAATTTCTTTGCAAATGGTGATAAATTCGGCTTTCAAGTTAGCATTCAAAAGTTAATTTTTGGTCTCAATTTTACTAATTGTAAGTACTACTTCCAAAGTCATCCACTGCTTCAGTCTTTTTTTTTATATTTTGATGAACTAACACTTACATTCTTTTTACAGTAATCGCAACACTGTTCCAAGATATACTTATATCGGAATTACCGATGATATATCGCGAAGCTGTTGTTTTAATTTATGAACCGATTCTATAAATGTCTGAATATAATGCGCCTTTATTGTCACTATATATGTAGATATGTACGTACATATATGAACATAAAAACTACTTTTAGAAATAAAATTTATTATAAATAAAATAATTGTGCAATTGATTTTAACGCATCCCTTGAAAGTTGAACTACTCGAATCTATCTGTTTATCAGCCAATTTTCTCGCATATTTACTCTCATTTTTCTCTGGGTCTTTTATTAAGTTACCAATGACAGCTGCCTTTGTTTTTGTTGGGCCTATGATGAGTTCGTTGGTCGTTATCGATTTAAATATATATTCGTAATGCATCAGACCTCCCACACGACACCGTTTCTTCATTCACATTTGTTCTTTTGTTGTTTTTAAGTAATTTTTGTTAAATTACATATGAACATATTTGTTGCTGTGCTTTTTCATCAACGTCCATTCATATGAAAAGCTGTAGTTGTGATCCGTAAAAAAAAAAAACATTTAAAATCCTTCGGATTATCGAATTTTCCAATGTTGTTTTTATAGCACAGCCTTGAACTTCGTTGTTCTGGAAGATTGATTTTCAAAGTATGATTGTTGTTGCGTTTTGTTGTTGTAAACGTTGTATCGTTTCTGTGCTTGTGTGACATAATAAGACACTTGGCGGCGGCGGCAAAATGCCAGTTTGAAAAGTAAACAACTTGGAAATGAAAATGTGAGGAAAGCGAAACGATACCTTATCAGTAGGAGAGAGTAAATTTTTTAAAGGTTACATCTTTCTACACTGAGTAACAGACATTATCGAAATACTTTCTCAAAAAAGTAAAGAACTTTTCTTATACGTATATTATAATAAAAACTTATTTAAAAAATACACAATTTATTATGCTGGGTGGTCCGGTTTTGAGCAGTCATAGACTAAAATTCGATTTCCTGGTTCACTGTGAGTAAAAAATTGTATGGGAGATGGGTATATTTTGAACACTCTCCGAGTGTTGAACTAAGTTCATTTAGAGTAGAAGGTATTAACAAATAAAGATTACGCAGTTCGACAAAATTTCAGATCCAGAACCGAGACTATTTTTCCGAAGAATTTTGAGGCGCTGAATCCGATCAGCTCTGGTTTTTGAAATATCCTTACCTAAAAATTAAAAAAACCCTGATTTTTGACATATTGGAAATTATGTTTCAGTGTAAGTTGAAAGTTTTCGAGATGCCTCGACGGGACATCTGAAGCTCTACTCATGCCTTCAAAGCCCATTTGGATTCGTCTCAAAATAGTTTTTCCTCTCTGACCATTTGCACAACACCATACATCATCATGGAAACTGCTGGAACAGGAAATTGTGAACCGGGGCAACATTGAAGAGAATTGAAGACACTCGCTACTGTTTGTGCAAGTTGAAAGAGTTTTGTGGAGGCTCTTTTAAATACACTCTTAAAATTTACAGATATTAGCTCTATATTCATCAGTAGCGTCTATCATCGAGTAATGTTGATATTTTAACCGACGCAGAATTAACTTTCCTATACTTTTAGAAACCGCAGGCAGCTCTTGGAATTTATGCAATTGAATCTTCGGACGTTGCTTATGAATGGAGAAGCAAATCGGTGGCTGCATCTGGATTGGTTTAAAAAAATCCGCTGGTTACCATTGGTCTAGGCTGCTTTGTTTTTAGGAATTGATTCGACGAAAGATTTAATCCCGTGATTATGGACCTATCCATCCTCATTCGTGTTTTGGTATTTAAATGTAGCGGACCCTGTGAAAATGATTGGGTCTTCCTATCGGATACGCTTTCAAGTCCACATAATATCACCCCACCACCTGGCTAATTGCTTGTCGTCATTTCCAAAAGCTTTTTAGTATCGAAAACTTTTTTAACTCATCGAAACTATGCCTTAATAAATATTGTCATATTTTTTAGTTTCAATATTTTACAAGGTCATGTGACCTTTCCCGTTGTAGACCCCAAATTGTATTTTCTTCTTGCTGAAAGCTCTTGCACAATGATACTATAGGACGTAAACTCTGAGCAGCGTGTTAAACTAGAGAAGCCGATGTTTCATATACTATAGGATGGAGAACTCTCAGCCCTGGCCAATTGCATAGCACTTACCCTTACTTTTATGAAGAATTATTGTGGCTAGCGAAGACGGCGTTGGATATACTGTTAACCTCTGTGGTTGTGTAGCTCTATCACTTTCAAGCAGATTATTAACCAGTTTTTTTGTGTTTAAATCATTTCTTTCTTGATTTTCAATCCATCACTTATCACAAATTAAGAACAAATTGTTCATTTTAAATTTGATTTCGACACTTAAGGCTTTCCGCGCAAAGCACAAAATGCAATACAACTGACAACAGTTGGTTGCCATTTATTTGTGTTGTATTCTTTTTCTTACCAAAAAATCGCACCAATCATGGAGTATGTTTAATCGAACTGCGATATCGGAACAGGTTTAGTTTAGGGAGAATTCTCCGATTTTATTTATTTTTATTTGGAGAAGTAGCGTGCTATGAATAAATAATAAATCTGCAAAAAAAAATTGTCGGTCGGATCTGGTTTAGAAGATATAGCCATCCAAAGTTGTGGATATAGCGTTTTTAAAAAACGCTATAAGTTGGGAACCCCTGGATGAATTTTCAAAATATGCATATCATATTAAAATTTAATAAGGTATAAAATTGTGATATTGATAATTGAATTTTGATGGTTAGTTTTTGAGATATGAAGGTTTTTGTAAAATGTTGACCTTTTTTTTAAAAAAACTTTATTTTTTCCAAAAAATGTATTATTGACCTATAGTGATTTATAGCGATTTAGAATATAAAATTCATTACCTTTCAAGTGATGTGCTATTTGTTGCTACTTTTAAAACCATTACTCTTTTTTTTAACGAAAACCTAAATTAAAGTGACCGGAAATATCCCAATATTACAAGCAAAAAAAATGTTTCGAAAAACCCAGAAATTGCTTCTATACGACTTTGAAACCCTGTGAGTAATACTTACCTTGCTATAGTATATCCAACACCTGGTTTGCTAACCATAGTACTTTAGCTTAAGAGTAAGGGTAAGTGGGCGGCTTACGGCCGCAGCTTCGGCCGCATATAAGTCTATGATGTATCCAACACATGGGTTGCTAGCCACAGAATTTTTACATAAGAGTAAGGTTATTAATTTTTTTATGTTTTCCGGTAAAAATTTGATTAACATAAAAAATATATAGTACAAATGGCGCATCATTTTAAAGGTAATAACTTTTTCTTTCTAAATATATGTATAACACTGTAGGTTAATAATTCATTTTTTGGAAAAAATAACGGTTTTTTAAAAAAAAAAAGGTCAACATTTTACAAATCTTCATATCTCGAAAACTAACCATCAAAATTCAATTATCAATGTCACAATTTTATACCTCATTAAATTACCTTTAATATGATATGCATATTTTGGAAATTCATCCAGGGGTTCCCAATTTATAGCGTTTTTTAAAAAAGCTTCTAAACCAGATCCGACCGACAATTTTTTTTTGCAGATTTATTATTTATTCATAGCACGCTACTTCTCCAAAAAAATAAATAAAATCGGAGAATTGTCCCTAAAGTAAACTTAAGCCGCGATATCTTTTGTATATGCTGGAAACTCTATTCGAAAATTCATCTAGTTTGTAGACCGAAAATTGACAAGATTAAATCCTAGGTGTGGACCTTCATATAATAGTGTAAATTTGCACAAGTGATTTATCTTTTCTAACATAAATGCAATAAACTTTTTTTATTGAATAAAGCAATTCCTTCTTGCTTTTCCTACCCGGGGTCACCAATACATACATGATATTGAAATGCAATTATATGTTTTCGCTATGGGCTGGAGTGGCACACACTATGCATATAAATGTGCGCTGCCAGACTTAATAAATTTAAAAACCAATTAAGTCAATGAGAAGAAACAACTACAAAATAATAACATTGTAAAAGGTTAAGGAAAAGGTGGCAGCTACGTATTAACAACAAGAAAGAGAAAACCGATTTACGAACAGTTCTAGGAAAGCATATTGAAAGCGGTACGTGTTTTATATCGACGGATGATTTTTTTAAGGTTTAAAGTTTGTAAAGTTATGAATATATCAACAATAACCTCCTAAAACGAACTATAACCAACTATTTAATTTTAAAAAAATTGTATATAATTTAAAGTTAAAACCAAAATAAAGGTAAAGAAATTTTTCATGGAGTACAATATGAAAAAAATATATATTTGCCTTCCTAACAGCGCGCTCTTTCGCACTTTTTATTCTGTGTTGCGTGTTCACTCGCACTTCAGCCGAGTGACGGCGTGTTTGACAGTTTGTTTACAATTTAAAAAAGTCAAGAAAATACCACTACATTAATATTAATCGCAACAACAACAACATTTTTAGTGATGTCATCAGAAAGTTTCGTCGATTTCCTCGTTTTTACACTTTCGTCCGTTTTCACATATTTTTCTCGTATTTTTGTGTTCGCTTTTGACGTTAATTCGTCGTCGTAGTCGACGACGACGTGATGTGACAGCAACAATTTATAAAAAAATTAAACTCCCAAATTGGCAAATTTTTAATAATATTGAAACTATACAGTTTGCTGAACAGCACAAGAAGCAACAGCAGCGAAAATTGTTGGTAAATAAATGATAAATTTTGCGTATGGGTATTCTACCACAGCGATTTCGATGTCCTTGCTAGTCGAAATTCTGGTTTTAAGGGTTTATCGTTTTTTTTTTCTTTGAACTGGAACCAGTGTGATTATCCCCCAAGTGAATTTTATGATAACCAATAGAAAATTCAAAATTGAATTTCTTCAAAAACAAAAAAATGGACTGAATATTTATAACCGTGTTGTATGCAAAATTTCTTCAACTTGTGAACTCAACATTTTCTTATATTTTTGTGTCCAACTTTATAGGGCTGCTACAACTGAATTGAAATTCAAAGTGTTTGCTACGTTTTGGCGGTATATTAAGTGTTGATATTAATTATATTGTTTTTGTTAAATCCAAGGACATTCGCACATACTCAAAAGGGAGAAGAGAGTGCACTTCCTTGGCGGTTAAAATATGGTACCGAACATTGAAAATACACATACATAAAAGCGGAATTGGAAAATAAATATCCTTTTTGGAATCAAAATTTTTCTATCTTTTTGAAAGTTTTCTCATTCTAGATCAGTGGGCGTTATAAAAATGTATTTCTCGGAGTGCTACATAAAATGGGCAATCCTCTTAAATTTTACGTTTATTATAAATAGAAACTGTTGATAACTGTAATGTAGCTTCATACCTTTTTAACCTAAAGTTCGTTCATAAAAGAAGTCAGTCCGTCCTCCCCTTTGCTTTTTTGTTTTGTTTTTTGTAAACAAAATAAACGAAAAAATTTAAGAGTAACATTTAATAAAACGGACGTCCGAAATGGTTTCGACCCCCTCCTTTCATGTCCATTTTAACGACCCCACTTCCCGCTGCAGACGTATTTTATGGACAACCGCTTAGAGAGATTATCCGATAATAAATAACAAAAACACTGAATGCTTTAAGGTTTTTTTAAATACATATCGGTCATTCTTTTATAATCCGCACACCACTTTGGACTTGATATTTTAGAATCGCTCTAAATTTTTGAACAGCTGATATACATACATACAGCAAATAACTTGACACGTATATTTAGATTTGAATTTGCGATAATTGGCTGATATTCTAATATTTCCAGTTGTCAACTGAATTTGTTAAAAGGTGCAGAAAAAAATCTTCATCGCATTTGGAGAAGTCGGGGTTTTTTTTCCTGAAATCCGTGATCCATAAGTACCTGTTAAACACTTGTGTTTTCAAAACTTCTAGCTTAATTCGTTGAAAAGTTATCACGTTTTGTGCCTTGCAATTTCTGGATTACATATTTATTGATAATATAGCAGAAAAGTTTTACAATTTTTCGACTAGTCTTTAATGTTTCGAAAACATTTGGCTTAAAACTATATTTAATTACCTATAATAATCGATAATAGCCCGATGATTATCAATTCTTGAATTCTGGCTCCTGAAATGTTTTTGCCGGGAAGATACGGTCTCTTCTTCCTATGGTCACATATAAATAGCAAACTGCATTAATTAATTCATAACTGAATTAGTTTGTTTCACAAATTAACTACAACTGAATTAGTTTGTTTCACAGTTTTGGTCTCGTACCATTTCTAGTGTTGACCTTTCGAGCCTTCTTTCAAAGGAAATGTCGCCCAGTAAACATTTTAAGTATTGAAAAAGATTATATGTTAGTAGAAAAGGGTTATCATCATCAACAAATTTACCGAAATTCCACGATGTACACGTTCGTTATGTTCATTAATTTTTTATACTTTACCTACCAATTTTATCAAATTTAAATAAATTATAGTTTGGGTATAGAATTTGATAAATTTTACGATTGTCGAACACTTCAATAGCTTTTCTCAACTATCGACTGTGCGGCATTCTTTTAAGCAACATTGAAAATTATGTTCCACGGGATCGGTGGTAAAAAAATATTGGGCGATTTTGCATCTTTTTAGTATTTTATATTTTTTTTCGGTCATTTTCCAGTTTTTTGTTATAAAAAAGAAGTAGAAAGAAAAATAATGACGGAATCGAATTCCTTGATCGATAATAGCCCGGAAAATACCGCCACTTTGTTGAAAAATTTGATAACCTCTTTAATTTGCTCCATTTTTAAAATCAATATTTTTAAAACTTTAAACCAGTGGCGCCTATCTAGTTTTTAATATTAAGGAAAATCCTTTTGAGGGAATTTGCATAAGCATACAAGGCTATCGTAATCCGCTGAAACATAAAAAAAAATTTTTTTGAACCGATACCTTCGTACTTATCAGAACTGGTAAAACATCAATTTTCAAACCCAGAAAACCAAAATTTGAAATAAAAATTTTCAATTCCATGACTAGGTGGATGCAAAATTTTATTAAGATATTAGATATCACGTTTTTCTAAAAAACTAATTTCTCTAAACCCAGTAATATATACTTCATCTAAAAGATATTTCTTGCTATAAATTGCACTTGAGCTTTTGTAAAGCGAAAAATAACGTACCTGCATAAGTCGTATATCACATAGAACTAAAATCGGGGCTCATACTTTTAACGTAAATAGTTTAGTTTTCTTTCATTTTAATTAAGCACAAATGCCATTTTCCCGATGTTTAAAAAAATATTTAAATTTACCAAATTCTTTAAAGCATCAGTAGTTAAAATGCTTGAAATTGAACTAGTAAGCAAATCAATTTTAGAAAATTAACATTTTTCCAATGGAAGTGGAAAATTTGATTTCAAAATCGATAGAATCGAGGAAAATATGCGGGTATTTTTGGTATTATGAGTTTCCATCTGAAACTTGTGAGTATTGTTACTTCTTCACTTAGAGCAAATATGTACATTCCTGAATGTATGAATTTTTTTCGCAGTGATTTTCTAGAGTGTAGTATGTAATAGAGCGTCCCTTGTTAAGCTTCTAAGCTTCTTAGAGTAATAAAAACATATTTTGAAATCATGCTTGAAAATGCAACTTTTACGACACCCTTCCAACATGATGGCTTATTCATTTAAAATATTCATTTAGCAAACAGCAGTTTGTTTAAGCGAATGATTTCGACTCATAGAAGTCCGCACGCTACTAAAATGATATTATTGTAGTTGAAAAAAATATTTTATTAGAACCATTTAATTTGAGGTACCTAACAAATAAAATGTAATCTTCAGTCGTAAGACGTATTCTTTTGCATCATTCGATCATCCTCTTGTCAAATTAAACGATTTGTGCTTTATACTAAACCATTTGTGCATTCTCAGTCCTGTCCGTAGTAAATTGATTCTATGATTTTTTTTGGAAAATTATTCAATCTCTATTTTATTCTCTGCCTAAATTAGTGTCCGACGAATAGGAATGAAATTTTTTTAAAAAAATTCCTGTTAATAATATGTATGTATGCATGTACATTAGGGTGGGTCAAATAAATCAAATGTTATTTTTTTTGGAATCCGACACACGGAAACTAGTTCCTAGGTACCTCTAGGAAGTACTTACCAAATCTGAGCTTTTAATATTAACGGGAAGATTATGCTCATCATAGTTTTCTATTTTTAATTTTGTCTCATATAAAAATGGTCATATCTTATTACCAATAGATTGTTTAACCAGTTGCATTGTCAATATTTATAGGAAATTAAACGCTCTACAAAAATGATCTCACACTTTTTTCATTAATCTTACCATTTGAAAGATAATCAAGGTCGAAGATTGAAGAATTTAACGAAAATTATTTTTTTGTTTTGAATTTTGTAACTTACTAAAAAATAATTATTGTCAAATGAGCTTCAATTATTTCTATAGGAAATTGAAAGCTCTACAAAAATGATCAAATACACTTTTTTCATTAATCTTACAATTTGGAAGATATTCAAGGTCAAAGATCGAAGTATTTTAAGGAAAATTATTTTTTGTTTTGAATTTTGTAACTATGATGAGCATAATCTTCCCATTAATATTAAAAGCTCAGATTTGGTAAGTACTTCCTAGAGGTACCTAGTAATTAGTTTCCGTGTGTCGGATTCAAAAAAAAAACATTTGATTTATTTGACCCACCCTAATGTACATACATGCATATATCGTATTTTTTTTATCCAAACAATAGAAAGTAAAACATTCACAGTCAACTTATATCACTTGCGACCTTCATTTATCAATATCTTGAAACACACGCGCAGGATCGATGACGACATTTCTTATGACTTAATCAAGCTGTATGCAAAAATTTCAAACAGGCATAATTTAATATAAATTTTTTAAATAATAGTGGCCTATGACAAATACACTTATAGATAAATATATAATTATTTCATAACTTATTGTTAGAAAAATTATAATTTTCGAAAATTTGAAACTGCTCTCCATCTCGGAACTGACCAGAAATAGCTTTTATCATCTATGGTCGTTTAGTGTCGGAAATAAACTGTAGACTCCCACCGTGCTGAAAGTCGATACAACCGAATTGCAGTGATAAATATAGGCCGATGTTTGAGTTGTTTCGTCTAAATATTATTAATAAAATCAGTTCACAACAGTATAAAAGCTTTTTACATACAGATGGTAGATAGTATATTGAATTATTCACTATTTAGTTTTGATTGATTAAAATGTTTGTTATCTATTCTAAATTACCATTCTGCCTTAAACCTTTGAAAATTGTTGTTTTTTAAGAAACAAAGTGAAATTTAGTACAACGAGAAAAATTGTCGCTAGTCACGATCTTTCTCCATAAGGTGAAAACAATAAAATTAAAGTAAAGTATTTTAACCCCCCCCCCCCCCCGGGACGAATTCGCTTATGCGAACTTTTGGCTATCTGTGTATCTTGGAAGCGGCATATGAGCGTGGCCTGGGACCCTACCCTAAAGGAACTCTATCGTACCATGTAGGTGTCACGTTAAGGGTTAACTAAAGCAGTCAATCAAAGCTCTTTGAACTAAGTTTGTTTTCAATCTGTGAGTTTCAAGTTGCAATCATGCACTTGTTAATAATATCCATTTAGCCAAATTATCTTATAATTCATACACTCAAAAATCTCAAGGAAAACTAAAACATTAGTTCCTTTAAACCAAGTAAAATTTGCAATGAAATAGTTTTGAGACAATAATCGAACTAATCTTAGTGCTATCCATCTAAAAACATCTCAACATAAATTCAGTTTATAAAATATATTGGCTAACACAATAAATAACCACTACTAGCCAGTGTTTTTAATAAAAACAACTACAAATAATTACAATTCGTAGTCATGGAGGACTCAGGCAAGAAAATAACAAATTACGTCACTGCTTTGGCTTCTGTCGAAAGTTTTTGTTGTTTTAAATACAAACTAGTAACAACAATAAAAAAATTCAATAGCAATAAGACCCAAGCCAAACGCAAACATACAAGTCACACACACAGTCACATCGGCAGCGACACTTGCTATAGGAGCAAACCGACCAACTGAGCGATTTACCCGTATTCTAACTTTTGTTATGACGTCACCTAGTAAAAATACAGCAACAATGTAACCAACTAGAATAATAAATTAATTTAAGGTGCTGCCAAAGTGGCTGTTGATGCATCTACAATATATGAGCAGCTAGCAGAACTGTGAAAGAGTGCACTCATTTTCACTTGAAATCCATTAAAGTCTCTGCCAAAAATGCAGCAGTCAGTGCAGCTATTTACAAATGAAATCGCCTGTTAACTTCGATGCTATAAGTCTGCAGCCTATTCTACCGTAAAGATTGCAATAGTTCTGATGACGTCACACTTTGGATTGGAATCGTGATTGGAGGAATTGAAGTCACCTCAAATCACTTCGAAGTCACCGAAGTCACTTGAAGTCGTTGAAGTCGCTGAAGACACTTGAAGTCAGTTGCAAAAATAAAAAAATGTAAAAAAAATACATGCGAAACATAGTAAATTTGGTTATATGTGCCACAGCTGTAAAAATTCGTATTAGATAAAAAATCTGTAAATATTTTCCCATAAAAACGTACCAAAAAAGTAATAATGCAAGAAATCCATATTATTTATAATGAAATAGCTTATATTTAAAATATGCAATTTAAAATATGTTTAACGACACTAGGTTCAGCTTCAGTAAAATCAATTCTTCAAAATTCCAATCAGAAAGTGGACCACGTCCCGCAGTATTAATAAGACCAGCATTTGAAAATAGTCGCTTTTTTGCTTTAGAAATAATATGGATTTCATTAATTATTACATTTTTTTCCACGGTTTTTGGGAAAATATTTAGAGTTTTTCTACCATATTTACCATATTTTGCATATAGTTTCTTCACAGCTGTAAGCTGACTTCAAGTGTCTTCAGCGACTTCATGTGACTTCAATGCAATCACAATTCTTCCACTCATGATTCAAATTCAAAATGTGACGTCACCAGAATAATTGCAATCTTTACGATAATTACAACAAAGTAAATGCTTTCTACAAATACTGAAATAAAAAACCGACTTTCCTTCGATTTTCTTGCCCCTGCCCCCCAGGCTGGAAAATTTTATTAATATACTTAGAAGAAGTACGCAGTCAATATTTTGAGTCATAATTTTGACAACAGAATAAGAGCGCAATCCATTTTACCATAAAAGTCACCGTTTCACTGGCACTGGCCAAAATCTGAAAAATAAAATTAGATTTCTGTAATTATTTTCTTTATAATAATCTTAACCGATTTTGATTTACATAACTCTAGACATTAGAAAGTGCATAAATAACCATAAAAAAAATAACTTGTTTTATAGTTTCTTTGGATTTATGTTTATATTTTTAGTTCACTCCTTTAAAAAAAAAGGTCTGTTACTATAATAAATGAAATATTAGTTTTTTTAGGATCAAACTTGGATTGCACCGTTTAAAGCTTCCAACTACGGGATTGCGATTTCAGAAGTACTTTTAATACAAGGGTTGCTATTTATGTATCCGGATTTGTCAATTATGCCACCATCTAACGGACTTATCGCGAAGTTTGTCATTCTTTAATCTATACGTACGCATAACGTTTGGTTCTTCTATTGTATATCACTGGCTTAATGAACTCAAACGTGGCCGACGGTCGCTCATAGACGAATTTTAGAAAAGTCGTCCCAAATCGGTTGTTATGCCAGAGAACATTGAAGCAGTGCGTAAACTTATCATGCAAGATCGGCATTTGACATAACATCGGATAGAATCCACCACGGGCATGAGTATGATGAGCATACCAAAAAGTCGAAATCAATTTAATTTTGTAGCTTATAATAATTGATATCTATGCATCAAATTTTATAAAGATTACACCATCTATAGCATTAAACGTTTTTTTTTGCTTATATGAAAGGTGTCACGCCCACTGGTATTATTGTGCTAAGCTTTCATATTAAGATACCTTTTAGCAAGTATATCTGTCATATTAAATTTTCTTTTTATAACGTTTATAAATATTGTAGGCTGTGCCACGCCCTTCAGCGAAACTTTCCAGTATATTGACGTAGCTTGTATTGATGACTGCTTTCAGTAGAATAATCCCTAAATTTTTTAATGAAAATCGTATGTGCCAATTTGGAGTTATACGAAATCCAAATTTTCAATTGTTAAACAGTGACGCGGCTTCTTTTATAATTCCGCACACGTTTTGTACAATTCAAGATATATAAGATCTGTATCTGTTTACCAAATTTCATCACAATATCTTGCACGGTTTACGAGATATAGCGTTACAAAAGTTAAAATTCAGGGCTATGCCACACCCCTTTAAGAGCCTTTGCAAATTTAAAACCTAGCCTAATCTTAATTTTGTTCTCATTTTCACCAAATTACAAAGTTTCATTGAAATTGCAGCAACTTTTTTCAAAATGGACTTGGGTATATTTCCATAGAGTACGGGCGGTAGGCGTGGCCGTGAACTGATTTCGCCCATTTTTATATGCTAGTAACTTGCAAGAAGGTGTGACCTGTGTGCCAAATTTCATTGAATTAGCTTGCTTAGTTTTCTCGTAAACGTGATTCCAATAGACAGACAGACACACTGACAGACGGACATAGCTATATCGACTTAGGTGGTGAGAATATATTCTTTTCAATACATGCCACGCCCCCTTCTATTCGTTACGAACGGAATGACAAAGTGAATGTACCCACGGTGTAGGGTATAAAAAGTAATTTCTTCGAAAATGACTTGCTAGTCTATTTCTTTATTAGCATTGATAATGCTCAATTTTTTTAGTTTTAGATAATATGCTGCGCGATCTCTTATTTTGATCTCTTTCCGATTGCTGAATCCCTGAAATCAGATCTAAGATTATTTATAAATAAATAAAATTGGAATGATTATGTCAAATAATTAACTAAATTTCGTTTTGTTAAAAATCCTTTATATCATCGTGTGACAACTAAAGGGTGATCCAATAAGAGCTTGCTACTTTGTTTTCTAAATAAAATACATAAAAATCCATGTATTGAAGCAAATCTTTATTTCGAATGATAGTTCGGTTCCTACAACTCAATGTTTCAAAATTGATTCGTTCAAATGTTGCTCACGACTAGTTCTTAAATAGTCCATTCTGTGGGTCCAATATTCGACAACTCTTACGAGCATATCGATATGTTGGTTTCCAATGCGTCAATGTGATTTAACATATCCCCAAAGAAAGTAATCCGATGGCGTCAAATCACATGATCATGATACCAATTAACAGGACCATTACTTGAGATGACGTTTTTATCGAACGTTTCCCACAATAAAGCGATTGTTTCTCCAGCTGTATGGCATGTTGCGCCATCCTGTTGAAACCAGAGGTTGGCTACACCAATATCCTGAATTTTTGGCAACAAAAATTCATTGTTCATTGCTCTGTAGCGAGCACCATTGACCGTAACACGGGTTCCATGCGCATTTTTGAAGAAATACGGTACCATGATGCCTCCTGCCCATAAACCACACAAAACAGTACATTTATCGAAATAATCTCAAAATTACGGGCTGTATGCAATCTGGTTGAATGATGAATGTCCAATAGTGTAAAATTGGTTCGAAATTTGGTGATGAGTGTTTGGCGCTCAGTTGGACGTTCATAACGACCATAATTATGTTGAAGAACTCTATAACATTCTCTAACTGATGACTGATTTTGGTAGTAAGATTCCACAATTAATAAACGTTGTTTAGGAGTAGTTGAGTCTATTCATGATTGAGCCGTATTGAATACTGAAGACAAACGTCATATGGACAAGCTATTTGACACATGACAGCTGCAAAACAACCCAGTTGGAAAAGGGACCTCGTATTGGATCACCCTTTACGTAAAATTTCCATTAAAAGTTTTACGAAATTCTCCAACATTACAAAAGCACTCAATCCTGTTAACTGATAATTCTCGTTTACGTGTGTTTTCATGGCATATGTGGTCCAACTGCAAATTCGAATGGTGACGGGGGATATGTAAAAGATTTTAAAATTGAAATAATAGTCAGGTGATGGAATATTCAAAAATTCAACGACCAGATATAAATTTGTCATCAAAAAACTCATTAAGACTGACTCAATTATCATTAATGTTATGAAAAAGTTAGAATTAGATTCAACACACTAAAAATCATAAGGAATATTCGTCTGTACCATAGTAACTCTTTATTAAAGAAAAGTATTAAGTCACTGTAATTCAGAGTATTTCTAATTGTTTCGGGCTACTGTAGCTGCTGTAATTGTTATTAATTTTAGGTTCCTCTTTTGAAAGAATTGGATTACCAAATAAACATGCTGAGGATAATAAATTTGATGAATTATGGTTACAATGGGATGTCGTGATAGAAAGTGGATAAAATTTAGTGCTGTATACAAAAAAAAATTATAAAACTGGTTTATAAAAAAATGTAAATACATACTAGGTTTTGAAACAATACTACAAACAAAAATTTTGTTAAAAAAACAATTTCATCATATGTCTTTAATTTTTTCTGAGGTACAATTTAAAAAAGTCTGCTACCATCTCTGCTATAAAAAAGAAGCTCGCTGAGAGTTCGCGTTGGATGACCCCAATAATCCATTATTTGTGTGTAAGGACATGCGAACAACTCTTCGGAATGGTGCCTAAATAACGAGCTGACACCCAATAATCCGCGTCAAAAATATAGTTTATGCTGACAGTTTTTTTCAATTACTTCGTGTTGTACTCTGAATTCCTTCCAGAAGCGTATACGGTAAATTAGGATTTACACATCATGAATCGCTTGTATGAGAATGTCGCCCAAAAGCGCCAAGATTTGTGAATAAGTTGTTGATTTCGCACCACGACAAAGCGAGTTCGCTGCAGGCTATTTCTCAATCAGCCTACGAAAACTTTATAGAAGACTGAATCAAGCGCTAGCTTGCTTAGTTGTATTGCAAGCGGTAGGGCCTACTTTAAAAGCGACAAAATAAATTTTGATGAGTAATTTTGTTTCGCTTTATTTAATAATCCCAGATACTTTTTATGGTCAGTTTTCCTTATGATTCTTACAGCACTGTATGGCATAAAAACAGCATTACTAAGTCCCGTCAAATGCAACTTATGCCAGTTGGCCTTGTGATCTCAGACCAACTTATGCTGTTTTGCCTTGTGGCCACAGATATCAGCTATGCGATTATGTTTTCTATGTTGATAATGAGAGTTGTGTACATACTTTCAAATAACGTAGTTTTCTTGAACTGCATCAAATTTATGTTTCTATTGTTACCTGTCTGTATATGAAACACTGTTTCAACGAGATAATAGCTCCCCTTCTCCGCTACTTCTAATACACAATGTGCTTTCGGTGTTTCTTCTGTATTATTACTTTTTGTTTGTATTTTGTTATTTGCTAATCTATAAAGTCGTTGTGCAGTGTTCGTCACATTCTGGATTTGTATGCCTCATAGTTTTTGATGATGTTGTCTCTCCGCCGACGACTACTACGACAATGGTTGATGTTATTGATGACTCATACGAAAAGGTAGCACAACAATGGAACGTACGAGTATAAGAAAGCGTTGTTGTTTTATCTCAAAGATTGTGTTGTGTAGTTGAGCTTTGTTCACTGCTGTTCATAAAAAATTTCGCGGTTTTTGCATTTTGTGCAGCTTCATGTTTAAATTGTAATATTTTTCGCGCCTTGTGTAAAGTACTTTTGATAATGGAATGTATTTAATATATAGAATTTATACTTTGCTAAAGGACTATATATGTTGTATATTAGGGCGTATTTTTTGAAAATTTTGAAGGTGGACTCTATATTTTAGCTTGAGGTTTAAAAATAATTGTCCCAAAATTTGAGCTTCCTGGCCTTAACCTGTAAACGGTGCAGACGGAGTTTCTATCCGATTTCGTTGAAATTTTATGAAACGTAAAAAAAATCCACCTTAGGTGCCAAGGAATAGCGTTTTAGGCATTTTTTTTTTTGTATGGGAGAGGCCACCCCCTGTTGTCAAACCGCACCCACATTTTTCGTGTGGCTGAAAATGCGGGCAAAATATACCCAGTTCCATAGACCTATATTATAGAATCAGGTTTGATGAAAATTCTCCCAAAACTTCAGCTTCCTAGATCAAACCTGCGAACGGCGCAAATAGTTTGTTTTCTCTTACAATTCATACGGAAAAAAAAATGTTGAATAAATCTTTGTTTTCTGTAATTTTTTGGTGCACACAGTACCGAGCAGTAAGCTCAGTAAAATAATTATAAATTGTTATCTGTTCCGATATATCACAAACAAATTTGGTTGCATTATTTAACAACTAATTTCCATTTTAGCGCTTTTTCCAAAAAATTTTAGTTTTTTGCGGCTATACAGAATCGAAGTTAATATTATTTTGCTTTTTAAGGCCATTGTGTATGATCACAATCAAATTATGAAGGTATTACAACGTGCGCCATATTACATAGCTTGCGAATGTTCTAATAAGGCGTAGCATAGGGTGTCTATTTGAATGATAAAATGTTCAAAATTATATCCATGCACTACTTTAAATAAATTTTTGAAGGTAACATAAACAAGTATCAATACTGAAGAATAGCAGCCTTTTTCGCTCTCATATTGCAATGATCAACCTTATTATTAAGAAAAAGAATACTTAATTTGGTCACTTACATGACATGAAATTTGTCAAATAAAAGCTATTGGCTATTTATTTTTATCCTATATACATATTTGTAGATAAAAAATAGTTCGTAAAGACTTACGCGGAGTTTCTGTATTCAAAAAATGTTTTTGAAAGAAATTCAAGAACACTTTACGGATTGTTTTAATTTCCAAAACGATTCGTATGCGTTCGACAGTAAGTTTTGGTATACGAAAATGAGTATATCTACTTCGCATGGAACCTTTTTTTATTATATTTGCCTTTTATGTATATTTGTAATCATTATTATCATCTTCTTTACAGGTAAAACTATCAAACTGGATACATTAGAAAAATTATCCCTTTGGCCACCTGAAAAAGGAACCAAGCCATTAAACGCTTTATATACCAAAGCTAAAAGAAGAAAGTATTTGCGCAACACACAACAACGGCCAGAACAAGCCTAATTTATTGCTCTATATAAATTCGGCATTTTTTGTTGAGGCAAATAAAAATTGTCAAACTGAAGCAATTATCAGAAGACGTCACGGTGCTGTTAAAAATCGAAAAAATGGACAGCATCGGCGAGGAGAATGGTAATTCAAATAATGTTGACGGCATAAATGCTGGCTCGGCCAGCGAAGTAAATAATTTATCACAACAACAACAAAGTTCATCCTCGAATTCAGCACCACATCCACCGCATCCGTCGTCGTCATCCACTGTGTTGACCACAACTGGAAATGTTGTGCAATACCTGCCAGCCGCACACAGCATTCAGGTAAATGGTCAAATGTCTCCAGTTCAATGTTTCAGATTATGTTAATTTTTCTAAAGTTGCAGGTTCAATCTGTTATACAAGCGGCCAACCAATCATCTGTTATACAAACAGCTGCAACAAATTCGTCTCCGTTAGCGATGTCAAAGGGGGGTGTAGTTTTTGTGAGTAAACCGAATACGGTTATTCATACAACATCAGGCAATGCTGTCCAAGTAAGTAATGAATTCTTGTGCGTAAAAATTTTTATATATTATTGCTTAAAAAAGAACACGTGTTTTTTTTAAGATTAACACATTCAGCCAGAAAAGCGTAGCTTCAAAATCGTTTTTAGTTTTAAAGATCTGGAATTCGTTTATTTTTAATATGGTAACATCGGCTTAGTGTTGATTTCTTTCATAGTGCTGCCTTTTCAGTTCAGATGCCTGTTTCTCTACTTAGGCACTGTATTCCGAAAGTCGCGTTTAGCTGTTTTTGTTGGCATAAGATCCTTGAGCGTATTATTTGTTCACAATGTCAATTCCTTAAACTGCTATATACTATGAATGTATATTAAAGTCGAAAAAATTATACTTCCTGCTTTTTCTTTCTTTCCTATTTCATTACTTGGGCCTTGAATTAGGTTTTAAAATGCGTCCATTCTTTTCGATACAGCCTAATATACATATATATGTATCTCAAATTTCATTACTTAAACTCCAAACGTTTTGGCAGTGAATTCCAAAGGCACATTGTAAAAAGGTGTATTTTACGGTCTTACGTTAAATTTATAGGATAAAATTAACAAATTTGTGAAGCTGCAACACAGCGTGCATATTCAAGAGGGTTACAATAAATTCACCAGAAATTTTTGTCGAGTATTCAGAGATATAATCGAAATATGGCTATATTGTAAAAAATATCATTAGTTTTTGTCTACAAGTGCTATCACAATTGACGCACAATTCGCACTCATATAGCACAGATTCGAATTCCATCTAAATTTTCTTAAGGATTTGCGTCAAAATAATTTGTCCGCATACTTTTGATCTTGACAGTTTTTTTCGAATCTAAGTGCATATTTGATGTACATGCATGATAAAAATGAATGGCCAAATCGCGGACTTTTGTGGAAGACTTCTTGGTGATAATAGTAATACAGAAGTGAAATCATTCGCATGATCTCCAATCAATCTATCTGAAAATATAATTTTAATAAGACAACTAAAATAGTTTGCAATCTTCGAGTGATTTAAAGAAGTTAAAATACTTACATGATTCGATTTCAACACTGATCTAATATCAAACAGCTACGTTTGCGTTTGAAAAAAAAAATAAAAAATGTTTTCCTATATAGATTTTGCTGAAAACGAACTCTGAGTCAGAATGCGCTGGTACACTTCAGAAGACGATAATCCGCGCAAAAAGACTTTAATATTAATATGTTCTATATTTTTGATTGCATTGTTTGCAACGGAACCATTAAACTCAACTTAATTCACGCAACCAAACTTTATTAAACTGATAGATTTTTTGGGTAGCTGAATCTGAATATCCAGGGCTATTTCTGTCCCCAAATTCAATGTTTAAATGAACTCGTGCACTTTTGGACATAAAAGTAATCTTGTCGGTCTATTTTTTTTTTCAAAAAAGAGACACAAAAAAATATCGAATGTTTTTTGATGAAGATTTATAAAAAAGTATTACACATAAATTTCTTATATTCTGTTATATATATTTGTCAAATCTTCACCGCTATAATCTCATAATTTGAGGAGCAAAAGTTTTACCCACTGATCCACCGTTCGGATTGTTTTTTCTCTGGCTAAATAAAATTTTGTGGGTATCTTGTGATGTAGCCCAAGTCTATAGAATAGTGTATATAGAAATTTTCAATTGTAACATACAAAAACAACCTAAATTAAAACTTTTAAGCCACTTCGTGTGAAGTTCATGATGTTTGAGTCGTTACCGAAACGTCAGAATTTGATCACCGCCACAAAACCTTAAGAAATAACTAATTTTAAAACAAAATACATATTGCTAGTAATTAATAAATATTTGAAATTAAATTATCCTAATGAATATTTTAGAGATGATTTGGAGATGACAATCATTAAATCTTTGCCCAATATTATAAATATTTAAATTAAATCAAAGCAATAGCCACTGCTATCGAAAACTTTTCGGGTTTTTTGTCGATAGCTTTAAGTAGAGCACGCTACCGGCGAGGATATACTTTTTTGTAAAACTATCTGCAGGCACTAATCAATTTCAATGCAATGATTCGTAGACCGCTTTAATATTATTTATTTTCTGTTTACCTCCATAGTCAAAGATCATATCGATCAAATAAACACTCAACCGTCGGAGTGCTAGTTCATTCGATTCTGATTCACAAACATAATTGGGATAACTTCTTATTAAACGCTTATGATAAATACAGTTTACATATTTGAGCTGTAGCTTTAAAATCGATTTTTGATCTTATTAGTCAAATTCAATGACTGTGCTTACCCGTTTTCTCTGGGGATGCTATCTAAAAAAGTATGTAATCTGGCACAAAAATTTCAGGTATTCAACCTCGGTACTTTTAAGTTGCTCAAAAAATATCACACTATAGAGTTAATTCCTTCTTTGACCCCACGTTTCAATCTATACTAAACCTATAATGTTGAATATTGAGTAAAGAATTTCGTTTAATATTTAAAACCGTATTTTCAAATTCAGTACTTTTAGTAACTTTTATTGCATAGTCTTGCTAAAATATATTCCAAAATTTAATTTTTATTGAAATCGACCTTACTTAACTTTTAAGCTCCCTCCAAATTTTCCGTGTAAGATCAAACCTGAACCGAATTCACAACACCCAGACACAAATAGTGATGATAGCCTCTCCGACGAAGATTCACCACAGAGACGGAGAGAACTTACACGACGGCCATCGTACCACAAAATCTTCAATGACATCAGTGGCCCGGATATATCAGGTAATTTTTATAAGAAAATAATTTTTCTAATGTGAATTAAAACATAAGTTGCATTTTCATTTAATTTGCATTCTCTGGTTGCGTTTGTTTTCATTTTGTTTATATATTTTTATACATATGTTTATGTTTAATTTAATAATTTTTAAACAAAAAACAACAAAATGCAAATCAATATCTTACTTATTGTTGTATATATTGTTGCTGCGAGCGCTGTACCTCATTAATGCATTTAGAAAATAACTGTACTGTTTTTACTGTCGCAAAAAAAGTAAAAAAAATATCTACAAAAACTCAATTCAAAACCAAAACTCACGCGTTAAAAACTCATTCATTTCACATATGTTTAACTTTGTCATTTTTTTAGCATTTATTTATTTAAGTCATTACCATCGTCTTAATAACATTCATAACACTCATAATAAGGTCATTGCTATCATTCCTTCAGTTAAGATCTAATGTTGCATATTATTAATATAAGACAATTCGATAACAAAAAACTTAGATAGGAGTGGCAGTCAGTTACGAACCGACTCACTTAGACGAAATATTGATCCATTGTGACAAGAAAAGTTACTTAAAATAAAATAAATAGTTAATGATCCAAACTTTCATAACAATTTAAACCAATTAAATATTGGCTTTCGAAATACTAAGAGGTTTGCAGTTATAATGTTCAATTGTTTTATATTTTTTTCTTGGAATAACTAAAATTGCATTGTGTATTGATAAATTCAATGAAAGTCAAGCATAGATAGAGAAGTTGGGTTTATTTCAGAAATTTTCTTACTTTCAAGCGCTGAATCTTTAAAATTTTAATATTTAAATTATGAAGAAACCGGAATGTATCATATTTTATATAATTAGCTGCGTTAACATCAATCAAACGAATGCAAAAAGTCATTCATATAAATTTTGTCAAATAGTAAAAAAGATGTAAAAACACTAACACTATTTGCTGTATAGTAAGATTTTATAAAACACAATGACAATCTGTCTCCAAGTTTATTTGCCCACTGCGTCACACACACGATATGACACAATAGAGCTCTATAAAATCTTTTAAAATTTTCGTTTTTCAGAAGAAAATATTAACAGTGCAGTTTTTCCTGTTCTTTAAGCTAAAATAACCACTTTGAGAAAGGCACTTTGATTCGATTGAAGCTATTGAAGCAAATTCGCTGAAGGATCTGAAGATTACTCCTCAAACAGTTTACTGTTATAATATGGGGGACTGGATCGATCGTTAGCTTAGTTGTATCGCAAGCGGTAGAGCCTACTTTGAAGACGTGAAGATAAATTTTGATAAATAAATAGTTCGCTTTCGTTTTATTTACCAATTGCGGAATGTATGATCCTCTGAAAACATTACGTGCCTGGGAGCAAATTTTCGGCTTACCCCACTCTCTAGGCGGCTCTGACTACTTCATTATTGCCGCAAAGCTTTCGATTAAAAGCTATATGTCATTTAAATCGAGTTACTATAAATCCGAATTTATTCAAAGTTTTTGTCTCTTACGCGTATCTTAAACCTTTAAGGTTAAATTCAAAGCGATTTAGGCGCTTTTTTTTATTCCAATAATTTTTCGCTTTCATGAGCATCAAAAAATAAATGCTGAACAACCCGGGAGATTAAATCGTTGACTATTCTCATAAGCACATAACTTTTTTTTGCCGAAAAGGTAAATACTAAAATCTTATTAGGCATCGCTTATTCATAAAAAATGGAAAATCATAAAATCTCTGTTTCATTTTTAAGTTTGATTACATTGACGTTTTCAGTTTTCATGTTCCAGATACCATTTCATTATTCGATGCCGTCGCTTTTGACTAAAACACTCTGTAAAATAACAAAATACATATTTTCAAACAAAATTGCTCTACTAATAACTCGCAATCACTGTCTTGTTACAGTTTATTATTTAAATGTTCAGTACTTGATTTGTAAACTTCTGCGCACCATTTTCATCATTAACAAAATAAAATATGCTCACCACCTAATATTTGTACTTCTAATTAAAATTTCGCACATTTTCAAGCTACTTACTTAAGGTTTAAATTGCTCGCTTGATGAAACCATTTCACTCACTCACCAAAGGAAGCTTTGTGAATAATCAAAATCGTTTAAGGAATTATTAATGTTTGTAAATCTAAAGCTAGGCTGTTATCAATGAATGTTGCATATGCTATCTCTCTTGCCTCTTGCTCTCTGTAGTTTGTATTTTTCCACGCTCTCTCTTGCTCTTAATTCACTAACATTATGATTAAGTCCTTAAAACTTTATTCTGTGCAAAATAAATGACAAAAGATTTATATAAAAAATTTTCAATTTTAATTCTACGAAATCAACTACTCCCACTCATTTACGTCCGTCAAACAATCTGAACTGAACCGAACAACTCCATCTGCCACCTACAACTACTACTATTCCTCCTATTCCACAACAACCACTTCCATCACCACTACCAACAACTACTACAACAACAACCTCTTTCGAATGAATTTTTGTTCGCAAATCGTTCTAAAACCGTAACGAAATGAATTGTTTTGAATTTATCCGTTAAATTAGCGGGAGGGACTTTGCAAATGCAAGACGCCGCCGGATTACCCACGCTCGGAACGCCTGGCAGTACAAGCGGTACACTAATTCATATGCCGCAGGATAGCGCATCAGCATTTTATATACCTAGTAGGATACAAATTAATTCATACAACAATACTAGTAAAGATCAAATTATTTTTGTATTTTTAACAGTCAGAACAATTTTAAACATTACTAACATATGCTTCTCTTTCTTTATATTTTATGCTCCTTTGCCACTGGATTCGGTAATCTGAAAACATTGATTGTGTGCAGATAATAATGTCATAGCTGAGGATCAGACGCGAAAGCGTGAGATACGATTGCAAAAGAATCGTGAGGCTGCTCGGGAATGTCGACGCAAAAAGAAGGAGTATATCAAGTGCCTGGAGAATCGCGTTGCGGTGCTAGAAAACCAAAATAAAGCATTAATCGAGGAGCTCAAGTCCCTCAAGGAGTTATATTGTCAAACGAAAATCGATTGAGTAAGGCCATCAACAGAATCCGAAGACACAGAAGCTGAAACACTAAATGAAAGAGAGATTTGTAAAGAAGATAAGGACGTAGATGCCGCTACCGCCACCGTTGTTGTATTAGCCACAGAAGTTCACCTCAACGACGACACCAACAATGATGGGGATGACGATGGTGACGGCGGTGACGCTACAGACAATGCACCTGATTAAAATTGAAAAAAAAAGGAAATGTGGAAAATTGAAAGCACAATGCATGAAAATTGTGTTTTAAAACGTTTGTCTTATGTTATTTTATTATTTTAATTTAATTTTTATTTTTTTGTAATTTGTAGTTTTATAAAAAATGATATGCAAAATGTAATTTATGAAAGAAAATGGAGAAGGAGATATCAATTTAAATTTTAATGAATAATTAAATAAATAAATTTTTATTGTAGTTTATATGTTTGTACCATAAACAATGAATGTGAAAGTGCGCTGTGCAGTTGCTATTTGCAAATTATTTGCAATGCAACAAAGCAACTGTGTCATTCGCATTTCTTTTCTTAATTTAGTTTTAAATATTAATGATTTTTGTTGATATAACTTAAGATTTAATAAAATTGTAGACTTTTATTAAAAGAAAAATTATTGTATTTTTATATAAAGAAAAATGGTGAACCTTTCTAAATACTTAGCTTTGAATTTGAAGTGCATTTTGAAATGAGAAATGTTTTTAAAAAATGTTCATATTAAGAAGAGTAAAAAAAATTGTAGCCATAACCCATTAAGCACTGCGCAAAACTTGGCGGAAACTTTATCATGACAATTGCCACAATTCATTTGCGAAGTGTAGCATTCTCAACGGCAACGTGTGCTTTCCCGCATAACTTTTGCGCTTTAGCTATTGGGTACTGGCAGACTTACTATTGTAAATTTAAGTTATGTTCGGCAAAACATTCAACATATCCGGGTATGGCACTTTGGAAACTGGTTCATGTAATGATTTTGTGTAGTTTGTAAACCACTGTGCACATTTCGCAAAGTTAAAAATATTGTTATTTGAGAGCAAAACAACAAAAATATGTTTAGAAACTGTTGCATTTACATATATGTGCGTATTACGGTCATCAAAATATTGAAGATTTTAATATAGTCCACAGCTTGCTTACTTTTTATGAACATATGAAATCAAAATTTGATTATGTTATATTTAAATAAATGCTTTCCCCCCAAATTTTCACTCAAAAACGACAGTTTTTCGCAGGTATAAAAGCAAAAAATATAAAAATATCTACATTAGAGTAATCCGTATTTCGAATTTTAATTTAACCTTCGGCCGTCAGTAGTATGAATCGCAATTAAAAATACAGTATCACCAAAGTTTTATCTCCTCTGGTAGTCGTTAACCTGTGTCGAGGTTTTTTCATACCTTTTCCCATAATTTAACAAACATTTGATGTAATAAAACATGTAAAATATTTTTACTTTTACTAATTAAATAGCAACTGGAAGCATGTAACTGATTAATGTTAATGTTAAAATCAATCTTTAAATAAAAATATTTAAAAAAAGGTATGATTCAGCCATGCCTTAAGATAACATTTTTTAGTTTCGTTTTATCGCAAATGCTATTTGTATTTAATCTTAAATACTCGTTCGTTTTTTGACTCAGAGCGTTTTATTTAATACAAATGCTTCAGTGTAAATTTTTATTGCTGGCCCAGAGCTTTTAATAAGTGATTTGAGAGCTTCTGTTAAGATATTTTAGTTTTAGGAGTGTTTTTGTTTTAATTTTAACTAAATGAAAAACAGAAAGCGCATGAATCGTAAATTATGGTTATAATGGGGAGTTCAAATATTAATACATAATTGCTTACGCAAAAGCTATTTCAAAAGAACAATAAAAAAAATGTTTTTAAATTAAAATCATTAACTAAATGTGTCATTTTTAGCTTTAGTGACGTGTCAAAATTGTTTAACGGAAGATCTAAGGTGGCTTAGTGGCAGATCTCTATAGTAGAACCCATTCTCAAAATCAAAGTTGTTTACTTAATTTTTCAAATAAATTTTCCATATATTTAAAAGCATATCATCAATAGTCTCTTCACTCGAAATATCCTGTTTTCTGGGGCTGGCTATACTTACTACTAAATTTCTTGACAGTACCTTTCTAACTCAGTTTTAATTAGTGGTGACTTGTGTGAATATTAATTCAAATCCATGACTAAATATTTAATCCCATCGGATATTCAATATGACCTTATTACAAAATGCAGTTCGGTTGAACGGTTGATAGTTTGGTTCATTTTATAAGAGATGTTTGTACATTTTTTAAAATATATATAGGTGCATGAAAATGCAAATTTACATATTACAAAATATAACTTCTTTACTTAAAACAAAGATTTTGTTATACTTATGATAACAAATCAAAAATGAATATTAAAAGTTAAAATTACTACAGAAATATATAAATTGTTAACATAATCTTTTTAATTTGTACGTTTCATTAGAATTATTTTATTTTCATATTTTTAAAGCAAAGCATATTTGAAAGTTGGTTCCAATGTTTTACAAATAAAGAAATTTCTTTCAGTGTTTGAAAAATTGAAAACATAAATTATAAACAAAATATTTAACTTGACAGAAAGTTGCAAGTGAATTCTTTATAAATAAACTAGCTATGTCTATTTAAACGGTTTTAAACACGAAATGGAGTGCATTTTCAATAGCTAGAAAAAAATTTAAATTTATAGATTTTTGTAAAAACAAATAAAGAAAATTACCTAAATATAAATTAATGTAAAAGAGCTCAAAGCAAATTTTTTATTCTATTCGCAAGTTACAAAAGAAACACATCGAAAAAACGAAGTCAGAAACTGTAGAATTTTTGTGATGTTGCTATGGAGCTTTTGAGCCAATATTAAAGAAATACATTTATAGTTAAATGAAACTAATAAACTTATTTTTAGCATTAAAGTAACATTTACTCAATGAGTAATAAAAAATCTTTGAAACTGAAGAATTGATAATTTCAACACAAAATAGTTAAATACAAAACTTAGTGAAAACACAAAACCCAAAGATTAATTCAAAGTAAACCAACAACATCTAAATGTAATTAAATTTTAAAAATTTGTACTTTAAAAACGTTTTCTAATAAAAATGTAAAAAATATATGAGATATGAGAAAAACACACAAAAAACCAATGAAAAGGAGTTGTTTTTTATTTGTAAAAAAAAGTAAAAATTATTTTTAAAGTTTTCAAAGTAGAGGCAGAAAATTTGTCAATGTTTAAGGTATAAAACTAACCAAACAACAAAAAGAGCAAAGAAACACACACGCCCACAACATTTGTAAGAACTAGTAAGAAAAAAATAAAACTTAAGAAAACATTTTAAAAATATTTTTGATGTATACTGAAATATATAAATTAGCAGTAATTAAGAAGATAAATATATATAAAAGAAATACATGCATATTTTATGAGATAATATGTAAGTAAATGAAATGTGAACACAAAACGAAGATTTGAAAAAAAAAAAACAAAATTATTGTTATTTACCTTAAACAAATACAGAAATAAATATTTTAAAAAAATCTTGCATCCTTGTAATAATTTTTTGGGCTTAAGGTTTCTATACAAACATCCATACGGTTGTCTCCAAAGATATTTTTGTTAGGAAAAAGTTGATAACCTTTTATTATGTCAGCAAATCGGCAGCCCTGGCTGTCTCAGTTTGACCATTACGACTGAAAATGTTGAATCAATAAAAAGTCATAGCCAAATAGTAAGTTGAACAATGAATCATATATTGAAGACATAACTAGAATGCGTGATTTCTTTCCAAACTTCACCAAATTATCAGCATTGCCATTCAATTTGGTTTCGAGAAGTTTGGAAAAAATCATGATATTGGTCTGCCAATGAACAGGTGGTCCAATGGGGTTCAAGAAAATGTATCCATCTACAATATATTTTTGAGAAAATGTTAAAATTGGCTTGCAGCAAGTTTCCGTGGACTGTGTTTGTGAAAAGTTTGTTTCTTCAACATGAAGTAACGTATGGTAAATAAATTTTTCTGATACTGTAGCTGTCAAGACGTGGTGTCTGAGTTTCAAAAATAGAGTGGATTCCAAGTAAGCCAACACAGAAAACAATTTATGAAATTGAAACTTTAATATGAATCTGTAAACACGTCAGGCACGGGCCCAGAAAGGAAGGCATGACAACTCTGCGAACTGACTGGGCTTAAAATCGATCAATTAAACCAACGAATCCTGAGAAAGTATAATATATGTGATCGAACGAAACGTCACTGAGCGGTAATAGTCGATTTCGGCCACTGGCACAGAGGATGAATCAATAAATATCAAGATTATTCTGTGGCTAAAAGTGAACATATTTTTTGAATTTGCACTGAAAAACGAGCCCACTTGATTTATCTTCTTGGGCTCGGTTGACACAAGCGTTTTTTTAAAGCGCGTTAGCTAACGTGCGTTTCAGCTTAACACAAAATTATATGCATTGAGCCATACCATGAATGCAGTTGTGTTAAAACGCGCGTTGAAAAAACGCTCGTGCTCAGCGAATTTTTTGACAGTACGCCTTTTTTGCACTCATAAAATAAAAAATTTCACTGCTGATACTTGGCTATCAAATTGTGATAGTTTTGAAAGTTCGCGTACCAGTAATAGTTTAAAGCTTAAGCACACTTCCGGCAGCCGACGGAAAATCCGCCACACACGCGGTATTGACAGAGTTTACACAAGGAAAATAAATTTTTTGTTTTGCATTTGTTACAAACGACATACTTCGTCTCTTTTGGTTTTCCCCTCGTGTCCACAAACAAGAAGAATTTTCGGAAAGAATTTGTGTGTGTAAGCGACGAATAACAGAATTGCAGCGGACATCGGAAAAACCCTTGTCTGCTTACTGTAGACTTAGGCAGAATTCAATTTTATCCGTCGGCGTATGAAGGATCAGTGTTGCATTTCCAATCAGCTTGTTTCAATGTTTTTAAATTTAAGATAAAAACTTTTCAAGCAGTGGAACTACACGTATACCGTTGCGATTTCTGCCCACAGAAAACGGCGCAGTTTACTTCTGCGTGGATTTGTTAATATTGTCGCTGAATGTACTGTTTTCTCCCCTATTCTCATCTTTGTTTTTTTTACTTTTGTTTCAATTTGACAATTCACAAAAGTCATTTTTTTTGTGTTCCAAATTTATTTGAAATAAAGTGAAAATTATGAAAAAAATTAGCGGGAATACAGGGAAAAAATTTTGGCTGTAAACCAATGTAAAAATGTAAAATGAAAAAAAATGTAAAAATGTAAACAAACTCGGACGGACAAATTAAATTTTCCACTTTTTGGAACAAATGACTGATTTTCATTTACGTTACGTAGTTGTAATTAGAATTTTATTTTTTATACGCTGGGACAAAATTGCAAAAAAATTATGCAAAATTTTCAGTCCAGTTGGAAGCTTTTTTTCAAACTTCACACTACACTACTTTTTTTCGATCGAAATTTTGGATTTCTAAAATTAAGTTATTCACTCAAAGAACTATTTATTCGATAGTTGCGCTGTATTGAATTTTTCTGTGAGTGAATCGTGAACAGCTATCGAATGATATGAATGTTTTCTCCTCATACCCCTCGAACTGAAATGACATTAGAAACGTCATTATGCAAAAAAAAAACAAAGCTTTACGTGAAATCTTGTGAGGGTGGTTATTAGTTTTCGCAATTTTTATTGCAAATATCAAGTAAACTAATTAAAGTTTGAACTTGACTAAATAAGTGGCGTGAAGTTTTGATCAATTTTATTTCAATATTCCTGAAGCTTAGTGCATTTTTATTTTGACTAAAACTTAACATTGTTCAGATCCAGACTTGGTGCGGCGAATTGTTAATGTAGAAAGGAACCACAAAAGCTGTGGTATTGGTCCATAGAAGCTTCTCAAATAGACGCGACCTATTGTCGCCGATATCTTGCCAAGTGTATGGTACGAGTTGCATTCGACGCTATCTAAATAAAACGGCTTGTAGGAAACATGAGTTCCCCAGGAAACAAATCACCTATATTACATATATTGGTGGTAGGCTTTCACCATAAATTGGGATGCCAGGTAAGTTGTACATTGATTTTAGTAAATTGACATAGGCGATTAATTATTTATTTATTATTTGCTGATGTGGGTTTCTTTGTAGGTTGAATTCTCATATCCTCCGCTAATTGTTGGCACCACCGGCACAAAAGAATGTCCATCAGGTTGGAAATATTTGCCCACACTTGCGTTACCTGATGGCTCACATAATTTTATTGAAGACACAGTTTTCTTCAATTTGCCCAGTCTTATGGACCAAGCAGAGAGTGTTTACGGTGTATCCTGCTACCGTCAAATTCCTGTTGAGGTAAGGTTTTTTTATCGTCACTAAAATGATGGCGTGATACTTAATAGCACAGATACTCTAGCAGTAATTTATAATGTTTGCACTTGAAAATCGGAAAAATATAAGTATATGTATATCGGTTGTCTGTCCTTAAAATAGGGCTGATATTTTAATTATAAAAATATTGGAGAGTTACAAAAAAAAATCTCGTTTGATTTTTTTTTGTACATATGTGTATTCCGGAAGTATCAGTACCTTTCTACGAAGGAACAATCGATAATACGAATGGAAAAACTGCTCAGATCGTATGATGCCGACTCCCGGCGAAAATCAGAATCTCTGTCGACAAAAATCTCTGAATGAAATCGCTAAAAATGGTTTTTATTTTAATAAATGGATATTATGTATGAAAATCAGTATGATACCGATAAAATGAGCATAGTTCGCTCAATAATCTTACATATTCCAAAGTCAATACAGTCGTTATATAAAAATTTGGCAATTTGTATGTGATTTTCAACTCATATACACGTGTACCGTGTATATGAGTTGTTTGTACCGAGTTAATATTTTCCAGAGTATTAGCTCATTGACATCTAAATCTTCCGGATTTCGACCTGCAGCGCTTCTTAAGTACAATTTATGACCAAAGTTAGATTCGGCTTCAAAAAATCTGTAAGAAATGATATCTTTGGTTTTGGTTGTGAAAAGATTTTTAGATCACGGGCGAAAATTAAATTCAGAGCCAAACCGATGACTTCGAAAGCCCCCAAATACTTAAGATGTATTTTGTTACTCGATATCACTTTTCGTAGAGCTACTGTTGACTAGTTGTGTAAACAGCGATTCATCAGATGGTTTGTTGACTGTGAAAAGTTTTTTTATTGCAGTGGCTGACAGCTTGTTTGGTTCAGTTTATGAGGAGAAGCTATAGTCTGTTGTTTATAAATAACTACAACAAAGTTTGACAATGCTTAAATACATTTCTTAAGCGAAAGCTAAAAAAATAATCCGTAAAATACGTATTTTTTTTTTGTATTCAAGTTTGTTTTCAATCTATCAAAAAGATAATAACAAACAAAATATTAAATCAGTTTATGCGTGCGATGGATTGCAAGAAAAAATTAAACAATATCCGAAGTCATCAGCCTCAAAATTGGTGAATGAGGTCCGTAATGGGAACAAAGAGTACAGCGTTGAAACTAACTGTCGTGTAGTAGAGTAGATGGAGGGGCGTTACCCTGAGTGCAAAGACTTATGGGCAGAAAAATGGTTGTAATCTTTCCTTTGTGGACGATATTTATTTTGAATGGCTTACCACCCTTCTGAGATAGAAACTTAGTGGTATTACATTAATTTGAATTGTATAAAAGTGGAAATCAAATCATTTAAAAATTTTTTTTTCAGTTTGCTACTATGTACTCAATTTAATTTGTCTGGTCATAATTAAATTTAAATTTTTTTATTTCTACCTTAGAAACTCAAAATACGTACTGCTGATGTCACACGCAGCACAGTGCAAAAATCTGTATGCATTTTGGCATGCCTACCTATTTACGGTTATATCGAAGTTAAACTGTCATTAATCGCTGATGCGTTTTTTGACCAGGGAGATTTTTCATGCACAGAAATTCTAATAAAAGCTTATCGTCAGCTCAATGATTGCTTATTGGATGATGAATCACGCCGTCCGTTGCGTCACTTTCACGTTGGTTTATCTCTACGCGAAATAATGTTGCATTGGCGCCACAAGTCACTTATACTCTTCAAACTTTTTTTGCTACAAAGACGTGTTGTCTGTTTTGGCTCACCAGTGCGCGGAATGTGTGTGCTCATCTTGGGTATTGCTTCGTTAATTCCCCGACTGTTGGAAAAAGGTTTTCAGGAGGTAGCGTGTGTGCGAACATCGCGTCCTCTCTCGCCTATGCCAGATTTTACGGACTCATTACAATCGGAAAGCGCCGCACTGCAGCAGGATGATGCAAAAGAAATCAAAAATGCGCAACATGAAAGTAAAACTTCGGCAAAACCTTCATCTGAGGTAGCCTGTTGCTTAGAATTAGTAGACGAATTTACATTGGTCTCATCAGCAGCTTCAGCAAGTGAGTCGGGAAGTGGTGATGCTACTCCACAGACTATTTCAAATTCAAGTGCACAATCCGCGCGCGATTTAAATCAGTTGGGTTATGCAGAGAAGGCTGAAACAAGTAAAGTAAATAGTTCGTTAATACGTGACAGCAGCATCGATACGTTAGCTTGTGAGTAAAACTAATTATAAAAATTTTTGATTTCAATTCCTCTTTTTCTGAACGAAAAAGACACAAACTTTTTTCCAAGGTCAAAAACCTTGAAATGGTTGAATCAGGTTGAAAAACTTAAAATAAGTTGAATCAGGTTAAAAATGTCGAAATAAATTGAAAGAGGTTGAAAAAGTAGAAACAATATGAAAAATGTTGAAAAAGTGGAAACTGTTGAAAAATGTTGAGAAAGCGATAAAATAGAAAAAGTGCTGAAAAATGTTGCATGAGGTTGAAAAACTCTGAAAAAGTAAAAAATCTCCTAAAATGTTGAATGAGGTTGAAAAAGTCAAAAAAAAATTTACAGAAGTTGAAAAAGTCGATAAAAATATGGAACTTGTTGAAAAAGGTTAAAAGAGTTTGAACAGTTGAAAAAGGCTGATGATAAAATCGATAAAATATGGAAATGGTTGAAAAACCGAAAAAAGATGAAAAAAATCTAAACTTACATCAAAGTTAACTAGTTCAGGTCAGTTTTGAAATAAATGTAATTCGCAGTACATATTTGAAAATAAATCTTTAATAACATGAAAGATAATTACCACTTTCCTACGCTTTCAAAATAGAAAAATTTTAAATTAACGCTTTTTTTAGCAAAATAAATGTGGATACAAGAGACATTTTTTGTGGTATTTATTGAGGACAATGTCGTTGAACATTGTTAGCTTCACAATAACATTGTAGCTTGTGCTTTAAACCATTAACGAGATATATTATTAATTATTCTGATTTTGATAAATTGCAAAAATAAGTAGCGTATTACTTAAAAACTACAACCTATAGAGAAAAATGTTTTGAGGGGAAGGTTTGAAAGTATAATAAACTTTGAATTTATGCTGTCCAAAGCACTTGCTTTTAAAAATAGATCAGAAGGGTCCAAACTTTTTGGTTTCCTAGCCATAATATCATATAAAACAATTATTTTGAATTGGTGAATGAAATTTTTAAATGAACAAAAAAGTTGTAATCTGATTTTATAAATGCCAACATTGCTCTTTTAACGAATTTCAAAATAACATAACACCAATTTTTTTTTGGGTAAAACTATAAGGAGTCAAAGTTTTGAACAGTGTTTTATAAATACATGCGTATGTTCATTATATTTTATTGAATTGACAGAAGTTAATAGTTTCAATAACAATTTTTGAGCAAGCTTCCATGCTGCTTTGAGCAAGCAAGCACTTATTATTGTTACTTTATGGCTATAAACTTTAAATTCGTTTTTTATCAAAATTTGTTCCAATCACTATTTATTTCCTTATATTACAAATTTTTGTAAAACTTTTCTTTGAATGTATTAAATAACTTACAAAATTTCTTTTAATCAAATTTATTATCTTTTAAGCTACACTTCTTGCGCTTTCAACGGTTAATCCAGATGAGTATCGTGCGCCTATATCAATTTTCGCCAGTGGTAATCTCTGCTTACCATACCTTTCGTTGCCATATATGGACCTCTTGTCAGACCCTTCGGTACTTAGTTATGTTATTGGTACGTCTAATGTGCTATTTCAACAGAAACGTCAGCTGGCCGATGTTTTAGTTGATATTGAAAATGGAAACATTGATTCACACGATCAGGATTTAAGGCGACAGCTTATTTTAAGTACCGAAGATTTACGCTTTATGGACTATTTATTGAAGCATGTGCAAGCACCTAAAGAAGGTGCAGAAGGCAGTGAGCATTGGATACGTGATCAATTTCAGGGTTATATGTTGGCATTGCTGCGCACAACCGTTGCAAATGGTTAGAAAAATAATGTTTTTACGCACGGTGTTCAAAACTAAAACTTAATGAAAGAAATAACTTCTTTCTTTTTTTTTTTTGAAAATGATAACGTTTAGATAAAAGATCAGTTAAATTTGAAATCTATTTATTTTTTTTCTTAAAACTACAAATTTGCTGTAACATAAATTTTTAAAATTTATTTTCAAAATTTCTTTTATAATTTCCACATTGAACTTGCAGTCATTAAGCAAAGACCAATATGATCGTAAAATTTTACTTAATTGATCAATGCTTTTTTATTCAACAAACATGACAAAGATAACAAATGGAACAATTTAACCTGGTAATTGGTGACATATGTTTCGGCTATTACCACATATATACACATTCTCATATGTATATACATAGCCTCATCAGACCAGTTTTTGGTTAATGTTGTACATGGGATCGAACCCCTGACCGTTCTTGAATTGCAATGTTATTTTTGACGGTCGCTCTTAACACTTGAGCTGTTGGGGACATGACCTTGAGGTGTACAATGTGCGCTTATCTATTTCAATCCACACACAATGTTCCATTTTTTGTTATCTATATACGATCATATTGGTCTTTGCTTAATGACTGCAAGTTCAATGTAATAATTCTTAATATAATAAATTATCAGTCGCTAAAAAACTAATATTCTTTTATAATTTCCTATGTAATTTTCCAACATATTCGGTAACCGATTTTAACCATTTTTGTGCAACTCTACGAAAAACACCAAATGCTTTGAAATATTTCTGAGTACACAGAAATGAGTAGAAAACTTTCTCGCATAAAAATAAATTTTAAAAATTGATGTTTCAAGCAAATTCGTTAATCAAAAAAAACAAAAAAACATTTGTTTAAAAAGTGTCAATGAAAGTGTTTTATTTTTTACTGACCCTCGATCTGGGCGATATTTCTAAGAGTTTAAAAAAAAAATATTTTCCTGTTTCTTTCATTTAATTTTTCCATTTAAACGCCGTATTCGAATTTCTGTTGCGATACTCATGGTTTTTTTTTCATAGATACGACACAAAAAGACTGCGACCATTTTAATGCAAATTTCATGAACTCTTTCAAAAGAACGCAATGTTTTCAAGAATGGTACGATGTGCGTCCGGAAATGGAGTTTTTCGAATCGTTGCCTGTCGGTCATCCATTTGCAGGCACACTTTCTGTGGCCGACATGAAGCTTAAAATTGCACAGTATGTCGTTTTTCTTAAATTGTAAGTTTTAATTATAACTTTTTACCTTACCTTTCAGAACAATGCAAAATAGTGAAAGTGGGCGGAAAATCAATCAAGCTGTAAACACAACTAGTCGTGCTGTCGGTAAGTATAATTCAAAAGATTATGCCTGCTTAATATTAATCCAAGATTTTCCATTGTCGTAAGATTGATTTGGTAATATATTTTGAATAATCTTTACTTGATGTAAGCGAAAACTCTGTTGGATACGATTCAAACTACCAAATCATCGTAAAAATATTTTGGTCTATAAGTTCATGTAGTATAGTATTCCGTCATAAATTAAAAACAGTAAATTTCAGGCATTGGATGGAAAAAAGTTCCATCGCGCGGTAAATTACATAGAATACGGTTTTGAGTGACGAATTTTAACGTGGCAGCAGAATTATCGCATATTTGCAAAATTTTCAGATCTAGTACATAATGAAAGTCTTAATTTCTCATAGTGCTGTAGCCAGCGACATTTTTGAGTGTATTATATATACTCTAATGGCTTGTTGTACACAGAGACCAATCGAACCTTAACGGCTGTAGCGTATTACAATGATCAGAAGCGACTCACAGTGTACCTTTTTGATTTTTGCTTTTGTCAGCATATGCAAGTTAAAGTGTTGCACCTCTGTATAGTACTTTCTATAGACAAAAATTACTCCTTTATAATAGTGTACCTTTGGTAGTAGATTATACACATAGGGAGAAGACTGATGAAAATAAAATATAATAAAAAATATGTAACCACCTACTAAAACAATTTAAAATTTAAATTACTTGAAACTTAACTTAAACTTTTTTTATGTAAAGGCTAAATTTTCATTAAAAAAAATTAAATTATAAACAGTAATGTATTGTTGGTACAAAATTGATGACTTGTCACCCTCTCGGCAACCCTTCATGGCGCCTAAATAATCTTTTTGGAAGAAATTCAAAGCACACCACACCACAGTAATCGTCAAAGTTTTTTACACAATATAGTACTACAAAACAAACATGACGGAGCCCGTATTGTCACTCCACAAATAGATCTCAATGCACAACAACTGGAATCATTGTCTGTACAGCTTTCTAAAGTGAGAGAAATATGTGCTTGTGAAAGCAGATTGGACCATGATAATTCATTTATAATTGTGGATATTTAAAATTCTCCCAACCAATCAATAAATACAATTATTGAATTCTTCCACGAGAATTTAATAAAGTACTCACCAGAAGTATCACGGATTCTTAAAAAAATTATGATAATATTACGATGATTTTAGTGGGGATTTTAATGTGAATTTTGCATTGGATACAGCGCTCCTTTTGATTGGGTTCCTCAACATCAAATTAAATTTAAAAATGTGTATCAATCGCGCTGAATCGACAACAAGGTCAAAAACAGTAATTGGCGCTGTATTTCAATTTCAGATTGATCAAATCCAAACCAAGCATTTATTTTATACTTTAGTTACCACAAGCCACGCGTGTCATTTGTTGAAATTTAAAAAAAATAGAGTCTGAATAATATAATACCTTGTAAACTTTGCACAAGTATAAGTAAACCCTATAATAAAGCTGAAATATTTGGATGCATACCCTTCGGCTTATGAGAATTCATTAAGCGCTAAATGGTTTGTTTATGGAGTATCGATATAAAAAAAATTATGCAATTGGATTGATATAAATAAAATAAAAAAAAATTTGAGGTGGCTTGAAAATACGGATTCCACTTTGAACAAATTATATCTGTACTGTAGTCTGTATATCTCTATTCTATCTCATTATCTCGCAGACGAAATCCTATAGATGTCGTTTTTAGCGCCATCCTTAGAAAAAAGATAAAGATAAGAAAATTAAAATTATATTATATATTACGTTCAAAAAAACTCTTTTTTGATTTTTTTTTCAACTTTAAATGCGTTGCGGACGTTTTCATTGAATCGCCTTCTTCTTCATTTCCGTCTTGTCAGCTGTGTACTTTGACGGAAGGAACTTAAAAAAAAATTATAACTGACAAAGAAAAGTCGAAAATAGATCATCAGGACCGCCCCTCAACCTCCTGAAAAACAAACTAGAATACGTATTGTTGTAAATAGTTTGAAATCGTTTCAGTCGTGCGTATTCAAGTTCACCACCGCCTGCAGCAAATGTTTTTATTCTTAAAAATATCATTCACAATTCGGACTCGTGAAATTATTACATTTGTGACTCATTTCAGTGCACACCTGCTGTAAAGTAAATACGCGCCTTTAATTCTGATCTGTCTAATAAGAAATGTTTCTAGAATATTTATCAGATAATGTAGACTGTCACTTTCCATTATTGTCATGGTTTTTAACATTCTTTTTTTATTTTAAATAAAAATCAGGTGGTGCTATTTCACAAGCAAAAGGTGTATTCTCTAATTGGTGGTCTTCAATAACAATAGCACCCGTACCAGCAACAGGCTCTAGTGACAACGATATTTCTTTGTCAACAAATACAGCACAAACACAAGAAATATCTGTAACATTCCAAAACAGCAATAATGCTGACATTGAAGAAGGTGTTAACATTCACATTGAAGAACTAACAAATGCACAAGAAGACACAAAACAAAAATACGTAAATGCTAGCAGTTCCTCCTCAGCAGGCAGTGAGAAGTTAGATAGCGCCGAGGAGTTGGAAGAAGATGGAGTGGCAGAGTGTAAAGGTAAAGGAATTATAGAAATTGGACATGAAGCCGAATTGCTGGATAAGAATTCCGCACTTGCGTCGTGTAGTAGTGGTGCAACAGCGTCAAGTATTGCTGATCGCAGTAATGCCGATGTTTTCATTGTATAAATTTTAATTTGGATTTTTTTTAAAAGAAGTTAACTATATTATCCAGCTGCTCATTCCTAATTGTATATTTAATTATTTTTTAGCTTTATTTATTAAAACAAAATATGTATATGTGAATGTCAATATCAAAAATGTCTAAGCCTAAGCCCCTCTCATATTAAGGCAGAATAGGCAAATAGAAATCAATTGTTAGTTATAGGCATCTATCTAGTCTAGCAACTGCGCTGGGACTAAGACATTTTCGAAATTACTCTCTCATACGAACATTATTGGAAATGTGATTTTAATTTAATCTATTCTTTAAATATCATTATACAAAATTTTAATTAACCATTAACTGTTTCATAATAAAAGTGCAATTTTGTATTTACCTTTGACCTTCAAAGAAATTCATTGAATGTATGGCAATAAATTAATAGAGAAATAACTTTCATTGTAACAGAAAGTTAAGAAATAACGCATTAATCAATCATACTATATTCATTACTATTCCTGTTCAAAATTGAAATAAATCACTTTGTATATGTAGTTCAAAAAAAAAGTTCAGTTTTTCACTAAGTCGGCAGCTCATGCCAAATATCATTGACTTCAAAAAGATTGTTGTACAGAAATATTCACCGAAATTAAAGAATCGAACTGGAACGATTGCAAAAGCATATGACAATATTCTACTCGATATGAACATTTTATGCTTAAATTTCTCCTTACTTCATCTTAATTGCATTAGTAATATAGCCGAATCATAGTTGTTTTTTTTTCATGAATTTTATCTTTCCGCCCAAGCCCGCGGATCCTAGACACGGTCCTATTTAGCAGTTTGGTTCACAAATCATTCCTTGTTAGAACGATAACCAAACAAAAGAGAGAATAAAATATTGAAGCAGTGTACTCGTGAGATCAGACTTCACTAAAACAAAAGTGCTTGAATATACTGTTTAGTGAAGCGAGTACACCGTGAAGACCAGTGTGTAGCAAATGTTCTAGTGTATAGTAAAGGTTCTAGTGCATTTTCAAAGTCTATAATGAACATAGTCAAACACAATTGTGGCTGCTTATTGTCCGTGCTTTTTACTGTAATTTTAGATTACTATAATTTTGGCACAAGAATGTATATTGGGATGTTATTTTTCCGACATTTTTCTGGTAATTTTTTAGTCCGTAAGATATATTGGGACGATTTAATTTACTATCGAAAAAACCAATGTTTTATTTTTAAAATAGCTTTCGTCTAATTGCACTTGCGTTTTCTAACGTGCAGAAGCTTAATTACTCATTAGCTAACAGGAAAATATAAACTGCATTTTATGTGTTAACATTGTTGAACCTTCCGCAAGTTTTTGATCTGTTTGCAGGATTCAAATGTTTATTAAAAACTAATTCAATTTTAAAAATAAAATGCCACCAACAAGTTATCAATGAGAATAGACCAATGAAATGTGCTATTGCTGCCCTGTAGAAAAAAAAACTAACTAACTAGTACTACTACTACTGTAAATGAAACTTCTACATAATTTTGCTGAGAAGTACTTTTGAAGCACTTGTACCCCTCTGGTCCTACCTCCGTCAAATATATTATACAGTTCTGTTTTAAAAATATCGAATTTGAAACACGAATATGTACTGTTAATTGCTCAAATTCATCGGAAATCACCATAAGCTAATCATTGACTAACAGGAGTTATAGGGATGCAGTGGGGGAGAGCTTCTCGTATGTGGTTGAAAATTTATTGAAATTTGTGTATGTGTTAATTACGACATTAACTGCGTGCTATTAAAGCATTGATAAAGCTTTGTAAGAAGGATTTGATGTATTACTGCTCTTTTAATTAAAAGTGAGTTATATGAGGTAAGGTGTTTTTTATGAGATACGCTTTGATTCGAAAACCAATTTCCGTACAGAAGCACTCAAATAGAAATGTCTGTCATCATTGTTTTCTCTTGCAAATGGTAATAATACTCGTCATTATTTTAAACATAATAGCGACTTTGTACAATATTTTTTTTCAATTTCAACTATTTATAACAAAACAACAACATATGACAAATAGAATGATACCTAATTTGTCACAATCAGTGCACTAGAAGCGACACAATTCGATTTTGAAAGCACTCGTAGTTCCAGTGCACCAGCAGAAACGTAGCCCCCAAAAGATGCAACCATTTTTATCAATTTGAGCTCTCAAACAATGCGGAAAAAAAATATGCAGCATACTATTGGGGATATGTAAATGCGCAGTATGCTGCTGCTAGTTCATGATCGCCTGGTGCTTGGTTGAATTTGGGTAGTGTGTTTCAACAAAAAGTTTTGCTACGATGAAGAAAGAACAAGCACAATGCTGAATCGAAGAACTATTTTATATTATAACTCGGCTTCTAATGCACCGATTTTTATAAATGAGGTGTCATTCGCTTTGTAAGAAGTTGTAGGATTTTTTGTAAAGCCTCATGGTTTCGATCTTTTGTTTTTTATTAGTAAATTTTAAAAAAAAATTTATAAATTTTAGTAAATTTTGGTGAAATTTTTATGTTTTGTTTAGAAAATTTTCTTGAAATATACATGAAAAATGGCATGACATCTTTTATTTCTTTTACTAAACTTTGCTGATATTTGTGTAGAAAAATACGAATGACATTTATTTTTAGTAAATTATAGAAAATTTTGGTGTTCCTAAGAAAAAAAGAGGTACATTCCAAGTCTCTATTCAGTACATTTCCACAAAACCTGATACTGATACACAACACAATAACTTACCATTAAACGATTTTGCTTGATATTTTTTGCGCAATTAATTTTTTTTTTATCAATCTTAATATGTATTTTAATATCTTGATATTTAATCATTTTTATTGGAGATTGAGACCAAGCGTCTAAGAAATAACACTAAACAAATATTACCAAAATTGATTCAATAGTTTTTGCGTGATGCGCAAACATTGAAAACAACTATCATTTTGTTTTTATCGATTTCAATTCTTTTTAAGTCCATTCTACTTCCCCCGGTACGCATGTTTTATGGATATCCACTTAAAATGGGCAGATGTATGTATATTGAGTACTACTAATGTTTTCTAAAATATCGTTATTTTTATGTTTTCTGTACGCTGAAACTGTGAAAAATAGATAAATAAACTTAAGCGAAGATAGAAACTTGAGTTTTGGCAAAGTTTTAGGCATAACTCAAGATATTATTCACATATAGTAGATAAAAAATTTATTTTTAAAAAACCAACCAGCTCTTAAAATTTCATATTATCACAACTTCTTCAGAGTTGATATAAGAAATTTTATGAATCATTATTTTTTATAGCTTTTCAAAGAGCGCAACAATGACTCCATTTACACGAAATGTTTTGTGGCAAATCGTCAAGTAATCATCTACCTCAAGTTTTGTTCTTTTAAAAAAACACCCCTTATAATACATGAGCCCAGCCCCCCCTAAGCGTTTTACGTATTCAATGTAAAACCCCTAAAGTCGAAACCCTTATAATGAATCCAAATCTTCGCCTGTCTTCACTTTGATTTTTCCAAGAATTTTGATTGAGTTCTCGATTTTTATTTAGGTCGAAAAAAATTACTTTATTCATACGATTCCATTGATTAAATCTTAACTTCTAGACAGATTTGAATTAAATTTGATTTCTGTGGTTTAATTATCTTTAATTTGATATAATTTTTGACCAAACGTTAAGTCGAAAATGTTAGACTACTTCGAAAAATAAAGCCAAAAATCTAATCTCGAAAGCCTCCATGTAAAGTTTTTTAAGCATGATGTTTAAGTTCAGTGGCCCATTTGGCTTAAAAAAAAAGAACAGGTTTACCTTAGCTATCATCGCCGATTTTTTGTTTTTTGTAGTTTTTATTATAGTAGTTGTTTCTGTTGCTGTCCATAAATAAGTAGTTTATTAAATAAGCTTTTTTGTTTTCCGGTAAAGCAACACAGATTTTTAAGGGAAAATATTAAGTTTTCTTAACATTCTAAAAAAAAACTGTATGCCATAGACGTTTTTGGGAAAATATAAGTTTTAAGAAAAGAGATCCTTAAAACTTCAGAAAAATCGTCATATTTCCAAAACTATTAGTAAAAATTGAAAGATTTATTCACCACTATTGTAGGTCTATAAATTATCTTTCTTATGGCACTCATATTTTTTTATATCCATGAAAGGCTTCCTAATTTAAAATTATTTTTACAAAGCTATATCCACAACTTCTGATGGCTAAATCTCCGAAACCAGATCCAAACGACACTTTATGATTATGGGAACTAAAGGAAACTTAAGCCGAATTGCTCATTAACATAACAAGCCCATCATATCATTCGCTTTATTTGATGCACTCGGTGTAATTTTTTTGTACTTGCGAGATGAGACCAGAAGGTGTATAAGCTTTAATTTCAAAGCAACAAGTACTGTGCATGTTTTGTTCTCTATTTTCATCTCATTTTACTTAATTCTCTATTGCTTGCTTATTTCAATCAAGCAGTGTTCACTGAAGTAGAGTGCGCAACTGTCGATAAAGAAGGGAATGCATTCGTGCAGTGCTCTACTAAGTACCTCAGAATACGCTATATTTTTACGTTTTGTTTTTCGTGAAATTTGATAAAATTATAAATTTAATTGCAAATTAGGTGGAAAATTCGCAACATTCAGAACAATAATTATTTCAAAAGTACGTTTAACTACTGTCCTTATTTTGGATTTGTAAAAACAAAATGTAGGATGCATTTTCAAAATTCCAAAATGTTTTGATCTTATTATAAGTAAACAAAATAATATAGTATTTTTTAGAAAAATCACAGTAAAATATTTATATAAACATTTGTTTACAAAAATAAAACACAAGTGGAAATCAACTTTAAATTTGGGTTTATCTCACTTGGTCTAGTTTAAATGAAAATTTTCAAACCCAATACATTAATTGGTGGCATTTTTCCATAACCCAAAATTTGTTGCACTGTGTAATATAGCTATCAATTGATAAGTAATTTAAGGAGTTATCACATTAATAACCAATTTTCCAATCGATTCAAATATTTATAAAGAGAAAAGTTCCCAAATGTTCCAAGAGGAATTGCGTGTTTTTATATCCCACTTTGGACTCTTAACTCAATTAATCAAACTTTTGTGCTGTTAAATCTCTCACTCAGCAGTCCCACTGTTACTCTCTCAAATGATTTGCCTAAGGATATAACCAAAAATTTAACTAAGAAAGTTCAGGAATGCACTCATTGTGATGTCATAGACTTTAAGGTTGGGCGAGCTATTAAAGTTTTTATTTTAGTGACAGATTAATTAATTACAATTGAGCATTAATTTAATGGAACTTACGATCATTAAAAAATTCTTACAAATCGATTGTTGTTTTAATAAGCATGAAAGGACAACATGAATCAATTTGACATGGTACAAATTAATCGAAATTGGTTTCAAGAGAACTACTATTTGGCTGAAAAATGTTAAAAACAATATTTGCAGATTATATTTCATGTATTTTATTTTATGCATTCATATTCGTAGCCAATAAGACCCCATGACTTAAAATAGAAATAATAATAATGGCAAAAGTATAAAAACTGTCATATTTTTAGTTTAACCAATCCAGCACAAATATAAGCAAATAGCACGATATAGCTAGCAGTTTTTATATCTTATTTTAAAGAATTTCCTTAATTATTAATATGAAAAATTACTTTAATCGTAATACAAAACACAAAATCATAACGCTGTTCTGAATTAATGTTTTAACAACCATTTTCTTGCTTTAACTTTTCAATGAACTCTTCATTTTCTTCGACAATCATTGTTAATTCCAGCAGATCTGCATTCGCCTTTTGAAATTCCGTGCTTGTTCTGTTTATTCGTTCCTCACGGATTTTGGCTATTTCATAATATTGTTCTTCCGCATTCTTCATTGTTTGCTCATTTTCTTCAGACATTTTCAATAAATCCTGTTGCTTTTGTGCAATCATAGTCTCCATTACACGTAATTGTGCTTTTGCTTGCTGTAAACGTTCTTCAAGTTTAGTGACGCGCTGAAGAATATCGTTAAGTTCCCTAGCGTTTTCTTTTTCGTATTTCTTCAGTTTTTTCTTTGCAGTAGCAATTGCGTTATTTAAAGAATTTACTTTGGGATTGAGCATGTATTCAATTTCTTGTGAAATTGCAGCATTTTCCGTTTCAAATTGTTTTACATCATTCCTTTTTTCAATAATTTTGGAATCAATGCTCTCACGAAGAGCTTCAATTATGGGCTTAACACGATTGAGATCTTCGGGTTCAGCGTCAAGCGGAAGTTGTAAGTCGTGTGCACTAGTGTTAGCAGTTATGTGGGAAAATTCAATTGCACGTACATTACAGTTGAATTTTTGAATCTGAAATATGAAATAAAAGAATTTCATTTAGTTTAAAGTTTTAGTTTTCTTGTACTTAAATCTCATTGAAAGGCTTCAACGAATTAAATTCTTTGAAGGGAGGTTTGAAAAGTTTCCATGTGTCAATACCAACGGAATCGTCTTTGCTTGTTCGTTTCATTTTGAGATCGATTCTTATATGATCGTTTATAATGTCTTTCCAAGTGGATTCCAAATAAAAAAGAAAAGGCAAGTTATGAAATCAGACTTGTACATTAACATAACCAGGAGACCGACCATCGGTTTTAATTTTGAGGTTGAGAAAAACGAAAAAATGTGCAAAATGTTCAAAAATAGGGTAAATATTTAAAAAATTGAAACAGGTTGATAAAAGGCTAAAAAATAAAAAAAAATATGGAAGAGGTTGAAAAACGTCGTAAGAGGTCATAACAGTCAAAAAAGTATGGGAAATGTTAAAAAGGGTCGAAAAGGCCGACAAATGTTAGAAAAGTCGAAAAATGTTGGAAAAGTCGAAAAAAAAAATGGAAATGGTTGGAAAAAGTTGAGTGAGGTTGAATAAATTTTGAAATGATGAAAAAAGCTGACTGAAAGAATTGAAAAAACATGGAAAATGTTGAAAAAAGTTGAAAGGGGTTGAAAAACTTAAAGTTTAATGAGGTTGAAAACGAAGAAATACAAACAGGTTGAATAAGTTGGAAAAATATAGAAAATGTTGAAAAAAGTTGAAACCGTTGAAAAACGCTGATAAGCCGATAAAATATGGAAAGTGTTGAATAAATGAAAGACGTTGAAAAAAGTTGTAACAGATGAAAAAGGAAGATAACGTTGATAAAATATGGAAAGCATTGAAAATAGTTGAATGACGTTGGAAAAGTTGATACATAATTGAAAATGTTGAAAAAAGTTGAAAGAGGTTGAAAAAGATTGCAAGCGGTTGAATAACTCGAAAAAATGTGAATGAGGTTGTGTCCTATATCTCGCCTTGTAGCTCGGATGTGCTTTAAGCTGTTCACGTGGATAATATTGTAGATCTTTTTAGCAATAATAACGATAGTCATCACAGTATTAGGTGATTTAAATCTCAGCAAAATGATTGGTATTTTTTGGTCAAATAGTGTATCCCTTACTCCATCAAATATAAATAGCCTAAATGAATTCAATCTTATTATTTATTTTTGTAAATTATTTTACAAATAAACTTAGTAGAATTCTGAATCTAATTTTTGAAACTGGTAATATTGAATTTTCATTAGAGCAATATACGTTCCCAATTTCGTTACCCCACATGCACCATATGCCATTAATATTGTAAGTGGAATTCTTGAGTTTCTTCAGTCCGTTGTGGACTCCAACATGAAATTCATATACAATTTTAACACATGTAATTTTGATTGCCTAAATAATTGTTAAGATAGACTGACCAAGATTATTTGACAAAAAAAATTATATTCGTGTTTTGATATATTTATAAATATCGTTCACTCTATTTGTAAAGGAAATGTGCCACTACCTACCAAAAAAAAATTTAAAAACCTTAGGAATAAAAATGATGAACTTTTTAATGCTTCAAAGAGTTTGGAGTACAAAATTAAATAAGAGCACTATGTGAGAGAATTTAATTTCCTCGATAAACTCTTATGTAAGCAGTATGTCTGACAAATTGAGCCAAATTTTTATGATAAGCCTAAATCGTTTTGGAAGTTTATAAAATCAAGAAATAATGTGTACCCACTGCAGTGTTTTGGGGATGCCGATTTTCTGATTGTGTTTCTGACACTGTAAGTCTTTTTGCTGATTTTTTCAATCGAATTTTGCAGCGCATAACTCATTTTTTGATCCATCTGTTCTTACTGACGTCTCCAACTCTGTTGATTTTGGTTATTTGACCCTTAGCTTTGAGGATGTGCGCAATCTCAAGTTTGAAAAATAACATGAAACCTGATATTGAGTATATCTCCGTTTCTTTTGAAGCAATCTAGTTGGTCCTTGTTAACCCCTTCAACTTTGCTTTTCAATATGTCTTTAAATACTGGTGAATTTATTCCAAAATGGAAAATTTTCCTATTCATAAAGGTGGCACAAAAAATTATGTTGAAAATTTTAGACCAAAGTTCTGCAGACTATTGTAAAAATTAAATTTCTGCATTGATGCGGAATGGATTTCAAGTGGACACTATCTATAGCGATATATCTTAGGCTTTTGGTAGAGTTCCACATAATATCTTAAAAACGAAACTGGCTAAGATGGACTTTCACTCAAATTTTCTATTATGGGTAAATTCGTATGAAAGGCTTTAATTTGTTGAAATGAGTGGCAATAAATCATTGCCTTTTATTGCCTGTTCTGCGGTACCACAAGGCAGTACACTTGAACCTTTTCTATTTATTCTATATGTTAATGGCATTGGTATTTGCTTTTCAAATTCAAAATTTTAACTTTACGATGATTGCTTAAAAACCTTTAAAAATGTTCAGTCAATTTTAGATATTTTATCTCTTCAGCTTGATTTGGATAAAGTTGTAGTGTTTAAAAAATAATCGTTTGTCCCTTAATATAAATGAGTGTTCCCATGTCTCTTTTTCGAAATTGGTTGTTATGACGTTATTTTCATACCAACTTGATGGTAATAATTTGGTATGCGTTAAGAACATTCTAGATTTTTAATGTTTGACTCGAGTTTTTCATATGTGGAGCATTTAAATTTTATAAATTATAAAGTTTTGTTAGGCGACAGAGTGGTGACTTTACTGACCCCTACACTTTAAAGGTTCTATATACCTCCTCTGTGAGGTCTAGGCTTGAATATGCTGTGTTCGTCTGGAACCCTTTTTATGCTGTACATTTGTTTCGTATTGCACGTATTTAGAAGAAATTTCTTAAGTTTGCATTAAGATCTCTACACTTTACTAATCCATTACCCTCGTATAGTGCTCGGTGTCTACTGTTAAACTTAAAATCATTGGAAAGTAAACGCATGATCCAAACGTTAATGTTTGTATATGATTTAATTTGTGGTAATATTGTTTATAGTGTGATGCTGGGTAAAGTAAAGCTTTTTTTTAAATGATTATATCAGTTTAATCACAAAGGCGCAAAGCAAAGCTACACAACTAATTTAAGCTCCAACTTAAACATTTTTTTACATAAAAATAAAAGCTTCAATTTTATATTTAACAGAAAAATATTTTGGATCTGGAATTTATATTTAAGATAAGAAAAAAACTAAGACGACCTCTAGGACTCTCAATATATTTTGACCGTTTTAATTTGATGAAGTATGCCCAAATTCGACTGCCATTTTGGTGCTGCACTGTGATATTAATATGAAATGGAACAGTTTGAGAATAACGTTTACAATTTAAAGGTAAACTGTTATGAACTTTTAACCTATAGCTTTTTAAAGCTATATTTAGAACTGTTGAGATTGAGTAATAATACGAACCTGATCTTTAACACGTTTTATTGTGCGTGACTGTAAAACTTGTTGATGATGACATTCATTTTGAAGATCATTTAACGATGACTCCTGTATTTGAATTATGTGATTGTGCTGTGCCAGTTCATCTACAAGTTTATAGCGTTCTTCTATATTACATATTTGCTTGCTTATCAAACTCTTTAATGATTGTATATCATTTTTTAGACCCATTATATCTTTAGTAAGGCTTGGCAGACTTTCCTGTAGTTGTTTGTATTTTTTCGCGTTCGACTCTAAATCATCGTGAATCATTTCAGTTTTTTGTGATATGTATCTTAATTTTTCTTCAAGCTGACTACATTTGTCTTCGTCCTGTTTACGTATCTGTGGACGACTTTGTTCCAAGTCCTTTAGACGTTGCTTCAATTTGGTCATCTCTGCTTTCAAGACATTCAAACTATTGACACCAACGCGTTTTAGTATTAGTTCATCACAAGTACGCTGTTGTAATGCACCGACTTCGTCATCTAACTGTTTGTTCCACAACATAAAGCCGTCTTCAGTATCACGTAATAATTTTGCTTGAAACTCTACATCTGGTATACGTATATTTTCATCGTCTAATATTTGGCTGGATGTGTACTCTTGAGGTTGCTGCAATGGAAACTGTGATTGCTGTTGCGCTTCTAATGTATCATTGCGAGATGGAACAAAGTCCATGCAAAAGTCCAGCAATAGTATGACATTACCGAAAGAATGTTGCGTGTTTGCTGTTTTAAGCCATGATTTGTTTACCTGATATGGATACTGAATTTGAAGTAAGGCTTTTGCAATATCCTCCACGTTCGTGATTTGCTTAAAGCGAGTTCCAAGTATGTATTGCAAAAAATAATTACAGATTGCAACAAACTGTTTGACAGACATTTGACGCAGACCACCGTTACGAGCTAAAACAAAATAAATTAAAATACTGCATTTTATTATTTTACAGAATAGTGCATGGCAAAGCTATGGCCGAGAATTATAATATGATTTTTCAACACCCTTGGATTCAGCTCAGTTTAGGCTACAGAAATGAAATTAATTTGGGTTAAAAACTTGTAAGCCACTTAAAATGAGTCTTTACTCGATTACAAAACCTGAAATATTTCGTGAATTTTCGTATACAAATTGTCACATTACATACGTTTTTATTCCGCTTATTTTTAAGTTTTTATCTTTGTTTGTGTGGATTCGCTAGCGAGCTACTGTTTAACCTTACATTTCAGCGCTTTTGAGGCTATGAAACAACAATGATTATTCCAAAATTAAGAAAATCTACCATTTATAGTTAAAACATATTTTTTATAAAAATTTGAGATTTCAGCAATAACAACAATATAATACAATAACAACAATTACAAGTCATAACGATATCTTCGATGTTAACTAAAGTTTCATCGATGCATAACTGATACATATAGAACCTCAGAAGAATCAATCGAAGGTGTGATATTTTCCAAAATAGTTTCAAGTTTTTTTTTTAAGGTTTACAAGTCTAATTGCAGATATATAACGGTAAGTATGTTTATAATTACACTACATACTACTGGCGGATAATTTTGTAATTTAATTTGTCTGAATTTTTTAAGCATTTAATCGTTTATTCGAATTTGTGAACTAAAAATGGCGAAAACTGCGGAACACACATTTTTTGTTTGTTGGACATATTGGACTTAGCCGCTGCCGAAGGTCACTCACTTGTTCTAGTTTTTTAAAACCTCTCCGTAGTAATTTTGGAAACAAGATTCAAATAGATCCGTTTCCGTTCCAATAAGGTACTAATCCAGCCCAAAACAAAGGGTTAACAAAACACTGTAAAACATAAAACTGCATGTTCGGATAACTGGCAGCTCCTCACGTTTGTCAAAAAGAGGTGAATTCAAAGTACTACCGCAATCTTTACCAAATTTTTGTTCCTGCCCATACTAATATATTTTTTATAATCTTTTCTAAAATCATCATATGTTTCGAATTTTATTTCGAGATTAGAATTTTCATTTTATTTGTTAGTATTTCCACTAGCTTGTTTTGACAGTCTTTAAATTCACTAATAGTAGGAAGGACTGAAATTTATTGCGATTGTAATTTCGGTGAGCTTACCGATTGATTATACGATTCGCCAAGAAAGTTTGCAACGAAGCGCCATGTCATGTATATTAATTCTTACTAATTGACTTAAAAAATACTGATAAGACCGCTTAGCACCAGATGAAACTAGTATGTTTAGCTTTAGCCCTTTTTTTGTTGCATAAATCTTTGTTTTGTGTAATTTTTTGGCGTTGACAAAGTACTGAACACCAATCTCAGTAAAATAATTATAAATTATTATCTGTTCCCATACACCACAACGAAAAATATAGTATTCCATTGACTTGTATTGAATTGCAAACATTACTTCCTTGTCGTTTGTTCCGTGTGTACGTACATTTTTTCAGAAAATTTGACTAAAATGCTCGATATGGAATTAAAGAGTGGTGCTGGAGCGATGGTGTACATGAAAAAAGTGTTTGTCGTTTCATGATTTAGACACCAAGCCCCTCAGATTTGAAATAAAAAAAGTCGTAAAAGATCGTTTGTAACAATTACCGGTTAGTTTGCCGTTATACGAACTGAATTGAAGGCCAAAATCCGATGGCAGATTCAAACTCAACCACCTTAAATTGCCCTTGGTTGACGTCAGTCGATGTTCCTCGAATTTCACTGCACACATTATAAATATAGATTTTAGCTACTATACATAGCTCTTAGTCTTTTTATCTATCTAGAAAAACCACATTGACACATAGTCACTGGCAATTGCTTATAAACGGTTTAGAAAATAACATATCTTGAGTTATTTCGAAAAAAGTCCCTCTATTGTTTAAAAAGTTGTTCAAAATTAAACTAATTCAATATGATTTATTGCAGCGAGTCGTGGTGGATATGGCAGAGAGCAATGAAGCAGCATTTTTCTTTAATTTAAAGATCTTTAGAAACACACTTCATTTAAAAAACATTTGCAATATGTTGTCCTCATAAGCTTTTATTTGAAATGGTTGAACAATTTTTAATGTTCAGATAAAATCATAAGATTCCAGTTGCTACTTATTTAGGACGTGTGAGACGAAACCAATGAAGAACAAAATTGTTGGCGTTGTAGCTGGAGAGACTAGAAAGCCATAATTATTTTCCCACGTACCCATTCTTGATTAAAATTGTGCACCTAAAACACACTTACATGAAAAGAAATTAGTAGGTATGCCAGAAATTTTTCCATTTAATGCTTCTTTATCCAAAAAATCTGTTATGCGTTCCACCTGATCCTGGATCCAACGTTTATCGTTTTGCAATGCAACCGAGCCGGTTCCTCCACAACGATATTTCTCAGCCGTTAACACTCGTGATGACGACCCTGGTGGTCTTGACATATGGGCTGGAGTGCTCTTTAGCGGTGTTGGTCCCGCGGCATGTGAATAACTACTACTACGCGAACGGTGGGCGGAACTTGGCTGAAGACCTCCCATCAACACTGATGCGCTTGATCTGACCTGATCAACTGAAGAGGTACGTGCAGGAACTGCAATGCGACTTTGTCTGTAAGAACACCAGAATAAAATAAATTTTACTGCCAAAATAACGAGTAATTTTTCTTCACCTTGGGTATTTTTGTGCAGTTCCAGGTGCAGGCGATGGTGCTGTAGTTGGACGCGGTCGTTGCCTAATTTACATATTTATCTACATAGCTTTATCTTTCCACTAAATAAAAAGGAATTACCTTGAGAGCCTTCCGTTTGCTTGTGGTTCCTCACAAAATTCTGAGGTTCTTCTTGGTCGCTGCATTTTTGTTACGAACTCTTGTTTATTATAATAAAAATTGTTTAACTCAAATAGAAAACTTTTCGGCTGTTACACAATTGTAATTTAAAACTCTTTACAGTAAAAAAGAAAAGAAAAACATTGAAAATGTTCGCGATATTTTGATTTCGAAATTCATTCGAATGAACCGCCAAAAATCGAACATTTGACGTTTTTTTAGAGTGATGCCGTTGATTTTTTTTTTCTAATAAGAGCGTTCAAACCATCAAACTGTTTGTCAAACGCATGGAGAGTTTAACATACACATACTGTGCTACCTAAATTTGGAGCGCCAGCGTAGTTTAACTGTAAAAATGTTTTCATACACATACATTTATAAGAAGCCAACAGAAATAAGCAAGCCGCTAACGCCAGCGTACTCGATTTTCCAATTTCGAAAGAGCGTTAGCACCTAATATTTTATTTTGTTGTGCTGATTTTTTTCCTGTCACAAACAGTAAACAAATAAACATGACATTTGACGCTAAGCTCAAGTTTTTTTGTCAATTTTAGTTTGTAGTGGCGGTAGATATTTTGATGAAAAAGTAATTTAATTTTACATAAATTAATAAATTAATCCTTTTCAACACCATAATAACAATCGGTCATTTTTAGGTATGTGAAATTAATTATATTTAAAATTTATATTCTCTAATATTACCAACGTTAGCTCCTCTAGCTCCAGTTAAAAACAAAACAAGAAAAACACCCTTCTAAGGTGTAAAATAAATTAAAGCCGCCTAAAACTTCATGATCCGCGCGATGTGCCCTTCAAGTGACAAAAATGGACTAGCAAATTTGACAAGCGTACCAACAAATTGTTTGTCAAACAAGCAGAAAATCAAAATGGCCAACAATTGGTGAACGTTCACATCTTCAAATTCTCATCAAACTCCATATATTTTTTTCCGTCAAATTTTTTGAAAAACAATCTGATGAGAAATTTAATGGTGCGTACGCCCCTAATAGCTTAACCACAATTTCCACGGAAACGGAAAAGACGCCAGCGAAAAAAGCGTCAACGGTAAAATCGCTGTAATTTGATCGAGCAATAACAGTCACGACGGACGACGGAAAATTCAGCTGTCATTTTGAGCATACAAGAAAACAAGGTTTTTATTTAAGGGGGTACTCTCGTAGATTGCTTGGCAATGTTAAAAAATAAATAAATAGAAATATCGATTTTGAGAAAAAAATTGTCCTGAATCCTTAATTCATAAATTTTAAGAAAGGCGCATTATATATCTAAGAGTTTCAGACGAAAGTATAAATTCGAAAAATTTTTATTCTTACATAATTTTTATATCTTAAAACATTTTCATATCACAAACGTAAATACTTCATTTACATACTTATATAATTATCAAACACAATCCTAATCCTAACACCGCAATTTTCTAAACGTCTTTTCATTACTATATTCTAGCACCTTTTGTAAAAAATACAATTTGTGGTATTGCGATCGGGCTTTTTTTTTTTGTATTTTTTGTACTATAAAGATATGAGAAATGCTGAATTCTGATTACCAAAACCGCGTTCTACAGTATATTGCACCGCGTTCCTCATGATCAATTTCTAATAGTAAGCAAAGCATTGCAGCAATGCTTTTTGCTATAACAGCGCCTTATTAGCCAAATACCTACAACGTGTGCTAATTGGAAATACTTCATCTATTCCCCTCCACTTAAATCATCTGATTTTCTTTCAAACCAAAACGATTCTTTGCATCAATATAAGGGCGGCATTCCCTGAGAGAAAGTTAGTGCTTTAAAAAATAAAATGAAACAAATGACGAATTTACTTTTTTTCTGGAATTTTTATCAACAATATTTTTTTATTTGTAATTATTTTTTTATAATTTACACTTACAATTAACTATATTTTTAATTATTTATCAGAATATCGATCACATTTCCTTTAAACGTCTCATCTTCTCATATTTTTTTTGCATATAAAAATATAACAATATATGTATGTACATACAGCAATTATTTTTGGAAATAAATTAAACAAAGTACAGGTAACTAACGATAAATAAAACAAGAATATTTATAGAAGAATGAGAGTTAAGGAAAATATGCATGCGTATGTGATTGTGTGAATTGAGAGTATAAGGAAAAGAGAAACTAAAACAAAACTAATTTAGTTAAAGCTTATTTATTATAGAACTAAGCAACTAAAGTGAAAATACTAAACGTTTACTCGTAATATAGATACATAGAAAACAGTGCGCTATTTTCTTTTTGCTTCTAAATTTATACAAATATGAATAAAATAACAAAAGTAGAGTTGCAAAAATCAAATCTGCAACAAAATTAATTAAAAACAAGCAAGGACATTCGCAAGTTTATTGAAAAGCTGCAGTGTCGGTCGAACTAAAGCACGGCGCATATAGTGGATGAGCTTTTGTGCTGCCATGCTGATGTAAACAACGAAAGCTCTCAATTAATGTTGAGTCTTTATTCATCAAGTAGTTAAAGCTCGCCAACCCACATGCAATGGTAGTAAATCGTATTTGGCCGACACTGCTTAAATTCCCATATACATACATACGTATAAGATACACAGAAAATTACACAAAACGATTTTTAAAATTAGCATTTGTAATACCATTTTTTGTCTTTTTGTTTCGCTTATTTGCCCTAATCGGTTTAACTTAACATACAGAGATGTTAGATAAAACATTCATTTATAAGCCCTATTATAAATTTCACATAAAAACTAAAAAATATTTTAAAATACCTAATTTTACATACATTAAAAGTAATAAATTATTTCTAAAAAAGTGTAAACAAATTCGTGAAAAACCGTTTGTGGCAAATTAATTTTAAGGACTATTTAAATAATTATTGTACATACAATTCTGGATATCAGCAAGACAGCCATTTTTCTCTTTATAATTCGTAAGATATAAACAATTGTGTTAACTACACGTACATTTCAGTTGATTTTAGGGCTTATGACTTTTTGGAGCACTCGTTCATAGTTTTTGCACATGTCTTCGTTGGAATTTTTCCCACCCCATAGCTCTTTTTAACTTTACATTAATAGCACTTTACAATTTACATACGAAGTTTCAATTACATAAATAAATAAATAATTAAACCCTAATTAATTATGTTTTAGGTACTTAAGGTTTCAATTTGTTTGCATAGTTAAGTTTTCATTCAGTTTTTGACATTCTCTATGCCAACTGTTGGTAACTCATTTTAATTCTGCTTGACTTGACTTATTTTATCTCTTAATTTGACGCATTTAATTGATTCAAATTGGCGCCGTACTCCTTGTTAATCGAGAGCAAAAACAAGAAAGCCAATGCGAGTAAACTGGAACCAAGTAAATCTCCCAATGCCGTCAAATAGGGAATTGAAGAATTATCAGGATCGATTTTCCATTTCCACATAGCATGTACGATAATGTGAGCAATATACAGGAGGAGCATTACCTAAAATAAAATAGAGGAAAAAAAGTTAGAGCAGAGTTCTATTAAAATCTGACGAAATTGAAAAGGTGTAAGAGGTTGAAATTCATAAAATCGAGCAACAAATTATTTGCGCTAAGAGAATCGTTACTCGTAGGTTCAGTAAGGAAGTCGTACAAGTTGCATGCATTGCTAAATGGAATCATCAGTGACTTTTAAGTCGAATAGCAAGAATTACTAAGCCTGATGTTTCCCTTTTTGCATAGACTTGTTGAGAACGCAAGCAGCAGGTGAAACAGTGGTGATATCACTACGGTGACAATATTTTTAGGGACTCAACCCGGGACAATCACAGCCACATTTCTTGCTGACTTTTTTTTTAGGAAGTTAGTATAAAAATAATTTAGCTGTTCCATATTGAAAAAACTCTTTATTATATATTAATATCCAAATACGGGACAAACCCGTGACTAAAAATTAAATACAGGACATCTGTATTTCTTTAAAAAAAAACCAGGACAGCATACTGAAATACAGGTATGTCCCGAGAAATGAGGGACGGACAATCACCGTAGTTATCACACACTGTACTGAACAATAAGCTCAGTAAAATAATTAGTATTTTCTCTTCCGATACAGCACTAACAAATTTTATACCTACGTCTATATTCTACGTTTTAATATGGATCATTCAAAGTAACGTGAGCTTTTATGTAATAAAATTTTACTGTGTTTGTTAAAGAAATAAAATGTATCAAAAATAAAATTAATTTTTATGATTTAAAAATGATCCGATTTGAACTTTTCTATCAAAATTATCTTCTTCAAACGGTTCACAGCTCTGGTTTAATTATTAATTTTAAAAATTTTTAACCCGGGAAAAGGGTTGAGTTGAAAATGAAAAATGAAGAAGCAAAACAATGTTTTGACTTCAATCCGAGAATTCAGATTCTTTATCCGATTTTACGTAAGACAACTTGGATATATGTAATAATATTTTAATTGCTATCCTGGACGCAGGTATATGATTAGAGGACGATTCATGGGCCCTACCCCGAAGCAATGCTAACGCAGTCCCTGGGTAGATGGAGGCTCGAAGGAGAATGTGGGTTTTAGTGCATTGACACACTCTGAAGATTATGACGGTAGCTTTAGGTTAGTGCATTGCAGGGTTAATACAATGGATTCCCCACAGCCTCCACCACGAAAAAAAATCCTTAGTGCATGCGGAAAATTTAGAGTGGACTAGAAAAATCTCTTTTTCAGGCTTGCGATAATCAAGTTGCCACAAAGTGATGTTTTTTCGCTCTTTTTTCATTTCTAGGCTTAGATTTCTCAAAATTTACTCGGAGAGGAAAAATCGAAAGATTACGAGTAATATCTAATTTACCTAATGGACAACGCAATTAAAAATTTTGCTGACTTCCTCAATTGTGCATTGAAAACGTTTCGAAAAATTGGTGTTCCTAAAATAAATGTATGAATTTGATCTTTAATTGTATTACTGATGTTTTTAACTCAGTAGCAGGAGCTGATTAGACAAAATGATGGTCCCTTGAAATTCGAATTTAATTTCTGAAGTTGATTTTCAATTTCTATTTATCATTTGCCATGACATTTGTAATGATGGTAACTTGTCTCTACTCATCCTTAATTAATGTCGTATAATTGAGGGATAGAATCACTCTGGACTTACCTGAATTAAACTTGCAATTACGTAGGACATCACAAATGCAAATGTAACTGTTGAAGTGGACATGTTGATGTAATCGGCTACAAAGATGAACAGTACATTTCCAGGAATTGACATGCAGATAAGAATACGTGCGGTTTTTGCATATGGAACTGTGTTAAATTATGAATCAAAATAAAATATTCAATTAATATTTATTAAATATGTAAGAAAGTTTATGTCGAATACATACCTCCCTTGAACAGCGCCTTCCAAGGCCATTCAAAGATTTTTGTATGTGGCGGAATGATACCGAAAATGGAGGTTTGATGTAACATTGTCGATATTTTACTCGCTTGCACCGACACCAAATTGCCGCCAATGCCGTTGATAATCGGTTGAAACACAACGAAACCGTTAAAAACTTCGACAGCGGCATCAAGAACTAGGCCGCCCAAACTGAAATTAAAAATTTTTTCGATGACGTGAGAAGTTTATTTTCATATATGTATAGGGCGAATACTTTGAGTCCAATTTTTGACCACTTTATTCAATAAATCAGGCATTATTTCTCGAATTCGACGGTCCAACCACAAGAAGTTCGGAGGTTTGAAATATCACCTTCTTGCAGGATAGTCGGCATCTGCATTTCTTGAGACTATTGACCCTCTGAACTTTACATGCAATAAATCGATTCGATCGATCGATGTAGCGCTATCTTGTTGTTACCATTTGTTTGTTAAATAAATATCATCCAATTCATCTATCTGTACCGTATACCATTGACAGTTACGGTACATCCTTCCTCATTTTCGTTAAAATATTGGCGATAATTCCGCCGTGCCAGAAGCCATACATAATGGTTACTTTTACGAAATGTAAAGATTCCTTGGGAATTATTCATGGATTAGCTAGAGACCAATAATGATAACTTTGCTTATTTGCTGATCCAAGAGGGATGGAAATACGCTTCATCAGAGAAGATTAATTTTTTTTTTTTGGGAAAATCAGCATAGTTTGCAAATCGTTTCGATTTGAGAACAATTGTTTTGATAATAAGAGTTGGATTTTCAAACGTTCTTGAGGCGCTACACAGTCGATTTGAAAAGGAATCATCCCTATTGGAAAACCCTTTATAACTAATAACACGTGTAATGCATTAAGCATATTATTTCCAAGACTCAATAATCTATATTTGTCCATGTGCGTCATTATACACGTGTTACGAGTTCGGATAAATATTTGCCTGCAGCCGTAAATCAAATATTTATCTTATGTTACGTTCATTTTAATTTTAATTTTAGAAATAATTACATAAACTTAAAAAAGGTACTCGATGAAATCTGAAATTTCAACTGTCTAAACAATGTCAAATTGAAGTACGCAGACAATTCATATATTTGAGTTAAATAATTTCACATATCATCATGGCCCTAGTTGGCGCTGAAGTACTTTTGCAATTGTTTGAACATTTATTTCAAGTTTTCTATTATAAGATCTTTCTACGGATACTTTTGGCTGAAAATAATTTGTGCATATCATAAGCTAAAATTAGAAAACTTCTTCAAACATTTTATTTTCAAGAGTTACTTTTTCATTTACGAATTAATAATAGATTGGGGAAAGAAATATTCATTAATGTTACGGATTTTCAACAAAATATATAAAGACAATATTTTAAATCTCGCTGTTTTGTACAAAACAGATTTAGTAAAATTATTTTAAGATATTTTTGTTTAAGAGCGTCTAATATGAAAAACTCATACTGAAATATAAAATTCAGGCTATCATCCCTAATTTTTCAAAAACTAAGGTGGATGTTAAAAAATTTTACATTAATTTTTGATGTGTGAATATTTTTACTAGCATTTCAGACTTTAATCGAGGTTCTCAACATTTTTGAACTCTTCAACAATTTGCGACTTTTTCAACATCTCTTGATTTTTCAACATTTTTCGGCTTTTCTAATATATTTTCGACTTTATCAATGGTTTGGAATTATCAATAATCAACTTCTTCAACATTTTTCGATTTCAATATTAAAGATAGTTTTCAACAATTGGTCTTTTTTTATTATTACTATTACTCTCTTATAATACTAGGTATTGTTTTTTCGAGAACTTACCCACTAATACATAACGCCGAAAGCACCGGCACCCAACCACTCTTCAGTATAGGTCGAGTATATTTATTTTTTAGTACAACAATAACCCACAGCGGCAATAGAGCTAAATAACAAGCAACTACGACAAATGTTATCCATAAATGGGTATCTGTGATGTAAGAGGAAAAGAATTTTATATAACGATTAAAAAACTAAACAAAAGTTCCACCAAACACTTACCTATGTGGTCATATAATAATGAGGCTATAAATGACAATAAACTAATTGATACAACATCACCAATGGAAGCAGCCAACGGTGTTGCCAAATTATCTGGGTTTAAACGATATTTTTGAGATAATAAGACCACAGCCACTAATACGAAATCTGAAACAATAAATATGTAAACATTTTGTAGGTGCATTGTATATTTGAAATAAGCTTCTTACCTAACACAAAACATGACGATGTCGCCGTAAACATAGCCGATGCAGTCAATAGCATCACGTGCTCAAATTCAAAGTTACCATCCATCGCCGCACCCACAGATACGGCAAACATGGCAACCAGAAATGAGGCCACTGACGCCTGCACTTGCACAAGCGCTATATTGCCGACAACCATTCGTATCACTTCTTTGCGTGAAGTCATGTTGCCCAAATTGACTTGTGTCGAGAGACGTGATGCGAGGCACATGTCCAAGTTGCCCTTTAGACCAAGAAGTGCAGGAACAAGAATAAATAATTCGGTGACTGATTTGAAAACACGCCATTTCTAAGAAGAAAAATGTAAAAAAATTTAATACTATAGATTTTTATACCCTACACAGAGGGTATATTCACTTTGTCATTCCGTTTGTAACGCATAGAAGGGGGCGTGGCAGGTATGGAGAAGTATATATATTCTTGATTAGCGTCGCCACCTGAGTCGATATAGCTGTGTCCGTCTGTCTGTCTGTCTGTGTGTCTGTCTGTTGAAATCAGGTTTACGCAAAAACTAAGCAAGCTAATTCAATGAAATTTGACACACAGCTCACATCTTCTTGCAAGCTGCTAGCATGTAAAAATGGGCGAAATCGGTGAATGGCCACGCCTTCCGCCCATACTCTATGTAAATATACCCAAGTCCATTTTGAAAAAAAGTTGATCAAATTTGTGATTTGAGAACAACATTAAGATTAGGCTAAGTCTTAAGTTTGCAAAGGCTCTTAAAGAGGCGTGGCACAGCCCTAAATTTTAAGTTTTATGACGCCATTGCTCGTAAACTGTGCAAGATATTGTGATGAAATTTGGTACACGGATACAGATCTTGTGAATTTTGAATTGCGCATAAAGTGGGCGGAATTGTAAAAGTGGGCGTGGCATTTCTTAACAATTAAAAAATTGGATTTCGTAAAACTCCAAATTGGCACACACGATTTTCATTAAAATTTTAGGGATGATACCACTGAAAGTAGTCAACAATACAAGCCACGTCAATATTCTGAAAATTTTATTTTAAGGGCGTGGCATAGCCTACAGTATTTATAAACGTTATAAAAAGAGAACTAACAACGCAATCGTTATGAAATTTAATATGGCGGATACACTTGCTAAAAGGTGTCTTCTTGCAAAATTTTGACACAATTGTGCCGGTGGGTGTGGCACCTCCCATATAAGCGAAATACGTTTAATGCTATAGATAGTGTGCTATGAGAGTAATCTTCATAAAATTTTGTGTAGAGGTGTCGGTTACTATAAGCTTCAGAATTAAATGAAACTTGACAAGATTGCATTAGCGGGCGTGGCACCTCCCTCATTCACATAAAGTTGTAAGTGCTATTTTAAGTGCACTATTGGAGCAATCGATCTGGAATTTGATGTAAGTGGTTTACTGGGTAATAGGTATATATGAATCAAAAGCTACCAAAATAACAACAGTGGGGGTGGCACCTCCCATACAATTAAAATACCTTAAGTGGCATAACTATCGAAATATATGAGCAATCATAGTGAAATTTGGTGTAAGAAGTTTTTTTATAAAAAGCTATTTCTGGATAAAAATCGGAGTGGATTGCACCAGTGGGTCTGTCACCGCCCTAAATTTTAGGAATAATTACGGCACATATCGCAAACTATACAAGCTATTGTGCTAAAATTTGGTTTAATCATGTTAATCACGAATATCATTTATTGAAACAAAAGTGGGCGGAATTGTAGGAGTGGGCGTGACATATTTCGTGTTTTTCATTTCTATTCTATTCTTTTCAACATTTCCCATATTCTTTTGACATTTTCAGTTTTTTCCAACACTTTCCAACATTTTTGAACCTTTTTACATTATTTTCGACTTATTTAACCTCCTCAACATTTTTTTAACATTTATTTAAAAAGTACTTTTAATGTAGTGTAGGGTATGTGAGTTTCGGCCTGGCCGAAGATAACACCTTTACTAGTTATATTTTCAAAACAATTTCGTAATTATGATAGTTAATGTTATCAATGTCTCACTGGCTAGTAAGTCTTAATGTTGATTTAAGTTTTTTCATCATGTTATTTAATCAATTCATAATTTTGCTCCACTGTATTAAGGTTCCGAAAGAAGATACGTTTTATTCGCCATGCGCTATTCAAGCTTACGATCTGAGCTCGTTTGACTACAGACTGTCAATATAATATATTATAAAGGGTGCTCAAATTTAAGGTATCTTTTTAAATTTGGAGACATTTTTTTTTAAACAGACACTTGATTAGACCGATTTTTTTTTAAACATGAATTAAATACAATTAGGTTAGTTAAAATGGATCGATACGCGAGTGAACAACGTTTTTTCATTATTTAAACTTATTCTAAATGTGGTGAGAGTTATTCAAAAGTTGGAAGAAAATTTCGTTCAAAATACGGTAGAGGAAACGCTCCGACAAACCATGCAATTAAACGTATCATTGACATATTTGAAGAAACTGGAAACAGTTCAAGATCAGGGAAGCAGAATTTATCATCGTCGTGATCGTTCCAGTGAGAATATTGCAGCTGTTAGCACAAGTTTTGCTGAAGAGCCAAGGATATCGATTCGTCGTCATTCACAGCAATGAAACCAACGATATCGAGAGATGATTAGAAACTTTGTGTGGAGCCAATTGGAAGATATTGATGTGTTTTCAACTGGACAGACCAACATGATACAAAGCAACGGAATCAATCGATCTTTCGAAAGAGAAGTTTCATAATCGAATAATTTCTCGAAGAACACACCAAAGAATTTCTTCTGATGGGTTTTTTTTAAAGAGTAAAGCTTATGCTGATAGTCCTCAAACTGTTTAACACCTCAAAGACAACATCATCGAGCAAATATCACTAATTCAACCAACAATATGCGAAAAAATTTTTCAAAATTTTGGAAAAAAAATTGACATTTTATCACAACAAACTGTGTGATAACTTACTCCTTGATTTTCTACAAAGCTTTTGGTAAGAGCATTTTGCAATTTTGTTATAAAACTACGAAGTCTACTGCTAAAGCTACGATTTTGAATGAACAATTTACCCACATTTCAGTTACAGTAGTCGTGCATTTAATAAGTACTAGCAGTTATCAGGTTTCATTATCATCAAGACCCGTCTATTTGGTAATGAGTATAATTATGAAATTTTGTTATTAAGTTTTAAGTTGACAATTTTTAGTTCTCTTGCATTGTTGTTTTACAACACCTGCCACCTCTTCAATGTCAATTTTAATAATTTTATGATTAAAAATTTTTCCAACTGTAATTCGTTTTATCTTGAATTGTAAATCTTATAATTGCCTTTTCTAATATGACTGTCTGACTAATAATTGACTGTTTGCATTCCAGACTTTGTGTTTCTTATTTGGTTGGTGGTGGTCGCTTTAAATGTTGATAAAACAAATAAAAAAACATAATCTAATTGAAGTTTTTACAAGGATAGTCCAAAAACATTCAAAATCAAATAAAAAATGTAACCTGTCTTATCAACCAGCAATGATTTCCGCTTTGGAAATCAACATAAGTCGAGTTATTGCTGAAATACTATATGAATTTTTAATTGTTTGAAAAAGTGATCGAAATTGGATACTTTAATCAATTGGAATATCGAACTATATTTCCCATTTTTGTAAATCCAATGTTTGCACCATTTGATAAGTTATCAATCGATTAGGAAAGATTGAAAATGAATCTCAAACAGCACTTAATTGATAAATTTGAATCAGAATTGCAATTCACTGAAATTGAATCAACGGTGTTGCTAGAGTTTTGGCTTTAAGCATATCAGATATTTTCGGTTTAAAGCGGGACACTCGTGATTGAGAAAAATAGCGTCTTAACGGCCGCTTCCGAATTAGTGAGCGAATAAGTTTTGGATATTTAAGTCCTTCAGTCGAAAAAGGTTTTTTACTTTTTTCTTTGATGCCCATTTTTTGGCTTTTTCATTGCTTTATGAAAAATCAAAGTTTTCGAACTAGATATTTGGAACAACTCGATTGAAAGTTGCCAAAAATTGATTTTATTCGATGTAACTCCAAAGCTGAAAATAATGATCATTGCAAACTAGAAAAATACAATAATCCACACATTTTTGCTTAGAGATTTTTCTGTAATAGTCCGGGAGGTAGCGTTGCATTTTCTTAAGTTTGAGAGGTCGACAATAAAAATGGTGCTTAAAAACTCCGAAAATAAGCCACACGTAGATAAATATATTTCGACCCCGAAAAATCAACAAACGACAATATTTGACCCAGCTTTCACCGTTTTAATGGCACCAATAAATACTGTTATTTTAAGCAAAAAATAGTTTTTTTTGGGCGAAAAATGCGGTTTTCAGATTTGAACGAGTAATATTAGATGGTCATAAAAATTTTAAGACTATAAAAAGTTGGTCAAATTTTGTCAAACAGAAATTTTTCGGGAATGAAATCGATGTGTTTTCTTCTCCTCTACAACATTGATCAAAACGTATTTTTCTACTTTGTATATTTTAGCCATGAGGATAATTATGGGGCCAAACGTGAATAGCGCTACAGTGCCAAGATAAGAAGAGTACGCAAAAACAAAGGTTTCTAGTCTTTATGCAAAAAAGTCGTAACAGAGTTAATTTCTAACATTTAATTTTTGCTTACCTCCACACGACCCAATATGATGCCCGCTCCAATTGTGCCAATGCCAGCCAGAAAGAATGGTATCGATACCTGCAGAAGTATAGTCGACCATTTTTCCTGTTTAACGCCTGGACGATTTAATGCTTGCTTTTCATCAATACTTCCCGGTATGCCGGCGATACTGCCCGAATCACCCGGGCCACCACCACCACCACCACCGCTGCTGCCATTCGCGCCAGGATCTGGTTCAGAGGATGCGATCGACGTCGTGATGATTGAACTTAGTGAACCGGTTGTTGATTGTGGTAAGCCGGACAATTTGTCATTGTCGGTGTCTAAATGAAAGAAAAAAAAAATCGATAAAAAATCAGTATATTCGCAATAAGGATTAAGTTACAATAATAGGCTTTAATCACACATTTCAACAGTGGATTTGCTATAGACTAACCATGGTATAATTCTAAAAGAGTACGCTATGCTGATCAATTTTGCCGAACAAAGTTATAGCCCAGCATGTTCTGGTTTTTGTTTATATACATTTAAAGGTTAAATAAGTCATACGAGACTTAAGAGGTCAAGACGTGAATTTTTCAAAAACTCCGAAATAGCTTCAAGTGTATACAAAATGTCTAAGAAGTTTCCAAATGTCCTTTTCGCTTAAAATAATGACTAAGGGCCATTTGAGAGGATAGTGACTTTTTGAATTTCCCACATAGCAACTGAAAATGCACTTATCATATGAACTTTTGAGTACTGTCAAAATTTCAGCTCGCTGCGACGCTTAGTTTGTGTTTGGCAGCCATTGACAGCAGATGATCTTGTGATTTTTTGCGAAAATGGTAAAAAGTAATTTTCGTGTGCTCATCAAAAAAAATCTCAGCCAAACCAAGGATAGGAAAGGGACTGGAATGATTCACAAGTGGTTTACTGAATTCCGATGTAGTCGTACAAGCACAAGTGACGCCGAACGTTCTGTACGCCATGTTGAGGCCATAGGCATCTCAGACGAACGGGAGTGGAACATTTTACGAAATCATTTGGATATGAAAAACTTATCCGCAAAATGGGTGCCGCGTTTGCTCAGTCGACCAAAAACGCGATCGTGTGACTGATTTAAAGGCGTGTTTGGTGATGTTGAACAAAGATAAGAAGGATTTTTACCATCGATGAAACATGGATCCATCACTAGACACCAGAGACAAAAGAAAAGTCGAAACAGTGGACTTCACCGACCGAACGTGCTTCGAAGAAGGCGAAGACGATATTATCGGCCGGAAAAGTTATGGCGACAATATTTTGGGATGAACGCGGTATAATCTACATCGATTACCATCCATCGAAAAGAACGATCAATGGCGAATACTATGCAGCCGAATTGGACCGTTTCAACGTCCCCATTTGGCGAGGAAAAAAGTGTTCTTCCATCATGACAATGCGCGCGTTCGCACATGCCCAGCTCCCAAGGCAAAATTTCATGAATTGAAGTACGAATTGCTTCCTCATCCAGCATATCCTCCAGATTTGGCCCTCAGCGACTACTTCTTATTTCCAAACTTGAAGAAATGGCTCAGCGGAAAGGACCTTCCGAAAACGTTTTTTTCGGCTGGGATCGAAAAATTGGAGGAACATTATACAAAGTGTATTGAGCTAAAAGGGGACTATGTTGAGAAATAAAACGTTTTTTGTCATAAAAATCATTCCTTGTTTAATTTTTCACGGAATTATCAAATTGCCCTCGTATCTATGATGATTTAGTACGATTTAGAAATCACTTTTGTATGAAGAAGTGACATTGTTTAAAGAAAAGAACAAACGCGGTTTTGAAAAAATTAGCCGCTTAACCTCTTTAACCTTTCATGACCTTTTCAAACATGAAATACAGATAAACGAATACCAGGGCGTGCTGAATTATTGATTCGTTCGGGAAAATTGATGAGGACAATGTCCTCTTTCGGGATTATACTCTGTTAGAAAAAATAGCTAAGTTCAAAAAATTTGTTGAACTGTGATATTTTAGTTTTATTTCAACTTATCATATGAATGAGACAGTTGTTAAAAAACCCAGAGCTCCCAGTGCTGAAATAAAAGACGCACTTAACTTAACTTAGAGTACTGAATAAAAAAAAGCACTAATGTTTATCTGAAACATAAATGATATATTAAAATTAAAAAAAAAAACACAATATTTTTCACATATAACAGTGTTACGGAAAATATTGTTGTAGTTTTAATTAAAAACATGCATTAAACATTTGAATGTGCGATTATGAATTTCTCGTAGATAAAAATGTGTGAAGAAATGTTTAACATTTGTTTCGCACAGTGGCGCTCAAACAAAGTGTATTAAAATTATGTTTTATTTATATTATTTTTTTTTCTTTAATCAAATGATTTTTCAGTTAGGTTTACGAGAAACTTATTAATGTTTTTAATTAAGATAAATTAAACTTTTATTTGAATATTAAGTTCGAAGACCTGAGGGTTATTATTATTAGAGGTTAACTTTGATAGCTAAAAGAGGCATTGAATCTATTCAATGAACTGTGAGTATTTAAAAATAAAGACTTTTTAACCCGTTTAGTAATTTTTTCAATTAATATTTGTGCATTAGCGTGCCATATTTTAATCACTTTTTGATAATTGTGAGGAAAATACATACACCAATGCATAACTCCATATAGCAAATGATGCTTGAAATAGTTCGTCTATGCCTTAAGGAAGGAATCATTACATCATCATCATCATATAATTAAGCGTCAAAGATGTTCACCTTCATCATCGTATGTTTAATAAGGAAAACAAATGTTTCATTCACCGATATTGTAGGTTTCTTCCGATTAAGAAAAGTTTAAGTTGAAGTATTTAAACTGCAAGATTCAATTAGAACTTTATAAGACTTTGTTGTCGTTATAGTTGAAAAACTATGATGATTTTATCCTTGAAATAAAATAACTTGGTGCTATTTGACCGCTGGGGGGTTATAACTGAGAATACTTCCGTTATGGGTTGAATGTTCTAGTGTGATATAAATTAAACACTAATTTTTATTTTGAAAAACAAATGCTTCAGAGATTAGTTCCCACTTCCTTAGAGTTGTTTATTTGCAAACCAGGCATATTATTTTTACTTTATTATTACAATATTGAAGAAAAATTGTATTTTAACTATTTTTCGTTTGTAAGCATTTAAAACTAAAATTAAAATGTTTCAAATTCTTTTAAATGCAATTAAGTACTTTGCATTGTGCTAAGAAGGAGTCGATTACTGTCATCTTGTTGATGGACGCCGAAAGACCTCTTGCGTGTGTTTAGAACTCCACATGCGTGAGAAGACTTCCCCATGTGGAATTCAAAATTTAATTCGAAACTGGAATTTTTCGTGAATTTTTTCATCGTACACTCACCGCGTCGATTCTTTTCCGAATCTGGGGCCCCTATTCGTTGCATTTTTTGTCAAGTTAGCACTGTGACTGCCCTGATTGAATTTGACGTTTAGATTGGCAAGTTGAAGTCTTCACGCGTTGATATAGGTATCAACCTGTCATCGCGCGGTGATTGGTTGATACAGAACCTCACCGGACGGTAACTAACGGCTCAAGTTAGGCCCACAAAAACTTTTTTTGTTCATTATTTGGTATTTCAATCTATTTTTTCCAGCTGAAACCGAATTCGGGGTGAGAATTGCTGTAGCACGTCAGGTTTTTGAGATATTCTAATGTTATGGCCTACCTGATCCTATTCCATATGTAGAAATAGTTTACACAGGAGTATGAAATAGCTTCAAATTTAAATGAATGATATCTTCATTTTATTGAGATTGATAAAAGGGTCTCGAACATTATTTTATCACTAATTAGGTACACTTTCATTATTCTTCGGTGTTTTGAGAATCAAAATTGAAGCTGTTTATTTCAAGAGTTCAATTTGTAATGAAAAGCTCTACTAAACTTTTGCCGTTTGGAGAGTGGCAATAAACTGTGGGTGCCCTTCGTTCACAACAATCGAAATGGATACAACCGAATGGTAGTGATACGGAAGCGGGTGGGTGCAAGCAAACGTGGCGTGATTTGTTGATGTTGTGTTTCAAATTTAAATTAGTGTTGGTTAAGTGTTTTCAAATATGTATATTGAATAAGTCGAAAGGTGGCGAAGGTATTGAAAAACTCGATAAAATTGAAAAGAAAATATAGAATGCCGAATAATATCAAACATTTTAAAAAAAGTTATATATATTTGATTCAAAAAGTGTCGAACAGCATTGAAAAACATTAAAAAAAAGACGATGAATGCCGAATAATGTCGAATAGTAAAGAAAAATATCGCCAAAGTCGATGTAAGTCGAAAAGTGTCGACTAATATCGACAAAGACTATAAAAAAGTCAAGAGTGTCGAATCAAAAAGTCCATGCTATAAAGGACAAAAAGTTCCAACAAAGAGTCAAATAGAAGACGTATTTTGTGGTTGCTGAGGACAAAATCGATTTTAAATTTTCGAAATCGTGTGAAGAAAAAGTTGTGCTGATGCTTCATCTTAGGCTTTTGATAGAAAGTAAAAGAATGATATTAAAGTGTGTAGGATCTAACATTTTTATACACCGTAATGTACACAGGGCTTTAATAAAAAGATCATGCCAAAGCAATTTAAATATCAATAGCAAAAATAAAATTTTTTTGATGTTTATTTTGTCAAAAAATTTAATTAATGTGTTTCTAAAATAATATAGATATTTCAGTAAAAAAAAAACAAGAGAATCAATTGATAAAATTAATGTGTCGTAGTTTTGTTCATTTCACACAAAAAGTGTCCATAAAGCCTATTTTTTAAGGAAGAAATGAAGTATAGCTAAAAAGTCTAAAAAATAATTTGATATTCTGAAGTGAATATCAAATATCAATAATTAGGAATATAATAAAAAAAATTTAAAAAAAGTATGAATATTAGAAAATAACATATGTACATTGCTGACATGCTTGAGTTTGAGGAATTAATTGAAATAAAAGAATCACTGTGAGATATAATTTTAGGGACTGTAAGTTTACAATATCAAATCCAACGTTCATCATCAGATTTTAATAAAAATTTCAAATTCCTCTTTACCAAGTCAATAATATCGAAGTCTAGTTGGCGAGCCACGTTCCGTTTCTATGTTAAGATCCAATTCAAATACCTTGAAAATGCACTTTACTTAAAAGAATAAATTTGAGAGATTTCTTTTGCTCATCCTCTGGAATATCATAACTATGCAGATTTAGTTTGCTGCTGAGCACCAATCGCGCTGCTCGCGACATAAAGTTTTTAAAGTCCACCGTTTCATAATTCCTGCGAAAAGTATCGCCTACAGAACATATTTTCTCATGATCCAAGGCCAACTGATGCATCGAATGAATTGCTAAAAATGAGGTGGTTTTTTTTTTGCTATATGTGACAGTTACGAGACCGCAGATTTATATAAATATAATACAGATGAAGAAGAGTGTCAGCCGATGAATAAATTTTGCATATATCTTCAGTAAATGCATGAAAACTAAGGTAAAATGGTAGCACCTGCCATTTAAATATCGTTTAGCAAATATCTAGCCCAAGATGGTGCTGCCCCAAATCAAATACCACAAGTAATTTTGTTTAGTTACTGTTAGTTCTTACAATGCATGCTGAGGGAGAAAATACGTGGAAACGTCAGTTGGAAGGAAAACTACAAATTTCATGTGCTTTAAGTTCATAATATCTTCCATTAACTCTGTTTTCATTGAAGTCTTCGTTGAAGTGTTTTTTTATGCTTAAGCCTGCCGATACGATCCTAACTTTGCAGACCAAATTTTCATAGGATGGCGAACTGAATATTGACAAAATGTCAATTGTCCATAGTTTTATATGAATGCTTCTGACATTCAATTCATTCTTTCTTAGACACTGACAACTTTCCATGCTTCTAATCTCTCAAGTCCTCAAACCCAGGATCAACAGTTTCACTATCGATATATCAATGGCCGCCAAACTTGAACTTAAAACTTGTGTCTCTTCTAGTGTCAATCCATTTTAAATTTATCTCTTGTAGGTAATTTTTGTGGCAAATGTATTTAGCCAACGGATTTAAGCTCAAAGGATAAGCTAGCGCCTATTAAGACTTGCATAATTTTGGATCGGATATGCTAACGTGCATTAGAATATTCCAATTGGTACTAGAAATTGTTGAACTTGGTTAACTCGCAGTTATTGAATTAGCAACAAAAGGAATTCTTATACTCCATTGGTTGGCCAAAGCATATCTTGGCATTATACGAGAGATCACAAGATAATGCTCAAAGTAGTTTTTTGTCAATATATTGCTTCTAAATATAGTCGGGCACTTGTTAATGTCACAAAAATTGAGGATTATGCATTTATCAATTAAAAAAAATATAAAAGTTCTTACATTTTTATTAAGTTTTTTTACATATAACCGACCGTCTACATGATATACTTATTAAAGCTCAGAGTTGTATTTAGATATGAATCGTAAAAAATATACACAAATATATATACACTGAGAAAAGAGCATGGTTCCTTTAAATATATGTATTTGGTTCATAGATTTTTAAAATATTTGTTAACTATCAACAAATTTCGGTAGTTATTACTATGTCCTTAATTGAAATTTAAATTGTTGCTTATTGGGCGAAACGTTCTATTGGTTTGAGTCGATTGAAAAAATTTGTTTGGTGGAATTTTACATTTGTTAATCCTATTTTTATTTGATTTCACTTCTCATTAACATGATATCTTTGCAGTTCACAACATATTCAAGTAAAAAACTACTTAAGTATAGTCTGCTTGGTACGCAATTTAGGTATTTATGATTGTATAAATACAAACGACATCCTATATAAGGATGCAACGATTTTGGAAAAATCGAAATAGTCAAATAAATGATTTAGTGATTATTTACAATCGATTGATTGCTGCAACCAAAATATTTCTTTCAACCAAAATATGATTTCGTAATTATTACCAAATATATAATTGATCAAATAATATTATTCAAATCACTGTAATATGTGACGTTTTAATATATATCAAATATTTAATTCGCCTATATCAAATATAAAATTTGTTAAATATTACCATATTTTGGTATATGTAATTAAATTGTTTTTTCAGTGTACGTAAATGATTGTCATGAAATTTTTTGTAGAAAATTTCATAATACACAACTTCTGATGTATTAACAAAACGATTTCGATTTTTGTTTAAAAAAAAAACCCTATGAAATTTTTCATTAAAATATGATGTACGTTTGAACATTGCTGGCTTTTAGGCTATTTACATGAATCATCAAATTGTTTGACAATCAAAATATAATGTGCAGAATAATTAATAGGCAAATCATTATTTTAAGTATCAACAAAAATTAAAACCAATTTTTTAAAAAAAACGTTTAATTATTACAAATCACTGCGTTTTCATTAAGTTTGTAAGTACAAAGTAAATGGGTATATGAAATACATATACATACCTACATACATACAAACAAATGTACTTACAAGAGCCCAAAAATGATTAAAAGTAAATGGGGGGAGGGAGAAAAAAACTCACCGTTTCCATAAATTGTATATAATTTATATTTGTCATCCTGTTGTGCTGGTGATTGTTGTTGTTGTGTATTATTGTTATAGTGTCCCTGTGACGATGGTACAACGCCATTGCTATTAGTGTAGGGTAGGGGATAGCGGTGATCTTTATCGTTTGTATTAAGCGCATTTATATCTAATGGACTCGTACTAGAATTGCTGTTGCTGCTACCATTAAGATGACTACTATTTTTATTGTTTTGACTATTACTACTAATACTACTACTATTATTTTGATTGGGACTTTTAGCGTAGTTATTTTCAGCTCTTATGTCGCTAATGCGTATGGTGGAAGATGGAGTAGTTCTGAGTGAATCTTCATTAGTATTTTTCTCATTTGGCGCGTTGTTAGCGAATGCTTCCTGCTGTACGTGCTCTTTTCCGCGTTTAGCCATTTTAAATTAATTTGTTTTTTTTTGAGTTATAAATAATTATTTTTATTATTTTGTGCAATAATTTAAGGAAAATAATTAAAAAATTAATTTAAAGTAGTTGCATTGATTTTAAAATTTATAATTAAATTTTGAACATTACAATTAGTTTGAGAATATTAAGGAATAAAAACAATTAATTAGGAATTATTCGTAATACTTTATAGTTTCAAAAAGACGACTTTATCATGAAGAATAAAATTGAGTTAAATATCACCAATGTAAAAGCGCTTTTTTTCTTTGAATTTTAAATAAACAGTAGATGGTTTAATTAATTAAACAATTAGTAAATTTCTAAGTATCAAATTAAGCGCTTCACATGTTAACTATAAAAATATAATAAAAAATAAAAATATCACACAAATGATTTCTTTTAAAGTAATAATTTAAGAAATTTATATTTAATTAATTAAATGACGCCAAAGGTAATTTATGAAAATTTTAATTAGTTTTTTTTTTGAAGAATTTATCGAATGGTTTACATTTTTATGCTTTTATATTGTGTTGTTTTGTTTTTGCGTGTGTGTTTTTTTCTATTTGCTTCCGGATATTTGGTTATTCTTTAGATATTTTATTGGCTCTAGTCACCGGACCGTTGATATGGCTGCAGAAATCAGCAACAAAGAAGAAGAAGAAGAAGAAAAAATTGTGGGGTAAAATTTAGACTGGGTTCATTTGGAGTTACAAGTTATCAATCCAAGTTTTGTGTATATTTTTGCAATTGTTTTTGTTATTTTTTTTTGTTGTTTTTTAATGTGTTTGCTTTGAAAGAAATAAGGCTTTGACTGAGGCTTAAAATCAAAAACGTAAAAAATATGAAATATAAAGAAAAGTTTATATAATTTTTTGACACATACACACAGTCAAAAATTCCATTTTGTAGTATATGAGCACTCAAAGTTATAAATAATGATTGAATAAGTAAACATTAGTATTATTAAAATAATAAATTGTTTAATTGACTTGACACCACATATTAGGATCGTACACTACACTGTCCGATAATATATTAAAGATTCTGTTAAATAAATTTATGTAAGAAAATCTTATGTTTCATCTCCGAATTTTAGCATTTACGTTGATTTCATATTGAAATTTGCATTTTTGAAAATTTTTTTTTTGTAAAACTGCATTGCTATGTAAAATTACAAATATTTTAGAGTATAAAGTATTTATTTGAGTAATATAACTTTAGCTGTAAAAATATGTGTACACTTGAAGCTTTTATTATTGCTGGCTTATCAGCACAATCCAGAAAATATACTCAATGGTTGGCTGACGACAAGAAAGAATTCAATGGTGTCAAATCACGCAATCTTGGCGACCAATTGACTTCATAAAATCGTGTGAGCTTTTTGTGAGTTAAAAATTTAAATTTTAGTGAGTTTCGACAATTAAGAAGCGTTATTAACTTTTCCATCACAAAATGGAAATCGTTGCCAGATTTAATGAAAATTTTTGACGTTTCATACTCATTGAAAACTAGAACACTCTAAAAAAAACACCCCATACAATATAAAAACTAAAGACTCAAGACAAAACAAGAGTATAGCTACATCGTATATGCAAAAAAATTTAAATTTGTCACATTTCTTGTAATTCAAATCTTAATTTTCAACGAATTAATAATCTAGGGAACATCAATGTGTCTACGTGCCTCCTATCAAAAGTTAAACGATTTAAAAAAAAAAGTAGTTAAAAAGGTGAGCTATGCTACACAGCTAGGAAACAGAATGACAACGTTTGTTGCCGTCGCACTTCAAGTTCAACATCAGCTAACTGATTTTGACATTAGGACGAAAATGGTCAGTTTTTTGTTGTCTGTTGAGAAAAAAATGACGTTTTTATATTTATTAATTTCCATATTAAGTAGGAGACCCTTCAGGATGATATGCCACTTAATACGCCTTTTTTCTGAAAATTTGTGAAAAGTGCCTATGAATTAAGAAATGTCACATTTTAAATGATAATAATCGGGCTGATGCAAAACTTTTATTAGTTTTTTGGTCTGTTTCAACTATCTACCTCTATACTGAGGAATTTAAAAAAAACTATTATCAAAATTTCAATGTCCAAATCGTTGTAAATAACGCCAAATAACAGTGTATCATCATCATTTTGATATTTTTGTCTTCTTGTCAAAATAGTGAAGTACTTACTTAACAGGAGGCACGTAAAAGTCATAGGGGAAAATCGATTACAAAGTCTTTACCATTTGACCTTAAAAATTAAAGCCAAATTCAGGTATACTCTAATTTTTTGTAGTTTTTCGTATCTACCGCGGCAAATATATCATTATTTTATTTTTGTGGATATTGTTTTTGTATAGCAGTTGAGATAGCAAATCGTAGAATCTTTTTGGTCAAATGCTGTTTTGGGAGAAATGCTGTCGAAGGGAATGATTCATGTAATTGATATTTTTAGTTGAGTATGGGGGCCGCTTAATAAACTAATGTACTATACGAGTATTTTAATTAGTTTCTTAGTTTATTTTTTGTGTTACGCAATACCAATTTTGAGGCTTCAAAGTGGCCCGTGAAGAATCTATGGGCTGAAATAGCCTGGTTTGAAAAACTAAAATCTTTTTGATAGTAAGCTAATCTGAGTTTGAAAAATCTGGATTCTTCCCAAATAGGAGAATGCTCAATGTGCCGAAAAATAGCAGAGAAGACGATAAAGGTAGAAAAATGTCAAAAAAAATTAAAAAAGTAGAAAGTTGCAAATGTAGAGTGGTATCGAAAAAGTCGATAAGAGTATAAAATGTCTAAAGTATCGAAAATGTTGATACACGAGAGCGAATTAATATGTCCTTGATTTTTAGAACTTCCCTCGTAGTTACATGAAATACAACACTGCTCCCGTCAAGTACCATCTGTTAATGGACTACTGTCAAATTTTGTAACACTTTTGTCATTAACTTGACGTTTAACAGGTGTTCAAAGCTGACAACCTCGTGGGATAAAAGAAAATTTCGAGTGCTAATAAAACATTATTTTTTGTGAAAAAAAACCATCACTCAAACCAAGGAAAAGCTCTGCACCATCAACTGCAGTGGTAAAAAAGTGGTTTACCTACTGAGTTTCGTTGTGGTCGCATAAGCACTAGTGACGGTGAACGTTCTGGACGGCCACTTGAGGTCAATACACCCGAACATGTCGAAAAAGTTTACAATATAGTGTTGACCGATCGAAGAGTAAAAGTGCGTGAGACTGTTGATGCCATGGGCATTTTATATGGCACTGTGGTTTCGATTTTAAATGATTAGTTTAATTTTAAAAGCTATATGGGTGCCGCCGCGTTTGCTTTCAATTAAAGATAAACGCAATCGTGAGGCATTTGTGGTCTCAATTCTAAAATTCCAAGAATTGGGCTATGGAATAGTACCACATCCACCATATTCTCTGGCTTTAGTACCCCATTAACTATTTTCAATTTCCAAACTTAAAGAAATGGCTCGGTGGAAAGAGATTTCGCTCCAACGATGAAATTATTGATCAAGCAAATGCCTATTTCGAGGACCTCGGGAAATACTATTTTTTTCGAAGGAATAAAAAATTAGAGAAACCTTGTACTCAGTGTTTGAGCTAAAATGAGGCTATGTTAAAATAACTGTGTTTCATTCAAAAAGGCACAGACTTATTGATCCACTCTTGTAAATGTGCCGAAAATATCGAAAAATTCAATGAATGTCGAAAAATGTTGATAAGGCCAATAAAAGGGAAAAATTGAACAGTATTGAAAAGTCCAAAAATGTAGAATATATAAAGTTTATAAGAAAATAAGTATACACTAGGAGTGAAGCCTCATTCTGCTCTGGGAAGTGTTAGCATCATCAATTGTTAGAAGTAACTTCATGCAACCGACCTCATCATTTCAACAGAGAGTTTCTCTCATATCCGCCAGTAAAAGTTCACACACGTCAACTACAAATTTTTCTTTAAATGCGGTTTTTTGTGAAGCTTCAGTAAAAGCTGAAGCCTTAGTTTTACAGAAGCTCCACACTAAGCCGAGTCCCATGAAATAGTTACCCTATTTTTTGCACAAAGCAGCGATGAAATAACAGAGAAGATATATTAATCACTCAAAAAGAAAAAAAAACAAAATCTGATATCGAGTTATCCATTTGGTGTTTTTTTTATTTATGACAGGCATATTTTAGTTTTATACTCGTAAAAGTCTTAAAAGAAAAGTGTAAGTAAATAAAATTAGAAATTTCAGTAGAAAATCGTCAAAAGGTAAAAACACATACATACACACATACAATATCGATTTCTTTAATTAAATCACTTGGTCATATTTTACGTCAAATAAAAAATTATTTGATGGATTCTCAGAATCGAAAATAAAATCAAAAGACAAAAGTATTTTATTGAGTGTCATTTAAATATTTTAAATAAAAACAGCAACCACAATATGTATTGCTTATTCAAATTCAATAATTTATAGCAACTGGATTTTGGGTTAAGCACCTGCCCGCCAGGTGAAGATTCGCGCCATTAGAAGTGTGGGGTCTTTGCGAGTTGCCAATAAAAAACAAAAACAAAAAAGCGTGACTGAACTTTATTGTGCTGTTTTTACATTAAAGTCACTTAAAATTACAAATGGCCATGTAGAAACGTGAGATGGATCGCTTAGAACTTTTTAACAATATACAACAAATAATTTTGCTAATAAAAACATTAATTAAATTAATTCAGATTAATTCAGATAAAAGTTGCTATTAGCAAATTTGGATAATTTTTATTGCTTTACTCATTACGTAATCATTTTCATAAGAAATTTTTGACAACCCACTAGACAACTTATGTGCGATTTTGTCATTAAAGTTGCTTTCACACTTTAACACGCGTTTTAAGCATTTCGTAAAAATATCAAGAAAGTGTGCAACTGGAACATACAAAAAGAATTGAAACATCATCGACAAATATATAGCTATATCAAATATTCAGATATTCACATGAATATCGGTGTTTGCTAATTACTGAAGATCGATATATTATAATATCATATATATATCATAATTAATAATAATTAGTTGACAAAAATTTGATAAATATATCAAAAATCTTTAAAAGTTTGTGCAAAGCCGGAAAGCATCGAAAAGTATCGAAAAGATCGTTATAAGTTGAACAGTGTTAAATGCCATCAAAAAGAAAGACATTGAAAAAGACTTTACTGTGGAGAAGTACGGAATTATATCGATTAATACAAAAATATCGATAATTATCAAAGTTGATTGAAAGACGAAAAGTATCGAACATTATTGAAGTAAAAGTCGAATGGCATCGAAAGTCGTTAATATACTAATGGCATAAGAAAAAAAATTGGAAAAATAGGCTTAGGACAAAAATTACCGAATAACATCGAAAATCATCGATACAAGTCAAAAAAGTATTTAAAAGTGCAAGAATATGAAACATCTGGTAAATAAACACACAAAAGTATCGAATTGTATCGAAAATTCGAATGATATTGAATCGTGTCGAAAAACAATACAATACAAGCAGAAAGGTATCGAACTGTTTGAAAAACATTGAATTCAATAAAAGTCGCAAGCAATTGAATAGTATAGAAAAAATCAAAATGAAAATCAAAAAACATCGAAACGCTTGAAAAAAATCGAAAAGTATCGAACAGAACAGAAATCGCATTGCTGCAATAGGAAAACATGGAGCACTTCTCAACAATTCCTTCGGATATGACTAGAGCAATTTTCAAAAAATTTTGAAGTATATATTTTCTCGAAGATTTAAGATTGAGGTTATGTTAGGTTTTTTAATAAATCAACGCAATAATTCAGATTTTTCATAGATAAATCCTAAAAAATCAACGATTTATTCGCTAATTAATGTAAATGTTGGTATTAAGTTTTCAAAATGATAAAGAAAGTTTTCGAAAATTCAAAAGTAGGCATTTGTAAAGTATTCTGATGCGTTGAATTCGAATCAGGTTTTCAACTTGCTCAGTTATGTCCAGTTTTTGAGATATTCGCATCGAAAGATGTGTAAAATTCTAAAGTCTCAGTACATTTTTAAAATAAATATAACGTCACAGTATATATATATTGTTTGAGATAGTTAATTGGCCTAAAACTTTTTTTGTAATGTATATATTTTATCATTGTCAACTTTTTTCCACTGATAAGTTTTCTAATGGGGTGGTCATAAAAATCAATTGAGAAATTTAGCGCAATTTGTATGCAAAACGAACAAATTCGTTTTTTTTTTATTGATACATTTAGATAGGTAGACAATTTTTTTTAGTAAATCAAAATCAATTAGTCTATAATGAAACGTTTTTGTATTTGTTTCATTCATTTAACTCTATTTGCATTAATTTTAACTCTTTGCGTACCAATATACATTTTTACTTTCAGAGTATTTTATATAACAGTCATTTACTTATGGCACTAAAATAAATGTAGTTAATTACAGAGGCCAACAACAAATTACTTTCAAGACTATTTGATGAAAACAGTGCCTCTATTCTATAGGTTATTGATATTGCTACATTAGTTTAGGGGATATGTAGATCAATAAAGTAACTAAGCAAGCGCCAAGTATCAAACGTAGGTTCATATTTTAATTTGTCTGTCTCTCTCAAACCAATGTAGATCCCACTTTGAAACTTTTAATGTGTTATTTATTTACTTTATGCTATATTTTGAAATTAAACCGATCAAATTTCAAATCTGATTTCATAATGGTAAGCGCTCTCTCTAAACTAACGTGACCAGATATTTTTCACCAAAACGCGAAGCAGGGAAAATTTGATGAAACTTTTTTAAAGATTTAATTTTTAATTATTTGATTTTAGCTGCATAAAAGGTAAAAAAACCAAAAAGAAAAGGTTTTCACTTTCACCGAAAACCCTAGCAAAATGAGATTTATTATTTCCAATAAAAACGCGGACTGCGCGGATCAGAAAATCAAAAACGCGGACTTGATCCGCGATACGTTACGGTAAGTTCTTTTAAAAGGTTGGCCAACTATTTAATTTCCTAGCTCACAGCTTCATATCTAAGGCTACTCGTCGCAGTCACTGCTTGAAAGGAACAGCGTTATAAGTTGGGTTAATTCATTAACAAAAATGAAACGCAGAAAAAAAGTAAAAAAATACAGCTTTTAAATAAAAATGATGATGACGTTTATTTAATTACTACTAACTTTTTACTTAGAAATCGAGTAGGTACTTATTACAAAAGCTTATCAAATTTCAAAATAATGATTAGCTGTTTCTAAGTCTATTCAAACCAAACACATAGTACATACTCTGCGGAGCATGAGTACTGGAAACTTCAGATTTTATTTTTCAATCAGCAGCGAAATTGGATTGGCGATAGAGAGCGGCTTAATTGATTGAGTTTGATCTGCACAATTTGATTTATTGATACAAAATAAAAACAAACGAAACAATAGGGTGCAGTATTTTAGTGAGTTAATACCAAAAACAAATCGAATTTTAATAAATGCCACAAAAAATATGCTAAATTTTAGTATTTTTTTGCAGAGAGTGTAAATAGCTAATATTTTAATTTAGTTAATCATTAATAATGATGAGGAGCATAAAGAAGGTTCCAGTTTGACTATTCGAGTTCAGCACGGATACATTATATACATACGTTTGTAACATTTATTATTTGCAAAATTTCAGTTGTCATGAAAAATTAATTGAAAAGTTCTTAGCTAATTAAGTTTAATTACAGCAGAGTAATTTTTTAATTAAAAAATACTGCTTACTATTTGATTGAAAGTTGTAATTTATAATTTCTTACCTAACAGAAAAAAATGAAAATGTTTTGTAAATGTTAACAGCTAATTCCACAAATGAAAAGTCTACATACTGGCGGCGGCTTTTTCTAACTTATACATATACCCAGTAGGCAAGGGGAGGAGCTAGCAGGCCTTCTAGCAGGCCTTCTTTGGTAAGATTAAGGTCTTGCCACCTCCTTTCAAACTTACTTTCTTTTTTATAGGAAACGTCCCGATAAAACTGGCCTTCTTTAGCAGGCCTGATAGAAACTTTTCAAGCAGGTCTTCCTACATTGCTTCCGTGAAGAGCCCTTCTAAGAGCGCTTACCGTAGAAGGGGCCACAGAAGTACTTTGAAAAAATTAAATCTTAATACGTCGTGGGACTCTTAAGTTAAAATTTTTTTTTATCTGCGGCAAACCTCCCTTGCGTTGATATATTTTTAATGTTTTATTTTTGTGACGTTTTCTTAATTTATTATTTGACATTGAATAACAAAACACTCTAGCACTTTAACATAACATGATACAGAAGACCAGCCTAACAGCATGCACACCCTTCCTTACGTCTAACCATTTATCTACTTTTGATGTCGTATAGGTACAATGCAATGACAAGAAAGTAATGTCGAATCATAAAACATTGCAATACATGAAATAAAAAAATGCATGAAGTCCTTCTTCTTTGCCTTCTAATATCAGGCCTTATAGCACTGCTGCTGTGGGAAGGCATACTAGCACGCCTGCTGTGGGAAGGCATACTAGCACGCCTGCTGTGGTAAGGCATAATAGAATTTCATGAGTAGACACTCAATGGAGGAGTGTAACTATTCCGCTAATTAAAGTTTCAAAACTTGTAAAATTTACTTATTGTCAATATTGACAGATTGTAAATAAAAACAAAAATCATAATAAAAAAAATGAGCATACATGTTTTTATTTGCATGAAAATTTAGTTTTGAGAAGGCCTCTTACAAACGCAAATCCCCTTTCTCCGGGGAAGGCCTTGTTCAATTGCCTGCTGGGTACTTACAATTTACGGTCTGAGCTTGTTCTCAGAAAACTTTCAAAATAATGTTTGTAAATATTCTATTAAAATCAGAATCCTTATCAAATCTCAGTTTCCATAAGAGTCCTTAGAGCTCTTAGCTCTTTTGATCTTCTGAACGTACAAAAGAGATCATTCGTTAGAAACCTTTAGTAATTTTATAAAAGTTCTGCGATAATTGAAATGTGAGTCTGACTTGCTCAATTGACTCATGAAAAATATGACAAAAAATATCAAAGGCTGCTATAGCAATAGCCGACTGTGATAGCCCTTCCTGAACTGTTGCTTCGACTATTGAATTTTACGCAGCAAACAGCAATAGCCGATAGTCGACTGCGACAGCTTCTCGTGAAAAAGATAGCTGACTTTAAACTATCTCTAATGTAGATATGTAAATATGTATATATGTATGTTGCATACTCTTTTTGAAAAAAGAGATGGTGTTCGGAATCACAATAATCGTGCATTAAAATGAAACAGAAATAATCGATTATTTTCTTAAACAATTGATTCTTACGATCGAATCGCTTAGCTTTTTCAAATTAATAAAAACAAATTTTGTCCAAACTAATGCTACTAATGTAATGATTACATAAAACCACTGATAAGTTTTAAGCATCATCCATTCAGTTTTCAATTAAAATTGGTTTGAGTTTTTAACTTTAGTTTCTTAGTCATTTATGCATAAAATTGTTCTGACTCTTTACGTAACGATCAACAACAAAAACGTAATTGATTTTCAATCAAGAAATAAAAAATTGGATTACAAAATTTCCGCATCATTATCGAGGGATAACTAACTAATGCAAACATACGGCAAACATAGATCATCAACACCTACTCGCTCGAAGGTCTTTTGCATCGAGTCATTACTATGGGAAGCATTTGCGGCTAATGCCAAGGCACGTGCGTCGCGCGCATGGAAGCTTAATTTAAAGACACGAAAAAAAAAACAAAATTGAAGTAAAAAACAAACAATCAAAATGTAGACCGCCACATAATTAAATGCAGTTCGCAGTTGAGAAATTAGCGGTTAAGTTTTTATTCAAAATACGACGCAAAATGATCAATTAAGGTATATAAATTGAAATGGAAAGTTATACAAGAAACACACACACACAGACTAAGAAGCGTCCTTTCAATGTGACACTGAACTTGAAATGAGGTTTGTTTTTGTTGTTTATGCAATTTCCATTACTTAATTCATAATATTTCGTAAATATTTATATACGATCGAACAAATGACGAGATCGATCATCAGTCAATCAGAAAAATGCTGCAGTAATTGTTTTTCTTACTGGGTAGCTGCTTGTATTGACGGTATGGATTTTTTTTTCTTGAGATGCGGATGCAAGAAATTAGCTGCGACCACAGCTGATTGTACTTGAACGTCCAGTGAAAAATTAACAAGCTCTTCAAACAAAAAAAAATAAGCTTTTTTAGTAAATTAACGGCATTAAGGTTTTTATTAAGCTTTCGGTATCTGCATCCTCAAGTACAATTTTAAGTACTGACAAAATTGTTTAGTTTTCAACAGTGCAAGATACAATGGGCTTAGTTGCAGTACTATTTTTATTGTAAAAAGTTTTCCGTTTATTCTACACCAAAAATGTTCTGTTGCCTTCAATCTACAAAAATTCAAATTAATATTGCAATTTACAACAGATGTTTTTAGTTGGAGTGAAACTGTTCATTTCCAAGATTTTTGTTAAGTTAATAAGTTTTATAAACATATAAGGAATGTCATGATTAGTAATTTTCAAAATCTACATATGGTCACAATTTTATTTGTTTAAGAAAAAGTATTGATCGTTTTGTAAATTTCACATGACAATCTGTGTTTGCTAATAAAACTACTAGTTCAAATAAAAAATGTTCAATTTCAATTAATAATCAGTCGATAAAAACAAATAAAAACTCTCAGTGGGGAGCACTCGTTTTGACCGAAAAACGACACAGATGGCGTAGTTTGCGTTATGAAAATAGCGTACTTTGTACAGCTGAAGTTCACGAACCACAATAGCTCAAGTGCTAGAGCGGCTTTTGTGACATAATGCATGGAAAGGCCGGGGTTCAAATTTCACCTCAAATTTATATATGAATATGTGGTAATAGCCGAATCATTCATGTCATTAACTGAAGCATTGATCGATTTGTAAATTTTACATGAATATCGGTGTTTGCTAATGAAGATTAGTTCAATTATAATTAATGTTCAATTATAATCCATCGTTAAAAACAAATAAAACATTCTACTTTTCTTTTTCCAAACTATTGTATATTAAAATTGGAGTTGTGCAAATATTATTCAAAAAAATCATCATTTGTATTTGATAGGAAATATTTTTACTTAGAAAGGTTTTTTTTTTTAAAAATAATCACTGATTTGCTGGAAAAAGTGAAAGAACTGAAAAATTGCGTTTAAGGGACTGTGACCTATATTTGAAACATTTCAGTAGAGGAATTTTTAAACTACGCTACTTTAGGGTTTTTTTTCTTTTTTGAAAGCCTCATTTGTGTGGACCATAATATAATATATATGCAAATATTTATGTATTCCTCTCTATTGAATTGATTCTGAGATCTAATTTACTCTATGAGTAAACATTTTTATTTTTTAATGGACGGTGACAGAACTACAAATTTGAATAAGCAAGACTTTGATGACGTTAACAAAAGAGCAAACAGCCAAAAAACGTCGGAAAAGCAAAATTTCCGCATAGACCTTCAATAAGGCATTATACTTAAGGTCTTAAGAGTCTTTATCGATGTTAAGTTCTTCAAAAAAATAGTTCAAGATCAACGGCCACGAAAATCGAATGTCTTTTAGATAACGAAGAAATTCGATCGGCAACTTATTCCCTGGATCGAGCATGAGTTTCCAATTGCTACCAAGGCGTTATTGAGTACTTAGCTCATTAAGACCAGAAATAGAGAATATGAAATCACCGAATGTGGAAAATTGAAAATGATGAAGACATGCGCAATCGTGTTTCGTTAAATCAATTTTTTTACTCCAATTATATTATTTAGCTATTTCAAGTATGCCAGCATCTATTTTCATGTAAATTAAATATGCAAAAACAAATCCCTAAAGTTCACTTAAATGTAATAGCAGTGAACATTTATACTTTGAAGTATTAAGTGTTAGTTGATAAAAATCCTTATGCAAAATATCATTAACTGTGTAATTTGCCAACACGGTTTTTTCCAACACATAATTATTTCAATTAAGTAAACTTATTTTTATAGGTATTTTGATATATCGCTAGAGAAAAACGCGTTGTCATTGCTAAAACTTACTATAAAAATGGAGTATTTTTGTCGAATTTTCAGGCAGAGTAAACCCAATTTGCCGTATGGTGACTTTCGCGCACAAATAAAGTCAATAGATTCTAAAAAAATATTAAAGCACTAAAACATACGTTTCAAACAAGATACAAACGCTGTGCTATATACACTATTTTATACATATTTTTATAGTACTATAACTTTTGATCAGAAACTTATATCATAAGTTCCTTTAAAGAGGCCTTAGAAGTCGAAATACATATGTTTACTAGAATTCAGAGTGGACGAAAGAAACGCAGAAGCAAGAAACTTTTTTTCATCATATGTGTTGTAAGCGACCCCGAAAGCCACCGAATTAAGATTTTTAGGAAATTTTGCAAAAACTATTTAATCTTTAAGAGAGCAGTTTTTCTAAATGTATCGTAGTTTCGAATTAAAATATAGCACACAAAAGTAGCTCAAGTGCCATAAATTTTTATTTTATACGTTAGTTCATTTTATGCCATTTGGTGAATATTGCTTCGTGCTTATGAACTCTGTAACTCTGTGACTGGTTCGAATACAGCAAGTTCTAGAGATCCAATTTTTGACCACTTTTTCGTGCATATATATTAATAATTTGATATTTGATTATAATATATTTTATACCAAGAACTTAGAAAATACTTCTGCTTAAAATATTTAGTGAATTATTTAGAAAATTTGATTGTGTGAAAAAAAAAAATTATTCTGAAATTCACATATTGCCATAGAATTACGGGTAAATAATGAGAAAATATTCCTTTGAAAAGCTCATTAAAATACATAAATTTTACTATGCTAACCAAATTATTGTTGCCAAAAATTTATTTACAAACATGATCACCATAAAATCATTGATAAATTATTCAGATCTACGAGGAAATCAGCGGTACAATCAATATTTTTTCTATGTACATACATAGAACTTGAAGAAAAAGGTTTATTTGACAAACAAATTCTTTTTATTTGCCAAAAGATGTATTCCATATGGTGACATCACGCTACTTGTAGTAAGGAAATTGTAAAGTATTAGCTGATCGAGTTTAAGCTAACCCAATTGAGTGCAATTTAGATTACCTTTTGATAGTTATCTTTATGGAAATTTTTTACGATATATCAAACATAGATAAGTGACAATTGATTTGGTCAATTTTGTCTTTTATTTCTTCTATTTTTTTGCCAACGTAATGATGTGATAATTTACTTTAAATGTCATATACAATTGTGCCGGAAAGAATTAAAAACGTTGCTGACGTAGTTGACGTTTATGGCAATTCAATTTGTAAGTATTAGATTTTATTATTAGGGGAAAAAAGTTATGTTTTTTGACAAAATTGTTATTTGTGCTTAAAATTACTAACGACAAAACAAATAATTATGGTAATCAAATCGTAATGCTTTAGATACGAGACATTTTTTTGCAAAGGTGAAATGATTGTTGTACGAAATTTTGTTTTTTTATGTGTATGAACTAGCAAAAATATATATAATTACTAAACGCAGTAGCAAAAGTCTGTTACTTTGAAGCATTTTATTTTTTTTTTAAATTCATATTACTTAGAATTTCCATTTAAAGTATAAAACACTAAAAGGTTGAAATAAATGCTTAATGCTTGTTAGTCATTTGAAAGCAGTGATATGAATTTAAAGCAACGTTTAAACGTGGTATTTAAAGAGAAAAAAAGAAAACTTCAATTACACTAGTCCACAAGAAATACATTTTTTACGGATTTTTCTTAATGACATTGTTTTCATTTGACACAAACCTCATTTTAAGTTTACGCCTATGATGAATCTGATCTGTATATCATTGCTTCAATGTCTCTCCTGTGGTATTTTTAAAGTTAAAAAATTTTCGCATGAGTCCCTTTTCCATATGATGCTTCCTTTCGGAGATATCTCCCATTAAAATTAATAGCCCAAGAGCCCATTGTAGAAAAGTCGAGTGTATAAGATTACAGGATTAGATATACAGGAAATATAGTAATATATTTTGGTGAAACTAATCAACCAGGGCTGCCTTGCCATACCCAGTCCCGATGGCCGAAAATTACCGAATTTTGCCCAATTTTGATATTTTCATTAAAACTGTTGTATATCACAGCTTGAAATGTATGACAAATGATGGAACTCCAAGAGGCCTAAGTTTAATATATGCGGTTGCCTTGTCGAAATCAGTTTCAAAAATGTATTAATACTTGATATGTGTGCCAAACGATAGAGCTTGAAGAGCATAAATAGAATAAATATATAGGGGCTTGTCGAATCATATCTTAAACATGGGTTGACATACGTTTTTAGGGCCAATTTTCATAAATGAATGGCAACCGATATATATATTGTAGCTCATTTCAAGCTGTTATCTTCAATAATTTTTGAAAATTGACACAAAAATTCGGTGGAAACCCATGTTTGGGACAGGATTCAACAAATCCTAGATTTTACGTTTAGGCTTCTTCGAATTCTATTATTTGGCACACATTTTGAGGTGCAATATTGTAAAGATGTAATTAAAAGACTAAAATTCGGGCACCAGGAAGGGCTTTGGCAAGGCAACGCTGGTACGTTTATTTCACCGAAATGCTTTTCTACAGCCGGCTCTCCGCGTATAACATGTTTACATCTCATACAAAAAAAAAGAATTTTGTACGCAAGTAAGATGAAGATCAGTTATAATGAAGAATGGAAAAGATTGAAAGGTGAAATTTGTAAGAGATATTGTAGGCTGAAGTGTGCTAGGCAGTTTCTCGCAAATGTTAGATAACTTCCAAGCAATGTTTCATGGACTTTCAGACAAAAATATCACAGACTCTTGACGTCTGAGGAAATTAGTTCGTTCAAGAAACGTGACCAGTAATTTTTTATTAGCTTCCGTAATGTATCTTTTTTATACATATGATAGGACTTATACTGCGCTAAGAAGCGGAAAGTGCGTATCTCAAAAAAATGCATATTCATGATTCTTATGGCATCGGATCGCTGAAGAAATTACGCATCTAATGAACTATCCCAAATACCGATATATTAGTTCAAACCTATAAAAAGAAATTTCTAAGAGAATTTTCTCTATCTCAATTTTTTATGTATTTCAACAAATTGACATAAAAAAAAAACATCAATTATCTCGAAACGCATTTTTTTGATAACGCCCTTTCCGCTTCTGAGGGACGAGTAATAAATAGAAATGTGAAGAATTGCAGGTAGCAGAAATCTCAATGCGAAAGAAAGAAATTATCATTGCCATTCTCTTCGAAAATCGACGTCAATTCAGGGCAGAACAAAATTTGAAAGAATCTTGAAATATATACGTTGAAGTTTGGGCTCTTAACTTGTAGAGCTCGATGAAACAAGTATATTTAATTAATTCTTTTGATAACTGGTTTGGCTCTCAACCTATACGATGTGTTACTTTCAAACCTACTTAGAGTGTGTAAGGTTTAACATGGAATGCTTGATGGAACATTTTCATTTTTTACTAAGAGACTGAAATGAGACCAAGGGGAATATCGAAGAATTTTACTTAAGATTTTCTGTTTCGCGAATGTGAAGCTGGAGCGTTAAGTACTTGAAACCCCGTAAACTGTCAAAAGAAGAAGGTGTGTATTCCAATTGTAATCAAAGACCATTAGAAGTTGTCGTCGTCACTAAAGTAGGATATATTAAACTTCAAACTTAACATTGTTCTAGGCATTACTCATTAAAACGCTTCGAAAACTGAAGTACTCAACAAAACTCACAGTGCTCACCAAAAACTTGAGGTTAAGATGTATGACTCATCCGTAAAATATATATGGCCTAAAAAGCCCATATGTCGCTTATGTGTCATGGATGATACGGAAAAAATCTGTTTCATGGTTTTTATTTCGTCCGATATGGATATTCTGTTGAAGTTCTGATAAACAATTTATTGATTGTTTAGGAATTGCTTTTTACAAAAAGAAATACATAGTTATACCCTTCATCGAGTATGTTCTTTTTAGTTACTCAGTCTGGACCATGTCCGCATTCCTGTGGAATTCACGATTACAGAAAAACCAAATGAGATAATTTGATAAAAATTGGTATACCAACTACATTTTGAATTATAGCAATTGGGCAAAGCTAGTTCCCGAATACACGAATTTCATTAAGAGGTCGTGATACCTTCCACATTTGCAAATACTTCAAAACGCTAAACTGAGAGAGCAAGTTCACACAAACACTATGAAGGGCTTACACAATCTCTGAACAAAAAGTAGGCAAATTTTGTCAATATGGTATCTAAGCTTTTTTTTGCCGAGGCCACAGATTGAACCCTTACTAGTTTTTTTGATGTTATTTTTTTCTATTTTAACTTTAGTTGTTTTTGGGTTAATGACCATTATAATACTTAAACTGTAATATTGCAAGTTATATATATTTTATTTTGAACTAAATGCAACTGCGCCTCTATGTTTCACTTACGTTATGTTGCTTCTTAAATGTTACACTAATAATGAAGTTTAAAATGGGTCTGGAGAGTTTTGTATGACGGTAGATAATATTTCATCAGAAAATTTGGAAAACTAAAGAACGAGCAGATGTATGTTTTGAAGTGCGGCCTGACCGACATAATATGTGTATTAAAATTGACAGTTGTTATATGAAGAATATATAAAATGAGGTAGCCCTTTTTGTATACCTTTGACTCAGTGGAGTCAATTCAGTAGGGCTGGGTAGGGCATTGGCCCCCCAAGGATCTGATACTAGTTACTATTCAATACAATAATTCAATGAGCCCATCTAATAGTGGTGGAACTATAATTCTCGAGCCCCCCGCACGTCCAATATTTTGTGATGCGACGCCACTGCTTTGACTTAAAAACCCCAAAGAGCACCAGACATAAAAAGCATTAAAAAAAAATAACAGTACAAAACAATAACACAACACACCACACGTCCATACGAGTGTTTGATATTTTGAGCACGTGACTGCAGAGTTGATTCATAGCAACAAACTTCAAATATGGAAATTTATGCAAAACGCATAAACTGCAAAAGCCATTCAACTTAACAACAACACCAACGAATGCAAATTGAAAAGAACTTTGCAACAGAATGCAAAAGCAAAAAAGAAAATTAAAATGCAATCGACATGAAAACAAACGCACGTGTCGCACAGTTTTGACGGTGCGACCGATATTCGTTTGAGAGCACGCGCTCGTTGCATTCAGCCAGTGTTGAGAAATGAATTTGATCGCACATTGGAGAATTAATGCTGATAGGTCTCTGGTGAAATAGAAAGAAATAAGTTATAGGTGGCCTTAAATTTTGCTCATGCGAGCTCATAGAAAAGGAATTTCTTTCTTAATATCGTTAATATATTTTTATTTCAAAACAAATGACGTTAAAATCACTACGATATAATAACTATTGGGAATACTCAAAGCTATTGATGCAAGTATATATGTAGACCTCGAAAATCAGTTAAATTATTTGTAAGTTTTCAAGTTAATCATAAAAATTTGCAATTAGTTGCTTCTTCTTGGATATATCCTACATTAAATAAGGAATTTTTTGGAATTCAAATCCAAAGAAGGCATGACTACTCAACAATTAGCCAGAAATGGTAAATTTCACATTATCCATATAGAAAAAGAATCGCTCACTGACTGAACAGCTCAAGCAGCATCAGGGGAAGTTATGAAGAAAAAAATCCAGCTGAAAAATCAGTCTTTAAAATAGCTTTGCAACCAAATTAATAAGATACTTTGCCTTTGTAGCGAAATTTGGTTTTATAATACCTTGCTAGAACAAGATATAAAATCATGATACAGAGACTGCATGTCTCTTATATCTTAATGTCGTAGCCATACAACACTTGAAAAATATGATGTCTCATGTTTTCAGAAACACATCAGATTGGGCATAGTATAATATATGACAGGTAGGTAGCCTAGTAGGTAGCGCGCAGGTCTGTGAATTGCTGGTATGTGGGTTCGAAACTGAATTTAAAAATTTATAAATCGTAAGTAGAAAATAAATTTGATAATAAAATATAATAAGTTCCACAAGACACGGAATTCTGTTTTAAGTATTTTTAAGTTGTCTTTTAAATAGCTCAGAAAGATACTTTACCAAGTCTCTTGAAAGATAACAAAGAGGAGAAAATGTCTTTATACTTCATACCATATGAGTCATACGCCAAATGGCGCTTGTAAGCCCCGATAAAGAATTTATAAATAAAGTATGTTGTCTTTAAAAAGTCTGTAGAAGAAACTATAAAGCCCTTTGTTGCTACTAAGGAGGCTTACTCGTCCAGTGACTACATGCATTCAACGATATTTTCCAAAAGAGCGTTATAAAACTCAGTAGATGGAAACCAAGGCATGTAAGCACAATCTGCAAGAAAAGGCATTTGGACAAGTCTTTGTGGCTCCTCCCTTATGCACCTGCAAAACCTAAGCAACCACAACAAGAAAATTTTCCCAGGCAATGTAATTAACACCAGGTGGCATGAGCACCCATGAAACAGATAGTCAATTCGGCATCTATTTCCATTTTGTATCACCAATTTTGATGAAATTCGTATCATTTAGTTAATTAACGTAAGTATATACAAATATTTATATTTTATCTTAATTTTTATTAAATAAATTCAAAAATTAATGTACTTTCTTGCAGGTCAAAAACTCGTACTAAAATGAAATATGCGTTTCATTAAAGGGGGGGTTCGTGACATTACGAAGGGGTTTCAAAATTCCAAAAATCTCGTTACGTTAAATGTGAATGACCCCTTAGTGCACGCATTTATTGCGCACGGCAAATCGTGTGTTTTCTTTAATTGCGACACTTTAGTTGACATTTAATTAACACAGTGCTTGATTAAAAAATAAAAAAATGTGAACAATAAATTTTATAATGAAGATCGGTAAAGTGATGGCACATTTTGCATAGCATTATGCTACATTCTACAAAACATAAAGTTAATTTACATGTGGTATAATCATGGTAACGTATGCTTGGCAACCGTGCTACCAACGCTAAAAAGATGACGTTGCAATGCGACGCGACAACACGTCTGACAAACTCGTTTCATTGCAATCAAACAAATGGCAATAAAAATGCATTTTGTGGATATGCGTTGCGTTGTGTTGTGCTGTGTTGTGGGTGTGAATGAATACATTGGCCGAAGGCAAATCAAATCAAGTCCATAATTATGGAAATTGTATGATTATGAAATTTGCTGTGACACGCAATTTTAATATTGTATGATAGACAAATATATGCCTATATATATATATACATCTCTTAAGGGGAAATACATGCACACAGTTGCATTTTGGCTGATATGAGGAGTGGACGATCGAAATAAGACACTTCCAGTTTTTAAGCATTTCTCACTGATAGTTCTATTTTACACATGGCGGCGAATTTAAATATACGCAAACTAAGCTACGAGCTTTAGCGGTAATTTCTCGATAAGTTTTGTGCAGTTTCATACGAGTACTCTTCCTTTTGCTCATCAATTTCCACACACTCATCAAGTTGAAAATGTTGGCAAAGAAAAGACGATTTGTTTATATTATTGTTTATAAATTTTTTATATTTGTATTGTTATTTTGGGAAAAAATTGTTGAATTTTTGCAAAAAAAATGTTTGGTCCAAACCATCAAAAAATTGAAGAAAATGCCAATTTTTCGTTACGACTTATTAAAGGTGTTCAAATCTGAGATATCTTTTTAAATGTGTCGCAATTTTTTTACAGATACCGATGATTTTTCAAGTATGAAATAAATACATTCTGGTTAGTTAAAATGGATCGCTATACAAGTAAATAACATGTTTTCATTATAAGAGCTCATTTTAAATATATAATAAAAGTTATTCACAAGTTGGAAGAAAATGTTGTTCAAAATACGATAGAGAAAATGCTCCGACAAATTGTGCTATTAAACTTATCATTGATAAATTTGAAGAAGGTTACGTAGGAGTGATCCATTGTGATACAAAATTTGAAGAAACTGGATACAGTTCAAGATCAGAGAAGCAGAATATATCATCGTCGTTTCAGTGAAAATGTTGCAGCTGTTAACACAAGCTTTGCTGAAGAGCCAAGGACATCGATTCGTTGTCGTTCACAGCAATCAAATCAACGAATCGAAAGATGATTAGAAACTTTGTGTGGAGCCAATTGGAAGATATTGCAAATTATGTGGTTTCAACGATGCAACATGCCACACAGCAAATATGATTTCTTCTTATGGGGCTTCTTGACGAGTAAAGTTTATGCAGATAATCCTTAAACTATTCAACACCTCAAGGACAACATCATTGAGTAAATATCACTAATTGAAACCATCTTTATGCGAAAAAATTTCAAAATTTTGGTAAAAGATTGACAGTCTGACCGAGCTAGCAGAGGAGGTCACTTGAACGGCATTCTTTTTCATTAATAACCGGAACCAATGTACTTTAATTTCCAATAAAAATAAATAAAGTTTTTACACAATTTAAGTCTTTTATTCGAAATTTAAAAAGATAACTCAAAATTTGAGCACAGAAAATTTTTCTAACCAAAAATATTACTCTTATTGTGTATGAAATTAATCTATTACTGATCGCACTGTTTAAAAATATTTAGTATAGTAAGCGAAAAATAACATCTTTCATGTGCCTAAAATTTTTAAATAAATTTTTTATTATTTCCCAAGGTCTCTGAAATTTACTTTGTCTTTCAATGCAACTCCTACAAGTGAATTCCTTGAGTAGAGAAACTTTTCAAAAATTCGTTTTTTAGGGAATCAGTTGATATTATGCCTGAAATATCAATCATTTTGAGTTGATTAATTTTTTAATTCTTAACTTCAAATTCATTTTTAATTAAACAAAAAACTTTAACTCAATATTATTACATTACTGTGTGATTGCATGTACTACATTGGCATTGTCTGCATTAACGGCTAATGCGCTTGCGCGCTCGCTCAATACGCGAACTTGAAATTTATTAATTTGAAATTTTTTGGTTTTTTCTACAAATTGTTCAAACAATTCAAACATACATACTTCAAAATGTCCATGAATAAAATAATTATGCATAATTTAAAGCCTTAATAAAAGTTTAGTTTCTTTAAACTTAGTAGTTTTTTTTAAAGGTTACATTTAGCCAGTGTTGTCGATTGATTTTGAGCAATTAGTTGTGCATCAAAAACTTAATTTTTTTACACTGAAATTATATATCTTTAACATTTGATTTTCTCAGCAAAACACCATTAAAAACAAAAAAAATTGTAGGGGTTGATTTTTTTTTTTTTTGGTTTTTTAAAATTTTTTATAGAATGTTTTTTTTTTAATGAAAAAATATTTTTTTTTTTAATTTTGTATTATTCCTTTTCATATCTTTTTTTTTCGAAACATAAAATTTTGATTTCATTTTTTAAACAATTGCAAAAATACACACATTTTTTGATTTATATTTTTCTTACTTTTGCTGGCTTTTTAAATCAAAAAACAAAAAAAAATAAATTTCTTTCACTTTTGGTTATTCTTAATTCACGGGCTTCTTTTTATAAGTCTATTGAATTGAATATTTTTTGAAACTTTGAAGGATTTACTAACATGCGCGCTTAGCTTTTCGTTCACCAGCAAACGACAACGAATTGTTTCAATTCTGAGCATTTAATTTTAAAATCAAAATAAAATAAAATAAAATTAAATGTTTTTTTTTTTATTTTCTAAATAATGATAGTCTTAACCGCACGCCGGAATCTCGTCAACTGAGTGTTCGAAGGCATTAAACATAGCGTATTATAACGAAACAATGCTGACAACCAACTACTTACTACCAAAATCCGCTAGTAAAGTCAACCCATGATGCTTTGCATCGATGCGCGAAGCTTACGATTACGCGCGACGATTTACCTACGATTGGAGTCAGCAGTACGTACGAGTACCTGTTGATTGTGCGGTAGATAAAATAATGAATGAATAAATGATAGTACACTATCACAGGCAGGCCGAGAGCAGAAGAGATCGAATTTTTTCGCTGTTTTGACATATTTCCGTTACAAGTGAGAGTTAATTTTTCGTTTGCATCGTTTGCATTGCTCTTTTGATTGCGAGTGAGTTTTTTTGTTTTTGTTTTTTAGTGATTTCCGATCAATTTCTGATTCATATCCGAAGTGGTAACGGTAATCAACCAACCAAATCCGTCATATTATCACCACAACAACAATGAAAACGATAAAGACTTGGCGTTCTTTGTTAACAACATAACTGTCGTTTGGTGCAATCGTTTGGTTTGAATATTAATTAACTCAGCTGAACGTTGATCGGCTATCGGTGCTCAATCAGTCGCACTTTTACTCCCTTCAGATTTGGCGTTTGTTTTTTAAATTTTTTCTTGTTGTTGTTGTTGTAGCTGTTTAATTTTAAGTGTTTTATATTTGTTGTGATTGGTAATTTTTTTTTGTTTTTTTTTTCTCTGTTATTTATTGTTGTTATTGGTTCTTGTTGTTATCACTGTTAATAAGAAGTGGTTCATTTCCTTCAAATTGGATTTGTTGTTTTTTTTTTTATCTGATAACAGAAGTGCTGCAACTTCATGACTAATCTCTACTTGACACCTGTTAAGGCTACCTCCCATTTCAGCACTTGTTTGTTGACAATAAGTTCAATAAAGTTCTATACATTAGTCAGCAGGTCAGAAGAAGGTTAAAAGAAAAGGGCAATACAAATGCACTTCTTAGCTGAATATCAACGGCCATCATTAGACTCATTTTTGTCTGAGGTACTTAGTTATGGAAGAAGGCGACTTTACACAAATTCTAAATAGCCAAGCTCCATTGGGCTCAAAGAAAAACTAAAATGGACAGCAAAAACAGCGACAGTTTTTTTATATCTCGCCGTTTTACTTGCGCATCAACTACTATGCAGTATAAGGAGGTGAAAGTATAAGAAGAGCAAATCTTTTGTAACAGAATACTCCAGATATACGTTCATCCTGGTGAAATACCATCAACATTTATTCTTGCCTGGTACAGATACTTTGCATTCTCTTCTTGAATCATCTTCTATTGGGATGAATGTGTATCTAACACCGTTTCTCGTGTGGAAGAGTTTCTCTTCTTTGATCGGCAGGGTGGTAATGAAATTTCTACAAGGACGTTGATTTTCTCGGCAGTATTCCACCTTAAGAAATCTCACAGATCATGATTACAATTCGCGACAAAAAAAGTAAAGAAAATGCAATAAAACTGAGCTAAAACTTGTGTGGCAGTCTTATTGGCCAAAACTCGAAATTGTTTCTTCTTCGTTATATCTTTAAACTTCGGCACAGGGCACTATGGTACAAGGAACTGATGTATTTTTTATTGCTTCTCCAAAACTATTTCATAATATATTTTTCCAATAAAGTCACATTTACGAGTAAGTAAGTGACCAATATTATTCCCTATCAGATACAAAAGTAAGTTTCTTGCATATTTGCACCTGAATATTTAAGTATATGAACATTGGTCTAATAGGTCCGTCAGAAGCGAAAATTTCGTTTTTGGGCGATCGGTATAACTTAGGTAATTTATAATCAATCCATTTAATATTCTTATACCTCAAAGCAAATAGAAATAACTTAAAACTTGATGAATTTCATGACAATTTTATAAAATGTTTTTTTTTTTTGCACGTTAAGAAACTTAATAGAAACAAACTTTTGAGTTTGAGCAGTTCTGGATCTTATTTCAATTTTAATTTGGTTACGCTTAATGACAATTTCGAATTTTAATAAGGTACATTAATTTTTTTTTCCTTCAAGTAATGACAATTTCGAGTCTAATGAAAAATTTCTTGGACCGACAATTTCGTCTAAGCCACTTAAATGTGTTTGATTTGATGAATAATACATAGTTCTTTAACTTTTATTAATATAATGTCTTTTTGACTGATTTTGCTGTGTTTTCATTTTATTTTATTTTATTTTATTTTATTTTATTTTATTTTATTTTATTTTATTTTATTTTATTTTATTTTATTTTATTTTATTTTATTTTATTTTATTTTGTTTTATTTTATTTCATTTTATTTTATTTTATTTTATTTTATTTTATTTTATTTTATTTTATTTTATTTTATTTTATTTTATTTTATTTTATTTTATTTTATTTTATTTTATTTTATTTTATTTTATTTTATTTTATTTTATTTTATTTTATTTTATTTTATTTTATTTTATTTTATTTTATTTTATTTTATTTTATTTTATTTTATTTTATTTTATTTTATTTTATTTTATTTTATTTTATTTTATTTTATTTTATTTTATTTTATTTTATTTTATTTTATTTTATTTTATTTTATTTATTTAACTACATTTTAATTACTGGGTAAATCAGTTGAACTAAAAAACTTTGTGATTATTACCGCGCGGTAATAAATTCTGAGCAGACCATAATTTAATTGCACCTTTTAGATACGATAAAAAGGCGTCGATCATTGAATTTATTATAAATGTCACTAGTTAATTGATTGCAAATGAAAGTACTTGTACATTTCATTATTTCTCATTACGAACTCATTAGAGATTCTGTTATCTAAAAATGAGGTGTGCAGGTGCAATACCTGTCATATTTAGTTTTTGCGGAAAGTAAGACATATATTAATGACATAGTGTAGCTTTCCTGAATTGCATATTTCAGCTGCAGCATTTTTTTTTTAAATTTCAGATAACCTTTAGTTCAGATATTTGATGATTTTCTTAAACCTGTTAGTCACATTTTTTATTCTGATTCTTCGAGTTTTGAAAAATGCATTGAAATTTTTTTTTAATAGCGCCTACGCTTTAGTCAAAGAAAAAATAAAAAAAGAATCCCCTTAAACATTTTTTCCAACCTTCGAAGTTTTATTTATTTGAATACTGCGTAGATTTACTATTAGCCTCGAAGGGTTAGTCCAAGACTGCTGATCCAAAAACCAAGACTAAGCTAAACTAAAACTAAAAAATAGTCTAGTGGGGTCAATTACCATGCCAATGAACTGCTCTAAGACGTGAGATTGATGGTATCGCGTGCCGTGTGGCATGTGGCACCGTCTTGTTGAAACGACATGTAAACCAAGTTCAATTCTTCTATTTTGGGCAAAAAAATAGGAAATCATTGCACGGTACCCGGTTCCATTGACAACATCGTTGCGTTTCTAGATGCCTGGTGCTTTTTTCAAGGTGCATTGGCAGCTATTGAGCTGTCTCTGGCTGCTCTTCATACCAAATTCGGCAATTCTGTTTGTTAACGTAAACATTGATCCAAAAATGAGCTTCGTCACTGAAGAAAATTTTTCAATAAAAAATTGCATCTTCATCCAACTTACAGAGCACGAATTTTGATAATAAAATACAATTCAAGCGCTGTTCGTTTGTTGGTCTATTCATGGTAAATTGGTAAGCCTTTCTGAGAATTTTTGGCGTTGACACATGTTACGAATCACGCGTGAGATATCAAAAAATTTACACTGAAAAAACAAATAGCAAAAAAATCACCCGTTATAAGTAAACTGCGCTGTACACTCTCTACTGTGCTAGACTGTCTGCTAATTCCCAAGTTTCGGTAATCAAGTAGCTTGGAACATTAATATTTTTAATATTAATAATAATATTATTTTCAAATAAAACAAAGAGCTAAAAGCTTAAAGCCATTTATTATTAAGTTTATAAGTTTTCAACAAAGAAACAAATGAATGAAATTCAAGTTCTAGGCGACTAGTTACACTGGGCTAATATAAAAACGTTTTTAGGCCAAAAATATATGCTTATCAAAATCATTAAGATACGGTGAGCAGCTCGAAAAGAAAGTTTGAGTATATCAGTCTTTCTTATATACATACATATGTAGATATATCATTTCTGGGAAAAAATAAGCAACTAAATACAAGAAAAATTTTGTGAGCCACAAATGTTGGGGACTTTTATCAAGGGGATTCAATTCATTAAGCAAAAAAATTTGTGCCAACATTTCGGAGCTAAGGAAAAACAAAATAAAAGTGAAAGAAACTATTTATTTGGAAAAGAAAAATAACCTGATACTAATTCCGCTTCAATACTTTGAAGGGTTGAATTCACTAAAATATTTTTTTGTTGTTATATAGTACAAAAGATTTTTTTAAAACCTTCAGAAATACCAAAGGTTGACGGAAAATTTAATAACCCATAAATAAACATATTTTGTAAAATGGTTTTAATAGAGTAACTTCATTAGGAAAGTTTAATGTTTTTTTATAAGCTTTAGTTTGCTGACATTAGGGTTGTTCATTAGGATGGTATGAACAGAGGTCTGGTGGGTAAGTGCTGATCTGAACTGACTGTGAATCTAATTAACTAAACGGAGTTGAGTTATGTTTCGTCGGATTTTTATTAATTTCTATTTTTGAACCTTGTCCTCTTCCTCATCACTGCTAAAAAAATGTGCCACAACTATCATTACACTTTATTTGAAGAAATAGTTGAAAAATTTTTTGCTAAACTGTTCAGAAGTGATAGGAAATTCAAAAATATTTTGGAATTTCATGCATCCAGTTTGTATAAGTCACCTGTCGGAAAATGAATTACAAAGACCATCGAGTCGAGCTTGTTCGGTGATCGCTTTTTTAGGTCAACTCGAAAAAAATTTTTACAGTCACTAATGTGGACGCTCGACAGCGGTGATAAGGGTGAATATAAATACTGTTTCCGAAACTCTGCGTGAAATTATTTTTTACTGTATTCCCAAGTATTTAATTATAAGTATTTCTAAGCCCTAGTGATAAAACACCACCAGCCAGCCAGACCTCTGGGAGGTCTGGCACCTGCCATTTTGGAAATGTTGTGCTCTTAGCAGCTATCATTAAATGGCGACATTATTCATTCATTTTCCCACTGTCTTAAATGAAACAAATAAAAATATAAATAATATTTTCAATCAACAAATAAATAAAGTTCGTGCAATAAAAAAATGTAACGACTTAGTTTGCATAGAAATGCTCTGAGGCATTGAATGACTTCTTAAAATATTTTTTTTTTTTTTTTGAAACGTTGATATAATTACTTGCATTACACGCTTACAATTTAAGCTGTCACTCAGAATTGACGAGTAAAATTTAATTAAAGCGTAGCGTAACTCACACGTAGGGTATTTTACTTTTTATGCACGGATATATTGATTTTGTGCTTTTAAAGTCTTATAAGAACCGTCTAAAGTAAATCCCCTGGGTAATGCTGATGCTGGGATTGTTAACTTCCGGATTGTTATATTTAATGCATGACACACCTCCAACATGTAGATAGGTACTCAAATGCAGATAAGGTTTCCCCATAATTAAAGTCACAAAAATTTAATAGTTAAGTTTGTATGTGCATACGTGGAAATATAAATTTGTGGCATGTAAAAACCATTTTTAAAAAAAAAGAACCAATATTCACTTTTATTACATTTATTTTTATAAAATTTCATCAAAAATTTTTAAGTTTTTTTTGGCATACAATGCATTCAATTAATATACATGACTATGCAGATCGACGCAATTAAATCAGAAAAATACTGTAACTATTTTAAAACTTGTAAAAATCTAAGTATAGCGCTAAATAGAGCATTTCTGGAGGCGGGCTCATATAGCAATGTAGAAATGTCGCAAGCCGCAAATCCTAACACATTAAATAATTTATTGAAAATCTTTAACATTTCGCTAAAATAACCGTGTAATAACTCATGAAAAAGTAATTATTTCGGTTACTAATGAGGCATGTAATACTTTTTTACCATACCAAAAAAAAACTAGTAAAGGTGTTATCTTCGGCTAGGGCGAAACTCACATACCCTAAACTGCATTGAAAGTACTACTATCTAAATAAATGTTAGAAAAGCATTGAAAATTAATTAACTAAATTTTTCATGAAAATCGAATAATTTTTAATATTCGAATTTTTCCAATTACGTCCTCTTTTCCAATTCCGCCCACATAATTTCATCGCAATATCTTGCACAGTTAACGAGTTATGCCGTTATTAAAGTTAGAATATGGGGCTATGTCACGCCCTACAAAGCTACCTCGCAGCAACTTTTTTCAAAATGCGCAGGGGTATATTTACATAGGATATGGGCGGTAGGCGTGGCCGTGAACCGATTACGCCCATTTTTACGTGCTAGCAGTTTGTAAGTAGGTGTGACCTATGCGCCAGATTTCATTGAATTAGCTTGCTTTCCGCAAACGTAATTTCAACAGACAGACAGACAGATAGACAGACAGACGGACATAGCTATATCGACTCAGGTGTTGACGCTGATCATTAATATATGCACTTTTCTATACGTGCCACGCCCTCTGTGTAGGGTATAAAAATGTCAAGGAAACTAGAAAGGTTAGCTGGAACTTTGTCCAACTTTATGTCAATCTATATGAAACAACTCAGAAGTATTCGCATGTAAAATACGACAATATCGGCGCAACATTCTGAGATATTGCATACTGGTGGTCATTTGAAGGGGTCGCAAATCGTTATTTTGTCAGTAATTTCCTCAGAGATAGTTTCTCATCCAGGAGAACAAAAACACAATTATTTTTTCATTGTACAAAAGATCTCCGTATGACAAAATTTGACAAATTTATTGTGTTTGGAAATCATTATGCTTTGGTTATTTTCGCGTATTTTATTTTAATATAAACTGCCCAAAAGAATCTCAGGATGTGAATGTAGAACATCTAATTTTACAATCAATCATTCTATGACGACAATCACGTCTACCATACGACAGGAATTCAAATTTTTGGTTTGTCCAAAATTAACAATTTATTTTGGCCAACGAGTGCATTATGGCTTAATTATTTCAATTTAATTACAAGCACACGCGCTTGGCTGTAGCTTTGTTGAATTTAAAAACACATAACGTACGGCCTTGACACGTTTAGAATATTAAGCAGAACACTGCCCCCTATAAAAAAAAAATCAATATACCACAGAAGAACTAATTAATTTGTTGCAAATCTATTCCGCACCAATTAGGGATACATAAATTTATAATATTGGAACGATGCGCCGTTTTGACTAAAATCTCTCTAAAAGGTATAGAGTGTTGCAGAATTTAATAAACTAAAATCCGGCCAGTGGTTGAAATCCAACCATTATAGTGCAAAGCTAAAACAAAAAATACTTTTCAGTATTAAAAAAGAGCCATTTTTGTAATAGCTTCAAATATCAAAATCATGGTATCATTTTGCCCTATCCAAATCTCTATTCCATCCATGGAGCTCAATATACATAACGTATATCTGTACCAAACTTCATCAAAATCAGTCGATTAGCTAAGTAAAGAAAACATATTTTCTGTTAGGGGCGTGGAAACATATATCTTTTCTCAAAATTCAATCTATCTCCATATTATTTTTCATCCAAATCGATTTATTAGTTTAGCTACAAAATTATGTTTCCAATTAAGGAAACTGAAACCATATATATTTACTCGGGATTTAATCTACCTCCATGCCACATTTCATCAAAATCGGTGTGGTGGCTCAGCTGTGACAGTGTTTTTTCCCATTAAACGTGTTGCCACGACTTCTTAAAGAGCTGAAAGTTTCTTAGAGTTTAATCTTTTTCCAAACCAAATTTCATCAGAACCATTAGCTTTGCCGTGGAAACGTATGTTCCTGTTAGAGGTGTGGCACCGCCTACATAAAGCATTATCTATAAAATTTCAATATAACATCTTGCAATTGGCGCGTATCATCTCTTGAAACAGTAACAAAATATACAATGTAGCATTATGAGTGGAAGACCCTTGGGCCGAATTCCATGAATATTAGTCAACCGTCCTTTGAACAAAAAAAAACTTCAATTCACGCGCTATGTTAACTACATATTTTATAGATCTCTGATAATATAAAGATCGACCATACACCTTAATCTATTCAATATATTCTTTTGGAAGAAAATAAAAACTTTCCACAGCAGGTATACTTATAAAGCATTCCGGTTAGATCAAAATCTTTTTAAAATTATCTTAGTCATTGTCACATGCTTAAGTGCTTTTAACAAAAAAAAAAAACAAATAAAAACAAAAAAAAGAAGAAAAAAAACAAAAAAAAATCTCATATTCCTTCGGCCTTTCGTAAAAATCTGGAAAACGATAGCGCCAAACGTCCTCGAATAATTATGGATGTGTAGTAGAAAATTCTTATCATTTTCCTTTTATTAAATATTTTTAATTTATTTATTTTAACTGATTTCTTCATTTATTTTATCAATAAATGAAATCAAATCTACTTCTGTGACATTCAATTAGCCATTGAATGAGAATTCAATTAGCCATTGAAAGAGACCGTTTTGTGTTTAGTATCGTCATGGTCAGTACGAGTGAACACATACACCTGGCTACCTACCAATAATTGGGCCGATTAATGTGATTTTTAAGTTTCGCATTGACGTAGATAATATTGGTTTCTTACGAATGTGGCTTTTATTTAAAAGTATTTCTCTTGATACGAATATGGTACTTGAAAATGCTAATGCTAAAGATAAAACACGTGAGCCCATGAGAGGATTTTCAATAACAAAGAACTTTAACTTTGAGTTGAAAACACGTAGCGTCAGTTGTACTCCTTGATATCAAACCCTCTTAAATTTAAAAGTTAAGATGAAGGTTGAACTGTTTCAATCAGTGGCGTCAATTCAGTAGGGCTGGGGAAGGCATTCCTCCCCCCCTAAGGATCTGATACTAGCTATTATTCAGTACATCAGTTCAATAATATCAACTTAAAGTGGTGGAATTATGATTCATGCCCCCCAAGGTTTTTGTGAAGTGACGCCACTGGATTCAATGTACTTTTTTTAACACAAATGGACACTCAGCTAGATTTCACTTAAACAGATTCTTCCTGCTTGTCATCAAATGTAAACAATTTGGCTGCTAAACTTACTAAAGGGTGATCCAATAAGAGCTTTTTAAGTACTTTAATTTCTAAATATTGTAAAGCACATAAAAATCAATGTATTGATGCAAATCTTTATTTGGAATGATAGTTCGGTTCCTACAACTCAATGTTTAAAAATATTTCGTTCATATGTTGCCCTCGACTAGGTTTTGAATAGGTTTCAATATTCGATAACTCTTTCGAGCATATAATATGAATAACACGAGTTATGTTGGCTTCCAAAGCGTCAATAGTTTCAGGTTTGTCAACATAAACAAGTGATTTAACATATCCCCAAAGAAAGTAATCGAATGGGGTCAAACCACATGTTCTTGGTGGCCAATTAACAGATCCATTTCTTGAGATGATGTTTTCATCGAACGTTTCCCTCAATACAGCGATTGTTTCTCCAACTGCAAGCTATGTTGCGCCATCCTGTTGAAACCAGTGGCCGGCTATGCCAATATCTCGAAATTTTAGCAAAAAAATTCATTGATCATTGCTCTGTAGCGAGCACCATTGACCGTTACACGGGCTCCATCCGAAATTTTGAAGAAATACAGTCCGATGATGCCTCTTGCCCATAAACCACACCAAAAAGTACATTTATCGAGATAAATTGGGAGCTCTTGGATTGCTTCTGGTTGTTCATCGGCCCAAATGTTAACGTAACCGTTCGACCAGAAATGAGCTTCGTCGCTGAACACAATTTTTTGATAAGATAATGGATCAATTTGAAGTTGTTGTAAGGCCCATAAACCGAAATTAAAACTTAAACCAATATCAGGCGGCCTCAATTCTTGTACGAGCTGTATTTTATAGTCCTTCAGATCTATAAAAGATGCTCAAAGCCTGAGATCGGCGACGAATCGATTGTTTACAGTTTTCACGAACACTCTCTGCTTCTAAAAAATATTCTCAAAATTACGAGCTGTATGCACTCTGGTTGAATGATGAATGTCCAATAGTGTAAAATTGGCTCGAAAATTGGTGATGGGGTTACGAATAGTGCGCTCAGTTGGACGCTCATAACGACTAAAATGATGTTGAAGAACTCTATAACATTCTCTAACCGATGACTGATTTTGGTAGTAAGTTTCCACAATTAATAAACGTTCAGGAGTAAGAATATTTATGATTGAGTCGTATTGAATACTGAACACAAACGTCATGGGGACAAGTCATTTGACACATGACAGCTGTCAAAACAACCCAGTTGGAAACGGAACCTCGTGTTGGATCACCTTTTATACGAATCTTGCTTGGTTGTACTCAGTGGAATTGAATTATAGATATTAGCAGCAAAAATATATATATATCTTAATCGAGGTTTTAACCCGTCATCAATGAGTTGGAGTGTGGCAAGCCCCACGTGATTGCAAACAGAAACATTTGTCTCTTGCACGAATATCTGACCCCGTGCTCTTAGAAGCTGAAGATAAAACACCATGCAACTGGCACAGCAACCACGCTTAATCGAGCGTTACACATTTAAGGAAAAACACATAAGTGAACACTGCTGGGGTATGCCACACCCCACCTCATAGACCGCGTTACTAGAAAACTTCGAAAGAGAATAGCTAGAAGTTCTCAAGAATTTTTTGAAGAACTACAAAATAAAGCATTCAAAAGATGATATTGTGAGTGCTCCCGGCTCAAATTAACCTGTGCCAACTACAATCGGTCCATTTGCATGGAACATGTAAATTGTACTGGAATAAAAAAAAATCCGTTTATTATGAGAAGTTTAATTAACTTTCGTATATTTCCTCATTTAATAATATTTTTATAAAATTATTATTTTGTATGTTTTTTATGTATACGAAGTAAAACTGTATTAAAAATGTTCAATTGTATTCAGTAATCTGAATATTGCTGAAGTGTTATTTTTACTTGACCTTAGTAAGAGCACTGCGAACTCTTTGAATTAAATTAATCTAACAATATTTTATTTATTTTAATTACTTCAGTAAATAATATAAAACTTCAAAATAAATATAAATACCTTTTAAAGCCATATTTGACATAACATAGTTAAAACTATTTGGCATATTTCACACCCCACCTCATTGGCCGTGTTACATTTTCGAACTTTTTTGATGACGGGTTAAACAATAAGTAACATCACATTTGTTGACGCAAAGTAACTTGCTATTCACACGAACTTTTTTTATGGAATAAGACAAATATCTTTTTAAAATGAATAATATTTCACAATTTTCATTATATTTTACACAAATAAAATTTAATTTATTTCAGTCGAAGAGCCGATAGTAAAAACACTTTTGGGAGTCGTGGATGTAGCGAGTGGTCTACGGAACCCGGCGGGCAATTGAGCAAGGTCTATATCGGATAAGGCCTGCTAGTGTCAGTAAATTTTTTAGCATTGCTGCTTTTGTAAGCGCTTATATAAGGCCTTCTCAAAGTTAGATTTTCATGTAAATAAAAATATCTCAATGGAAATATTTTATTTCTAATTTGGAAAAACCTAAACTATGAAAGATTAGGTTTTTGCTATGACCCAGTTGGAGACATGATTTTTAAGTGTTTGCTTACGTAGCTTAAACAGTACCAGTGCTGTTTTTCAAAATGATCAAGTGCAGCGGTGGGCATAAAATTCTAGCAAAAGGGCGCAACAACAACATCAAGCAACATTAACGAAATTTTAAAGTTTTTTTGCTTTTATTTCCAAGTTCGCCAACAGAACAAACATAAACAATTGCTATATTCGTCGAGACGCAATGCGGTGCCGTCGCTAGTTCCTTTGCGTGTTGCTTTTGTTTTCATTTGAACTCAAGTCCACGCTGTGCGCCGATATCGTCAAAATTCTGCGAATTGTTGTTTGCTCTTTTGCGCCTCGAATAATTGGTCGGGGCAATCAGTGCGGAAATGGCCACTGCGTGGTCTTCGCTGTTTTAGTGATTAAGACTTAAGTTTAACGCCCACTTATATGATCCCACAAACATTTGGTTCAGCAAATTTGCTTATATTCTTTGATATGACTGGAAAAAATTTTGGGATTGAATAGGAGGCGCCACACTATTGGTGCAAGTCGGAACAGTTTTTCTCCAGTGAATGCTTATAAGCTATATCCCCAATGATATTAAATATCGTAATGATTGATGCAGTTCAGTAAATATTAAATTCAATGCTTTTTAATTTAATGGGAGGTTCCACACCAGCCGGTTTATTTTCCCCTTCTTTAACTTAAAGATATCTTAAAGCACGTAGACTATCTTTTATGTATTATTTTCTATACCACTCTGAAAGTTTATGGAGGTGTTGTTGAAGAGTTGCTTTTTGGAATCGTGTAAATTTTATTTTAAAAACCTGTGACAAATTTGAGAGTGAGAGAGAGATTTTCGGGCTTCAAACACATTTTTCACTACGAAAAAACTATTTTTTTTTTAGAAAAACTAATGGCTTAATCGCCAAGTTTTTTTATTATTTTTCTAGCCAGTTTCTAGTTAAAAACAGCACGTATTGTCAAAAAAAAAAAAAGAAACGCATCACGCGCCATGTGGGCCAATATCAGTGGGCGCACCCACCCAGTACACTTCAAATTGAACCGATATTGATAAATTAATATTTATTTTCAAAATGAACAGAATATTTCCATTTTCCCTTAAAACGTTTGCTTAGAATGGAATGTATTTTTCAGATAGGAAATCAATTATTTTTAATTTATTTTCAAGTAGGTAGGTATTCAAAAAAATCTTCATACTGTAGAATTTGATTTATTTATCAAATCACGTCGATCGGATTAAAAATGTGTGACAGAAATTATAAATTTAAGTTTAAGTTAATCTATAAATAAAGAAATAATGATGATAAAAATGATGCATCAATCAGCAGTTTTATTTTTGTTTCGATGACATTTCTAACATTAGCATAGGAATCAATTATTATATTTGTGTGATAAGTTAAAGCAGACATGTCCGTGGGAGCTAACTTAAAGAGCTAAACTTCCTATCGCAGTTGATTAGATGTAGAAGCGTATGCGCTGACTCTTTACAGTAGAGCCGGCATAATTAACACCCGTACATAGTTCATCAACAAAGTTTCTTGCTTATTGGGAAGAAAAATTTTTTCACAGTAAAAAATACATACGAAATATCCTGGGTAATTAAGCATTGGCAAATTTGTATTTGTTCAAAATGTAACATTGACCATAACTATTACCATTTTCATCGCATTTAGATTTTTTGCTTAAGTAGCCCATATCAATGGCGACCAATATAAAGTTATATTTTGAATTCTTATACAAAATTTGAACTGTCCACGATTCCAAAACGGTTTGATTTAATCACTTACAGTCTTCATAGGGTTACCATCTGACGTTTACAAAAGTAGTACACCTGAAAAAAAGTTTTTCCTGTGACCAAAAGAAAAACCTCCTCACTTCAGACTTCAAAAATCCATACCAAAATTACATATCCCATTACGACCCACAGACATAAAGTGCTGGTATTTGAAAAACAGGCAGTTCTTCGCAAAATGCCGGAACAGGTACTGCTCAGCTCTTCGGAAAGAACCAATTTTTAGTTCTTTTGGTTCCGAGAAGGACATCGCACGTTTGTAGTACCTGGACGTTTTAACATATTTTAAAAACCATTAAGAAAAGATAAATTTGTTCATGTGAGTTCTATTTATATTTTAAAAAAAGGTACAAATATATGTCCTTAGATCTAAAAACGAAAACTTTTCATCTTAGTTCATGTAATGCTTTTGAAACCAACTATAAAATTTAAGTTAATTTATACATAAGTTTGATGGATAGATCACAAAAGAACTTTATATTTATCGCCATGATAATGAGAGTTTTAATTTTCCCAAAATACTTTACCGAACTCTAGTTAGATGCTTAAATAGTTTTTTACAGACCTGGATGTAATATGCAAATCTTTGCAGTCTTTCCTGTATTCCATCCAGGAATTGAAAATTTTAGGTCAAGAAAATTAAAGCACACGTGCCATCATTTGGTCGCCTACATCAACTCTACCCATAAGGCGATCGTAATTTTCTACCATGGCTGGAATAGGTTTTGAAGTCTGCCATTTTGGAATACGTACCCAGATATCCCCTTTCCCAACAGGATCTATGTTGGTAGATGCAATAGTCTCACATTTCGTATCAACCGTATCATTTTTAACGAACTGTCTCACTTGCTTCGTTTAATGTATTTATCTTGAAGGAAATGTGCATATTTTCCTAAAGGGTTCGCCATTATGTGCCGATTGCTTTAAAATCCAAATCATTGAGCCTTTCAAGGAGTAGAATAGTAGTGAAAAAAGGGTTGGTGTTTTTAGACGAACCTCATTCATGCAAGTGGTTACAGTTGGAACAGCTGTGTTGTCAAACTACTTTTTAGCCGCGAAACTTGAAGTATAACCTTAGGTACAACGGTATACAGTGAAAACTCATGAAAATAATTAGTAGCGCATCAATGAGAATATTTTTGAGTGATTATGATATTCTTCATCTGAAGAGCTTTCGACGATTGAACCGAAAATTGAATTTATCAAACTAACATTTTCGTTATCGTTCGTCGTCAGAGAAGTCATAATCGGAATTTTCCAACAATTCTAAGACTTTTTCCACGTCCCCATCATTCGAAAGATTGAATTTCGTACCTGAAAATACCAGATCGCACAACTGCGACGTCTGATTTTAAGTTACCAAATTAACCCAAGTATCACGATTGTGCTTTCTTGTTTTCCAAGTCTAAAAAGACACAAAAACTTAAAAAATTCACAGCAAACTACTTAGATTGCTCCCAATATATATGAATTCTCACGCCTCCGACGTGAAACTAGCAATAAGGTTTGTATCTCTGTAGTTCTCTATAGTAGTAGAGCTACAGTATTAGACCCAGTAGCGTACCTGGGGGAAGCGAAGGAGGCGGCAGGCTGGGTCGCAACGAATTGGGGGCGGCAAAATTACCCTTTATTTATGATATTTAATCAATTTTGTGGACCTTTATTTTTTATCCAGTGACTGAAAATAGTGAATTACAATGTGCGGGGACTCAAGAAGTATTGTTAGGTCCAAAATATCAAATTTTTCTAGGGTTTTTTTAAGGCAAAAGCTAATGACCTTTTTTAGTAAATGAAAATTTTTTATAGTGAAACGTTTTAAAATTTTGTGGGTGGCAAATTCCATCTTTCCCCGGGCACCGAATGTGCACGGTACGCCACTGAGTAGACCTATGTTACAGTAGTAGAGGAAATAATTTTAATTTTTCGCTCTCGCGGATGCCAAAAATATAATTTTTACAAAATCTTTACACAGTTTGGCCTCGGTTAGTGCAAATAATAAAAGCCAAGCCTGCTGCAATTACCGCGGAAGCTGCAATGACGCAGGTAAAAAATCTTAGTTATCCGGGTGTAGATATTTCATAAGAAAAACATTATATATAAAACAACGTCAATTCACCAAAAGAAAATTATCGTTTATTTGCTTGAGAAACCATTTGTAGAATGATTTTCCAATCTTAGGATATTCGAAAACTCTCAACATTATTCGATTTTCCAGGACAAATGTTACAGATAACATTCAAATGGCATTAGTTGCAATAAGCGATATAAAATTTGCTTGAAAAGTTGCACGTAATGAGTCTGTAATGAAAGAAATCTACCCGTTGCGAACATTGAGGATTGCATTGACCGAGGTCAAACTGTACTCGTATCTATATATGTACGAGCTCATAATATTTGCGTGAGAGCCTGATTAAAAAATATTCGTACTAGCTGGGCATATGGGATTTAAGTCAAAGTCTAAACTTAAGGTGCTTGAAGTTTGCCGTAAAATTATTGCAAATATGTAGGTACAATATTTGAAAAAAAGTTTATACTGAACTGCTCAGGCGTAAAGTACGTTTTTATATATCAGGTGTATTTATTTGTTAGCTAAATATATAGTATAGTCATGTATGTTGAAAGTAAGCTCATTTGACTATATATATATGTCTGCATAAATAGAATGCATACAATGTTTGCTGAATTATTAATAATTTAAATTTCGTAAATACGTAAATGCACTAAGTGGCAAAATTAAATGTAGATGATTCTATAAATTTTGTTTAAAGCAGATATATTTTGTACTTTCACTTAATTAATATAATCTTCGTATTTTTAAATTTCTGAACGTTTTCTAAGTGAATTGTCTATTTTTTTTTATAAAATAATTATTGAATCGTGTGATTTCTTACTGACAAGTGGTCATTGTGGCTTTATCTGGTTACTTGCCACGCTTAATCAGTCACTACATTGTAATTATTTTTTATATAAATTAAAATGTTATCTTAATCTACATACAATTGGCTCATATAGCTCACTTGACAAAATCAATCAGACTATTTTGAAAGAAAATAAAAAAAGAACCCAACGAAGTTCTGATAGCAAACAAAATAAAAGTATTCTTCCTAATATCAAGGAAATAGAAATGTTTTGTCAGCGACGTATTAAGAGTCTTGCGGGACCCTGGGATATTAGCTGGTGAGGGGCGACTTATAAGTAAGAATACAAAATTTTATGATAAAAATAAATCATTCATAATATGGAAATGTTTTTCTAAAAATTAGTTCCCAGTAGGTTCTTGTCATGTATGAATATGGGACAAAATGAAAAGGTCTTTCTGTTTCATTTTCCACAAAACATTCAGAAATTCAGATAACATCTTATTCTTTTGGCGGTCCTATTGAGCATCACCGGAGCTCTAGTCTTACCTCTACTCTAACTTCGTACTCAACTCCAACGCTGGATGGGACCCACTTGAGATCGGGTCTATAGGCCACTCTAGCCCTACGAGTATTCAGCGCTGTGTCGTTTGTTACTATCAGTGCTGTGGAAAATCATCTGATAAAACGAACCAATCATGCCTGTTGCAGTCGTACATTCCTATGCTTATTATTAATATTATGGAAATACTCACTAAAATATCGAGGCAGATTGGAGTGACAGCATTAAAATGATTTCTTAAAGCTTACTAACTTAAATTAAAAAGTTTTCACTTAATAACGAATCTTTGTGAATAGTTAAGAGATCCAAAAACAATTGGGGGTACGGAGGACAACTGCCTGCCCAAATAAACATAACACTAAATTTATCTCTTTAGTTCCCATGCAATAAATTACTTTTTATAAAGGTACTCCATAAATAAACAAGTGTTCAGTTGAGAGTTTTCTCAAGGCTATCCTTACACACGTAATAATGCTAGAGATTGTGAATAAAGGCCAATGATATTACTAATCAATGCTATTACCAAGTGCCAATGTAATGACCTAATTTGATACGCCTATAGATTTTTTTTTTAAGTAAAATGAAATCGTATTACAAAAGTATGCACATCAATTTATACTCTAAAGTCTCTTTTTGTGTTCAGCATGTCCAAATGTGATGACTCAAAAAAAAAAACGAACACTTTCGAAACACCCTTGTAAGGTTTTGCTGATGCGGCTCCCTTGAGTTTTGGAGGCTTAAGACAATTTCATTTTCCATCAATTTTTTTTAACGCAGATGAAAGTAGTCCCCATTTTAGATAAAAACTTTTGATATCGATGCTAAAAATGGACTTTCTTCCTGGTGGAGTTTTTAAAAAACATGCTTGTAACACGTGATTGATTTAATCCATAATGGCTCAGTGAAAGAGCAGCTGTTCTACTGGGTGTTCAAATTTGAGGTAGATTTTTCAATTTGCCATAATTCTTTTTTACACGTACTACCTTACATTATATCGATCAGGTATGAGATAAATACATTCTGGTTAGTTAAAATGGTTCACTAGACGAGTGAACAACGTGTTTTCATCATTAAAACTTATTTTCAATATGGTGCAGTTATTCACAAATTGGAAGAAAATGTCGTTCAAAATACGGTAGAGAAAATGCTCCGACAAATCGTGCTATTAAACTTGTCAATGATAAATTTGAAGAAACTCTGATTCAGTTCAAAATCAGAGATGCAGAATTTATCATCGTAGTGGTCGTTCAAGTGCAAATATTGCAGCCGTTAGCACAAGTGTTGCTGAAGAGCCAAGGACTTCAATTCGGCCTCAAACAAACAACTTTTATCAATATTTTGGAGTCAATTTGGTGCAAATTGGAAGGTATTGATGTGTAGAATATTTAGTTTCAACGGTTCAACATGCCAGACAGCCACGGAATCAATCGATGTTTTGAAAGAGAAGTTTAGTAATCGAAAAATTTATCGAAGAACAGACGGGAATTGGCCACCTAGATCATAGGACTTACGCCATTGTATTTCTTATTGACGAGTAAAATTTATGCAGATAATCCTCAAACTGTTCAACACCTCAAGGACAACATCATCGAGCAACTATCATTAATTTTCCCATCATTATGCGAAAAAGTTATTCAAAATTTTCGAATAAGATTGACAGCCTGTTGAGCTAGCAGATGAGGTCATTCGAACGATATTCTTTTTCATTATTAACCAGATCCAATGTTATTTAATTCCCAATTAAAATAAGTAAAGATTTCACACAATTTATGATTTTGTTTGAAATTTAAAAATATATCTCAAATTCGAACAACCTTTCTTACACGGTACGGCCTGGATGCGAATGGTCCGTGGTACAAATATAACAAAATGGGTCTAGTTTGGCTATGTATAGGCAGGACATTCTTCGCTAAGACAAAAGGCGTAAGAATCTTTTTTTTTTGGGTAATATATGACTGGATAATGATGTACTGTAAATCATTTCGGCATAAGTCGAACCATTGTTGCGCTACAATTTTTCAAAACTTAATCAATATTTTAACTCAATGAAATAACTTATTAACATAGAAAATGTTACTAGGTCTTTCGAAAATATTTTTTCCTAAACTATTTATCTTCTATAGAGTAAATATCGTAAAATTTTAAGTTAAGTTTAAAAATTAGGGAAAATTGAAAATTCGATATTTTTAATTTCTTTTTTTTATTTTCATTTCAGTAAGCACAACAAACCAAAACAAAATGTGTATCGAAACCACAGTGGGGTCTCAGCGCCTTTAATTTTTCTTTTAAGTTTTTAAAAAGCCTTCAACGTCTTTATAAATTCAAAAAAAAAATCAAAGGTATTGAAGTTCCATTCTGATTTTGATACATTTTTTCAGCTTTTTTGTGCATATTTCAAATATGTACTCTATAAAAATTAGTTATTGCGGATTAGTTTATTTTTTAATTGAGTTTTCTGCCAGATAAAACGATGTGGTTGTTGATTTATCACAAGCCTTATCTGCAAGATTTCCTTATCAGAAATTTGTGAAACAGAAATTTTTGTATACATTTGTCCTATCAGAAACTTTACCGCGAAACAGACTTTAATGAATTTATTATCATGTGGATTCAATTGAAATCATTTATTTATTTATAATCATATACCGCAAAAACTCTACACATCACTAAAGAGATATTCCAAAATCTACTACTCTTAGACTAAAAACCTTCGAAATGAGGACATCTACATATATACGAAAATATATAATAATATGACTTTGAAGTTTTCTTTATTAATAAAAGTATTTCAAATATCGAAGTAAAAGTTTCGTATTAAAGTAAGTCCGTGAACTTATGATAGGATGAAAACATCATAGAAGAATATATTTTTGTATCTTTCTTGGTTTTTGATATATGGAAATTCCAGATTTTCAACGGATGCCAACAGTTCGCAATTTAATATCTTTGACATCAATGTACTCAACGAAAGATCGAAAATTTTCAATAATTCCTTCAGTTTCATAGACATTTTGTAATACCTATAATTTATTTATTCTCTCTTTTGTTTTAATTTGTTAATAAAAATAAATTTTTTCGTTCCCAACTTTTTGGTCAAGCAATGTTTCATCTATTTCTTATAATAACAGAGTTTAGCTACTGCAGCTACTCGACTTCATAGCTATTAAGCTTGAAGCTTTAAATCAAGAAAAAAGCTTTTTAAAAATAAATTGCTAATATGAAAAAAAAGTTATGGTTGCTATTTTGTTTTTTTTTTTAATGTTATCTTAGATGTTTCGCAATTTCTTAGACCATGCACATTTATACGTAAATTTATAAGTTCACATGGTCCGTGGTATAAATGTAAGCAATGTTTTTAAAATTACAAGCAATCATTAAGCTACGAATGTAGCTAATAAGTTAATTTATTAACATCACAATTCTTAATAAAAGTTGTCATGCGATTAATTGGGGTTGTAGCCATATAATTATATGTCTACAACCCCTATACAATGAACTTTTCCGATTGCTATCAAAATTAATGAAATTAAGAAGCTCTATTGCAGCAAGAGACCTATTTACAAGTTGATGCAGATACAAAATATCCGCAATAATTCTGTCAGAGCTCTAAGACTCCATATAACTTCACACGATCCTCGAAAGGCGGAAGATTAAAAATGTCAATCCAACTTCTTCATTTGAGAGCAAAGCGACTAAAGTTTTATCGAAATCTCTCCATTTTATTTATATAAATATTATTAGCTGGTGACCATGCTTGGCAGGCGTTCTGTGAGGATCCGTAATTGTTACCGAATGGCTTTTGAATTCTAAATAAAGCCAAGCAAGATGAATATTTTTTAAACGTCAATTTAGCAGCGAAATATATACAAAATCTTTTAGACTAATACTCGTACGACATGATTAATGTTTTTATTCATATATACATTTGTATATATATATTTGTGATCAGACTCCACAATATTTCTCTTCCTTGAATAAGTCATAGTTTGGCAACTTTAGGACTAAGATGCAAATTATTCTTACAAAACACCAAGTTCAAAGGATTTCAAGTCAGACTGATGTGGAAAAGTATCACCAATCCCCTTCGCTTCCCTGTATATTTTCATTTGATAATAGGTATTATATGGTTAATTGCTTATATAAAAAAAAGCGGCCCCAGGTGGCTTTTTTGTAGAACATCTGATGTCATGCGTAATGGAGCAGACAAAAAGATCCAATCCGGGTGACAAAGCTTAAAGGCAAGCTTCTTCAGTTTGAACTATCGTAACTAGCCCACTAAAGAGCTTAATGCAAAAGAGGTGGAACCAAGGAGGTTAGAAACCATAGATTTGTTATTAACAAAACATTGCTGAAGTATTTTTATGAGTTCACTGTACCACATCTTCACTTTATCATTTCACTTAGGTATGAATCTTTCCAAAATGTTGGAAATAGCTTTCTCTTATAGAATTTATTAAATAAAAAATGCAGTGTTTCACTCATAGCCGCATTTAACCAATGCTGTTACCAGAATATCATCAGGTGCGGATCTGAAGTTGTCGTCATTAGATGAGTTATATTTTTCTATGAGTTCAAGTGTGAAATATATCGCATTAACTGAAAATAAATGGTCAAAATAGTCAACTGGGTTGTTTTGACAGCAGTCATGTGTCAAGTGGCAAACGTCCATATGACGTTTGTGTTCAGTATTCAATACGATTCAATCATGAAAAGACTTACTCCTGAACAACGTTTATTAATTGCGAAACTTACTACCAGAATCAGTCATCAGTTAGAGAATGTTCTTCAACATCATTTTGGTCGGTATGGGCGTCCAACTGAGCGCACTATTCGAAACACCATCCTCAAATTTCAAACCAATTTTACACTATTGGACATTCATCATTCAACCAGAGTGCCCGTAATTTTGAGAAAATTTCTGCAGTAACAGAGAGTGTTCGTGAAAGCCGTGAGCAATCGATTCGTCGCCGATCTCAGGCTTTGGGTATCTCTTATGGATTATTGTGGCGTATCTTGAAGCGTGATCTTGGTCTGAAGGCCTATGGAATACAGCTCGTACAAGAATTGAAGCTGGCTGATATTGGTTAACGGTTTAATTTAAATTTATGGTCCTTACAACAACTTCAAATTGATCCATTGTTTTATCGGAAAATTATGTTTAGCGACGAAGCTCATTTCTGGTTGAACGGCTACGTTAACAAGCAAAATTGCCATCTTTGGGCCGATGAACAATCAGAAGCAATCCAAGAGCTTCTAATGTATCTTGATGAATGTACTGTGTCGTGCATTGCATGGGCAGGAGGCATCATGGTACCGTATTTCTTCAAAAATGTGGATGGAGCCCATGTTACGGTCAATGGTGCTCGCTACAGAGCAATGATCAATGCATTTGTGTTGCCAAAAATTCAGAATATTGGTGTTGCCGACCTCTGGTTTCAACAGGATGGCGCAACATGCCATACAGCTCGAGAAACAATCGCTTTATTGAGGGAAACGTTCGATGAAAACATCATCTCAGGAAATGCTACTGTTAGTTGGCCACTAAGATCATGTGATTTGACGCCATTGGATTACTTTCTTTAGAGATATGCCACTTGTTTGTGTCGACAAACCCGAAACTATTGACGCTTTGGAAACCAAAATAACTCGTGTTATACAAGGAATACCAGTCGATATGCTCGAAAGAGTTGTCGAATATTGGACCCACAGAGTGGGCCATTTAAGAACTAGTCGTGGGCAACATTTGAACTAAATAATTTTGAAACATTGAGTTGTAGGAACTGAAATATCATTACAAACAAAGATTTGCATCAATACATTGATTTTTATGTATTTTATTTAGTAGGATGCTCTTATTGGATCAGTTAAGAAAAATATTCAGCCTAATTTTATTTATACATTCAGAACAGTCGTTGGAAAGCATTTTTTGGTCCTAACTACGAACGTTTTTATTCCATATTACGGTCATTGCAAATTCTCTTCAAATCCTTTGTGTATCAAGGGCACGAGGCTTAGTGTCTATGGCACCGATAATGTTATGTCTGAAAAAGTTGCACCATGGAAAAATTTAGTACACTCATCAAATGTGTTATTATAATTAAAAAAAAAATAAATAATTCGTTTAGTTCACTACTTAAATTCTCATTTTACTTTAAAAAGTCAGCTTTATTAAAACGGATATATTTTAGATTAAAAGGGATATGAATTCAACTTCACAAATTATATTTAAATTATGAACCGTTCATAGAGCGTCTCAAACATTTTCCCACACAAATCAGTGGCTCCTATTATGAGTGTCAATAAAAACGACCTGACTTGAACTAAAGCGTGCCAATTGAAATTGACTTATGACATAGACAGACGACAGCGTTGATTTGCATTAGCAGACTTAATTCAAAGTAACTTAGAAATTATCCCCATCCTAAAGTGGAGTAGCTCTAATGAAATTCACGAAATCAAACTGAATTTAGCTATTTTAATACGGTAGAACAGTCGATAGTTATAAATTAATAATGTCATTGTGAATGAGTCATTAGTTCATATTCAAAAATGAATTCAAAATCAGGAAAGGTAAGCTATTTTAAGAAGTCCAGCAGGAAAAACAGAGTCGTGTGATGCGAGAGGAACGAGGAGGTGCTGCTAGAGCTGTGAGTGGAACGTGCCAACCATTTGTAACTTGGAAAACGGATTGTAAATATATATATATATAATTCTCTCAAATAAATAATGGATTTTCTCCAACAGCACAGCTGCTAATCGAAATTTTTGCCTTCTATTATTAATTTTGTCTTGATAAAAATGGTAGAAAAATTTCTTCACGATCAAATCAGTTGTTTTCTAAATACAAAATTGTCGTTTGTTAGGGTAAAATTTTAATTTGAATTAGTTCGTTTTTAATGCAAATTAACGCTGTCGTCTGTCTGCGCTACCGTACCATATAATCACATCGACTTGACTGTGTGTTATTGTGAATTTGTCAAAGTTTGACAACTGATGTTGTTATTTAAATTGAAAAATTTAATTATTTGACGTTTCGACTTTGTAACATTTTACAAATAAACGGGGTGACGTGGCCGTGTTGCACCGGTAGTTCACTGCTCTTCGCAAAATAGGTTGTGCTTCATCAGTGCCTCTCTAACAAAATCGATTTTGCTGCAATTCAGTAGAGTATTGCATTGTTGGTTACATTTCCACAAAGGGCAGTTCAACAACGTCCATCATCTTGTGCTGTTTCAAATAAATACTTCCTTTTTTCCTTTTTAAATTGGAGAAAAACCGATTTAAATGACAAAGTTGAAGCAGGAGTTTTCAAAAACAAGAGGCAAAGTAGGAGCTTCCTTCGCCGCAGCGCAGCATCAGCATTTTCACTTCTAGAAATTCCTTTATGTCTCTGTACCTACATTATGTTTATGAAGATATTACGTTCAATGTTTTGCCTGAGGTGCCATTTGAACCGATACTAATAACACGTTAAAACTTCACTTCCTCAATATTCTTGAAGAAAACGATTTTTTAAGGGGAAGTACAAAGATTTTTAATAAGTGCTTGGAAGTTCAATAACCACCGAAAACAGGGAAATAAATACTCATCAAACAGATGTCGACTGAAAGGATTTAATAAGAAGGACATTCATAAAAAAATGTATGAAGAAAGATACCAATTTATTTTCCTTAAAAATCAAAGTTTTTGTCTCAAAATTAGGATGAGTGGGACATCATTGTAATGAGCTTTTAAAGCTATTACATATTTTTTTACTAAATAACAGTTTAAAAAAAAATCGATCTAAATTCAATACAAATCATAACTTAAAAACCATGCGACAGTTTTTAAACTTTTTCCACACAATAACACAGTCCATTGAATTACCTATCATATGACATCAAGTTTGCGAAAATCGCTCCAGGGATTCCTAACTTATACTGCATTAGGAAACCTATATCAGCAACTTCCGTTGGCTATATCTCCGACATTTGATGCGAGCGACACATTTTGGTTACATTCTTATTTTTACCCCTAAAACGTTACTTCTCAAAAAAGAATATAAGTCGGGGAATTGTCGCTAAACTCAACTTGTGCCCCTACCTAGTCGGGTTCTTTCAATTGATAGATAAATATTCAATTTTATTGACTTCAGTCGAAAAAATTGTCACTTATAATACGAGTCGTTTATTCACAATGGATTGACATTGACTGGTGTCGACTATTGACAATTATTGTCACACATAATACAGGCATTGACTGAAATCCATGATTTAGCTGTATAAAGGTTAATGCAAAAAAAAAATGCTGATTCTTCTAAAAGTAGGTCTAGTGTCAAATTGTATTAGATTTTATTTTCGTTATTTGCCTTGCATATTAATTTTGACATTCCAGCTTTCTGACAGTTAACACTTTCGGTTAAGAGTTTGACAGCTTGTGAGAACCTTAATAGTTAAATCATGACTGAAATCGACAAGTGTCGAGTCAAGTCGTTTTTATTGACACTCATAATAGGGGCCAGTACTTCGTAAACTGATAAATTCTCGGTCTACACTGGACAGTGGTTTGCAGATTGCAGACTTAATTATTTTAAGTGATATTATGTCCCAAGCCCTTAAAAACATAAAATGCTTTAGACAAGCTAACTTTTTTGGCTGTATTATCAAAAATTCAAAGAATTACAGGTATTAGAGTAAGCGGAACATTAGATACAACTCCGCCTGCTGCTCTCAGCACTTTACTCCATTTAGAGCCTCTTGACACTTTCAGTAAAAAGTGCTATCAGACTGAGGTAATCTGGTTTTTGGAAATCGAAAGCTTACGTCCATGAAAGTATTCTCGCCCAATTTCCTAGCTGCAACATTCAAAGCGGGACAGATTGTATGACCCCCACTTTTATGTTCTCAACCAACTTTCAACTGAAAATACCTGAAAGGAAGGGTTGGACTCCTATTTCGAATTCCAAAGATATATAAACTGACGGCTCGAAAATGGATTCTGGTATGGGGGCTGGAAGTTTTTCCTGTGATTTAAGCATCTATGAATCTTTTGCTTTACCCTGTTGCTGTAATGTATTTCAAGCGGAAATTTTAGCTGTCTGGAAGGCATGCCAAATTATTAAATTTAAAATTTCTGAACGTAGTGACAGTTTTGTCATATACGTCGATAGCCAAGCAGCCATTAAGGGCCTTGGATCTAATATTATCAAATCCCGCTTGGTCCTGGATTGCAAGACATCGCTTTGTGAAATAGGCGGAAAATGTAACTTAACCGTGAAAAGCTCTAAAATTGACACACTTTTTAATCCCAATATTATGAAACCACTAGCATTTTTTAAGGCCAAAATTGATTCAAATGTTTAAATTGTGCTAATATGAGATGGTCTAACATGACAACATGTTGTACTTCGAGGGCAATCTGTCCTTATTATGATGCTAATAGAACGCGAAAAGTGATCTTATTAAACAAACAAACCCTGAGAATCTTTGTCGGGGTTATTACAGGACACTATTTCATAGGCAAGCATGCCTCAAGACTAGGGCTTTCTGATGTTCTGGTTCTTTGTAGAAGCTGTAAAGAACCTGATGTCGAAGAGTCTGTCTTTCATTATCTTTGTGAATGCCTAGCGCTGACAAATCGGCGTTATAAAGTATTCGGATTCCACTTCTTCCACTCTCGTGAAGACATCGCTCAGAAGTGTCCAAAATCCATTTTGAAGTTTATAAAAAGTTCGCAATGGTTTCTATAGGTTGAAAACGAAGATATAAACAGGGTATAAAATGGGCCCAACTGTGACCTAAGTTATGATGACAATTGTCATCTCCCATGCTAACCTAACCTGTACAGAGAAATGTTTGAGTGAGTGAACGCTTATTAAATAGTTAATGCTTTATATTGGATTATTGTGCTTTACAATTTTGTTGACAATTATTGAAAAATTCGCACGCTAGTTTTATTACACCTGATGACTTATACCAAAAATATCAACAAATGACTTTGAGATAAGGCTCATTGATATTTTTTTTAAAACCTAAATTTGGTCAACAGTTCAACTGCGTTGTTGTCCAGATATTACCGATTTATTATTTGTTTACTTCTTATCTGTTTAAATTTTTGTGTTGATAAAATTACTCGTATTCTTACAAAAGTTACGAAAACAATTCTTATAATTTTTTTAGTCATTGATTTTATTTTTTTGATCCGCTTTCTAATTACAGGAAGAAGTTCTTGCCTAATTAATTTACGATGTCAGTGTTTTTTATTTGGCAGATTTAATAAATAAAATGATAAGGCTTAAGAAATTATCATTTGTGTAGCAAGCACTGATATTTCTGGCGAAATGATTTACAAATGAATGGAAGAGGTTTTTATTTCCTTCAATAACTTCGTAGTAAACAATTTCTGTTTTGTTTGTTGCAGAATTTCCTAAGTGAAAACAATTGGCATTCATAAAATGTATATGTCCATAGTAAAAATATAATAATGGGGCTTTATGTTATTTGTCAGTCAGCAGAAATTTATCTTGCCACATTTTTCCATCACTTGGTTTTAAGTGATAAGGAATAAATGCCACATTTTTATAATATAAATTCTTCTAATAAAAGTTTTCTAGAAGTTGAGCTTCGGCATTAAAGCCGGACAGTACCGATTTAAGGCAAGGGACCAAGCATGGGAGCAGAACGACCTTTGTTTGACCATCAATCAATCATTCGTAGGCATTTTTCTATATATTGAACTTTTCTTCCAGTTTTTGACCCCGTGCCTTGCAAATTTTAAAAAGGCCATGCAGCTGAAACTATACTTCCACTAAACGTTTACTGATGGTGGACTTTGATTTCCATGTTAACAAAATTTTTAATGTGAAGTAAAACTTCACAGCCACTTAATGACAATAGAGTTTGAACCCATATTCCAATAATAACCTATGAGCTAGCGTTCAATCCAGCGTTGCCAAGTGACATGAGTTAACCCGGACAAGCCCGGAATTTCATTTCAAAGCCATGGGCCTGGTGAGTTTGCTTTTGAATACAGTCTCAATAAATCTCTTCCAACGTGCACGATCAGTATCAATATCTCCAATATTTTGCCGATTCACATATTTCCTGCTTTAGCAAGCGATTCCATGATGATTGCGTTTTCTGCTACCCTGAGGATTCCACTCTTGCCGGAGGACTTTAGTTGGTAATTTTTGCAACGTATGCTGAATCCATTTGCAGTTTTACCGTTTGGCTTGGAACGGAAATCGAACTTTGACGTTATTTGGTGAGCAAACCGATGATGATGACAGATGATCCCAGGCCACCAAATTTTCAAATCTTGGTGCGGACAATTATTGGTGAACACTTGTCAATTGTATAGAAGTTTGTTGTTGGTCAACCAGGCTTCACGTTTAACTAAAGAATATTGAGATTTATTGTCGAAGACTGTCAGACATAACAATGATACGCTAAGGATGTCCTTGATGTATTGATTCTGGCATGGATGTCCTCATTGATACCGCCATCAGATATTACTACGCTGCACAAGTAAGTGATGTGATCCGCTGCTTTTATGCTGGATTCGCTTAATAAGAAGCTTTTGCTGTCACTTGTTGGACGGATCGACATGCGTTTTGTTTTATTTGTGTTGCTTTTCGGTACCAATTCTTTCGAAGAAGATCTGATGGCAGTGATTTTTTTTTTTCATGTTGGACAGCTTGGTGGCAAGGAGGCACATGTGACTGGCATAAGCGAGGCCTTCAAATGCTCACTGAAAGTCCATACTTAGCTAGCTACTAATAATATAGCAACCTCCTTAAGTGTATTTTAAATGTTTCCCTTACAAATAATTGGTTCGTGTATCGGATAAAAGTACAATATGCGCAATATCAGATCAACATATCAAAGAAATTCTTCTCTATAAAACTTTAATGCACATTGAAAGCTACATTTACTTAAATCTAACAATTTCTATTTAAACAGTGTACTTTTTTTTCTTCAAGGTACATTCTCTTCGGCAATTTGACTTAATCTTTATCAGCGTAGTTGAAAATAATTCTTATCAATTTTTAGCAGATATAGATAAATAAATATTATTAATCAGTTACCTTCATCGCTTGTTTGTAGAGGACTATACCCTTGTAGTGCTCTGCTGGCCAAATATAAGTACTCGCATTTAACAAAAGAACTCATTTGGGGGGCTCAGATATTTTTGCTTTGTTTCGTGTACAAATTAAGGCTACTTGAAGCGTTGAATTCTTAACGTGAGTTTACCGGATTGTTATGATACTTAAACTTTAACACTGAAGCACTTTTTTAATCAAATGTTGGCATATTTATTTTTATTTTTATTTTTTTCCCCAATTGTTATCGAGTTTTGTTTGCAATTCTATTCTATTTATTAATTTTATCTAAAAAAAGAAAGAAAAAAACGTTAAATGTCACGCCGAAAACTCACGACCGATCCGTTCTTTCCAACGTGTTATTCGCCTTTTACACAAATTACTTTTACTAATACTTTTCTGTTATATTTTTGCATTTTACTTTTTACTTTTTCAATTATTTATGTACTTTTTCTTATTTTATTGTTTTATTATTAATAATCGTTGATTGAAGCTAAATTGCTGTGTGGCTTTTGTTCTGACAGCGACAGTTGATTGAAACTTGGAGAATTATGTTTTATCATAAGGCGATAATTTTGATATGAAACTGCGAGCAAATGTCAAATTTTAAATATTTTCTTTTTTATCTTGAAAGTTTAATAGAGTTGTGTTTATTGCTTTTAGTGTATTTTCTTTGTAAGCATTGCTTAAAGTAACAGGCAGACGGACAATATAGATCAACAGCTTATTTGCGTTAATTGCGAGTTGGTTTATTGAAGCAGAAAGCTCTGTCTGCTGCTCATAGATTTGTTTGACTTTATGAAATTGTTCCAAGTTTTCTTAATTGTTTGAAGACACATTTTCATTAGTAGGTACTATTGTTCATTAAGAACATTTACGTTTGCGGCCAACCAAATGCGACTACATGCAAGTAAATTGTGTCTTTGTGTTACGTCACGACGTGGAAATTTCGATACGCTTGAAAATTTCATTAGTACAGATGTTTAAGTTCAGTCGCAATCTAACAATGGCAGCTTTATATTTTCTTATTATTCTTGACTTGTACTTACGAGTTAAGTCTACCTATGTGGCTTCGTGGTGTGCTTAAGTCGAATTCCGAGTCAGAAACAGAGTTATCAGGTCGTACAGTAGCAATTTTCCCTCAAATGAATATAAGAAAAAATTTTTTCATAAAAAGTTTTTTGGTCAGCAATATTAAAAAAAATAATTCATAAATTGGCAAAAACTTTTGTGAGGAACAAACATGATGACCTGTTTTTCTCGTTAAACCTAAATTTTAAGTCTATGTCATAAAAATCGTCTACTTTCCGGCAATTTCACAAATTTTTAAGTTCTACTAGGCAACCGGCTTTGAGATGAAATTCCCCATTGGCCGGGTCGATCCCGGTCACTTGGCAATCCTGGTTTCGATGCATTTTGACTTTTGTTGAATTTTTCGATTTTCTTTCGATAATACCCTACTTTTTATTGTTTCCATACCATTCGAAACTTTTCTACTTTTTGAATGTTTTACGATTCGATATTTTACGAGTTTTTCGATGATTACACAGGCCCACAAAAAAATTTTTTTGCTCTGTAGTTTCGATACTGTTGTACCAATTTTATTAAAATTTTAATTATCTGTTAATATCTATTAATGTTTCATCTGTTGTTGAATTTCATGTTTGAGACACTTTGGGACAAGTGTTCCTCGTTGTTATACCGTAACTTATTTTATATATCAGAATTTAATGCAACTTCGATTCATTAATCCCTTAAGTTACACATGTTTTGCGACCCTGGCTTATATATATAGTCACCAGTGGCCATGCAACACAGTTTCACAATTAACAAACGTTTACATGCGCTGGTTTCTGCCTTCATTAAACCAAAAATATCAAGGATCGCACTAATGATCCTGGATTCTCTCATACAAATATAAGAATTGTCGTACATTTTAATTTTTTATCCGATGGCCTTGGTACAAAATTTCACAGTAAAATATAATGTAACACTTGCAAATTTAAAGGCTTAGGCGGTGTAACGCCCCTTTTATAGTCATTGCAAATTTGATTTTCCTAACCTAATTTTTTCATGCAAAACCCACCAAAATTACAGAAATTTTTTCCGTTTAAAAGCACATAATGGAGCTGCCTATATCTAAAAACACAAAAAAAAACTTTGAGCGCTCTGATTCGAAAACTTTTTTCGGGTATGTAAATAAAATTTGCAAAAAATTATTGGAAATATATCAGTATTTGGTTTTAGAAACATCAAATTCTAATATTTGAATGATTTTACTTTTTAATTTGTAGCTGAATTCTACACTGAGAAAACGATTTGTTTGAATAAATCAAGTTTATACTTCATATAGAGCAATCAAATATTTATTTGCGTCAAACATATCGAATGTGGATCAAAAAAGGTAGTATATGTTAACTAAAGCATTTTATGTTTGACTCAATCGAATATTTAATTGCTCTATATAAGATACAGCAAACGTCCAATAAAACGAACTAATTAATGCACGGGTCAGTCGTAATATCGCAAAATTCGTTATATGGAAGTGTTTTTCATTAAAGAAACTGGCTATTACTAATGCATTATTAACTCATATAAAAGTTGAGTTCGATTTTGGAATGCTATACTAACTTGCGATCACCTTTAGTGGTAAAAAAAGGTATTTGAGTTCAATAGTTATTGTTGAATTAAACAGCGTTCGTTATTCGGAATAGTGAACACTTTAGCGTTCTTAATTTAGAGACATCAATGGAAAAATTCCAATTTCAAAAATTGTTCGATAAAATGGAAATTCCTTAAATCTTTATGCGTTATATTGGACGTCTACTGTATACATTTTTTATATTCAAACAAATCGTTTTTTCAGTGTACTAAAAAATTTTTTAGGGTGTATGTATTGAATTAGAAGATAATGCATACAATACTTAGTGCCTCAATATTAACCACGTCTCGTACGTGCTAAGAACAATTCAAATACATAATAAGGGAAATGCGATAATTTGCGTAGTAGTCACAGTATATTGCATTAAGTAGCATTCTGAATGCTACTAGTGATGTACATTACAGAACACGCTAACAGCAATCGGTTCTTCAGATATATTTACTTATCATATTTAAAGTTTCAGTAAGACACTATTTTATTTAATTTTTTAAGAAACAAGCACAACTGTAAGCAAGGATTCATGAAATCATATATTTAAAATTGATATTTTTCAAATATTTCTCAATTACGAGTCATGTTCTAGAATTCTTCGGGAACGCTCGAAATTTGAAAATTTATTCATATCCTCATTTAAAAAAAAAAAAAAGTACTCCTAGAGTTGCTATCAGAGTTGTAAAGTTTTCATTTTTTGGAATTTGAGAAAAAAAATTAAAAGAATTGGGTTTTTCGATTTTTCTTATGTACACTTAAGGAAGTATCGAAAAAAATTTACCGCTATTTTTTTAGCCTATTTATAGGGACAGAGCTTGTTTTGAAACATACATATGTATAACCGATTACCAATTACCTTACTATTAAGGTACGTCGTAAAATCTTTAATCCTTAAATTAAACAATAGTAAACTGTGTTCAAAAAGTAAATACATATAAAGGGTGTATTAAAACTCGCCCAAGTAAAAAAAAAACAGCATGACCATACCGGAGGTGCCACGCTCTCTTGCCGAAATCAGCCAACTTTTTGTTCAGAATTTGTTTAAGTTTTTTTTGTGGTAAATTTGAATACATTACATTGAATAACTTTTTTTAACCCAAGAAGTTTGTTCCAAGGTGTAGCCGAATTTTATATATATGCTATTCGTTCATGACTTCCCACAGACGGACAGACACACAGACAGACGGACAAAGCTAGCTCGACTCAGGTGGTGACGCTGATCAAGAGTATACGTATGTTATATACTTTTCATTACCTGACACGCCTTTTTCAATGCGTTTGAATGACAAACTGAGTTTTGGCTGCGTTTTCACAAATTGAAGGAAATCTAAGTAGTTGTATGCCATGTTGCACCTGACACTTAAAATCGAACTGAGCATTCTTACATTCTTAATTTGCTTAGCGAACGAATAACGCGTTCACACGGAGCACGGAATGCGTTTATTTTGACGCTGCGAACGATCGCAGTGATATATTTAATGTTAATGTCTGGTATAGTTCTTAGGAACAAAAACAAAATGGGCGCACGAATTGACATCAAACCACCCTGCTTGTCCGCTTTTTAAATTAGCTGTCTAGATTCAAACAAATTGGTCTGTAATGACATGGCGCGAAGATGTAATAGTTTTTTAAAACACTAAAATGAGATTAATTTTTTTTTTGCCCAGTGGTAAACAACCTCAGGAGGAACAGAATATTAATTTTGAATGTTTTAAAGCCTCTCCCTCACGTTTGCTAAAAATTGCACTCACTTTAGGATACAGTAAAAAAACTTTTCACCAAATTGTTTTCAGTGGCTGTAGCTAATCATGTAGGAAATCCCAAAACGATCAATGATGTAGTTTCACACGTAGAACGGAGAATCACTATTTCTGAATGGTACAAGATTATTTATACTTTTTTAACAAAAACAGCTGAATATGCAAAGGAAAATAAATAAATCAGACTACTGTTTCCATAATCGTCATATTCCAAAAGTATATAGTCATTTGAATTTATGATGCGTACTTAACTGTAAATTTTTAAAACATTGGCGTAGATAATGTTCTACGTAGATTAACGATATAAAAATGATAATATTGAGGTGGCAACAGCAAAAATGCCTAATATGAAAGCAACACTTCGAATTTTGGACGGAAAAATTCTTTCAATGATGATATTTGGTGTTTGCCACAGTAGCAAAAAAAAAATTCTGCCAATGTTACCTACGTATCTGGTGGTGGTAATTTTCTGTGAACGCGTTTTTGATATATTTTTTTTTTGTTTTTACTTAAACATATTAAGAACTATGTTTGATATAATACACAAACGATATATGTAATCATCAATACAATAGAACTATCTCTGTATCTGGTTTCAGTTCTCGCTGGTAACAGTTTGAAGTTGCCGAAAATTTTAAATTTCTTGGAATGCATGGAATCGAAATATATATAAACGAAGTTGAAGAGGAGATCAAAACACATGGATTTAATACCTGAAAATCTTCCGTTAAATTAGATTACACAAATTCGTTATACTTTACAATTTTCAGCCACTTTACACCGTCACTGATTCGTTCTGAAAAATGTGAAACTAAGAAATTTTCGGTCTCTTTAAACCAGAGACCGTAAATAATCGTATTTTCAATCATTAAGGTCAAAAAATCACAATGAAGAATGAGACGAAATATAAGTTTAAGTATACGTATGTACATATGAGTTTCTTTTGGCGAGAAGCATGTACCACCCATATGTGTACAACATGATTTTTAATTTAAAATTTCTTCTTTTTTTCGATCAGTCAGAATCGTATTTTTACGATCTATTTCGATCAAAAATATTTGTTATTTTGGATTTCAATGTATTTAGATCCAAAATAAACGTAGTTCTAGATTTTTAAAATATTAAAATAAAAATAATTGAAATTCTGGACTTTTATAATTTTAAACTCAAAATTTTTTGACATTTATCGATGTAAATATTTCGAAAGCTTTCGCCTTACTTTGTTTTTTTCGATAGTCTGCGAACATTAGAATCGATGTTTCTTGATAAGTTTCAACATTTTTAAGATTCCTCCAAAAGTTTCGATTTTTCCGGTAAGTTTCAAAAGTTTTCGATATTTTCGATGAGTTAAAGATTCAACTTTTTTCACATGATGGATTTTATCAGGGTTTTTTGCCTTTTCGACATTTGTATTTCGACACAAGTTTTCAAATAGAAAAAACTCGATAAACGTCGAAGGGCATCTATGAAGAACAAATTAAAACATCGATGAAGTCAAAATTCACCAAAAAATTTATCGAGAAGAACGATAAAAAATAGAAATAATTCGAAACTTATCGAAAATCATCGGAAAAATCGATAATAATCAAAAACTATTAAGAAAGTTGAAATCCATATCCATGTATATTAGACATGTTCAAAATATGGTCAAGTTCTAGCATTCTTCGGGAACGCTGTAATTCGAAAACTTATTCATATTTGAGTATATCCTCATTTAAAAACAAAAATACTCCTAGGGTTACTAGCAGAGCTGGAAAGTTTTTATTTTTTGAAGTTCGAGTAAAAAAACGAAGAAAATTAGATTTTCTTCTTAATTATATTTTTTTTTCGATTTTCCTTATGTACACATACGGAAGTATCGCAAAAATTCTAGCGCTATTTTTTAAGCCTATATATAATGCCTGACCTCAGCGCACATACAGCTGAAATCCTTTGCTATTTTCACTAAATTCACTTTAATACAATTTAATTTGGAACTTTCAATGGCATTACATGAATTTCGCTTAAGAAATAAAAACTACTTTCGAGTGTATTTTGTGCGCATTTTCAGTCCTAATGTGCATACATCTCTTAATATATATTTCTTAGGTATGATGTATATTAAAAGATTTTGAAATATTATGTTGTAAAGCGAAAAATTGATAAAAACTAAAAATTGACCTAAGTGTGTCAACTCCAAGGCACCATAACTTGGTCAAACCTTAACGTGTAGAAAGTTTTGGGGCCATAAATTGCTATCTCCTCATCTTCAATTTTGGTAATAACATATTTTTTGATTAAAATTTTTTCCCATACAGTGATGAATTCTTTGATTTTTAAGGCGAATTCGAAAATGGCGTAATTTGTTCAAACCTTTCTTATCTTTTCTTATAACATTAAATCAACTTTTGCAAAATCAATTTTTGCCTGAAAATGCTTAGCGCTTCAACCTCAATAACAATGAAAAATATGACTCCGCTTAGTCCGACAATCTTAAAACTAATTGAACATGAAAATGTTTAAAGCTTTTGCTACTCGAGATAAGCTGCAAGCAAATAAAAGATAAATTGAAATGAACCTCAATTTAAGAACGCCTTGACAGTGAACTCAAAAGACTTGACGCGAGCACAACATAACATACGCTAACCACTAAACTGATCAGCTGGCTGCCTTCGAAACGATCATCAGGCTGGTGTCATGCGATATTGTTGCTTGGGTTCAAAATAAGACCAGCTATTTTTATAAAACAAATAAATTAGTTGAGCTTTTTTTAGATCAGACAAGCAAACTAATAAAGAGTTGCATAAATTTATTTAGATGCAAGTAGTTTAATAGATTTTAACGTCCAAAAATACTTTTCTCGCAAAGAGGTTTAGAAATAAAAACAGTTTGTTTTCAATTTCCAACAGAACGTAAGACAATTGATTGGATTGACGCACTCTAAACAGTTTATCGCAATGTTTTATTAATAATTGTTTTGTCTTTTCGTTTTTCAATTACAATAAAAATACCTTGTCGATTGCGTTTACAGTTAATTATTTGTTTTTTTTTTTTTTTTTTGAGAGGTAATAAAGAAAAGGCCGTTGATATAATAGCAATTATTTGTTCAACTGTCTGATGAAAAACATGCGATTGGGAAAGAAGTGTTTTTTCTGTCAACGTGAGTATTTACGTTTCTCTAAGATGAGTGTTTTCTTTTTGCAGAACAAAATACCCTCAGGGAAGTACCCGTGTGTCTCGAAAAAAATATGTAAACATTCTTATAGATACAATAATTTTAAAGCATTTCATATCTTAACCTAATTGCATGTACTCGTTGTTTTCAAAATTAAGCGCAAATTTCTCTTTCATTCACCTTCCTAGTTTTACAAAATAAAAAAAACTCCAACGATATCTGAATGATATATTGTACATAAATTACATAGATCATTATTCACCAAACAATAAAAAACGTGAATTTTTATCGTGTTTCATAATATACATAGTACCAGGAGACAGACCATTGTTCGGTTTATTGTTTTGTGGTTGACAAAGTCCAAAAAATTTGCAATTTGTTGAATAAAATTGAATGGAGTCGGGAATATTTAAAAAATATTGAAATGGTAAAAAGCCGAAAAAAATTAAGAAATTTGCTAGAAATGTTGAAAAACGTCAAAACAGGTTAAAAAAGTATGGAAAATGTTGAAATAGGTTGAAAATGTTGGAAGAGTCGGAAAAAAAGGGAACACATTGAAAAAAGTTGAAAAATTTTTGAAACTGGTGAAACAAAGTGAAAAATTCGAAGAAACATGGAAAATATTGAAAGAGGTCGGAAAACTCGAAAAAAGTTGAATGAAGTAAATTCAAAATTAATTGAAAGAATCTGAAAAAGTAAATAAAATATGAGAAATGTTGCAAAAAGTTGAGAGGGTTTGAAAAGGAGGAAAAAGGCTGATAAAGTCGATAATATATGACAAGTGTTGAAAAAGTTGAACGAGAATGAAAATCTCCAAAAAATTAAAAGTCTCGAAAAAAGTTGAATGAGGTTGAAAAGTCGAAAAAAGATAAATGAGGTAAAAAAGTTAAAAGAGGTGAAAAAAGTCGAGAATACATGGAAACTTTTGAAAAAAGCTGAAAGAGGTTGAAAAACTCAAAAAAAGTTGAATGAAGTTGAAAAAGTTGAAATAAATTTAAAGAAGTCGAATTAATTCAAAAAATATGTAAAATGTTAAAAATATTTGAAAGAGGTCGAACAACTCAAAAAGTTGAAAACCTCGAAAAAAATTGAACGAGATTGAAAAAGTCGAAAAAATATCGAAAATTTTGAAGCAAGTTGAAAGAGGTTGACAAATGTAGAAATAGATGAAAAATTTTGCATAACTCATAAAAATTTAAATGAGATTGAAAAAGTCCAAAAAAAATATTTGAATGAGGTTGAAAAAGTCGAAAAAAAATTAAAAAGGTTGAAAAAAATATGGAAATGTTGAAAAAAATTGAACGAGTTTGAATAAGTTGAATATATTTAAACAAATAGAGAATAGCGTTCGAAAGCCGAAATACAATGATAACGTGCAAAAAAGTTGAAAAGTATGTTGAAACAGTTGAAAAAGTTGAAAAAGTTGATAAAATATTGTAAATGACGAAAAAAGTTGAATACGGTAGAAAAAGTCGAAAAGAATTGAAAGAGGTTGAAAAAGGAAGAGAGAGGTTGAAACAGTAAATAAATGCTGATAACATTGATCATATTTAAAAAATGTTGATAAAAGTTGAAACAGGTTGAACAAGTAAAATTAAAAAATCTTGGTAAATTCAATTAAGTTGAAATAGGTTAAATAAGTCGAAAGAAATGTTTTGCAAAAAGTTGAAATAGCCGAAAAATATTTGAAAAAAATTAAAAACTGTCACGCTAACAACATTTTAACATGGAAGGTGCCACGCCCACAGGATCTATAACGCCCATTTTTGTCAATATTGCGACCATTTTATCAATATTGTGGGCTATGCCACGCCTTTCAACGAGCTTTGTCATAGCTTGCTATGATGACTGCTTTTAGTAGTTTTACTATCAAAATTATTATGAAAATCGTACGTGCCGCTTTCGCATAATACTGAGTCAAAATTTTCAATTATTCAAAAATGACACGCTAGCTTTTTAGATTCCGCCCACTTTTGGCTAAATCAAGATTTTTATAATCTGCATCTGTCTAACAAATTTTATTACAATACCTTAAATGGTTTGCGAGATATGACGTTATAATGTTAAAGTTTAGGGATGTGCCAGCCTCTGTTAGAATGTCTTAAAACTTAAGTCCTACCTCAATCTTAATTTTGTTCACATACGCACCAAATTCCCATATATGTATTTATATATTTACATGCAATTTTAGCTCGTTTAATGATATTGTAGTACAGTGGAACCTCTTTAAGTCGAACCTCGATAAGTCAAAAACCTCCCAAACTCAAAAAAATGTTGTGTTCCCTTCCCTTCAAGCCCCAAAAGCTCCATTGCTCGAAAGCTGACCCCTCTACAAGTCGAAATAATTAGTGAGTCCCTACAAGTAAATTCAGTACATATTTTCCCTCTATAAGTCGTAAAAATTAATTTAACCTCTGCATCTCGAACATAGCAATGTTTGCTTTTACAACCTATACAACTCGATTATTTGAAACGAATTACCTCTATGGCTCGAAGAAAAATAAGATACCAACTTTAAGTGTATACCGACAATGTACATTGTTGTTCCTTAGAAATCAATGTAAAAGCCTACTTCTATTTACAATAAACCAGTTATATGAAATGATGAGGAATGAATAAGGAATTTATAAACACGTGATTTCATTTGAACTTGAGCGAAGTAACTTTATGGTTGTCGATTGAAAATTAGTTTGAATAAATCTTAACCTCTACAAATCGAACATTTCGTGACAAAATTAGCTAAAGTCGAAGTCCTCCATAAGTCGAAATCTCTATAACTCTAAGGGCGTCTCCTTTCAAGTTCGACTTACAGAGGTTCTATTGTATATATCGTCGCTCTCGGATAGAAAGGCCCTAACTCATATTTTTAAAATTTCACAACAGAAAAAACTTTAAAACAACAAATAAAGAAGTTTTTTAAATGGGATACCCAAAATTTTTAGTGGGTCAGTTAGGAGAGGCTATGATGTAAAAGTTGATGGCCAGAAATTCGCCAAATGTCTTTTCCATCAATGACACTTGAACATTTGCACCAAAAATTTGCATATTCGCCACATATTACATCAAGTTTTGAGTACCATAATTATGGCCCCTGTGGTTATCTATCTATATGACGTCATCATTTTCGAAATCGATACAGCCGTGACAAAATAATGGACTAAAATGTAAACATGGATTTTCGCCCCTTCCATTCTTTACCTCATATACTCGTCTTCCTGGGGGCTTAGGGAGGAGATTTTTGCATGCGTTTTTTAGCTTAGACCTTTATCCAATTAAAGGTGCAATATCGATAAAATATAGCGGGGGGCTATTGGTTTATTGACAAAAAAGTCAAATTTGAGAAAAATATGAGTTAGGGCCTTTCTACCCGAGAGCGACGATATGTAGATAGACGTGCTAATAGTATAAGAATATTTTCAAAAAATTCTAAATGTTGAGAAAGGCTTATATTAGTACTTTGAAAAATGTCTGAAATAATAAAAACAAACAAAAAAAATTAATAATTAAAAATATGAAAGATTTAAGATTTATATTTTTGCAAACGTAATTTTGTGCTGATCAACCACCCGAAAGTTTGAGAGAATGTTAATTTTCACAGATTTTTGTATCGAAAATCAGAATGAACTTGAGAAAAAAACGAGATGGAGTTACAAAAATTGCAAATTTATCGAAATTGCATTTCGGAAAAGATATATATATATTTTTACTGTGTCAAGCAAAGTTTACTTAAAAATATTCAACGGTATTATTATAACTTAAGATACCAGAATATCATGTTTTTAAAAAAAAAAAAACAAAAAAGGTCATTTGCACGACTGTAAATTGTTGGCTTTCGTATAACATTTTGTTTTGGGAAAAACCCTACCATAACTTTGATCACGATAGCAAAATAAAAACATAAGAATAAACCAAAAGCCAATTCCAATCAAGCAAGAACAACATTGTAGAAATAAAAACACATTGATCAAACGAAACGAGAGAAGCTGTCCTTAATGTGCGCATTATTGTTTCTTTGTTCGCTCGCTTCGGTTTTTTTTATTGTTTTTCTCAATGATGTAACAATAACAATTCTCGTACATAGCGCGTACAAAAAAAAAAAAAAATTCACAATGATAAAAGTGTGCGTAGCAAATGTAAGTGCATGTGTTTGTTGTTTTGGTTATTTATCTTAAGAAAAACGACGTCTTTGTCCTTTTTCATATTTTGCCCATCGCTGGTACAGGGTGTTTTTTTTAGAGGTTTGTTTTTCGAATAGAGATGGCATTTTGTGGTCAAATCTGGCAACTCTAATGTCATTTATGTTCAGTTTGGTTTGCCATTTCATCATGAACAGGTTGACAAAAGAACAACGCTTGCAAATCGTGCAAATTTATTTCGAAAATAATGGTTCAGTTCGCGAAGTTTACCGCAAGCTCCGTCCATTTTATGGTCGACATAATCGTCCATCAGAGCAATTAATTCGGTTAACCATGGATCGTTTTCGCACTACGTTTACTCTATGTGATAATACGCATCCGCAGAGACGTCGAACAGTGCGCACCGAAGAAACAATTGCCGCTGTAGAGCAAAATGTTGAAGAGGACCCGAATGAATCGATTCGCCACCGTGCACAGCAATTGGAGCTTTGTCCATCAACTTTATGGAAGATTTTGCGCAAAGATCTTGGCTTGCGACCTTACAAGATCCAGCTTGTGCAAGAATTAAAGCCGCGAGACCATGCAATGCGTCGTGATTTTGGTGTATGGGCCGAAAATGAGATTGATCTCGATGCTGATTTTCATCGCAAAATTTTGTTCAGTGATGAGGCTCATTTTTGGTTGAATGGCTACGTCAACAAGCAAAATTGCCGCATTTGGAGTGAAGAGAATCCACATGAGACCCTTGAGACGCCATTACATCCACAAAAACTGACTGTTTGGTGTGCTCTATGGGCTGGTGGAGTCATTGGGCCATACTCCTTCCGAAATAATGCTGGAGAGTCAGTTACCGTTAATGGAGACCGGTATAGAGCCATGATAACCGACTATTTTGTTCCCGAATTGGATGGCATGAATGTGGATGAGTTGTGGTTCCAACAAGACGGCGCTACATGCCACACAGCGCACGTCACAATCGATTTATTCAAGGAAACATTCGATGAGCGCATAATTTCGCGGAATGGACCTGTCAATTGGCCACCAAGATCGTGTGATTTGACACCATTGGATTATTTTCTTTGGGGATATGTGAAGTCGCTCGTCTACGCCAACAAACCAGAAACGTTAGGGGACTTGGAAGCCAACATTCGTGGCGTTATTGCCGACATACGGCCCCATATGCTCGAAAAAGTGGTTCAAAATTGGACCTGTAGAATTGGCTTTATTCGAGCCAGCCGCGGCGGCCACACGCCCGAAATCATATTTAAACATTAATGGCATAAAATTATCCTTCCAATAAAGCCAAATTGATGGACATTAAAACGATTTTCTTGTGTTTTATTTCAATTCGAAGCTCTATACCTCTAAAAAAAAACACCCTTTATATGTACGATAGATCTATCTATTTGATATTGTATGTATGTATTTGTGTTTTTACTCATAATCCTCTTAGATAAAGAGTTAACTTTTTAAGAAAAAAAAGTGATACATTAGCCACAGATAACTATCAGAGGGTGTCTTACGTGAGCCTGTCCCAATACCAAATATTCACTGTAAAAAATCACAGATATTCAGCCTGAACATAAGCCATAGACAGAGAATTTCCTATAGAAAAAATGTGAAGCAACGGGTGATTTATTTAGAAGTACTTTTTCGGAAGAAATTTTATGACAGATCATGCATGAGTCGTGTCAAACGGTCATGGTATTTTTGTTAAGTAGTGTTTGACATTTCATCATGGAAAGACTTAGCCCGGCATAGCGTCAGTAAATGATACAGCTGTGTTACGAAAATTAGCGTTTTACAAGGAATGTGTTTCGTGCGCACATAATCGACCTACCAAACGCACAATTCGCTATACGTGACCAAATAGACCACAGCCAGCACATAGTGAAGAAATTATAGCGGCCGTATAGGCGGAGAGCCCGATGTAGAAAAGTCGAGTGTATAAGAATACAGAATAGGATTTACAGGAAAGATAGTGATCCGAGTATGTGAAACTGACCAACCTGAGATGCCTTGCCATAGCCCGTCCCGATGTCCAGAAATGCCCAAATATTAATTTATTTTATTATTTTAATTAAAAGTGTATAAGATTACAGCTTGAAATGTGTGCGAAACGATAGCACTCGTAGAGTTTAAATGGCGTAAGAAACAGGGGGAAACCCATGTTATTAACAAAAAATGATCCAAAAAAAAACGATGGCAACCCATGTTTAGGACAGAACTCATTCATTTTCCATTTTTTTTCTATTTCGCCTCTTCGAAATCTATCGTTTGGCATGTACCTTATCTTATACACCTTTAACTGAAATAACAAAACCCTTGTTGGCTTGTTTCACCAAAATAAATCTCTGTCTGAATTTAGTGTAGATTATGTGTACGCAATAAAAATTAATATCATGTAATTTTTTGGAAAGTGCTCCTCCCCTTAAAGCATAAATTTTTATAAAATTTAAACATGTTATGATATCATTTGTGTCAAAATTTTTTATTACTTTTGCAATGCTCTATAATTTTAATATAAAAAAATTTGTGGATCATTTAAAAAAATTAGTTCTTTTAATACCTAAGTTTGACGCGTGGTTCACTGAACCGTTGATATTTTATTATCTTAATATTTGACCAATTAATAAAATTGGATTAGAAATGGTTGGATAACTTTGAGTGGCACACTTTTAAATACCACAGACAGGAATTTTAATTTTCAATATACCCACATTTCCACTAACCTAAACAAACAATTTTTTTAAGGTTCAAGGTTCCGGACATTGATTCTCAGTTCATAGGCCGAGTGAATTCTATGAACTAAATAGCCGCTTCTGATAACAAAACACTTTTAATGCATTGAAAAAAAGTAAATGTTTCAAAGAAGATATTTGTAAAGTTCGTAACAACTTAAAACTTCTTTCAAGACGTGTCTTGAAATGCATAGGCCTTGATTTATTTCCACAGTTAGGTTTTGAAATGATGATGCAGGTACAGTCATAAGCAAAGGCTATATGAAAATAAAATATGGGACCAAGTACAGAAACTTGTGAAACACTGATATTAGTTACTGATTATCTAATTTAAGTCTTTGTCTGCTATTTGATAAGAAGGACTTATACCAAATACAGCTGTGGAAGCTTCATTCTAATTTAGACTAGAGCAAATGACATTACAGAAGTCAATGTGAGCATTTTCTATTGATATGCCTTCTTAGGAACCATATTGACATTTTCTGAAAAACTTTGTTTTGAAAAAAAAATTTAATTAATAACTAGCAGATGAGGATTGTTCTTCTGCTACGTACAAGGTTAACATTTTGTGCAATTAAATTATCTTTCATAAGACTTCTATATTCTGGTAATCCATTCAGACATTCCCAACTTATAATGAATGTTTTGAAAAGCTATATCCCCGACTTCTGATGGCTATATTTCCGAGACTAGGTACGTGAACGAAATTTCGATTACACTCATATTATTTTATCCTGGAGTCTCACCTCCTTCACCTCACCTCAACACATTAACTCCTACTTTGGGCTCATCTGACGGGTATTTGAAACGGCGAAAATTGTCTGACATTTTTTTACTTTTAAAAATATATAAATTAAGACTTATTCGAACATCAGACTTGTGCGAGTATGTTTTTTTATCAGCATCAGTGTACCATTGCAACCGCGCCAATATTGCCAGATGTTAATTTTCTTACTTTACTCATATTAAATCAAATATACACAAAGTTTCAGTATTGTACCTAGTACGTTTCTCCAAGTCGCTGACAACTCTTAGACTATTGCAAGAATGGTTGTTAAGATTATTATACTCCGGAGCAATATCGCTACTTATCGAGACAAAAAATGATGTGGACTCGTTAGATTTCTACACCATTTACAGTTATATCGCCAATTTTCTTCTTTGAGTAAGTTTTATTCAGTAGTCATTTTTTATATCACCTTGCACTTTAAGGTTACTATTCAACACTTATCGATATCATTTCAAAATATACAACTCTTATCGACTGTTGAACTATTGCTCAGTACTCGTCGACTATTTCGACACTTTTTGATATTATTTACCACTTTCGATTACTCGATGCATATGTACTACTGACACTTCTTGACACTTTTCTATACTAACATTACGAAACCTCACTAAGTTGTCACATACTACCGCGAGTGCTTGAGTTCACCAGCTTTTTTTTTTCTTTTTATAGTACATATGTCGGTAAATATCAAAGAAACCTAGGGTTCTCTCTGATATACACACAAAACAAAATGAATTAAGTTTTTGGAACAGGTTATAATTTAATATACATTTTTGCTAAGCTTCTTATTTCAGTACTTTTTAGTGCAAAAAAGACAAAAAAATTACAATTGCAACATTCATAAAAGACAAAAATGTACTACAGAGTTTCAACGACTGTTACACGCTATCAGTAAGCTTTGTTAGTCGACATTTAAGAATCCACAAGCATACTATATTTCGCTTTTTGCATCGACCAGTTAAGAATCATAGCAAAATATTTATGAAGTGGTTCAAATTTCAACATTTTTTTCTTTTATATGCAATTGTTTTTGTAACACTTCTGAAAGAGTTTTGAGAATATTTTCAATACGATGTAACAATAAAAAAGATGCTTTGTCGAAGATATTAAAAGTTACCCTTCATTCAATCTTAAGAAAGTATAGTTGAATTCATAAATGCAACTTGCAAAGCATTAATACTTTTTTACTACCATGTCCGAACAAGTTATCTGATACTTTGTACTATACCTAGATGCACTGTGTAATAGATGCTGAATTTTAATAATGGCAGGTGTGAAAAGAAAATTAACATTAAATTGTATATTTAATTTTATAGTGAAAAAGAAAATGTTGCTGCAAATATATTAAAAAACACTTAAAGAAAGAGAGAATTGAACGGGCTTCGTTTCTTACTAAGGTTAATATAAAAAGTACCATTTTTGGCCAATTTTCGGAAAAATTTTGGATTGTTTCAATGGACATCTTCTCAAGTGTCCGCTAGTCATGGAAAGTACCGTTTTGACACTTTTCTAGAGCAATTTTTTTCTTCTAATCAACAGAGAAAGGTTGAATAAGGATTTTGGACATTGTTTAGTATGGGTCCGGACACTTAAAGAGACCGTTTTGACTTATTTTCGGATTTTTGTTTTACTGCAATTAATGGAGAAAGCTTGATTGATAAAGGATTATGGACATCACTTCAGATGTCTCCGTTTCAGAACATTTTTTTTTACTCAAATTGATTGGAAAAGGTCGAAAATGGATTTTGGACATCACTTGGAGAGTTCCCAGACCAAGCAGGGAACAAATTTCGACCTATTTCCATGCCCTGGAGTGATGTCCAAAATCCGTATGCGACCTTTCCCCATCAATTGGAGCGAATAAAATCTCACCAGAAATAGATCAAAAACGCTTTCAACTGGGGTCCGTAGCCACTCGTGGTAATGTTCAAAATTCATTTTCGACCGTTCCCCATCGTTTGGTGCAAAAAAGAAAATTTTTATATTAAGTCTTTCAAATGATATATGTATAACACACTGTGATAGCAAAAATTAAATTGTATTTTCAAACACAGTACATACCTTCCATTTTCATTATCAAGCGCTTTAATTTCAAATTGTCACCACACAACTTAAGTTTTTCAATAGTTGTCAGCAGCGAAAACGGCGGGCTTCCGATGCGAAACTTCCGGCAATGCAACAAGTATTAAAAAAAGAGGGGAGAGAACAGGTTGTCTAGCTTCAAAAATATCAATATTGAGAGAGTTTTTAATTTTTTTTTTTTGACTTTTGGGCAGTTTTATCATGGGTACAAATAATTCTTCGTACTGATAATAGAGTGCAGTAGTATTTATTTTTAGTCACGGCTAGAGTAACACATTTACTAGTTTCAATTAAACTTTGGAAAATTTATGTTTTCAAAATCACTTTTCAATAATTTACCATTATTCACAACAATAACTTTGGTCACAAACAATGAATAACCGTAAGCACAAGTCATTTTCTTTTAGCCGTTTTTGTTTCTTTGAGAGATCTTTCTTGATTATTCATGGTCGAAGTTTCTATTTCATTATTAATAACGACCCTTTATTAAAGATTGATCCAACTTCAGTTTCCGAAATTTTTAGTTTTTTTGTGGCTATAACCTCTCCGGAATCACATTATTACGTTATACATATGGCGCTCCATATGTGGCAATTTTGCAAATTAAATTACGCTGGGAAGTGGAAATATGCCATATTAAAGAAGATTTTCTTCAAAAATTCAAAGTGGACTTTCAGCTGCTCTAGCAATTGACCAACTGCAAAGTTTCAATGCGTTGACCCGTGTTAAAGTGTTTTATTTCGTTAATGGGGTGTAGCAAATTAATAATTGACACTTTGCTGACACCCTATCTGATTTGTAGAGCTGCCAACGTAGTAAGCTAGAAATGGATCACCCTGTACATCAATAAAAAGGTGATGCAAATGCAGTAATATATTCCGTTGGTTATAAGCTTTATATTTGTTTTTATTCGTATTTTAGTTAAATTCAGATAGAATAAAGCCTTCAAATCAGTATGATATGATATAGTCTATCGGGTAAGAACTAATGTGCTCGAAAATCTTTCGAGGAGATATATATTTCAATGACAAAAAAACAACTTCATTTGGCTATGATCAACATATACAAATTGACAGAACTATTGCTTCAACATCTCGCATTAAGTTTTCCCTTAAAAATGTGATACAAGGAACTTGAGATCAATGGTCTCAAACTGGTTGTTACTGATATATGCAGAAACTGCATGGAACCAAATACGGAGCAGCCGCTGTAACACTTACTCTGTGAATGCCTTTCACGATCATGGCTGGAAATATTTGGTCAGGCTTTATTCAGGCAAAGTTTAGTTGATCACTTTCAATATGAAATTTAGAACTTATAATTAATAAGTAAATATTGAGAGTTGTTTCTGCGACTATAATGAAAAATCAAGCCAAAGTCACTTTCACATACATTGATAATTTATTTTGTTGTTCCATTCGTAACGCATAGAAGAGCCTAAATATTTTTGATCAGCGTCACTTCCCGAGTCAATATTGCTATGTCTGATCGTCTGTAGAAATCGTGTGAAAACGAACTACCTTAATTCCCAGAAATTCAGATCGCTGACTAAAATCAAATTTAACATTTCAGACGCAGTACCAAGGTAATTTTTTAAGGTAATACAACCGATTTGCCAACAAGAACCAGATATTATTCAGACTGTCACTAAACTTAAAGTGGGCGTGAAAATTCCCTTAAAAGCTGAAAAGCAGTATACTGAGAGCCACTTAACTAAATGTGGTTTAATTCTCGTGGCGTGAGAGCTAATTTAAGAGCATACCAAATTCGGTACGATAACATTTGGTTATACAAACTAAGTATCATTAGAAAGAGAAACCAAGACGGTTTTTTAATTGTAGGCGTGACATTTCTTATACAAGCGAAGTTCAAGAATTATGTATTAATTAAACAATGTTTCGTAGTTAAATTTATTTATTGGAATTTAGTCCAACAAAGAAGTGACTTATGCTCTAACATATTACAAGGCAGAACAACTCTGATACGCCTCTTTCACTTATATGCGGAAAAAATGCATTTGTATTTAAAGTTCGAGACGTTTACACGCACTTTTAATGATAACACATTCGCGACGGCTTCTACCACCGCGGTGCACAGTGGATGTTTGTATGGAACAGGCGACCATAAATAGTAGTAATACCGCTAGACTCTTAAATTTTGGTATAAATGATATTTAGATTAAAACAACAAAAATATATGAATATGAAAAAAATCAGATCTCGAACACGCCTACTTCTCATACCAAGGTGGGATGTGGCTGAAGTATTTTCTTTAAAATGTATCAATTTCCAATAATTTGCCAATTCTAGTTAAAAATTGTGCGATACCTTTTATAGTTTTCAAGTTATTGGAGAAAACCAAAACCCGTGGCTATAAATAGTAATAAATCCGTTGAAGTTTGGTACAGATATTTTAAGGGTAAAAAATTTCAGAAAATGAAAAAAACGGCACCCTGACACGCCTACCTCCCACACAAAGGAAGGATGTGGTTGAAGCATTTTCTTCAAAATGGATACATATCAATTTCCATGTTTAGCAATGCTGATTTCAAAAACGCTAAGAATTGTGCGATATTTTGTAAAATATAAAAATTATTGGAGAAAACTCGTTTCGAAGCTTTATATATTCTGTTTTTGAAATTCGAATTTATGTCTTTTATCCCAGAGGGTATAAAAAAGTGAAAAAATACCCCTTACATGTGCAAATAGCCTTACATTGCGGCAATAAACACAGTAGTTCAGAAGTGTCAAATCTAAATCTAAACTATGCATATAAAATTGCTTATATGAAAATGGTTTGTAACGCTTTGACCTAAAGCATACTAAACCGATTTCTATAAATTTTTTTTTTAAACAATATATTTGTGCTACAGACGGTTATCGCATACTTATTTCTTAAAGTTAAATATCCGTTTTTTAGGATGAAGTTTTTGCAAAACCTCAAACACAAATTTTCGTTTAATTTTTCGTTGCTGATGCTGATTCTTATGCTGGAGCAGTGCCCATACGCAATGAAAAAGGTTGGACAACATCGACAACTTGAACTATTTTCAATATTGTTATTTCTAGGTGAAACCTCTTTACAAAACGTAAAGGTGGAAGAGCTTTTACCCAGCGTAGACCACAAAAGTGGTGACGAAAAAGTTTACGACGAGTTTGAAATGCGTGTCCGACATTTGCAGGTTGTGGTAAAACAACACAGGTACCACAAAACTGCTTGACGATTACACCTGCAGCAAAATGTCGAGTTGATTGTACACAACCACGTCATATTCATCGATAACAGTCGCGGAGCGTGTGGCAAGTAAACTTAGTCGAAATGCTCTTGGCAAACACGGCAACAAGTCCTGGCCACAGCTTTCGATCCACCGTCGACGCCTTCCTTTATGCAAAGGAAAAGCAAATAATTAAATGAACACTTTTTGAGAAAAATTAACACTTTTTAAGAAAAATTCTATGCGAAACATAAAATATTTTTCTTGTTGACAAAATTTTGACGGCTTGTCTTGCTCGATTTTGACTTTTGCTGTAGACGGAAAAAAAAAGAGAAAGAGGCAACAATTTTCAGTGCAGTAACCATTTTAGTTAAATCATGAACACGATTTGTTAATATTTTCAATCAAACCATGCACCTGATTTCTGAGGTTCGTTGCCTTCGTAAATGTTTCTAGAATTTTAATTTTTTTTTAAAGCCTTACAAAGTCTTATGACTCTTTTTTGCTAGTGATTTAGCTCAATTAACTCAATGGAAACTATTTAGTAGTAGGGTTTAAATATAATCCATTCAAGTTAATTTGCATTTTTTTTCATATTTATTGCATATATTAAGCTTATTTTGGTGATCTTTAGAACTTGCCTGGTACAGATTTTTCCATTGAAGGTTCTCTAACATTTTTCGATAGTATTCGCGACAAAGAGAGTATCAATGAAATAATTAAACTGTGTAATCTTTGTGCCACAAGTTTAGGTGGTATTTTATATCAAAAAATAAATAAAAATAACTATGAGAGTAACTCGTGTCTATCAACTCTTATAACATTATTAAAATAAAAACAAATATAATAAGAAATTTTTCACTGGCACCATAACAAATCCTAATAATACTAACGGCCGTATTCGTTTATTTACGCTTTTGACGAAATATCATGGTTATTGTCATATAGGCTGCCACCCTACAATCAAACAAACTTACTATACTCAAAATTGTTGCAAATGTTTTCAAGTGTTAACGATTATTAAAAATAAAGCGTTTCTTTACAAAAACTTCTTGAGCGATAGAGGAAAAAATTTTAAAAATAAATTTCCCTCAAAAGAAAAATTTTCTTCAGATCATAATTATTATAAAGAGCGGAAACTAGAAAAAAAACTTCTAGTATTTTAAAAGTGAATAAGTCGGGTTGATGTTTATGTAGAGGCATTTATTAACTTATGACATTATCTTCCATTTGATATGCATTATTTTTAAATTGACCAAAGCATTCAATTACAAAATTTAAGAAAAAAAAATATAAATTCCCACTCCAACAGAAAATCAATGCACAAAAGAAGAGCCCAGTCAGTATTTTATTTTTTGCAGTTGCACTATAGTTGTTCTTTACGAGAATTTAGTGAAGCTTTTGGAATCAAAGAAGACTTAAATTAATTAAGTCACAGCCATGGAAAAGAACTTTCCGTCAAATAAACCTATATGTATCTTATAAATGCTGGCTGAACGGCTACGTTAACAAGAAAAATTGCCGTATTTGGGCCGATGAACAACAACCCAAGAGCTTCCAATGTATCCCGATAAATGTACTGTTTGGTGTGGTCCATGGGCAGGATGCATCAACGGACCGTATTTCTTCAAAAATGCGGATGGAGCCCGTGTTACGGTCAATGGTGCTCGCTACAGAGCTGATTTTGGCTACAAAAATTCAGGATACTGGTGTAGCCGACCTCAGGTTTCAACAGGATGGCGCAGCATGCCATATAGCTGGAGAAATAGTCGCTTTATTGAGGGAAACGTTCGATGAAAACATCATCTCAAGAAATGGATCTGTTAATTGGCCACCAAGATCATGTGATTTCACGCCATTGGATTACTTTCTTTGGGGATATGTCAAATCACTTGTTTATGTCAACATACCCGAAACTATTGACACTTTGGAAACCAACATAACTCGTGTTATTCAAGGAATACCGGTCAACATGCTCGAAAGAGTTGTCGAATATTGGATCCACAGAATGGACCATGTTAGAACTAGTCGAGGACAACATATGAACAAAATAATTTTTAAACTTTGAGTTGTAGGAACCGAACTATCATTCCAAATAAAGATTTGCATCAATACTAATCAAAGTAGGAAGCTCCTTTGGATCACACTAACTCAAAATGCAAGATTATTTTTTGAGTTGCATTTCACGTCATAAATTACAAAAATACTATCTACTATTTACTTCTCCTATATATATATATATCAAAATTAATTGGAATGCGTTAGTTTCGCAAAGGCTAGAGAATGGCTAAGCCGATTTGAATAATTTTTTTTTGTTGGGTTTTTAAATGTTCAAGGAAGGTTTAAAGCAAAAAAAATATGTGGAAAAATTTGAAATAAAACTCGGAAAATTGCAAAAAAACGAAAATTTTTCAATTTCACTTCATTTTTAAAATTCAGCTTTGTTTTATTTTTGATGTCAATATTTGCCTTGATATTTATTTTGTTGATTCAACAAATTTCACATTAACTGTCAAGGCATGAGCTTGGAAATTTTTACTACACACTCACACCTACTGTAAATTTATCAAGGTAAGTTCGACGGGCTTAAGCGACTGTGATAACCACTCCGTGTCGTTTTCCAGTGTTCATTACAATGCCAAAGAGAGGACAACCTGACATAGGTCGTCGAAGTCAGTCAAAGAGCAGTAGCGATTGTAGAAATATCAGTCGTTTTTCCGAATTGTAAGCCGTTGAAATTTAGTGGTGAGTCTCCTGGATTGTGTTGTGCGGGTGGAAAAGTGAAACTGCCACAATTGATCCCACCATCAGAGCCATTACGCTCATTAGTTTCTGGCAAGGGAAATGATTCAACCCATTTCCTAGCCAACATCCAAATATACAACAGTTGTTTCCAACTGATACAACGCATATTGTACGGAACAATTTCATGCCCAATTTCAAGGTAATTACAACCCAATTATCCGCCGCTTCATTAGCTGTTATATCAGAAACAATTTCCCAATTAAACACACCATTGCAGATTCATGGTCAAATATATCATTAAGTATCTCTACCAGATGACGACCATCAATTTTTTACAAATTTATTTTATGGGCAATTCGAAGTGAGCCATTGTCAGTGAATTGCAAACGTTTCTTCATCAGAATAACGAATTGATCAAACTTTTCAAAATTGTGTTGGATCGAATGCCATGCGGACAGCCATAGTATCGTCATCAGGGGCTGACAAAACGTTGCTCTCTGCCCTACTCTATATGCCTTATAGCCTTAACCTATTATAAAAATAAATATATAAATTGCAAAATAAATTAAAAACAAAAGAAGTTTTAAAAAAACAATGATTTCCATTGATTTATTTCTATAAAAGGTTAAGGTTATAGAAAATAGGGGAGGGCAGAATAACGTCTGCCGGGTCAGCTAGTCAGTTCCAGGCTTCTTCGCATCTTATCTACCAATTCACCGATTTCAGTGATATTGCGGTAGCTTAATGCGAGTACAATCAAACGCCCAAACTTGCAATCTTTCAATTGACAATCATTGAAAAATTTATTATATTTATCAATCATCTATCAATCACATTTCCTGGTGGGATATTACACTTTTTGCAGAACAGCATACGCAACAACTAACAACAGCAAGCAAAAAACCAGTTCTAGGTTTCAGACAAACTGATGGCTCAAAACAATTGTTTGTTGAGGTAATAACCTTTACCTTAGGTAATTGTTTTAGAGTGCAAGTGCAATTCTAATTATTGTTTTATTTGTTGCAAATTAATGTAATTATGTTCGTGTTAAAAACTGATTAATTTATGGACAGCCAACAGAAGTTAATAAAATGGCTTAAATAGTAACTAATGCCTACAATTGTCGGAGCGTGCTAATAAATGCTAAAATGATGTAAGTGGTAAGATATAAAATGAAAAAATGACGATAAAACTTGAACAATGTACGTAATCATTAACGAATTTTCCCATTGTTAGTTCGATGCGATGATAAAACAAATGTTTAAAATAAAATATAAATATAAACATAACAACAACAACAACAATGGAACGAGCTGTTATTATGTATGGATTTTATCTATAAATACTTTCAATTTTCTTTATTTTTATCATTTCTTTTTAATGCATTTTAAAATTTCTGTTTCTATTATATTTGTTTTCATAATTGTAAGATTTATTCAGATTTTTATTTATATTGTAAATTGGTTCTTTGACTGGGCCAACTAAGAGTAGCGATACTGACGGACATTGGCATAACTAGAGATTTATTTTAAGTGGGGCTTAACCCCCAAAGAGAGATTGCTTGGGTTCTATGAGTAATGTGTGATTATACAATAATAAAAACTTAACGCATTGCAAAGTTTGTCGTCTGGCGAAAAATGTAAACATAATTTTCATACATCTCTGAATTTTTCTCATCTCGAACTAAAGAAGTGAATGAAAATTCGGTAAAAAAAAAAATTTTTAGAGGTTAGTTAAATTGAATCGGTTGCAAAAATGTTTATTTTTCTTAAATTTTCTATACTTCTCTTCTTATGCTACAGGAGTGAATATGAGTTCGATCCCAAAACGTCTTATGAATTATTTAAAATATACTTTAAATCCACAGTCGTTTCAAAAATCTGTCATATATTTTTCAATTTTCAGTTCTTTTATTTTATTTTTTGATTAAGGTCCAAAACCTGCCACCAGCGGTAGCTGCATTCCCATACTATTCAGATTCTGAAGAGCATTCCTATACTCGTCAATCCTGTGAATGAGAGCTGTGATGAGAGGTCATTTGTGCTTCTCTCTTTGACCGAAGTTACAGGAACTAGAAGTTTCTGCTGGCAAAACATGGGAAATGTTAAACCATCAGCGTTTTTGTGTTTGTAAAAAAAAATTGTATATATATAAATACAAAAAGTAGCTTCAGACGACAATTCACAGTGAGTTGATTTTTCGGTTTTTTTATTTAGTTTTCATACTCTCTCGTGGCTATATTTGACAAAAAAATGCAGCTCAATCAAAGGAACACTGGTAATAGTCCGTGAGATAGCGTTGCATTTTTCGAAGTCATTTCTTCCCACTTATTTTTTTGTCATAAATGACAGTTTAAGTTTAGCTGATATTCGAAATAAGCGTCAGTCGCAAGAATAGTGATAAGCCTGATTTTGAGAGGCCGACACACCTGCCGCCCTGGGTAGAACGAGTACACAATTGATTTTTCAGTAGTAGCACATTTGGTAAATAGCAAGCGGCAACACTGTTGACCGTCGGTTTACTCTTTGGTACATGAACCTTTAAGATCCAACAAGTTCCAACCTCTAAATAACGTTTTTATATATATCCCTTTATCGTTTCGTAACAGGTTTACTTTAGGGACAATTCTCAGTTTTTTTTAGAAGTTTTTTGGGAACAAATAATAAAATTGCACAAAAAATCGGATCAAGTTTTGGAGATATAGCTATCGGAAGACATAGCCTATATCAAAAACGGTATAAGTTACGATACACTTTACAGATTTTTAAAATATGAGTGTAATGGGAAAGATAATTTGATAATTCGATTCATAAATATTTTAATTTTTTTGTATAGTTTTCGAGATATGACGATTTTTGTAAAATTTTGAGTCGATTTAGTCGTTGTTTTTGTAGTTGTTCATAGATAGTTTTCAAAAAAAATTTTATCAATAACTTTTTTTTTTCCGATATAAAATGAGTTAGTATGTATAAAAAAATTTGGTATAACTCATACATCATTATAAGGGAAAAGAATTAGGTTTTCTTGAGATCCTAAAAGATTTATTTATCATTAATACATTTTCTGAAAAAAAGATTAAAGTTTTACAAAAATCGTCATCCCGAAAATTATACAACAAATTTCAAATATTTATGGTTCGATTTCATATATTATTTAATTATCCTTCATATGCTACACATGTTTTGCAAATCTGTCCAGGGTTTCAAACTTATATCGGTTTTAATAATAACTATACCCGCAACTCCTGATAGCCATATCTCCGAAATTTGATCCGAGCGACACTTTTTGATTACATATTCTTTTTTAAAATCAAAAACTACATAAGAAAAGTTTGGTTTAAAGAAAAGGATTGTCTCTAAAGTAAACTTAGTTCATCGTTTCTTGCAATCTACCTGAAAGTGCAATATCTTAATAGCTGCATTCTATTATTTCAAGTCATCTCATATAATTTTTAATGTTGGCAAACCGTGGCACCAATCCAAGCTATAAGTCGTCAAAGTACAACGAACTTTAAAATGGCGGTACATAACCCAGTAGGCAAGGGAAGGAGCTAGAAGGCCTTCTAGCAGGCCTTCCTTGGTATGATTAAGGCCTTGCCACCTCCTTTCAAACTTACTTTCTTTTTTATATGAAACGTCCCGATAAAACAGGCCTTCTTTAGCAGGCCTTCCTACATCGCTTGCGTCAAGAGCCTTTGAAAAAATTAAATCTTAATACGTCGTGGGACTCTTAAGTTAAAAGTTTTTTTTATCTGCGTCAAACCTCCCTTGCCTTGATAGTTTTTAATGTTTTATTTTTGTGACGTTTTCTTAATTTATTGTTTGACATGGAATAACACAACACTCTACCACTTTAACATAACATGAAACAGAAGACCAGCCTAACAGCATGCACACCCTTCCTTTCGTCTAACCATTTATCTACTTTTGATGTCGTATAAGTAAAATGCAATGACAAAAAAGTAATGTCGAATCATTAAACATTGCAATACATGAAATAAAAAAATAAAATAAAGTCATTCTACTTTGCCTTCTAATATCAGGCCTTATGGCACTACTGCTGTGGGAAGGCCTTATAGCACTGCTGCAGTGGGAAGGCATAATTGCACGCCTGCTGTGGTAAGGCATAATAGCATTTCATGAGTATACACTCAATGAAGCGCAACTATTCTGCTAATTAAAATTTCACTACTTATAAAATTTACTTATTGTTGATATTGACAGATTGTAAATAAAAACAAAAATCATATTAAAAAAAAAATGAGCTTTCATGTTTTTATTTACATGAAAATTTAGTTTTGAGAAGGCCTCTTACAATCGCAGCAGTGCTAGCAGGCCTTGTTCAATTGCCTGCTGGGAAGTTTTTACTATGTACATATACACATGCACAAATATGTATGTTGTTATATATCCCTGTTTGTTGTTATCATATTATCATAATAATACTAAAGCCCTACAATTTTCCAAATAAATAAAAATAATTTCAACTTAAAACAATGAAAAATATTTTAAAAATTCTTACGTAGTGGTCTGCGTCTCATGTTGGTGCAATTCGCTAGGCACTCTCAAATCCGGGCAAAACTAATCAAATTGCAGTCGTTGCTAAGATTCGTTGGCAGCAGATCAAGAAAAAAAACTGGTGGCTTGCAATTTGTTTCGTTTGTTTCTTCTTTGTTCACTTTAAATGAAAATTTTAATAATATCAAAATAGCAACACGTTCGATACTCTTGAATTGTTATGTCTCTTATTTTTTTGTTTTTTTTTAGTAACTGCTATTATTAGTAAACACTTTTTTTTAATTGATTCAATTTCAGTTTGGAGTACAAGTTCGAAGTTGTTTACGATCTTTTTACTCGCGCACTTTATAAAATACTACCACCATATAGAACTCAAAAATTTGTTTATGATATTCTTTCTCTCTGATTCAGCTTTCTCGTTTGACACCGGCTTACAAAAACAAGTTTAAATGAAATCACATTGACTCTAAAACTCTCTCACTCTCTCTCTCAATTTTCTTATTATTTTGTTTTTACCCAGGCATGTCAAATTATTGCAGATGGAAGCAGTGTTGCCAGAATTTTTTGAGGTTGGAGCTCAAAACACCAAAAGATGTTTGCTAACCGAAATTGGGAAATATTTTGCTTACTTCCAAAATTTAGTTTTTATAAAATTTTGCGTCGGTAAATATCAAAAGTGCCTAACGATAAATATACTATAGGGTGATTCATTAAGAGATTCTTTTTACACTTGGCAGACTGAGATAGAAAATCCCGTATAATGGGAATATTTTATATTATATGTACATAATATGTATGCGTAAATACGCTAGCATAATATTTTGATATTAATATCAATAGAGTTTAGCTACTACAGCTATTATAGACTTCTCAGCTATTTAGTTTGAAGCTTTAAACGAGAGTGGTGGCTTAGCAAACAAGCTTGAAGCTATAGGTAGCTCTGATTGCGCCATTTTAATAAGCTTTATACCAAGTAAACAGCTTATTCAATTCAGTTTTATTGTTTACTGCACCGTTTTACAAAGGATTTAGTTATAATATTCATTTAATGTTGTTTGAATAAAATAAGTAGAAGCGAGAGTTAACAGGAATGCAAAAAAGGGAATTCCTCGTATTAAGTCATCATTTTCTTTCTCCATTTTACTGTACGTGTATGAAAAACGAACAAAAACCTTTCTCATCACGGATAACAGAGTCAATCACGGTTAATAGAAGCAAAATGAGTAATGTTAAAATTTTCAAAACTTTGCGGATAATAGATGTTCCTGAATAATAGAATTACGGATAATCGAAGTTCAACTGTAGTTTTTTATGACAATTTTTTTTTTTTTGATTGGGTAGTAAAAGTTTATTATTTATATATAATGAGGTCCACACAATAATGTTAATTAGTTTAACTAAAATTGGTAAGTTATACAAAAATACTTGTTTCCCCAGCATCATAATGCCAATACAATGTTCTCAGAGGTAAATGAAATCATTGCACTATAGGTCCATATAATAATATAATATCATGGTGTTCAACTGGAAATGTAGTTTTTATGTTGACTCTAGACAAAAGGAAGAATTCTGACAAAAATCTTAACCCCTGTACTACCGGGCTAAAAATGGCACGCACTACATTTTTTTAAATCCCATAATTACTAAAATGCGAGAAATGTTTTTATATTTGGATTTTAATACTAAGTTAAAAAATGCACAACGTTTACCTAAACATCACTTTCTAAAGACAAATTACTTACAACGTTTAAATATATTAAACTTAAAATTTCGATTTCCTCAATTTCATAGTTCTCTTCTTCGCTCTCGCGTACGTTTTCATAGCTTGTTAAGGTGAGTTCTTTGTCTGGGAGTTCACACCTTAACAATTGGAATACTTCTGACAGTAGTTGGAGAAACTTTTTAGCCAGAATACGTCTATTTAAAGACAGCGAAGAAATAATTGGATCTGCTGTGTCCATTGCTCTATGAAATGCCTAAACCAAAGTAGACGTGACGAAACGCAAAGCGTAAAGACTTAACTAAAATAAACATGATGAGACGATAGCAGCTGAACGAACGTTTGCACTCGTTACGTCTGTTTTGACATTTAACCCAAAATGTAACATTAGGCAATGAATCGAAACAGCTATTATGACGAGTAGTGACGCTTTCAAGTTCGGTTCTTACGGAACAACATGTCTCGTCAAAATGTTTCGTTCACTTTCGATCAGTTACGTTTGTTTATTTTGGTTATTAACATTGGTTTACATATACTCGAACTTACTCGTTGCGTCTCGTCACGTCTATTTTGGTTTAGGCATAAGTTCGAGTATATGTAAACCAATGTTAATAACACAAACATAACTGATCGAAAGTGAACGAAACATTTTGACGAGTCGTGTTGTTCCGTAAGAACCGAACTTGAAACCGTCACTACTCGTCATAATAGATGTTTTAATTCGTTTCCTAGCGTAACATTTTGGGTTATATGTCAAAACAGACGTAACGAGTGCAAACGTTCGTTCAGCTGCTATCGCCTCGTCACGTCTATTTTGGTTAAGTCTAAACACATCTAAAAGCGTATTAATGTGGCTACTTTTGCGTGCGTAATGTAATCTATGAGATTGTCGAGATTCTGCTGATTTTTCTCCAAAACAACTAACAGGAAGAACTGACCCTCTATAATATCCTTTGAATGAATGAGAATTTTGTGTAAGGTTGCTGTCATTGGGAGCCAGGGATACATGTTTTGAAAAATGTTTGCGGTTTCAAAGCAATAAACTTGAAATTTGTCTAAATTTAAAGGAAATTGACAGACATACTTATTAAAACTATTTTTAGTCACTTCTTACAAAACCATCTGGCCTGTAATTGATTTTGCTGCTCGCTATTTCATTATAATATGGATATGTGTCATAGTTACGAAGTTTGCGTTCTCGGCGTATTTTACAATATTGCTCTTTAATTAAGTTGTTTTCAAGTAAAAATGCTAACGCTCATCAGGTGGCTTACACACCATCATCAATTTTATGCATTTTTACTGAAAAAAAACAGCAAATTATTGTATTTAAAGTACTTCTCAATAGTTGAAAAATGAATTAAAATCACTACGCGTTAGCGCTGTCTTCGTAAATAGAATGCAAATACACCAACTTTTACACATCGCTGAAAAGTGGTAAATCCAAAAACAAAATGCATTTTTGAAGTATTCTCCGTTACACTACAACAACAAAAATTAAATAGTAACATCTGTATAAATTGAGTTTTGGCCAGAAAAGTATGTTATTGGACCTATAGTGCATTGTATTAAACGGCAACATTTTCAGTGTAGTTTTTAATCGCTTTGTTTTTTGGTAAATATGAAAACTATTAGTTTCCGTTTCGAACTTGTTTACTAAGCCTGTCGATTAAATATAATCACGAAATTCGAACTTTCATCTCAAAAGATGCAGCAATCATCACGAAGAAAAACAGCAAAAGTACCTACTTCGCTTATACATACGTAGAGCTTTACTGTCCTGTTGGTCACATATATGTATATGTTATTTATTAGCCGCGCTCCCGTACAAAAATTTACAGGATTTAATCAGATTCAGTCCGAAATATTTCCTTGGAGTGAAAACAGAAAGAACGCTTGTTAAGTGGGCTTGATACTGTTGTAGTAACTAGTGTGAAAAAGTTTTACTTTTGATATTTACCAACACAAATAATCTTTAAATTGAAAAAAGAAAAAAAAAACAGTTTAAAATTATGTCACTTTTACAAAATCACTATTTATATAAAGCTCAACAATGTTATATTCTTCATGCTCGTCCACTATTTATTTTTTAAATTATTCTAGCTAACATTTTTCAAATGCTATCGGCTCAAGAAAAAAAAAAAAAACTTTTTAATGACGTTTATCGTGTAACAATACCGCAAATCATTCACTTCAGCTCAAGAGCCACGACATTTATGAAGAAACACACACATTAACGAGCAATTAATAAATGATCGGATAATGCAGCACGATCGCATTAAATTTGCAACTGATTTGATTTTATTTAACACCACACTTGAGAACACTGGCAATAAAAAAGAGTCAACTTAATATTAGCATTCTCTACACTGTAGAGTTTACAGTATAAAAATAAATTTCAAAGTCTCAAAGTAGTCTAGACGGATGCCCGATTAAATGTTGTTTGTGGAACGTATCTATTTAACCGGTGCTTTATTCATGAGCATTTCTATCTTTTGAACTTGAATTGCATTCAAATTTAGTTTCATTTGGGTTTTTTTTTTTCATTGTACTTTTGAAACACATAATTATTTTCAGACAACAATGTCTCAACCCAATCTATAGATGCGATTATAGAAATTTTTTTTTTTTTTTCAGATAATTCTTATGTAATTGGTTAAGCGTAAATGATACTAGAACCCAATCTGAGCACTTTAACGGAAGAAATGCAACAATTTATCGTTAGCAAATGTTCACTCTCAGTGAGGAAACGCCAAGACCAAAAAGCCCGGTTTGCAGGTGATAAAATATGAAAGCATTTAATGTTTGACTTTATGTAATCATGATTTAATCTAAATTTCAGTAATAAATTTGAAAATAAGACTTTATATTAGAAATTACAACATATTGTGATTAACAAACATTGTGGTATTAAAAAAAGTTTTCGCAAAAACTGTCATATATCATCTATATATTATTCCGTCAACATCGAAACTTATGGTACACTTTTAAGTATTAGGTGCGCAACTAAGTTCTCGCTGTTTTTTGTTAGAAAATGCAACTTTATTGTCAAAAAATAGTTACAGATGAATCAATCCAAGTATTGTTCATTGCTAGATACCACTTTTCCCCATATATTTGGTAGAGCTCGAATACCATCACGGTAGAAGTGTTCGTCTCTTGAGGCTATCCACAAATCAAGCCATTTTCTGAGGTCTTCATAGGAGTTGATCTGCTGATCTGCTGATCAGCCAGACCATGTGCCATTGAACGTAAAAAGTAGTAGTCTGACGGGGCAATTTCTGGGGAATACGGCGTGTGGGATAGGACTTCCAATTTGAGAGTTTCCAAGTATGTTTTCACTGGTTTAGCAACGTGAGGCCTAGCATTGTCATGCAATAGGATTACTTTATCGTGTCTCTGTTCGTATTGGGGCCGTTTTTCAGGCACGCAAACGCTTGGAAATGGCTTGTCGGGTAACTCTCAATACTGAAGCAAGCTCTTCTTGCGTTTGGGCCGAATCCGAATATTTATTGTAAAAAGAGGGGAATGAAACTTTTATCATTTGAAAGGTACTGTTTAATAGATGTTCAAAAAGAATAATTTGTAACATGTATGTGCGGTTAAGGCATTTAAACCATACGCATATGATTCCCCCAAACAAAACGCTTTAACCGACGCATTTTGATCGCCTTCATGCCTGCATGAGGTACGGTTAAGTTGAGGTGAGGTAAAGTGAGGTGGGTTGATGTGTGGTGAAATGAAGTAAGGTGATAAAAGAAACTTAATAAGATCATGGTCGATGGACAAAGACGTTTTGTTCGTCATAGGTCGCCAAAACTCTTCCAAAGTTAAGACTTGATGGTTACGGTCAACTTTCGACCACAGACGATTCTATTAAAAATAAAATCGTGAACTGCATTTTCTCTTTAAGTTCGCAACAGTTTGTACCATTCCAACGGGAACTCATGTAAGGGCCGAATTCTAAAACGGAAGATGATTTTGTTTTATGTTGATTTTTATTATTTCCATTGTCAATAAAAAAATTTATGTGAAAGTTAAAGCTGCAAATATTTTCTAACTTTCCTGAAATGAGTGCGATTGTATTTTTATAATCCTCAGAAATCAAAAATTAGTCTTGAAAAAAACAGTAGAGGTTCTTTAAAGAATATTTTGGAGAAGCAAATGCTGCTGGAAAAAAAGCTTGCGCGAGTGCGATTAACTAAAAAATGCACTGGTAACTGAAAATTGTTGTAACACCAAATGACTCCAATATGCAGCAGTTTTAATAGTATACCGTACGGCATGGGTTCAAATTTTCTATGGTACAAATCATCCAATGGTCGAATGAGGCTCTGTAGATGGGACATTCCAAGCCAACCGGATCAATGATACCGCCAAAATTTAAACTTACGAAAAATACACATGAGGACTTAATTTGAAGCTTGAACTCAGAGTTCTAATGCGCCTTTGCAAAAATCAATATGACAGTCAAAATGGAAAAGTTCACGTAAAGTTTTTGTAAGATATTGAAAAAAAAAAATTTAAAAACAAAAAAATGTTTTTGATTTTGACGATTTAGAATAATTTTAGATTTTAAAAATTTCTAGAAAAATTTCATATCAAATTTATTCGTCATTAAAATTTTCCGTTTAGCATAACTTCGAAAATCCTTTTTAGAACTTTATAAGAATGTGTATTACAGCTAAGACCCTCGCGAAATTCGGGGGCCAATAGATTTTCTATAGAATAAAAATATATTTTTGAATGAGAAACTTAAAGAAAGTTTAACTTAAGGAGAACAGTATTCATAAAATTAAATGACTAATTTACTATCAAAAAAAAATTATTGCGCTTATTTATTAATGAATTTAGCGCATTATAAAAGGCGGTCTGTAATATTTTGACCCATTCACAAAACTTGTCACCACGATTCGATTGAGAAGATCAAAATTGATTTTAAACATGACCAGTATGAACCTCTGGCCAGGCCCGTACCTACCATATGGGCAAGAGAAGGCTTTGTCCCCCTACCCCCACGCGTATCATTTGGTTGCAAATTTGTTTTTTGGAAGTAGAAAAATAAAAAATTTGGCATTTATCCCCCCCCCACGCAAAGTTGGGTTGGTGCGGTACCGCCTCTGGCTTACTGAAATGATCTTAATTAGATTTTGGTTATTAGCTCTTTATTTTTTGAACAGCGATTGTATTTTTGGCATATACCCAGAAAAAAAATTAACTTCTTAAAATAAATGGCTTATTACGATAAAATTAAATAAAACAAATGTTTAATATTGATTGCAAGTCTCAATGAATACCGACGATCATTTTGCCGGTTGTCTTTTGAATTTGTTTTACCTCTATCGGTTGAGAGGAAGAAAATTGATTTTAAAGCGGACCACAGGTTCTAATCTGGCTATGAATAATATTTAACTCATGTCCAAGTTCATTTTTTTTAACATTTTGTAAATTTCGATATTTGGTAACCAAATCCTTAACAACCTTTACTTTTATAGTGTCAAATATTAGCACTAAATGCATGCCTAAAGTTTCGTTCGGCTGTAAAAGTAAAACATTTCCATAAGCTCAGCCCAGTAAAATATATGAAGCGCGGTGAAGCCTTGACTGTTAAGTTGGCCCCAAATTCATACAGAATTTAACGTCGTGGCAACTCTGGAAATAACTAAACTGATAAGCATTATTTTGATTTTCATTTCCCTTTTTTATCAGAGTTCTTTGGTTTTTTTTTCAGTTATATGCGTTGTTTGTAGTGACGGCACTATTGAGAGTTTATAGGGGCTAAAGCCCCTCATGCCCAGCAGTTTTACAGTCAATAGTATGAATTATGCCTTAAAGTCGACAGTACTAATAATGCCTCAACTATTTTGTTGTGTTTAAGTACTTTGTGGAATATTTGTGCAAAAATATCTGGTATCAATGGTCAAAAGATGATGTTACGAATGCTTTTTGATTCCAGATATTATAGTATTTTATTTACTATATTTATTATTATATTATTATTTTGAACGAAAAGCGGTGTTCTTTTTCCAAATAGTCAAATCAAAATCTTTTTTACTCAACTTTTCAATTGTTTTCAGAATAGCGCGACAGAAAAAAAATTTGTTATTTTACTGTGACTTCTAATCACTTCTACTCTTTTTATCCGAATTATATATATGCGCAATTCCTAGGATTGCTTACAAAAAGATGCTGAAGTCAGTTACACTTTTTCGTAAGCTCAGGCTGAAAAAAGAACTTATTTATTGACTTCAGATCCATTATGACAAAGCCCCGAAAACATGTCATTAATATGTTAAAAGGCATATAAAGAGTGATCCAATACGAGGTCGCTTCTCCAACTGTCATGTGTTAAATGGCTTGTCCTAATGACGTTTGTGTTCAGTATTCAATACGACTCAATCATAAATAGACTTACTCCTGAACAACGTTTATTAATTGTGGAAACTTACTACCAAAATCAGTCATCGGTTAGAGAATGTTATAGAGTTCTTCAACATCATTTTGGTCGTTATGAGCGCACTATTCGTAACACCATCACCAAATTTCGAACCAATTTTACACTATTGCACATTCATCATTCAACCAGAGTGCATACAGCCCGTAGTTTTGAGAATATTTCCGCAGTAGCAGAGAGTGTTCGTGAAAACTGTGAACAATCGATTCGTCGCCGATCTCAAGCTTTGGGCATCTTTTATAGATCTGAAGGACTATAAAATACAGCTCGAACAAGAATTGAGGCCGCCTGATATTGGTTTAAGTTTTAATTTCGGTTTATGGGCCTTACAACAACTTCAAATTGATCCATTATTTTATCGAAAAATGTGTGTTTATCGACGAAGCTCATTTCTGGTTGAACGGCTACGTTAACAAGCAAAATTGCCGTTTTTGAGACGATGAACAACCAGATGCAATCCAAAAGCTTCGAATGTATGCCGATAAATGTACTGTTTGGTGTGTACATACATATGTTTAAATGAAGCTACCCCCCACTAACAGCTGTATAGTAAAAGAGAGGGCTGATGCAAGCTTGGATTTGAAAATGTAGAATGTACCAAAATTTATAAAAGTTTTTATAAAAATCTTTTCCACATTGGCACTACTTTAAATATCAATTAAAATACATTGAATAACATTTTACCTACAAACTATATTTTCTTGGTGGCTGCTTTATCCGATTTTCATCTTTTAAGGAAAAAGCATTTTAATTTGAGAAGGCCGTTAATTGATTGATTTAAACTAGGCAACCCTGAACATGACTATAAATAGGCGTCATAACATTTCATCATTTGACCCCTAACTCCCAATAATAGTTTGACAAAATCTCGTTTGGGCCTGGGCTGTTATTAGAGGCTTGAGAACTCGAAGCAAGAATTAGGTCAAAATTTAAAAAAAAAGTTTAACCCCGTCATTTTCAATGTGACTAGCATAAAAACGTACTCATTTTCCTAAGAGAATTAAATACGTATCGCTTCGGGGAAGAGCGGTAAATACTGCGTTCGAACTACTATTTTACAAAATCAAGTCTACGAAGATATTGGATGATCCCTGAGTGCTACCCTGAGTAGCACTAAGTCGCTGTTCATTTTGTTCGGAGAAAAAAAAATATTTATGGTATTCAGCTTATGTAATTATTTGTTATGTTCATAGTCTATAGAATACTTCTTTATTTGTTTTGTCACGAAAATTTATTTTCGAGGCTGACATTGACAGGATAGAGTTTTTGACAAATTTAATAAGAAATAAACGCTGTAGGAGTATTTGAATTGACGTCGTATAAGATTTTCAAAGGATTTTTCTTGTGCGGCTTCTCCTCCCCTTTTGTGGTTACACAAGTTCGCGATGAACTAACTAACTTACTTTGAAATATGTATGTATGTATATGTATGTAAATGTTAAGGTAAATGGTAAATGCAAAATAATGGGTCGATTTAAGTTGTTTTGGTGGATTAATTGTCTAAAAATAAAAAAGCGCCATACTGTCAAGATGTATGTTGCTATGTAATATATTGCTTAGTTATTTAATTTAAATTATTTGTACAGCAATCACAGAAATTTTTCGAACTTAGCAACCAAGTAGAGAAATTATGAGTTATTTATTTGCTAAACTAAAAAAAAAATTTATCAAAAAAGTATTAAATTTTAATGCTCATTAGCCCTTTCTAATGAAATTCTGTTGCCTTATCTTTTTATCGTTTTAACTGCATATACTGCAATTACCTACACACGTAGGTATGTCGGTAAGTCCCAAAACTCTTTATAGACATATCAACTGTCTATCACTAATTCAATTAAAAGCTTAAGCTCTTTAAGACAAGTTAATAGGTATACAGCTAGTAAAATAATTAAGATTAGGTGAGTTTATGAGTTACGAAAATTTTACTATTTGCGCAATTTACGAATGAATAAAAATTAGACAAACAAAATGTTTATGATACAAAAGTGACGGATATTTGCTGTTCAGAATTGACGAGAACAACTACAAATGATGCCATTTTCACTTTCGGAAAAAAATTAGATTTATCAGTCATTGGGAAAACAGCATAATGGATCTTAAGTTCTAAAAATGTAGTCAAAATTAGCCAAAGTAATATTTCTCAAGAAATAAAATTAAATCACAAATCACATGAAATTAAAAGGGCCAGATATCAGATGAAAATAGGATCGAAAAATATTTGTTATTTTGATATTTAATTTCATTTTAATATCATTACTTAACAAAATTGTAGTGATGTAGGAAATACATTAAACATGATAGTGAGCTCTGTGCTATAAAACTAAAAAGAAATATGGGGCGATCTATTTATCCCCCCTGCACATTTTTTTGTTTTTAAGATAAATAGCTTTGCATGGTCTCAAAATTTTTGTTAGATCGTCAATTTTTAAATGCGGTTTGGGATTTTTTGCACATTTAAAAATGGTGCCACAACGGAAAAAAAACGTCAAATTTTTGTAAAAATGTGAAAAAAATCAAAAAAACATTTTTTAATGTTTGAATAAATAGTTTGGATGACTTAGAATATTTTATAAATTTTCTGAAAATTTTTAGTTTTCGCGTTAGTGATAAAGACAGTTTTGGTGAAAAGTTCACCTCTAATCCCATTTTTCTCCTTAACTATCAAGTTTCAGTAAAAATCGTACGGGAGTAAATAGTTTTTAAAATTGGTCAAAACATTTAGAAAAAAACTTTTCAATTTATTGAAACTTTTTTTTTCTGTCAAAGAGTAGTTTTCATAATAAATTTATAGATTTGACATATTTTTGACGTCATAGAAAAAAAATTCACAGTAAAATTAAAGAAAATGATATTTTTCTGATACTTTGAGCAATTTCACGAAATTTTTACTCAGTTTAATTTTTACTGATAATTGATAGTTTAAGAGAAAAAAGTGATACAGGTAAAGCTTTGACCAAAACTGTTTTTATCATTACTGCGAAAACTAAATAATAATCGGAAAAAATTTTTTCTGGATATTTTATTTGCTCGAGTATAATTTTTGCTATAAAGACTTCTGCAGAAATAAAGTTTAGTTTAATCAAAAACTGATTGGTTTATTTAACAAAATAAATCACAATTTTTGGTCAAAATATTTCACTGTCGAATAATTTTACGTCCAGTCATTAGTGGGAAATAGTGTGGAAATACGAGCCCAGGTAAAATATAAGCAACATTTATGGACCAAATAGGCAACCCAAATAGCTTACTTAAATAAAGATGTGCGGTTTATTGTGTGAAGTGTGGCGCAAAGTTTCTATTTCCGCAAGTTATTTATGTCGTCTATATGGTACATCCTTCCTTCCTCTCTGCCTTAATATTTTCAGTAAGTTTTCAGGAGTTTATTTTTGGCATCAACACTGCAATTTATACCTCCTCCGATTTTGAGGAAAAAATCATTACCTAGCCATTTTTTGAATTTTTAGATGTAAGCGCACATTCAGAGCTAGTAACAATTTTTGGCTATACAAATCATTACTCCGAAATCTGTCTTTAACCTTAGTCTTGGGTCTAAGAATGACTACGAACCTGCGCCATAGTCTTTTTACCTCTACACACAGGGCACATTCACTTTGTCTTTCCGTTTGTAACGCTTAGAAGGGGACATAGAAGCTCTTGGTCGGCCCGCGGGCAACTGCGGTAGAGCTCATTCAGAAGCTGCGTGTGCGTATTCTCGTTGAGTATGCTGCGAAATGCGATTCGCCTCAACTCGATTACCTTCGTTTTTTTTTTGTCTGTTGTTCTTTTTCTAAGGTTTTTATGTTCTTCCCTAATTTCTCCTTTAGTAGCTCACGCACACATTGACATGTATTGGTGTAGGTTTGCCTGACACTATTCTAAATTGATCTAGCCATGTCTGTCTGTCTGCCCGTCTATTTGTCTGTCTATGGACATCATGATTTCGCGAAAACCAAAAATGCTGCACACTGAATTTAAAAAATTTTTATAAAAATTAAATTAAAAACTTTTAATGAAACAAAATTTTTCAAAATCAAATTTTAAGTTGATCTCGTGATTTTTGTAATGACATTTAGATAGAACCCAATATCGGTATAATCAGTGTACACAATGAGTAAAACTGCTGTCCCTAAATTGGAACCTGCAACATTCGAACCTCGGGGGCATAAGCTCTTACGAGTATATACACATTTTTGTATCAAGAATATTTATTATATATTTTTTTTACTAAGAAATATTCAAAGTAAATTGTTTTTATACAATTGAAGAACAAATTTTGTTTATATCAAAGAGTTCGGTAACACAATTTGAAAAAAAAGGTATCGTCAAGTTAACTGGCATAGTTTGTGGTCTTTTTAAGTAACAGGAGTGTGATCGATACTCGAATCGTATAAGTTCAACAAGTTTGTCGGTTGTATTCCTTTTTTTTTTTCTTTTTGTTTTTGGCTTAAGGTAAGTTTTATGCTATAGATTATATTAAATATTTGTATATTGTAAATTTTAAATCGAAATTTTTTCATTTTAGGTGAAAGTTGTAAGAAATTTCAATTTGTTTTGGAAATTTTTGAATATCACCTATTTCTATCTTGAGTGTAGGGAAAAAGCTCGCGCAAATATCGCCCAAAAATTAGAGCGAAACACATGCGGATGTGTACACTCAGCTTTTTCACCTCTTCTAAATTCACCTCCCATTACTGACTCCTATATCCACTATCCATGTTTGCGTGGGCTCATGTGTTCAACAAAGCAATAAATATACACCGGTTACTATTTTAACTATTCCTCGTAGAATTGAAAATTTGGGCGATATCGATACAGTGACATGCCCACAGTCTACACAGCCTCAAATATATTATTTTGGTATTCTATAGAAGCGTTCCTAATATACTATACATAATAGGAATTGTTTGGAGAGCCACCATAAAAGATATGAACAGATTTCGACAAGGGGGCTTGGTACTTCCCAAACATAATCGAACAATAATCAAATTTCAAACATTCTTTTGTAATATTTGATATTAATACTTACAAGAAATTTGTCTGAATTATGAATAATTCACTCAATCTCAAAAACTATTGAGTTCTTCGAAAGTTGATAGCTTATTAAAAACCCTTTCAAAATAAATATATCCATATCGTTGTAATCAAATCAAGGGTTTCCTTAGCACCGCAATTCATATGAGGGGTGTATGCAATCATTCAGAATGCCGAAATTTCTTTAAGGGTTTAGTTTTGTATGCAAAAGAATAACCGTCGTGCGAAATTGAGCTCAAGCACTTTTTCACTAATTGCAAACTTTTTGATTGAAGAAAATAAATATATCAAGACAAACTGTCATTTGGAAACTTCTTATTAAAAATTAATGACTACGGTATATTTTGCCATTGTTTATATCGTTAACATTTTCACAGTTTCAATTTGACATATTCAATTGGGTCACTTGCTTTCAGGTCACCTACATTGAGTTTCACGGTCAAATCTTGATTGTTTTTTTGTTCTTTTATTGGTAAAGAAGGCTAAACAAAGTGAACAATATTCAAAATTCAATGAAAATATATCCTTTTTCTTTGGATATGAGGTTAGTACTTTTGTCATAGTTAGTTGTAAGAACATGGAAAATTTTAGCCTCAATCATTGTTCCCTTATGGAATAAACAATATTTACTAAAAACAAAACATTTCTAGCCCTCTCTCCCTCTTCTATTCCTCTCTTTTCTTCCAACTGTCAGTCTCAAGACTTTTGCTAAATGAGACACACACACAAAAACAATGTAGTATGTAATTTGACATTTAGAGAAATATCCAGAATTCTCTTGCTGTTTATTTCGTGTTATTGTTACCTTAGAAACATTGCTTTCTTTCTCAGATTTGTTGCTATCGATTTTACCCTTACGGCAGACAAAATCGTAAGTCTTTTGCATGTGGTATGGGGCTGATATTCTTTACCAAACGCATCAATGAAATTATTTCATAACTGAAATTCAATACATATTGTTACGAATATGCGATTAAGTCGTGATTACATGAAAAATAATAGTGTCTACGTAACTAAAACTAATAGATATGCAATAAAGAAAGTTTTCTTATTCCGAAAAAAAGTTAAAATTTTGGAAAAACAGCACATAACATTAAGAATTTTTGACTGGTTTTGACTGTCTGACTGTGTGTTTTGTGATGTTTAGCAAGATTCCAATAAACAATTTCTTTAATCAAACACCAAATTGTGACAAAAAAATATCAAAACATAAAATTTAATCGAATAAAAATAATGATTTTAAGCACAAAACTCACATCTCTTCCAGACAACTTTAGTCGCGGTAACAGCGCGAACTTGAAGTTTACCCCAGACTTCATTGACTTGAAATTTAAAACTGAATGTTCAATTTGTTTTTTGAAAGCAGCAAAGCTTTGATTTGCTCAGCAACAAAGAGGGGCAACAAAGTCCTTTGTAGGTGTACTAAAGGGGTGTATAACCAAACTGACGTCTGTCAAGCTGGTGAGAAAAAAGAAAAAAAATGAGAGAGCAGAGTCCATATAAAGAATGCTCTGTCAAAGTTGGTAGTATCATGAAAACAAAAAAAAAACTGCAAAGCACATGGCATTTCCCAGAAGGCAAAAGCGCTAATTTCGAAAGAGCAGGTCTTAACAATTTCTTTCTAGCTTACTTTAATTATTAAATTAAAATCCCGAAGCAAAAAGTCCTTCCGGGAATATCAAAAAATTTTGGATTTCCGTGTAAGAGATATAAGTATACCTTCAGTGGAATTAAGGAACATGGCTTTTCGTGGAGTGGATATACAGGCCTTCCGTGATAGGGTCAGACTTAAGCATGTTTTGATTAAGTAAAATAGAAGAAATGGTATTTTCATGAATTTTTATTAAAAAATCAATATGTGAAAATATCGATAAATTTAAAATTGGTGTTTAAAAATAACGACACATTTAAATGTTGATATTTTCCAATATCTCATATCCTTTATCGGATGAAAGATTTCGTACTTACCAAGTAATTCTGTAGTGCTAAACAAACTCAATATATAAAGAAACAAATCATGAGAACGAAAATTGAGTGATAATACAATAGCAAGTGTAAAACATCTCATATAAAAGAATTGTTTGTTCACAAACAGACCTGATATTGGAAAGTATGTTTCAAAAAAAAAAAAAAAAAAAACTGATGTTGAAAAGACCTTACATAAGCCACGGTGAATTTTTAACCAAGTTTAAATGACAAGTTGAGCTGAGTCAAAAAGAAAACAGTTCCTAGAGCTTTTTTTTAACCCCATATTTACGGAATTTTAATGATATTACAAACGAACGAAAAACATATAACATTCGTATAAAATTTAAAAATCATCCGATTTTGCTCAAACTTTCACACGTCAAAGAACCTTGAACTACAGCACGAAATTCAGCTCCCTAGGTAGTCGGAGTTCTGAGTACAGTTAGGTCAAAATTTGGAAAAATGCTATTTTTGCGAAAATAATAGTAGTAAGACCTCGATTTGGGGCACCATTTTCAAAGTTGTCATATTTTACTAATGCCTTTTTCACTTAATCTCGTCGCAAATAAAGGTGTTAAAGTCTACAAGTTTAAAACTATTTTTAGTGTATAGTAGATGACATAAAAAAATGGTATCCACAATTTTTAACGTAGATTTGTGGTCTCTTAGAACTGAAATGTTTAAAACGGACTTAATACGGCTATTTCCAGTCCAAAATATAGCTCTTTCTTAAGACCCCAACAAATTTGTTCAAATTCAGCTTAATTGTACTTCTAGAAGGTGCAAAGACTTAATTTTTTGATACAAGGCTTTTCAAGCTATGATTTTCTTAAAATTGACGTTACATGAAGAATAGATTTTTTTTTTCTTGTAAGAAACCGTAAGTGAACATTTCATCTCAGAATTTAATCAATTTCGACACATATTATTTTTCTTATTTTAGTTTGAAAATATATCATAAAATATACCGGTAATATGGTAAAAATTTTAAAATGTGATCTATAACAGTTTACTATATGAATTGAAGTGCATACGTGCCGCACCATAATTGGACCTGGCACTTTCTTAAGTACTTTAATTATGTATCTTCTTAACTAATAACGATCACGTTAAATTATTTTTTGTGACACATCTGTATACTTAAAGCTTTTTTGTAAAAATAAAATATTAAAAATATATGTTACTATGTCGAATTTACTGAAAATTTGATTTGAAATTTTTACTTCCGTTTTTCTATACATATCAAATTTAACATTTTAATTTGACTAACAAATTAAAAAGAGCATCCTTTTTACTAGTTAAAGCAAAATTGTTTATATTTTATTATAAATTTCCTGATTCTAATAAACTTAAACTTCGCCGATTCTTCAGAAGCCCATAACTCGGCAATTAAGCCTCATACGAAAGAATTTATGTATACTGTATGTATAACTAAGCGGAATATAAAAAATTTCACGAACTCACTTTATTTGCATTGTCCGCTTCGCCTGAAATGCCCCATATGTAATAAAAAATACTAAATATGGAATTTAAAACAAAACCTCAAAGGATTTGCTTTGTTTTTCATATATGGACTCCAAATTACCTCCTAAATAATCTCCAAATTAAGTTTTTGGAGTAACTCACACTTTTGTTAAAAGTTGGTTAAAGCCCACTGTGAAGCGCTAACGAAGCAGCAAATTTGGCATTTGTATAGATACCGGCTGCAGGAGTGCTAGCAGACCTTCTGCTGTGGATGCCTTGCTCAATTGCCCACTGGGATGTCTTTAAGTGAGAGAGCAAATTTTTTAGCAAACTATATTCCTCTCCTGCACGGTACGTGGTGACGTTGTCAATTTGCGTTGACGTCACATATTTCCACATGTTAAACATTTAAAAAGTAGACTTGCAATATTGTGAAATTTGTTTCGTGAACTGTTGAAATTATATACAGGGGTATATGACTTCTATTCAAACTTTGAGCCATTAACGTTAAAGTATGATCCAGGCGACTAAACTGACTAGTAATGTTGAATGCAAAGGCATTTTTAAAAGATTGTTTTTGGAAAAAAACTAAAAAAAATATTAGATATTTTTACTACAGTTTCAATTAATGTAAAATTTGCGAGGATTATTTTTCTAGGGTTAAAAAAATGTTAGTAACATTTATTTGAGATTTTGTAATAATCTTTAAAATAACTTCACTCCAGAAATTTTTGGAATAAATCCTGTAAGACTGTCAAACATGAGAGAGTAAAAAATTGAAAAAATTTAAAAAGTACAGGAACGGATAAAGACTTTTTTGTAGTCCGAAAATAAATGTCAGAAATTTTTAATTGTGTGTAGTTGGAACAAAAATATAATTTTCTAAGCAGAGACAATAAATAATCATAATAAATTGAATATAGTTGAGCAATAAATTGAGTTCCATAAACACAAGCAAAAAAATGAAATCTAAATAAAATAAGTGAAAATAGTCATATTATGTTTACAATTCAGTTTGCACGACACGGAACCGATCATACAGAGCTTACTGATGATACCATGTAGCAGTGATTGAAACTAGTATAAGCAGCTAGGTGGATTTTTTTTTTCAGTAAAAAATAAAAATAAATAATACAATTTTCATATCCGTTTCATTCACCACCTATGCAACCATTTTTACTGCACATAGAATTTATTAATTATATCCGATTTGCCGTTTCATTCAGTAAATTATACATAAAATTATATATAAAGAAAAAGATTTTTTAGTCACTCAAAATTTACTGCGCAGTTCACTGCGCACGAGAATGGCCATCACTAAGGGTCGTTTTCACAATGTCTGGTTAAATTAACCGGAACTTTAACCTACAGATTTCATAATAGACTGCCGGTTAAGACTTAACCGGACATTGTGAAAACTGCTCTAAGTCAAGTTTTTATTTCAATACAAATACTTAACACAATTTTAAATGATACTCATGATAAGAATGACAAACAACATAAGCCATTGCATATTTTTGAGCATTCATACTAAAATATTCAGCAGTGTTGGTAAATGTTAAAATGTATTTGCTTATCTGCATCTGTCAACAGGTTAAACCACATCTGTCACTTTATTGCAATAGCTAGTTCGCATCAAAGTCGAAGCATGGCAACACTTTTTGTTTACAATATGTCCAAAAGTATGCAGCGAAATCATTATATATATTCGAATCATTATATATATTGCTTACAAACTTGTTTGCTTTAAACTTCTTTCTGCGTGTTTATTTTCACATGAGGACATAGATTTGAAAAATTTTAAATTCATTTTGATTCGTTTAATGTTTAATCCGATCATTACTTTCCATATTATTTTTTTTTGTGGTTCACTTTAGCTCAATTCAGGGCTCCGAAGTTGCAAAGAAGAGGTCTACTTAAAAAAAAGTTTAGCTACAAATGGCAAAAAGAAAAATTTGTTTTTGGGAAGAAGTTGATGATTTTTTTTTGTACATATAGCAAAATCATCCAATTCCCGGCTATTTTAGAAATTTTCGAATTCCTGCAAGGTCCCCGGCTTTGACATGAAATTCCAGGCTTGGCCGGTTAGGTATTTTTTCTGTTGTGTCTTTGTTCTTGTAACTCATTTCATACAATGTATACTTTTCTTGTAAGCTTTTTCGTCGAGTCAAAACGAAGTAGCAAGCGCAAATCGTATAATAAATCCATGAGCTCACCGAAATTTAATTTTTTTTTTAAATAAAATAAAAATAGTTTCCCACCACAGGATGCTGGATTACCAACCCAAAATGGGTGAGCACCACGACTTCCACACAAAAACACTTTGAAATAAAAAAAGAGTTACCTGCAACTAACATCTTTAATAGTTTTGAAGCACTATATATCCATTTTTCACATCCTGGTAATCATGCTCATCTCAGAAAATTGTGAGATTCTTTTGATATAAAGTCTGTTCGTGAAATGGGAAGCTTAAGTTCCACAAGATGGAGCTGTCGGTATGAAAATTGTAAGGCTGTAATAAACAATTATGATGTACTTAAAACAGCACTGGAACGAAAAATGAGGCGAAATAAAGATAAAAATACGGTGGAAATTTCCATTTCAAAGCCAGAGTTTATAATTTGCCTACACGTGTTCCACTCGGCTTTATTAGGAATCCATGCATTAGTTAATACTTCCAAAGTAAAAATGCAACACTCGGGCAAGTTAGCACTGTGCTATGAGACATTATTACTACCTTCGAACAAAACCGAAATAGTTTTCATGAGCGCTGGAAAAATATTGAGGAGTTTGAAGGTAGCAGAGGCTTTTATATTGAATCCCACTTGGTGAAGATTCGCGTGCTCTGATACGCGTGACGATGAATATTGGAAAATCAACATCTATTTTTAGCAAAATTGATGGATGCATTTTTGAAGTTAGATTTCGAAAATGAAAAGTTTTTCATAAGTAATTATAAGGCTATTCTTCAGGTTCCCTGGAAGTGTCGATATACATTTTTTTGAAGACATTCATGTAAATCATTATTGCTGTCTGTAATGAGGACTATGAGTGAAATCTACTATCCTTTTGTGACTCATATGGTCAGTTTCTCTTGTAATTCCCCAATGAAAAATGATTTTTATATCAATGTTAATAATGCTTTAGTTGCGTATAGGGCTTCATAGTTGAAATTTGTTAACAAAAAAAAAAAAACGAAAAAAAGGTAATTGTTCTACCTATTTGTGGTCATAGGAGCTATATCACATATTGGCACGTTTTATGCCTCAAAATTTGTTTCTGAATTTCCTCTAGAGCATACAAAAAATTTAAAATTGATTAACTGACAATTAAAGTTTTTACAAGCATTGATGTGAAGTATGTGCTCTCAATAGTGCATTTTTTTAACTTTTTATTCAAAAAAAATGCATATCGATATTTGAATTCAACTAAAAACTTTAATGCAGAAAATGTTATCAGAAGTCGTTGTGAAAAGTCTTGTTAAGTAGTGTAATATGAACCATATTTAAAAAAACCCGTAACAATTGAAATCCTAAAGGAATATGTAAAAAGATTTTTGCCCAAATCAGTCAGCTCAGCCGCATGCGACAGCTTTTCAACTATCCGGCTAATCAAGAAGTGGCTAAGATACACTATAGAAGAAGATCGCTTCTCAAGCATTTCTCTTCTTCATATAGAAAATTTATATCTTAGAGAAAACGTCGCGCCCGAAAAAGTTTTAAATATTTTGCCGAAAAACAACGAAAACTAAAATGGGCTAAGCCAGTTGGAAAATTAAAGTAAATATTAATATTAAATCAAAATATGTATGGTTAATTGATGAGATGCTATTGTCAAAATAAACATGTTTTATGAACAAATTTTTTTTGTATAATTTTATTAAATTTAAGAAACATTCCGAAAATCGATGGTCAAAATGTAGCTCAACCCTTGAAATTATTTTTTCGGCTTCGGTTACATCGTTCGTCGCTTTTCAGGGGCCAGGTCCACCCTAGGAAGTTACTCTAGATACGCCCATGGTAGAGTAACTTCAATACGGTATGTTGGGAAATAAATAGAAACCGAACCTTCTCGAGCAGAGCTGCCTACCTTGGAATATTGAAAACACCAGGTGCTATAGTACAAACGCAATTTCCTTGGGTGCTGAGGTCCCGCGAGAGACGTATCACATTGTAAGTGCCGACTATGTTGACCAAAAGAAAGAATTTGCGTTCGAATCGAATTTGGCTTTCGAACAGCATTGCCATTCAAATTGAATCATAGAGTAGGTTCCCAGAGGCTATTGACCCCTTTAATCCTCCACGTAGCATAACGTGGCATTTACCTTTTCCTTTGTCTCCCACTCTATTCTGATGCATCGAAATATTGTTTTGTATCGTATTATTATATGTAAAAAACTAAAAAATCAAATTGCACACCTTCTGCGCACAACAAAAAATTTCATAGGATAAGGAATTTTCGTTTAGAATTCATAAATAAACCAAAATCAAAAATTTGCTAAATTCTGTGATAAATGCGAATAGAAATAGAAAGGTCAATAAATCATTTATTGACGCTTTAATTCGAAGACATTCATTAATATTTTCAACGCAAAGCGAAGAAGATTAAAAAGCAGCATAAGCAATTCACTTTCGTGCTTACAATACGCAGATAATCTAATTGTTTGACACACTTCCAGTGTCACAAATTCTTAAAATAAAAAAAAAACTATTAGTACTCATACTGCAAGCAGTAAAACCTTCTCAGAGTGCCGGCAAAAACAACCGGCAAAGCCCAAACATTTCTTATCGTTAACATAAGCGCACAGCGTCACTTGGTGATCTTTAAAGTGGATCAATAGGACAAAGCTCTCTTTTAGAAAAACTCAATTCAAGTAAACTCTTATACATAACATATGTAATGCGTGAAACAATCAGAATCGGACTTGGTCCATATTATCATGCGTATGTTGAATTATCGCAAATACTCTCAATTTTCATAGTTCATTCATTCATACAAATTAATTGAAGACACCATGCTCAAACTATGGGCAACGCATTATATGAAAACCATAAAGATTCAATTCAAAAGATAGCGACAGTTGAAACGGTTTGGGATGCTGGACATTGAGCAGAAAAAAAGTATAAAAGCTGGGACATAACTTCAACACAGTTCAGTTTATTTAAAATCGGAAAGTGTTTGGAATCGGTCGTAAAGTGCTCGTTTGGTGAAAAATTGTGAATTGAATGATCAGTGATCAGTATAAAAGTGAATAAATGTTTTGCTAATAGAGGATAATGCAAAGGATATAATAATTATATACTATATAATGTTTAAATTTTGTGCATAAATGTTATAATGAATTAAAAAAGTTTTTAGCTGATAAAAAAGATAGATATAGAGACCAGCTGGATATTGAAAACGATATACATATATATCTAAAAGTATAAAAATTTGCCGGAATATATTGATCAACTTGAGAAAAAAAAATATTTTTTCCTAAATTATAACCAAGAATTTTTATGAAAAAGTTGTGAAAAGTGATTTTGCCACGTCAGTAATGTGATATTTCAAGTGCCGGAAATGTGATGTTTGGAATTTTTTTAATTCTGAGATTTCAATAAAACTTCACACTCAAAACAAAATGATGAAATGATATTTTTGAATATTAAAAAAAAAAGAAAACTGGATTTTCTGCTGATTTCCAGTGCTACAAGAGTGTTGCAAGGAATTTACTGAATTAGGGTTATTGATATGAAATCTGCCTTCATGTTCTAATATTTAGCCAACAAACTTATTCAACTTTTTTAGGAAAAACTTTACGAATCCTGTGTGCTTTATTTCATAATATCGCATGAAGAAAATTATGAAATAAATTAAATAATTCTAATCTCCAACAGGAAATACAGCCATCACTTATTTTAAGTTCGGGTGTGTTAATCTTTGATTAGGATGAGCAAGATTTCATAAAAAAAAAATTAAAGTAACAAAATGCTCGTTCACTGACACTGCTAAAAAGAGTGAAATTAATTTTGATAATATATACTACATATTATATAAAACTGAAAAAAATTAGCTTTGTTTTATCGCTAGCTGGTGACCTTTTATGTTCTAAAATTGAGACATGTGAATTTGTTCCAAAATAAATTTAAATAATCGTATGTGTGTAGTATAAACAAACAAACATTTTTCAAATAAATCAAGAAATCTACAATTTTATACAAAATGCACAAGCTGTGATAAAGATTTGTCCCAGTTTTGTCAAAAAAAGTCAGACACTTAAATAAATTACATTGTAAATGTGACCTTGTAAAAAAATTCAAAATAAACTCTCATTTTCAAGAGCCCAAAAATCTATAAGAAAATTGATAAGACAAAAATATATGATGTAATGGTAAGGCAAGATTCACGTGAAGTGAGGTTGGAAAAATGTTTCTTTCGAAAGACTCATTTGGATACTTTTATGACTGACTTACGAAAGAAAAATTGGTCACGCGATGAACTTTTTACGCATCTCGGATTAAAAAGCCTTGCAAGAGAAACTTTCAGAGTCTGAAATGAAATATCTGAAGAGCGGGCCAATGAGAATCAGCTGAAGAATTTCTTTTGTTGTTGTTTTTGTTGTTATAGCTATTTCGATCTTGGGATTGTTATTTTACGCAGTGCTAGTTCGATTCGATTTCTGGGTCTTCTGCTGCATCTATTTATCTACCCCCAAAGCGTTGATCGATTTCTTTCCCAAACGTCTCTCTTGATCGCGTGATAATCTTGAGATAGGAAAATGGTTGAAGACTTCAAGCTAACTTTTTTTAAAGTTTTATATAAGTACTTCTACTACCTTAACGTTCAAATAAAAACAAAAAAAAAGAAGACGTTCTAAGCTACAACTTTGTTCGGCAAAATTGATCTGGAACTACATCCTTTTTCAGAATTATTTCGTGGCAAGAAAATCCTTAAAATTTATTACACTGTGTATTTAAATAGTTTAGTCGAGCCCTTACTCGGATTTTACAACCGAAATAGTTCGTTTATATGGATAAACTAGTTTGGCCTAAGAAGCTGCGGTTTGCTTGACCCAGGAAAAAATAGTTTTTCCTGAAAATTAATTTAGCCGGTGACAAACGTATGTAAATTTTTTTAATAAATACATCACTGATTTTAATAGATTTCTGAAATGTATTGTTACTGAACAAAAAAAAATAAATAAATAAAAATATAAAATGCAGTTGAAACCATTCAAATTGTGTTTTATCCTTTTAACGCTGTTAATTGTACTTGAAATCGTATACGGTGCTGAAAACATCAGTGGTAAACGAAAAAGTAACACGAGAAGAATTAAAAAACATCGCAAGAATCACGCTGAATTGCCACAAGCAGAAGAGCCGCAACCAGGCGCAGATTTACCTGTTGTATATGCTGCCACATATGAAGATTTCAATCAGGATTATGATGAAGACAGTAACTCAGAAGAAGGTATGTGTATCTTCCAAGTGCAAATAAAAAACCCATATTCCTTAGCAATATATTTAGGAAATCCTATACATAAGTTGTAGTTGTCACTTTTGATTTTCAATTTGAATTTGATATTATAACAAACATAACATCGAGGAACCAACCTAGCTATTACTTCATTAGTCCACATTCAGCATCTTTCGAGGTGATACGGGCATAACATCACTTGCAAACAACTAAAGATTCAAAGAAAACTAGAAACAGCGGTCGCTATAGAGCAGGATTTGAATGTTGTTCTTTAATTTTTCAAATCGGAACCTATTCCACAATATTTCTAATTATTATTTTTTGTTTTGGGGTAATATATGGCCCATGTAGAAATTTCGGTGTGCGTTTCGTTATTGTAACATGTTATGTTACTGTTTTGTAACCAAACATAGTACCACATATTATGCGTAGAAATTAAAAGCCGGTTATTTTGATATTAGACTTATATTGAGGCTGTTACCCATCGTTTTTTAATTTGGTCTACTTTAAGTTACTAACAGAAAGCTCATTTGCTCTACTTCTAACAAAAAATTTTTGCAAAGTGATACATGGAACATTAAGTTAAAATTTATCTTGCCTCAAGTTATATTCTATTTAGAAACACAATAATCATTGCAATTTTACTTTGCTCCTCAGACTGTTCAACAAATAACAACAAGCGAATTAAAACCATTTTTTTTTGTCGGAAATCATAAAGTGCAAGGGAAGATTTGATAATAATTCTGACATCCTGGAAATCTCGTTAAATAAACAGCCACACAAATTTATACCTCAATACGTCTGGGCTTCGGTAAAGGAATCCAAAAGGCGAACTGAATTTTTTAATTTATAAGATAAATGGTACTTCTAACAGTGGCGTCACGTCAGCAAAAACTTGGGGGGGAGGGGGCGGAAACTATAACTCCACCACTATTGTATGATTTTATTGAAATGATGTATTCAATAATAACTAACATCAGATCCTTGGGGTAGGGGACCAATGCCCTCTCCAGCCCTACAGAACTGACGCCACTGGCTTCTAATAAGTGTTTTAGGTGAACAACGGTAGCAGACTTACGATCTTGGCACCCTATGCTTCATAGCATATTCTGTATTAAGTAAAAATTGCCGCCGGGGCCAAAAAAAATTTCAAAATTTCATACCAAAAATATAAATTTACTAAAATTGGTTTTCGGCTCACAAGTTTCAGCAAATTTTGGAAACACTACTGTATCCTTACATATTACAAAAAAATCTCCTACAAATTTTTAATTTAAACATTTTACCGCCCTCATAAGTCATCCAAAAATTGGCGTCCTAGGCACCGCAAAACGTAATTAGGTGCGATAAGTTTTTGCACCAATATGGCATATAGGTGTTATGGTGCAATTCTACAAAAATCGCATGCAAGCCACAAAATCGCGATTTTCACTCACCTCTGTGACTCCAAGTGATCCAAAGTTACTCGGAGCGAACCGCCTTGATGAGTAGTCACCTATGGAGTGGGATACTCCAAAGGACAACACAAACAGAAGCAAAATATCAAAATCTGAGCGAACACACCGAACTAAACGAACTTGGTTCGGTGTTGAAGTTTTGTAAAAAGTTCGTGAGTTTTGAGTTTGTTCGATCAAGTTCAGCTCGTTGCACAGCCTTTTTACATTTTAATGAGAAAAATTATTTACACCGCTTTGTGTTCTTTATAGCCTAAGAAGCCCGCTGTAGGACTATTCTACAGAGTGCAGAATGGAATGTACGGGAGGGATAGAGATACATTTCGGTGAAACTAATGACCCGTCCCGATGACCGAACTTCGGTCAATTTTGTTATTTGAATTAAAAGTTGTAGAACTCGAAGAGCCTAAATAGAATATGCATTTGCATTGTTGATTCATGTTCAAACATTTTTGCTAATAAAGATTACTGCTTGGAATGCCAAATGACAGAGCTCGAAGAACCTAAATAGACTATATAGCGTTGTCTTGTCGAATCCTGCCCCAAATGGTAATTTTACTTTAAAGCCAAAAACTTTTTAACTCACAAACAATGTGATTTTTTCTATCAAAGATAAAAAAATTGTAAGTAAATGAGGGTCAAAATAAATTGGTATGTCTAAAATAAATGCACTTAAAAACTTAAACGTATGGGACCGTAGATATTATCGAGTCGATAAGGTGTCGTTTGGCACTTTGAATATTTTCTAGCTTCGAACAAATTCAACTTTGCAGATCCATAAAAGTTGAAAATAGAAATAAACGTCTTTCTTAGGCAAACAAAACATTCTCGATGGCAATTTTACGATGGTTATTAAAGTTTTCTGTTAGCACATAGTGATGGCAAATCGCAATCGCAGGGATTGAAAATCTTTAAATTAAAGTCGAAATAATATCAAAATGTTTGCGTTAAAAAAAAACGTAATTATATGAGACAGAAGTTTCCATGACAGTTTTGGCGCTCAACACCACAAGCTCAGTCGACATAAAATGAGATTATGTTTTTGTCAGTCAGTAACGAACGCTCATCAATTTTTTTTTTTTTTTTCGAAGGTATATGAGACATATTACTAATAAGTTAATTTTTAGTATTCACGCTTTTTGCGTCTTATGCTATCAATACGCATGATATTAAGCCGAAAATAGATGCAAGGGTACAATATCTGAAACATCTATGGCCAACACCTAGTGCCAGCTTAAGTTGAAGTTATGTAGGCTCTTTTTTGGTTGGCCAACACGCCGTCGTTAACGCAGATAAAATAAAGAAAACCTACGCGCATGATTCCCCCATATAAAACTCTTTAACTAATTAAATGAAAGCATTTTGATCGCATTCATAGCTGAGGTGAGCTGAGCTGAGCTGAGCGAGAATTATGTTTCCACCACTATTAGATGATTTTATTGAATTAATGTATTCAATAATAACTAGTATCAGATCCTTGGCAATGCCCTTCCTAGCCCTACCCAATTGACGCCACTGTATTCTTTACAAGAAAAGATTCAAGCGTTTTATTTTTCAGAAATATTTTCATTCGCATCAAAACTTGGCCTTTTCAGTAAACTTTTATTTCGTGTTTGAGAGAAAATAAATAGTCAAAATATATCTTATGGTTAGCATAACCATTTCCCTCCAATATTCAAAGAAAAAGTGCATACTTTTGTTTTAAGTAGGTACATTATATGTGTTAAAAAGGGCACCGAGGCACACTGGCCCAATTCAAATTTGGTTCAAAAATCGCTAGAGGGTGCAAATATTGTCAGAAATGAACAAGTTTTTCTTTATTTCAAGCTAGCAAAAAATTGTCAGAGCCCGAATTTTGAATAAAGACCTTTTATTATTTTATGTTTTCTTTTTTGGCGTTTAACTTAAAAAAATTTTTTTTTAAAAAATTCGGGCTCGAGCTTTCATCTTAAAAAAAAGTTGTTTATATCCGACAATATTTGCGCTCTTTAGCCATTTTTGAACTAAAAAATATAAAACAATTTTGTTTTTGGCTTTACTTTTTGTCTTATTTTTTATTATTTCTGGCTTTTAACTCAAAACATTTTTTCTTTTAATTCGGGCTACGAGAATTTTTTGAAATTTGACAAGCTCTCTTTAAAAAAAAATTATTCATTTCCCACAAGATTTGCGTTCTCCAGCTATTTTTAAATTAAAAACCAGTTTTTGTTGGTCTTATAATTAATGTTATAGAAAGAGTAAGGAAAGCTCTTGCAAAAAAGCGGTAGGTGGAAGATGGGGACTATCACCTCGTATTATTCACTGGCTATACACAGCGGTCATTCGACCGATTCTATTATATGGCATTGTGGTGTGGTGGCCGGTCTTAGACAAGGTCACCTATTACAAACAATTACAGAGAGCTCAAAGGGCGGCTTCCATGTGTATCAGCGGTGCTCTGCGGACTACACCAACTGACGCTTTAGAGGTCCTCTTTCATCTCGTTCTTCTTGACCTGTTAGGTAAACAGATGGCAGCTTGTTCTGCCATTAGACTGAAGGAAACTATTTGCTGGTCCGAGGGTAGAATAGGGCTCTCAACTATTCTTCATAGCTTGAGGTCTGTACCCTCCAAGTTGGACTATTTTGTTCCAGAAATCTCATTTAACAGGGATTACGTAACTCATATTTCATCTAGGGATGACTGGAAGGGAGGATTCCCGGAGAGAAGGGGTCATATTAATTTCAACACTGATGGCTCCAAGCTAAATAACCAAGTGGGTTATAGTATCTACTCCAAGGAACTGAAGTTAAGAATTGCTGCGAGGTTACCAGATCATGGCAGCGTTTTTCAGGCGGACTTTATAGCAATAGAGGGAGTAACATCCTGACTAAGGAGGAATGTTGCATCCAAAAAGGATATAAATATTTTCTCAGATAGTCAGGCAGCTATCAAATCTCTAGAATCAGTCTTCCTAAACTCACTAGTGGCCCAACAATATCGCTCGTCTCTAAACGAGATGGTTCAACATTTTAACATTCACCTCATCTGGGTGCCTGGGCATAGGAACATTGACGGCAATTGCAAAGCGGATGAACTTGCTAGGCAGGGGACTACTGCACAAATTCCTCAGGACAAGGAAGGTGTTGGCATGCCACTTGCTACCTGCAAGTTTCTGCTTAAAGTAGAAATGGTTAAAAATGCTAATAAAAGATGGACTGAAGGGTCAACTTGTAATATAACAAGGCAAATATGGCCGAAATGGGATGCTAAGCGTTCGTCAGAGCTAATTTCTCGCACTAGACATAGTGTCTCGTCAGTTGTCGCAGTCATAACTAGGTGTTAGGTCCTTTGACTTCTGTAGAAGTTGTGGAGATGTGGAGGAAGAGGAAAATATTAAACATCTTCTCTGCTCCTGTCCCGCACTTGCTAGAAAACGCCACAAAGCACTTGGGTCGTGTTTATTTGATGACCTGGATGACCTTAGACATGTCAGTATAGGTCAGTTATTTAGTTTCATAACGAATTCTGGCTGGGTATAGTCAAACACCCTGTGGTATCACAATGGATCACGTTTGGTCTAAGTGAGTCAGTTTTTCGTAACTGACTGCCACTCCTACCTAACCCGTCTTTAATTTAAAATAATAAAAAACGAACAACTTTTTTCGAAATTCGGACTGTTCATTTCCAACTGAGTAGATTTGAAGTCTAGCGATTTTTGAACCATAAAACTCGGTTTGGGTCCATTGTGCGAGGAATTATTTAGACATTTTGTAGCTTTCTGCTACTTAGTTGGAAATCATTTACATTAGTGGGATAATTTACTAAAAAACTTGACAGAGTAAAGCGAATAACATAATAGGCAAGCATATTGCCCTAAGTCATATCCACATTAAAAAGTAAAAATATTTTGATGATAGCAACAACAACTTTTTCTTACCGCGCCAAAAAAGGATAACTGGGGAGATATGGATTAAAAATGATATCTTTACATCACACACTTTGTGTGAGTGTGAGTTTTGTGGAACCATTTCGACAGTCGATAGTGCAATAAAAAAAATAAATACTTTTGGTCTCTCAGATTACCATTTCCCACCTGTCAATTATAAAAAACTGAAAACATTTTAATGAAAAATCGTGTTTTTTTGTCAAATTAGGGTTTATAAAGAAAAGCCAGGAATAATGAAATTTCAATTAAAATTGTGATAGATTTTACTTTAACCAAACTTATAAGTTTCGTATCATAACTTATACATGAAGTAGAATACATCATCATCCTCGAAACTTGATTAATTTAAGTTTTCGAAATGTGATTTATTTCAAAACATTTATAAGATTTTGGATAAGACATAAATTAACAAAGCAAAATGTTTCCTTCCTCCATTTCCAAGTTGGAAATATTTTAAATTCGACATTTTTTCAAGATTTATAACCAAAATGACCAAATAAAAGCCAACTCTCTCCCTTTAATATGACACCTCTTTAAATTGAACATATAATCGGCTTAGGTATACATATAAAGTGTTCACAAAATTTTGTAGTCTTGCATAGAGAAATAACACTACTCTCATTCCAAGTTCCCGGAGCTGTGGACATTATATCTTTAACATAAACTGACAATGTCGAATGATCCATATACTATGTCAGAAACACGAAATATATCTAAGCGTTATCGAAATATCTGCTCAAATATACATATAAGTTTCAGATATGAAAAAGTTTTGTTGCAGAAATTTTATGCAATAAATTTTGAAATTTAGCAAAAATCTCAGATATTGACTACTTTTCAAGAAATACTATAACACGCAGTCATACTCAAAGCAAGCTGCTGTCTCAAGCTTGGTTTATTAAAAATATTTTTTATGGTCAGGGGGTTGATTGGATCTATAAGGTCCAATAATTAAGTATTAACTGGTTTTTGGGAAAAAAAGAAACAAGATAAAAATGAAAATTAAGAACATGATTTTGAATCTCCATTGGAAAGATTTTAAAAGAATCTATTTTAATTATTATTATTTTAAAATGGTACACTACGTTTTCAGCTTTTTAATTGTTAATAACCAATTTCTCTACACTAACGTCAACGTTTTACAAATAAAAATATCTCTCTCAAAATAAAATAGAAAATTATTGCATCACAGTCTAACGTTTGGAACCATTATTATTTTACCATATGCGCAGATCAAGCGTTTGTATATGCAACAGCACAAATGCATGCTCTATATTTACTGTGAAGGCGCTATTATCATTCAATTTAACTACAGCCATCAAAGGCAACATTTAACGCACCAATCGGACATAAAATGGCAAATATTAATTGATGTTCCATAAGCAAGATATGCACTGACCTACTAAAATTGATTACTTTTTTTGATTACATTTGCATTAAAGTCAACTACATTATGTATATTTTTATCTTTTTTTTTCAGACATCAGCAATGGAGATGCAACACGCCTAAGTCATCAAGAAATAGGTAAATAAGTATAACAAATATTGAATTTACACTTTAATATTCAAGTTATTTGAAATCTTAAAAATATACCGAATTTATTTTGGGTCCTTTACACATAGTCCCCCAAAAACCAATAGATAAACTTTTACCCAAAAATGTTTCGCTACTGTACACAATCAAAAAAAGTCCTCAAAAAATAATGGACTGAGAAAATTTTCACAACTTTTACAGACTTTGAAAACTATTTTATAACCGATGACCTTGACCTTGAAATATTTTATTTTTGCTGGCTATTCTAAGCAAGTGTATGTATACACATACATATGCACATGTATATGGCGCACTCCGTCCACCTTCACATACTTGTTTAGCTTGAAAGTCTCATTTACATTCTATCGTACATCAAATATCGGCTTCGCTAGCTACAGTAATTCAACATAAAAGTTAGGATAAGTGGGGTTCATAATTTACATTCTCCAATATGTCCAACAAGGGCTTCGCGGCAGCCTTCGGCTGCGGCTTAGCCTATAATATGACCAACGCCAGCATCGCTAGCCACAGTCATTCAATATAAAAGTTAAAGCAACTGGATGTTATGTCCACTATTATTACGGACATATCGCCCAAAACTATTTGTCGTTCCGTCCTCCTTTTTTTGGGGATTATGTCCGTTCATAAAAGTTGTAACCTCCCCCAAAAAATGGAGATCATAACCGAAAAAAAAGGACATGAAGTTTTGACCGTGTACGGAGTGAAACTTGCTATATGCAAACGACCCTTTTAACCTAACCTCTTTAGAAAGTATTGCATCAAATGTGATATAAGAGCAAAAAAGTCGAACAAAGTTTAAAAAATATGACAATCTTGAAATGATGATAGAGTCCATATAATTGAAATAATCAAAAAAAATACTGAAAAATTCGGAGAAACGCTGAAAAAAGTTGAAAAATTTTGAGCACAGATTTTCACCCATAACCGCCAGTAACCCAGCAACAAAAAAAATAAAACGGACACACGTACTTACTCATAAAACTGATGAAGCACTGCTCATTTTGAAGACTCTGAAGTACAATGCACGCAATGTAATGGAACAAAATCCAACACTTAATTTTAAATGAACAAAACAAAAACTTGCTAAATTTCGAAATAAAAATTGATGAACACTTATTACTTATTACCAAATGATAAAGATTTCACCAAATTGCATTTAAGCTTACAATATAAAAAGCAACAACAAAACACTGCACTTTCACCAGCGGCTCTGACGACGGTGCTGCTTTAGATAAAATTTTACATAATTTGCAAAATTTCTATTCAATATTTCATTGAATTTATCACAAAACACAAGTGAAGATATTAAATTTACTTATTTTTAAATTTTCGTATTAACATTTCCGCAAAAAAAAAAGAAAAATTTAGCGTGAAAAATAAAACCGCATTTTGTAATAGAAATTACGAGTATAACTAACGAGTGACAGTTGGTAAGGGTTGCCACCTGATTTATCGGAACTACAATTGAATGATAAATCGTCGTTCAAATCAACCAACTTATGAAGTTGGCTACGAGTTGCGTTTACTTTTTATATTGTACTCATTGCCAGTAGATATATAAATAGATTTCCGTGGCGATATTAAGGCCTTGCAAATCTGTTCACACAGGGCATTATTATTGAAGCAATTATAATTTGCTAAGTCAAAGCGCTTAAGCGACTAAAATTAGTTTTAACAAATGAAATTTTTTTGTTCGAAGATAAATGTGGTGGTATTGCACCTTTAAATATGTGTTCATTTGATTTGTAATTGAGGATTGTATTTCTGCTTTCCAGAAAGGTAATCAAATTGACTCAATCTATATTGATTTTTCCAAAGCCTTTGATAAGGTACCGCATAAAATCTTATTGAATAAACTGAATTTAATTGGATTTCATTCAGTTTTTCTAGATTGGATTAAGTCTTATTTGTCCAATAGGTGTTGCTTCGTTGTTATTGATAATTGTAAATCGCAACCTTTTATTGCCTGATCTGGGATTCCTCAGGGGAGTATTTTAGGCCCGCTATTGTTTATCATTTTCATAAATGATATCGGTAATTGCTTCCATAATGCAAAATATCTTTTATATGCTGATGATCTAAAGATCTACTCTGATATTAAGAGTAGTTCGGATGCCTTAAATTTACAAGCTGATTTGGACCGTTTAAATACTTGGTGTCAAAACAACCGTTTACATCCTAATACAAATAAATGCTCTCAGTTAACTCTTCATAAAAGTAATTTAGCTAAGGAAACTCATTATTTCATTGGTGATTTTCATTTAGAAAAAGTGACAGAAGTTACTGATTTGGGTGTTATCTTTGACACTAAGTTCACTTTTAGTTACCACTATAATGTTTTAGTATCTAAATCGTATGCATTATTAGCTTTTGTCAGACGAAACAGTACTGAGTTTTCTGATCCTTACACGGTAAAACTGCTATATACTTCGATCGTTAGGTCTAAATTAGAGTATGCTGCTTTTATTTGGAGGCCTTATTACTCTAATCATATAAACCGATTAGAACGTATACAAAAAATTTTCATACGTTTTGCACTTCGTTCTTTGAACTTTTCTGATCCGGTTCCTCCATATAAATCACGGTGTTTACTCTTGAATTTAAAAACTCTGGAAAGTAGGAGATGTATTCTTTCATTAATATTTGTGTTTGACATTATCAATGGCTTTATCGATTGTCCTATTCTTCTAGCAGGCATTGGTTTCAACATTCCTGCTAGAAATTTACGTAACCATGATTTATTTCATATTGGTTTTAATAGAACTAATTATGCTGCAAATGCTCCCATTATCAGAGCTCTAATTGAATTTAACTCAATATATGATGCGAGTGGTTTAGATTTTAGTCTTCCAAAAAATGTATTCAAGTTCTTATTAAGTTCTGTATATACAATTTAAAGTTGCTAAATTATATTTTAAGTTATTACTCATTATTTATTTTAATCTAGTCTGTAAGGAAATTTGTTCCATTTGACTTAAATAAATGAAATGAAATGAAATGTTGACCTCAGTAGTACTGCAGCTTCCTGTGGTGTATTTACCGATACCAATCTCTCCGGTTACACTCTATAGCCTTTTGCCCCTAACTGCGTTGTATGTCTTGTGTTTTGTACTATAAAATTTAGTCTTTGACAGATTAATTTCACTACTGACTACTTTCCCCAGACGTTTAAATTCAGTGTATAGTTCGGGCGTTTTAAAACGTTTCCAACGAGAACAGACACCATTGCGTGCAATAATAAGAACTGATTATCGAGCTACTTCAATTATGTAGGAAATATGTTCCTGGATATCAACCTCAGCCATGCTGTGAATGAACTGCCAATCAATATTTTGGACCTCTTGACTGAAATGAAAGTAGCCAAGTAGTATCAGTTAATTCATAATCAAAACACAAAAATAAAAGATCATGTTTAGAGAAGACAGTTTCACCTTACTCATCATATAATAGAGCTTTTGATTCGTCATTCACAAAAAAAAAAAATAAAAGCACAACTCAAGTAAGGCATAACTTGATTTGGTGCTATAAGTAGACACTGAAATATTTGCAGAAAATACCCAAGGATATCATATTGTCTTTTAAGTAGTTTCCCAACAAGAAATTGCTATTGAAGTCATCTGCAATAATAATATAGGGGAAGGATAGCGATACATTTTCTATTTTTTCCATAAGTGACATAGTGTCTACAGTATATGTACAACATTTTAATTTTAAACTTGATTGACGCTGTCTAAGCTTAGTGGATGGTAATTTTTGGTTTATTTACAAAATTTTGAATTGTGAATCCTATTACTAATTGTCAGCTACTCTAGCGGTAACATGAACTAACGCTCGATTCTAATTCGTACAAATGTTAACTATAACACATTTTAATATCAATGACGATGAAACCATAAAGCTTGAGCCAAATAAATATAACCTTGCTTTTTGCGGCAGTTGTGCTTTATTTTGTAGCTATAATCATTTCTCGAAACTTCTCATCATCATGGCCATTACCAATTAAGCTAAAGCATCTCGATTTCTTTTTCCAGATCAAATAGACACTATTGAAAATCGCTCACTTAATGGCAATTACGTAATAAAATTTATTAAAGTCATTCCGATATTCTTTATACAAAGCTAAGTAATTCAGTAGTAATGATGAGTGTAAAAACCTTTAGATAGTGTTCGATATGGACAAAATCAACTTTTAAATTTATTATTTAAAGCTGAAAATCAGTGGATCTGCAGCTTACATGCGACTCCGGTTATATCTCTCGCTCATGAATTCGGAACAGTCTGGACTGTTCCATCGCCGAACCGATTCGTACGCTAAACGGATGTGGCTGCCGCGTGATTATTGTTAAGAGCTTACACTTGAAAAATTACAATTTTTTTAAACGAAATAAGCGAAGGACACATTCTCGATGTTCGCTTAATTTGATAAAGAGAAATGTATAAATATTGCCTAGAGACTATTCTCCACCATTTTTTAAACATACTCGTACACACATATTTATTAGTTTCATTTTAAATTTCAGTATCCTCTACTGCGAGAACACTCGTAGCCGATAATGTGATTGGAGCATTTTCTTGCCACTTTGAAGGAAACTGGTATCGCGAAAATGATCAATTCAATGGTGAGCAAAACGGTTGCACCAGTGCGTGCACTTGTACTGAAGGAAGAGTCATATGTCGTGCCACCAGTGACTGCCTACAAAAACCCGATATTAATGTACAACCTACCGATGAGCAACCAACAACAAGAACTCCGCCAACATCACCTAGAAGTCAACCAGCGACCACTCCAACACCAACATACGGCCAATTTGAGTACAGCGAGACGGCTAGTAGCGTTGCTATCGGTCCCAGGGGCCAACAAGGTTATCAAGGTGCACCAGGTACTGTCGGTGAATCTGGTTTCCCAGGTGTACCTGGCAGTCCAGGTGTTCCAGGAAATCCCGGTCCTCCAGGACCTTCACCAGACATGAGTATTTATCACCAACAGTTGGCAGCTGAATATGCTAACTCTGACAAGGGGCCGAACTCTCCACCATTTCCTCAACCATATGTTTTGCAAGCATCGGCAGGATCAGTGGGTCCACGTGGCCCTCAAGGCAACGTGGGATCGGCTGGACCTCAAGGTTTTCAGGGCTCACGAGGTGAAGCAGGAGAGCCAGGGTCACAGGGTCCACCAGGTTTAATAGGACCTCGTGGATTACCTGGTGCACCTGGTAAGGATGGCGTACCTGGGGAAGATGGTGAGCCTGGAGTTGCTGGTGCAGCAGGTACGCCTGGTCCAAGGGGCATGCAGGGAATGCCTGGCGTACCAGGGTTGAAAGGGCATCGCGGCTTGCCAGGACTAGATGGTGCTAAAGGTGATCAAGGCGCTTCTGGAGAAAAAGGGTCGACAGGTGTCATGGGACCAGTTGGGGCCACTGGACCAATTGTATGTGATATCTATGTCGTTATTACACTTATAAATAATTATGAAATATATTTGTTTTAGGGTCCCAGTGGACCACGAGGAGAACGTGGCCGCGAAGGTCCACCTGGCCAACCAGGTGCAAGGGGCATAGATGGCAATCCAGGCTCTCCTGGGCAACCAGGTTCTATTGGAAAGTCTGGACCCCCTGGATTTCCTGGTACTCCAGGAGCTAAGGGCGATATGGGTCACCATGGTCCAAAAGGCGACCAGGGACTTCAAGGTTCCCGAGGTGAAGCTGGCCGGCCTGGAGCAGCGGGAGAGCCTGGAATTCAGGGCGCACCCGGAAAAGATGGCTCACCAGGTGATAAAGGATCTATGGGCTCACCAGGTCCGGGCGGTCCACAAGGATTTCCTGGCCCACGTGGTCCTGATGGCTTAACAGGAAGCGCAGGCGAGCCTGGAATTAAAGGAGCACCTGGCCAACCCGGAGAACGTGGCTATAAAGGTAAATTATCTTTTATGTTTAAAATTTTTATATAAAAAAATACCGAAAAAATTTAAAATAAATGTTATAAATTAATTAAGACTCTATAGTCACAAGCTAAAAACAGCATGTTTCAACTTTTTTTTTATATTAAGAAGAACATTTCCATTTTGTACATTTGAACTTTTTCATCATATATGTAATGGCAGCAAGATGGAACCAAAAATTACTCTCTCAAAAAACTGATATGTTGACTTAAACTTTATTACCTTTTGGCCACAAACTTTGAGCTGTGAAGTATTACGAACTGTCAATATTTATTTAGCTTACTTCTGCTGTACATTGAAGCACTAATACGAAATAAAAAATATCTTTTAAACTTTACTTTTTGCTTAGGCGACATTGGAATCAAGGGAGAAGATGGCCAACCAGGACCACGAGGAATTCCCGGTACACTTGGACCCGAAGGTAAAAGAGGAAAACGTGGAATGCGTGGACCGTCTGGCCCAGCAGGTCCTACTGGAGAACGTGGTCCACAAGGCTTATCTGGCTTACCAGGACCGGATGGCCCCATAGGCCCCAAAGGCACACCTGGTGAGCGGGGAATTCAGGGTCCAGTTGGAATCAAAGGCAATGCTGGTGACATTGGACCTCAAGGAGTTGCTGGAGTTCAAGGCTTACGAGGTTTATCAGGAAGAATTGGACCACCCGGACGCGTAGGACCTACTGGAGAGCGTGGCACACCTGGGGCTGATGGAAAACCAGGTGAACAAGGCTCGCAAGGACTGCAGGGACTACCTGGTCCCATGGGTATACCAGGAGACAAAGGTTTTACAGGAGAACCAGGTAAAAATGGGGAACCAGGCGTTGCCGGTCCAAAAGGACCCCGTGGAGATAACGGTAAAGATGGTCTTCAAGGCGCACAGGGGCCTCCTGGGCCACAAGGACAGGATGGTGCACGAGGAGAAGCAGGACAAGCAGGACCTAGGGGTTTCCAAGGTCTTCCTGGCGTTGCAGGAAATCCTGGTAGTCCAGGAAAAGATGGCCAATCGGGTCCTGCTGGACCTCAAGGCCCACTCGGACCAGCTGGCATACGTGGTGAAAGAGGATATCCAGGAGAGCGAGGTCCTATTGGACAACCAGGAACTCCAGGCGAACGAGGAGAAGCTGGATCTCCTGGTAATGATGGACCGCCGGTAAGATCAATTTTACAATAAAGCTAACTTTTGATAACGCTTTAATTTTTAGGGACTACCAGGAAAGCCAGGAACAAAAGGACATATGGGTCCACCCGGTATGTTAGGTTTACCTGGTCCACGTGGACAAACAGGTCCAGCTGGTGAAAAAGGTGAAAGAGGAAGTATTGGACTTGCTGGTCAAGAAGGTCCACCAGGTCGAGTTGGAGATCGAGGCCCACAAGGGATTGTTGGTCCTCCTGGTGCACCGGGAGAAACCGGAGAGCGAGGAGAACCTGGGAATCAGGGAATACAAGGGGAACAGGGAGCTGCTGGTGTGCCTGGTGAAAGGGGACCAGTAGGTCCGCAAGGTTCTGCTGGTTTTCCTGGAGCACCTGGGCTATCAGGTCTTCCCGGCGCTAAGGGTGATCGTGGCTTAATGGGCATTAAAGGTGAACAGGGTAATACAGGGCCACAAGGTCCGATTGGGGAACCTGGAGTGCAAGGTCTTATTGGTTTGAATGGATCTAAAGGCGCTCGTGGAGAGCCAGGTTTGAGAGGTGAAGCAGGACTTAGCGGACTACCTGGTCGTCCCGGTGAACCAGGACAACCTGTAAGTAAATTTCTTATAGTTACGAATTTAATAATACAAATTATATATTTTAGGGTCAACCTGGTAGTCAAGGCTTACCTGGAACCACAGGTCTTCCAGGAGTAAAAGGAAATACTGGGGAGTTCGGAAGAACTGGTTCTCCTGGTCCACAAGGACTTCACGGAGCCCCCGGCACAGAAGGTCAAAAAGGCGAAACTGGTAATGATGGTCCTCCGGGACCTTCAGGAAATCCTGGGCCACCAGGAAATCATGGTGAGCGTGGATTGCCAGGAGTAGCAGGACCTCCTGGTGCAACTGGATTACGTGGACTACGAGGGCCTGCTGGTGAACCTGGTCAGCAAGGAAAGCAAGGCAAAGATGGAGCGATAGGACCCCAAGGAATTTCAGGTTTAACACTTATAGTTTAATTATGTGTAATAAATTCATATTAACTTACAAAAATTATTTTTCCAAGGACCTCCTGGACAATTTGGGCCAATGGGAGAGTCTGGTCCTGAAGGACCACCGGGAAAAGCCGGACCACCTGGAATAACTGGTCGAGTTGGTGATAAGGGACCACAGGGGCTACCAGGTAGTCAAGGACAATCAGGAAATCCTGGACTTCCAGGTCCACCCGGTCCAATGGGCTCCATAGGACCAGCTGGAGAGCGAGGGTTCAAAGGTGACACTGGTCAACCTGGTGCTGAAGGACCAATTGGCTTGAGAGGTAAAGCAGGACCACCTGGCCCTGAGGGTCAGCGAGGTGAATCTGGTGAGCCAGGACCGAAAGGCATTAAGGGTCATCGTGGTTTCATTGGTCTACAAGGTATGCCAGGCCAACCGGGTCTTAAGGGTGATACTGGCAGTCCTGGAGTGCCAGGGCAACTTGGCAAGCAAGGAGATTCAGGAATGAGAGGTCCACAAGGCAGGGATGGAAATCCTGGTCAACCTGGTTCGCCTGGACAGCCCGGACCACGAGGTCTTAGCGGTAGCGATGGAAAGTATGGACAAGTTGGCTCACAGGGACCACCAGGTCCTCCAGGGCCACCTGGAGAGTCACTAGGCTATGATGCTGCCGCAATTGCTGCTCTACTGCAACAACAAGGGCAAACCAAGGGAGTCGACACTTTGGGTGACCAACCAATGAATATATTTACCGAAGGACTTTCAGATGAAGAAAAACAGGCATTGGTAATAAAAGCGTTTGAGCATGTTAAAGCATCCTTTGAAAGATTCCTTAGGCCCAACGGACAAAAATCGGCACCAGCAAAAACTTGTCGAGATCTTTTTGCTGCTTACCCTGAATACAAGTCTGGAGAGTATTGGGTCGATCCGAATGAAGGAGATCCACGCGATGCCTTATTGGTTTACTGTGATGACGTAACACGAGGCACTTGCATTATGCCACAGCCCAAAGAAACGCGTGTTTTAAGCTACGTGGGTGGTGAGCGTGAGATTTGGTTAGGTGAAATGCCTGACGGAATGAAAATAACATACAAAGCAGACTCAAATCAGCTTGGTTTCTTACAGCTGCTATCAGCCAAAGCTACACAGCAGATAACTTTCCACTGTAGAAACACTGTGGCATATTTGCACGAGGAAAATAAGTCATACAGGTATGTTAAAACTTGACGCAATGGCGTCACTAGAGAAGTCACACTCTATTATTTGGTGTAATACAACAAGTAAAAATATTTTTTGATGGAAGAGTGTAACACACTTCCCGAAATGAGGATTGACTCCAACCAAGCGGCGACACATATTTCAAATTTTTCTCATTATCAAAATTATTTATTTTTTTACCTTAGAAATGGACTAAAACTTTTATCATGGAATGATGCTGAACTTACACCAAATGGCCCACAGCGTCTGCGTTACGAAGCAGAATTAGATGAATGCAAGGTAAATTTTGTTGTTAACCGAAGTTGTTTTTACAAAAATATTAATTTCAATTCATTGCAACTTAGTATCGATCTGAAAAATGGGCCAAAACGGTTATAACCTATAAAACTGAAAAGTCACAGAGACTACCAATCGTCGATATCGCTATTCGAGATGTGGGCAATGCAGAACAACAGTTCCGAGTGGAGCTTGGACCAGCTTGTTTCTTTTAAGACTTGTGGGACTTAGTAATAAATTGAATATGTTGTAATTAAAGAATAACTATAGGAAAAGACTCTCTACTTAAATATTTTCTTAATTTATGATTAATTTTGTTGTAAGTGTATAAAAACGTTATATATTAATGTATACGTATTATGCTTCAAGTAATGTTTATAAATAATTCTAGAACAAATGTAATTTTTAACGAAATTCTACTCAATTAATGTTTCTTCTTTTAAAATAAATATGCATATAAGTTTCAACTTAAATGGGATAGTTTAATACCTATATACTCAGCTAGTATAAAAATTTTTTAATCAGTCTCTCACGCAAATATGATGAGCTTTTATTTCACATGTCATCATAGCGATATGCTTTGTTCTCTCCAAAGTGATGGAGAGTATTAAACTAATATCTTAGAGGGGTGTACTTTGAACAATTGTCTCCCGGGGCAAGTTCAACTATTTTTGGATGTATATCCAAAAGAAATTTAAGTTTGCGCCACATTTGCCACAAAATAACATTCTACCTAATCTAAAATATCCTGATTTGCAACAGAAACTTAAGAGAAATTAATTAACACAATTGTAAAACGTTGCCTATAGCGCAAGTCACCGTAGAATTACCCTACTTAACCCAACCTAAATCCCAACTTGGATTTGAACCTCGAACGCCGAAATATAAGGTAAGCGCATTTGCACTGTGACAGAAACTAAATAAATATTTGCTTCACACTATACTCGAATCAACCTGCAAAATATTCTTTATGTTAAAAAAATGTTCCTACTTTGTATTCTTGATTAATAAGAATTAGAACTAGTTAAAGTGTTGTCCTCGGCCAGGCCGAAACTCACATACCTTACCCACTGCATTCAAAGTATGTGCCTTTTTAAAAAAATGTGACAAAGACGTTGTAGAGGTTGAATAAGTCGAAAAAAATTATAAATGTAAAGAAGGTTGAAAAAAGTTGAAAAATGTTGAAACAGTTGAAAAAGACTGGAAAAATCGAAATATGGAAACCATTGAAGCAAGGTGAAAGATTTTGTAAAAGACGAAAATATATGAAAAATTTTGGAAAAATGTGAAAAATGTTGGAAAAGTTGAAAGAGGTTGAAAAATGTTGAAACAATTCAAAATCGCTCAAAAAGTCCAAAAAATAAAGAAATTAATGAAGAAAGTTGAAAGATGTTATATGGGATACATTGGAAAAAGTTAAAGGGTTGAAAAGTCCAAAGCATATGGAAAATGTTGAAAAAAACGAAAAGAAATTAAAAAGTCGAAACATGCCACGCCCCGTTCTCCAATTTTGCCTACTATTGGCTCCTCAAATTATGTTCGTGATCGACATCCACATTTTAAATTTAAGCACAATACCTTATATAGTTTGCGATACGTGCCGCAATAGTTTTAAAATCTAAGCTGGTGACACACCCACTGGAACAGCCAAGTCCGATTTTGATCAAATTTCCTTATGATCCTTGCATATTCTGATAGATATCCCACTGCAGATATATTACTTGTATGGGAGGCGTGTCCGTTAACCGATTTCACCCATTTTAAATCACAAGAGACATGATTGAAGGTGTGACCTGTGCACTAAATTTTATTCAATTAACTTTCTTGGTTTTCTCATAAACATGATTTCAACAGACAGACAGACGGACACTCTAAGTCAACTCAGGTGGTGACGCTGATCAAAAATATATATATTTTTTTCTATACCTGCTACGCCTCCTTCTAAGCGTTATAAACGGAATGACAAAGAGAATGAAATTTCGAACTGAACACGGAGTTCAAATGAAGACTTAAATGACAAAGTGGGACAAATGTTTTCATTGAAATTTTAGCGCGTTTTTCGCAAAACTTCTTTTTTTGAAAATGGCACTCGCTTAATTTCTGTTAAATTTCTTTGAACTTTTATCTGTATAGTCAAAGCAACATAGTTTTTCTATTTTTTTTTAGAAATCTTAAAATATTCTTTAACCTCAGGTAGTCAGGTAAGCACAATTTTGTGTCAAAAAAAAAAACGTTTCAACAAAAATTGGACATTTTTGTACAAGCGTCCCTAATAGCATCAGGGGAAGTTATGCAGACAAAAATTAATTAGAAAATTCGCCTTTATAGCGAAATTTGATTTTATAATATCTTGCTAGAACAAGCTATACAGTCATGATATAGAGATCTTGTGTCTTAATAATGTAGCCATATAAGTCACTTGAAAAACATGACGTCTCATTATTTCAGAGACCCACGAGATAAGCACATTATTGTCCATTTTTTTTCGCTTTACTAAAACAAATGTGAGAAAAATATGATTCTCTTTGACATGTAATTTAATATATGGCAGGTAGCCTAAAAGGTAGCACGCAGATCTTTGAATCGCTGGGACATGGGTTCAAGGACCAACTTTGAAAATTAAATTTGATAATTAAATATAATTGTATATAAAAATTATACAATCTGCATAGTAAATAAATAAAATTAATAAAGTCAACAAAATCTCTAAGGCCGGATTTCCGGAAATCTGTTTAATGTGTTTTCATGGTGTCTTTTGACAGCTCAGATAAATACTTTACCAAGACTCTTGAAAGATATCAAAGAGGGGAAAATGTCTTTATACTTCATACGCCAAATGGCTTTTATAAGCCCCTATAAAGAATCTATAAATATCATATGTTGTCTTCTACTTGTCTTTAAAAGGCTTGTAAAAGCAGCTGTAAGAACTTTTTTTTGCTACTACGGGTGTCAGACCGCTCCGCTCCGTATATGAAACTTTAAGCGCTTTTTTCTGAAAACACTTTTTTTACGTCTAAACTGCACAATCAAAATAAAATTATCTCAGGAGACATGGCTATGGAGATGTACACGCCTTCTCCCGCGGCCATTTCGCAATACTATTAAATACAAAAAAATATTTTCTAATACTTAAGCAGCTGCGTAACAATTCCATATCATTTTTTTATTCCCTTATACTCTTTTATACCTGAAAAAAAATCGCTAAAAAAACTCATTGGTATTTACGATTACAGCGATTTAACTTCCAACCTTAAATAATTGGGTGTTAAAAAATTCATTTTGAAATGTGATGTTTATTATTTTCTCCATAGCCTTAATTTAATGCTTTTAAAATTCAAATACAGTATAACCTCGCTCAACGCAACCCTCGATGAACGCAACTCCTTGATTATTGCAACACCTAAGTTATTTACATTATAGACTCTGTTAACGCAACTTTAAAAAAAAAACAGTACTCAATTATCGCAACTTGAATTTTTTAACTTTTGATCTAGTTTCCTTTGACTTCTTTTTTGATTTTGAAATGCTTCTTTAAATGTTACTGCTATTCCTCAGAACAAATATATGTATGTATGTACAATATTTAAGGACTACGTGTACATTTATTTCGTGCTAATTCATTTTAATTAAATTTATTTTACGACCGGTTGCTTTCAGTGTGCTGCAAAATGTCAGTTGTTAAAAAAACGAAGATCAAGTGGAAGAAATTAAAAACGCAGACGAAATCAATGTTTCACTCCACCTGTGTCGAAGATTAAGGCGAGCACTGCTTTTAGTTCATTCAGTACTTGTATTCAATGGGCTGTAGAAAATGGCGAAAAAATATTGTGATTCTTCAAGATCTTGGCGAAAATGCAGTGCAGCTTATACCTAATGGCATACTACAAAATGGTGTCAAAAATTTCATATTTTTTTGAAAAATAATTCTATCAAAATTATATTCTACATACATACGTACATTACTACGTCAGAAATATTTATTTTAGATTTTTTTGGTTTTAAGTAAAGAATGCAGTATTTTCAATGAAATAATTTTACTCTCATTGCAATCGCGAGTTTCTTTTAATGAATAATTATTATTCAAAATCAGCTCTTTTGGGCGAAAACATTTCTTGACTCCGTTTTTGCAACAACCTCAGTCATCGCAACTGCCCGAATATCTATTAGTTGCGTTGAGCAAGGTTGTACTGTAGTTGTATTTATATGCTAATCTGGCAATGCTTTGAACTGAAATGATTCTTGCATACTTTTAGGCAGTTGAATTAACATTGGTTGCATACCGTTTCAAGTTTTGTTTTTTTTAAGGTTGCCAGACAGAGCATGTTTTCCACATGTAACATTATTTATTTTCACTTAACGTAAAACTTACATTATGTGTTGAGCAGAACTCCGGCAGTTGACGTAAATACCGCCAGCGGTGATACGATTTCAAAATTATAACACACTTGACTGAATGAAATTAAAGCGAACTCCGGCGTACAACGTGAGTGTCGCTACCGCTGAAGTTAGAATTGGATTTAAATTTCATTTTACCGTCGTGGCAGACATATCAGTGTTGCATTTCTAATCATTTTGTGTCAATTTATTAACTTAAGATTGTAATGTAAATTTGAAGTGAGTGAAAAGCATCCGTACGTCGCAATTCTGTTAATTCAAATGAATTTTACGACGGCTTTAACGTTCAGCGTATTTCACGCTGGTGGTATTTATGTAAACCGCCGGAGTTCTGTTTAGCGCATTACGTGAAATGGAAAATAATTTCACAGTCCTTCGTTTAAAAACTTTCGGCTTCATTATTTATCTTGAAACAGAACATTGATAAATCATGGTATTAATAGAGAAATAATTAATAATAATGGCATAATTTCTAGTTATTTAAGACTTTATATATACATATATGGTTATGTATATTCACAAGTTATGTGCACGATATGCCGTATAAATTCCTCGGTATACTGTATAAATTGCACGGCAGCCAATGAAATCAATTCGTAATGCAAAAGCACTGGCTATCGAAACTAGAGTCAAGCTCAGCCTTTTACTTAAATTTTTATGCAAAGTCAAACAATAAAAACAGCAATATCATAGGACTTGCATCTTCGTCGTTGCCACAGGAACCCTACATAAGCTAGGGTAAGACTAAGGCCAGACGAGTGCCTCAACCTGCGTTGATCGTGTGACCCATTGCATATATTGTTAAATGCTAAACGCGCGTTGGAAAATGTGCATATCGCCCTAACCTAAGTAGTGCGGAGACAGTCCTTTAGCTGCGGCCCAGGGCTTTTATCCTATAGTATGTCCAATAGCGGTTTCGCTAGCCACAGAGATTTTGCACTGAAATTTTATTAAATTCTATACCATGCAATTTTTGCGGTAAGCCATGGGTATACCGTATAAAAATTCAATGTATTCTGATTTCATTTCTAGAAATTTTTGAATTATAGTGTTTCAATTTTTTGTATCTGCTTATCCATTCCATTTCGCGTGACGGAAGCTTATGGCTTTTTTTTATATCGCTCAGAAAAGATCGATTCATATTTATTTCCAGCTACCTGGCAACGCTGTTTTTCGCAATCTTTCATTTGCCGATAGGTTTTTAAACTTTTTACTTCGTAACGTGACATCGTTCGCGATTTAAACATTTTTTTTTAAATAAAGAACAAATTACTTTCAAAAAAAATTAATACAATATTCGGATTTCTTACAATTTGTGTTGATAATTATTGTAAAAAGAACTTTAAAAATATAACGATTTATGAAAAAAATCGAATTTGTGCAAACGAGAATTCGCGATCTTAGAGAATTTTTGAAATTACAAAGGAAACGCCACCACATTTTATATCACCGAAAGAGGTAATACATTTTGTTTTCAAAGATTTATTTTCTTTTTAAAGTTATTTCCATTGCTAATTGGGAACTGTACAACGAGTAGCGTTTGTTCAGTGCCATGCTAACGGTAAATTGCAGTGCAAGTACCAAGCGGAATTTTTTTTCCACATTTTAAAGCAAAACAGAAAAGACCTTGAAAAGAAACAGTTGCATTTTGGATTTGTACAGTTGCGTGCATTGAACTTCAGACATTTCAAATAATACTGGAAGTATATTGTGGGCTGACAGGGCTTCTTCCTTTCAGTTCATTTAAATTAGCCATGCTGTGCCTCATTTTTTAATTATGTACTCATAAAGAAAGAAAATAATCCATAATTTGTTAAGTTTATATGTGGGTACAAAACCACAAACCATAAGTGATTGTTTCGGCGACTGGCTCGGAGACTTAACATTTTTTTACTGTTCAATTGAAGTTCAATTGGAACTTTTACTCGATTTGTTTTGGGGCGAGTAGGCTTCTTGGAGATAAAAATGGGGCTTAAGTTTACTTGGAACAGGTTTACTTTAGGGACAATTCTCCGATTTTATTTTAATTATTTTTTTGGGTTAAGTTTACTTTAGCTGACATTCTCCAATTTATTTTCTTTTCTTAGGGGTAAAAGGGGGTCAAAAATAAATAAAAATTATGAAAAAAAAACGAGCCGCTCGGATCTAGTTTCGAAGATATAGCCATCGGAAGTTCCGGATATAGCTTTTGTAAAAATGATCATAAGTTGGGAACCCCTGCATGGATATAAAAAATTTTGGTGTCATAAGAAAGATAATTTAATGGCCTTCAAGAACAACAACTACAACAACAACTACAACAACAAATATTATTATTATAACTGATCCGCGGCCGAAGGTCGCCGCGAAGCAGGTGTTGGATTTTGGAAGTTTTAAATCCTTTAAATCTAAGGTATAAATGATTGACATATGCTAAAAAGACTATAGGAAAAGTTTTAAAAAAAAAAATTGGTCAAAATTTCAAAAAAGTCGTCATATTTCCAAAATTATAGGTTAAATTATCCTATAGGTTAACTTTTCCTATAATCTTAGAGCATATCAAAAACCAGCTTAGCTAGCCACAGTTATTTTATTTAACAGTAGGGGTAAGTGGGCGGCCTGCGGCCGCAGCTCAGGACTTAAAACTCCCAAAATCCAACACCGGCTTCGCGGCGGCCTTCGGCCGCGGATCAGTCTATAATATATCCAACACCTATTTTGCTAATCACAGTAATTTTTTATAAGAATTATTTATTATTTTCTTTCATGAATTAATAATTATTTTAAATTGAAGGTTTTAATAAAAAAAAGAGCGCCGCAGACGAAAAATTTTTACAATGATAATAGCCTTATAATAATAATAATAGTTGTTGTTGTAGTTGTTGTTGTTGGATTTTTATTGATTTTGTCCACAAATACATACTTTCCATAAGAATTTATTGAATGATATTTTTTGTTTTCCGGTATAAAATGGGGTAAATAATAAAAAATTTACAACGAGCTATATACCATTTTAAAGGGAACGAACCAGGCTTTTTTAATATGCTAAAAAACTCATGGGTCATTAAGACATTTTTAGGGGAAAAAAAAAGGTTTTTTTAAAAAAAAGTTGGTCCAAATTTCAGAAAAGTCGTCATATCTCCAAAATATAGGTTAAATTTCAAAACTTTTCTCTCCATTATTGAAGGCCATTAAATTATCTTTCTTATGACACCAAAATTTTTTATATCCATGAAGGGGTTCCCATCTTATGATCATTTTTACAATAGCTATATCCGGAACTTCCGATGGCTATATCTTCGAAACTAGATCCGAGCGGCCCAATTTATTTTCATAATTTTTATTTATTTTTGATCCCCTTTTACCACTAAAAAAAAGAAAATTGGAGAATGTCAGCTAAAGTAAACCTGTTCCAAAAATGGCTTAAGTTTACTTAAGCTCTCATCCGCCTATTTTTATTGAACAAATCTTTTTAATTGGAGATATATATTGGATATCCATCGGAAGTTGTGGATATAGCTTTTGTAAAAAACGTTATAAGTTGGGAATGCCTGAATGGATATCAAAAATATGGGTGTACTAGGAAAGATAAGTTAATGACCTTCTATAATGGCAAGCAAATCTTTGAAATTTACCCATAGTTTTGGAGATATGATTTTTTCTGGAACTTTGACCAATTTTTTTTAAAACATAATTTTTTTCAAAAAGATGTGTTATCTATAGCTTCTTTAGAATTTTAAGAAATAAATGGTATCTTGTGTGTTTGAATTTTTTTATATTAACCCCCCTTTTTACCGGAAAACAAAAAATATTCAATGGATTCGTATGACAAGTATGTGTTTACGGACAAAAAAAAAAAAAAAGCAACAACAACAGCGACTGAAACAACAACAATTATTATAAGACGATTCCCATTATAAAACTTAAAAATTTTTCACCTGCGACGCTTCTTTGTTTCAATACAACCTTTCATTTCAAAAAATTATATACAGTATGTCAAGAATGAGTTTGCACATTGAAAAAAAAAAAAATACAATTTTCAATTTGCAATTCATTCAAAAATATTACTTTTTATTTCTTAAAATAAATACATTCTTTTTTAAACAGTAATGGTTATTTACTTATTTGTAAAGAATTCATAAAAAAAAATTCATATTCAACGAAAAGTAGCGAAAAATACAACAAAAACAAATTGTACTCAATTTTTTAAGTGTCAAGTAACTACACAAATGCTTCTTAAAGTATTTTTATATTAAACTTTTAAACTAAAACTTGAAATTTAAAATATTTAATACTTGGCATGGGCATCTTTAGCATCTATCACGCATTGTAGCCGTTTTATTATGGAATTATCCAACTTTTGCAAGTCATAATTTCTCGGAATCTTTTGCCACTCTTTCATTAGCAGTTTAAAGAGCTGTTCGGTTTTTTGGATGCCTAAGTCGTTACCTTGGGCTATGGTATCCATCACTGTGCCACAGTTATATAGAAGCCACAATCGCACCATACTCTCCTTATGCTTTGGGTCTTGATAAATTTCGAAATGCGGCTTATTGTTTCTGATAAACCCAAATTTATTCGCACTGCTTTTCAAACGGCTCTTCAAAATGTTTAAATAATGTTGTGCGTCCATCGTTGCCTCCATATTCTTGAATAAGCAATTTGAAAAAATTCATTTTTTTTTCAATGCGTAAACTCATTCTTGACATACTGTATCATCATCCTGCTTCGCTTCTTTTGTTTGGTTTCTCTTTACAATTAACACATTTGTTGTGTTACGTTCATGAATAATTTGTTCAGCATTAGTGTGTTAGCACATGTAGCTAGTATTGGACATATTATAGTGAACCGCGGAGGAGGCCGCCGTGAAGCCAGTGTTTGAAATGTTGGAGGATTCTGAGTCGCGGTCGAAGGTCGCACACTTGCTCTAACTGTTATGTGGAATTATTGTGGCTAGCGAAGCCGGTGTTGGATATACCATAGGATTTAAGCGGTTTTCAAGTTCAAAAATAGTATGAAGGAGGCGTTTCCGCGCCCAACATATGTGTATTTTCTTGATAAGTATACTGCATTGAGGGTCATACTAAATATCCAATAAAATCGGGAGTGGCCGTTAAACCTACCTACCTAAATTCAAAAGTGATTTTAATATTTTCGATGAAACTAATAAAATTAAAAAAAAACTATACAATGGTACATCATTTTAAAGCAAGAAATTCAAGCTTATCATCTTAAAAAAAAATAGGTAAACACAACTTTTGGAAAAAATATCGGTTTATAAAAAAGAAAACTGTTCAAAATTTCAAAAAGTCGTTATATGTACATATCTTCAAAATTATGTGTTAAATTCCAAAGATTTTCTTACCACTATTGTAGGCTGCTCGTATTAAATTATCTTTCTCATTACATCCATATTTTTGTTGTCGGTGAAAGGGGTTCCCAAATTATAATGATTTTTCCATATGCTATACCCGAAACATTCGATGGCTATATCTCCGAAACTAGATCCGAGTGACACTTCATTTCCTGATTTTTATTTGCTTTTAACCCCCCTATTACCCCTAAAAAAAATTGGGTAATAGGAGCTATAGTAAACCTATTCCAAAAAAAAGCACAATCAAAAGTTGGAAACCCCCACATTAATAAATGTATAAAATATGGGTGTCACAAGAGTGGTAGATGGTACAATGAATTTTGATATCACAATGTATTGAGAGATATGTCCACCCCAGCTTCGTTGAAGTCGTTTCGTACTAATTGCACAATTCTTTGGTCAGCTCTTAGAGTTTTTTTCTTGAACAATTTTCACGATTATTTGGGGGAACATTTAAAAAACGTAGACATATTCACACTTTTAGCGATGGTTTATCACAGAGGATTTCGATATTCCAATAATTTTAGATATTACGGCGTAGCTTAACCTTTTTCAACAGCCACCGTGACCTTTGAGCATCAGAAATATCCTTTATTTTACCTATGGTGTCGGGATTTCTCGCTTATAAAATGGCTGTTTTGGTAGCATAAAGGTGTAATTTTGAAGAAAGTCAAGTGACTTTTCTTCACCTTGTATTCTGAACATCTAAAGAATCATAACACATACAAAAAACAAAGCCCAAAACAGAAACGTGCACAAAAGATCAATTATATCAAATTTCAAAACACAGCATTATTTTGATACATACTACTTTGGCATAGAAGAATAGAAAAAACTACTTTGGCATAGAAGAATAGAAAAAACTTTGCATCGGTCATAATTCAATGAGTAGATACCGTACTCTCGAGTATTCTGACTACCTCATTTTAAAAAAATCTATCTGCATATTTTAAGAACCCTCTGAAAAATTTGTATAGTTTGAATGTCGTTACCGCGACATAACCCAAATGACAAAACTCAAGAAAACTTCCACACAAAATTTTTTAGAGGGAATTTCTATAAATTTATGCGGTAACAACAATAATTTAGTTTCAAATCATTCGATTGTAGGTCACATAAAACATAAAATTGTCCCATGAATTAATGTAAAAGTAGATTTTTTCTAAAATTGGCTCACCAAAAGGCTGTGTTTCAAACAACCTGGACATTTTGCTCTACTGTATCGCTAGTACTGCGCATATCGATGTGATATTTTGGTGGGAGGTAGAGAAAGATCTCTTGTATATGTAGAGGTAGTTCACTTCTCAATTAAAATTGTAAATAGTTGAGATTTAAGAAAAATACTCTCAACTAAGGACAAGCAGTTTTCGAGAGTTGGGACTTTTACCAAATGTAGCTTAAGCCATTGTGTTCATGAAAAAGAGCTGATGCACTCAAAAATATTTTGATTTGAAAAAAAAAAACATCTGGCTTTCGATACGAAGAAAAAAAATTTTGGTATAGTCGTAATTTTTTGGCTTAAAATTGCTTTATTTATTAAGAAAATATCGACAATTTAAAAAAACTCCTTTCAGAAAATTTTTGTTTCATAATTTTAACAGACAAAGTTCAATGACTATAACTTTGAAAATTGAGCAAAATAAAAAAATATGTATCCCCTTAAATTGAACGTAGAAATCGATAAAATTTTATGGGTTTGCTTTAATCGATTTGAAAAATAATGTGCCCAATATAAATATAAGCTTATACGGAAAAAATTTGTGTTTAATATTTTGTTATTATGTATTAAAGTTATTTTGATATTTTACAAAATAACAATTCAAATATTTCCGAAAAAGCCGGAAATTTTTTGTTTAAACGAGCGTTTTGTGATGTCGCACCCGTGTGCGCCACACTCTATGCACCTATGGTAGGAAAGACCCTGCATGTATATTTAACCATGAAAACCATAGGTACATGCCTACATATGTTTGAGATAATTATTTTTAAGGTACTCATACTGATTTACATGCAACTGTTTTCTACCTCAAAAAATTGTTATTTCTTTTCCGATTTTTTTTCGATCGAAACGAGGGAATTTGTTATAATCACCTACATGTAAATCTTCAGGCTAAATAAAATCTAAAATCATAAGGGCAAAATTGTGACTCCCTAAGCTGTTTGTAAACGGAAATTATATGAAATTTTTTGTGTTTGTAGCTATTTCGAACTTAGAAAAATGCCATCGTGAACGCCAGTAAGAGTTTGCCACATACCAAGTCTAACATTCAGATCTGTTTAGTATGTATAGCACACACATCCGATTTTCAGGAAGTATCACTAGTTTTTTGTAATTTTTTCTCCTAAGCTATCAAATAAAATTAAATTAACCTGTGAAATATGTAACTAAATAAATTGCATATGAAATTTCACGCTACGCTCCTATCTACGTAAGGTTGACACTGAACACAATGCTAAAATTTAGGGACCACAGTTAAACAGTATAAGAATTGTCATTTAAATCGAATAATCCTATCAATAAAATTTTAAATAGGAGTTTATTTTATTGTAAGGGGTTACCTATTTGATTTGAAATAGTTTTTATTTGATTTTACTACTTTTTTCCCTTGTGTGTACATATTAGTCCTAAATTTGGCAATGTCTTGGAATCCCATAAAAAATTTTGTATGAAAGCTATTGATTACGTGTAGTCATGTAATTACACTTCGCTGATTACTTTATTATTCAAGTATGTAATTAAGTAATCATTGATAATCATTCTATTTTATCTCTTAAAGCTTGATTTTCTGCAGCTTGAATATATTTGCGTGAAAGAGGTGGTGTGGGTCATATACATAAGCTTTGGGATCTTTTGGCCATATTTATAGGAATCAAATAGTATTTTACAATTTTCAATTACGCTTCTTTTTATATGTTCTCGGTGCTTAGATTATTTGCTGTTAAAATATTTTAAATTTAAAACAACATCCGGAAGATGCAGCGTCAATTCACTTCAGGTAGCCGACAAGCACCTGATCCATTTGATCAATTCTTGGAGGAGAACAACTGTTATCGTAAGCATACCGCCCGCGATGCTTCGTGCCTTTTTAGAGTTATTTCAGAACAAATGTACGATACGCAACTCCATCACCTGGTTATACGCAAGAAATGTGTAAACTATATGCGAAAACATCGTCAGTTCTTTCAACCAGTAAGAAAATGGTTTTATAATCTGGAACTAATAATGCATGGATTAAACTTTTATTGCAGCTTGTTGATAAAGACTTGGATGAATATCTAGATGATATGTCTAAGCCTAAAACTTATGGAACATTAGTTGAACTGCAGGCAGTTGGTTACATGTTTCAGTATGTTATGCATTTGTACAAAAAAGTAATTACCGCAATTGTGTTAATGTGCATTTAATTTTTTACAGACGAAATGTATTACTTTTTCAACCTTTTGACTTGGGCAATTACTTCAATAATCGTTCATACTTTAGCGAAGTATTCCGTGTGTTTTATACACCCGAACGTCACTTTGATTCGGTCTTTAAATGTGACTACATCAAGGATGCGGCAATCTGTCAATGTATTTTAAGTTCTTTAATCGTTAAAGATTTTTTGATCAAAGTATTCATTTTATTACAGCCATATGCTATGAAATTCTCTATAAAGACCTTTATAAACTACCAGATGTGTCATTTGCCGTTGAGCAAATGTTACACTCATCTTCATTTGAAGGGACAGACTGCCGTTCGGAAACTGATAAGGATGGTTATTGTACAGGTATTCATCTATCTGATGGACGCAGCTTTGAATTTGATTTGCCAAATGATACTTGTTGCATTCTGGAGAATTATAAACTATGTCATTTCCACTACACAAATTTTCCCCGCTTGTCCGATGACTTACAGCGCGAAATGAAAAACTCAACTAATCGTGGTGATGATCAGGACAAAAATGCTTTAAATAAAGCAGCAGAATCTCTTCTTCCGAATAAATTTACTTCGTGTGTACGCCAGTTGTTGCAAGAAGGTAAAAATAAATTGAAGTAATACGTCAGAAAATGTTCGTCATTTTCTTATTTTAAAGGTATTACACCCTTTCCGTACAAAGTTGCAAAAGCACTCGATCCAAATATGTATCGAAACATTGAGTTCGATTCATGGAATGAGGCTCGCAAGGAACTGAAACTGCAGCATTGGTACAATGGCGATTCCAATTTTAAGGTATTTAGAGTTAATTTCATGTCTTCTTTGCATGTAGGAACTAAATTTTTGTTGTTTGTTATTATAACTTTTACTAACATAAGTTTCGAATTATCTTTGTTCTATTTTATATATTTATGTCTGTATTTGTCCAATTTAATGCGGCTTGAAAATTGTGTGTGTGTGTATTTTGTCCATAATTTTTGTTATCCTGTTGCAAAGTTGATACGCTATCAAAAAACACGCGTCCATAAAATTTTCCAGGTGGGCGCCAAATGTCACGTTAAATTGCGTAAATCAGAAAACGATTTATATACATGCCACATACAGGAGATAGCTGTTGACAAAGGATATTGCATTGTTTTTATTGAACAGCTTGGTGAAAAACGTTTGGTAAGTAATAATTTTATTATGTGTGTGAGTCGTTTCACTTTCCAAACTAATTAGCTTAATTTTTGTTAAATTTTTTGTGTTTTTTTTTAATTTGTTTTGAACTTTTTGTCAAATAGAAATAATCAGTTTGGCCTGTGAATGGCTCCATATAATAAGCACTGACCAATCAAATTCTCAAAAAAAAAAAAAACTAATATTGCATTCAATGTTGGACCAAATGTACCTACTTAATTTTCATTCGAATTAGATACTTTCGAAAACAATCCCGACTTGCACACTATATTATGTATACGAATGGTTGAAGTAGCTCTACTTCAAAAACACAGGAAATAGAAAAAATATCTGAGGATCAGTACTGTTTGCTTTGCAGCTTCATTTGTTATCGTACATGTGATAAGAAATTTCAGTTTCTCGAAACTAAGTTGTTCGTGTCTTCTTTTAGAAGAAAAACTGTTTAACATGCATGATGAGGTTTTTATAATTCTAGCTAACTTCGTTACAAAGTATAGAAATTATGTTTTGAATTTTTAAGGATTTTCGATTATTTTGCGAACATTTTACTTGGAATTTGAATTTCACTTTTTCAGGAATTAAAATACAAATTCCTATTTTGATTTCCAAAGAAAGATTTTTACCTAGCACCGATGTTGTGTTTATTGTTCACAGCAAAAAATGGAGGGCTACCTTGCCTGACTCTGCTGCAACCCCTTGGCAGCGTTAATATGCCGTTTAAAGAGTTCAATATGTGTACGTACATACATTGCTAATAGATAAGTGTAGGTTGCCATGCACTACTACTAGCTTGGGAACCGCTTCTTCGATTTAAACAAAGTGTGTGTCACTTAAAAGGTAAATAAAAAGGCCATACCAAATTACTAGAAAATTTTGCAGCTTTTCATATGGCGCTAGGATTTGGCAGATGGGTGCTAGTTTTATTGTAGAGTTTGGATAATTTTTTTTCATTATGTTTTATTTTTATTTGAAATTATAATTAAAGTCTTTATATACATATCGCTCGTTTGCGGAAGACCGTTTAACTCTAAAAATACATAACCGTCATTTCATGTTTTATTTTGTATCAAAATATCATATATGTGGACATACTTTTATTTATTTAAAAATAATTTATTGAAAAATTTATATCCGTTTTTCTACAAATTTAAGTTTTGTGAGTTATAAGAATATTCCAGCAAACGAGCGGTATGTACTTACGTATTTAATGTGTCATTTACATAAGTACATATTTGTATTGGTCAAAATTGAAGGTATATTTTCGACGTAATGTCTGTCACAATGAAAACAGTGTTACTTTTTTCACAATTTTGGAACAAAGTTATAACTAGAAAAATATTCTTTTCTCATATAATAAACAACAGAAAAGTACATTTTAAATATAAGTATTTATTTTTCCTAATTACAAGAAAATATTTTATATGTGAGTCACACTCTACATTTTATTCTTTATCTAAAATATTATTCTCTCTCGCCTTATATATAAATATCCTAATACATACTTAGTTTACATTGTAACTTTTCATACTTATAATTATTAAACTTTAACTTTAAGGTGCCGTATGACTCGTTGACACCTCTTCCACCTGACGAATTTAAACCTTGGACCATACCATATCGTCTTCAACGACATATGCAAAAGTATAGTTCCTTCCGATACACACGTCACTACAACTATCGATTTAAATTTAATGGACAATTCTCTTCTCATGAATATTGCTCCGCCTTGCCAGCAATCAAATCTGAGTACTATGATGTTGATGACAATCCAAAAGAACCGTATGCAGTTGCTTCCCAATCAGGACCACATCACAACAATTGTTTTTATAAATTGAAGCAATATACGCATCTAGAAAATTTTCGGACTCAAACAGTTGAATATTGCACTATGCCACTCACAGTGGATCACAGTAACTCCATTCGCGATAATGACCAAAAGACACAACGTTCTACAGCTGTATTACATGAAAATTCCTCACGTGCACCTTCTCGTTCCTCTGTTACAACTGGTGATGGCCAATCGAAACAAGAATTTACAACTGGCATTGACGATGCGACACAACATAGTGATGGTGTTATGGAGCAGTATGAAATGGAACAAAATGGCTATATCCCAGAAATGCATTGCTTTTATCCAGTCCATCCGTATAGTGGAGCAGAGGAATACTACAGTTATGGCTATGATGGTAACTTACATCCCGCTGCACTACTGCCTGCAAACGCTGGTGGTACTTTCTATTATACCTGTGGACCAGGTTATCCACCACCGAACAATTTGTATGTACAGGCACCACCACCATTGGCTCCGCCACCTGTTATTACCTCATCCGCAGCATCTACCGCCATTGGTCCTGCTAGTGCATATTATCATCCTAACCCATATTACACCCCTGGTATGCTACCATCAGCAGTTCCACAGCAGGCGCATGCAAACACACATGGTATCACTCAAAGCTTGACTCCAGTCACACGTGGTCGAGGTGCTACTAGTTCAGTTACACCTCTAAGTGGACGTGTTAATTGGGAGGCCAAAAAATCGATGAAATCAAATGGTATGGATTTACCAACAGATGTTGCTACATTGAGATATTTTTATAATCTTGGCCTAGAACATCACAAGCACTTAAAACAAAACACTTCTGAAGGTACTATTGAAGATTTGTGTTGTGTTGAATTTGCGTTAAACTAAGTGCAAAATATTCTATATATGTAATGTGAAAATTCATAATTTTCGGTATTGCGATAATTGGCTTTTGGAAAAAAAAGTATCCATCAATTAATGTTAAATTAATTGTTAATATCTTGAAAAATAATTACTGAAAATTTGTATTGTACATTTGAGACAATACATATATATTTTTCACCCTTATCAAAAAATAAAAAAAATACTTCAATCAAGGACAGCACCGGACCTGCGAAGGTTTAATTATGGTCAGATATGAAATTCGCACATCAATAAGTGCCCGTTTTCGGACTCATTTGTAGAATGTTTTTTGCACTTTTTGAGGACCCGGCCTTGTCCTGGTGATGTACATTTGAACTTTATTGCAGGAAAAAATTTCGTTTTGGTAAGGGCTCTCTGGAGTCCGGAATTGCCCAAGGGATGTCCAAAACCATCTTTTCCACATCAATTAAGTGAAATTTTTTTTTTCTTCAAAAATTACAAATTTTTTTCTAACGCAAATTAATGAAAATTATCAGTAATATTTTTCAAGGATCGTCATTAAATTGATACCATTTATTTTGCAACTACCCACAGTCGTATTGGCATTATTATCAGTTGACCCAGTTATTACTCGGTAATATTTTACCTGAAATTGTTAGGTGACAGAATTTGGTAAAATTTTCCATTAAATTCAAATTACTGCAGTATTCAGCAATACTTTTCCAAAAATTATGGACTGTTTGAGTAATTGGTATTTTTTTTAAATGATCAATTACTCCACTTATTAGTAACATTTGTTTCGACTAGTCACTAGTTCAATTTGTTTGAGTAATTGATATGTATATATACATCGGCCGTTCTTTAAATAATTGCACAGTTGGTTTTTTTTTTGCCTTTTCAAACTTACTTTGAAACGAAATATTTCAAAAACAAGGAGATAGGATAAAAATCATTTAATCTCTTTTGTTTAGAAATGCTTTAGTTTTATAAAAAAATTTAAAATAATTGTAATAAATTTGTTTGAACATACATTTTTTTTATTTAAAAAAATGTGGCTCGAAATATCTTTGATTCGATTTTTCTTCAATCAACCTTTAGAGTGTATTTGCTTTCATATCGAAACTGCCGCCATAACTTTGGAAACTATGCATTTTCACTAGTTTTGCGCGTATCTTCTCAAAATATCTTCGTCACATTTTTTATTTTTTTTATATTATTCTTCAATTAATTGTAATTCCAAACAATTCATACATAAACAATTCATATTTTCAAAATATGTGATGGGAGCTTCCGTGTGAAAGCAGATACATACATCCTTAGGATTGATTGGAAAAATAGCACATGAAGAAGTAAGAAAAACAAGATGTTATATCAATCGTTTTCAGAAACATTTTTATTGGAAATAAACTTTATTTTTAAACAAATTAATTTAGAGCTTTTAATTTTTTATCATAAAATTAAAGCATTTTTAAACAAAAAATTCTTAGGTCTTTAATTCTACTCCATAATTTTTTAGTTGTTTCGTTTTAAAATATGTTCAAAAAGTTAAAAAAAAAGCAAAGTTGCAGTTATTTAAAGAGTGATTTTGATTTGATTGAACACATTAATAAATAATTTTATCAAAATGGAATTGGTAGCTTGTGAATGTCGAAGCAATTATGTACTCCATCAACCCGCTAGAACAAACGTATAGTCAAAGCATAAGCAACATCTCTAGTTAATTGATTGAGTTTATGTTAAAAAATGCAAAAATGTAACTTATAAGAGAAATGTAATGTACTCTAGACGCATTTGATATCGATTCTGATGAAGATTTACTATCTTTTACTTCACTGCAATCGCAGCATGGAAAACGAATGGAAAGAGTAATGTCAAAATATAGTACATATCGTCACCTAACATCCTAAAAGCCGTAACCACAAATAATTCAAAATCGAGTTTTTGATTGATAATGATGAATTTGACTAAACTACATGTCCCTACAATATTTTTACATAATATTTCCAATAAAAAAGATTTTACTAACGAAATTCAAAAGACCGTAAAAAGTTTTTAAGTTTCATATATCAAATAGACGTAACACACTAGCATTGCTTCTGTATAAAACTAAAAAGTGTGGTTACGGCTTTTTGGATGTTAGGTGACGATATACTTCCAGCAGGCAATAGAACAAGGCCTTCCCCGGAGAAGGCCTGCTAGCACTGCTCCGATTGTAAGAGGCCTTCTCAAAACTAAATTTTCATGCAAATAAAAACATGAATGCTCTTTTTTTTTTATTATGATTTTTGTTTTTGTTTGCAATCTGTCAATATTAACAATAAGTAAATTTTATAAGTAGTGAAATTTTAATTAGGAGAATAGTTACACTCAATTGAGTGTATACTCATGAAATGCTATTTTGCCTTACCACAGCAGGCGTGCTATAAGGCTTCCCACAGCAGCAGTGCTATAAGGCCTTATATTAGAAGGCAAAGAAGAAGGACTTCATGTATTTTTTTATTTCATGTATTACAATGTTTTATGATTCGACATTACTTTTTTGTCATTGCATTGTACTTATACGACATCAAAAATAGATAAATGGTTAGAAGTATGGAACGGTGTGCATGTTGCTAGGCTGGTCTTCTGTTTCATGTTATGTTAAAGTGGAAGAGTGTTGTGTATCCAATGTCAAATTATAAATTTAGAAAACGTCATAAAAAATAAACTTAAAATATATCATCAACGCAAGGGAGGTTGACGCAAGCGATGTAGGAAGACCTGCTTGAAGAGTATTTCTATCAGATCTGCTAAAGAAGTCCAGTTTTATCGGGACGTTTCATATAAAAAAAAAGTAAGTTTGAAAGGAGGTGGCAAGGCCTTAATCTTACCAAGGAAGGCCTGCAAGCTCCTACCCTTGCCTACTGGGCTCGTATATATCAGTGAACGAACATAACGAAAGAATATTTCGTAGTACGACAAGGTCCTGTACTTGTCCCTGTCGTTTTTCCACTCTTGCTATCAAACTCACAGAAATTCCAAAATAATTTCTGTGTGTAAACGGGTAAGAACAAAATATTTGATATCAGAGATTTGATTAATATTATGTTATTCTAGCAGTTTTCCCGACTTGTAGCCTGTTTCCTTCTTTCTTTCTTATTGGGAATTCTATTTATTTTATTGAGTTTCGTTTTGAAGCTTTCGAAATGGCTTCAATTTCAGCGCACATAAGCTCTCCCTAATAAATTCACCTTGTATAGTTACAACATAAGTACACATTAACTTGCCATTCACCGGTTAATGTTGAATGCTTGTTTCTATTCGCGCAACTATTTTTTTTAAACAACTTTAATATCTTAATATTTACTAAAATAGGAATAGCGTGATAATTGCTTACTGTAGATTGAGACCAAGCGTCTAAGGAATGAAACTGAACCTATTTGATCGAAATCGATCCAGTAGTTTTTGCGTGATTTGCGGACATCGATGGATATGTAGCTACCATATTTTGCACTTTATTGATATTTAATAATTTAGGAAACGGGAAATATCTTTCTAATTCGGCGCTGAATTACTGTATCTTCAAAAGATAATCAAACATCTGAAAGTGCCATATCCCATATTTCATTGATTTAAAATTGTAGAGCCAAGTCTGTTTTAAACAAATTCAAGTTAAGTTACGAATTCGGATTTTATTACAAAAATTTGACGGAAAATCACTCAATAGTTTGTTATATTTCCCGAAAATTTTGGGAGCTTCGCCTCTTCATCGAGCTACCGATTCAACAATCAATCTGATCAATTGAAATATAAAACATTAGATATGTTGTTTTTGCTAATCTCTGGCGTAAACATTTAAAAAAATTTGCTCTGATTATAGGCTCAACCATCGATAGCAAGGACAACATTGTCAAACTTTCCACTGATATTAAAAACATAAACCTTGATGAAAACTCTAATCAGAATGAGGTACGTGGCATAGTTGTAAAAGTTTTTGGAAGTACTCAAAATTCTTTCTGTTTTTTCAGGTTAAATATGACACTAATAATAATTTAGCAGCAAATGCAGCAGCTCAATCTAATATGAACAACAACTCTTCGTCGAATTCATCTCAAAATCAGAATTCTGCAATCAATAAAGTAAACCATCACCAACGACGTTTTTCTGCGCGTTACTTTAATAGCAAGGAGCGACAAGCGTATCAACGTAACAACGCTGTTGTTAACACTACTTCAGGTCAACATACGCGCACAAATAATGCACACCAAAACGATTATAATAAAAATCAAATAAGTGCAAAAAATGCAATTGCACACAGTTCCTCCAATACATTGCCTGGAGTGGCAAATTCTCGGAATCAGACTCAGAATAATAGTTCATCATCAAATTCAACTAACACTGGGAACAACGTTCTTGCAATGCCCTCCGAACAAGGAATTTTAGCTTCACCAATCACACCTAGTGAAGTAATTAATGGAACAGATATACAAGTAAGTTTTAAAAAAAGTTTCAATTGATTTATTTGAGTTTTGTAGATTATAAATTTAAATATGTGTGGTGAATAGTTAAAATCAATTTTGTTATAAGCTAACTACTTATTGTTTTCATCATTGCAAGTGGATTCAAATTAAGCTTAAATGGGGCTCCATTATCTGAACTCAGACAGCTCTAATATTCGCTTTTGAGTATTTTTTTTGAATGCATTCTAATGTTGCAATGTTGGAATTAATGTTTTGTTGCAGTTTCTATTATGTCTGAATCTACTTCAATTAAACATAAATTTTGCTCCTCTAAATCCGATGTGCATGCTACCGAAGCAGAGGACTTACAGGTATGGAGGGATATTTAATACCACCAGCATTTTAGAATCCATGATAGTTGATGAAGAAAATTGTTGTGCGTCTTATGCAATGGGTTGTAACCCTTGGGATGAATCTGGTAGGTAGCATAACCCTTGCTGACCAGATGCACGCCGCCCCTAACCTAGGATACAAACGCCTTTTGTGCCGCTCACTTTGAGTAGAGAAACTAACAAGTGTGAAATTCATAGATACCTCAGCCGAAAAGTATGAGACAGACGCTGACTAAGAAGCTGTTCACTCTGGATCAGATGCTTCCTGTATTCACTAGGGTTCGCGAGGTCGTTAATCCCGACAAGTCTCTCCAAAGAGATGTCATTGCGGTTAAAATGCGGCATGTATTGGGTATTTAGATGGCGCCAATTAGTTCGAGTCCGATACTATTTGGAAACCCTCTGAGACTCCATTCTCACATTGTCCGTAACTCTTAATATCTACATCTTCGAAACCAGATCCTAGCGATAATTTTTGTTCGCAGATAGTTTTGTTAGCATCAGAAATTAAATTTGCTAAATAAAAAGTATTTTATAAACAAAGTACTTGCCAGAAACAATTGAGACAGTAAAATAGTTTAACAAGCCTTTCAGAGTGAGTCATGGCGACTCGTTGATATGTTGACAGTTTCCAAGTTTCAAGCACAAGAAATGTCCGGTAAAACCCAGAGAGGAAAAAATCAGCTGCCTTTTTCTCTCTCTACATTACATCACACACTTTTTGGTTCAAACAACGTTTTTTGTGGTTAAACTTTATATTTTCCCAGATTTTCTGAAAGAAACGGTATTATTGTCATTGAATTAATGTTGTTTTAAATTTGAAAAGTCCGGAGCTCCTACCAAAAAAAATCGTCTCCACTTGGTTTTTGGGCTCAAAATTTTCGTAATTTGATATACATAGGTTGATAACATATATTTCAAAAAAAATTAGATATGAAGAGTCAAAAAAGAGTTTTTCAAAATTATTTATTTGAAGGTTTAAAAAGCAAACAAGCTTAAAATCACTGTTCTGTAAGTCAACCTAGTTTTCGAGTAAACGGCGAATATTTGAAAAACTGATTAATTGGCGCTACAGTAAAATTTATAGAAAACATTTAAAAAAAATTCAAATACATAAATCGACAGGTTTCAGGGTCTTATAATGAAAATTTTACCTGAAACACCCCCATATACTTATTATTATTAATATTAGTTAAATAAACCACAACTCAGTAAAATTATTTTTATTATATGGCAGGTAATATCTTTTTCTCAAGTATTTTAAACCTAAAAAATAATCTACCAAAAACTATTTATTTTATTCCTTATATAGAACCCTATATACAATCCAAATACCAACCCATTCATAACTTACGGCTCGTACGAATATAATGCCGATCAGAATGGTCAGTGTCAACCATTTGGTCCTCCACCACCAGCTGGTGGCGTGTTTATTCAAATGCCAATAGGTCCATCTCCTTATGGAATATACACTGGACCACCACCACCACCAACTGCTATGGGAATGCCACATGTAGCCGGTGCTTATCCACCTTTTATGGGTCCACCGCCGCTACCAGGAGGAGGTAATACTGTACCAATACCTTCACCAATACAGGGGCCACATCAACCACCAATGCACGCAGGTAATGGATTCTATACAACATCTAATGGGGCAGAGCCTATTGAAAGCAATGGTGTAACAGATGGCGGTATACACTACCAATGCATGAGCTATCCACCACCAATGTCACTTTATTATTCGCCAAATGCAAGTAACATTTGTGGAGGTGGATCAAATTCGAACACATCGCCAAATCCACATCAGTCAGTACAAGGAGGAGTGGCTGGTCCACTGCCATCAGCTATGTGTCAGCAGGTAATATTTTCTATACATTGTGGGTGTATGACTTTATAGTTGTAAAATTCCGGACCATAAGAAAATATGGTAAATGTGTGTATGCTGTCCGCAAGAAAAATATCGTCTGATATATCAAATTACATTTTTTATTTAATGGGGAAGTTAAGAAATAAAAAACCCGTCGTGTTACGAGAAATTTTACAGCCATATTTAGATTTATTAAAAAAAAATCCATTGTAAATGGTAGCTTCCATTTATATTGTGGAGAATAGACGCATAGACCATTAACAAATACTAAATTTTTTGACACTTAAGGTTTAATACTTTAAATTTCTAACGCGATGGTGTCAATTCTACATCAAAATTTAGATTGAGCACACAAACTTTAAAAAATTGTTGATCTACCGTGCATCGTACTCTTTAGATTTTATTATGTAGTACAATCTATAATTTAATTCGGAATACTTTTCAGCCATGATCTTAAAATTTAGATACTACGCTTGTTAAAGGGCTTTTTATGACTTCCAGTTTTAAAAATTTTAATTGGTTTTGTTTTATATATGACAAATTAGTCTTAACAAATTCTATTCCAATTTAGGGGTATTGGTGTGTACCACCACCTCCAGCTATGCCGCCAGTTACGCAGACATTACCGTCAAATGGTGTATCATCAGCAGGACCAAACATGTTACAAAGTAATACAGCCAATGGAGCAACAACTCAAAATCGACGCGAAAAACAAATTTTAAATGACTAAACGCCTGAATTGAAGATATGAGTAGTTGAACAAAATATTTTTATAATTTCGATTTTAAAATAAAGTTATAAACATGTAGTCTTCATATCACTTCCATCCATCCACTCACGTCTTCAATGACATACTATATTTTCATACTAAACGGAATAATTCGATTAAATCTATATTCGTTACATAACAAAACAAATATAAAATGTAAACGCTACATTTCGCTTGGTAAAAATTACTTTGCAAACGTTTTTTAAATAATGTTTGTTTTCTATTTAAGAATTAACTCTAATCAAAACAATTAATGCAACATAAAGGTGTCATTTAAAATTCTTGATATAAGACAATCACACACCATTGTCTTCATAAACGTAATTTGTCTATTGAATAAAAATGCCAATGCGTATTAGACAAAATATGATTAAGAATAAAAACATGCCTTAATTGTAATATGTACTTGTAAACACGAAAGCATAAAATTCTAACATATTTTGATATCTATTACGTACACTATACAACTATCCTTTTTAGTATTTTAAGATATGTATTTTTAAATTACAATGATTGATAATATTTTCAATATTCAAAAGTTTTAACAACTAATTGCTTTGTACTGGCTTACAAAGCCTTGATTGATAATTTTAAACTTGTTTCTCATTTTTTTAAAGATTAATTTATTGTACCAGTAATAATGTTAAAATACAATACAAAAGATAACCATAATATCTTAACATACTCATATTTAATATGATTTTTTAGATTTTAAGCCTATTTGCTGCTATTATTTAATTTATATTCACATTTTTAGCAAAATTACAACACAAAAATTTTTTGCCATAATAATTTTATTATCAAATTTGCTATTATGTTAGTTGTAGTTTTTAAAAGATAGTTTTATAAATTTGTAAAAAATTAAAAAAAAAATCAAAAAAAAAAAAAATAAATGTAAGATCGTAAGTGAATCATTTTTTCTTTCTTTCGTTAAGTTAATGATTTTTCGATACCCAATTTCTGCGACCCAGTTGTAATGTGTCAAAAATACCAAGTATGAGTTCTATAAAAGTGGCCGATTTAACAGGTTCTTCGCGTCTGGTTCTTGAAATAATAGCATCAGCTAAGAGTTCTGCACCCGCAACAGGAGCCGTGACTGAAGGCTGTAATTAATAAGCAAAAATTATTATCCGAAGATCATTTGAAGTGCTTGAAATTTTATTGAAGAGCCTCTAAGATAAAACACAAAACGTTTCATATTTCAGCGTACAAACTCTTGGTCGGTCAAACTGTGCAAAAAACCAAATCAAAAATCTCCAATATAATTTAAATCTGCATTGTATTGAAGTATTGAAAAGTTGTAACTCAGAGTTCTATCTTCACATATTTCAGATTATTATGCATAACACTCAGTCAGTTGACCAAGCTGCCAAAATCCGACAATTGATGTGTGTTGGTTTTTTACGCTTGGGTAAACGTGATTTTTTTTTTTTTTGTTAATTCAAAATGAAATAGTTTTACAGTAATTGGAATAAGTCACTAAATTTTACACAATTATTTTCAAGTTACTTAATTTTTTTTTCTCAACGATTCATCCTCATTTTTCATGAAAAGGTAAAAAACCGCACTCTGGTCCAAACTACACTTTTCACTGTGCTTAGTAAGAGCTAATATAGGCAATATATATATATGTATCTCAATATCAACCACCCAGACAAATTTCTTGTGGTTATTTTAAGATTGTCAAAATCATAGGCAACGAGACCGGAGGCTTACTTTTAACAACCGAAAGAAAACGTTTTCCTGTCTCAGTGTCTGGCCAATACTTGCTTATTAAATATTCAGAATTACATTTTTGTTTTTCACTTACAAGATTGCGTTAAGGAGCAACAGCAAAAAGCTTACTATACAATCAAATATTTGTTGGTAAATGCTCATTTATTTAATTAAATAGTCGACCGATTTTTAATTGAAATGGAATTGTAAAACTGATGCCAACTAAATCGAACAGATAAATAATTCGAAAATATTGTCTTCGGATGTGCACAGTTTTATTTGATATTTTCCTCATCTACTTTATCGCGAAACCATTGCACAAAAATTTTTAAATTTTTGCAATATTTTTTTTAATTACAACGTCTGAGTAAAATTAAAATATTAATGATTATGTAAATAGAAAGACAAGTTTTCTCCTTGAAATTGTGTGCGCTATAAATTTTCTAACTCCAAGCATTTTTATTAATATAAAATTTTTGGTAAAGGTCACATTCAGGAGAAATTAAGTTTTCTATAGCACGGAATAGTTTTAAGGGCACTACATGTTGGGGAGTTGAAATTTTTTTTTCATAAATGGGTGTATAAATATGCCGAAAATATAAATTTAAAATTTCAGGGCAAAATAGAAAAAACTACCAATTTTGATAGGTGGGCCCCAAAGGCCTACATAATAGAATCAGATTTGAAGAAAATTCTCCAAAATTTCAGCTTCCTATATCAAACCTTTGAACGGCGCAAACAGATTGTTTCCCATTATATTGTAATGGAAAAAACGAGTTTTTTACTGAAACGTAGAAAAAAGCTGACATTCGAGATTCTCCCTTTTCGTTTTTTTTTTCCATACGAATTGTAATAGTAAAAAAAACTAGGTGGTAATTGATAAGATAATTTTTTTTCATGTACCTTCCATGGAGGATACTTTTCAAAAAACAAAAAATCTAAATTTGACAGTTGATTCTATGGGCATGAAAAAGTAGAACTCGATAAAAAAATGTTTGGCTTTACTTCATATACGTAAAGCTAATGTCTTTACGCAAAAACTTTCCAGAAGAAAATCGACCGCAAAATGACAAAGTTAGGAGCGGTTGAATGAATAAATTCAAATCACACTTTCTAAACATATTAATTTTTTCGAGAATTTGTGGAGTTTAATCGCTTGCAATACATTTTCGTTCGATTAGAATAAGTTTGTTTAAAATCTCCGAAAGCTCAGAAATCCAAAATGCACCGATTGCTGTGGAAAACGAACTAGGTCATACGTCACTATGGCCACAATATGAGCATTACGACTGGAAAATATTTTTCGATCTCAAAGTCGTAGACATGTTGGGTGGAATGCAGAGCGTGTTTACAAAATATTGCTGTTTTTTTTGCTTCTTAGCCGCGCTCGTGAGCTGCGATTAAACTTAGTAAATTGTCGAAAAAATTGATTGAATTTCAGAAATTGTGTGATTGAATTTATTTATTCAATCGCTCCTAACTTCGTCATTTTACAGTCGATTTTCTTCTGGTCTCTCTTATTTTTCGTGTTAAAGCATCAGCTTTATATACATTGCTTCTTCACTGCAAAACCTTTATTGCTCAAAAAACCTAAAGTTGGAGAAAAACGCATTTCTGCATAATAAACTCGAATATTTTTTCTTGTGCTATGAAGGTCTTGTAGCAAAGGAACGACATGAAGTAAAACCAGAAGTTTTTTTTATCAATTTCTATGTTTTCGTGGGCATAGAAACAGGTGTGGAATTTGATTTTTTTTTTAATCTGACCTATTATCATCGATATCTTTTGAACCACTTAACCAATTAAATATCCAGTGATATACGCATAGGCATACATATAAGAATTCTTAACTCGAGACATGATCTTTGTAGTGAAGTCGAAAAAATCAAAAAAAAAATCACAATAACTACTATAAAAATAAATGTTGACCTTGATTATCGATTTACGGAACAAAATACACCATTTATCATAGGTACATGGAAAATATTAATTTCGTAAACTAGTTTTATCATTATTTAATTCATAAGCATGTTGATAAAATTGAAACAATGTTGAAAATTCGAAAAAAAGTCGAACAATGTTAAAGAATTTTGAAAGTCTTGATATGATGATAAAATCTATATGATTGAGAGAGTTAAAAAAATGCTAAAATATTCGGGTATTCCCTGACAAAAGTCAAAAAACTTTTCATATAGATTTTTACCCATAACCGTCAGTAACCCAGCAATAAAAAAAAGTAAACGGAAAAACGTACTTACTCGCAGATTTGAAGAAGCACTGCTCATATTAAAGACTCTGAAGTACAATGCACTGATGTAATGAAACAAAATCCAACACTTTTTTTTAATAAACAAAACGAACACTTACTAAATTTCGAAATAAAAATTGATGAACACTTATTGCTATAACCAAATGAAATAGATTTCAATAGAATTACATTTAAATTTATATATATTTATATTTCACCATCGGCTCTAAAAACCGTATTTTGTAATAGAAATTACGAGTATAACTAACGAGCGATAGTTGGTAAGGGTTGCCACCTCATTTATCGGAACTACAATTGAATGACAAATCGTCTTGCAGATTAACCGACTTGTTCTTCAAACCCATGAAGTTGGCTACAAGTTGCGTTTACTTTTTTTATCGTCTTTTGTATATCTCTGAATAGATTTCTACGGCGAGTTATTATAAAACACATGCGGAGTTATTAAAACTGAGCAGCTGAAATCGATTTTTTAGGTAGACAAATGCGGTGATATTACACCTACAAAAATGTGATTATGAGTGAAGCTGTACGCAACTCTCAACTTAATTCTTTGAAGCTTAACTTATTTTAACAACTGTGCTTGCACATTCATGACGTGTAGTCCCGATTTGCGCAGGGAAGGAAAGGTCGGGTAGAAAGATGTGCATATCAAACCAAAACAAAGAAGGATAATTTTAACAATAAATTGTGCTTTGGGGCTTAGAGCACAACGAATCACGGGGATCTCTGTTAAATTAAAAATTAAAGGATTTTTGCTCATCAAAATAAGAACTAACTGATAGCAACCAAATCACTTGATTTAATAAATATCCTTATAGGGTTCCAACAAACCATGTTCTGTGGGCCCGCGTGCCACACTACTAACACAAATAAGTAAAATTAATGTGATGTACGTAATGTACCAAATGTGAGAAAATAGTGTAAATCAATTAAAAACGTAACAGCGTGCCAAAAAAAACGTGATCATTAATTTTTTAAACGAAAATTGTTAAAGTCTGACTACATAATTTTGCATAATAAAAAATACAAGTTTATGTTATTTATAGCATAATTATGCTACAGTTGACATCCTCGTCTGTATCAGTTACACAAAATATGAAATAACTACCTAAGGCTATGCCATTAGCCCGTCTCTAATATAAGTATATGACGTCAGTTCCTCCCAAACCCCCAATAAGAACTTTTCTGTTATTTGCCCCTATATTTATTTCTTTTTAAGTAAATCAGCAAACCATACACACAGGGTTGCCAAATGGCCGCTTTTGACGACCAGGCCTGAAAAATTTCTGTTAATTGATGGTTTTCAGAAAATGGAGGGTTTTTGTTTTGTGTACTTATCCTTTTTTTTATATATTTAACGAGGAAAAAAGTTCATTAATTTTTCTAAGAAAAAAAAAGGTAATCAACTTTCAGGTTTTATACATTTAAGACAAAAAATTTTATGTAAGTTAGACCGTTAATTTACTAACTTCAACTTGGCAACCCTGCAGACACATTTTATTTAACACACCTACTCGTTTATACAAAAATATTTTGTTCGGTTTGAGATTCCATAGGTGCTAATATTGATAGTTTACTTTTTATTCTTTGCTGTAACAGTTTCAACCTGCATTTTTCTTACATATGTAAGTACGAAAAAAACATTAACTTTAATAAAATTATTCATAATAGCACCTGAAAACGGTTCTTACTTTGTTAGAATACGAAGACCGAACGGTTTTTTGGTTAACGTTTATTTATTTGAATATAGCATAATTTGGCTCAAAAACGAGATAAATGAAGAAAGGGTGAAAGCTTTAGAACTCAACTCTTATAACTTTGAGAAAATTTATTTTTTTTAATGGAAAAGACAGTAACTTCTGTTACCTATAAAAATCTATAGTACTTTTATATGGAGTTACTGCCTTTAAGCTGGGAATCATTTAAATATTTTTAACTCCCGACTTAACAAAATTTCTTAATTTATAATATCATTAAATTAGCGGTTAAACCCAAATATACATAAAAATGCTGAATATACTAATTACAAAATTATATGCATATCGAATGCAGTAACTAACGTTACGTTCTATTATTTTTGTACGACAGAGCTCCTCTGCTGTAGCTCGGATAAATCAGGTGGCAACACTAATTAACTGTTACTCGTTAGTTATAATTTCTATTGTGGAAAGTGCGGTTTAATTTTTCAAGTTAAATTTTGGTTTTTTGTGTAAATGTTAAAAAGAAAATTCAAAAAGAAGTAAATAATATCTTCACCAGTGTTTTGTGATAAATTCAATGAAATATTGAATAAAAGTTTTTCCAAATATGCAAAGTTTTACCTAAAGCGGCACCGTCGACAGAGCCGCTAGTGAAGTGCAGTGTTTTGTTGTTGCTTTTTATATTGCAAATTTAAATAGATATTTTATCAAATTAATTGCTGTGTGATAAAAAGCAACAAGTGCTGATGTAATGTTGTTTTCTTCTAAAAGTAAAAGTGTTTCTTCTATTTGAAAAATATTCTTCGTTCATTCATAATTCCCCCGCAAATGCATTGCAGTTGCTGTTTTAGTGTCATCAAATTCTGTAAATGGTAAGTGTTTCCGTTTTTGCTTTCTCCTTTTTATTATGCATACATTTAAAAAAAGATTGCAGAGTCCTAAGTTCACTCCCTTCAGTAAGTTTTGCGATCTTTTCCCGAAAGTCAGCAACATTCTTATTAATTATGTACGTATGCAATTCAGTTTTTGATACACAGTAGACTCTCGTTTTGTTTTACAAATTCGTTAAAATCCAAGCAAGTGTATTCAAAATATCATTTGATGAAAACAATGTTTTTTTCAAGTCGGCAGGGATTAATTGGTTTTCTTCTCAGTTCAAACTTTTCTATGTTTGCGAAATGTCGCTCATTGTATGGTGATTCAAAAAACGATTATACCTGCGGTAGTGGTATAATCGTTTCCAAAAATTCAATTTTTTTCTTTATCCGTTTATGTTTTAGTAAAAACATAATAGTCTGAACGATTTTGTCGGTTGGAAGTTTGGAAATTAAATATCAGTATAAAAATCAGTAATCATAATACAAAAATGTTATTCAGTACAAGACTTTAAAATTCAGTATAATACTAAAAAAATCAGTACAGTTGGCCGCATTATATATAACCAAGGATCTCCTTACGTTCAGCTTTGCCCAAGTTTAAGGACAACTAAGATAATTTGATTTTTTTTTTAAATAAAAAATAATAATCGAGGGTTCATACAAACTTTCAAGGTATACTTGTAATAAAGCGTCCAAGGGACCAATTTTAAATATAATCGAAAATGATATGTATATGAAAAGACCAGATTATATTTATAAATGAAAAGACATTTTTTGAATAAATTGAAGCAATTTGATACATTTTCAGTACATATGGACTATTTCTGATAATTATCTTCTTTTTTAAGTAAGCTTTGCTGAGATACGCGTAAAAAAAAATTGACTGATCTTTTTTTTTTTTGTCAAAACCCCTTTTCAGTTTAAGTAAACTTTGTTGTCAAAAAAATACATTCGCCTTTTAAAAGTACATTCCCAGCCTCAATTCAGAAGAAGAATACACTAAAAAATGAAAATGAATGAAGTGAAACCATGGCATTTCATACCCATTTCGTTTTAGTTCTTCAGCAAATCGTTAATATCGATTTTGTTGTTCTTAAGACTATTGGTAACCACCAGATGAAATAAATGCTAGGTCTCGTTTTTAACGGGTGTTGAATATGTTGGAAAATTTGTGCTTTTGAGTCATTTTCTTATGTGTGTACCATCGAAAACGGCTTCATTGATGTTTGCTCATGAGCACCATCATATAAAATTGAAAATAAATTCAATACGTGCCTCTTGTCAAGAAAAAAAATTTAGTTCTTCTAATTATAAGTTTTGTGAAGGCCTTAGTCAAAAATGGCTTAGTATTCTTCTATTTAAAAACTCAAGAAAGACGTCCAAAAACACAATAAAATATAGATAATGTTTTGCAAGCGATTGAACTCAATAAATTGTCGTAAAAATTATTAATTTCGAATATTATGGGAATAGGATTTATTCATACAATGGCTCCTGTATTTTCAAGATCTGCAGGTTAGAAATTAACACCAAGATTGCGTGATTTGACACCATGCCACGGCTGTTTTGGTTTATATTTCTAAGACACAATAAGCCACAAGCATTTTCTGAGCTGATGACGGATATCCAACGAATTATTGCTACAATTGAGCGACAATTATGGAGCAAGACTTGGCTAGCAGAGCCTTGGGACGCATATACCTTGCTTTCTGTTTCATACCTAATCGTAAAATTTTATTTTAAAATGAATTAAAAGTATTGCCACTTTTTGACTAAACAAAGTTTTTAAATCAAAAACTAAATCTGGTGCTCTTACTTGAAGGGACACTCTTAACTGCATATAACTTTTCGTAAAATTCTAATAAAATAGGTCTGCCAGCTTTTAAGATATGTACCACTAGTATATTCACCAGTATACACATTTTTTTTTCGAAAAACCAATTTTAAGAATCCAACCTGTTAGAGAAAACTATGTGATATTTCGTAAATAGTCTTATGAAAATATTTCGGAAAGTATTGAATAGTATCGTTTTATTTGTTTTTGAGACATTCAGCCTCAACGTGAGTTTCATCCGAACAACATCTCGCCACGGATGTTTTTGATCGCCTAAAATTAAAATAGCTATCGAGAGTTTCACCCGAATGTAATTTCATTCGAATCAGCTGTGGCAATTCAAAGAAACAATTTTAAATTTTGAAGACTCAAAATAAGTATAAAAATGTAGAAAATTTATTAAATCTGCAATTTCAAATTGAATAAAATAAAATGTTTTTCCAACATGAAAAATATTTTCGCACAAAACTGATGATAAGAGAAAAAGGAAATGCGAACATTTTCGGGTCGATTTAGTTCCATCAAAAATTACAATAGTAAAAATTTGATTAAGAGAACTGGAAGAAAATGCAGCTGAAAGTTTGATTTTGGCTAACCATATTTTCCCACATGATATATAAGAAAATTTCGGAAATCCGGGGATATTTATTTATTTATTTTATTGAGGTTTCAAGTTTGTCACTTTTACCATTTTACGTTCTAACTTTTGAAAAATCCATGCAAGTCATATACATAAAAGCGATAGAATAAGAATCAATAAGTTCTAATAAAGTAGAAACAATTTATTTTCTGGCTATATGCTACGTTAATGCATTTTGTTTCAAGCAATAGAGCGTTTTTTTCAACAGTTGCTAATATTAAAATATCCATAGAACATTTTTGGTGTTCAAAGTTTACCTTTGAGCCCAATGAAGTACTAAACCCAAAGCAAATTTAGAACTATTACGTTTTTTTTTCTTCTCTTAGTACTAGTATTATCTGACGATTGTCGTAAAACTATTTTGAGTCATTAGCACTTCAATTTTTAAGTGAAACTTCTTTCGCCACGGGGTGATTTGAAACTCGTTGAAACGGAAAATGGATGACACTAAAAATAATATCTATAGGACTTAGCCCACTAGAGAATGAGATAGAATACAGATATACAGTACAGCTTCAAAATGGACACCGTATTTTCCAAGACACCTTAAATAGTTTTTTTTTTCTAATTACATCAAACTGTTGTGTGTCTTAACTTTTTTTACATTAATATCCCATTATATAAATGACGGAGCCCGTCTTGTTAATCCACAAATAGATCTCAATGCACAACAACTGGAATTGTTGTATGTTCAGTTTCTAAAGTGGGGAAAATACACATCTGAAAGCAGATTGGACAATGATAATTCATTTATGATTGCGGATATTTCAATTTCTCCCAACCAATCGCTTTCATTGAGTTCCTCAACACCAAATTAAATTTTAAAACATGCAGCAGTCGCACTGAATCGATAACAAGATCAAAAACAATAATTTGACGAAACAAACCAAGCCCCGGAGTTTCACTTCTACCGCATATGAACCGCACACATGTTTTTCATTTGTACATATTTATGGCCACGATCTTCCACTGTGCGGTAGCATTGTGTTCTGATCGTTATAAACTCAATAAAAACGCATTAGAAATATCAATGACGCTATTTGTAAGTACCAAAAACCTGTGCTATCAGGCTTTACCCCTTGTTACGGTAGCAAATGCCTGATGCACTGAATATTATGAACTAGAGATGGTTATTTGCTTGTAAAATTTCAAAAAACTCAGTAACTGTTTCAATAACATATCCTTAAGTTAAATTTGACAATCTTAAGATTATTTGTATTGTGTACACTGAAAACTTTAGAAAAAACCCTAAAGTTAACATACTTGTAAAACTGCGCTAAGTGCAATTAAATTCAGTCCAGCAAATATTGCAATATTTTTCATTTTTTTTAAGTATTTTTTTTCTATATTTTGGCTGTTGAAAATGTCTTGAACTTGTAACAGTTAATAATTCGGTAAGTGGAACAGACACAATGTGCAGAATATGAAATATAAGCAATTCGCGATGTAATACATAAAGTTTAACGTTGACTATGATTTTTCTTTAACGAAATTTTTAGCGTAAACTGACTGAAATCAGCACATTTGTAGAATATTTATATGAATTTCATTTGCAGTGATCAATCGCCAATTTGACCTACATTTTGAGAATAGCGTGCTGTCACTGGCCCTGATTATTTGTTGTTGTTGCTATTTGTTTTAAATATTGTTGTTGTGAGTTTTCTGCAAGTCATTTGAAGTTTAAATTAGATTTTTATAAGCATATAATCTATAATTTTCGGGATTAGAAAAAAAAAAAATAGTTTCGATAAGTGACTGACATTACATTTTTCAATCAGGTAGGAGAGAAGGCTCTTCTTAAAGTAATATACATAATTTTGCTAATAAATACAGTAGAATCTCGCTAATCTGGACTAATTAGAACCGCGGATATCCGGATTACTAAAGACATATGAAAATTATTAAAGAAAAGGTATAGGAAAGGAATGTAGCTATAAAAACAGCGTTCTAAAATTACTAATGCACTATAAAAACGAAAATAAACCTCTTAATTTTTTCGTTATATCAGATATTCTAGATGTACCGACACCATATTATTCAGCAAACACTTTTCCACTAATACCATTAATTTGAACTTAATTATATTCTTTTTCGGCGAGTTAACGTTTTATGCGACCTTTTTTGATATATTATATTTTTTGTTTATATTTTTATTTGGGCAGCTAGAAGTAAAAGTGGTATATGTCAAATTTAAATACACTGAGAAAAGAGTATGCTTCCTTTAACCCTTTCCGTGCGTTTAATTGAAAAATCAAGCTAAAAATATGAAATTTGTGTCATAGGCTAATTGAATGTTGAGAAAAATGAATATGAAATTAAAATTCAGGTAGGTCGTCTAGTTTGGGTGGTATAAGGTGTCCAATATATTGGACAATTACCTGCAACTACCATAATTTTTTCAATGCGCCTAAGAACTATTTCAATGCAATTATGACGTGAGAGTTTGACTTTTGGTGTTTTTTTTTATTATTTTAATATAAATACACATTTCCTTGCATACATTTTGAAACTAAGAAAAAATATTACAAAATATTGAATAGAAATATTAAAAACTATTTTTTTTGTGAAATCCTTGAAAGCAATTCTGTTCACGCAAAGAAATACTTTGCATTTTTGGCGAATAATAAAGCTTTTTTTATTGCAACCAAGTACCTTGGAACGACCAGCATTTTTGTTGCAACGAAAATTGGGAAATGCATAATTTGATCTTGCCGAACATCTTCATTGGGACGAACCTGATACATATTCTTTCTTTTCGCTAGTGGTGCCACCATGAGAATACTTTAGGAATCACTGCTATAATTTTCAATGTCTGGTGTGTTGGTTATCGTCATAGTAGAAGGAGACGATAAAGATGCTTGTAAAGCTCTAGAAGATCCTGTTGATGGTCTACCTCGTCGCCTTGGAAGTTCATCTCCTTGTACTGGCCTATGTTCGTGCTTTGCGGTGACCAGTGTTGGAGCTACTTGAATTCTGAAATTCATGGAATCAAGTATATATCCACGCAGCTGTTAGCGCCAAATCAACGAAATGCATGATTATGAATGTGGTGCGCAAACACCACTCTTATCTTATCTTCAGTGGCTGCTTTGAAGTTTGAAATACTCTTCTGTTGCACATATTGGTTGGTAAATTGACTCGCTTTCACAAAGAAGTCATCCGGCAAATATTTTTTAAAATAAGAATATGGGGTTCTAACCCTTACCACGGTATCTTCGGAAGCTGCTTCATAATGAACGCTTTCTAAGGTTTCACCTACGTGAACTCTTCTCCACCTAATATCTGTTTTAGCGGTACACTGCACTCATTCTTCGCATGTGTTTGGTGATGCTACCGATATTAAGTTGAAGCCACTGATGGTGACAGCAAGAGCTTCAAGCATTACTGTTGGTAATTCGACTTCGTCGACCTCTTTGATTAGCTCTTCCGCTGAAACATCTCTTTCCCTTTTCTCCTCATCTTTTGCAAGAATTTCTGGCACAAAAATATCGATTGCCTCCGGATCTTCAGATCCATCTTCGACGTCCGAGTATTGTTGAAGCATCTCCATTATCTCGTCGCAAGTAAGATTTTTATTTGCAGACATTTCCTAACAAAACCAATAGTTTTACTTTGAACAACACATAAAAAAGCAACCTTTGAATGCAGTTGTCCAATATATTGGACACCTATAAAATGCACTCCGCAGGTTAACTTATATAATTTTTGTAAAATTATTTATGATAAAACTATTATTTAATGTTGTCAAAATACTCCTGATTTTTTTTGGAATGATCCGAATACCAGAACTTTGTTTAATTTTTATAATAAAATTGATTTTAAAAAAAGTAAAATACACATTTACTGAAAATCGATAAAAATTGTCATAAACTGTCAGGAGACCAACACGAACAACGTTTATCAACTAAAGAAATTTCGTTCCATGCGAAAAACGTTGTGAAAAATGAATAGCAAGATTTTAACGTTACCAATAGAATTGAAAAAGTAACGGAAAGCGATTGTCCAATATATTGGACAATATCACGGAAAGGGTTAAATAAATGTATTTGGCATAGATTTTTAAAATATTGGCTAACTATTAACAAATTTTGGTAGTTATTACCATGTTCTTAATTGAAATATAAATTGTTGCTTATTAGGCCAAACGTTATGTAAGTTTGAGTCGATTGAAAAAATTTGTTTTGGTTGAATATACATTTGTTAATCCTATTTTTATTTGATTTCACTTCTCATTAACATGAAAACTTTGCAATTCACAACATATTCAAGTAAAACACTACTTAACTATATTCTGCTTGGCACACAATTTAGGTATTTTTGATGGTATAAATTCAAACGACATCTTATATAAGGATGGATATAATATATATATATATCAAATATCTAATTAGAGTATATCAAGTATACTATTTGTTAATTATAACCAAAAATTTTTTCCAGGAGCTTCCATGGTAAATCCTGCATTATACCTTTAGGCCAAAGGTAAGAGGAAGCGTAGGAAGCTCGAAATAAGGATGTCCGGCGTTAAAGAGCGTTTTTTACGCGAAAAACTTAAAGGATCGATACAAATACTGACTTGGTTCATAGATCCATTCATAGCAAGTTTTCGCAAAACGCCTAAATCTAGCTTAAATCACTATAACTTTGAAAACTTAAGCTATTTATGTTTATTAGAAACACAAAAAAATTCAGTTTTCAGTTCCAAAAACAGTTCCACGGAAGCCTCGCGATGAAATATTTATTTTTATTGCAAAATGTTTGCCAGACACTAAAAAATAATAGTCTACTATAAAATCAAACGTTACCTACTTTTTAATTTAGCTCATACTTTAAAACGCCGGAGCTATATCTCAAACTGAACCGATTTCTACCATTTTTCGGTTAATGCTGTAAAATATAAATATTAACATTTGTGAAAAATTGCATTGACCCAGCTGCTATAGTTTTTGAGATATTAGTTTAGTGCTGCTACATTGGCAAAATAATACACTGTGCACTGGACTGCCGCTCAGTTAGCATGACAGTGGCGCACAGTGGGGTCGATCTGAGGTATATTAAACGAAATTAATTTCTTAACCCAAAATTAAATGTAGTTGGGACAAGTTTGATGCTTTTAAGCTTTTTTTTTATCGTTGAACATGAATTCACTGCAAGTTTTCTGATTAAAAACGGTTGATCCAATATGGTTGCTTGAATTCGAACAAAATTGGCTTTAATTAGTTTTTGGCATTTTACTCAAATATCAGATATGTAAAGAAGAAAAAAGCATTGACTGTTGATCAGAGAAATCTTCATAAGATTTGATCTCAATCAAATAACATAAAAAAAGTGTAAAACCTCTGACGTGATAGAATAAAATAGGAGCGAATTTTGATTTAACGACTCGAAATCTATGACAAAACTATTTAGAAATTTTATACACATGAAAAGAAATAATGAATTTCTCACGTCAGAATTTAAATTTTTTTTTTAATGTCTTAACACTATGAAAGAAAATGTGTTCCAGAATGAATATTCTGTAAAGAAACTTCAAACACTTAAACTTACAGAAATGCTATAGCACTTAACACTTAGTGTCGCAGAGGTTAAATAAATTTTCTTACCAGAGTAAGGTTTTCACACAACGAAAAATTTCGTTCATTGTCAAAATTTCCGAGATTGAGATTGAGATTTTGCTGAATTATGACACTGGTTATCCACTACACAGTATCCATTCGATTTTCGCTCAAAAATCTTACTCAAGCGTTCGCTAGTGTTGATTTGTAATGAAATCAAATTGTAAGGGAACATTTTTCAAAATAAATAAAAATACAACTGGTTTACCATTCGTAATTTTTGTTGAATTTCAATTTAGCATTGTATCATGTTTGCTTAATTAAAAAGCCACTTGAAAGTCAAACTCTTAAGAAATAATAGCATTAAAAACTACCTTCTAGTTAAATGATTTAAGTCTGACTTTACCTAAAAAAGCAACACTTCAGGTATTTGTTGTCATCAGACTTTTATATATTTTCAATCTGTAATTACATTTCTGAAAGTTTATTGTGCCATAGTACCAAAAATATAATTTTATGTTTTCTCTACGGGTACCTACTATTTTTTTTCTGGTGATTGTTTAATTTTAAGATGAAATAGTTAAATTGCACCCTTTTATCTATTAACTTAAGCTCAAAATCGATGAAATAACGTTCCCTAAGCTTTTCTTTTATTTTGGAGCTAAGCCTACGTAAAATTAAAGCATCTAATCAAATAACTATTAAAAATATACCCTCAAAGCCATCCATAAGGAATCTAGTATTAATTCGATTTTGATTCAATATCAAAACTACACCCTTACTATATTAAATATTAAAAAAAAAACGTATACAAGAGTTTCAAGCGTCATCGAACCCGGGACAACAGTTTCACTTGAGAAGTTGTTTTTTTGTGTGATATTTTAAATACAATTAATAATTTAAAGTGATTACATATTATGATCACATCAGATTGCTATCTCAGATGCTTTGAAAAACCAAACAGTTAAAGTCTGATGAAAAAACATTATGCCTATGTTAACTGTAGGTAGTAGTAGAGATTGAAAAACTTTTTTTGACAATCGTCAGAAAATACTTAGGGAATGAAAAAAACTTTAAAAAATTTAAATTTGTATTGAGTTTAGTGACATCAAAAATGTTCCATGAAACTTTCTATAAAAGCAATTGATCTATAGTAGCTCTAGTAAACTATTTTGAAACAAAATGCAATGGTGTAGCATATTGGCGGAATGATTTATTATCACCTATATGAATTTTGACTGTGTGACTTTTCATAAGTTAGAATGAGAAATGGTAAAAGTCGAACATTTGCAAACTTTGATAGAAAATAAAAAAAAAATTACATCCCCGGATTTTGGAAATTTTTTTATATACTTATAATGTGACAAAGTATGGTCAGCTAAAAGCCAAAGTTTCAGCTGCTTTTAATGACACCTTTTTTGTATCAGGTTTTTCCTAATGCAGTTTTGGAAGAAGCAAAATATATTAAGTTTTACGAAATGCTCTCCCTCATTAATTTATTTGCATCGGAATTTACCAAAATTGCATATTGGCTAAAAGTTCATGTATTGTACTTTTCAAAAAAACTTTGCTGATTTTGATGATTTTTTTAAAATTAGGGCTTAAAAAGTCAGAATAGAGAAATTTTGCAAATTTTGACAGAAAAAAAATACACATCTCCAAATTTCAGAAATTTTTTTTACATAATATGAGAAAGTATAGTTAACTAAAATCCAAAGTTTCAGCTGCTTTTTTCACAACTTTATTCCTTCACATTTTACAACGCTTAAGAATAATTTTATCATTGTGATTAAGTAGTTTTTATTAACCTTTTGTGGTACTTCTTTATTTTTTTAAATTATTTTAGGTTTTTTAGAAAATATAGCCAACGTTTCGTCGCTATTTGGCGACCTCTTCAAGGCGTTTAAAATTAAAAAATCTAAAAAATTTTTAAAAACACTTGTTAATTGATTGATTGTTGGTCACAATACTCAAATCAATTAACAAGTGATTTTAAAAATTTTTTTAGATTTTTTAATTTTAAACACCTTGAAGAGGTCGCCAAATAGCGACGAAACGTTGGCTATATTTTTTAAAAAAACTAATATAATTTAAAAAAAAATAAAAAAGTACCAAAAAAGCTTAATAAAAACTTCTTAATCACAATTTAAAATTGCATTGGTCCTAAATTAACTCTATTATTAATAATTATTTTATCAATTCTAAAAGCTCACAGTGTGAAGGAAGTTGCTTAAATTTGGAACAGGTAAAAGCTATTTTTTCTCTTTCTATCTCCCTTGGGGTAAAAGATATAAACTCCAATGCTTTTCAAAAACAGATCAGATAAGCTTTTGAAACTCTTTTTCTCCAATTACATTTTTGAAATCAGCATTGTCAATTTTATGGAAATTGATACCTATTGTGAAATAAAGTCTCAACCACATCCCAACTTTCCTTTTCCTTTTTTTTCATATTCACAAAACTTTGTTGTTTTAGCCCAAATTTCAAGACTCTAGCGCTATTACTACTGTTAATTACCACCGTTTTTGGTTTTCTCTAATAGCTTGAAAACTATAAAAGATATCGCAAAATTTGTAACATTTTTGAAATCAGCATTGCTAAGTTAATGCAAATTGATACCCATTTCGAAAAAAAGATTTCAACAACTTTGCATGGGAGGTAGGCGTGTCCGCTAACTGATTTTTTTCACATTCACAAATTTTTTTGTTTTCACCTTAAAAACATCTCTACCAAATTTCAAGAGTCTAGCGCAATTATTACTATATATGGCCGCCGTTTCAGACAATTCTATCCACTGTGCGACGCCATAAATCCATTTTATTTGTTTTCGAGAAATTTCACTTCAAAAACGAAGTGGTATTGAATTTTAAATATTTTATCTGAATAATTAAAGAGCTTATGAAATTACCACCAAGAGAGGTATAAATCGTTCTTGAAAAATTAAGTCGTTAGTCTGACAACAACAGAAATTACCTAGGAACTGATACCATTCCCAATATGATATTTCTTTTTCTATCCACTTTCGGATTTGTTTTTATTTGTCAGCAATTTGCTGATGTTTTGTATAACAATTTTAACCAAAAGCAATTCTCTCATTGGACAAACCTATTAATACTTCGAATCAAAATGCACACACCTGATATTTGTACCTTTTTTCATTATGAAATGACGCCAATGGGATGAACTGTGGCTTAAAGTTCTCAGCATCATTACTTACCGGTAGTAAATTAGAATCTGATTTTATTTTTTTATAAAATTTTTAATAGGATATAAAAATGTAAACCTTAATTAATAAATACACTAAGACTTTCTTCGGTACACATTGAATACAGATATGTAGGAAAGACAGAAGCAAACTCCAGTTAATATCCAGAGCCACCGTATTGATTAGCAGATTGTCCATAGCCGCCAGGCGCAAGGTTAGCCAAAGCCAAGCTCTGTCCGTTTAAGAGTTGGTAGTCACCACTAGAGCTAGGCAAACCAGCAGCTCCTCCGCTCAGGTTCTGGAGAGTTTGGAGTTGAGCCAAGTTAAGACCACCATTTTGAACAGCAGCATTAAGACCACCATTAAGACCAGTATTCAAATTTAAGCTACTCAAAGCAGCTTGACCTTGTCCTCCTGGAGCAAGAGGTTGGAAACCGGCGGGAATTGGAGCCAATGGTGAACCATTGATTTGATTTTGCTCTTTCACGAAGTATTTCTCTGCTGGAGGCTTTACAACGTTAACGTAGACAGGTTCAACCTTGACTGGGCGTGGATGTTGCTTGACATAGACCTTGCGGACTACAACTGCTGGAGGTTTGTGCAGAACAACTGGGGCAGGTTTCACTACGAGTGGAGGATGGTTGACGAGCACTTTGGTTGGTGGACGCTTAACAATAATTGGAGCAGGACGATGGATAAGAATTTCACCTTTGTTCTGTGGATAAGTGATTGAGGAGGTGACAGAGTTGCCACGTGTGTTTGCAGGCGAATAAGGAATGCTCTGACTGTTGCCATAAGAAGAAGGAGCAGCATTTAATAAGCTGCCAGAATTTGCGTCACCAGCCAAAGCGGAAGCACTGGCACTGGATGCATCATTTGAGTTACCGCCCTGCAATTGATAGTCACCACCTGATGGAGCTTCAACAGCAGCACCGCCGCCATAACCACCCTGCGAAGAGTAGGCCAAAACTGGGCCGCTTGCCTAAATGAATTAGTTAAGAGAAAAAAAACATTAGTTATTGTTGACTCGATCTGATAAACGTTTCCATTCTATTTTTTATAAATTGTTGGGCTCATTAGCGGAAATTAACTATCCAAATACGTACAATTAATGCAATTGCGAATGCAACAAAAAAGTTAAAACGATTCATGTTTTGTATTTCAAATCAGCCGTCGAAGGTTATTCTTGTCGCTGACTTTATTGTGTGTATTCTTAGGGTAACTGTTGCTCACTGCTACTCATCTGGTCAAGATCAATGGCTTAAATATGTTTGTCTATAACTGAGGCCGATCTCGGTTTTCTTGGCACACACTATGTTGGATTACGTGACATTTTTGTGGGTTCAGTACTATACCGGCTGAGATTGTCTTTAAAAATATTTGTTGAGATGTCGATTGTTGATATTCTAGCGCATGCTTATCTTTGGTGAGTTTCAGATATGTTATTGTGAGTTAGTTTGCAGATATGCCAGCGAACGAATGCCCATGCCCAGCTAGTAAATGCATTTAGCATCAAATTGATAGCCATTTCCTCTAAAGTTCCGCGTTCGCCTATCAGATACTCGTACAATATTTAAATTGACCGTCCGGACAACGTTAGTAAAAATAGCTGAGTCACATGCAATGGGATATTAAAAATATTATGGAGATGTGGTACTCGAGCTCTGATGTTATATTCTTTAGAAGAATTAAAAGCATTTTCATTGCGCCTGACCCCTAGTATCCTGTGTATTGTTTTCAGACTTTTTTATGCTATAGTCTTTTTATAACAATCAACATAAATTTTTGGAGTCTTTGTTAATCCCCTCCGTTTTAATGCAATGAACAAAGTAGATAGATTGCTTTTCTTACGATTTGCATCTGCAAAGTTATAGGAAAACTAAATTTAGCATCGGATGGCACCCCATTTCTTACGAGAGTATAACCTAAGTCATGTGTTAAGTGTTAGATTAGGTCAACCAGACAGTTTGTTGATCAAATGACAATAGCAATCGGTGCTTTTCTCGAATGATGGAAACCACTTCGAGCTTCGGATTAGTATCGAACTTCTCTTGTACATTTGCACGCCATACCTAGATCGTTGCGCGTTTGTTGTTATTGTTAGACCTTCCTTGAGAAAGCGTATTGCTCTTTTGTTGAATATGTAAAATGATCTTGGTCCGATTTTTGTTCAGAGTTGTCATATGTCAATTTCTAAAACTTACGACCCACACGACCCATGAAAAACACTACTGTTGAGTAGATATGGGCGCGTAGTGAAAAAATGTGCCAACCTTAACGCCAATACGACTAACACGTAATGTTCCTTAATTTTACGCTGGTGACAAAATTTATAAAGAAATAAGTTATGCGCCCAATTAATAAAATTGTCCACGATTACAAAACGATTACAGATAATTGCTAACAATATTCAGTAATGTCGTTGTATTTAGAGAGAACCATAATAGCTACATACATAGAGGTACGGATGTACGAAATGATCTCAATTGAAAAAACCCTCTAGAGCTCCAAAGGTCAAAGGTCACTTCGAAGGCTCTTGGCGTTTACACGTATGCAGCGATCATGAATCTCACCATAAACAACAGCATTGCTGAAGATGATCAGGTCATCTGGAACCGTTTTGGAATTATCGAAAATTTTTATTCAATATGCCCAAACTGGGTTCAGTTTTGTGCTATGAGCCAAAAAACACCTTGATACTAGTCCTTATAGCTCGGGCATATAGTAGCTTGATAGACCAGTCTGTGGATAAAACACACATGGTAGTTCAGGCCAACTTTCCCTTTATGCACATCTATTTTTCGTTTTGGATAATGATTGATCATGCCCGTTTCATCCTATCACGTATGGATTTTTCTAAAATTACGTTTCCTTATATGCACATTAGGGTGATTCAAAATTTATTTTTGCTGCAAACGGTCTTTACAGTTGTAGGTAAATGATAGAATAATTATAGTGCTTATAATTCCAACATATGAGGAAACAATTTGTTTGAATATAATAAATTATATTTAATATAGACCAATTAATTACTTGACTGAGTCAACCATAAAATGCTTCAACCTACTACTACTTGATCTAAATAGAATATGTTTGACTCAAATAAATATTTTATTGTTCTAGTCAAATTCACGTTTGCCATATTCAAACAAATCGGTTTCTCAGTGTGGTAAAGAATACTTTACTAGACAGTTTCGTCTTTATCTCGTGAAAAAAAATCTTACACGAACGGAACCTATTGAAAAACAGCCTTAAGTTTTTTAACAAAAAAACAAAAAATAAAATCGATTTTATTCTCAATCTTCAAAATGTTCCTAAAAGTCTGGCAAATAATGACTACCGAATGTTAACTTTACGAAAAAAAAGAATCACTTACTTTCTTATGGGAATTTTTATGCTCTTTTAATAGAGCTAAGTCTTGTTTGTGTGAGAGTTTTTTTTGACTAGAGTCCACTGAGACCTTTCACATATATTGATGCCTGTTAAAATTTTAACTTGTATTTGCCCATATTTGTGGAATTTGGGTAGTATGGGGCATATTTTGGCCTATGGGGCCTGTTATATAAATCTTATGGCCTTAATTACTAAGTAAAAATTATATTTTGTAAATGACACATTTACGGTTAGTATTAAGATGGCATACATATTATCGACGACTCTTTTTCCAATTCTTCCGAATTAAGGCTGTATTATAAAATTTTAAACAAAAAAAGAAAAACCATTTCTGGTCTTGAAATAGTGTGGCATCGACTTACAAAATTTTGCGCACCCTTTTTTTACACCAATATTTATAAATTATTTTCACCCTATATTGCATGTCTTAAAAAAAATGTTTATATTTTGTAGCATATGGTATATAGGGCTTTACCGAGATCCATCCAATAAAAATCAGTACCAGAATGCCGGACCTATGTTCGAATTTTCATAATGAATTTATAATTAAGATTGACGTTCGAAATAAAACGATCTTCTGGTCTGGTTTGGTTTGGTCTAGTCTGGTTGGTTGTGATGCTAACATTTCAACTTTTCTCGATATTTCTCTAGTACGACGTGAAAAAGACTCAATTTTGGCTTAGAGATACATATTCTATTACAAGTGGGGATACATTTTTAAAAATTTTTTCAATTCAGTCCTTACACACTAATAATGCTTTCATGTTGGTAGGCAAAAAAATCAGATAGTTAAATAAAGATATATCAGGTTGGTGTTAACGCAATTCTGATCGAGAAAACGGTCACATACTTAGTCTTAGATCTACATTGATTGATCCCTTCGAAGTTCATAGTTTCAAAGTTCAACTATTAAATTATCAAGTTCCACAATATTTCCGCAAAGTAAGCCAGTAATATTTGAGTTTCGGTCTTATGTGCCGGTATTGAAATAGTCATTGCCTACCGAATTAGCAAAGCTGGAGCTATTTTGAGCATTAATGCACTGTGTGTTCCAACACTAAACTTAGCTAAAACTTAAAAATCAGATTATTGAAAACGAGTGTGCAATTAGAACGGCGTTACATGAAAAACAAAACACGTTCTCGAAATATATACCGAAACTTTTGATCGAATACGATATCCAACAGGAAACTCCTTTTAAAGGCAAAATAAAGGCGGCCGACTTATAAGCCAGAGCACAGAAGTTTATTTCAAGTAGAGAATATAGCAGTATTGCTTAATAGGACATGGCATTGAACCCTTTAGTCAACAGCGGATGTTCGTTAGGATGATTTCGCGAGACTTGTAGAAGTGTGGTCGTCCAAGAAGCAATTTAACGAAATTTATCCCCCATGTACCCCTTCGGAAGTGTATGTAATACAAAAAGAATACCAACTTACACAAGAAATTATAATGAACTGCAATAGAAACTTTATGTTGAAACGAATAACATGCAAATCAGCTTTCAAAAATGTCAGCGATTTGTTTATGAAAGAATAAAAATGATTTTTTACTTTTTTGAATCAGACTTATTTTTAAGAAAATTTTATTTGTATAAAAAAGTTTTATTAAATATATTTTAAATTATAAAATAGTACGCTAATACAGACGAAACTCATGCGATTGCTCCTCCGTTCAAACTTTTTCAAAGTTTTCTCTCGTAGATGACATTTCTAATAAGAAGCTGATTGGGCATTGCCGTAACTATCGCTGGCAGCGGAAGGAGCGTAGGAAGGAGCGGATTGAGCGTATGAAGGAGCATAAGACGGCGCATAAGAAGGTTCTTTACGGTACACTGGCTGCACAACTGGGGCAACTGGAGTATCGATTTTCTTGCCTGGCTTGTAGACCTTAACGTAGACTGGGTTCAAGCTGAGTGGAGTAGGTACCTTGTTGATAACTTCTTGTTGGTAGATTACGGATGGCCTGATTTTATAGATGACTGGAGCTGCTTTGACAACAGCGGCTGGTCCGCTGCTAATAATAGCTGTTGGGGCACCAGGTTGGTTCACAATAATTGGTGGCAATGGCTGTGTAGCAATGATCTGATGGTTGTTGCGACCAGTAGGTACAAAGAGCGAACGAACCACACTTTGGTCAACGATATTTGGAGCCACAACATCTATGTTGCCTTGACGAATTTTCGAGGCCATGTTCGATTCGGCAAGTGATTCAGCAATGGCATCGGAATTTTGCAAATTCTGATAGGTTGGGCTTGCGTTCAAGGCCTGTAGTTGAGCCTCAACGTGACCCAAACGTGCAGATTCAGCTGGCGATGGTTGTACCTCAGCATTGGGTGAAATAGGTGCAGGTGCAGATTGACCAAGTTGATCAATGCCATAAGAAGGATCAGGGGAGTTGTACGAACTTGGACCTGGTGCGTAATAGGCCGACACGAGCTATGGAAAAGTAATGAAAATAAATTGATTATGTGCTTAAATCATGGAAAATTCAGAGGACTTATGATTGTCGTGAAATTGAATGTCTTCGATTTTTAAATCAAATTTAGTTAAACCTACCGGAACAGCAACGGCAACAAATGCGAAAAAGAATTTAAAATTCATGATGAGTGAGTCTGGTGCTCGTTTGTGTTCTCTGTAAACTACTTGCTACAAATATGAACTTGAAGCTTTTATATTTAAGACCACCACTCTATGGGTCTGTACGTGATATTTTCTAAAATCTCAAAAGACGAACGCCATCTGAAATGCTTTTTGTATCAGTGATGTTGTCTATATCTTGTTGGTTGGAATTAGATATTTATCAACAACGACAATTTAAAACGAGCTTCTTTTGAGTAATGGGTACAGTCTTAATTTCCGCTAATTGTGGGCTTGTTTATTAAAATTTCGGTCGGCATATCTCACGATTTTAAATATTTTAGGATTCAAGTACTCATTGGACAGTAATTTATTACTTATAGATATAAGAAAAGATAATAGCGATATGTAATCTCGGAAATTCTTTTGCAGCATACATACTATGATATCGGCATTCCTATCTTAAATGTATATAGTTTTGTAGAATATGTACGTTAAAAAGTAAAATTTAACATTTTTTAACGCCTACTACATACCATGCGTCATCCAATGTGCGATTAACACAGAAAGAAATATTTTGCTTAGTTTTTTTTTATTCTCCACCATAGTCCTGATTGAGATAATTCACTTGTTAAGACGGTACTCCAACTTTTCTCAACCTCCATAGGGGCGGAATATTTTTCGATTAAATTTTACAGAATCGGCGAAATTGGCCTCTGGATACGTCTACTGTGATCTAGACCGAACTTAGAATGCTGCTGAAAAGGTTTGGGTCTACAATGGCTATCTTTAGGGTGTCGAATTTTGGATATTCGTTGCATAAAATACCCTGTTTTGCTCATAAAGTTTACGGAATGCATGAAAAGTATCTTCTCGAGGGCGTTACAAATATTTTTGAGCCTTTTACCTTTTCATTTGTTCAACAAACTTACCATAGGGCCAGGGCCAGCGGTATAAAATTGCGTTTTATTGGACTCAGCTCAAAACTAAATATAACTAAGTGAGACTTGGCTTATTAAACCCTGAAAATGATTTCACATCGAAGTTTTGGATTAACAAAACGCTCGATTTGATAAGTATGCCGTATATAAGTACGTGAGGAGATAAAGGACACATAAGACAATAAGTTGAAACCAAAATCTACACATAAGAACAAAATAAATTAAAATATATTGAAATTCGGTTAAGCCCGACACGCCCATCTACCATATAGCTTCAAAAGTTAAAATACTTCAACTTCTGGAGAAATATAAATGCATTGAAGGTGCATAATTTACATCTATTTTGAATTGATCTTTAGCTCCCAAATATTATCTACATATGCTGCTGGAAATTGCATCCTATTCGGATAAATCATTCAAACCATTAATTAAAATTATCGCTGATCTAAAAGGTTATTGAACTGATTAAAATATTCTCAATTTACATAGGGAAATGTTTTTTATTCAAAGTCGTTTTCGTAGGCAAGAGAGGAAAGGAGACAGGTACAAACTTTGTCGTAATGGTAAATTTTGTTGTTGTTCTTTTCGCTATCACAAACGATATGACACTTCAGTTTTTTTTTTGTCACACCTAGCGTCATTTCTTTGCTTGGCTTAAAGTGGAACTCTACATATCAACAATACTACAAGTCAGTACGTATTTCTAAATTTAATTTAAGAAAAACTGTTTGTGTATAAATTTACGCTTGCGTAAAGAAAAAATTTGACAAAAGAAAATGGAGAAAAAAAAAATCATTTTTCAAACAAGCATTTCCGTGTGCGAATTGAGACAAATTACAGCTTGTTTTAAAGATAAACTATTTTTTCCTAAGCTAAACTAGATCATCCGAAGCGTGTTAGGATGAAGCAGGTTACGGCCTAGCTCCCGATTTTCTTGATATTGTAATGTTATTGTAAGTGGGCGGCCTTCGGCCGCGGTTCAGAAATTACATTCTCCAAATATTATGTAAAATCAATCGTAAAATGGGCTCTGAAGAGTCCTTGCATGCCTCCAGTCATATAAATTAACTTGGAACCTCTCTTCAACGGCTCAAGTGTAGCTGAATATTGAATAGTTTGATTTATCCAGCAAACTGTTAAAAGTTTTTAAATTTTGACTAACTTTTGTTTCAGTAATTACAAAAAAACGTTTCAAAAACTCGTAAAATTACCTTGAAACAAGAACATATACCAAATGGCTTAAAAATTTTGGAAATTATGACCAAAAAGAAATTTATTTATGGGTTGTTTTTGGTTATGGGAAACCTTAAGTTTCACTTAAGTCGAATACGTCGTGCCAAGGTCCGACTTTTTCTTTGACGTTAAATGAGCGGATGTATAATATATATTGTTTTTTAACAAATATCAGTTCAAAAAAAAAATTCCAGAATGTTTCAGAAAAATGTTTTTATCTCGAAAACTATGTTACAGTTTTTAAATTTTCTCGTATCAATATGATACGGAATGGTATCCCGCTATGTACCACCCATAGATGAACATTGCGCTATGACAAAATCAGCAATTGTAGAACTACAACTTTTGCTGTATCAAACCTCAGAACAAATCTTGCAATCCTAAAGAATTGATCAAAAACAGCAGTGGTTAAATCATGATGATATAAAAATGGTATTGCGATGCCCCATCCAGACAAAATATATAAGCAAGTCATTGGCATTCATTCGTATTCAAAAAAAATTTTTCAAGAAAGATTTTTCATATAGTACACATTAAGAAAGCTTCCTTATTATATTGCATTAGGCCGGGGGAGTTTTCGGAATTTCAATATGTGGAAAGTGTAAATACACTCTAGATTACAACCAACTTCTAATCTCAATTAGATTAAAATTATGGAAGCAATCACCGAATTCCATGTCTTGGTATTTTTGTTATCTATTTGTTTATTTTGTGCAAAATTGGCATATCTTGCAGTATGAAGCGTCTCCATTTATAAAAATAAGCTTAGTTATTTACAATTTATTGCTTTTATTCATCTTATATGCATATTGTTTTACTTAATCTAAAATTAAATACTATATTGCTATGCTACACTAAGTTTACAATCCAATTTCAAAAAGTTCCTGATTTGATCGACTCACTCTTGTTAAACCAGGCATATCTTCTTTCGGCGTTTGTTCCGCAGTCTTTTGCTTTGCAGTTGAGGCTTTGCTTATGATATAGCGCAGTACCGGACCGGTTTCTGCCTTGTTAGAGTTAGCGTTTGAAGTTTGTTTACTGGGCAATGGATTGAAAGCGCCTAGTGTTTTGTATGGTGAAGGAGCATAACTTCTTACTATGTGAGGTCTAAAGTAGTTGCTTTGATAATACAGATATTGTCGGGGCTGATAGTGTGTTTGGTCTGTTGGTGAGTATGCTATGTTGTATTGCATGGGTTTTTGTCCAGGCATGGCCCGTTGTAAGTGTGTGTAGTGTCTTTGTAGATTTGTTTCGTGTTGCATGTACGTGGGCTTACTATGATAGATTACCGGTGGCATTTTCAATACTACTGGTCTATCATTTCCATCCAGTTCATAAACATTTTTTTGAGGTACAGGCAAATCCACAACAACTGGAGTGTTGGCCAATTTAGACGAGTCATTTTCTTCACTTGTCCCACGACCTTCCTGGTTTGTGTTGTCTTTGTTAGTGTCAGTGTCAGTGCCAGCGTCAGTGTTAGTGTTAGTGTCAGTTTGACTGTGTTTTGTGTATGTTTGTTGTGAAGATGTGTTTGGTGTATCTATGTTTTGTGGGGCTTGTTCAGATTTTTGATTAACATTTCGTTTATAGAATGAATTTGAGTTATAGAACTTGTTATAGAACTGCATATTGGCATCTCCCATTGCGAAGACACGCTCATAAGGTTGCTCAATATTGCCCATTGTCGAATCTGTCTTGTTCTCATGCTCTAACGTTTTCGTTTCATTTGAACTGTAGCTCGAAGTCGATGTCTCGACCGTAGTGTCGACATTATCTTTTACGTCTGTCGAATTTGTACCGCTGCCATTCTCTAAGTATGAATTATCTGCTGAATTGATTTTTATGTCCTTATGCGTATTTCTCTTATCATTATATTCCACTGGGTTATCTTTTAATGAAGCATAGCTGTCATCCTGTAGCATGTGAGCTTCATTGCCGGTCATGTTGTAGTCATCATGGTATTGATTTTTACTGCTGACAACCAAGTGAATTGCATTTTTGTAGTCTTCGCCAAGATGTTTTAGCCAGAAATCATCGTCCACTTCGCCGGTTGTAAAATATCGTGTAGTTTGACCAGTCATAGCTCTTGCATTATAGTCACCATTGCCTTGCTGGTTGGCCATATCAATTACATCGTAATTGCTTTCAGGGCTAGCAGTTTGGTGAAGTGGACCCTCAGTGCTGCCATTGACAGCAAATGACTATTTGACAAAGTTGGAAGAAAGAGTTCACTTAAAAAGGTTACAAACACAAATGTCAGCGCTAGACTTACGTTATCCACTATCAGAAATGCAAAAACTATGCTAAGCCATATTCTCATTGGCCAAGTCATGTCTGCTTTCTTCATCAAAGAAAAACAAAAGTTTTAACTCAATGCAATCTCATCTTTTTAACTGATTTAAGTTTTCAACCGTATTTGTCTTAAATATACTCTAAGTAAAAGAACATGAATCTGTGTATGAAGAAAAATGTCTACTGTTTACCTTGTTCACATTAAGAGACGTGATTAATGCACTAAATCCGATTTTCGTTTTTCAATTCGTTCTAAGAAAGTGTTGGGAACTGCGAGCACTAAAATATCAACCGTTTTTTGTTGCATGTTTTTTTCATTTGCAACAAACTAATTTGTAAGACCTTCAGATTGATACATTTTATGGGTAAAATGTGAACAACTTTTGAATTATTACATGACATCTTGTGAATTCTTTAATTTTACCATTAAATGTTAATTAATACTGACCTTGCACTAATTTCGGACTCTTCCGAATTATTTGCAATTCACTGTCATCAGCAAAACTATCAAATAATTGTAGGTAACTACTTACACACGAGTACATATGTACATTTATTTTGTTTTTAATAAATTCTTTTTAGGTTTCTGTTCTGCAACCCATAAGATTAAATATGCAAGGCAGCAAAATGCTGTCTACCGCTAGACTACAGCTCGTAGTTCAATTACTTACACTGTTCGACAGAAGTTTGCATCCATGAGACAATCCAATAACACTGAAAGTGGGCTTGAAATAAACTACACGTATCTGGCCGTTCTTTTTGGATAAATCCGTTTTATTTTTTAACGCAAAGTGGTGTCTGGGACATAAATCAATGATATTATGTATAGACGCTTACGACTTAGCGCCAAAGCCGTAAATGAAGAGAAATATTTTTAATTTGAATTCAAAGAGAATCCATATTGACTTAAAATGATTTCAAGTGCTAAATGTCAAACAAAAAAGTTTTTACTATTGTCTGTCTGTCTGTCTGTTGAAATCACGTTTACGGGCAAACTAAGCAAGCGAATTCAATGAAATTCAGCACATAGGTCACATCTTCTTACAATCTGCTAGCATGTTAAAACGGGCAAAATCGGTTTACGACAACGGCCGCCGCCTATGCTCTATGTTAATATACTCCTGCACATTTTGAAAAAAGTTGCTGAGATTTTGATGAAAATTGGTGATTTGGTGAAAATGTGAACAAAATTAAGATTGGACTAGGTTTCAAATTTGCAAAGGCTTTTAAAAGGGCGTGGCACAGTCCTCAATTTTAACTTAAATAACGCTATAACTCGTTAACAGTGCAAGATATTGTGATGAAATTAAGTACACGGATACAGATCATAAATATCTTGAATTGTGCTTAAAGTAAGCGGAATTGGAAAAGTGGGTGTGGCACTTTTCAACAATTGAACATTTTAATTTCTTATAACTCACAATTGGCACATACGATTTTCATGAAAATTTTAGATAATTTATTTTCAATGTATTCTTAACATTTGTTTAGAAAGTACTTTTTCCAAAAAAAAATATATATATTTTTTAACCCCAATTGATAGCAAAAGTTCGAAAAGGAAGTTGGGCGTCACTTGAGATGTCCCCGGACCATGGAAGAGCCCGTTTTTGATCCTTATTCGTTACAATTTTTTTTGTTTCAATCAATGGAAGAAGGTCCAAAGTAAAATTTTTTGTTTCCTCAACTAATCAAGAAAACCCGCCAAGTTTTCATAAATGCCATTATCGATATCATATCTGATTGGTGGATGAATGTTATTTTTAATGGCATATCCACATATTAGGGGATAGACGGCATTCGGAGTCAACTCAAGTAAGTACAAATTTTCAATGAATGCCGAACGGCGTAAGAAACGAATGTGTCATCTCTTTAAACTGTTTCCAAGTGGTGTCGAAGATTCCAGGCAAGACATTTTTATATAGAGAACAACCCACACGAAGGTCCGACTTACTCTTCAACCAACCAGGGAAACTTGGCCTTGGCAAATGCTAAAGTTGAAACAGATCCACGATTGACACAAAAAATGATTGTTGACGAACTGGGATCAAATGCCATGGCTGTGTCGCGAATATTGCATAATGATCTGCTGTATATGAAGAAAATCTGTCTTAAAAGAAGCTCGTTTTCATTTTTCTCGATTCGAAAACGAACAATCTAGCTACATACTTAAAAACAAAATTTAACAGGTGACGAAGCTTGACTTCAGATATACGACCCGAAAGTCAAATAACAGTTCTTGGTATGGAGCTCGGAAGGAGAGAATTCTCCTTTTAAAGCCAAACAATAAAAGTCTGCAACAAAAGTGATGTTGGATTTTTACTTCACTAGAGCGAAAAATTCTCTTGAATAGTGTTCAGATAGATACTGCAAAATAGTATGCTGAAAACTGCTTACCAAAAGTTTTCGAAAATTTGTTGGACAACCAAAAAAAAAAAAAGAGGAACGGCGTCGTTACTATTTACATTACGATAATGCGCAAGCTCACACTGCTGAAATAGCAACTAATTTTATTGCGGTCTCCGGCATCGAAAAAATTCGCCCTGCTTCATATTCTCTGGATCTGGCACCTTGGGATTTCTGGTTATTTGCATAAATTAAAAAAAAATGGAGGGAAAAGCCTTCAGTAGTACGTATAACGATTGATTTAAGAAAATTTGGTATGAAATCGCGTTATTGCCGATTTTTTCAACCTTTTTGGGGGTGCCACTGACCTAAATTGAGAATAATTTACAACTTTATTTGTGATATACAGATGAACAGATAAAATTTTGTTTTGACCTATGAGCTCCCTCTAAAAACTGTTTACGAGTCATGTTTCATTTGAAAGTGTTATCAAGTTTTACACCTTGCATAAGCTTAGAGCGAAACTTGTATCACGAAAGTATATTTGAAAGTTTTGAAAATACTGAGAATGAGTCCGATACACTAACGTCCCTTTAAAATTGTACTGAAAAAAGTAGAATTGTATAGAATATTTCAGAGATTGAAATATGATAAAGTTAGAACTTATGTTACGTTCCGCCATTTGGACAAAATTTTAGAGCTCTAGAGCCTGCTATTTACAACTCAATCCTTCCAAGTGACGTACATACATATTGTGAAGTTTAGTGCTACGCCCGTTTGTCTTACCTCGTTCAGATTTTGTGACGTACTTAGCAAAGACAATACACATCCTAGCGCCGAATTCCGAAACGCCTGTTATCGTAGGTGCCAAGATATTGCGTTTTAATAGTGTTTATATTATGGAAGTTCTGCCTGAATTTCGTTCTTCGCGATAATTTAGTGCCTATCGTACGATAAACATTACATTATTGCTGGGAACGAAATATCGGCCAGCCCCTTCTCCTTCTCGTTCTCGGTCGTACGAGAAATATCGTCTCGTTATCGTTCTCGTTTATCGGTTCTTGGTGAAGCACTAGTGAAGTTACAAAAACTTACCATCTGTTCTTGAGACCCATAACAAAGCATGCAAATTATAACTCTTTTTTGACAAATTCCTGGAGCCGATACAAGAAGTAGATATATATAAGTTATCTTTTACTTTGATTATCTACTTCAACTTCATTTTCTGTTTTGTTGAATAACGCTTTTTGATATATTTTTCAGTAAAAGTGAAGAAAAAGTCACTACGGAAATGTTTGCCTATAAATCGTTACACACAGTGTAAATGCTGCCAATGTTTTTGTAGAAGTTCTACATATTTATAATCAATGTTCTTTATCATTTCCTTCAGTTTACTACTCAACCGTAACCAATGAGTTAAAAAATCTGGGTACTTCTTTAAACACGAAAGCTCGAAAAACTGTTAAAATAAAGTTTACGAGCTTGTTTAAGGGAATACCTCTATCTATGCATAAGCAAACGTGCACACAGTTTAGAAAATTTGTAATTCTTACAAATTAAATGAAATATATTGTGTGCTGAATGAACAAATATGTGTATTAAATAGCCATTTCGGGAACAATTACAATTGTGCTAGCTCACAAGCCTCCTTTTTATAAATTGTATTCAATTTTTTTTTATAAATATAGCTCATATGATCATCTCATTATGATACATCTTTCTTGAAACATTATTTGTCCGCCATAACTGATTTTCTTTGTGTTATTGATGGGAATAGTTGCGTTAAAAACAAAGAACTTTCATCTTATCGTTTACTAACTGCAGCAGTGTAGTGATATTGGTAAATAAGAAGATGGCTAACCACACAATAATTATTATCAATTATTATATGATTAAGCTACATTTTTCGCATAATTTTCTTCATTTCGTGAGCGTAACTATGAATTTGTAAGCGTTTCATCATTTCAGAAATGCAATAAAAATATTAATCAAAGCCAAGCTTATAAAATTTGCTTAGATATATTAAACAAAAATATGTTTCTGGCGTTGATTGTGGATAACCACAAAACTAAAAACTTAAATAGACGATGAGTTGTTAATTTAGGTCTAAAAACCTAGCGGTGGAAAATCGGCGAAAATGAAAAAAAAAAACACCAAAATTTGTGGCTTTTTTTTGCTAATTAGTTGCTGAAACACCAATTTTGTTGCTCGAACCGAAATCGGAAAAATCGGTTACAGTTCCAGGTTCATGTTAAGATAGCGTGAAAATGACTAAATTTTGGAATAACCGATCAAACGAATAAGATTCAATTTGTTGCTAATTTGTTGCTGTAAGATGCTATAAAAGAAAGTTAGGAAAAAATATTTATTGATATTTTATTTCACAAGGTCAAATTTTATATCGTCCACGCTAGCTTAATTCTCGATTTTTCCAAATGAAAATTCAAATAATAATTTGTTGCTATGCACAGAAGTGAGTGCAAAGAGTCAGCAACAAAATAGAAACTGGAAGTCGGTAGCATAAAACAGCTACTTCTTGAGCTCGGATATATACTATCAAAAGGACATGTATAACTAGCGGTCACTCTTAAAGTATTTTTTATCATATTATTTGGTTATTTTTATTGTGCTAACGTCATTTATAAAATTCCTTATTTAAAAAACGTATTTATTATTCACGAATAATTATTGTTATTTATTAAGTTGAATAAATTAATCTTTTTTTGTATTTAATACATTTTATGATTTGTAAAAAATTGAATTATTGACATCAATATGACTCAGTTACTTTTATCTATCGGTTATTAAATTGTACTATAAAAAAAATTTCAAGTCATTATAAAAAAAAACCAGAAAAATTCAATGGAAGTCTTCTAAATGCTGATATGAAGTACTTATATTTAATTACGAAAAATTTTGAAAACCCAAAGCATCAGGGAAATATTGAAAAATGTATAAAAAATATTATTATGATAGACAATCTTTTGAAAACTTTCTATATTGCCAAAACTTATTGTATGGGCTAGTTTAAATAAAGAATTTAATTTATTATTACACTCCATGATGTCAGGTCTAAATTAATCAATAATTGAATAAATAGATGTTGCCTGATGAAGTCAGAATAAAACTGATGAACCTAAAGGCCATTCCTGTAACTTCTCGCTAATGGTGTGCTTTTGCGCTCAAAATTATTCACTATACAACGGTATGAGCTCTTCGAGCTCAAAAATGTGAGTTATTTGTTATTTTGAGCTCTCCGAGCTCAAGAAGTAGCTGTTCTATGCTACCGACTTCCAGTTTCTATTTTGTTGCTGACTCTTTGCACTCAGACAGAGAATTCTGTGCACAGCAACAAATTATTATTTGAATTTTCATTTGGAAAAATCGAGAATTAAGCTAGCGTGGACGATATAAAATTTGACCTTGTGAAATAAAATATCAATAAATATTTTTTCCTAACTTTCTTTTATAGCATCTTACAGCAACAAATTAGTAACAAATTGAATCTTATTCGTTTGATCGGTTATTCCAAAAGTTAGTCATTTTCACGCTATCTTAACATGAACCTGGAACTGTAACCGATTTTTCCGATTTCGGTTCGAGCAACAAAATTGGTGTTTCAGCAACTAATTAGCAACAAAAAAGCCACAAATTTTGGTGTTTTTTTTTTCCATTTTTGCCGATTTTCCAACGCTAGGTTTTTAGACCTTGTTAATTTTTATTTCGTACCCTGAATGACTTTTTGAATTGCACATCGCATATGTAAATCGGAAATCTACTAATACATATTGTGCTTTCCCCTTTAAAATCATAGTTTTGGAATGAAGTGACATAAATTGTAAATTTTATTTTAGAAACCAAATGATAAAAAATTGCACGATATGTGTTCTTGCTTAAAAATTTTAAAATTCTGCAAGATGATTAAAGTCAGTAAATATTTAAAAAGCTAGGGTTAAATTACTATAAAATAAATTTCATTCAATAAACTTATAGTTATTTCGTTCTGGCTGCATATCAGAGAAGAATTTACGCACTTTTGACATTTACTGACATATTAGACAAACACATCAAAATAAGACATGGTATAAATATCATAGTAGCCGTAATTTTTAGTGACAGTTCTTCTTCTTCATTTTAAGTTCTGCCTTACCTGTCAAAATCAGATGAGATAAGCCACCAACATTTGCAAATCACATACTCATAACTACCCAGTAGGCAAGGGCAGGACCTTGCAGGTTTTCTAGCAGGCCTTCTTTGTTAAAATTAAGGCCTTGCCACCTCCTTTCAAACTTAATTTCTTTTTTATATGAAACGTCCCGATAAAACAGGACTTCTTTGGCAGGCCTGATAGAAATACTCTTCAAGTAGGCCTTCCTACATCGCTTGCGTCAAGAGCCCTTCTAAGAGCGCACAGAAGTGCTTTGAAAAAATTAAATCTTAATACGTCGTGAGACTTTTATTTTTTTTTTTTTTATCTGCGTCAACCTCCCTTGCGTTGATATTTTTAATGTTTATTTTTTGTGACGCTTTCTTAGTTTATAATTTTACATTGAATACACAACACTCTACCACTTTAACATAACATGAAACAGAAGACCAGCCTAGCAACATGCACACCGTTCCATACTTCTAACCATTTATCTACTTTTGATGTCATAAAAAATTGCAATACATGAAATAAAATAATACATGAAGTCCTTCTTATAGCACTGCTGCTGTGGGAAGGCCTTATAGCAGTACTGCTGTGGGAAGGCATAATAGCATTTCATGAGTATACACTCAATGGAGGGTAACTATTCTGCTAATTAACATTTCACTACTTATAAAATTTACTTATTGTTAATATTGACAGATTGTAAATAAAAACAAAAATCATAGTAACAAAAAAATTTTTTTTTTTTGAAAATTTAGTTTTGAGAAGGCCTATTACAATCGGAGCAGAGCTAGCAGGCCTTCTCCGGGGAAGGCCTTGTTCAATTGCCTGCTGGGTAAGAGCGTCTGTTGCCGCAATAGTGTAACTTTCACGGTTGCATTAATTTAAGTTTGACAAGATAGTTCTGCCAAGGTAATTGTGCCATAAAAATAAGTTATATACTCCAACGTCATTCCTCATCCATTTTTGATGTTCTCTTGTTTTACAATCTTAATATGAACTGAATACTCTGAATTCTCTGTAATGCACTTGTAGTTGTGCGACCGCGGTTTAGCTTTGTTCGCTTTTAAGATTCTTAACGAACTCATACCTCGCTATACGGTCTCTCTTTATACTGCTTTTCACTAAAAGGGCTTATATCATATTTAACTCCGATTTTTCATACCAAGTCCATTTGTCCATTAAATTTAAATATGCATATGCATACATGAATGAAATAAAACCAATATGGAGAATAAAATACATTCTCAACTAAAAGCTCGATTATTATCAAAAAAATTGGGACGGATCCTAGTGAACTCGTACGGATTTGTATGAAAGTCATAGATTCGTTCTATGGCTTTTCGCTAAAAGGCTAACTCTTCAGGAACATTTTTAAGCCGAGAAATGAAATCAGGCCCGGACTTGGGTAATTGAATCAGGCTCGGATAGGTTTGGTAACGCATGGAGCCAGGCCAACCGGACCAGGCAAAGCTGAGAAATTTTTTTTGATGTTATTACCATATCTTTTCTCTATTGTTGCTTATTTAATTGGAACTTATTATTAATTCATTTGTGTTGTGTTCTTAAAACATCATATGAGAACTTAAATTTTTTGCCTATCACATATCAAGCATTGTACCTAGTTCGCCCGCCCTGCGCCATGCCACTGCTCAAAGATGCTCAGCTTTATGAGCTACTTTCATTAATTTTTCGATAGACTAAAGTTTGATAACTTTTATATAGTAGCCAATGATAATTCCTATGATATACTTTAGCTAACAGGGAACGCCCAGGTCCAAACCCCAGTGAATACGACACAATTTCTTACTTTTTAAATTAAATAGAATCCTTAGAATAATTTATCAGGCTTACATGTTACTTGACGCAGTTCTAATATTTGACTTAAATTTTACCGAAACATCTGATTTGGCTGAGATGATTAGGCTGTTTTAAATTTTTAGTGGGTCTACATCCATGAGGCGAAAATAAGTTCAACTAAACCTTTACCTGATCTGACCAACCTGCACTGTTCTTGAATTGGTTAAGTTAATTAGGATGGTATAGGTTGTCATTGGACTTTCCATGAAAAGGGCATAAATGAGGCTAGTCAGCTCTGGTCCGTACCAGAACCATAATTAAGCACAACTGGATCAGGCTTTCCCTGGTAGGGCTGCAGTAGGGCTAATTTTTTCCATATCTGATACGGAATTCCTTAATATGCTTACACCTTTTATATCCTGATAAGATTCGCACATGGCTGCCCGTAATAGAGTCCGCCATTCCTAGCCTGATCTGGAGCTGACTATGGTAGGACATGACTGGTAGAAACACCTACTTGGGGTATGAGTATACTTGAAGCCCTAACATATATCATGCTGTATTTTTTTTTTGTTTTTCTAAAATGCAATTTACCATTGCTGTTCCATTACTCCTTAGATGTTAATCAGCTATGCTAATTATGGAGTTTCTCTCTAAAAATATTCTTAACAAATCTTGAGCTTTGAAATGATTTCAACCCACATATATAGCGAGAAATTAAAAACGCTCTATAATTTTTGGACAAAATATCGCTCTAGACTTATAGCTAGAAAACAGTTGGATTTATTTATTAACTAAAAGTTCTCTATCAGTTGAAGCTACAAATATATGGATATTAATATGGTTGTCCTGAGCACACAACCATGGAGAATACAAAATAAAAATGTAGGAAATGAAGGCAGCCGCAATTACGTATTAAAATATCCTTTTCTTTTGTTATTAAAACAACATTTTTGTTTTATACAGAAAATCATTTATTAAAAAAAACACGTTCAATTTAAAAAAATAAGAAAATTTAAATAGCGTAATTGCAACTGGATCCATGGCAATTATGGGAAACACTGCAAATTTTGTCAGTAACCACCAGCATAACTAAAATAGAAAAGAAATAGAAGAGTCCTTAGTAATTTCGATAAACTATGATTTATTAAATTACAGACTTAAAATAAGACTCCTATACTAATTAAGCTAATCGCAATCAACAATATATATTTGATTTGAATTTGACAAAAGCCCAGATATTAAATGGGACAACGCACAGCTCTCAAATTCGAATGTATGATGTCGGATAACCAAACTCTGACGGTGATTGAGGTGGATTTGTGAAATATGTTGCTTGGTAGGCTCTGCGATCTTCATCATCGGCAAACCACAGCTGCAGACGACCATCAATTAGTTTTCTGAGAAAATCTTTTGTTTGCTGTTCCTGATAGGGTTCAGGGTCCACAAGTGCGCCACCATAATGTGAAGTAGCATCAATGAAATCTGGATGGCTGTAAACGATTTCAGTGATCTTCTTGTCTAAATCTGCACTGGATATTGTACGTATAGGATAGCGAGACTGTAGGTGTGGTAGGGATATCGATGGTGGTGTACCAAAAGTTGGTGGTGGTAGACTTGTTGAGGGAGTTTCAAGATCACCTGCATATTGAAGTGGTGTGCTATCACTTCCTGTTGGATCTGAGACGATTAAACGCAAGCGACCGTCTTTTTCCAAATATTTGTGACCCAAACGATCGTAAACATATTGAGGTTTCTGTGCTGGTGTCGGTGGTGGTGGTAGTGGTGGTCGTGGCCGTGGCCGTGATGGCGATGTTCTGTAGGCTCCTTGTGGCAATTGTGGCTTATAAAAATTTGGGTTACGTGATTTGGGCTGCAACTGTTGTCTTGCACGATATGCTTTTTGTTCAACAAATTGGGGCAATTGACGCATATAATTTGGTGAAAACGCTGGCGCTGCTTGCAAAAACGGAATCTCTTGATTATAATTAGCCGCATTACGTTTGGCATGACTTGTGCTCTCAATTGAATTTGGAGATGAGGGTTCTGTACTGTACTCGAGCGGCTGTTCAGTTACGTTGTCTTCTTCGTTATTGAGATCTAGGCGTTCGGTTGTTTCAAAGTCAACATTGGCTTGCTCCGTGGTAGCAATATTCTCGTTTTCATCTGGCATATCTTGCATCTTCTGACATGAGCAACCAAGTTTACATGGACCACGTTTAAAATCAGGCTGCAGAGTTTCTGGCATATATTGTATGACTTCCGGAAGAGTCAAATCTATTTCTTGGTCTTCTTTCTCAATAAGATCGTATTCACCCTTAATGTCACGTTTAACAATTCTAGGACGCAACCGTTGTAGGAAGTTAAAAGGTTTACTGCGTTGTTTTGTTATTGCATCATCAAAATTATCATCATCAAACTGTGGAGATTGCCGTTTGCTGCTCAATTTTTTGTTATATAACTTGACAAAGCGCCCGGGACGTTCGTCTACTTGCTGGTTGCGATTACGAAAAAAAAATTGTTCCAGACCACGCTTTACTCTGTCATTATCTGGCTTAGTGACAGCGGTGATATCTCGTTTTCGACGAATATTGTTATTTATATTGGGACTAAGTTCTGAATTCAAGAATTCCAAGTCTTGCATAGGTATCGGGCTTATCATTGAATAGATTTTGGAGTTGCAGTTGCATCTGGGACGTTGACACTTACATGGCTGCACTTTTTTGTATACGTACCTATATGTGGGCTTCGAAATACCGCACTTTCCACAGCTACATGGGTATGAAGGCTCTGGTGCTGGCGCAGGTGGTGGTGGATACTTGGTTGGAGCCTCAACGCAATCTGAGAAAATAAAATTATTACAATGACTTTTGTAATCAAACAAAACTTAGTATTATTTATTGAAACTGAAGATTAAACTTAATATCGAACAGCTCATGGATAGAATAACTTCATGGTGATGGGTATATGTTATCGTAATATATGAAGCCTTTCTTCAATCTTGCAATAAAACGAAGTTATCGTCAAGATCGGCATGGTACTGACCAGCCTCTAACTTTCATATAAAATTTGAGTTCAAAATTAAATAATACCGCACTTTTTTAAGGTTATGAACAATTTAATTTTTGACAGTTTCTTATTAATAGCATCATATCTATTGATTGGACTAACGAAAATTAGTGACTTTGAGCCTTAAGTCTTCAGAATAACTTTTAACGGGTGATTCATTTAGAGGTACTTTTTTAAGTAGAGATTTTATGACAGACCACGCTTGAGTCGTTCGTGTCAAACTGTCATGTTATTTTTGTTCAGTATTATTTGAGATTTTATTATGAAAAGACTTAGCCCGGCACATCTTCTACAAACTATTCATCTGTATTAAAAAATTCAGCGTTCTACGAGGAATGTGTTTCGTGTAGTACCGAACGCTCAATTCGCTATACCATCGATAAATTTGAGTTCAAATTTTCAATATTGGATAATACGCAACCCAATAAACCACATCCGACATGTAAAGAAGATAATATAGAGCTTACGTGTTCGGCGCCGTTCTCATTAACTTGGCTTACCGCATGCAGCAACTTGGCGTATTTTGATATGAAAGCATACAAAGTTCAACTTGTGCAAGAATTGAAAATGGCCGACCTTCCGAAACGTCACCGCTTCAGCCTTTGGTCTCTTGAAAAACTAAAAGAAGCTCCACGGGTTTCGATCAAAACTTTGTTCAGATATGAGGTTCATATCTGGCTATCCATTTAGCCAGTATGCAAAATTGCCGTACTTGAACCAAATACTTATCTGAATAGGCTTAAGAGCTACTTCTATACAATACAACGGTTTTGTGTAGTTTATAGACTGGTGCCATCATCGGTTAATATATCTTCAAAATTGAAGCCGGCCGGAATATTACTGCGAATGGTGCCGATAAAGGATATCGGACTATTCGTTGCCACAAATTGAGGCCCGTGATCTCGACAACATTTGATTCCAAAAAGTTGCTACTGCGAGAACAATTCGGTGAACAGTTAATATCACGCTTCGAAACGGTAAATTGGCCATTTGGTTTGATAATAAAGAATACCAAATTTTTTACTTTGTTTCTTTTTTTTTTTTTTTTTTTTTTGACGTGTCATTTTTTCTTGACGTGTCATTTAAGTCCATGTACGCTTCTTCTTCGACTCTTGGAAAAAAATTTGGAAAAAAGTATGAATAAAACCAACTTGAATAGAAACTTGGCAAGGAAGCGTCTGCTCGAAAAGTGTGACGTAACATAATATAAGATAATTTGTGAGAGTAGAATTTTTGCAGTGCTTTGGTAACTATGGATGCAAAGTAACATGAGACCTAACTCATATAATAGTTATCTATTGAGATGAAACGCTTAAGTAATAAAAAAAAGTACATTGGGATGTAAATAAGATCACATGAGAAAAAATCGCAGAGAAAATAAATTTCTTGAGAAAGAAATCCCATGAGATGAAATCTTTCAAGTTTGCCTAAGCGTTTACTTTCAAATTTTCGCAAATATTTTATAGTGACTTTGTTTAAATCTGAAAAAAAATAACTGCATAAGTTCATATTTAAACAGTACAAAACGACTTCGACTGTTGATCTTCGGAGATTTTTAATATCAACATATATTTTTATAGCGCCGGATTGGAATTTCGCTTCATTTTTCCCATAATGTTTTTAGTTTTACAAACTTTACTATGCCAGAGAGCAACCATGGTTGAAACATACTAAAAAATGGAGAATGATCGTAAAACTTTACGTAAAGTTTTTCGGCAACAGTTTTTCGGCAGAGAAGTGGGGCGAATTTGTCTGCTGTTTCGTTCCATATTTGCATAAAATATTTGTACTTTACAATGAAACAAAAATATTTTAACTCTTTGAAAAAATTAAGTGCTTGATTTAAAAACTGAATCCAGTACTCTCATTAGCACACCCTTTGTAGCAACATTAGACGTTGGTCTTTTCATAAAAACTCCGATGAAGCTAAGGATATAAATAAACTCATATGTATATTTATATAATTTATCCAACATACCTCCTCGATTCATGGTTATACGATCTATTTTGGCAAACAAATTCAATTTTGTTGGCTTTGGTGGCCTCGGTGTACGCGGCTCCTCTACCGTAAAGTCAAAACTGTATGTGACCTTGGCTTTTGCTTGCACTGGCACATCAATCTTATATCCATAGTCGTTTAGTGCATACTCTTTTGGTTTTTCTAATTTTGGTACATTAATCTTGTAACCTAAACTTTTCGGGCATTCACAGCCATCGCCTGTATAAACAATCTCATAGGGCATGGAAAGCGTCAAAGGGACCTAATTTTTCGAAAGAAAGAAAATGCATTTAGCTTGACTTTTCGAGTTTGCTTACTTTTCGCTGTCATTTGAGCAACTGACCACACTCAGCAGGATGACCAAGCACGAGGCCATCTTTGTACACTCACTCATCTTAAATACGATTTTAAATTTGTACGAATTGGATTTGAACTAATTCTTGAATTGCGCAATTCCGTCTTTATATGATGTGAATCGATATTCGTTAGCTAAGTCGGTCTTATGGTTGTTCTTGAACTTATTGTGCTTGAACTTGAAATGTTGTGTCTTGTATCTAGAATTTTGCTTCTATTTTCTTAAGGCCAAACTTATTTACTCGCACAATAATTTCATTCAGTTTGTCATGATTTGCATGTTCTTTTGAAATCTTCTTTCCCAGCGGAAAGTTTCTTCACGTCGTCTTGAAAGACAGTTTAGTAACCCGAGCTTGTTTTGTTACATTTACCTATGTATATAGTAAATATTTATATTTTAATGTTTATTTTTGTTAATAACAGACATGTTCTACTCGTAGGTAGGTATTTTTTTAGAATAGGTTGCTTGTAAAAAAATTAATATATAAAGGGGTTGCTGAAAAAATTTTGACATTCATATGAAAAGTATGCTCTCAGATCAGAAAATCACTCTGACAAATCGACTTCTTTGAATATAAAAAATGCATATGTGACATAGAGCAATCAAATATTTATTTGAAACAAATAGTAGCAAATTTTGCTTGCAACATCAAATGTTTGACACAAATAAATATGTATTTCATTGCTCCATATTAAATATACATGAGATGTATTAAAAAAAATCGTTTCCTCAGTGCAGTTTTATTTATTTAAAAAAAATCACAAAAAGTTTTGTTTTGATACAGGCGACCCGACCCTGAAGGAGGTTCTTAATTTTTTTTTGTTTTTGCAAAAATCACTATTTTAACAGAGTTCTTGATTTAATTGATGTTGTGTTCATTTCGTGCGTGGTCCTGCAGTTTAATGGTGGTGCATAATTGATCTTTGATTCTTTGTCAGTTATAAACGAGAGTGACTGTGAACATATTAAATCATATACAATTAAAATCGACATAATTCAGTCAAATCTTATATTGTGGCCATCACTTTGACCATGGAATTTCTTGAGTACTATCAAAGTTCACACAAACACTGCAAATGATCTAAGTTAGTAGTGATTAAGCGAAATATTGAAAACGGCAAGTACTGGACAAAGAGTGGGTTATTTTCATGAAACAGGCGTAGCTCTACTACATTGAGGAAGCCATCGAAGTAAATGTCACAAAACTCGCCACGCGAAGAAATGCAACATCAATTTATGGTGAACTTATGGAATCTGTGCTCTAAGGTTCCATGCCTGCAGTTTTTAAGCGAATTTCGAAAAGACAATCCAATAGCTTGTGGAATTCTGTCACAGCATAGATGATTTCTTGCATAGTTGCCGACATTTTGAAAAAAAAAATTCCGACAAAGATTTGCACCCATGAGAAATTTTAATATATTCTGAAAATAGATACTAAAAAAAAAAAAATAACCGTGTCTCGTGGTTTTTCTCCAGCACGTAAGATTTTCTTTAAGTCCATGCCTCACCCCCTCTCCCCATGTAAAAGAAAATTAAAATTCATCATATCTTATCAACTATTTGACGCAAATGAACAAAACTTGTTATGTATATAAAAGGTAAGGCCAAAAGTAAAATAAAATAAAATAAAATAAAAGTAAAATAAAGATAGTGCCACTCCTATTTTTTCATTGAATCTTACTTTTTCATCTCTTTTGTATATACGTACCAAGTTTCATATATATGCGTCAAATAGTTTATGAGATAAATATAATGAATTTAAATCTTCTCTTATATGGGAGGGCGTGGCATTGTCCACTTTTTCCAAAACTAACAAAGCTTAAAACCTTACACAAACTATAAGCAACATATGTACTAAATCTTATTCAACTGCGTCAACCAATTGCTGAGATATAAAATATTTGATTTTTTTCTCATATTGGAAACCTTACTTTTGGCTCTAGCTTTTACATATATATATCAAGTTTTGTTCGTTTGCGTCAAATAGTTGATAAGATATGATGAATTTAATTTTCTTTCACATGGGGGGGGGGATGGTGTCATCGATAAAAAAAAATATGACGTGCTGGAGAAAAACCAAGAGACACGTATATATCTCTAAGTGTCTATTTTCAGAATTTATTGAAATTTCTCATGGGTGCAACAAAATTTTTGATTTTGTCTTACAGTGTAATGTAGAATAATAAGAAAATTTGAATGATATCTAACTTCTATTTACAGCTGTTAATGTCCACAACACTGTGTTCAATTCTGCTTGCCATCGTTCAGCTTTTAATAATTTTCATATGAATAAAATAAAAATAAACCCATTTCAGTTGATATTGAGAAAAAACATTTTTGTAACTAAGCTTCAGAAACCGTAATATATATGTTCCAACTTTGAAGAATTTAAATTTACTTTAATTAATTAAATTTTATTTTCAAGAAATCAATTTTCTATACTTATTTATGTCAAGATTCGTATGTACTTTTGTCTACGAGTATATCTCTGAAACTTATTCTGCAAGTGCCCAGAAACGAAATTTTTTATATCTTCTTGAAAACAATGGGAAAAAATATAAACTTCAGCATTTTTGAGAAACTCACGAAACCAAATTTAAAATTTTCATTACTCTTAATTATAACACATTATAGGATCACGTTGGCATCGGATACATTTGTGGACAGCTTTGGTCCAATATTAGGCAATGTTCATTTCAATGTTTTCCTTTTTTAGCCTCAAATTTGTTTTAGGTAAGCAGCTGTAACTTTTTTGACACTTAATAATTTTTACCAAAATTAATTCTTTGGGTAAAATTTAGAATTTTCTTTTGCAGAGAAAGTGATCAGCTGTTTGATTCCATAATTTCACACTTCTATAGAACCACTTTTAAGGGCACGGGAAAATAATTAAGTTAATAAGGTGAATACGGCCACATCCCTGACCAAAATACTCCTATATGCGCTTTTTAACTGAACTATGCACTTATTGCATTAAAAAAGGTCTCCAAAGAATCTTGAAATAGTTTGTTTATGAGGAGTTACAATTGTACTTAACATATTCCTAAGCTCAATTATTATTCCCATGAATCATGTTTTGCTTCCTGTTTGAAATGTCGGAACGTTACTTGTATTGCTGAAGCCGATCGGAAAAAAAACTTACTATATATGGTTCATTCCATCTATAACGGGCCTATGATTACCCTCATCGATATGTTAACCCAATCACTGAAAAAAGTTTCAGCCTATTTAAAAAACATGAGGGTAATGATAGGCCCATTATAGATGGAATGACCCATATAAAGAGTGGGCAAACAAAACGCCAAATGCCATGGTCGTTCATTTTGAGTTTTTTGAAAGAATCGTGTCCATCACACTAACTTTCAAGTAATTTCAATCTCAGACACTTCAAAAAGGCAGTAAATGTCATGCTTTTTTGATAGCAAAGTGAAGGTTGTCCTCTAATCAATTCAGAAGCATTGAGAGTTTTTTTTGCGATTTCTGAACATTTTTAGCAACTGGACATGTGCTGTTCTGTTCGCCTATCCTCATATTGTTCGAAATTTCCCGCATGTGATATTAGCTTCGAATAGTTGTCATCCATGAGACTCCTGTTTGTTATCAAAGTCAACTATCAATTTTGAGTCGTGCACAGTAGAATCATTGTTCCCAACATTTTAAATTATGGGTGAATAGAAATTGAGTATATGTAGTAGCAATATAAAAGTATTACAAATGTATCTCTTAAATAGTTTGATTAAAAAATTGAAATCAATTATATAGATACTTTCGACCAGTACTAAACAAAAGATGCAAAAGTAAAATGGTGTCTGATTTGTTGTGGAATGCCCCATATATGTATATGGTTGAAAAGTTTTTAAAAAGCCTAGAAATATGCACACTGAAATGCTATACTTCACTTAAATCAGAGCGCAGATATTTTAATTAAACTCAATATATATAATGCAAATTTGTGTAAAAGTGCACCAACGATGATTAAAATTTTCATCGATTCAGCGAAAAATTTCATTTTATTTAAACAAAACTTATCAATAAACAGCAGCATCATAAAACTAAATATATTAAGATTTTCATTACAGATGAATTAACTAAGGGCAACGCTAAGAATGTATATAACTACATTTTAAAAGAATTATAAATACACATTATATACTATATACTACATATGTACATACACATGGAAGCAGTCTCGTCCATCACATGCTTTATTGTGTTTAAATTATTATCTTTAATGGATCTAATAAGCGTCAACTTCTTCACTATGCTTAAGACATGGCGAAATGCGACCTGGCTTATATCCACATCTCTTTGGCGGCCTTGGCTTATACACTGGTCGTTCATAGGCTGCTGGAACATATGATGGCTTATATGCTGGTTCTTCTGAAATAATGTAAGCTGACGAAATTTCTTTGAATTTTGGATTTTTGAATTTTTCTGGAACGTAGCCTAGTTCCTTGTATGTTAAGGAAGGTGGTTCGTCCTCCTCTACATGCGCTTCTTCTTCTTCCTCTTCAATGACTTCTTCATCTTTAGGTGGAACATATGTACGTTTCTTAAGAGTAATAACATCACTCTTTAATTTGTACAAGTTTTCTTCGGGAATACTGGAGAAGTATATCTGCTTCAAGCCATCAATGGGTTTCTGAACGAAACCATAAGCAAGTTTGGCTTCTGGTACACCGATAGCTTTGCCGGCCTTAATTGCTAGACTGACGCTTATAGGATCCGCTGGTAGAGAATCATCTTTCAGAGGCTTATTATAACTGAGACTAAAAAGAAAATATAAAGGTTTGTTACAGGTTAGGCTGCGTTACTTTCTGTGAAAAAAAAGCATCAGTCTTAATGCTATTTGATGGAAGTCATTTATAACTTCTTTGGAAAAACGATATTGAATCAAAAACAAAAATTAAGTTAAATGTCCTCGATATTATCATTTTAAAAACTACTGAGCACTTAAATTTTTTTAAGCGCTCAAAGAGGTAGCGCGAGTGCCCCAAAGTTGGTCATTTACGATTCTTTTTCATATCATCGATGCAGGTACACAGCTGTATAGATGATCTGGCTCATATTTTTATTTTAGAAGTCCTTTTCGATAGACTATATGAAAATCAATTTTGCACTTTTTATTTGAGTAGTAGAATTAATTTAAAATTGTATATTGTTCTGTGTTCTATGAATAAAGTCCAATTTTGGGGCACTCGCACTTCCTCTATCATCGCTTATGAAAAATTATAACTACACAATGTTGTTCAAAATGACGATATTTACAATTTTAAGACCAAGCCGATTGAAAAAAATTTCGACCTACCCCAGTGTACATAAAACACTTATACACAAAAATATAATTTTAAATTAATTCTGCTACTCAGATCAAGAAAGCAAAGTTGGCTTTTATATGGTCTATCGAAAGGGATACCATATGGTAATTTTCTTTTGTGCTGAAACCAACTGTATTAAAAAATTAGCTCATTAAAGGAACTAAGTGATTACTTTTCGTAAATGATAATAAAAATTAAATGAAAAACACTGCAGTTAGTGAAGATCATTATCGACTGGCAGCCTGTTCCTTTTTTGTCTTGATTGCCAGAACCATTGAAAACCCCCATAGTTTTGAATTGTAATGGGTAAAACCTTGCTTTCTCACCGAAAATAGAGTACATGACATTTATAAAGATTACATTGAAATATTTCTGGCAATCAATCAACTTCATTTTTCAAAAAATACCTACCAGACTTTCTTGATAATAATTTAAGCGAATTTGAGAAACTTAAGTAATTTAGCACTTGCAATTGTCGTTTCCACAATTGTAGTTTTTCAGCAGAAGCTTCGATGATAACATTTTGTGACTTACAAGCTTGAAACCTGGCCTACTCTTAGTTTTGCTACATATGCACCGACTGCCCAAGTTAAAACATAATCAAGTTAAATAAAGGGTATTTTGTATTTATTTTTCATTCTTGTCCACCAAGATTCAATTTTTTATAATTTCTTGTAGATTCATATGAAGTTCATTATAAGTACATTGAAAACTGTAAAGAGCAATTATGGGGTGTGTAGATGACAGTTGTCATCATAATTCGGTCCATTGTATACCCAGCTTATAACTTCATTAATAATATAGGAATTGTATAAGTTCCAAGATGAGTTTGAGAATATTTGAGTGATGTCTTCAAGAGGTTACAAGAAGTTACTTTCAAAAACGTCTGTTTGCCATCGCTAGGCGATGAAAGACAGATTCTTCTACTACATTATCTTTGTAACTTCTGCGAAGATCTGCTACGTCAGTAAGACCAAGAAAAGAGACCAGTAAGGGTCCTTAGGATTATTTAATAATATTGATTTTTGCGTTCCATTAGCATTAAAATAAGATCAAATCGCTATTGAGATCAAATTTGACCATCTGATATTTTGAAACAATGTTGACCCTAATTTAACCAAATAGTTTTGTAATGAAAGCATCTGAAATCGTGTAAAATATGTAGCCTTTTCCACCAAGTTCATCTACGTTTTCAATGCCAATGAAATTGCTATTACCGGGAACCCTGCATGCAGTTAGGTCACATCAATCTCCTTTCACGCACATTGATTTTTTTCTTTAAATATTTTTTGTTTTGTGGCGCTACCTCCTGGAACAGAAGGCATAAAAAGTTTTGATACTACTTACTTTGGTACTCCGTAGGTAACAGGTCGTGGTGGTGGTGGCGATAAGTCATAGCCGTAACTTTTAACTTTGCAGCTGCAAGTTGGGGCTTTATGCTGTGGAAAAAAAAAACAAAAAATAAAATGAATCTATACGGAAATGATATGCAAAAATGTTAAAAATTTGCGGAACAATTTTGGTTAGTTTTGTTTGCTAAAGTAACACGTACACGAATTTAGGTTTATGTTAGCAATACTTTTTTTGGAGATGTTTGGATTGATGTTTAAATGTAGGTTTATGCTGTGAATATTTTAATGAATTTAATGGAATCATGATTTTGTTTAAAAATTTGTGCCGATTTTATGTGGTTATTGACAGATATTTAGAGTAATTTTTCTCTAATTTGGTTAGACGTTTTTGCAGATGAGTTAGATGATACTCTTTTTTTAAAATGTTCATTTCAAGCATGTGGCGTTTGAATAAATTGTTGAAAGCCCTCATCCATTTCATGGTTTCACATACTTTGTGACATGGTAGTTTTGGTAGTGCCGCTGGTTCAATCATTAATTTACTACACCAACAGTTATCACCGATGGGTGGAAGCTCTATATCAGGACTCGGAAGGTATGGTTTTGGCTTAGGACGTACAATTTTGGTTTCACTGCAAGCCTGACAAAAGTCGGTACCTTTCTCTTTGCAGACACAGTTGGCGTTTATCTGTATTAAGAAATAAAAATTTAATCAGCAAAATTATAGATAAAAAAATTTCGATATAAATAATTTAAAAATTTTCAATAAGTCTTGATGCGCGTGCAAATGTGCAATTTTATGATCGAGCAAGTTCTTGTAGACTAAGTCCACAGCTCAATAATTTTTCTTCTTTTTTCTATAAACTTGTTAAATTATGGGTGTGGAGGACCTGAGTGATTCACAAGAGGGTAATGCATTCAACACGCGTGACTGTTTGATGGATTTAATTTATCGTACTTTGAAAATGTAGCTGGAAATGTGGTTACAGTAAATGGTTTGCATTAGGCAGCAATGATAATTGATTTTTTTTTTTGGCCAGAATTGACCATTTTGTAATTTGAAAACATGTGATTCGAGCAGGACTTCGCTACCAATCACAACGCGCGTAAAATCGCTGGGTTGTGTGAGACCAATTTTCAGAACAGAATTAGCCAAACGATCGACAATTCTGTTTAAGTTTTATTGCAAAACTGAACTAGTTGATCACGCTTCATATAAGACGGACTTAGTCTCTTGCGCTAGCTTTAGCTATCCAAAATCTGGAGAAAGTATCAGTATCAGTATCCATCTGCGAAGACTTTCAGAGGATTAGAGACGTGGAAAAAGTAGTTCGTGTTAGACGAACTGAATTTTCTTATTCCTACGATAAACTCATTTCTTGTTTATTACGTCAAATAAATCCGCTGACAATAAATTTGGATTCTTCACCATTTGATTCGAGGCCACTCGAACTATTTTTTTACATTTTGTGCCAAAGTGGCCGAAATTTGGCTCACATCGTAGGTAATTAAACATTCCCGGAAACAGCAAACGCAAAATTTTGTATGTATTATTGAGAAGCTGGAAAAGTTTCTTTTTGTGATATTACAGCTTTTTTTTTTGACACTTTTCAAGCCCAACAACTCAACTACTGGTTGCAGTAGGTAGGTACTTCAGGAATTCGTTGTGCAACTTGAACTCAAATTTATTTTGATCGTCTAATGTCTTACATGGGAACAAGACAAATTGGTTATTGATCTATTAGAATCTAAAATTAGCTATAAGTTATAATATATTCCGAAGAAAAATAGATTTTTATTTTAAAATCGAATCAGACGAGCTAAGAAATGATATTTATTCAAAAAAAGTAATTTTACATTGAAGGTATTCCTCTAAACGTGAAGATGTCTCGAAAACTGTTTAAAACTCCGTAAACTGAAAATATTTTCTATCCTCGAAAAAAGTTTGCATAGGACAAAGTTTACGCAAGCCTCGAAAATTTTTGAGGCAAATTTGATTAGAAATCAGCCTCGAAAAGTCGAAAATTGAATCAGTGTTGCCGTTTGATGATACAATATGCTGATTTTTCTTTCAAAAAGAGAGTTTTTTGACTAGTGAGTTGAATATACTTTGCTGCTAATTTGTAGTTTCTTTGTAAATTTAATATTATGATTTTTAAATATATTCAAAACGAAATAGTTAGGATTTTTTTTTTTGATATTTATTTACTTAATTCTACCTATGTATTGTGATACAATTTCTCATTTTGGTGTGACATATTTTTTTTACATGGCTGCGGCGAAAGTCAAAAACGTCAATTATCTTCACCCGATAAAAGAATTATTCATGTCAAAAATGGTTGATTCTTGAAGGAAAACTTGTTTGTTGTTTCAAAGCGGCCCCTAGCAATTTGCAAAAACTTTAATAAAAAACACTAGAAAGTACTGTGGTACGAAATTTAATTAGAACTCTTGGTTTTTCTCTTTCTTAAAAATAGCCTAAAGTATTTTTATAAAACTCTTTACAAAAATGGCTAAAGATGAATTAAAAAAATCAAAGCTTATTTATGGTAATGCAACAAAACTCCACACAAGTTCTACAAATGGCTTAGGCAAAACACGGAGATAACCATGCGAACAAACATAAAAGTTCAAATCCCTTTACTAGTTGACGGATTTACTGTGGTGCAACTAAACTTTGCAGAGATATAAGATTAGAACCAAGCGCGTATGCACGACCTGGGCTCTGAGGGTCATGACTCATGACCCATTACGAGCGTAAAAGTTTTCTTTAGAAATTTTATGAAATGTATGAAGAAGACGTGAAATGATGAGTTTGCATATGCGCATGGTTTGGATAAGCATTAGACAAAATAAGGGTGCACTCAGATAAGATCGCGTAGCACCTCCAACAGAGGCAAAAACTTTAAAGTGGTATACTGTCAAATTCAATATAGGAACTTTTAAGTACCAACATATAGTATGCCAGTCTGAAAATATGAAAAAAATAAAACTGATAGAGTTTTAGTATTGCAAGCCACTTACAAGGAGAACGAATACCTCTTCTATGGGCATCTGGTATACCCATAGAGATAGACTTCAGAGATATTTTCTCGATTTTGACATTTCAATCAATGTCTTCGTCATTTGTAAGGGAATTTTTTTCCTAACTTTTCTTAGTTTTGAAACTAAAAACAATAGTTTTGAAATGCGCTATAAATTAATGATATATTCTAGGATATACATCTTGTTTTTTCAGATCAATAGTTTTGAATTGATTTTTTTGAGTCACTAGTATCATTTTAATTATAATACATAAATGGACCATTTTGTCATGTTTGTATTATGTCTGTTTTTCGTTCCTTTGATGACATTGATTTACATCATTTTGCATCTGTTTCAGTGATGGCATTGGGTTTTGTGAAAATGTACTGAATCGTAACTTGAAATGTAGTTTTTAGAGTCCGAAAGTATTTTTTTTTTTGTCGTAAACACCAAATTTTTCAATAATTAAGTAAATTATTCTTAATTTTAGTAAAAATTACTAAAAAAAAGGTCTTCACTTATGGCATCTCAAAATTCCTAGCAAAATAAGATTGCGATTTACTATCTCGAACTATTTTATTTTCATTTTTTTAAAAATCGAAAAAAGGAATTTCTTATAAAATCGAAATGAAAATTGAAAATTAGTCAAATGTACTGAAAACTTGTTGAATGCACTGCGACGATTTTTCAGGGCGCAAGTGTACCGAAAAAAGTACAAATGTACCGAAAATTCCATCACTGATCTGTTTACGTTTTTTGTGTATGTTTCTGTTCGTGCATCTCTCAGCAATCATTTGGAAGATTTTTAATGTGTGGAATAAGAGCAAACAATAATTCAATTAATTCGCATTCAACAACAATCGCTTAAAGCTCTTCCTTACGATTAAAATGCGTATTTCACGGAAAGTTTCTCTCAAAGCTTGGCAAGAGCATATGAGCTCGCGCGTGGTCGAAACCATTGTCTCGACGATTGAAATATGACTCTTCCGCGAATGAATATGTTTGCTGGGTATGTTTCGTTTAATATATTTTTCTGTTCGTTTACTTTTGTGAATTTTTCCGGTTTGTGTTTGCCTGTGATTCAAACCTTAGTCGCAAAAAAATAGTTCTCTTAAATGCTTTTATTTTAATTTATATTTTTGGTTCTTAACTTCAAACGATTTTTGTTTCGGACTTTAATTTCTTCTGCGCTTAAAAATGAGTTTCACTATCTTTCTTTCAAAATGTTAATGTTTAATGTACAGTGTAATAGATATTCTTCATGAATAGTGTAGTGAAAGAAAGCAATTTTGAACGAGTAGTAAAGTTTTACTGAATTGAATCGTATAGAGATATACTGAACGAATGGCTTTCTGAAGACAAATTGCAGAAATTTTTATGAAATAGATTAAAATTTGAAAAAAACATTTCTATGTGTGAGATATTCGTCAAATGTTGCATAATTACTTCTCTTCCCACTCTAGGGTTGCCAACACGGTCTGAAGTCTGACCCTGAGGTTCAATTAGGGGGGTGGATGAAATTCTAAAAAACTAATAGCTACTGCACTTTTTTTTCATCGGCGTATTAGCTGACTTATTTTAAAAGTTTTTATTTCAATGACTTTTCTAAAAACAAGAAAAATTATTTACTTATTTATTTCTGAAATCCTGACCAATTTTTTTTTTTTAAGATAAACGTAATTTTTTCCTAAAAGTGAACATGTTAAGAAAGCTTAATTTATTCATTTTAAAATGATATATAGTTCTTTATTTTTGCACATTTACCCTCATTTTCACCGGAAAATAAAAAAATGTAGTCAATGAATTCATATATAAATTATATACATATGTAGGATCTTATGGACAAAAACAATAAGAAACCAACAGCAACAACATATATTCTAAGACGATTCTCATTTGAAGACTTGAAAACTTTATTAAAAATCACGCGCGTGATTCATTAATGAACAATTTGTCCAACATCAGTATGTCAGTAAAGCTTAGGTTAGACAGAGTTATGTGGACCGTGACCGAAGGCCGCCGCGAAGTCAGTGTTGGACATACTAGACGATGTAAGTCCTGAGCAGCGGTCGAAGGCTGCCCACTAACCCTAACTGCTATGTGAAATTACTGCTGCTAGCGAAGCCGATATACTAAAAATTCAAGAAAATTGGGAGTGACGCCGTTGGTATCTTAATATCAATATTCACCAAAGTGATTTCACTTTTTCGATAAAAAATATACTCAAAAATTTGGTCAAAATTTCAGAAAAATCGTCATTCCACTTTGCGTGCCATTACTGTAAGCCGTTTAATTAGTTTTCTTATGACACCCATATTTTTGATATTCATTCAAGTGCTCTCAACTTATAATCAGTTTAACAAAAGCTATATCCGCAAATTCCGATAGCTATGTCTCCGAAACTAGATTCGAGCAACACTTTTTTTATATTTTTGTTTTTGATTGTAACTTCCTATTACCCTTCCCCCCCCCAAAAAAAAAATGGAAAAGGAAATTAAGGTAATTAAAATCAAGTTTTATACCTTTCAAGGACATAAGACAGTGATGGCATTTTCGGTATATTTGTACATTTTTCAGTATATTTGCGTCGTAAAAAATCGACGTCAGTACATTCGACAACTTTTTAGAACTTTCGGTACACTTCGACTATTTCTAAAAATTACCAATCTTTTTAATAAATTTACCACGAAATATGCTTGGAGATGACATTTTTTTTAGCTAGAGAATTTAAATTTTTGGTGAATTTTAGTAATTTTGAGTATCGTTATCATGTTCATGTTGAAAAAGTACATTCGGCATCTAAAAAATACATTTCAATTCTCCAATCAGTACATTTCCGCAAAACCCAAGCACCATCACTGACATAAAATATGTCATCAATTGATTTGTTTGCATTGATTTTGTCCCCGTCGTGTTTTACTGTAAATTTTACAATACATCTTCTACACTTTGCAGTGTGTGTGTGTGTGTCAATTTTTTGTAGCCGGTCCTTATACTCGTCCTTTCTCATCCATTCATCAAGGAAGGTGCTATAATTTTTTTTCTTTTTTCCTTTGGTAACTCACAATAGTTAGAATTTAAAGTTAGCTGTATTGACATTATTGTTGTGCAATGCAACAGTCACTTCTAACCCGAAAACTAGACACAATTTTTAAGTCTTTGAATAGAAAATGTTATTTACAAGTTTTTTTACAAAATAGCGGTTAGCTGCTGTCAAAATATCAACACTCTTGACTACTTGAAATCAAACATAATCCAAAGGTATGAAACTTATTTTTAAATGAAACAGAAATTGAAATTCATGAAATCGAAAACTTAGATTTAATTTTATTTTATCCATTGCGTTCGCCAAATCAGTGTCGCGATTCTAATCAGCTTGTGTCCATTTATTAGTTTAATAGCGCCCTCACATGTTACTACTCTTTGTCACAGCGTCTGAGGGCAAATCGTATGACTGCATGGTTGCTTTCATTGTTCATTCGCATTTTGTGCGTTGAGAAGTAGGCGTCAAGTATATTTGTATGTAATAAACCCGGAGGGATTGACTTATAACGCGAAGGTGCGGAAATCATACTTAAGACCGTGAGTCTCCGGTCGAAACCCTGAGTGTCGGCAACCCTATCCCACTCGGCATGTAACTCTTCAGAAAGTTTCAGAAAGTCATTGTTTCATATTTCTTTTCAAATATTGCAACCGCAATGTTTCATAAATCTTTCATATACATTTGATGTGTAGTGATTTACTCACAATCATTCTAAAGTATTTCTGAAAGGTTTTGGATTCAAGGTTTCTTGAATCAATAAAATGCAATCGTTCTGAAGGGTTTCTGAAAGGTTCCAGATTTAATGTTTACTGAATTTTTGTAATGAAATCTAAGTAATGCTTTATTATTCAATATTACTTTTTTGTTATCTGTATTGTAAATATATATACGACATCAAAAGTATGTATGGATGGTTAGTAAAAAACTGTGTGAATGTTGGCAGGCTGGTTACTTGTTTGATGCCTGTTAAGTATTGTTTTGTTTGGTCATTGTGAATTATAAATTAAGAAACGTCACGAAAAATATCCGCATATGATAAATAAGAAAATAACACAAAGTGGTGGTTGAGTTAAGCTGCAAATCAATATCTCGGAAACTGTTACAGATAGTGAAAATTGGGTGGCAGATTCTGATCGAGTGAAACAACCTACGAATTCAGACCTAATTCATGCAAATAATCGAAAATGGTGAATGAGCCAAAATAGCATTCAGCCGACGATATCAACCGTTGAAGATGTTATCACTCACAGAATTTTAAAATTCTTTATTTGCATTAATTATGATTTTGTCCACCTTACGTACAAGCAAATAAGAAATACTTAATCATTTCATTAAAAACACTAGGGAACGCACTTGCATACCAACACGAACGAGTCATACATATCAAGAGTCGAAATCTTAATAACTTTTTTCATAATTTTCATTATCTCTTTATTTTACAATAATTAAAATCACGATGTCTGCTTACCAGCTGCGCAAGCTGAAATATTACACAACCCATTGCCAGAAGCACTAGCATTTTGGTGGATTTCATATTGAAGAAATCTGTTTAACGTTCACTAGATATGTTTTCAAATCCTTAATTAAAAAAAAACACTTGGCTACACTTTTTTTTTCTTTTTTGTTTAATGTTTTCCGTTTGATCTCTTTCTGTGAATATGGCCCGTACTGTTTTGTCACCTAAGCCGTGCTTACCACAGCATTTATATGACTGTGACATTGACCGCTTTTATTGCGGTCGTGCTCTTCCGTTTGTCTCACAACTGATGCAGAAATTAGATAAATGTGGTCATTCTTTCCAATATTGTTTTTATAATACTTAAGTTTTTGCCGAAGCAATTTTTTTGAGACTCTATGTTGTAAAAGAGAACATATTTTTGTTTTTCAACTTAATTAAAGACGTGCTTTTCTACTCACATTTGCGAAGGTGGGCAAGTTATCGTAAAAGTATCTGCTAGATAATCAATAACAAAGCTAGAAGATACTCAATTGTCACATTATGAATATTTCCAAGAAATAAGCCAATTGAAAATTCTAGATGATTAATGGCATTACAATTTTATTTTTCATCCGCTGTAAATATTTTCATAAATCTAGAAAGTTTATGAGCACAATTTTAAGTCGAAGAACTAAAAAAGTGCGTGCCATTCTGATTAATGTGTCTCAAAGATAAATGCGCGTATGAGAAGAATTTCAAAACAATACATTCTGTTTTGTTCATTAAGTTGTTTTATTTTTGTTAATATTTATTATATAAAGAAAAATTTGCATGTCTTAACATGTACTCGATTTTTTTGTTTATGAGAACATTAACACACAATCTACATAATAATTTGCAAATTAACAAAAAAAAAAAACCAACAAAATCAAGTTGACACCATTTCTAGTTAATTTTTTATTTTTTTTGTTGTTTTATTATTTCAATATTATCATTTTCTGTGGTTTAGTTAAATAGAACCAGGTCATCAAAAATTGCTTAGTAGTGGCATTTTTTTTTATTATTTTATTTGGAAGTTTATTTTATAGATTTCAATTGTGCATGAGCTGCGTAATCGTAATGAAGTTATAAAGTTCAGGTTAATATGATATGTGTCAAATGAAAAATTACACTGGCCTACAGAAAAACTGCTACTAACCAATATACAATCGTTTTTAACATAAAAAGAGCAGGTAATTGAGGTCACTCGCAATATGGTGCGTCCATCCATCTTTATATATTTCGATTTAGTTTGTGTCATTTCGAATTTTCAGATATACTTAAATATTTGGTTTCATTCCATACTCGTATGTTAAAGCATGAAAATTTGAAACAAGACGAAAAATACTTCATCAAATTTTACCCCAAAAAATATTTAACTTTACCATAAGAGGGAAAACTATTTTTATTTTTGAAAATGCCGGGAATCGCTTCTGAGCAATCCAATATATCGAATTGTTCCGAAAAAGTTTGAAAGTCTGAAAATCGACGAATGTGTCAAAAAGTAACGGAGAAGGCAAGGACCGTAACGATTATGATTTTTAAAATAAAAATCACTGCATAATCGTTACATGTGGAATTGTATTTCTTAAAAACAAAAATTATTGTTATGCTGAATTTTTATTTTTTTGATCATATACATATATGTACATATCGTCGGCCTCGGGTAGAAATGACTTAACTAATTTTTTTCTGGAAGTTAACTTTTTTGTCGCCTCGCTATATTTTATCAATATTGGATTGGTTAGTCAGATAAAGGTCTAAGATAAAAAACGCATGCAAAGTCTACTCCCGATTCCCCCAAGGAAGACGAGTATATAAGCCAAAGAATGGAAGTCCATGTATACATTTATGTCCAAAATGTATCGATTTCGAAAATGATGACGTCATATTATGGCATTCGAAACTTTATGTAAGTGTTGCCATTTTTATTTTAAGTCGAATATGCCAATTTTTGGTGCAAATGTTCAAGTGTCAGAAAATTTTTGTTGGAAATGACATTTGGGGAATTGGGGAATCCTAACCGACCTACTAAAAGCTTTGTGAATCGCATTTAAAAAAATTTTCTTTATATGAAGTTTTGAAGTTTTTTCATCTCCTGTGAAATTTCAAAATTAATCTTAATTTTGGAATTTAGTTTGTTTCGACCAAAAATTGTCATAATATAGGATTTTTTATGGAAAAGAATACCTATAAATAATTTAATGATTTAGTGTCGTCGATAAAATGCTGGTCTTAGAGACGGACAGAAGAGTACAAGCAGTGGCAGGGGTCGCGGTCTTTGTTTTTTAACTTGGCCTTAAGAAACGAAAAAAAAATGGGGGGTAGCATATTCATTCGCGGTCATCCTTTAGGAGGACCACGTAGTAGCCAAATCGGACAAAAGTGGACAACCAGGGGAAATGGGGTCAATATTTTTTTGTGAATGTCTTTGACTTTTATCGACTTTTTCGATAGTTATAAAATATTAGTTGTCTATGTTTTTTTATACGCATATTTTTTTTGATATCTTTCGATATATTTCGGTAGTTTTCGATTTTAATCGACTAACGCCGTTATTCGATAGTCTTCGGCAGTATTGACTTTTTCAATGTTTTAATATTTTAATTTTTCAGTAGATTTCAACCATTTCGATTCAATATAGGTACGTTTTTAGTTTTGAACTTTTTGACGTTTTTTGACAGTTTTAAATTAAATCGAAAGATCGATGATATTCAAACTATTATCAATTTTTCCATTTTTTCTTGGTTAGTTTTGACTTTTTCGATGTTTTCGGATAGCTTCAGACTTCATTATCTTATGCTACAGCAATCGACATTCATATATTGGTTTCAATAAGTTTCGACAGTTACATCGTGGACACTGGTCCCAAATCGAGTTTTTTGGTTCGAAAATGGCTAGAGATCGCAAATCTTTTCCGATCTTGGCTATAAAAACTTCGGAGCTCGAATTTAGAAAAAAAATTTTGTTTTTTTTTATTATTTTAAGTTGAAACAAAATTTTTTTTGGATTTTAACTTTTGGCTTTTTGGTTCTAAAATGGCCAGAGAGCGCAAATTTTGTCGCGAATCAGCAATTTTTTTTTTAAATTAAAGTCATCTAAAATGCCTACAAATTTTCGGATCCCGAATTTTTAAATTAAAATTCGTAAATTAAAATAAAAATTTGTATTACAAGTTTTTTTTCGGTCTTTAACTCAATACGATTTTTTCCAAGTTTGGACTCCAAGGATTTATTGTAATTTTTTCATTTAAAAAAAAATTGTTAATTTTCGATAAAATTTGCACTCTCTAGACATTTTGAAACCAAAAAATATTAAAATTTTTTTTTTGTTGTTGAAAAACGAAAGTTTTTTATTCAAAATGTGGGCTTTGATGATTTGTTGGCATTTCGGTTAGCTTAAATTAAAAAAAAGAACAAAACAAAAAACAAAAGAAAACAACGGCTTATATATGACAAGACTTGGGCTTCCTAGTAATTTTGCAAAACACAACTGGTTTGGGACCGTTGGGATCTATGACGAGAAGACCCGGGGTCTTCAAACTGAAGCAGAGAAAATGCGTTTTAATTGACAAATAATTTTGTTTCGTTAATTTTTTCCAATTTCATTATTAGACCGTTCCACCTTACAGTCAAAAAAAAAAAAGTCCAAGGCAATTTAAAAAAATTTAAATTATTCGTCATATCTTCGACATTTACAGTCCGATCTTAAAGCATGATATATCAATGTTTTTGCCTTGAGTAGACCAATTTTTTACTTTACCTTACAGGAATAAAACAACTGTCGTCGATTCTTTCGATGCTTTCCGAAACTTTTCGATATTTTCCTACACATACTTTTTGTTATTCTCCAACTATATCGATTCCTTCGATAACAAACGAATTTTTTGAAATTGGTTGCCTTTTTCGATACTTTTCGTCACTTATCGACATTTTTTAAGCTAATCGAAAATTTCTGAGATATTTTTACTTCTTTCAGGCATTTTGACGTTATTTGACATTTTCGATACATACATAGTTTTTGAGATTTTTCGACTTTCTCGATTCCTTTTGAAATTATTCGACTTTTTGAAATTGTCGACTATTAAGATTTTTTGGCTTTTATCAACTTAGTTGATAAATATGTTTTGACTTAAATTAACATATTTCGACATTTTATTACTGCTAGCTTTTTTTCCATTTTTAACAACTTTTTCGATACTTTTTGACATATTTAGATTTCTTCTACTTTTATCAATATGAATTTCAATCGGGCAATTTGATGCTCCTGAACTTTTTCGACACTATTTTAATCTTACTTATAAGTGCTTTTAGATACTTTTGACACTTATCGATTTCCTTCTATAAAAACATCGTGAAACAGCAATAAGTACGAGTATAAGCAGTTTCAATCACTAGCTATTTTTGCAAGAATTGTTCAGATCCTTCAAAGTTAATTTTTTCTATTAAAAATAGTTACAAGTGTTTATTATTTGGAAAAGCTCCATAAGTACTCATACCGATCATTCTAAAGGTCTCTTCGATATAAATTAAATTCGAGCTTAAAAATTCAATTCAGGCAATTCAGTCGCAATTTTCCACATTTCTTAAGTTAAAAAATTGCTATGAATATAAAAACAGACCCCTTATCTTTTCATGTCTTGTTCTCAGTTTCTTAGTCTTGAAAACAATCGAATGGCCGACTTAAGTTAGAAAAAACAACAATCTCTTTTTCCGCTATCATATAATTATGGTCGACTGCAACTACTACCAGTGTTTTATTTTCAAAAATCGTGTTTTTAACAGCGTTATTTATTATTATTATGAGAATACTACAAAAAACTGATTCATCGATCAGTCTTTGGTAATATTTGTTCATCTCGATTCATAAGTTGTAAGTATCATAGTAATCAACATCGTGCCCAGAACAGAATGAAAGTTCCTGCAAAATATTGATAAGCTTAAGTGCTGACACTAAAGGCTGGACGCGAGGCATCTTCAATAGCTTTTCATTCACTTCCAAGTCAGCAAGGTCCACAACGTTGTTATTCAAATCAACCACAGCTTCATGAGTATCTAAAATCCCTGGTGAATAATTCATAACCACAACACCATTGCGTCCCTCTTCAGTGGCCATGGCACGAAAGTACATGTCCCGTGCCTTCTTACAGGAGCACATTAGCGAATTGTAGACGAATGGCTGCACCAATAAACTTGAGGTGATGTTAACGATCAACTTTTCCACATTCCTGAGCGCGAAGTACTTTAGAAATTCCTGATTTAGAGTAACGACCGCATAGAGATTCTCTTGCACATAAGATAGCCACGATTCAGAATCTTGTGGTTCCAATAGGTTGTGCGTAGCACTATATCCCTCGTTATGTACCACAAAAGCCAGTTCAAAATAATCAGATGCAAATTTACCAACAATTTCATCAAGGATCTTTTTGTAGGATAATGCATTGTTGATTTGCCAATCACCAACATTGTAGCAGACAACAATGATACCATTTTCAAGATATTCTATTTCTTTTTTCACTTCCTGTAACTTTTCCTCAGAAGTTCCGATTAGAACCGAGCAAGAGCCTGGTCTAAAACGGCGGCACATTTCGATAGCCACCGATTTCCCAAGTGAGTTGCATACTCCACTTAGGACAAATAGGCAACGTTTATGCAAGTCCATTCTTCTTGCTGCCATGATGATGAGGAATCACTTTTTAAAATGTTTATTTTATATTTTCATAAACAGAAAAATGTTTAATTAAATTGACTTCTTTTCTTAGTTAAATTTTTACGTTTTAACACTTGCGATCGTACAACTGTACTAGAGATCTAAGTTTCTGTTTGCAATAACGTAAACTACTTAGCTCACTGGCTAGGCAACAGAAAACAAACAAAGTGTCCAACTGATAAGAATATTTACTAATGAACTTTCAATTAAATGATAAGAGGGATTCTGAGTCAGGCTTGGCTGTCTACGTCTAATCTACTTCTATATTGTAAAACTCTGATTGTACACGGTAAAAATTTTTCTGAACATAGTAAGAGTGCCAGTGAACCATGTAGGCTTTCTTCAGAATTTTGAGTATCATATGACAAGAGCGGCTACACCTTTTAAAATACAAAAAAATTAACAACCAAATTGTTCCCTTTATAAATATGAAAGACTTGTAATTGTATTATAAGATGAAATTATAGCGATCGTGGAATAGCAACGCCTTTGAAGGCCCAACGCGGCAACATCCTAATTTGTTAACTTTTTGCATTTTAGATATCTTTCTCGTCTATGGAATCAAAAGTGAAAACCTTTTTTTAATTTTTATTTGCTTTAAAAACTTAACGCTCGTCATTTATATATGTGGTATTTTTCCACCCATAAAATTAAAAGTCGACCGCTCAAAGATAAAAATGAGATGCTTTAAATAATATATCTTTTTTGAGGATTACCTGAAGAGAATTCAATGCACTCGCTCGTGATCGCACACATTGGAAGAGTTTTGTGGAGGCCGTATGTCCGTGAGGAAATAAAGGCTACAATTGATAGCGCTCTTTGCCGCTCTAGTTTTTTTCAAACAAGCTCTGAAAAGTACCAAACATTGACTGAGAAAAGAAAATGTTTCCTTCAAAAACATGAATTTGATTGATAGATTCTAAAAATATTTATTAATTATTAACAAATTTTAGTAGATATTACTATGCTCTTAATTGAAAGTTAAAGTGTTGTTCATTGGCCCAAACATGATATCTATTTGAGTTGATTGAATATATTCAACTGGATCGAATGTATGTTTGGTAATCCTAAAATTATTTAATTTTACTTCATCTTTATGTGAATACTTAACAATTCTCTACATATTTAAGTAAATTACTATTTAATTACCTTATGTTTGCTATACAATTCAGGTATTTATTGTGTAATTACCAAAGGTGTGATTTGACGATGTGGGGAAAATATGAATTTATTTATGAATCGATATTTAAAAATGTCGGTTTTTTGCTCATCGGCTTTTACCTTAATCAATACTATACAACAAAACAATATTTCTTGCGCCAAATACATGATTTGGTGATTATGAGCATGTGAATGTTTTTACCAAATATATGATTGACTTAGTATAATAATTAAAATATAATTTGGTAATAATTACCTAATGTATGATTAATTCAATAATATCATTTCATTCGTTGGAATGTGTGGCATATTAACTTACATCAAATATTTATTTCGAATTTATCAAATACATAATTTGTTAATTATTACCAAATCTCAATATATACAAATTAATCGTTTTCTCTGTGCATAACAACATTTTTCCCTCTTATTTTCAGATGGATCAAGTAAGTAGTGTGTTATTATGACTATATACTTCCATTGAAAGTCAGTTTTGACGTGTAAGTATCTTTATTGGCCCGTAAGCAAGAAATTCTATACCGGAATAAATATTCTGATACCGCAATGATCGACTTATTCAAAATCTTATGACGTTCAACTTTTCCAATATGTTTCCACTCTTTCAACACTCAATTTTTTCAACAGCTCTGAAATTTAAAGTTTTTCCACTCTTTCAATTTTTTTTTTACATTTTCGACTTCCTGAATATGTATGTCGATACATACATTTTTGGACTTTTTGATGAAAAAGAAATATTATTAGAGTGAATTTGCTGAAAACTCAACTATGACATATGAACAGCGCCGCATCAAGACTGTACAGAGCAAAAACTAGAAAAGGGGCCCCATAAAGTTAGAAATTTCATGACAAAAATAAAAAGACCATTAAAGTCCATCGTAAAAATGCATCATAATATTATATTACATATTGATGAGCAAGAAAGAGGTCACTCACTTACTAAAAAACTTTCAAATAGTGAAAGGGGCTCCCAGTAAGTCTTTGTCCATACATATATTAAAAAAAAGGTCCTTCTATTTCGTTCCCCATTAGACATCCCCACATTCACACAACATCTTTCCATAATGCGTGTCTCTTGAGCTCGAAGCCCGGCGCCCTATATTCTAGTTCTAACTTAATACTTTATGGCTATAGCCCCCTTTTTCTCTTCTTCAATCCAGCGCTGAGCTGTATATAACGTTTGAAAATAATTTTTCGATTTTTTAAAGTTATATTATATATTCGTAGTAAATATATTGAAATTGATGATTTTATTTCAAAATTTAAAATTTTTTCATGGTGTGCCAGAAGAGAAAATATTTTATAATTGTTATTTTATTGAGCTCAATATAATGTGTGTCAACACCCAAAAAAATTACTCTTAAGGAAGATAAGGTAAACAGAAAAATGGGCTAAAGCTAGTCATACTAGTTTCATCCGCTGTCAGCGGACTCATCATTTTAAGCCAATTAGTAAGAATTTGTAATCCTAATATTTTTCCTTTTTTACATAGATCTGTTACGATCATTAAGCATTTTTCAACTATTAAACATTGGTTTTTGGAATCCAACATATCTGGGACTCTCAACATTTTTCGAAATCAATCGACATAACGTGTCTGTTGTCCCGTCCAACTGTCTCTAGTTGTCTATCTGCCTGATGGTTTGTCGAACTGACTGACTATAACTGAAAATCATGGTTACGGGAAAAAAGGAATTTACTGAGATAATTTGTTACATCGAAATCGGTTCGCAGTCGCATCTTATTGCTATAATGAGAGAGCTTTTTGCAGTTATGCAAACAAATTTGACATGAGGACTACTTCGGACTACTGCGGGACACAAAGTCGGAAGATTTTGCTAAGAGAACTTCCTCTTGTACAAGTAAATCTTTACATTGAGATATTTGAGGTAAAGCAAACAAATTATTTGACTGCATTTTTCGTCAAAATTTGCAAGTCTTAACTAAAGCAGCTATTATTAAGGATAATGTTTCAAAATTCATTACGACAACATTTGGTGATACTCGTATATATTAAAATTAGAATAAGTGGGCAAAGAAGTTATTTGCCACCCCCTACCAAAAGAAAATTTGGATATTCATGCAAAAATTTTATTTACCTTAAAAAAAAAAAATGGTCGTCACTTTTGACTTTCAAAAACTCTAGAAAAATGAGATATATATCACGACCATTTTGCCACCCATTATGAACAAAAAAAAAATGGACGTCCGAAAAGGCTTCGGTGCCCCAATGCTTAACCACTTTTGCACGTTTTTACCCAACCCATCTTCTGCGGCCGTCTTTTATGAACAAACCCTTATCACTTGTAAATACTGAGACATTAAAATGTTGCCGATATTTGCAATGAGTTTCAATAATTGTTTAATGACTAAAATGTGACGTTTTGGCATAGAGCAGTTTCATAGTTGTCTGGTTCGAGAGGCAAATAGTGACCACATTCTAATTGTAGGAAGTTGAAAATCGTTTATGGCTGAATAAATTGGGTGATTCAAGTGTACCATAAGTAAAGCTGTATCTATAAGATTGCTTAAATTGAATTTTAAATCAAGACTGTACTTCATTTTTTATTGAAACAACAAAAACATTTTGGAATTAGTTTGCTCTACTTAAAAAGTTTCTAGTATTCCTCAACATTGCAAAGAGGCTTTGATTATATCTGGGCGCGAAAAACCCCTGAGTTATTGCAATAGATCAAAATAAGCTTATCAATCTTTCAGCAATATATGTACATATGTATGTACGTCTTGGTTTTGTATTTAATCTTATAATTAATATTCTTCTTTGGAGTTGTAGTATCAATTGACATTAAGCAACATGAACATTCAATGAATTCATATTAAAAAAAAAAATTTTACTTGCAATGCGTGTACTGTTTCTATGCGAATAGAAAATAATTGTGATGTCTAATTATAATAATCAGTATTAAATTGAAAGCGGTAACAAAAAGTTTAAAAATAAATATAGTGATTAGTGCATAATGGGAAGTCCAATTGGGGTTCACTGTTAAAAGTAAACAGCTGATATTTGACAGCTCAATAGAAGTATCAATTGAAACTGTCAGAAATTTTTTACTTTGTAGTTTTGGTATAGCACATGAAGCAAGACTTTTAAACTTATGATATTGTGATCAACTGTTAGAAATATAGATTATTGATATCAATTTGAAGTTGCCACAGCAGTGTTAGCCTTCTCAAAGCAATTTGCATGAAAGAGCATCGGTATTCATCTAAGCGCGCAAAACCCTCGCAAACTGTGCACTTTTGCACCCTCGCAAGCGAAGTGTCAATAATCGTATGGTAAGCTTTTCAAACAAAATAAAAAACTTTGCGCGAGAATTTGGTTGGTTTGGTACCATAGCTTTCTCTCGACATTCTATCGGATTTTTAATTTTTTTGTTTTGACAATTACAATTTAGCATGCTCATCAACTTCCACAAATTGCACAAAATGTTTATGAAAGACATCGCGCAAAATTGCCTACTTGCACATTTGTGCAAACTTGCGCGTTTAGATGAATACCACTAGTGTTCCATAATTAATCGGATTGATTTTTTCTCTACAGGGCCCCAAATTTCATCTTCTGGAATTATCAATTCTTCAGCATTGGATGCACTTGCAGTAGGATCATCGTGTGTTACAGATATGCATTCCTCTTCTATAAAATCTCTTAATACCCACATATGCGCATTATTGACGTTACTCTCAAGAGTAAATTCTTTTCTCTTAAAGCGTGGGCCAAGAAAAGTAGCTTCTAATTAGTTGTATGATTTTCTAAATCAGCACTTTCTTTTCTTATACAGCCTTTAACCGTAAGATTGACCGTATGAGCCACACAGAAATGGTTTCGCTCTTCCAAAAACTCAGAAGTACAATCGAATGTACTTATTTTTATTACTTAAAAAGCAAAAACAAATATCCAATATTTATCTGTTTCATAAAACTCAATATTCATTGCAATACTACTAGATTACCATGGTCCAATTATTTGGTTCCCGTTCAACCAACGAAGAAAGCGATAACGAAAGTGACCTGCCAACGAACTAATTACTTAGCTTAATAACACAGCAAATAGTTGACTATTGTTGTACTTAAGAGTTCCTATAAATATTTTTGTATAACTGAAAGTACTTGATCTTTGACTGATTTCTTAAATTTGTTTTATCATCATCATAAGGTTATATAGTTTTTGAGAGAAGCGTTTTTGTACTTCTTTAGTTCGGGTTTTTGTACTTCTTTTTGCTACAAATAGGTTGGTCGTGTTAGTCACGAGTTATAGGCAGACTGGAAGGTAGGACACATTTTCCGAAATAGCGGATTTGATGTAAGTAATATGTAATAATTTTATTGCATATAAGACGACACTGCTTTAAAATAAGATAACAAAGTCAGAATGCTAAGTTCACTTCCGAAATTGAAAACTGGTTTTCCAAAGACCGAGTTTTTAATTCTCATATTGAATCCAAACATAGCCAAAAAGATCTCTTATTTCAGAAGAAAAAAAATTTCTAAATATTTTGCTGAAATCCAAAAAAGGTTTACTTTTTAGACCTTTCTTAAATATGAAAAAAGTTTTAGAAGATTAGATGCAAATCCAAAAAGTAAATTTTATATTTGGTACCAATTTACAATATGGTGGCCACTTGAAGAAGTCAAAAGAAGGATTTATTTTAGTTATATTTACCATTTTTTATCAAAAAAAAATTGAAAGAAAAATAAAACGATTTTTTTCGGCTTAAAAGTAATAAGAAAATTTTGTTTTTTGTGTGGCTTAAAACATTTTTATCTACAAAACAAAATAATATTTTTCACTAGTTTTTAGGTTAAAAAAAAATTTTTAAAAAAATCAGACGAGCATTCAGGAAGCGATTCCACCAAGCCGAATATTTCGTTAGCGTAGTGAACAGTAGGGACAGTGATTCTTAAAAATCAAAAAGTATACCGTGCTCTTGTCTTCACTTTAATAATGATGTCCAAAATGCCAAGTCTTTAACGTAGTGCAAAGAAAAGTATCGAAATGCCATTTCAAGCGCAATAATTTCGGGAACGTTCTGGATTTTGATGCGCATAATCAAAAAAATCTTTTAACATATAAAATCTTTCTATTTTCAAATAAAAATGGCGTATGTCTTCATAAAATATATTATTCGTTTTAATTTCATATTTTTAATATTTGAAATGGTTTCATATTTCCATTTGGGAGAATTTAAATAATCAATGCAACAACTCAAAACAACAAACGTTTCGAACTGCTGTAGGCGATGACAGTAAAAAGGAGCTTTTTTTAAAGTCTCAAAGCAGTGATGCTGTATGAAGGTGTATGTTTTATATGAACATTTCGTGAAACTTCTGCATTCATATTCATTCATTGGAAAAAGTGGGAGTTATACAATATTAACACTTTCGGGATAAACACTAAAAACAACTTTAGGTGAAACCGATATATCAGTTTTGCTAGTTAAAAAATGTTTGTGCTCTTAACACAATCTCATATTCAGTTTTATCTCATTACGTCAGATCTCTGAGAAATCCTTTTTGACCTTTTGCCATTAATTGGTGCAGTAAAATTTGTTTTTCAGGATTTCTTGAACTGTGCTTAGAAAATTCCAAAGCATTAAACTTCGGACTTTTCTTTGCTTTAGAGAATATTTTTTTTTGTTGGAGTATTTTTCGTCAAACAAAAAACCGGAAAGTTGATTTTTGCATACAATGCAATGAATAGATTTTTGATTGTTGGACTATTCCGAAATGCAACTAATAAGATTTTTAGATTATAGAAAAATTCAATACAGCGGAGTCAGGGTTTCCAAGAGTTGAAAAGAAGGAACTCTCGACCGTAAATTTAAGGTTTTTTTGGGAACAAAGTTGATGAACTCTTTTTATTTTTTCTTGTTGATTAATAAAAAAAATTTAAGAACATGCAACTAAAATCTACGAATTACCGCCTTTTGCAAAAATTGTTCAATCCCTGCAGATCCTCCGGTTTTGACCTGCGATTCCGGGCTTGGCGGAATCAAACCGTAAGTGAGCTTCCGATCTTGCTTTTGAAAAAATACATTTGGATTGCTTTATTCAAGCATATTCTCAGCTGTTTCACGAACTTTGTTTCAATCTACATACGTATTAAATACGTTTTACCCATGGTCGAGATAATTAACGAATTCTGGACTTTATAGTTATAGGGCCATATAACGGATGATTTTTTAAGCGTTTGGTTTTTGAAAATTTAAAAAAGAACAGAAAGTTTGCAGCAGTGAATGAAATATTTATTTGGAGCGATTCGTCAATTCCTTTCATTTACATTTATTTCATGAAAATTTTGTCCGTGGCTACGCCTAAGGGGGCTCATCCGTAAGTTTCAATTTTTGAATAGTTTTTGCAGCATTTTGGCCGGTATCTCACCAATGGCAGCTGTAATGTTGTCTTCCAGGTCTGCAATTGTGGCTGGCTTGTCATAGTCTACTGGGGTCAAATCATATGATCTTGGTGGCCAGTGGACTGCTCAAAAACGTGAGATTCATTACTCATCACACTCACCTCTCAATAGGTCCATAATATCGGGGTCTTGTTGAAACCACATGTCAGCCAAGTCCAATTCTTCCATTTTGGGCAAAAAAAAGTCGGTAATCATCGCACGGTACCTTGCTCCATTGACTGTATGGTAACGTTGCGATTTTCATTTTTAAAAAAGTGTGGACCTATGATGGCGCCAGCCCACAAACCGCACCAAACAGTGAATTTTTACGGGTGCATTGACAGCTCTTGAACTGCCTCTGGCTGCTCTTCAGACCAAATTCGGCAGCTCTGTTTGCTGACGAACCCATTAAGCCAAAAATGAGCTTAGTCGCTGAAGAAAATTTAAAATTTTTTAATTTGCGAAACACATTTCTCACAGAGCACGAATTTTGATAATAAAATTCAATGGATTTCAAGCGCTATTCGTTTGTTCATCTATTCATGGTGAAATGGCAAACCTGATTGAGCATTTTCAGCGTGTACACATGTTACGAATCACGCGTGAGGTGTAAAAAAAATTTACACTAAAAATACAAGTAACGAAAAAAAAAAACACCCGTTGTAACTATCTTTACTAATCAGAATTACTGGAAATTTGTTTACTTTATTTCGGGAAATACGGTGTAATTTTAGTGGAAACAATTACCGTTTTTGAATAATACATGAAAAGAAATAAATCGGTGTTCCTTTGAAGTCTTATTGAACAAAATTATCAACAATTTTAAAAATATTCCTTAAAATTGGGCAAATTTTCCAATCTCAAAAAAGCAAATAATAGATATTTTGGATTTTTTCAATGGTTTTGGAACTATTTAGTATGTAAAATACATTTAAAAGTTTTAATTAGTCAAAAAAATTATCCAGCTTACCTAATCTGATCTATGGTTATAAAATTGTTGTGCCTGTGTTACTGTTCCTTTTGAAATAATATTTTTTACCCAAGTTTTAATATAAAAATATACTTACTATAATTACATATATTTACAAGAATAGCATTAAAATATCAAGAGTATTTTTTGTTTTTGTGATGTTTTTTTTTTTTAAATAACGTCGCTTCTGGCCGGTTTTTTTTTTAATTCTAGCCGGTTTTGCTAAAAGTAAATGCTATCACTGGAGTGTAGTAGGGTATTTACAAAAACACTGCATGAATCAGCTGCTAACGAATTTGAGCACAAAGCACGAGATAAAGAACAAACTGTAAAAATCAATAGAAAGAAATCTGTGGTATCTAATACCCGTCCGTTCAGCTCAGCTCAGCTCAGCTCAGCTCAGCTCAGTATATATTTTGGTCAACGGCCTGCAACAAGTGGTTGTTCCTTTTTTGTTGTAAATAAGCGAGCAAATTTAAGTTACATTCAACTCAAAATGGTATTGGACTTGCAACAAAAAACCTACTTTTTCATCACTGGTGCTTCACGTGGCATTGGCCAGACTTTGGCATTGCGGTTGTCGAATAAACTGGCAGTAGGCTCTGTGGTTGTGCTCTTAGCACGCAATCAAGAAGGTCTCAACAAAACCAAATCTGATATCGATGCACTTGGGAAAGATATACAAGTAAAAACATTTCCCATTGACTTGTCCAAGGCCACAGCAACTGATTTCGCAAAAGTACTCACAGAATCGTTGAGCGACGGCCAGCATGTGACAGATTTTCAACGCGCGCTTATAATACACAATGCTGGCACTGTCGGTGATGTTTCTAAAGCCGCCATAGATACCGCCGATACCAACGCTTGGGCAGATTATTACCATACGAATGTATTCTCGGCAATTGCATTGAATTGCGAATTTTTCAAGCTGTTCGCTACAATACCAAAGGTGGTGGTAAACATTAGTTCTAAGTGTGGCGTTGAACCATTTGCATCCATGAGTTTTTATTGCTCTGGAAAGGCAGCACGTTATATGTACTTCAGAGTTTTGGCAGTGGAAGAAGTGCACGACACTTTGGTGCTGAATTATGGACCAGGTGCAATTGACACCGATATGACTGTTTTGGTTCAGCGTGAGACTATCAACTCAGATTTATCAGCAGCGTTCAAGCAGCAGCGGGAATCTAAAACCATGTTAACAACTGAACAGACAACCGCTAAACTTATACAAGTGTTGGAAGAGCAGAGGTTTAAGTCTGGCGATCATGTAGACTACTGGGATTAAAGCTTGTAATCAAGCGATATAATTTTGATTTTTTTAAGGTGCTTGGCTATTGCCCAATTTTATTTTTTCTAGTGTTGGACTGTACTGGTCACAAATTTTTAAGAATACATTGTTTTGATAATTTTTGATAAAAGGGTGTTTTATTGTCTTTAACATGAATGCTGCTACTACAAAGTGCTTCACTATGTATTTAAGGACTTTTTTAACGTTCCCAAATCGCTTGCATAACAAAGGAAGCTTTGAAAGCTTTAAAATTTAAAAAATGTTTCTCCAGTTCATTATGACTTCATCGAATATTGGCTTAGTGGGTGGGGGTAAAAGTTCGGAACTATAATGAGTGGCTCTACTTTGCTTAAATTGCTTAAGGAATACATGAAAATTTTACAGGATATAGGTGAGCTTTCGATTGCTTTAATTTGACCATGATTTTTATAAATTAAAAATGTTTTTGAAGAAGCTAAGATTTTTTCCTAAGAGCCTTGAGTTTCAAAATCTCATTTTTTGTTGGTTTGTTCGTGATTTGATTTTGAGGTATGTATCTCACGTCACTTTGTCTTAAAAAATGTTTACTTGATAAGGAATGTGACGTATGTAAGTAGTTCCTAAGAAAAAGGTAAGAAATATCTAATACATAAAAAAAAAAAACTTTCAAACTTTGATTGTTGACTAATCACCAGAGTCGTATGTATTTTGGCTTTGACTGGTAGTGCGGCAGTCTGTTCATTTAACTTGTTTTTATCCTTCTGATGCTAGTAAATATCCTTCCATGCATGACTGTGTGGTTAGGGCTCACGTGACACGCTGTTTTTAATATTTTAGTTCTCAAGAGTCAAAAAAAACGATGTTTTGAAACGCAAGGACACAATTAAAGCGTTCACTTTTGTCCATATAGACTTTTGATCAGGAGAACAAGTCACATAATACTAAAATTTCAGCTAATTGGAACTAAAGCCATTTTCGTACACAATCTGAGGTATTTTACGAAACTTCACGGTCTCAAAAAATCCTTTGCCTTCACATACAATTTTTAAGCGGCGTCTGATGTTTCTGTGGAATGAACATTTGCAGTTTCTTTAATTTATAGTCTTTAAAGAAGACTAAGTTTAAATTAGTAGCACAAATAGCTTATATGTACAAATCAGTGAGTTTGAAAAATTTATAATTTTCGAGTTTTACATCAGAATTGCAGACGAATGATTAGAAAACTTTCTAGTTTCAATAGAAGCATCAGGAATCACTAAAACTTTCATTCAAAAATTTTTTTAAAAACTAGGGGTGAATGGTGAATTTTTATTTTTGAAAATGTAGTAATATTTTGTGTGACGCTCAAACTTTGTCTAGGCAAATGTATTTTTACCATTCACTACCTGAAATTATTCAAATTAAAAACAATGTTTCGTTTTCAAAACTGGAACTTTCGTTATTTACGAAATTTATGAAGGTCAATGATCTTTTCGTAACAAAAGTTTGTGGTAGCACAAAGCTAGTTTTGGAGAGGTTCTTGCCACTAGCCTAGAATAGTATTGCAAATCAAAAAAAAAAAAATAAATTCATAAAAATTCATTGATTCCACAACTCAAACATTCAAAGTTTTTTGAGCAAACGCACAAATAAAAACAACTGTTGCTGAGGATTCTTTTAACATTCCACTTAAAAAATAGACTTTTAGTATCAATTAAGATTTCAAAAGAAATCTGATGCTTTTAATCGCTTTGTGGGAATTTTTAGTAAATCATCGGTGAGAGTAGATTTTCCGCTGCTAATCTGCCTTGGCGTATTTGGCGCAGATGTTGTTTCACCTGCAGTTTTCTTTCCAATTGCTGGACTTGATTTCGCTTGTCCTGTGGTACCTTTTTTCTTTATAGCTGTTCGTGGTGTGCGTATTGGGGATGGTGTCATTATGGGAGTGCGTAAGCCTAACTTAGCAGTGGCTAATCGGCGTGCAGCAGGAGACATTGATGCTAAACGTTCCATATTGGAGCGTATAAATGGTGAGCCGATGTTTTTGCGTGCAGTATTCATGGCACGCTGTTTTTGTGCACGCATTTTTTCGCCCACTTTTTCAGCCAGCGCCAAGCCAATATTTTCACGACGTGATGTTTCGTTGATTTTAAATGAAGGTCCGGTGTTTGAACGTACTGGAGTATCGGAACCATCGAGGCGAAAAGGTGTACCCTCAATTTCACCCCAAGTCATTAAGGGCGAAAATGATTCACCTGGACGTGGCGATGGCGTTTTCACTAAATCGAAGCCACGTATTTGCGGAAGAGGTACATTGTTGCTTATTTTATTGCCATCAACACCAATTTTATCGCTCATAACTTGAGATTGCTTTTTAGCAATTTCTAAGGTCGTTTTTTTGTTTTGTAATTCATCAAAGGGACTTGAAGAGAGGTGTGTGTTACTGTGTTGTATCATTTGACGACGATTGACATTTTCAATACGTTCTGTTTCAGTAAGCTGCACGCCATCAGGAATATACATAATAGAATTTTTATTTGTATAGTTCCAGGTTTCAATCTAATAAAATAGAAAAGATTTTAGATATTTCGTCTAAAGCAATTCATTGGGTTCATACCTTTCTAAGTGGATCAGGTTCACCAAATTGTTTTTCTATGCTTGGTAATGTCAATGCACGTGCTAGTTTTTCTGCTGATAACCTTTCTTCATTGTAAAGTACTGCAAACTTTAGTCGCAAACGCTCATCTGCTGTGTCTATAATTTCTTGAAAACTGAAATTATCCTCACTTGTGTAGGCTTGCAAAAAGGAGTCTAGTGAATGCTTTTCTGACAACGCCTTCTTGCCACCCTCAGCAGAGGAAGTGCGTGATGTAGATGACATTGTAGATTTTGGTGTATCAGAGCTCTCGTTTTGAGTTTCACTGGTATTTCGAGGTGTGCAGTTGGTCATACTTGCTGGTGTCTCAAACGTTGCTGGTGTCATTGCTGTAAAAAAAAGTAGACAAGTTTAAGTGCAATAGCATAATATGGCTATATTATTTAAGAAAAATAATTATAATTACAACTTTATCGCAAAGGGACGAAAAAAATTAAAAACTTTATAAAATACTACTGCGTCTAACGTCGGACAATATAATCATTTTTGATGAAAATTCGTAATCCTTTTATATTTGCAATAGGTACTAAAATTTTATGTTTCTCGGACATATTTCGATAGTTCTGCTGATTTGAAATTAATTGTCACAAACGGATTTCGATTTCTTCGAATGACTTGCAATAGCGAAATGTTCAAAAAAATGCATGGCTACTAGAAGCTCGCTATATTGAGGGGTATTCTCGTGACAGTCGGTATATATTTTATACAAATGTAGTATTGTTTTTCAGCTAAGAACACATAGGGTCAGGGGCGCCGGAAGATCTGTTGTGCGTGTTTAGAACTCCAAACGCGTCAGACTTTTTTGTTTTCCGGTAAAAATGGGGGTAAATAATAAAAAATTTACAACGAACTATATACCATTTTAAAGGGAACGAACCAGGCTCTCTTAATATGCTAAGAAACTCATGGGTCATTAAGACATTTATAGGGGAAAAAAAAGTTTTTTTTAAAAAAAAGTTGGTCCAAATTTCATAAAAGTCGTCATATCTCCAAAATTATAGGTTAAATTTCAAAACTTAAGACATTTTTAGGGAAAAAAAAGGTTTTTTTAAAAAAGTTGGTCCAAATTTCAGAAAAGTCGTCATATCTCCAAAATTATAGGTTAAATTTCAAAACTTTGCTGACCATTATTGAAGGCCATTAAATTATCTTTCTTATGACAGCAAAAACTTTGATATCCATACAAGGGTTCCCAACTTATGATCATTTTTACAAAAGCTATATCCGGAACTTCCGATGGCTATATCTTCGAAACTAGATCCGAGCGGCCCGTTTTTTTTCACAATTTTTATTTAAATTTGACCCCCTTTTACCCCTAAGAAAATAAAATAAATTAGAGAATGTCAGCTAAAGTTAACTTAAGCCCCCTTGGGTATTGGGAATGAACTTAGGACTACTAAGAAGCTGAATTGTTAAATTTACAGGATCCGCGAAATCATCAATAGATGTATTTTTCCTGCAAATAAATTTGCAAGATAGCAATGTCTCGTAAACTTAGTCTATATTTTTATATATCATAACGTACATCGACTTCTTTCCGTGTGCTGCCTGCCACTGTATTTAGCGCGTATGGCTTCCATTTGCACAAAGTCCTTACGATCCATCGCATCCAGATAATCATTTTGCGCTCGCAGTTTATCTAGGTCAGGAAAAAAATCACGCTGTATAATTTTAGAAAGCTCCTGTATCGAAAAAGAAAAAAATTAAAGATCTTAAAACGCAATTTCACAAGATCCTACTCGCCTCAATGTATTTTTCTTCGGTCAGAATTTTTGGTTTTCCTTTCTTTCGCACTGAATTTACGGAAGGTTTCTTAAACTCTGCCACTGCATTGTCCAATGTTTTAAGATTTTCAATGGCTTTACTTCCTGGTGTTTCTGCCATTGCCTTGAAAAAATAAATAAACTTTCCTTTATAACAAACGTTTTCAATACAAATATGAAAATTTTTAGTTTTTTTTTTATTGGATAAACGTCAAATGAACAGCTGCTTGAAAACAGTGATGCCAATCTCGTTTTATTTTTTGCCATCTGTTGGGGAATAGTAAATTTTTTTTATATCATTGGCTTTTGTGAATGAAATGTGGAACAAGCACCGGATACGGAACTCATTAGGAAATTTAAAATTATTGATGACTGCACATCAAAAATATGACTTACATGGACATATTAAATTTTCAAACTAATGAAAATTTCGTCAATTTGGGAACACATGACATGAGTGGACAATGGCAGTATCATACACGATAAGCTTACGAGACTTTGCAATCTCTAAAATTAATTCTGAGGAAACATCAGACCCAGCTTTCCTCCGTCGTATCAGAGAAAAATTTGTTCGAATGAGAATGAACATTTTTACAGAGCTTGGCAAGCCTTTCAATTAATCGTCACTACATTTACTATGAGCTTTTTCTATATTTTTTTAGTATAATTCATCATCTACATTGGTGGATTAAAACTCAAAATGGGATAAATGCGGCCATCGTCTACTTCAATCAAGACTTTTCTTGTGGCTCAACGCAAATACATGGCACGTCAATAAATGGGGCGTGAAGATGTTGTCGAAGGCAAAGCAGTGCTGCAATGAGCTCTCACATTTGAGCCCCTTATTCAACCTCTTCGTTGAGAAAAAAATATTAAGTAACTTGACTGTAACTGTATAAAATTTATTGAATGTTTTCTTCTCAAGAAAGAGTAACTTGCAGCATTTTCAATATAAAGAGTTCATTTTGCTATCAACTTCAGCATGGAAGTTTCATTCCACTTTGGTCAAACGTGAAGAGGCAAATATGAAGACGCCGCCAAGTTGATAAGCCAGCTCATAAGAAATCGCTTGCAACGATCGTGGCTAATGACACAGTTTAAATGATCTAAAGAATACTCAAACCAAATTCTCAAAGCACGCAATTTACCAACATTTGACCATTGAGAATCGGTTCTCATCAACGTTTTCGTTAATTTCAGAAATCATTGCAATTTTTTAAATCGGTTGTGTCCAATGCTCCAAAAATCGACCACTCATTTTGTGTGCACACAGCTCACGGTAAAAATGGTGGATTCCACCCGTAGTATTTTTAACATTTAATATGCGCAGAAAAATAGTTGAAAGTGAGAGAAATTATTTTTACTTGAATTTTCCAAAAAAAAATAAAAAAAAGCCGAAAATGCCCCCGCTCCAAAGCGCGAAAAACAGTTAAATAACTGAGTCACGTCAATGCGTGGGACTTAATGGGTTAATAGTGATGCAGTTGTGTAGCTCAGCGCCATCTAGCGATCGTCTACTAGAAGTTCTAATGCAATCAATTTGACTTGAAATAAAATTGTCTTGAGTTTTGAAAATATTGGAATTTCAATGATCATAATGACCTATTTGCAATGCAACCTAAAAAAAAAACCTCTGGGATATTCAGTTCTCATACGAATTTCACAATTTCGCAGAAGTTCTCAGCTGTTTTTTTTACCATTCCAATTCGTAGTTGCCACTTGATTTTATATTAAGTGAAATTCATTGGCTGCGTTCCCATACAATAATTAACTTGTAGAATTTACAGGTTCTTACAGGATTTAACCCAAAAAGCGTTCTCGAAAAACCTGTAAGTGAGAACGGAAATGAGAGAGTAATTTATGTTCTCTCTTTGTAAGAAGTCACAGGACTTTGTCCCAAGAATTTTTGCTGGTAATCTCATGAAAAGTGTCAAATTATCAGCTCTTCTGCGTTGTCCAAGCTGAACTGTAAACATTTTGTTTATTTTGACTTTTTATTTTCCAATTAATCCTTTGCGTTTATAGAATTCAATTTATTGTTCTTGGAAAATTAAATTTTTGTTCCAACGTTATGCAAAAAACTTTTACGTTTATTGTCGGACTAAAAAAAGGTTTTTTTTCCGTTCCTGTACTTTTTACATTTTTTCTATTTGACAGAGCGCAATTTCCTTGGCCTCTCGTATTTGACAGTTTTACAGGATTAAGTCCAAAAAGTTCTAGAACTAACCTATTATATATACTTAAATTATAGAGCAAAAAATTGTAAAACAACTAAATTCAAATATAAATATGTATGTATATATATAGAGAAGTGTAGATATTCTTGATCAGCGTCACCAACTGAGTCGATTGAGTCCGCCTGTATGTGGAAGTTGCGATTGCGGGAAATCCAAGCGAGGTAATCGAAAAAAATATCATGCACACGCTACACCTTGAGACATAGCTCGTAGAATTGAAAATGGGCGAATCGGTTGACGTACACGCCTAGCACCCATTTAAATAAAACATTTAAAATGCTATATTGCGAAAGTTATATGATGAAGTGTAACCAAATTTGTTACAAATACGAAAACTATATCGGAAAATCTTTGAAAAAAGTTAAAGAATTTCGCAGAAAAGGGAGTGGCATATCCCATACCAGCTAAAACTTCACAACCGATAGACTGTTAGAACTACTTAAGGTAATGAAACAAAATTCCACACCTATACAAATGAGCGTTTGAGTTAGCACTAGAAAGAAAGTGGTAATATTTTTTTAAGAGGGCGTGGCACATTTCATTTGAGTGAAAAATGAGCGTAAACTGTATATTTTCCCCCGAAAAATCGTTTACTCAGGAACTACTTATATTTTTCATTCGCATTTAAAATTTTTCAATTGTGTTAGTAAAGTTTTAAAATAAATTTTGGGGAAAAATTCAGTTCGTCATTTTGACATTTAAACTCGGTCAGTTACATAAGAGATCCTTTGTATAGAACCTAATTATGCAAAATTCAATGTATATGAAGTTATAATGATTTCCTCTAAAAATATGGCGACGAAAACGTTCGCTTTGAAAAAACCGAAAGTATTATGTATGGGCTGGACTTGTACTTCTATAAAGTCCATGCCCAAAAATATTTACCATACTTCGTGAAAAAACTTTGCATGCATACGGTAAATTCAGTTTGTAAAAAGAGGTCTCCTATACTCCAAAAATATTTTCCGCACCACCACGTAGAAAGTTTCTTATTTCTACAAATTTAGTTTTTACCATCCGAGTGTCATATTTTCCGGAATGTATTATTCTGAATCAACGAAAAAGGCCAAATAATTACTCAAAAGAGATTTATTAGAAAACCGGTAGGTTTGTCAAGAAATTGATTCTATTGTGCTGAAAATTCTGAAAGCTTTAAAAAAAAGGCTATTTGTATTTATGCTTGCAAAACCAAAATTTAAATCAGGCGTAAAATTCATGTTCACCGGTATGTTTCGAATGTATCGACCTGATTTCTAATTTTGTTTCATTAAGACTAATTTGGAAAGCTATACAAATGGTTCCAAGCTAGTCTAAGTAATTCTATTCCTAAATAATCCTTACCAATATCCTTTCGTTTTTTTTAATCGTAGTAGAGAATTGATTATGTAAACAACTCTTATCCCAATGAAATATGAGTTACACGTGCGACATCCATGCATTCGTACAACCGTAAAAAGGTGTTTCACGAACAAATCGATGCTCTGTCAAATGCCAGCACCACAAAGGAAGGCACTTGACGTTTTCATGGCTTGTTACTGTCTTAAGGTGAAGAAATAACAGAAACTATTAAACCAAACAAACTGAACAGAAAAAGGGGTTTCATAGTTGACTGGAATACATCAAAGATCGCTCATCCACTTGAACTTGAAACAAAAACAATCCAAGCGCAATAGGACCAAGTGCCGAATGAGCGACACACGAGACACAAACAAAAGTGAAAGAAAAAATCGGGCAAAAATAAATAAATCCAAAATAAAAAGAAAAAACTGTCAACTTGAACAAAAAAACAACACAAATACGGTTTCACTTTCAAAGTGTTTTTTACGAACCGAGGCGATTAACCTAAATATATAGATATAGATAAATATGAATGGAACATACAATAGTGTCTATCAGATAGATTCTCAAGTGGAAGCGCATGCAACACGATACGATGTCAGCTCACTCGCTCGCATCAGCAACAAGAAAAGTCCATCGAAAAGGTTCCGAGTTGGACCCACCACAGGCGATCGGTCGGTCGGTGCAGTGACATCAAATCATTATGGCAACCGCGCCACAGGGTGCCTCAATAGCACACAAAACCCAGTCGATTGCAGCGTGACAAATGACTGCGTAAAATAAACAAATCTGTTTACACTCATATTGCGATTTATTTCGGTCGCTATTCCTCTGACACTTCTCCAGTGATACGCGAAAGATTCTCAGAGAGCATTTGTGTGTTCAATTTTTCACCACAAAGGAAGCAGTGGCAATAAATAATTAATTTTCATTTATTTTAGATTGTTTTTCCAAAATTTTCAGTTTCCCAGACAGAGAGTGTTTGAAGTGCATGGCTCCTTCATTAAGCAAGCCAAGTGAGTGGAAATAAAAGACCTTGTGGATGCGTGAAACAATTTATTGCAGGGTAAATAAAAATATTGTGACAATATCTTTCGAATGCAATGTTTGTTAAATTTATTAAGTGCAAGATAACATTAGGCCAAGAATAAATAATTATTCAAAGAAGTAATGATATAATGAGTTTGTGGAATTATGATTATCAATAGCATACATCAGATAAGAAATAATGAAGTGGACTTTACAAAAAACTACTTTTGGTACACTTCCAACGGCGCTAGAGATCTTCATAAGTTTTTTTAAGAAAGTTGAAAGGGTTGTGGCTGAGCAGTTGGTTCTGACCTTTGAAACTTAAAAATCAAAGGGTTTTGTTAAAAAGTTCAAGTAAAACTAACAGGCGTGGCACTTTAAGTAGGTCGTAAAACTGCATAAATCATAAAAAGGGAGAATACAAGAGCAATTTAATGGAATATAATGTCTGGACTAGGGCTGTCATTAACACTCACTGAAGCATGACAGAATCATATTGTATGAGATATGCTTGAGCAAAAAATTATGTATCTTCCCCCTCAACGCTTACTTACGCCAAGCCTATAGTTTCGTAAGTTTTTCTTACAATCGGCGCATAGTGTTGCGAAATTGCGAAAAGCCGGTCAAATCAAGAATTCCTATTGAGGTCGTGGTATCTTAAACAAAGCCGACCTTACTTTTATCTAACAAATTAAGTCCAATAAACATATATCTAATTGGTGATTGCAAATCTAGAGTCAAATTTTTAAAAAATTTAGGAACCATACACACTTGCCTACATAAACCAACCCACTTTTGAGCTAGCTTCACCAAAAGATCCCCTACTAAATTTGGTTACATTGGCTTTAGTATGCATTTATATTTTAGATGCCACACTATCTTATCCATACCATCCCACTGATTTTCCAGTGCTTTCATGTATCACCAAACGTTCCCACATCAATATTGGCAACATTACACAGCGCTATAATATTTGGGATATTATTTATGTACACGGACTTCAACCAAACCAATCTCGAATGAAAGAATTCCATGTGTGCTAGTAATTTAATATCTCAATTTGTCGAGCTTTTAACATTCCTTTAAAAATTCACCTTGAACTCTCATATTTTAGGTTTACTTGGCAGTTTCAGCAACTTTGCCAACGAACAACCAAAATAAAAACAACTTCATCTAAGACGTAGAATTTATGAAATATTTATTTATTTCGCAGTTTCGGCCTATAACTATTAAACGGCTAAGAAATATGTACTACTATTTGCAGTAAACCTTTACCTTTATAAATTATGCTCTATTAAACTCTTCTGAACATATGATAGCTTCTACGGGTCAAAATATATCCCATACTACCTTAAGCACATATACGTATGTGAGAAAATTTAAGGATTCCAGGATAGCAACTTATTGTACATAGCTTGAAAGGTTATTTATAGAACTGAAACCTAACACTTATTGCCCGCCCATGAAGTTTGTTAGATAGTCGTACTTTCAGCTTGAATCAAAACAGTGTGCCTGGAAAAACGCTATCTGGGGGCGTATGCATATCGGCAATAATACAGTCAACGTTGATTTCTAAGTTAACCTTTTGTTGCTGGCTTATTCACATGAGTTAAGAACTTGATATTTCCTTAAAAATACTTATATCCAGAGACGTCTATCACTTGACCTGGGTGGTCAGTCGACAAGTACAATTCGCGAAATAACTTGTACGCCAAACGTCTACCTCAGTAAAATCCCGCGGTGACCAGCACGTAGTTTCGTCCTGCTAAAATAAAATCTTCTCAACATTAATGCCACGTAATCAGTTTACGAAATAGTCTGTTATCACTCACTGCGCGCGCATTTCTGAAGTAGTATGTTCCGCTGACGTCTCTAGTAAACTTTTCTAGCTGTAATGGCGTCTGAAGTGTCTTAAGTTCTCTTCGCTCCAAATATGCCTGATCGCTGAGCAAATCTTCGCTGTTAGAACCCAGATTAATGGCTAGATGATTTTTTTCCAACTAAAAAATATGCGACGCATAGAATATGTTGTAACTCTAAAGCGACGGCGTGATATTGTTGGCCTAGGGGCGCAAATATTATGTATCTGGATATAACATGAAACCAAATAAAATCAAATTATCATCAAAAATTCCACCATAACTCAAAAAAAAAAGAAGTTATTTTAAGCGGTAAATATCACATCGTTCGTAAAAACTCGAAAGGCCGATTGAGAGTGCAATTGCAATCTGTCTGGAATTAATTGTTGGTTGCCTTTAGCTACGCCCCTGTTTCTGAATATTTTTTTTACGATAACGCTGTTTACAGTTCTTAAGTTCATATTTAAGCAATAAATATTCATTTTATTTGGTAATTCGCTTTTCACGCCTCATAAAACACATCATATGACTTTGTAGCAATTGTTGTTGCAAGTCAACATGTTGCAAAACAGTAGAAAAACACGCAACATGCATGCAACAAATGCACAATTGTTGCATAAATGTTGTCAACAGGAACATTAAGTGCGTGAAATATGCATGGCTAAAGATGGCAAGGAAGTCAAAGAAAAACATCGTTGAAAAAAATGTTAATTTTTTATTGCAAATTCTTGCCTTAAATTACAGAAAAAATTGATTTCCAAAAAAAAATTTGTACGAATTATAATTTTGCAATTAATAACTTCGTCGTTCATTTGTTGCGATCATCAATCAGCACGATTAATCATACGCCACCAGTGCAAGCGGCACTGACGCCGCTTTGTCTTGATTCGATGGAAATTGTGCGTGTAATTTAAATTCAAGCAAAACAAATTCAATAATTCAGTGTTTTAGCATAGCGCTGCCATCAAGCAATAATAAGAGCAGTCAAATCAATCCAATGTTACAATTTGATAATTTTGTATTTTTTCCTCTCAGCTCACTTTGTACTGATGAGATTATACTGTTCGATAAGCCTCAGTATCTGATACCCAAATATACTTTTCCGAAGGTTTTCGACCCGTTGAATTCGAATTCGAGGTCAGAATTTCTCTGAAGGTTTCGGTTTTCGAGGCATTCTAAGCTAAAAGTGCTTATGTAACAGTTTTTCAAGGTATTTGATGTTATATTGCATCGAAAGGTAATTTTTATTTATAAAACCACTAATTAGATTTAAAAAGCTACTTTTTCTCTTGAAAATACACTTTGAATTATATCAATATCTCTCTTTTTTTTCCGACACATCGTAAATTGAAATTGCTGAAAATCAGAAGCTGCACTTAAAAGAAATGTTTCAAACGTAGTCCAGTGTTCTATCGAACCTTTTAAGTGCTGTTGGAGCACAGTCAAAAACGACTGGTCAGTGGCCAGATGACCATGTTAGGCTTTCACCAAAGAATTCACCAATTTTGGAATTGGGATTCACGTGCTGAATATCAGAAGCTGCACTTGAGTGATATGCCGTTTAAAACGTAGTCCAGTGTTCTATCGGACCCATTTAGTGTGGTTAGAGCACAGTCAAAAACTACTGTTCGGTTTTTGCAATAAAATCAGGAGTTTAACAGAACAAATTCTATTACTAAAAACAAACACTGCATCAAAATTTTGTATCATTGAAAATTCCGTCTTATATTCTATGTAGTCCTCGTGCACCGGTTCTTGCACTCTGATTAATTTGGAAATGATGGACAATTCTATTTGGTTCCAATCCAAAATGCCTCCTGCGTCGCCTGAACATTTTTCTGTTAATGCTCTGTAAAAGCTCTGTTAAGTGAGCTGGTTTGTGTCTTTACTAGCTAAATATGGAATTTAACTTCACGCTCTTGTTGACACCTACTGTACTGAACAGTGGAAGGAAAATAATCAAAAATTATTTTCTGTTCCGAAACACAACAAAAAAGTTGATTGATTATATTAGTTATATCAGGATGACTAGAAAATTTTAATCCAGGATATTTTCGAAAAAAAAAAAATATCGACATACTTAGTTTAAAGTGGGTTTTGACGGTCAAGGGCATTACTTTCACACTTTGCAACAAATTTTCATGATAAAATTAATTCGCGGAGTAATGTACTCCCGCATAAAAGAAACGGTGCTTCTTAAAAAAATGCACCCGGGGGTTTTGATGTTTTTTCCGGCAAAATTGTCAGTAATGTACCTCGAATACGTAGCGCTATGCATTTTTGGAGGCATTAAACTAAATGGTTAAAGCATTTATCAGCTAACCGTGTTATGTAGATGACCATATTCTCTTCGTTAGATATAATTCGGAAATTAAGGGATTAACAGCAAATGTGCTTGGACAATAAAAAATGAGAGGCAAGAACCAGAAACAAAAAAGAAATACGAACGTGATATTAGATCATCATCCCTTATAAATTTTTATATCGCAAACTTTTCTGAATTTAATAATATTGAAGAATGTGGACTGAAATTTAACATACTAATTCATTAACTCCAGAGAACTTTATAAACAGATTGGGGGGTCTGCATTTCAAAGAGATGTAGCAATCAAAAATTACATATAAATCTATTTTTAATAGTGGGGAAATTCTTCGCTGTCTCAACCTAAATTCATGTCAGTTGATAGGTAATATCAAAAGCTACAGGGTGTTTTCGAGAGTGCTGACATTTTCAGGAATTAAACGATAAAATGGTAGTGAAATCTAACAACGCTGATGTAATTTATAATCAGTAAGGTATTGCCATTCAAGTACAGAAAGACGTTTACCATTTAAGCTTTGAATTCACTTAAAATTCACATGATTTCTTCAAATGATGATACCAATGGATTATTTCTTGTGGAAATATGTGAAATCGCTGTATGTAAAGCTATTTGAAATTAAATGCTCGCCATATTATTGCCAAGCTACAGTCTCAGATGCTCTAAGAATGTGCTTATGAATTGAACCTTGAGACTGCTTCGAAATGATATTGAAATGCTAAATGTAAATTTCAACTCTGAGTTTTTCGAGCTGTAGTTCATTTTATTAACTTTGGAAAATTAAAAAGCTTAGTATATTATTCTTTTTGTTGGGTCTTATGATATATTAGCTCTAAAAAAGATATTTTTAAAACAATTTCTGTGAACAAAATAGCTCATTTACAAATTTAGTTTATCTAAAAATATGTCACTAAGCGGTATATTGTGAAAATAATATTTTTTTTTGAAAATTCTGCCAAAACTCAAAGAAATTAAAATTCAAAAATTGTATTTATAATTTTTTTTTCATATTTCGGGATACCCCGAAGTTACTGGAAACATTGCAATTTAGTTTCCAACAAAATCAAAAAAAAAAATTTTTACATATGGTATGCCGCTTAAGAGTTATAGATTTTTGATCAACTAAAGACATAGGCGCCTGCTACAAGTTCAATATTTATTGTGATTTGGATCGCAATCCATATTGATGGATTTCAAAATATATAGATATTTCGCAATATGGCCATCAATACTGCATTTAAAGCGTTCAGTAAATATTGCGATACTGGATCGCGGTCAATATATATTGAACGTGTAGCAGGCGTCATAAAAAACTGTCTCTGCTGCCGCCGGTCATAAAGTGAAAAGTTGTATATGCGGCTGATATATATAAAATATGACTTATGCTGAACGCAAATGATTTAGGATATATATAAGATCAAGTGATATCAATAAAACTACACAGTGATATGACAGAGTTTTTCAAAATTGAATCGAATCAATAGATAAAAATTACGGTCAGCCACACACATAACATTTCCGAGCAAGAGTTAGTAAAGCAACAACCATCTCCAGTGTTATATCGTTACGCCCTCTTGCATTTACTTGAAACAAACAAAATTCAATTCTTCCACATAAATAGGAAGTCAAATGCAATAAAAATTGGTGGCACTATTTTTAATGCCTTTTATTAGTTTCCCTACTCATTGCCTGATGCTGCCGCAATCGGTGTCTGTCCCTTATTTTGATGGCAACGTGCGCTTTAAGCAAGTGATGAAATGTTGAATATTAATGTTGTCGATGACAACAAAATGTTTGAAGCTCAGCTCTTACGACTCCGCGCCTTTGGGCCTTTGTGCCAACCAAATAACCAACCAACCAGACAAACGAACTAATAAAAAACATTTCAAATTCGTATTGAAAATTTACGAAAAGAAACGATAAAGATGAAAATTAAATTTATTTTCTTAAAATAGCAAGAATCCGGAGCAAAATTTTTAAGTAGTAGAAGAAGAAGAAGAAGAAACATTAAAGGGACAACAGAAATTATGAGAATTATATTGCCAACTGTTAAAAGATTTGTGAAATCGTTTATGTTGCAACAACATGCAACATGCAGCAATGACTAAATGAACGATGCTCCACTGGCAACAACACTAAGAGCAGATGTCGTCGTGTGTTGTTTTTGTTTGTTGCTGTTGTCTTTTGCTGATGCATTTTAATATTTCCTGAATGTCATCATAAGTTACATTATGTTTTTATGAATATGATTTAATTTAATCAAAAAAAATTAATTATATTTTGTCGGGATAGTATCAAAAATTGGACTACCAAAGGCCAGCGGCGCCTTTAGGCGCCTGGAGCAATATGCAATATGTATTTACTTCTCAAGGAAGCTTTTGCTTATGCATTGATTCGTTGCCCACGGATTCCAAAATTAGTTTTTTTGGTTAAGCTTATCAACCTAAATAACAAAGCGATACACACAAAGACATATATCGAGGTCTCTTATAGGACGAGGCCCATGGTAATAGTATCGAAAAAAGCTCTAAAAGTACCGAACGGAAAGGTCTTACATAAATCCTTTAGTTACAGAAACATGAAAAAAATAATAACTGAACAGAAAATTCCTTTTAAGCCCATTTAGCTCATGGTTTTGCTGTTTTGCCTTCATTCGAGGATTTGCCAATTGTTTTCAACTTTACCATCATGAGATGACAACTTAAGCTTTTCAAGTTACGTAAAATGTATTGATATAAAAATATATATATCCATTAGTGGCTTAGCCTAGGGGCTTCATGCGTGATAGATACCTCCTTTGGCAAAGGATTATCTAAATTAAATTAAAAATTTATTTTTTTGTTTCTTTTAAATGATAGAAAAGAAAAAAAAAGTTCACAAAAACAAAAAGAAAAGACTGTGTCGACTGAAGGATTTAAATTTTCAAAAGTAAGGCATTTTTTGGTCACCAATTTACACATATCGGATATCGCTCTGATATCCTCTTGCCAGTAGCGTACCTACGGGCAGCTTAATGGTCATGGAAAATAACTTATTTTGCTAGGGTTTTCGAAAGTTAAAAGTGTAAATGAAAATAGTTGGATATAGTAAATTGCAATGTGTGGGCTAAAGTTTTGGTAAAAAATCACAAATTTTTCTTTCGCCTGATATGCATGGTACGCCACTGCCTCTTGCCAAAATTCTGGCTACACCGCTCGCAGCCGTTCACATGTTAAACTCTTTTTTAAATCACTAGAAAATATTTTTTAGTAGGGAACAATATATTGAGCCTAAAAATTAAAGTCTAGATATTATTCGTTTAATTTAAGCTAGAGCTCGCTCAATGGTTGAAATGCAACCATTATAGTGACAATGCAAAATAGCTCAGAGCCATTTTACCTGATAAAATATAACCATATTATAGATTTTTTAGTACCAATAAAAATACTATACTTCATTCTTTCATAATATCTTCATAGCCTTCAATCTATCTCATACCATATTTCATCAAAATCGGTCTTTTAGCTTAGCTGTGGAAACATAATTTCTGATTAAAGGCGTGGCACCGCCCAACAAATACAAAATCGATTATGTTGTGTTATGACACACGAAATCTGTGCAAAATATATTTTAAAAAAAAATCGGTGTTTTTTTGTTTCTGAAAGAATCAATCTATATGTACACTCTAGTTTTATCTTTTAAAAATCCTACGAACGATGTAATTTGAGTAACTTTAATTAAGGTTGAATTTAATGTTGCAGTGATCAGAGTATTATTATTCATTGGACTCCCTTCAATTACCAATCTTAGAGGGTTAAGTCAGAGACAAGTGTAGAGTTAAATAAGGGCCTCTTTCATGTCCATAGCATAAAATGTAGGTTCAAAAAGAGATCCTCTATATCACTCAATAGACATTAAAAAATTAGCTCCCCTCGTTTATTGATATTGGTTCAACGTCAAGAAGTGTGAGTGGCAATTAAGTCACCTACTGGCAGTTCAACGGCCGGTGACCTTATAAGCCAAACCCTGTAAGCACGAATCGAGGGCTCTTGGATGAGGATAACATTATCTCTTGAGTTTACATGGCTGATGAGTAAATTATTCGAAGCCATTTCAATGTGGTGTATATTGATTTGGAGAATTCTCATGATATACATACTTCAAATCTTCCTACTAATGTCACTTCTGTCTACCGGATCATAGTGGGTAGTATCTTTGTCGAAAAGTATTTTTATCATTCCGTTACATCCCCTTAACAAAACCCTTCTCAATGACTCTCTTATTCGACTTCAGTTTGGGAAGATTTTCACCATTAATAATAACTAAAGTATGTCTCGATGCTCCCACTGACTCTTGCAGACTAGGCCTAGATGGGCTCCTGGGTACATTTCCCGTACGCTGCTAGCCCACAGCATAACGTATCAATCATTGTCACAGGTCTCAATCTGAGAGAGCCCTAATACAAGCTTATGTTCTGATATGACAATGGTTGACCAGGTTGCTCATTCAGACCCTGTAAGTGGATGCCAGACAGAGAAGATTTCGCAAAGTTCCACGTTGTTGTGGAGCCTACATTTCTTAGCCATTGCCAGCTCCTTATTATAGCTCTTACACTTCATTTAAAAACTTTGCCTTACGACCAAGTTCGCTTTGCTCACTAAAGGGAAACCTTTGCTATTCAGAATTCGCACTCGTACCAGCATCGTAATAACTGTAGCGGCCAATAATTATCATCGTCGCCCACCTATCGAAGTACAACATCTGAGAGAGTTGAACTTATTTTCCCGTGCTACCGTAATACTTCCTACAGCTGGAAAGTGTCAATGAATTCAGAGCCAACGATGAAGAGTTTGAACTTAAAGTCTAGCACCTTTCAGCCCCCTACGGGAGTAAGAATTTACACTGTTGTTCTGATTAAGAAACATTAACTGCGTTTTGTTTGCCATCCGTAGTTCTTTATTGTGCAAAGGGAATAGGGAAATTTCCAGCCATTTAATCTGCGTTATTTTATTTCGTACTCGTACAATCTTTAATAAAAATTTTATTTGCTCCAAATTTCTGAATAGTGACAGTAAGCCTCAAATGAAGTTGTCAAATGTTTCTTCCCCAAGAATTATTATTTGTTTGAAAAATTATCTAAAGTTCAAAAGAAAACATTTTATTCATAAATAATCAATCCAAGGTAAAATATAACACACATTTGTGTCACATGACGCGCCGCTCATTATAACCTTCGCTTCCGTAGCTAATGATCTGAGTGCCACTGTTCTGTACGAATATCTGATCCACAGTGATCATTTTCACTGATTTTTTACTTTGACAGTGACAAGTTTGTTTCAAAATTTTAGATGTGTCAATCAGCATTTCATATGATGTACCATTTACCATAATGATGTATTACATGTCTATGTGCTATTTTTTATTATTTATTATTTATTCTTTTGTGGGTTGTAGTAAGGCAATGCTTTGTAAACTAAATCACAATTTATTTTCCATTTATTTGAATTTTACACCTGAAATGTATAAATATTTGTGTATCTGTCCATCTATCTCAATTGAAAACAAGTTGCTTATTATTATTTCTTGGAATTCCTTGGAATTCCTTCCAATTTATATACTTCGAATTGTTTCTGTATTAATCACAGTTCTAATGGGCAATATTCTGGTTTTTCTGTCGTACATCAAAATATTCGCAGTTTAAAAACGAATTTTGATGGTTTTTCTTCTCATCTTGCATCGTTGGATCATCTACCTGACATTATATTTGTTTCGGAAATTTGGATTTTTGAACATGAAATTTCATTTTTTAATATACCAAATTTCTGTTTTGATGCGACTTGTAATGGTTCCTACTCGGCCGGCGGAGTTGGGGTATTTTATAGAAGTGGCATAACAGGATATAAAATTGAAAAAATTAATTTGTTGAGCGCTGATATAATTGTTTTTAGTTGTGTTTTATCTAATATTAACTACTGCTTTGTTTGTGTTTACAGACTTCATAAACATGCATCTAAAACCTTTGCAGATGAATTTTCTAATTTTTTAGAACGTCAAAAGTGCAAAAACATGGTTTTGCTGGGCGATTTCAATATAAACATATTATCAGAATCGTCTGACACCGAATATTTCTTATCAGTCTTGTCTTCCTTTGGTTTCAAATCTTTACTGGCGCAACCTACACGTCTTAGCTCTTGTTTGGACCATGACTACATTAGGATTTGTAAAAATAATCCTATATCTTATAAAACTGCGGTATTGGATTTGAAATTAACTGATCACAGTCTAATAACTTTACAAATTAATAAAAACGTTTCTAGAGCAATACAATATGTAACAAGTGAAAATTATAAGATTGATTTCTCTGCCCTCAGGACTAGCCTAAATTTTGAATTATGGGAGAATGTTTACTCCGCTCAAGATCCGAATATCGCATTTAATATGTTTATGGTTAAATTACATTCTCATATCTCTAACTGTAGCCAGTATTCAACTACGAAAAACAAGTTAAAATGCTTAAAGCCTTGGATGAATGTCTCTTTGCTAAGGAAAATTAAAATGAAGCAACACATCTGTGTACGTATTAAAAAACACTCAACTAATGAAAGATTAAAAAGATATTATGAGTGGTTATGTCTAGAACTGAAGTCGGAAATTCCACTTTGCCGAGAAAACTACTATCGTAGAAAATTATCTGAAAGCTTAGGTAACTCCAAAAAAGAATGGCGTATAGTCAATGATATACTATGCCGCAATACTCCTAATAATGACATCATATTAAATGTCAACAATTCATTTGTTTCGGACCCTAAAGAAGTCTCAAATTTCTTATTAAGAAATCAGAACTATTCTAATGATTTTGCATTCGCAAATGATAATACCATAAGTCACCCTATTCAACAAGAGGGATTTTTCTTCGAACCTTTTTCTGCTCTGGAAATCCATAGCTTAATAAAATCACTAAAAACATCCAAAAGTACTTCTAAAGATAAAATTTCTAGTTCGGACCTTAGAAATACTTCATTTCAGATTTCTGACGTTTTATGCTACATTTTCAATCTAAGTGTTCAGTCTGGTATTTTTCCTGATTATTTGAAAACGGTTGTCGTAATTCCACTTCACAAAAAGGGTAATACTGGTATTTTAAATAATTATCGTCCTATATCTATTTTATCTGTATTTTCTAAGGTCTTTGAAAAAGGACTGAAATCTAGGATTATATCATTTTTAAATAGAACTAATTTTTTTAACCCTGCACAGTTTGGCTTTAGAAGTGGTAAGTCTACAGAGGGTTCTCTTTTAAAACTAACTAGTGAAATTTATAATAGCTTAAATTCTTCGGCAACCACAGGTTCACTTTTTACAGTTATTACAAAAGCATTCGACATGGTAAATCATCCATTACTTTTACATAAGCTTTCTAATGCTGGATTCAGAGGCTTCTTTTATGATTGGTTTGTTTCTTACCTAAAAAATCGAAAACAAATGGTTAAAATAAAAAATTGCTATAGCTCGCAGAGTTTCATTGATTTGGGGGTACCTCAAGGTTCTGTCTTGGGTCCTTTATTATTTTTGATATACCTCAATTCGCTCTTTATTCAACCTTTTAAAGGAAAAATAACTGTATTTGCCGATGATACAGCACTATCGTATTCATGCAGCAGCTCCCTAAATCTGTTCTCTGATGTAAGTAATGACTTGAAAATTTTAGGAAGGTGGCTTAAAGACCACAAGTTATTAATCAGTGAAAAAACTAAATTTATGCTTTTTAATTTGAGAAATTCAACCAGCTTAGATTGGCCTATATTTTACCATGTCCCGATTTTCGAGATCCTGGTGCAAGTTGCTGCAATAATTGTTTTGAAATCGAATGTGTTGAAAATTTTAAGTATCTAGGGATCACACTGGACAATAAACTCAGTTGGATTGCTCATACGTCATACTTGAAAAAATATTTCAATACTGTGGTGAGACAACTTTATAATCTCAGCCTATACTGTCAGAAACCCATACTTAAATTAGTTTATAATGGCCTGTTCAAATCCAAGCTGCAGTAAGGCATATCCTGCTGGGGTGGCACCCATAATAATAAAATTGAGCCTATTCTGATAAAACAAAAGCAAGCAATTCGTATTTTGTCTGGGGTTAACAGTAGGATCCCCAGTTTTAATTTGTTTCTACAAATAGGTATACTTCCAGTACGACATTTATATTGCTTCAAAGTATTAAAAATATTTTTTGCAAATTGTGGGTTTTATTCGGTGAGACTTCACGAAAACTACAATTTACGAGTCAACTCAGCTAATTTTGTAACACTACCTACAGTATATAAATCGCGCTTTTCACGTTTTTATCTTGTCACTGCACCGCGTTTGTTTAATGTTTTGCCAGATCATCTAAGGTGTGAGAGGGTAGAAAATGCTTTTTTAAAAACTATTAAGTATTGGTTACTTTCCCAAAACTATTTCTCTTTGGAAAATATTTTCTGTTCGTCAGTTTAGCCTGTGTATTGCCTCTAAATTTTGTTTCAATTCTCTTTATTTTTATATATGTAGTACTTATATACATACATATGATTTTGTTTATATATTTTTCATTTTCAGTTTCTATTTCATTTAAAAAAAAAAAAAATCGATGTAACTTGCTAGATTTTTAATTCGATAGTTCCCCATCAACAGTAATATATAAAAGTATGTTTTCATTGTTACATTCGTCTCTTGTAATCAACAATAGAATGTAACTAACTATTTCAATAAGTAAAAACTTTGAGTATATTTTATCGTATAAGTTATAAAATTGTTAATCTTAGCTCAATATCTTTTTTCTATTTGAAACAAAGCACAAACAAACAAACAAACAATTAATATTAGTTGAAATCAGTCCGTCGGTACGTCAACTTTACTCTGAAAAAAAAACATTTTCTCATTCTATATATATAATCTTCTTTCAGCTCGATAGAACGACTCTATCGATCTTTAAACATTTCCAAATTCAAAATTTGGAGTTGCCCATGGCCGATTATTCTTTCATATAAAAATGTATTACAATATCTTCATTTTTGCTTCAAACCAACTTATTATAAATGGCTGAACCAACTTATTATTAAAGGTCTCGTTTACCATTTTTTTTGATGAATCTTTCTAAGCATATTGAGTGAGAGAGATTGAATAAAAAAAAATCTCGAGGTATTCTCAAATAGCAGTGTTTCTACAGTGGCCCACAAAACGTCATAGGGAAGGCATAATTTAAATATATAGCATTATGTATTTCATTTGTAAGAAAATTTTCACTTTATCAATTTTTATTCAAAATCTAAGGTGCCATTAATTTGGTCACAGAGGTCAAAATATGACGCTATTTCAGAAGGTAAATGGTAGGTGGGTTCAGCGCTGTTGGTATCATTATTTGAATAATTTATTGCTCTTTAAAAACACAAAAGGGGGCGTTTGACGAGTGGGTGTGGTATTTCTGATTCGATCAAAAACTTTGAATTGCAGTACGCATAAATTTGCATTTGCAAATGTTGGCAAACTTCATAAAGAAACATTTCGTGAAACAGGAAAGTACTGGACAAAATGTGGGCGTAATTTCATAGGTGGGTGTAGCACATCTGATGTAGTAAAATCAATATTCAAACAAATATTTCGAAACTTAGTACAGAACATTTTGTGCCACAGACATGCACCGGTCAATATGTGGATATGATTTGTAACGCGGGAGTGGTACCTCTCATGCAAATATTCAAATAAATTTGATCAAACTTGATCGGAAGCATTTAGTGACATAGACAAGTACTGGATAAAATGTGGTCGGGGCTTAACACCTTCACTTCCAAGAAAAAACTTTAAAGCTATTCAAGCCAAGTTACCATGGAAACTTTTGGTAACACAGTAAGGCATTGGTCAAAATGTTGGCGTGGCGTCTCCTACACAAGATAACATCTTATAAGGCCATTGAATTAAACCCTTGTTTGACTCAACCAAAATAAATACTAAAATATTTTAAAACTATGGCAATTTCACTTACAATACAAACTCTCTCTGCCCTCCACACAGACCTTTCATTAATTACTGATATTTTGGTGAAAATGAACCAAATACTGGTACTGGCACGCCTTCAATGTGGCCCTAAAACAGAGAATTTAAATAAAAACCTCTAACCGGTGTAATAGTTTAAATAAATTTAATATAATTTTTCCAAAAGTTGCCTCAAAACCACGCCCTGCACATGCGGTACTTTAACGCAGTCCCATCGAAAAGGAAAGATAATTGCATTTTTATTTGTTTACCTTAAAATGCTCGTAATTAAGCATCTTGAAGAGCAACAGAACACCTTTTTGTTTTCAAATACCCCTATGTACATACGTGTGGATATGCATATGTGCATGTGTATGTATATAGGAATAAAGGCTGTGTTTATGTTTGAATGAATTTGTTTTGGTTTGTAACGCAGCGGTAAGCCACTATTAAATTATCTTCTATTCCTAAATTAAAGTTAATTATCAACAATTCGGACCAATGATAAGACAAACTGAAGCCATTTTTAATGTTTATTCCTTTTACACTTTGCAATGCCTTCCATTACTCAGAGCAAATATTTCTGGTAATTATTATTTTTAAAATTTAAATCTTATTGGTTTTTAAGAAGAAGAAAATAGAAAAGAAAATAAATAAAAACTATAAAGTATTAGAAGTCCATAAATAAAAAGCATCAGGAATCGAAAAATCACAAGTGAATTTCATTTAATTTTCATGATCAAATCGATGTTATATCATAGCAAGCAGTTGAATATACCGACTCCGATTTTCATGGAACTTTGTGCACCTGTAGAATGTATAGATTTTTAATGGCCCGACTTTTTTTTAATTGAATTTTGAATCGAGCAAAAAGTACTATGTTGTCCCGCTGTGTTCAAGTAGATAATTCGAGAATAGTTTATCTAACAGGTATTTCACAGTATTTTTCAAGTTTTTTATTTTAATGACAAAAATACAAGGTGCTACGAAAAAAAAGGTTTTAAAATCGGTTATTTTGAAAAATGGGGTTTCTAAAAATATATTCTGAAAAATTGCTCGTGTCTTTATTTAAACTTTGCAGAAATTTAATTTTAAAAAAACTACGAGTAAATAATTTAATCATAATATAAAAATCTTTTGCTATATGAAATTTATGGAAAGCAGTAGCAGTTTTTCTGATGTCTTCTCGTGAAATGGCATCCATAAGCTGTTCCTTGGTAATGGGTAGTAAAATTAAGATAACAAACCATGTGGATAAAGAAATGAAACTTGCACCTTTCCTCCACATAACTTTTTTCTGAAATATATGAAACCCACCATTTGAATCATACGCTACAATGACGTACCCTTTTATATGAGGTTTTGATTATGAGGTTTCTGCCTCATTTGCAACAATTAATTTTTGAACAATGTTGGAGACTTAAAATGATTTTGGAAAAAAATGGGTGGGCTTTTCAAAACGTTTTGTTATAATGTCTCTTGGCCTATTTAAAGAGCTGAGTTAGAGTTTTTCTATGATTTTCGTAAAATATCAGCCTTACCAACAAGTCGCTTGCTAGTTCCACTAAAGCATGGCCCTTTTTATGCGACCCACAGTGGGGGATTGTTGTCATAAATGCAAAAAAAAAAAAATAAAGTGATATAGACTTAAATCGCCAGATAGACTAAAAAAGTTTAAAATATTGTGTGGGCTCAGTGGCACAGTTGGGCTCAAAATTGAGCTTTAAACATAAAAAATGTTCTATGAATATTTTTACATAAGCAACTGTCGGATAGAGCGCTCTAGTTAACATGTATGAAACGAAATGCGCTAATGTAGCCTATGGGCGGAAAGTACGTTGTTTTCACTTTATAAAAACCAATAAAATTTTCTCGGGTTTTTCAAAAACTAGAATGAAACATTTTAAAATAGGCAAATTTGTAATAGCCCAAGAGCCCACTGTATAAAAAGTCGAGTGTATAGAATTACAGGATAAGATATTTAGAAAAGAAAGCGAAGCATTTTGGTGAAACTAACCAACCAGGGTTGCCTTGCCAAAGCCCGTCCCGATGCCCAAAAACATCCGATTTTTAGCCAATTATTATTTTAATTAAAAGTGTACAATATTTCAATTCAAAATGTATGCCAAATGATAAAACTGGAAAATGCCTATAATATATGGAGTCACATTGTTGAATCATGTCCCAAACATGGGTTGCCATCAATTTTTTAGGAAAATTTTTATTAAAGAAGATACCGCCTTAATATGTGTACCAAATGATATAGCTCGAAGGGCCCAAATAGAATATACAGGCTCGCCTTGTCGAATCCTGCTTTAAACATCGGTTGTCACCCGTTTTTAGTGCCAATTTTTCTTAAATGGGTGACAACCCATGTTTGGGACAGGATTCGACAATGCAACCCTAATATTATACTTAGGCATCTCCGATTCTATAATTTGGCATACCTTTTGAGCTGTAATATTATACACTTTTTATTAAAGCAAAAAATTTTGCTGCAATTCGGGCACTTTCAGGCATCGGGACGAGCTTTAGTAAGGCAGCCCTGGCTGAGTGAGCTTTACCAAAATGCCTCACTATCCTATCCTGTAATCTTATACACTTCACTTTTCCACAGCAGGTTTTCCGCCTATGAGATTTGACAGAGAAAAAAATATATATCACCGGATTTCCTTAATTTTCTTATATATATCACATAAGAAATTACATCAGCTGCAGTTTTTTACATTTTTTTATTAAATTTTTTTTTTCTATTGCAATATTTGAAGGAAACAAATATTTTTATTTCTTCTTGTTTTGCAATCCGTTACAATATTTCTATCAATTGTAAAAACTTACAGTGTGAGTGGAGGCGCTCAAGTTCAGAAAGGAGCTCCCTAGAAAGGAAGAGAACAGGTATGGGGTATTTTTTTGCATTTAATTACCCTTTTGATAACAGATATAAATTCGAAAGCTTTTTAAAAACAGCAGAGATATGCCTTCAAAACGGTTTTTCTCTAATAAATTGAAATCCACAAAAGGTATTGCACATTTTTTAGCATTTTTGAAATGACCATTGCTATTTTAATAGAAATTGATTTTGAAGAATTGGCCGATTTTTTCATATATCCAAATTTTTTGTTGTGCTCACCTTAAAAACATCTGCACCACATTTGTATTTATGACCGCCGTTCCATACAAACCCATTCACTGTACGACGCTGCAAAAATGCCTTTCGCTTCAGAAATTTTTAAGAGATACATAATAGATATTTTTTAATCAGATAAACATATATTTTGATACGCATATGAGGCAACTTTCCCAGTAAATTGTCAAGAATTGAAAAGAATATGGTTTTTGAGTTTAGGCGACCATATTCGATCGAGCGTTTTTTTATTTACAAAATCTGCAGTAAATTCTTTTTCTTTTGTATTCTTTATCTTCTGACGGAGCATAGGACCTCTACAAATCTCTTCCAACGTGCACGCTCAGTAGCGAGTGCTTTCAATTCTCTTCAACATTTCCCCGATTCACGTATTTCCTGCTCGTGTTTAACGATCATTAAGCCTTTGCCATACCCAGTTTCAGACAGCTACATCTCATATTGAGCTGTGAATTGGTTTTCGTTCAAATTCTATGTAGCACTACTGTGCTGAGAAATTAATAAAATTTTCCCTGCTCAATATTTTACTTAAAAGCCTTAAAATTTTCATTAAAAATTAAATTAATTGTAACACGATGTGAGAAAAGAAAATTATTGTCCCAAATTCTGTTTTTTCAGTTGTCCAAAACGTTTCTTTTTTTGTTTGTTTTTATTGTAAAGTAAATACAACAAAAAAAAAACTTTATTTATTTATCTAAAACAATAATCAGCTGTTAAATTTGTTGTTTCTATCTAAGTTCGTCAATAGAATGATCGATTTAAAAGCGATTATTTAAAACAACAAATTATAATTTTTTTAAAATAAAGAATGGAGTAAAAAACTGATGAAAGATATTATACTCGACAATCAAAAAAGTTCACTGATTTACGAGTATTAGTTGTGATGAAGGAAATATTCTTTTTTAATTGAACTTTAAAGTTGAATGATTTTATATTAATGGGGAGTTTTACTAAAGCTTTTGAAAAAAATTTTCCATTTGGCTAGCATAAGATCATTAGAGCTGCCCAGAACATTCAAAACCATGTATGTTAATTTAATTAAATTTTTTTTTATTATTATTCGAGTTCTTCTCTGACAACTACTGAATACCAATTTCTGACTTGTTTGAAATTAGTGCTTCACCGAGAACCGATGACCGCCGTTCCATACAAACCCACTGTGCAACGCTGCA